>OW028599.1:12764887-14147330 GCA_932294275.1 Chloroclysta siterata | reverse complement strand
AAGAAGAAGTGGTATGCTACGGCCAAGTTCAAGAAAACTCATCATTTTTGTTAGCTCATTTTGAAATCAAATCAATTTAATGACTAACAATAATGATAAAACCCTGGTTAGTTGTATCCTGCGGCCAAGTTCAAGAAAACTCATCATTTTTGTTAGCTTATTTTGAAATCAAATCAATTTAATGACTAACAATAATGATAAAACCCTGGTTAGTGGTATGCTGCGGCTATGTTCTGAAAAACTCATCATTTTTGTTAGCTTATTTTAAAATCAAATCGATTTAATTACTAACAATAATGTTAAAGCCCTGTTTAGTGGTATGTTGCGGCCATGTTCTGAAAAACTCATCAGTTAAGTTAGCATATTTTAAAATCAAATCAATTTTATTATTACCAACAATCCGCAATTTATGCGGCAATGATTGCTATTCGAATCAGTTTATGAATTTATACAACTAGCTGATGAAACGAGCAGATGGCCCACCTGATGTCAAGTGGTAACCATCACCTATAACAAAGTATTGCCTCGTAAGTCACGCACAATAGGAACGTGCCCCATGATTCACTGCCCTGCGTCCATCAACTTGAGGCATACAGATGTTAAGCCTCATGTGCCTGTAATTAAACCGGCAACCACACTCTTCAAACCGAAACACAGCGTTGCTGCTTGGCAACAGAAAAAGACGTGGTGGTAGTACTTCCCCGGACGAGCCCTTCACAAGGAGCTCTACTTCTCTTACACCGGCAACCACAAATCTATCATCAAACTATTTCTACTTTATTTTCAGTTTGCATGTTTTTTATTAGGTAAAAGTTGTGTTTAAAAGTATTTTTTAAGGTTATACCTGATTTATGGTAAAACTATTTTCATTTATTTATGTTACACAATATACACGAGAGCACTGGTGGTCTAGTGGCCCCACCTTCCGATCCTAAGGTGGTGGCTACAAAACAGAGATTTTCTGTTGTTCTGTTCAAAAATGTATGTGCACTGTACCAGTACTCTTGAACGGTGAAGTAAAATATCTTGAGAAACTCATGTCGTAGAACCTAAAAAGTTCTAAAACCAAGTCAATCAAGTGGTTGAAAGGAACTTATTTCAAGCGTACTTATAATCCCTTCACCACACTGTTTCGAAATCGCTAGTGACACGACAAGAAGAAGAAACACCAACAAAGCAAAAAACAGAATGAGAAAACAATAAAGTAGCATGATGGCCAATATTAGGTACACGAGTTGTTATTTTGTCTATCTAAGAAAATTCAAAACTTTCACAATATTTTGAAGACTGCTACTTAATTTTTTGGTCTATAATGTGAGATGAAGCGATGGCAGATATAAATAAAGCCTTTCTCTTCCACTTTGTATATACTATAAAATTATTACAGGTAGGTGTGTGGCAAGTAAAATACATAACATTTTATGAACTTGTTGTTGGAAACATTAAGTTTATTTTAGATTTAATCTGTGCTTGTTGTGTTGGTTCAATCCTTCTTCCAATAAAACTCAAGTTGTGAACACGTCTCTCTCATTAAAACATCCAGAACTCCCATCCATTAGGACCTATAATAATGCCTTTTTTCTCCACACGTATCAGCTCAAACACGTAACCTGGATAATTTTGTTAACAAACAAAAGAGCCGTGATGGGTTAGTAGGAGTTAGTCGCCGTCTGATTGTAAGATCATGGGTTCGAATCACCACCACACATCACACCAATCGATTTTTGTGTATAATAATTTATGTGCGCAATGCTAACTCTGAGATCTGAGAGAATATCTACCGTGCCTGGTATCAAACTAACTGCTGGTTTCTGAAAGCTCGATCAAAACTAATCGGATGTCAAGTCACTCGCCATTTCACAGCTATTACATCGAAATAGATAGAGATAGCAAGTAACTTGACATGCGATTAGTTTTGATCGGGCTTTAAACCGGCCGTCAGTATCTGTTTTCTGTTTAACATAAACAATTAATAAACGAAGTCTAATCGAGTCATCCACTAACATCAAATACCTATTTACTAAAATAGTTTTGATATCAGTGCTACAGGAAAAACCAGACCGGGAACGAGTTACTTCCTTTTCGACTTCTGACTCAGACACACACGTTCTGTGCTTGTTGGGGAAGATAATATTCTTAATTCTAATTTCATTCAATTGTTATTTAAATATACAGTATTTATAAATATATTATAAACAGTCTTTTCCGCTTTTTCTGATCTTTCGGACCAAACGCTGTATTTATCAAACATTGTATCTGCCATAATCTGAGAGCAGCCGTACAAAGTGGTGCCATCTGTGTTTTGCGATAAAAACATTTTCGTAAAAATGAAGTGTAAAGCGTGCTTGTTTCCTCGATGTGCATTTTTCGTAAGTATTTTAGTAATGATTATCTTTCTTCTACTTACTGCTAATATTAGTCATACGAAAGTTACGATGTTTGGATGAATGGATGTTGGCTCAATCAATAACCATTGAACCGATTTGGATGAAACTTGGAACATATTTTGTAACCCATAAAGATAAAGATAAAGATAAAGATAATTTAGAATAATAGTAATAATAATATAATAATAACATGTAGAATACTTTTTATCCGTATTTTTTTTTAGTAATGGGGTATAAAATATACAATACGAACCTACAAAAGGAAAACGCCTTACATATTGTTATTAGCAATCACAACTGAGCCGTGGACAGTTGCTAGTTTTATTTATAAACGAGGCGAAAACTTCAGAGGGCTAAAGTACCCATCAATATGAATTACTTACTTTTTATAAGGAGCTAAATGCAAAAGTTCAATACCTGGCTAAAATGTATGAAACAGCTGTTTTTTTTTCGCGTTCACAGTGTTGGTTCCTTAGAAAAAGTTATTCATATTGATGGGTACTTTAGCCCCCTGAAGTTTTCGGGAGTGGTATTTTAACACCCTGTATACCAGGGTTGCATTATTTTAGCTTAATTTTTTTATAATCTACCAATAAAATATAATTTTTGTTTACCGCGATCACGATGGTTTCCAACTATACTATACTATAACTATATCACCACTGAAATTATATTTAGAGAAAAGTTATATAATATACCAGTTATATACCAGTTAAATAATATCCAATTCTTTTTTCCCCGCCTTTTGAATATTTTAGAGCAAAGTTCATTAATGAATTGCTATCATACATCCTTACATTTACGAGTAGTTAGAAAATGGGCAATTGCCACCATAACGTGCCATCTATGATGCCCGGATGCTAAGAAAATCAGAAACAGCTTCTGAATCTTCAATCTTTTCAATACTTTTATAAAATAAAAAATAAAAAATAAAATAAAGTCTAGTAGTACATAGCTATGTAGGTAGGTACTATTCATTAGTAGTATTATTATTTTTATGTGCAATTATTTATTGAAAGTAGATATTTGTAATGAGCTCGTCCTGGGTAGTACCTACCTACTATTATTACTACTACCATGCCTATTCCTTCCGTCAAGCAGCGTTGCTGTGTTTCTGTTTGAGGGGTGCCGATGAAATTACAGGTACGTGAGGTTTAAATTCTGTATGCCCTAAGCTCACGGACGAAGGGCAGTGCATTGTAAGGCACCTTCCTATCGTGCGTTTGATATATGATGGTTACAACTGAACGTAAGATGGACCATGACTTTGTTCCGTTAGTAAGCAGTATACAAAGTACTAGTTTAATCTACACTTCTACACCAATATTAAAAAGAGGAAAGATTTGTATTTTTGTATGTAACAAATAGGCTCAAAAACTACTGGTCCGATTTCAAAAATTCATTCACCATTAGAATGCTACATTATCCTTGAGTAACATAGGCTATATTTATTACAAGAAAAAATTAGTGATCCCTTCTAAAACTTCAATAATGTAAATGTAAAAAAATTGGCCACAAAATGTCTTTTACGCATGCGCTGCGAAAACTTTTGTCGATAGAACACAAAAATGTTCTACAATAATAAAGAAAGTCAAAGTCAAAGTCAAAAGGTATTTATTCAATAAAATCACAAGGATCACTTGAAACGTCCTACAGCTAGGTGACTCTAGGTGGCAGTTCCACGCGACCAAAGCCTAGAACACATCAATATCTACAAAAAACTCAGCGATACTATATGTCTAACTATCGTAGTTATGTGTATCTTTTTTACATTTTAAAAGTTGATAGAAATGCAGACCAAAATCAGGCCATGTTATCCATACCTTTATATAATCCTTATCCAAATAAATCATTTCGTATTCAAGACTGTTTCAATATTATTACTTCTTGAATTTTTTAAATCAGACGTTCCATTCAAATGAAATTACGAAATTAAAATGTTTAATTAGCTTTAAAAATATAAGCGAACGCAGGGGGCCACGGGGCACATTCTCACTCAGCGCAGCAAGAACGCGGCGAGGGAGAAGGGCGTGCAAATGTATGAAATAACTTTATAGTCGCGAGACTCGAACCCACGGTCTAAGTTTATTAAAATGTTGAAAAAAATTATGTCCACCCATGCGAAGCTGGGATAGGCCGCTAGTATAAAATATAATTTAACGCGTACAAATAAAATTTCCTAGAATCCGATAACTTGCTTGCACGCTTAAAACATCCATTAGACACATTTTTCAGTATTTACAAAACACATTACAAAATTTCAAAGAATCTCAACTTTGTTTTATTTTGCACGGCATATAAACATTAGCCTCCATTGTTCAGTTCACATTGACCATTATTACTGTGCTCAGGTACATGTGCCATTCCAACGACAAGTAATCAGCGTATCTGAGTCCTTATCGACGCGTTCCGATAAAAGAAAAGTTTACCACGAAATTTTGTCGATAGTTGGAAATTGAGTGAGTGAATAAATACATTTTTACAACACGCATTAGTTCTCAGTGTACTATGGTAAATTCGTAGTACGGTCAGCATTAAAACTTGAAATATAAATTTTCTTTATGTTAATTAAATAAAAATAAATAAATGAGAACTTTATTGTATGGACAGTATGGATCGGTTAAGGTTACAAACGTTAAAAATACAGAGTGGGTTCGTCCAACATCGGTGGTCTTATCGCAGGAAGCGATCTCTTCCAGTTTATGAATTTATCTTAGCTTTTCATGCAAACACCGTTACACGTTTTCTTCAAAAACGCGCGCTGTCACAAGATTCGGGTTGAGTATTTCCGCAGTGGAATTTCGGTTGAATCGAAACAGTAATTTGGCGAGATACCCGGAAAATACTCGACTATTTAAATGTATTTAAGCAATTCTATAAAAAGAGTTTTCCTTCTACGTTTTTATTTTTAAACAACTAACTGACGGAACAAGCAGATAGCCCAATTTATTTAAAGTGTGACCATGTAACCGTATTTTGTGTCGAAGAGTGTGGTTGCCGGTGAAATATCAGGCACATGAGGCTTAACATCTGTACCTAAAGTTGAAGGACGCAGGGCAGTGCATCGTAGGGCACGTTCCTATCGTGCGTGACTTAAGAGGCAATGCTTTGTTATAGGTGAAGGTTACCACTTATATTTAGGAGGATGGCTTGTTCCATCTGCAAGTAGTATTTCAATAAAATATTTATAAAAAAATAAAAAATCCCGACTGCCCAAACTAAAAGGATGGAAACAAGATTATGTTTTAAATTTCTTCTTCATAGTGAACTCCAGTTGTTCAGTCTTGACGAATGATTTAATTTAATAATCGCAGTCGGAGGTAAGTGTCATGTAAATGTGTAGGTTAGTGTAGGTAAATGTCCGTCCTAGCAGTTTATAGACGCCTCGAAGGATAGGTACATAGATACACGCCAAACACATAACCCGGTTGCCTTCGGCATTCGGGTATAAACCAACGAGATTGCATAAAAATGATGACTTGCGACTTTGACGATGGCTTAGTCATAGCGCAATTCAATATATTTTATAAAATATGAAGAACTGGTTGAAGCCATTGACCGTTATGTTCCCACAGTAATTATAATTAAGACGTCGACGGTATTTGCTTCTGCTAGGATTCCGTCACGAAAAAGTTAAAATAAAGTTTTTTTGTAGAAAAAGATGTAAATAATTATGACTTTCATCTCCAGGCACGATGGATATCCTATCAGTAAAAACCTTCTAGGCTTGTTAAGCTATCGATTGTAGCTAAAGAAACAGTTAAGCCAAAACGGAACTATCAGGGCGCATAAAAAAGATAGAAAATACCTGCTCAAAGAAATGCACTTTTTTAACTCAGAAAATTATGAAACAAAAGAGAAGCTTCACGACTTTGATTTTGATAATGAGTCACGCTGTTTTAATACAAACTGGTTTCCTCTATGTCTTCCTTCGCCGTTTGAGAGTACTTGCATTACGCGCATAATTTCTAAGAGAAAATCGATTGATACACGACCGGATTAGAAACCACCTTACGATCAGAAAGAAAGGGGTCGCGACTACTAAAGTCAAAAGATATTTATTCAGTTGAATCTTATGGATCATTTTGAAACGTCTTAAAGCTAGGTGAATCTAGGTGCCAGTTCCATGCAACCCAGCCAGAAGAACAGGCAACAAACTTGGTTCCTACCGTTCTTTTGTATAATCCTTGTACATAATATTTTGACAGCCTTCGCAGCTCAGTTGGTAGTAGCTCTGCCTTCTGCGCCGTAGGCCGTGGGTTCGATCCCCACCGAGAACAAACATTTGTGTGATGAACATATATGTTTGTGTTTACAAAAAAAAACGTATATATGTATTATATCAACTATCTGGTTCCCATATTTAGCTTTGGCTTAGTTTGGGGCTAGATAGTGCTGTGTGGAAAGTCCACCAATATTTATTTATAATATAACATAATAATGAGCCTCAGTGTAGCGTCAATGAAATTGAGTAAGGTGTAGGCAAAACAGAAACAGGTAGAGGCAATCAAATTACTACTCAGACTAGACTCAGAAATAAAGTGCTCTCAAAAATTAGATAAAATAAACTCTCTTTTTCTAAATATTCCGACAGGTTGTTGACCAAAGACCACAATGGTCGATCATTACTCTAATTACCTAATTATCGAGTCACAGTTTCTGCGTATGCGTCATTTACCGTGTCCTATCTACTTTGGTTAGTGGCACGTTTCTGCCGTTATTAGGGTTCCGTGAATTGGCTGTTTATCTTCTTTATTGTACACACAGTGGATACCGACAATTTTTCTTTATATGACATACAAAGGCGAGCTTTCATGTTTGTAAATGGGTTTTCTTTATATCTATTTGGTATTTTTTGTCGTTTGTGTTGTTAAATTATCCATACTGTGTAGGTGGTACATGAGTATAAGATATAATCAATTATATAAAATAATATATTTAACCTAATCTAATTTCAAAGAATACTATATTATAATAAAAGTAACTAATATTATAATCACAGACGATTATTCCAAATCGAAAAATAAATACGATCTTATAACACTTTCTCAGAATATTTTATTTTTAATAATCTTATTTTGGTATGTCATTTGCCATACTAGTAAAATACTGTTAAATCTGTCAGGTTAAGGGCTGGTTTCACCATGCTCTGTTAGATTAACAAAGGATTAAAGGGCCGTTAAATATGTCAAAATGTACGCGTTTGACAGCTAAGGTTAGATTTAACGGTCTTTTAATCCTTGATTAGTAACTAACAGAGCATGGTGAAATCAGCTCTATGCTTTGAAGGTGATGGTTACCATTCAACATCTGCTGGGCCATCTACTTGTTCCATGGGCAAAGTAAATAAAAAAGATTTTAATCGAAATTCACTTTCGCCCGGGATTCTAGCAAAAAACGTGAAACATTCACTTGCCCCACATTTTTTACTCATTGTTCGCGAGCTATTATATTGCGGAAACAATGTGAATCGGCAAATTAACGTTTTTTTTTGTGAACTTCGGACAATAAACATCATACTTTTCCATGGAGTTAACAGTGAGTTAAACGTGTAGACTAAAAACAACATTATTGCCTGGGAAAAAGGGGTTATTGTTGCTTGACGGAGAGATGGTTGAAAAAAGATTTGGGGGATTGGAGATTTTATGATAAAATTGGCTGAAAAAAAAAACATTGTAATTTTAGAATGAAAATAGAGATTTTATAATGTTCCAAAACTTAAGAACCGAGTGGGGATTTGAACCCGTTATAATAGCCCTAAAAAAAGTTCCGTATAACTATTAAACATTATTCCTTTGAGTTATTCGTTGGGTGAAATTGATCTGAAGGATAGGGTTAAAAAAAACAAATATGATTAAAGTCAAATCTACAGTTATTATAAAATCTTCGTGATATTTTTAAGAGTAGAAAAACACTTTTAATCCAATAAAATTGTATCTAAGATACATTTTGGGAGGTTTTTTTTGGCTTAAATTTAAACCTTTCCTAGTGTTTGCACCTGTTGTTTGTTTAATTTAAACTATCGTTATTTTGTGATGGTAATACATAAGCATTGTTTGTTTTTTTACATATTTGTAAAAGTAAGGCCTTTATTAAAGATTAAAAAGAAATAATTATGCGTTTCCTAAGAGACAAAATGTCAAGGAATACAAGCGCGTGACGGACATAGCCAGACCTTTATTGAATAATAAATTGATTTGTAAAAACATTAAAAACTAATTATCGTATAAAATTGTTATGTGATTCACCAATATATCAATCGATAAATAAAAACTCTTTATATATCGCATTGGTTCATGTTTTTTAATCACAATTATGTTATGTTTTTTCGTGTACAATTATGAGTTAAAAAAAAACAATGTCTATGAAAAGTGGCACATAGTAAGTACACGGCTTTATAAAAGCACAATGCTTACCAACGAAGAATGAATTGTATCTAGATTACTCCATCTAAATTTTTGCATACTAAATACTACTAGGAACTATTCGCGTATTCGTTTGTATGGCACCTCTTCTATCTTGTCGTATCACTGTTTCTTTTGAAACAGTGTGGTAAAAGGATTTTAAGTGCGCCTCAAGAGGCTCCTTTCGAGCACTTGACACAAGTTATATAACTTTTTAGGTTCGACGACATGCCGGTTTTCTCATGATGTTTTCCTTCACCGTTTGAGTACTGGCATTGTGCACATAAATTTTTGAACAGAAAACTCATTGGTGCACGACCGGTTTCGAACCCACGACCTAAAGATCGGAAGGCAGGGCCGCTGCCACTAGACCACCAGTGCTCTAAGCCTAAATACCTAAATAAATAGTAGAAATAAACGCATTTTATTTTCGGTCACAAAATTGAATGTTATATGAATCAAACAAGTTCTTTCGGAATTATAAATTGAGGCACAGCATTGATATTATGGTAACAACTCAGCTCAAGCAAACGTAATATTTTTGCAACAGACTCAATACTTTGATCTCTAACAATCGTACGATCGATTTGCACGAGTACGCCATCAAAAAGGTTACCACACTTTCTAACAGTGACCATCCATCATCATCAGCATAATACTGACTCATTCCACAGTAACTCTTGATCGGTGAAAGTACTCGTGCCAATACGTTATTCCTGACGGTGCTTATTCTCGTGTTGGTTATGAGAAGTGTGGTTACTATAAATTTCGGAAATGTGTACCGTTATTATCAGCCAGTATTTTTGGAACGGGGTAAATATAACCTTTTTTCTTTCATCACGCCGAAGCTGTCAGACGGTGAAGGAAAACATCGTGTGAAAACCAGTTAGTATTTTAGTAGTGAGTAGTGTAGTAGTTATATAGAACAGAGTTGAAGAACTATAAAAAAAAAACTATTCTATAGTGCCAGTGAGTTTGCAACTTATATTATGAAATACACAGTAACTAAAACAGTAGAATGTATGTATGTATTATATTATTAATATTATATTATACATCCTCAAATAAATATTAATAAGAACTTATATACTTACCGTGTCTGGGTTTTAATGAGTCAGGAGATTTTTTTTGTGAAGTCCTAAAAAAGCGTCGTTTGTCGTAATGACTGTTTGGTGTGGTAAATGTGAATTTGTCAAATATGTCTCTTAAAAACACGTAAGTATTCTGGCGCGACTGACTTGCGACATGCTTATGGAAAATTTAAAGGATGTTCTTCCAAATATTCATGACATTCTCTGGGATTTTAAGTATTAGTTTGGAGGAATCGGGGGATTTAAATATTGTATTTAAACTTATATATTTGTAATTAATTTAGTTATATTATTTATTAATATAAATAATAAATATATATTATTTATTTGGACTGTGTCAAAGATGACATGAGTAAGAAAAGAGTGACTAGGATTACAAGAAATTCAGAACTTAGTTGCGTTAGAATAGTTCAGTTTCCGTTACGCTGTACTGGTTGACTTTGTCATTGTGTATCGAAGAGACCTATCCCTAACTGTGCTATTCATCAGGCTGATGATTAGGAGGATGAATGTCCCTTTTTTATTTTATTATTATTAATTTCATATTGTTTATTACGCTTAAGAAAACCACAAACATTTCCTTTAGTCGTAAAAGTAAAATCAAATCACACTCAAATCACACTTTAAATCACACTCGTATGAATTTTGGGATTTTATTTAAACCTTTGATTAACTTTATTGTATGACGAAATCATGATTACTAATAAAATAACAACGTTATAGACTGTAGGTACTATAGAAAGGAAGTTTGTCTATCGCTAGCCATAAAAATTAGTCATTTGCAACAAACCTAAAGTTAAAATTTTGTCACATCATATTTCCTGTAAGATTAGTCAATTCGATATAAAATTCACGTTCGTAGTAGGGGTTCTGTTATCGTGATAACGGACTAGCACTCGCATTTGAGCAGTCAGGATAAATTAGGACGAGTGAATTGACGGGACGGACCTTGTTCGAAACTGCAGTGTTGCGAGATTCACGTGATACAATGGTAAATTATTGTTTTGTCCTAAAAAAATATGTTTTTGTTATCCTTAAACGGAAAAAGTGTGATATTTTAAGTATAATTTATTAAAAGGTTTAATTAGCAGATAGCATGATAAAAAGATAAAGATATAGTAGAGATTAACAAAAAAAGATAACTAACTTCACAAAAACTCTCTCGAAGTCTCGCATAATAAGTGCCTTATTATTTCTCTATAACTTGATTATAAATATTATTGTTGTGGATAAAATGCATATATAAAACGTATATATATAAAACGTAACGTAGAATATATAAAACGTAAGAAATTTTATACTTAATAAAAATATTATTGTTTATTGATTCACGATGTGAGCATAGTAATGAAGTGACACTAATGTTTGCGCAGTGAAAGGTTACAGTGCAGGTGGAATATCAATGTAGCAAAACGTTAAGCAATAAAGTTGATAATCGCGTAGCATTTTGTTACAAAACGAATGTGATGTGCTCCAATTGCGTTGAAAGTTATGCATCGCCGAAGTCACATCTGGCTTTAGATTGATTCTTTTTTTTTGGGACTGCACTTTTTATTGCTTTGAAAGTGTTGATCAGACTCTTCTTCGTTGTGTCGATAATACAAACTATTAGATTAGATTAGATTAGATTAGAAAATTATTTATTGCACAAAAGGAAGTACATATGCAAACTTAATGCTAGTTAGCATTTTCTTCCAGTTAACCTTTGTGTAATGTGGAGTGGGTGGTAGTGCTTTTATAATATAATAATGGGAAGAAGCGTCTAACTATTACATAAACACAACAATACCTAACCTAAATTACCTACTCAATAGTACGCATAAATAATAAATACATAAATAAAACTACCAACAAACGAATAATAATACATATTATTATCTAATAAACACAAATATATATTACTTATTTAACTATACAAACATATATTTTATTTATAAATAAATAAATATAGGCGGTCTTTCCACACAGCACTATCTAGCCTCAGACTAAGCCAAAGCTTGGAATATGGGAACCAGATAGATATAATAGACTGATATAATACATATATACTTTTTTTTGTAAATACATAACCTACGTATTATATTATATAACGCCCAGACAGAGAACAAACCTCAATGTTCATCACCAAATGTTTGTTCTCGGTGGGGATCGAACCCACGGCCTACGGCGCAGAAGGCAGAGCTACTACCAACTGAGCTTTGAAGGCTATAATATAGCTGTAATAGGATATAAGATAGCTGCTCTAGATTTAAACATATTATATTGCTCAATTTAATACTGTTATATATATATACTTTACTTGCTATATATATACTTTTTTTAATATTACATTCCTAGTACAACTACTCTGCATACATACCTGAAGGTGCATTTGGGCATAGTATGCAGGACAAAACAGACCACTGAAGTAGATCATTTTATGCTGGTTCATTGATGCCCAAAAAGTTTTTTTTTTTTATCTCTAGATATCTCTGAGCTATCTCTCTACCCCTGCAACGGTCTACAGATAGCCCAACCGTTTGGTGTGTATTTTGTACATTGTATAAATACTGTATTAATTGTTATTTTTCTTGTAAATAAAGTAGCAATTAATACATCTAATTACACATTTTAGTTTTAGCGGTATACAAGGTGTTCCAATACTTAAAACTTCAGGGGGCTAAAGTACCCATCAATATAATTTTTTCTAAGGAACCAACACTGTGAACGTGAAAAAAACAGCTGTTTCATACATTTTAGCCAGGTAGGTATTGAACTTTTGTATGAAACGGCTGTTTTATTTATATCCTTTCGCCGTTAAATATGTCAAAATGTACGCGTTTGACATCTAAGGTTAGATTTAAAGGCCTGTTAATCCTTGATTAGTAGCTAACTAATAGAGCATAGTGAACTTAAAAACATGAAAGCCAATAATTAAAAAAAAAAACAGGAAACACGAAAACTGACACATCAAATCCACTTAAGGGGCTGACAACTATCAAACAACTTCTCGCTCGCACGTTTCGACATGTTGAAAGATATAAAATCACTAAACTCATTTTCGAAAAATCGCAATCAACCATTTTGTGTGCAATCATATTGCACACAGTTAAGTAAAAATTTCATTTTGATCGATACAAGTTTTCCTACTTAAAAATTAGCTTATGTACGAAAACTAGAAAAGCAAACTTTTGAGTAGGAAAACATGTATCGATCAAAATGATTTTTTTACTAAACTGTGTGCAATGTGATTGCACACAATATGGTTGATTGCGATTTTTCGAAAATGAGTTTAGTGATTTTATATCGTTCAACATGTCGACGCGTGCGAGCGAGAGTCACATTAGCTCTTGTCTTCGCCTTAAGTATCATTATTTGTATCAGTATAATTTTTACGGTTCATTATGAGTCACAGAGTTCATAAAATGATTTAATTTTCACATGCAATGTGCATTTAATCTGCTTAAATACGCTAAAATGGCCCTTAATATCAAGTGCATACAGTTTAAAATGATGCTCCAATGCTTGCTTGCAAAAGAGATCTTCATTATTCAATCGCTGCTCATTGGCACTCATCTAAATTGTCATGAGCCCTTCCGGGATAGCCCAGAGATCACACAGGATGCTGATAATTTGGATTGACAGGCCTCACAGCCCAGTTGGTACTCTGCTTTCTATTCTGGAGGTTGTGGGTTCGATCCTCACTGAGAACAGTCGTTTTTGCTTGGTCATCACTAACCGATCGACAGTGGTTTGCGACTGCCACTAGGCACAGTAGATATACTTACAGATCTCATAGAGATGTGATACAAATATGCATACACTTATAGTATTATGTAATATGTTATAGTATACAATATTATCCTCTATAACATTTGATACCAAATGTAATGTTTGGACTTACCCTGTGGCTACCTTGATAGACAAGGGCGTCGCCAAGGGGGGTCGGGAGCGGCAGCTGCCCCCCCTAGAGATTCAAAAAATGTAGCGAACTGAACAAAGAAACCAAAGTCCTAAGGCTTAAGTCGTTGGAACCATTCTTATTACAATCACCATAGAGGCAAAGACTCGCGCTACAAGATGTAAAGCTTCATGCTGTGTTTCGGTTTGAAGAGTGTGGTTGCCGGTGTAATTACAGGCACATGAGGCTTAACATCTGTATGCCTCTAGCTGATGGACGCAGGGCAGTGCATCGTAGGGCACGTTCTTATCGTGCGTGACTTACGAGGCAATGCTTTGTTATAGGTGATGGTTACCAATTAACATCAGGTGGGCAATCTGCTTGTTCCATCAGCTGGTTGTATATAAAAAAAAATGCTCTTGACTGTACCTACCTACAATTCATATTTTTCTCATCCTCCACAATTAAACTTGCCTCCCCCCCCAATGGGCTGGCGACGCTCTTGCTCATAGACGTCTTCGAACAATGTAGAGTTCGTAATTGATACAAAGAGATCTAAGCGGATATCTACCGATCAAAATCGTGAACTGGTTTGAGTTTAAAATTTGGTGCATGCCCAATTTTTTGCATAATCACACTAAAGCGTGTCTTTATGCAGTAATTCTGAAGCAATTCCGCAAATTGGTGCTGCCGTTCGACTTAAATATAGCCGCAAATGAATCGAAAAATACTTCATTTATGAATGTCAGGCTGAGGTGATATGTTGGTGTATGGTTTAGTAGATGACTCACTTGATGTTAACCATCACCTATAACAAAGCATTGCCTCGTAAGTCACGCACGATAAGAACGTGCCCTACGATCACTGTCCTGCGTCCATCAACTTGAGGCATACATTATGTTTAGCCTCATGTGCCTGTAATTTTACCGAGAACCACACTCTTCAAACCGAAACACAGCAACACTGCTTGGCGGCAGAAAAAAGGCATGGTGGTGGTAGGAACTTCCCCGGACGAGCCTTTCGCAAAGAGCTCCACTACGATCTTATTTTAGTTTATCTTATTTTAGATTTGACACAATTTTAGTTGGCTGTTAAAAAAGAATCGATACCTCATGGCCCACCTGATGTTAAGTGGTTACCATCCTATAACACATCTGCTTGTTACATCATCTCGTTGTATAAAATAAAACATTACGTTTGCTGCATACCTGATTTTGCATTATCTACACTAATATTATAAAGAGAAAAGATTTGTATTTTTGTTGTTTTGTTGTTTTGTATGTAACGAATAGGCTCAAAAACTACTGGTTCGATTTCAAAAATTCTTTCACCATTAGAATGCTACATTACCCTTGAGTAACATAGGCTATATTATATTTGCAAAAAAATCAGGGATCCTTACTAAAACTCTAATAATGTAACCCAAGGAGGAAAAAGAAAACCTTACATCGCGTGCGCTGCGAAAACTATTGATGATAGAACAAAATAATGTACTACGATTTTGTAGAACACGTCATCATCTACAAAAAATGTCGAGACAGCATATGTCTAACTATTATAGTTATGTCACAATAAGTGTTCTTTTATTATAAAAATTTAATTGAAATGCCGTCGCTAGAAAAGGGTCTTTATTTGTACCTTGGTATTAATCCTTATCCAAATAAATCTTTTCATATTCAAGACTGGTTCAATACCTATACATTACTTCTTGAATTTTTCAAATCGGACATTCCATTCAAAAGATTTAAAAAATATAAGGACACGGGGCGCGTTCTCACCCAGCGCGGGCCCGGGCAAGGCGCGAGTTAGAAGTCTCGAAGTCAAGAAGACTCGAACCCACCACAGTCTAAGTTTATCCTAAAACGTTGTAAAAATTTATGTCCACCCATGCGAAGCTGGGACAGGCCGCTAGTTTGTAAATAAAAATAATCAAACATTTTTAATTGTAATACCTCTATATTATCCATTTAACAATCAGAAGCACCGGAGCTGTGGTTCACTGGGAGAGACCCCGCCTTCTGATCGTAAGGTCGTAGGTTCAAATCATTTAAATCAATCATTTTAATCTTGAGTTGGTACATAATTGGTACTAAAATGTCTGAAGAGATCTACCCTGCCAGGGGATCGAAGTCTTTATGCTATTTCTTTTTTTATATTTAAGCTAGTATTTGACTTGGATGCCTTTGAGGGTGGATGGTGGGAGGAGGCTCGGGATCGGGGGAATTGGAAGTCCTTGGGGGAGGCCTTTGCCCAGCAGTGGGACAAAACAGGCTAGTAAAAAAAAAAAAAAGCAAGCTAGTATTTATTACAAAAAAGAAGCAGA
The DNA here is from genome assembly GCA_932294275.1 of Chloroclysta siterata. Taxonomy (NCBI): domain Eukaryota; kingdom Metazoa; phylum Arthropoda; class Insecta; order Lepidoptera; family Geometridae; genus Chloroclysta; species Chloroclysta siterata. The sequence continues at coordinate 14,131,245 of OW028599.1, read as the reverse complement.
CGAACCGTTTGCATAAAAAAGTCATGTGAATTGCCTTCATGAAACGTAGTCGACTTCGCCGGGTATTTTAGTTTTAAAACAAATTACTAGTTGAAGGAAGACTGACGGCCCGTCTGTATGCTGTTTTTATCATGATCTCCAATCCTACCATCAAAAAATAACCATGAAATTACGTATTCGATCATTATATACTCAACCATTTATTCGACAAATAGATAACATAATTATGCAATCAGGTATAAGAATTTATGAAGGCTAGTTAAAAAGCAAGAGATTAAAAAAACAAAAAAAACTACAAAATATCATAAAATAAACACTTTATAAAACAAAATTAACATTTACCTTATAAATAGAATTATAAAAAAAATTGACACACAGAATGCAGAAGTACGAAATCTCATATACCTAACAATAAAAAAAATATTTGTAACATAATTGTACGCCCGAATAGGGCAGACTGTTTGTACTTTTTATATACTGGACCACCATAAACATTCAACAATTTACAATAAAGATTATTCTAATTCTAACAATAGTGTTGTGTGCTACAGCAGCAAAAAAGGTCTCGGCTCAGCATTATGTTTCGCTATCCGCAGACAGGTCAGCGCTGGTATTCTGCCGTATTGGCATTTTGTCTTATACTTCTTGGCATGCGAGGCAGCGAGAACGCGCCTGTAAAACCTTTACTGAGTGCTCCGCAGTGAAATTCATATTCTTATCTGATACCTACTTCGTAGAAAAAAGAGCACCGGTGGTCCAGTAGAAGTGACTCAGTCTTCTGATTTGAGATATAGGTTTTAATCCGGCCCAATGGACTTTCAAAAGTTTGGGGAAAATGAATGCGTGTAATGCCTGTGCTCTGAGTGACGAATTCAAATACTACCACTACCGCTACACCATCAGTGCTCTATTCTTTTCTGTTCCTGAAACTTTTAAGCGTAGTCGAGCTCTTTGTGAAGGGCTCGTCCGGGGAAGTACTACCACCACGCCTTTTTCTGCCGCCAAGGGCACTTACGAGGCAATGCTTTGTTATAGGTGATGTTTACCACTTTACAACAGGTGGGCCATATGCTTGCTCCATCAACTAAAAAACTCATGAAAATTAATTTTATTGGTCTTAACGAACAATTTCAATCTAATTATTTTTATTTTTCACTTGTTTTGTATTTATTTTGCCTATGAATGTGACTTGTCTTTGTATTAATTGAGAAACACAAATGTATTTTATAGTCTCCACTCGATTCCTAGATGGCGTTGTACGTATCTAACCTAAAACTTGCATTGCGTTTGATCGATCGTAACCACTACAGCCATCTAGGAGGCGAATTCCCCTACGAATGTTCCTTGTAGGTATTACTCCTACATTAATTTGTATTTACTTTGAGGTTTACCGTCTATTTGCACTGTCACACACCACCCAGGCTTCGTCTGAAAACCAGCGCCGCACCGTTCCTATACCTATCTAGGTACTGTGCGGCATAAAGCTGAGACGGATGACCGTTTTGACCCTACCTAACGATGCACATGTTATTTTTTAATTAAGTATATAATTATTATTATTATTTTTTTTTCTTCACATAATGTCTATGTTACTGTCTTTTGTCTACCTACTTTTTATTATTTTTTATCTTTTTTTTAAATACTTTGGGTCAAATAAAAAAGTTTTATTTCTTCTTTCTTTCTTTCTTTCAACTAGTTGTATAAAAAACAATTCTTCGTATATTACTTTCATGGTAGTGTTGCTAGCTATCTTTGATCCGTTCACGGTCAAATATAACTCAATCAGCTGGCTCTATTCCGAAAATAGTATAATGTCTGGATGTCAGAACTAGGTCTGTGGCAAATTGACCTTAATTTTTATAGCTGACTGCAGTCGTCTTTAAATTGGAGATTATGAAACATTAACCCTGTTTTAGTGCTGTTATAAAATGTAATAGCTTAGGTTTAACATATTTATATGAAAGCCAAAACTTGAATGTAAAATTACAGAGTAAAATTGTAGTTAAACTCTGTCGAATTGTCCGTAAATATAAAGCAATGTTCAAAATTTTACGTTTCAATTTTATTATTTTGTACTTTCTGCCTGCAATTTTGCTTGTATATTGTTATACAACGATTAAAATTGAATAAACGGTTACTCGTATTTTATCCCAAGTACTACTTAAATCGGCCCAATTATTGTTGTACAAATATCCATCCGTTTAAAATTTACACATAAAAAAAAGTATTACAAAAGTATTAAAAAAGCGCATAAGTACCGTGTCCCTGAGTTATTCGTCGAGTGTGTTTAGAATCCGATGACGCAGTTGGTTAGCGCGGCCCCGTATCAAGGGGAAGGTCGTGGGTTCAAATTCCACTCGGGTGATAACTTTTGGGACTATATTAAATCTTTAGTATTAAAAAAATTGATATATTTGATTTTTTAAACTTTTTTTGTTTTTTGCCCTCCAATAATCCCATAATTTAAGAACCTCTGATCTGATTTAACTAATATACTTACTAGTAATTTTTTTTAGTACAAGCTATCGACTTTCCAAATTTCATGCAGATCGGATCAACGGTTCGAAATTTATGGCCCGACAAACATACATACATACCTAAAATGACGAAAATCAATAAAATTAAATACTGAATTTTATACAAGATTTTAAGTACCTATTATACAAAATTAACATTTTTTTTTTATATAATTAGCTGACGGAACAAGCAGATGGCCCACCTGATGTTAAGTGGTAACCATCACCTATAACAAAGCACTGCCTCGTAAGTCACGCACGATAGGGACGTGCCCTACGATGCACTGCCCAGCGTCCATCAACTTGAGGCATACAGATGTTAAGCCTCATGTGCCTGTAATTACACCGGCAACCACACTCTTCAAACCGAAACACAGCAACGCTGCTTGGCGGCAGAAAAAGGCGTGGTGGTAGTACTTCCCCGGACGAGCCCTTCACAAAGAGCTCTACTACTCTTAACATGCAGGTATACCATTTTGATACCTATACTAATCTCCAAATGGATATACAAGTTATGTATTCTGTGGGCTTTGATAATACAAAATGTTTTTCCTATTTCATCGAAACAATGCTATCTAGATTACGGGATTACCTGCCGATAATCCAAGATACGATATACCTTTGGAAGTTATAGCCCCTATTTACTTTGAGTCACGTCAACATTTCGTCCTTGATTGCTGGGCCCTATCACTATTTGCTTATCTGTTTCATTCAACTTATCAAATTACGTTTAGTTTGAGGATTTAGTAGTTGTTTTGGAAGTTCATTTAGATTCTAAAATAATAGCCCTCATAGCTAAGTTGGTAGTTACTCTGCCTTCCGCGATGTGCCGTGGGTTCGTTCCCAACCGAGAACCAACTTTTGTGTCATTTAAATTGATGTTTATTCTCTGTCTAGGTTTCAAAATACATTATACCTAACTATCTATAAAAAAAAATACCAGCTAACTGGTATTACCATCGCAGAGCAAAGCAAACCTTGCAAGTCACGCACGATAGGAACGTAAGTACATGCACTGCCCTGCGTCCATCAACTTGAGGCATACGGATGTTTAGCCTTATTTGCCTGTAATCTCACTGGCAACTATACCTCTCAAACCAAAAAACGCCAACGCTGCTTGGCCTTCACCTACCTTGAATTTAAAAATTCCACAATATTCTAAGTAAATAATGATAAGTAGAGGGCGAGTTGCCATGGCCGTGAACGTGAATCACTGCAGGCGGAAATTACGACAGATAGCGCAAAGCCAACAGTTAAAAGTAACTGTTATTTGTTTTTCAATACCTACCACCAAAACTGAAGCCAAAATGATAAGGAAACAAAATGGGAATTCAAATATTAGAATTACAATATTTTTCAATACAATAACGGTAGGGACCAAGCTTTAAGTTTCCTGGCTGTTTTTTTAAGTCCGGTTCTGAACTGGCTTCCAGATTCACCTAGCTTTATGACGTTTCAAAGCCTGATATACTTTTCAAACGGTTTACTGAAACTTTAACTCGTGTAACATTTAGAAGAGTCAGAGTAATTTAAATCGTCCCATTTTCGTCCATCAAATAAAAATCAAAAAATATTTTATGTCACAAAAACATAGGCGAAATATGAAGAACAATATTGGTTAGGACAACAAAATCGGTCGTCACCATAAAACATCAATAACCCTTATCCATGTTTTTTTGATTAACAAACGTTTTTTTTTATTTATTTTCAGAGTAAACTCTTCAGTTCAAAGTCTTCCGACTTTGAGAACGAAGCACTTCAAGTCCACAATGAGTATCGACGAGAACATGGCGTCCCACCACTAGTTCTCAACAAAGATATCACAAAAATTTCTCAAAAATGGGCGGAAGAACTTGCGAAAAACGACGAAATGTCCTACAGCTCAAACCAAACTTATGGAGAAAGCGTCTACTGTGGTTGGACGGCTGACCCCAATACCAAAATCAAAGCAAGAGATTGCGTCGATAAATGGTACAGTGAAATCAATGACTTTTCATTTGGAAGGGAACCAGAACAACTCAAATGCGGCCACTTCACCCAGCTGGTGTGGAGAAGTACGAAAGAAATAGGAGTTGGTAGCGCCAAGAGTAAGTCAGGGAAGTTGTATGTTGTCGCAAACTACTTTCCACCTGGAAACTATAGCCGCAAGTTCACTGATAACGTCACTCCACCTGGAGCTATGCAGTTTGCAACTGGAAGCTACAGCTCATCACGAAACTCCAACAACAATCTGCCGCCGCCAAAATCCCCAAACCAAAAACCTCCACCGCGATCACCGAACGCGCGAAACAGTAAAAACATTGGTGACATCGCGTCTGATATAGTCAGCAAGTTAAAATCCACATCAGTCTCCGGAGATAAGTTTGAAGAAGAATGCCTCAGAGCTCATAATGAGTACAGAAGAAAACACGGCGTACCGCCTCTTGAGCTAAACAAGAAGTTGTGTAAATACGCTGAAGATTGGGCGAAGATCATCGCAAAGAAAGGTAAAATGGAGCACAGAGACCAGAATGATTATGGAGAGAACATATTCTTTGCCTGGTCTTCTGATCCTACCTTCACAGTTTCCGGTAGAGAACCAGTTGATAAATGGTACAGTGAGATAAAATTCCATAAATTTGGCAAGGAGCCTTCAAACTTGGACTCGGGACACTTCACTCAGGTTATCTGGCACGACAGTAAGGAAGTTGGCGTTGGTATGTCAAGGACTAAGGATGGTCAGGTATATGTGGTAGCCAACTACACGCCTCCTGGCAATGTGATAGGTAGCTTTAGTTCAAAGGTGCCCCCACCTTTACACTAAAAAAACCAAGGTGCTAATATTGCCAAAGATATCGTAACAACGGGTATTATTGGCTAGAGATTACAGACACGTCACGTAGCATACTGTTCAATGAGTGTGACACTTGAGAAATGGTTTTATAGATCAGATATTTGAATGTCAATGGCGTAGCTACCGAGGGGCTATACAGTGCACCAGGGCCCACGAGCTCAGAGAGCCTTCGGACCCTGACCAGCAAACCTCGTATTGAAAAATGTTTCCCATCTTCGGAATGTAAATAAAAGAGGTTGCAACTCGTTGCCACTCATTGAAAGAATACAGAGAAATACCCAAGACCTCTGTTCGAAACTTGTAGGGACAATAATTATATCTTTTGATTTGATAAAACCCTAAACAGTTAATCAGTTAGGGCCGCTCCTGTTTTGCACCTGGGCCATCGGTTACCTAGCTACGCCTCTGATTGATGTGGTGGTGGTCCAGTGAACCTATGGTATGGAACACCGGTGGATGAAACTGCAAAGGATTTAAATATAATAGAGTTTATTATATACTACTTGCTAATGCAACAAGCAGATGGCCTATTTGATGTTGAGTGGTAACCATCACCTATAACAAAGCATTGCCTCTCAATTCACGATAGAAACGTGCCCTACTATGCACTGCCCTGCGTCCATCAAAATGAGGTATACAGAACATCTGTGGAGCCTCATGAGAAGAGGTTTAAGATAAAGTATTAATTAATTAATTGTCTATTACAATCTGACGAATTTAAAATCTTTTGTTGTACTTGCCATCGGTTTATTTGTAGAGGCTAAATAATTTAGTAAAAGATGTCCAAAAAAGACTAACACACCATTCCAAGTTGAATATAAGTTTACGCATTTTTATAACATAGTTTATTAGTAAATAGATTGTTTATATATTTCATGGATTTGTAAACAATTTAGATCCAAAGAAACTAATATATTTTTATGATCTTAAATTATTATTGTTTATTTAATTTAAGTTGGATCAAGACGGGTGCACACTGAAAATATAATGAAGTAGAAATACATAAGGTACGTACGTAAGATCTATTTTTTATCGATGTTTTTTATTACTACGGCATATGAATACGAGATATCTATCAAATAAGTGAAAATAAAGCAATTAAAATACATATCTGTATTTTTTTATTATATCTGTAATAAATAATGCGATTGTTGATAGTTATTTATTTCATCTAACTATATTGGCAATTTACACAGGATCATAAAGAGTTTCAACGTATTTTATGATCCCTAAAATGTGTTGTAGAAGTGAACATTACAACAACACAAGACAAGCAAGTCTCAAAGATAATCCGTTCGCTTTGAAAACGTTTCCGATTGGTAGGTACTAATTTAGATCAGTGAACTATCTCTAGTTCGTCTGCAGATATTTCAAGAAGAAAAACATGGTGAGGAAAAATAAAGGTGCGGCAATGGGCTTGTAACCTGCCACGTATAAAATACAATAGAATAAAAGTTTCTTTAGCATAAATAGGGAGTACAATAACACAAGCCTGAAATAAGTCAAAAGGGTAGGTAACATTAAGAATAATAATTTTGAGCGGCTCAAGGGACAACAGTAGCTTAAGGGGCTGACAACTATCAAACAACTTCTCGCTCGCACGTTTCGACATGTTGAAATATATAAAATCACTAAACTCATTTTCGAAAAATCGCAATCAACAACTTGTGTGCAATCACATTGCACACAGTTTAGTAAAAATTTCATTTTGATCGATACAAGTTTTCCTCCTTAAAAGTTTGTTTATATACGAAAACTAGTAAAGCAAACTTTTGAGTAGGAAAACATGTATCGATCAAAATGAAATTTTTACTACACTGTGTGCAATGTAATTGCACACAAAATGGTTGATTGCGATTTTTCGAAAATGAGTTTAGTAATTTTATATCATTCAAAATGTCGAAACGTGCGAGCGAGAGTCACATTAGCTCTTGTCTTCCCCATAAGGAATACCAACAACTGCAAAATGTGGGTAGTGCCAATAATAATTGTAATACTTAGACGAACCTCTGATTCTCTAAGATACTGTTAAAGAATAAATAAATAAATATTGGTGGACTTTCCACAGAGCACTATCTTGTCCCAAACTAAGCCAAAGCTTGTAATATGGAAACCAGATAGCTGATATAATACATTTAATACTTTTTTTTGTAAATACATTCTTTAACTAAATAATAACACCCAGACGGAGAACAAACATCTACATTAATCACACAAATGTTTGTTTTTGGTGACAATCGAACCCACGGCCTACGGCGCAGAAGGCAGAGCTACTACCAACTGAGCTGTGAAGGCTGTCAAAATCTTGAGTTAAGTCACGGTACTGAAAGTTGTGAGGGGATATCTACAGTGCCTGGGGATCAAAGTCATGAAGCTGTTTCTGTTTTTATAAAAAGAATAGATGATTTTAGCATTGACTATCGATATTCAACATTCAAGAGGCTATCTGCCCTTTGGCCGTGTAAAGGCTTCACTGTGAAGAGCACTAGAAACTGGCCTTCAATAGCTTATAACTGCTTAGATGAAGATAAAACACGGATTTCTTCATTCATAAAACCGATTTAGCTATTCAGAAGTATAAAGAAACAATGAATACCAATACTACTGTGATCGGATCGAAATTCGCGAAGTAAACTGTATTCACAAAGAAAATAATATACAATTAATTCAAAATACATTTTGGTCGAGGATCGAAATTCTGTGAAGTAAACTGTATTTACAAAGAAGATGAAATGAAACCAATTTGTTCGCAAAATATTTAAAATACACATGACTATGTCATGAGCTATCTGCAGACTATTAAACGATCTAGAGATAGCTAAACTGATAGCTAAACTTATCAGGGAAAATACAAGTGCCAAGCCAAAAAAATACTTATACGAACATGCAACTTTGGTTTTGCTTGGTGACATTAAAAAGGTTATATTTATATTTTGACAGCCCTCACAGCTCAGTTGGTAGAAGCTCTGCCTTCTGCGTTGTAAGCCGTGGGTTCAACTCCCACCGAGACTAAATATTTGTGTAATGAACCATAGATGTTTGTTCTCTCTCTGGATGTTTTTTTATACAGTGAGCTGATAGAACAGGCAGATGGCCCACCTGATGCTAAGTGGTAACCATCACCTGCAACAAAGATTGCCTCGCAAGCCACGCACGATAGGAACGTGCCCCACGATGCTCTGCCCTGCGTCCATCAACTTGTGGCATACAGATGTTAAGCCTCATGTGCCTGTAATTACACCGGCAACCACACTCTTCAAACCGAAACACAGCAACGCTCTGTTTGGTGGCAAAAAAAAACGTGGTAGTACTTCCCCGGACGAGCCCTTCACAAAGAGCTCTACTACTCTTATAGTATAACTAGCGGCTTCCCGCGGCTTCGCACGCGTTGAAGTGGTGAGCCGTGATTGAGCCACAAACATCCAAACATCGTAACTTTCACATTGATTTGTATATTATTAGGGTTGGATATTAAATACCTACGTAGGTATAAGAGATACCTATAGGCGTACATTACCTATATTAGGTAGGTAGGTATAGGTACTGAGTTTAGCACAAACATGACAAATACAACAAAGACAACCTTACACGGAAAGTATTTACTTATTTGTTCCTAGTTTCTACCCCAAAAACAAACGAAACGAAACAGCTTCACGATTTTGATCCCCAGGCACGGTAGATACCCTCAGATCTCTTCGTGCCAACTCAAGATTCTCGTTTTTAGAATGTCCCTTACAAACATTGACGCCTCGTTGTATCCTTTTTACTTGAGCGCAACGAAGGAGGTTAGGTAACGTTTTAGGAGTTGTTTTCGAAAATCCAACTGTCTTTTTGTTATTTATCCACAGATTAACATATTTTCTTTTAGTTTGAAGTTAATTACCCTTTAGTTTTAAAATATTGAAAACGTGATTTTAAATTATTTATTGTGGAGTATATTTAGTTCAAGTTTGAAATCAATCGCACTATGCGTAAAAAATCTCGCATACTAACTTTTACAGTCATTTGCACCCTTTGCAGGGGTAATTATCAAAAGTTAAAAGCGTCATTCTTAATTATTTGTTTCTTAGTATATTTACCTCAAGTTTTAAGTCAATCGCACTACGCGTTAAAAAACTCCCATGCAAACTTTGACATCCCTTTACACACTTATTAAGGGTAGTTTTAAAAAACTAAAAATGCCTTTCCTATTATTTAGCCTTGGAGTACATCTACTTCAAGTTTCAACTTTTTAGGTTCAAGGAATACAATTTGTCATACTAACGTTTTCAACCCTTTTTACACCTTAAGGGGTTGAATTTCCAAAAACCCCTTCTTAGTACACCTCTACGCCATAAGACCTATATACTCTTCAAATTTCATGTCTCTAGGACCAGCGGTCAAAAAACTCCCATACAAACTTTTACATCCCTTTGCACACTTATTAAGGGTAGTTTTAAAAAACTAAAAATGCCTTTCCTATGTTTTTGCCTTAAAGTACATGTACTCCAAGTTTCAAGTTTGTAGGTTCAAGGAATACTATTTTTCATACAAACGTTTTCATCCCTTTTTACACCCTTAGGTGTTGAATTTCCAAAATCCCCTTCTTAGTACACCTCTACGCCATAAGACCTATATACTCTTCAAATTTCATGTCTCTAGGACCAGCGGTTTAGGCTGTGCGTTGTCTATATGTCAGTCAGTCAGTCAGTCAGTCAGGACTTTGATTCTTATAGTATTAGAGATCTACAGAATGAAAGTTTAAATAAGATACACATTATATTATAACATTAACACTTATTAAGGGTCTTAATAAGTGTGCAAAGGGATGTAAAAGTTTGTATGGGAGTTTTTTGACCGCTGGTCCTAGAGACTTGAAATTTGAGGAGTACATAGGTCTTATAGCGTAGAGGTGTACTAATAAGGAATTTTTGGAAATTCATCCCCTAAGGGTGTAAAAAGGGTTGAAAACGTTGGTATAAAAAATAGTATTCCTTGAATCTACAAACTTGAAACTTGAAGTAGATGTACTCCAAGGCTAAAAAATAGAAAGGCATTTTTAGTCTTTAAAAAATACCCTTTATAAGTGTGCACATGGACGTAAAAGTTTGTATGGGAGTTTTTTGACCGCTGGTCCTAGAGACTTGAAATGTGAGGAGTACATAGGTCTTATGGCGTAGAGGTGTACTAAGAAGGAATTTTTGGAAATTCATCCCCTAAGGGTGTAAAAAGGGTTGAAAACGTTGGTTGAAAACGTTGGTATGAAAAATAGTATTCCTTGAACCTACAAACTTGAAACTTGAAATAGATGTACTCCAAGGCTAAAATGTAGGAAAGACATTTATAGTTTTTTAAAACTACCCTTAATAAGTATGCTAAGGGATGTAAAAGTTTGTATGGGAGTTTTTTGGCCGCTGGTCTTAGAAACTTGAAATTTGAGGAGTACATAGGTCTTATGGCGTAGAGGTGTACTAAGAAGGATTTTTTGGAAATTCAACCACTAAGGGTGGAAGAAGGGTTGAAAACGTTGGTATGAAAAATTGTATTCCTTGAACCTACAAACTTGAAACTTGAAGTACATGTAGGTACTCCAAGGCAAAAAAATAGGATAGGCATTTTCCGTTTTTTAAAACTACCTTTATTAAGGGGCTGACAACTATCAAACAACTTCTCGCTCGCACGTTTCGACATGTTGAAAGATATAAAATCACTAAACTCATTTTAGTATTTTTATTTTTACTTGTTACTGTACCTACTGTTTTTTTGTTTGGTGTACAATAAAGTATTTTCATACTATGGGAGATTTTTAACGCATAGTGCGATTGATTTCAAACTTGAAGTAAATATATAAAAACACAGTATGATTTTAAAAAACACCCCCTAAAACGTTACCCTCCTTCGTTGCGCTCGAGTAAAAAGGATACAACGAGGCGTCAATGTTTGTAAGGGACATCCTAAAAACGGGAATCTTGAGTTGGTACGAAGAGATCTGAGGGTATCTACCGTGCCTGGGGATCAAAGTCTTGAAGCTGTTTTGTTTCGTTTGTTTTTGGGGTAGAAACTAGGAACAAATAAGTACATATTTCCCGTGTAAGGTTGTCTTTGTTGTATTTGTCATGTTTGTGCTAAGCTCAATACCTATACCTACCTACCTAATATAGGTAATGTACGCCTATAGGTATTTGTTATACCTACGTAGGTATTTAAAATCCTACCCTAATAATATACAACTCAATGCGAGAGTTACGATGTTTGGATGTTTGTGGCTCAATCACGGCTCACCACTTCAACGCGTGCGAAGCCGCGGGAAGCCACTAGTTGCTAATATAGTTGTTTTTGGACTGTATTTTTTACTGGCGACCTAATAATGTTACTACTGAAGGTAAGGTCTTTTTTGCTGAGGAGTCATCGTATCACTTCCAGTCTAGACACGACTAATAAAACACAAACTAATTTAAAGTTTTTATATTAAGAAATGCAGCAATACGTCCAGGTTTACTACAAAAACTTGCGGCCATTATGCAAAGTGCAGTTTGCATTGTCAAACTAAAAAAACCTTAGATATGAAACTCATTCTACTTAGTTTAATACCGCCTTTTGACATTAATAAAATCCTGTCCGCCTATTGTACTTCGCTGTAGTTTAAATTAATTCGTAAATGTTATGTTATTTTCTTGTGGTGTACATTAAAGAGTTTTCGAACTATCTTTTCTATCTAAATGAGGACACATTTAAGCTTTTTTTAGATTGTTTATTCTTAGTTAACACAACAATGGCTGACAACAGTGAAACAACACCCTGCTTGCACAACAAAATTATGAATAATTGCACACAACTTGATTGATTGCAATTTTTCATAAATAAATTTTTACATCTTTCAAAATGTTGAAATATGCAAGAAACAAAATGAGCTCTGTAATTGTCCTCCTCATGCTCCCTTTCAACCTGGGAAACTTTTACTCATGAATATTTAAATATACTTCTATTTAAATATTGTATACGACTGTCCTCAAAACTAAATGTTTATGGTGTCACCAGTGTGTTGTTGTGGTCAGCACTGCAGCGTCCTACCGTGCTATTTTGTTAACGACTCGTCCCAGGCTAGGTAGGTATCTAAATCATCATCTCAGCCTGGTATCATCCACTGCTAGGTATAGGCCTCCCTCATGTTTTGCCAGCCTCTGTCCTGTGCGTCTCTGGTCCAGGTGTTCCCGCGACCTTCACAATGTCGTCGACCCATCGAGCTTTCGGGTGCCCTAAATTTCTTTGGCCTGATTTTGGCCACCACTCGGTCAAGGCTTTGCTCCACTAGGTATCCAAATAATTATTTTAATTTATTATTTTTATAATTGTTGTTGCTAGGATTTTAGTAATACTATTATTTTAAAGAAGACCTTTAGGTTTGTACCTAAAATTGTGACAAAATAATTTATTTGATTTGATTTGAAATATCGGGAGTATTTATTGAAGACACGGCGTTTCTATAACATTATTAATTTTTTGTAAAAACTTATTTCACGGTGTGCACCCAATGTGTGCGCAGTGTAATGAAAAAACTTTCATTGCAGCCATTCCATCAAAGCGATGCCTTATAATAAGTATTTTTAATTTGTATTAAAATGAATTGGATCGCTTTTTGTGTTATTTGTACGGTATGTTTCCTTTACACAAACTTTATTGGCATTCCTATCATTATTAACCAGAAGAAGTACAAATCTGGACAAAGCCTTTCCTTAACAGTTTTCATGAAAACTATGTTTTTGAGAGGACTTTTTCTATGGTAACTTTGTTGCAATCAGTTTCAATCAGTTTCTGTTTGTAATAAGTAAATATGACGGTTATGCGGTTACTTTTTAGCTGCAGTTGCTAACAAAGATAGATTACAACTGGTGTTTCTATTGATGGATAATCGCAAAACTTTCATAATGTTTTATATTCTTATTGGTTTCATATAGAAACTGATTGTAACAAAGTTAAGTTATCACCCTGCTGCTGTTGAGATCGTGAGAATTTATTTTTCCAAACTTTTTATATTAATTTCTGATGGAACCAGCAGATGGTCTTATGTTATGTGATACCCATAACCTATTACAAAACATTGCCTCGTAAGTCACGCACAATATGAACGTTGCCCTACGATGCACTGCCCTGCGTCCATCAACTTGAGGCTTACAGATGTTAAGCCTTTTTTTAAGTGTCCATACTATTAGACTAAGAGCCGGTTTCACCATGCTCTGTTAGTTACTAATCAAGGATTAAAAGACCGTTAAATCTAACCTTAGCTGTCAAACGCGTACATTTTGACATATTTAACGGCCCTTTAATCCTTTGTTAATCTAAAAGAGCATGGTGAAACCGGCCCTTAACAGAGCATTTTTATGGTTTTCAGAACATCATTGTTTTGCAGGCAAGACATGACTTGAATATAAGGAAATTGATTGAAATAATCAGGGTAAGACTACATTCCTTATTTCCACAGTAGGTTCATCACCAGGGATCGGAATAGGTATTTAAGTATCAAATGACGTAAAAGTTCCTACGCAATCTTAACATGGATATGCCTTTTAAATCCGGAATTGGGGATTCATCAAATTTGTTTTCTAAAACTTATGGGTTTTTTTATTTACAACTAGCTGATGGAACAATCAGATGGCCCACCTGATGTTAAGATTGATATTATTGTCTTCTAAAACTCTTTTTTCCTATGTTAAAAATAACTAATTAGCGTTACACGTAACACGTCCAGCAGGGCTATTTTAAAACATTCGGAAAGGTTTCCAATCGGAAATGTCAGTTTTTATCACAATTGATTTTGAACCCGAATCATTTCAGACACGGGGATTAAAGAAGGCTTATCCATATTTCGATTTAGTAGTAGCGTATTTGACGTCATTTGGTACTTAAAAACTCTACCTAGTGCGACCACTGTTCATCACAGACATAAACATAGTAGGTGCGCCAAATCACAGACATACAGTTAGCAATAACTAATAATAGACGGGTAAAGTAGCAGACGGTACCTAGTTTATTGTATTTAGTCAGATTTTTGTAAATAACCCGAATTTATAAACCTAATCAGATTTGAACCCGCGACCTTCCCTTGTAACGGGAATGAACTAGCCAACTGTGAAATTATAAATTTGTGGTTTGGTAGCGATAAAAAGCTCGTCATGCAAAAACTTAAAATACATTAAACTTGCTGCACCAGACATTTCAAATATGCTATGCTATACAGTTTAGAAAACTTTATCAATTTGTGGGCAGTCTGTGCAAGTTTCGATTCATAGCCCATCCGAAACTAAATGGCACTGTGAGTTCAATGATATGCAAAGTTCAAAAGGTACAACGTGTAACACTAGTAATTCGCCCCGAACTGAGATCTCGTGATGCGACCCGACGAACGCATTAAAACATTAAGTGGGTAGTAGTCAGAGGCAAGTCCAAACATTATCTTTGGACTTTTTTCTGACTATCGCATACTAACTTGGAATGGTAACCAAGTTTCAACTCTATTGGCCTATTTATTGAAGAGTTCCGTTGAACGGACCTTGGTTCCATCATCAGACTAGGTCACTATTACCATTTTATGAGACCTGAGTACCTACTTAATTTATTTCAAGAAAACATATTAAGAAAAAGCAAAGGAACTGGGCGACCAGTAGAAAAACCTTGATGTCAACGAAATTCCTAGAGATGGGAGCTCTTGGATCGTTGGTTATCATAATTTAACTTTTTTGTTGTATCTCAAAAACTGAGCGTCCCAGAAAAAAAGTAAAAATTGTTTTGAAATGTCAAATACATACATAACGAAATTCCTAGAGATGGGAGCTCTTGGATCGTTGGTTATCTTAATTTAACTTTTTTGTTGTATCTCAAAAACTGAGCGTCCCAGAAAAAAAGTAAAAATTGTTTTGAAATGTCAAATACATACATAAAATGCCAAATCGCCCAAGTTGAAACTAAGATCTCAATAATCACTACGTAGTATAAAACAAAGTCGCTTTCTCTGTCCCTATATCCCTATGTATGCTTAAATCTTTAAAACTACGCAACAGATTTTTATGCGGTTTTTTTTTATAGAAAGAGTGATTCAAGAGGAAGGTTTATATGCATAATACAAGCATAATCTCTTAGGGATAACCCACAATAACCGTGCGAAGCCGGGGCGGGTCGCTAGTACCCCTATTAGGCCAAGGACTGGAAAGCACTGGAATACTTTGACGTGTGCAAAGGTTGATTATATCGTTTTCAAAATTCACATACAAAAGTAAAATTAATATAGTCTAAGAAATTTGCAACAACCCTGATAATGTGTACGTGACCTTGGTACATACGCTATTTGCGTTTACTAATTGGTGGCAGTTCTGTTACCTATTTTATCTACAGTTCACAATAAAAGGTCAAAAAACAGCTGTAGATAGGGCTGCGTCATGTTGCGATTTTCATGAATGCATAATTTCGAAATTGCAAAAGTCGCTATTATTTTTCTCTCCTGCCTCAACCTTACGCCACAGAGTGTTTTACAATACAATACAATACAATAATCATTTATTTGCGAAACACAGGTTATAAAAAGGTGACAAATATAATTTAAGTAAGTTCTGCCATGTTCTACTTAAAAGCATGCAAAAACATATTTCATAATTAACGATGCAAAAAAATATTTTAGATTTTACAATGCAACAGCTTTATAATGTCAACATAATTATTATAATTTATAATCAATAAAATGTTTCCTACTCGAATTCGTCAATCTAAAATTCTTTACTATAATTCTTTACTATAATATGCTTTTTTGTGATTAATTAACGAAGTTCCGCTAGTTTTAGGAAGCTAGAACAAAAATCAATAAATTCAAAACTCCAACAACTAGAGACGATCAAACAGTCGCTGGGGTGTAAAACACCCCACTCGAGTAATTAGGGGGTAAGTTTTAATGTAATAAAATAATATAAAAGTCTTTAATTCCGAAGCATAAAACAGACCGACGAACTTAAGCAAGCACAAAGAAAATCTTCTTAAATATAAAATTCTCATGTCACAATTTTAGTTACCATACTCCTCCGAAACGGCTTGACTGATTTTTATGAAATTTTATATGCATATTCAGTAGGTCTGAGAATCGGCTACTATCTATTTTTCATACCCGTAAGTGATAAGGGTTGTCCACCCCTAACATTTTATTTTTATTTTTTGGACAATTTTTTTATAATGTGGTATTAAAAAATACATACAACCCTAAGTTTTCACCCTTCTATCACCAACCCAACGTTTGCCGGGTCAGCTAGTAAAGATATAAAGAATAGTTTTTCCTAGAAGTAAATAAAGCTGATAATACTGATGATATATCCTATCCACTACCATCAAAACCCTCGCAATAAAATTATCTATTGCTTATAATAATAATCTAGGGATAGTGCTTCCTTCAACCATGAAAGCAAAGCGTAATGGATGAAACCAAGGTTATTATAAAGCTAATGAATAAATTATGCAGTGCCGGCGTCGCTTCCAGGATAATAAAGGATACTATCTGGACGGGATATTGTTTTCTTGCTCAGGCTATACAATGCCAGTTATTTTTATATTATTCGTTTTAGAGTGTTTATCTTGTTGGGTTCCATGCCAATTACTCATAGGGTAAAACTGGACCCAATTATTAAGACTCCGCTGTCCGTATTTCACCAGGCTGTATCTCATGAACTATATACTGTATCTCACGAAAACACTACATAGTATAAAACAAAGTCGCTTTCTCTGTCCCTATATCCCCATGTATGCTTAAATCTTTAAAACTACGCAAAGGGATTTAGATGCGGTTTTTTTTTTATAGAAAGAGTTATTCAAGAGGAGGGTTTATATGCTATGCATAATACAAGCATAATCTCTTAGGGATAACCCACAATAACCGTGTGAATCCGGGGCGGGTCGCTAGTATATTATAATACAATGTAACAAGGATCATACAAAAAAGCGCGACTCGCGTAAGCGCCGCTTGCTCCTCATGAAACTTTTGAATTTACAGTTTATGTCAAAATAAGTACATATTTAAAAACGCTGCGATGGCGCTGAGCATGCGCTGCGCGTGTACGACTCGTGCGCGAAGCGGTTGCTATTCGAGCGCTGAGCGTGCGCTCGTACATTATTATCTATAAAATATGTACTTTATGCGAATAACATAAACTGTAAATTCAAAAGTTTCATGAGGAGCTAGCGGCGCTCAATATGAACGCATCCTTACCTATAACAAAGCATTACCTTGCAAGTCACGCTCGAGAAGAACGTGTCCTTTGCAATGCCTGCGTCTATCAACTTGAGGCATATAATTGGCCTCATATGCCTGTAATTTCCCCGGCACCCACACCTTTCAAACCGAAACACAGCAACGCTATGCCTTGAGGTGAGTCTTGCATGAACGAACAGTAATAGGATACAGAGCTTATTGCATTTTTATTGGATATCTCGGTTTGCACTAGAATTTATTTATACAAGGTGTTCCGAAAATTGTGTATATAAACTTCAGGGGGCTAAAGTACCCATCAATATGATTTATCTTTTTCTAAGGAACCAACACTGTGAACGCGAAAAAAAAAGCTGTTTATTTACTAGAAAATTCTTCTTCAAATATGTAAATAAAAATCTAGTTTAGGTGCAGCATGCAAAAATAAAATCAAAACATTTGACAAAAGTCATTGCTTTTTTTTTTTTTTACCTATACTCTCAAACTGCTGGGCAAAGGTCTCCCCCATTTTTTCCACTCTCTCCCACTTGTTGTAGAAGGAGTAGGTCGTCACGCAAGCGTTTACGTGTTGTACTATTCATGTTTGGGGTTTTGAATATAAAAAAAAATAATTGAATGTTATACCATTTAGGTATACGTTTACCATAGTTTAGCAAGCATGGCTTAGTTTGTGTAATTTGTAAATAAGAAAAAACATATTAATGACTTCGATTCTCAGGCATGTACTAACATGATTCTACAGAGGTACGTCCGAATATTCAATGTGCCTACCCACATTTTTCAATAACAATGTTGATAGATCTATTATTTATAATAGTAATAATAATTTATTATTTCATTTAAGCATAATAATAATTTAACATTTATGGTATGTAAAATATAAACATCTGCTAATTAGCTTGGCTTGATTATTAAGGCGAATACAAGAGCTAATGTGACTCTCGCTCGCATATGGTCATCGCTATTGATTTTATGTCTTTCAACATGTCGGAACGTACGAGCGAGAGTCACATTAGCTCTTGTCTTCGCCTTAAGTCGTAAAGACTTGTGTTGTAGGATCTGCTTTCCTTCTAGGTAGCGAAAATACCGTGTAGCCATGGAAATAAATATTAGCAAACCATACAATAATCAACTATTAGCATCTATCCAGTTCAATCTTAAGGGGCTGACAACTATCAAACAACTTCTCGCTCGCACGTTTCGACATGTTGAAAGATATAAAATCACTATACTCATTTTCGAAAAATCGCAATCAACCATTTTATGTGCAATCACATTGCACACAGTTTAGTAAAAATTTCATTTTGATCAATACAAGTTTTCCTACTTAAAAGTTAGCTTATGTACGAAAATTAGTAAAGCAAACTTTTGAGTAGGAAAAGATGTATCGATCAAAATGATTTTTTTACTAAACTGTGTGCAATGTGATTGCACACAAAATGGTTGATTGCGATTTTTCGAAAATGAGTTAAGTGATTTTATATCTTTCAACATGTCGAAACGTGCGAGCGAGAGTCACATAAGCTCTTGTCTTCGCCTTAAGAGTATATGCCTTACATTATATTCATAATATTGATTTAAATGCCGATATAACTAGTTTCGCTGCCCAGTGATTTTAAGCTTTTTCGTGGTAGCCGCTTGCAGAACGTTTTACAACAAAACTTGGCAACATTCCTTTAAAGCTGATATTTTATAAATTGGCAATTATTTTCAGCAAGCAAATTAAGTTTTCAGTGGTGGCATAAAGTTGTGGCTACATTGAACAGGTCCGTTAATTATAGCTGACCGCGGACGCCCCGGGCCCGTGACGCGGTCGATGGTCATAATTTATTGATAGTCTGACTATGCCTTTACTAAATACGTACAACCACAGACTAAATAATAGTTATTACACGGCGAAGTAATTGGTATTGGGTCTGCGCTGCCAAATATTTATTTAAATTGTATAGAGTTATTTTAACTTCTAAATTTAATTTAAAATGGTATGTATTTGTAGCAAGTAAATTCTATTTATAACTTTATAAAATTGTTGTGCGTAACTTTTTGACTCGAAAAATATATTACTATAGACCAGTATCTCTCAAGTTTTGTTAAGGCGAAGACAAGAGCTAATGTGACTCTCGGTCGCACGTTTCGACAACTTGAAATATATAAAATCACTTAACTCATTTTCGAAAAATCGCAATAAACCATTTTGTGTGCAATCACATTGCACACAGTTCAGTAAAATTTCATTTTGATCGATGCAAGTTTTCCTACTTAAAAGTTTGCTTATGTACGAAAACTAGTAAAGCAAACTTTTGAGTAGGAAAACAGGTAAAATGGTTTTTAAAATGTTTTTTTACTAAACTGTGTGCAATGTGATTTCACACAAAATGATTGATGCGATTTTTCGAAAATGAGTTTAGTGATTTTATATCTTTCAACATGTCGAAACGTGCGAGCGAGAGCCACATTAGCCTTGTCTTCGCCTTAATAAATTACTTAGTGGTTAAATCTAATGAAATCAATAATTAGCCGCCAACAAAAATAAATTCGTACATTTTATGATAATCACTCAGAAATTTCATGAAATAATAGCGTTATTAACTTTATTAGAGCCCTCTGTGTGAGAAAAATCATAATTTTATTACAAAGGCGTGAACGGGTAATAAACTTAGAACTTTGGCCATAAAATATTTTTCTCAGCTAAATAAATCGCACCATGAACTTTTATGGGGAATATTGTCACAAATTGCTCAGTGTGGCTGTAAATTACTTTTACGAAATGAAAAACGAATCGGTCTACCATGACTTTACCCAGACTACACTTTCTTAGAGAAAACACGTTTTTTATACAAGTTGTTGATAGATCAAGAAGATTGCCCTGATATTAAATGGTAACCATCACCAACAACATCTTATATACAGGCTCCATACAAAGGTTGTCAGGAAGAGATCTTTTTTTAGCGATAAGACCCCCATTGTACATATCTATAGCATTTTTTTTCTTTTTGGGTAGTATTAAAACTAGTGACTGTAAATTAAAGTTTTAAGTGTTAAAATAATGAATTTACGTTATAGTATTACTAAGTGAGCGACTGACTGCGAGTGACGAGGAATCAACAGAACAGCAACTTACAAACATTAATTTAAGTTACTTAAAATACAAAATGAGAAGCTTCATATATTTGAGCGACCTAATATTTGTTTGAGTAGAACTGTCCAAAACGATGCCTCGTCTTGTGAGATATATAATTCAGAGATTAGTCTAAATAAACAAATCTTGTTTGGCACTTCGGCGGCCGCTGCCGCGGCACGCTTCGCTCGCCACCATGGTCACTATGGTCTGGAACCACCATGAGGCGCCATGAAACACGCCGTATGTTTCATGGTGTTACTCCGTGAACTTGATGCATACAGATATTAAGCCTTAAGTGCCTGTAATTACACCTACAACCACACTTTTCAAACCGGAACACAGCAACGCAGCTTGGCGGCAGAAATAGGAAGTACTTCGGACGAGCCCTTCACAGCGAAAATCTCCATTTACCTATAGAAATTACTAATTAGACTAAACCACAAACGCTTTGGTTCTTCTCTTTGTAATATTAGCGTCGGTTTGCACTTACTTTAGTTGCGTCAGTTGGTTATAGCTTTATATCAGATAACTGGATATTTCCAACTAAGCAAATTAATTAAACGTTTACCTTGTGAATTCGCAAGTCGACTCAAAGCTCTCTAATTATAAGTTAGAAGCATCAAAGACAGTCAATTATTATTGTGTATTTTGAACTTGTTTGACTAGAAAAGTGTTTTAAAATTTAAAAATGTTGAGCAATTTATGTAACACTAGTGGCTTCCCGCGGCTTCGCACGCGTTGAAGTGGTGAGCCGTAATTGAGCCACAAACATCCAAACATCGTAACTTTCGCATTGATTTGTATATGATTAGGGTAGGATACCTACGCAGGTACCTCTAAGAGATACCTATAGGCGTACATTACCTATATTAGGTAGGTAGGCAGGTATAGGTAACGTTTTAGGGGTTGTTTTCGAAAATCCCTTCTTAATACACCTCTACGCCATAAGACCTATATACTCTTCAAATTTCAAACTTTTACATCCCTTTGCACACTTATTAAGGGTAGTTCTAAAAAACTAAAAATGCCTTTCCTAGTTTTTGCCTTGGAGTATCAAGTTTGTAGGTTCAAGGAATACTATTTTTCATGCAATCGTTTTCAACCCTTTTACACTCTTAGGGGTTGAATTTCCAAAAACCTCTTCTTAGTACACCTCTACGCCATAAGATCTATGTACTCTTCAAATTTCAAGTCTCTAGGACCATCGGTCAAAAAACTCCCATACAGACTTTTACATCCCTTTGCACGCTTATTAAGGGTAGTTCTTAAAAACTAAAAATGCCTTTCCTATTTTTTGCCTTGGAGTACATGTACTCCAAGTTTCAAGTTTGTAGGTTCAAGGAATACTATTTTTCATGCAAAAGTTTTCAACCCTTTTACACCCTTAGGGGTTGAATTTCCAAAAACCTCTTCTTAGTACACCTCTACGCCATAAGACCTATGTACTTTTCAAATTTCAAGTCTCTAGGACCTTCGGTCAAAAAACTCCCATACAGACTTTTACATCCCTTTGCACGCTTATTAAGGGTAGTTCTTAAAAACTAAAAATGCCTTTCCTATTTTTTGCCTTGGAGTACATGTACTCCAAGTTTCAAGTTTGTAGGTTCAAGGAATACTATTTTTCATGCAAAAGTTTTCAACCCTTTTACACCCTTAGGGGTTGAATTTCCAAAAACCTCTTCTTAGTACACCTCTACGCCATAAGACCTATGTACTTTTCAAATTTCAAGTCTCTAGGACCAGCGGTCAAAAAACTCCCATACAAAGTTTTACATCCCTTTGCACACTTATCAAGGGTAGTTTTAAAAAACTAAAAATGTATTTCCTATTTTTTTGCCTTGAAATATAAATACTCAAAGTTTCAAGTTTGTAGGTTCAAGGAATACTATTTCTCATACAACCGTTTTCATCCCTTTTTACACCCAAGGGGTTGAATTTCCAAAAATACCTTTTTAGTACACCTCTACGCCATAAGACCTATGTACTTTTCAAGTTTTAAGTCTCTAGGACCAGCGGTCAAAAAACTCCCATATATACTTTTACATCCCTTAGCACACTTATTAAGGGTAGTTTTAAAAAACTAAAAATGTATTTCCTATTTTTTTATCTTGAAGTATATGTACTCCAAGTTTCAAGTTTGTAGGTTCAAGGAATACAATTTTTCATACAAACGTTTTCATCCCTTTTTACACCCTTAGGGGTTGAATTTCCAAAAATCCCTTCTTAGTACACCTCTACGCCATAAGACCTATGTAATCCTCAAATTTCAAGTCTCTAGGACCAGCGGTTTAGGCTGTGCGTTGTCTATATGTCAGTCAGTCAGTCAGTCAGTCAGTCAGTCAGTCAGGACTTTGATTCTTATAGTATTAGAGATATAGATAGAGATATTAAGCTCTGATTTCACCAAGCTGTCTTAAATTAACATAGGATTAAAGGGCCGTTAAATATGTCAAAATGTAACGGCCTGTTAATCCTTTATTAGTAACTAACAGAGCATGGTGAGATCAGCTCTAAGTGTGGGATAGTCTCAGTCAGTTTGGACTTAATCTAGTCAGCAGTCAGATTGTTGCCGTTCAATATCAATGATCAACATCAATGTGGGCCGTATCAATGTTCCATCAGCAGTTAGTGTAAAAAAAAAAACCCGAATATTATAAGGGGTGAATGATTGCATCACAATACGCTCACTGACGACGTTCGCTATGTTGTGTGGTGTGAGCGCACACTCAGCACTATAGCCATAGATAAGGGCGAAGACTATTGCTAATGTAGGTACCTCTTAGTCGTTCATTTTAACATAATATTATTTTTATATAAATAAGTTTAGTAACTTTATATCTTCCGAAATATTGAAATGTGCAAGCGAGAGCAGTTTGCCTATAATTTTCAATGTATGGCAGTACTCATTATGACGTTATTAGAACAATGTACACATACACATTGTATGGGTCCATCACCACACACTGAGGCGTAAATAGTATGATTTACAATAAAAACTTACTTTTACAAATAAAGTATTTAAGTATTATATTAGCAATCTTTTTCCCATATAAAAAGCTTTTTTTACTACATACTGAAAGAAACCATCACCTATAACAAAACATTGCCTCGTTAGTTACACACAATAGAAATGTACCCTACGATGCACTGCCCTGCGTCCATCAGTTTTCTTTGCTTAGTTCAGGGCTATTCAGGGCTGTGTGGATGTCCACCAATATTTATATTATTTATAGAGGAGGAACTCCTTACATAACAACGGCGTCATACTGGGAGCTCCTCGGTACCCCCAGCACCTGCCCGATGCCGAGCCGATAATGCCAGGACACACCCTCATCAGGCCAGCGAAAGGCATGCTGAAGTCAGCCGTGAAGTTTCCACTGCGGGACTTGGGTGGCTCTGTGGTGTATGGGAACCAAGATAATATTGGGCTGGGGTAAGTGACAATTTAGCTTTAAAAGGTTTACAACCGTGAAACAACTCATATATAAAAAAAAAAGTATTCATCATCATCATCATCATCATCAACCTATGTTCGTCTACCGCTGGACGTAGGTCTCTCCTATGACGTGCCATTTTGGGAGGGTTTGCCCTAATCGACACACTGGGCGCGGGTTGGCGATCGCAGGGGCACGATTTGTCACGCCATTGACGCTGCTGCTTGTCAGCGGCTGAGGATTTGAATGTGCCAGGATTGAGAAGGGCTATACCGCCATCGACCGGTCATCAGAGCTTCGTCTGTTAATGCAGGATGTACCACGTGCAGGTAAAGGTTGACTATTTGAGCTAGGGGTGTTGTGTCGCTTACATCCCCATTTAAACTATTCAATAACTGAAAACAGCGTTACAAAGATTGAGCAATAAACTTGATTTCGCTGAATGAAAACAAATATTTAAAAAGCCACATAAAAAAAACTTAACTAACAAACAAGGATACAAACTAAATAGGTAAAAATAAAAATATTTAAATTAACATTCAGAGGTGGCGAATGGACCACCAGCTCACCATATGCTGATATATGTTTCCATACATTTTTCGTTATTTTATTCATATGTAGGTCAGACTTTTTTCAAACCAAACATCGAGGTCCGCGCAAATCAATAATTTATTGCTTTGCAGATACGGGAACAACGAGAGAGTTTTGTACAGCAGTTTTAGAAAATCGAATAATATATTGGTAAGACTGACGGCCGGTTTCTGAGAGCTCGATCAAAGTTAATCGGGCGTCAATTTGTTTGCTGTCTCTGTCTAATTCGATGTAATAGCTGAAATGGCGAGTGACCTGATATCTCGTTTGATCGAGCTTTCAGAAAATGGCCGTAATATATCTATTCTAAAACAAATACTAAATAAACTATTTATTTATATAGAATACAGTTGCTAAGTTTCGGAAAATATAGTTGACGCTAAAAAAAATATGTGACTATATTTTTGTTTTTACGTGTGATCCATGGGCTGGTGACTGACTCAGTGCATCAGCATTGCAATGCAGTCAGCATCTTGGGGATGCTTCCAATTGGCATTGATTTGGATCAGTTGAGCTGTTTCTAGATTGTTTGTGATAGTCTGTAAGATACCCATCAGTCAGAAAATACTTTTAAATTGTCGCCTTGCCTTAAAAAATCTTTTGCAGTGATAAAAACTTATACTTCTAGCTGATGGAATAAGCACATGGCCCCCCTGATATTAAGTGGTAACCATCACCTATAACAAAGCATTGCCTCATAAGTCACGCACGATAGGAACGTGCCCTACGATGCACTGCCCTGCGTCCATCAACTTGAGGCATACAGATGTTAAGCCTAATGAGCCTGAAATTACACCAGCAACCACACTCTTCAAACCGAAACACAGCAACGCTGCTTGGCGGCAGAAAATAGCCTGGTGGTAGTACTTCCCAGGACGAGCCCTTCATAAAGAGCTCTACTACTCTTAAATCGGTTACAGGCAGCATTAGCACGCGCCATAAAAAAATCAAAACAAAGCCGATACAGGTAAGTTTCACTATAAAAAATACAATCAAGTATCTGTTTTTCCGTACCACCAGCCCGTTGGTCGGATGACATCGTCGAAGTGGTCGGACCACAGTGGATACGACTGGCGCAGGACCGAAAAGAGTGGCGTAATAGAGGGGAGACCTATACCCAGCAGTGGGTGCCAACGGGTAAAATAGATAGATCTGTTTTTCCATCTCTGACAGTTTATACTATTTTTATGGCGAAAAATTACTGGGAACTGGATACAAAGGAAAATGTCTTAAATATTCAGGCCCTTATTCATATTCCCTACCATTTTATAGCGGCTCTATAGAGTACTGTCACTGTCACTTTCATGCCAACGAAAAGAGACAGCAAAAGACTCACCAGATTAAGACGTATGTTGGAGCCACGTACCAGCTTATATTTATTGGTCGTATCTCCATCTAGTGGATCCATTTTACTAACTTCAAGATGACAGAAAACGAACCCGAATAAAAAACTTATAGATCTCTTATTGATGCTTTGTCAGAAGATCAGATGTAGATTAACTACTAATTATTCTAAAAACAATTGTAAAAAAAACTTTGTATGTTTCAGTCTACCTCTGGTAATTTTTTATTTTTTGAGTTTATTGAGTATGGTTTTTTTTCATAGTGTTTTACTATTACTACTAATAAACTAGGCATATAAAGAGTTTATTTTAGTAACTTAAATTTCAGATCTTGTATAGCCAGTCTGCGCACAAAAGACACAAAAAGTAAGACGTCTGTTCTGTTCAAATTTCACAAAAAAGTGGAAAAACTTTTTTTTTATACAACTAGCTGATGGAACACGCAGATGGCCGACCTAATGTTAAGTGGTAACATATAACAAAGCAGTGCCTCGCAATTCACGCACGATAGGAACTTGCCCCGCGATGCACTGTCCTGCGTCCATCAACTTGAGGCATACAGATGTTAAGCCTCATGTGCATGTAATTACACCGGCAACCACACTCTTCAAACCGAAACACAGCAACGCTGCTTGGCGGCAGATAAATGCGAAGTGGTAGTACTTCCCCGGACGAGCCCTTCACAAAGAGCTCTATTACTCTTAAAATTCGTACCATGTCCAACTTATCCTGAACTATCGTCATCAAAAATCTCGTACAAATGAGAGCTGATAATAATACTTGCTGCTTTATTTTAGGAGCAATGCACATGTTTAGCCTTACATCACACTGGTTCTTATACTTAACCCATTTTCAGGCACTCGGTTTTTGATAATGTCGTAAGTATTTAATAAGACTTTTAACTATTTTTATGTGTATAGACATCGAAAATAGCTAAAGGTCTTTAAGGAGATTTTTGAGCTGTAATAAACAACTAAGTGTCAGCCGGAAGCTGAACTGCAAGCTGCTATGAAATACATACAATGGAAATCTAAACAAATAAATAATAAATAGAGCACAAAAACGAAAATTACATATCTTTGCACCAATTTTTTACATTTATTTTATTTCAGACTTGACTGCTGCTTTTTCTTATTTTATTTTGTTTATATTCTTTTCTTGTTGTACCTAATCCTATTTTTGTAATGTATTTTTTGTTCGTGGCTTAAAATGTACGCGTATGTTGTAGTGTTGTAATGTTGACTGTGTCCAAAATAAATGTTTTTTTTTCTATTACATTAAATTTACTATTTCTACTTTCTTAGCCAATCGTTGGTACCACAGGTAACATGGTGTATATGTACCTACTTATCTTACAGGTTACGCGCACAGATAAAGAAAATGATGCTCGTGAAACTATAGACAAGTAAGAGCAAAAAACCGCCTTTACTACCCTGTCTATATGCAGAGCTATTATTCCCTCAGTAGATCAAAGCATATCCTTGGTGATCCCGATGATGAGATCTCAACCGCTAACGCGGAAGCGATCGAGTTATCCAATTTGGACAGATAAACACTATACAGATTCAACGACCCCGCCAGCGGGGTCGAAGACGTCCCTTAGTGCCCGCGCACTCGAGGCCTAAACTAAATTTAAACCCCCACCCTGGCAACAGCCCAAACCGAGGTCGTACCATAGCGGTGCGCTTGCGTTTATTGCCCCATCCTAACTTTACCGGTTGAGCACCTTCCGCGCTCGCCATTGTTCGATAGCGATATAAGAATCGTCAGACGATCACCAGCACTTAGTCCATAAAAAAAGGGTAATTAATTGAGACCAGTCAGAATTGTAGTATTGCAGTCAGTAGTAGTGAGAGGTTTTTTCTCAAACAAGGAAGTAAAGCGCCTATATAAGAATAAGAAAAACTTAATTCAAAGATGTTCTTTAAATTTATTTTACGTTATCTTTCTAATGAGTCGATCATACGACCTGCCGTTTTGTATGGATCTGAGTGCTGGGCTACCAAAGGGACGGATGAAAGGAGAGTGCATGTAGCGGAGATGAGAATGTTGAGATGGATGTGTGGTGTGACGAGAATGGATAAGATAAGGAATGAGTTTATTAGGGGCAGTTTGAAAGTGGCGCCAGTGACTGAAAAGATGAAGAGTAATAGGTTAGCGTGGTATAGGCATTGGGCATGTTATGCGAAGGGAAGAATGTCATGTAATAAGAAGAATGCTAGGGATGAATGTGGATAGATATAGGAGTAGAGGTAGACCAAAGAAAAGATGGATGGCCTGTTCTGTGACCCCACATGAAGTGGGATAAGTGCAGGAAAATGATTTTCTAGTGAGTTGTTACTTGTTTGAAAAACAAATCTCACCACTATCTGTCGTGCTAGTCGATTTGATTTATTCATTTTCCGACAGATCTTTTTTTCGAGTCACTAGTTCTTTGGAAACAGTGTGGTTAAAGGATTTTAAGTTCGTCTCATGGAGGCTCTTTTCGAGTACATGACACATATTTTAGAACTTTTTAGGTTCTATGGTAATGGTACCGGTAATTGTACTGAATGTAAACTTGTAATAATTACTCGTAAGTCATTTAACTTATTTTTTCAGATTAGATCCTCATAGAAACTTCTTTGATGAAAATGTAAGTTTTTAATTACCTTATTAAATAATAACCTAACTTAATATCCGTCCATTGCTTGCGTAGTATCAGTACCTATGTGCCTTAATGATATGGTTCAGTTTTGAAGGAAACTGTGCTGCATATTTCTTCAATAATATCACGAAGTTTACAATACAAGGTGTGTATTGTCCTACCTACTATAACATTTAAGTGCCCTACATGGCTGTATGTGCCTTACATTAGAGCTAAGCTTTTAACTCAATACATGTTACATTAAGAATAATATTTCGTACACAAATGTATGGTTGCAGGTTATGGACTTCCGAAGGAAAAAATCCCGTTCGAAGTACCGCAAACGAAGCAACGAGGATGAGGATTCAGATACAACCAGCTCCGAACCCACTTCAGGGTCGTCAGAGTACGAACGGAACCCCGGCAACCCATACACCATTCACAAAAACAAGTACAAACGAAACTGGCTTTGGAACCATTTTGTAAGTAACAAGTACAGTTTACTTACAGTCTAGTTTACTAACAGTCTAGTGTACTAACAGTCTAGTTTACTTACAGTCTAGTTTACTAACAGTCTAGTTTACTAACAGTCTAGTTTACTTACAGTCTAGTTTACTAACAGTCTAGCTTACTAACGACCCAGTTTACTAACCGACCGGTTTACTAACAGCCCAGTTTACTAGCAGATCAGTAAACTAACAGTCTAGTTTACTAACAGTTCTATTTACTAACGTCATTGTGCATGAAATGTGTACTATAAAGGAAAGTCGATTTGCTTAGACTGGTTTTTTCAGAGTCTTTTCGCGAGATGCTGGATGATGGTCCTGAAAAAGACTTGTTAAATAAGCAGTAACAAAATAAAGCAATAAATTTTTTGCAGCTGTTCAACGTTTTGCATTGTTTTTATTGTTTGTAAACTTATGTTTGTGTTCAAATAAATAAATATTTGATTTGAAATATTTGATTTGATTTGAAAGAGTCAGTCGTCTCTTGCTCAGTATATGATAAGGTTTTGCCAAGTTCAGTTCAAAATATCCAACTGTAGTGGAAAATACCTCACAGCCTCCACTTTTATCTCGAAATGCATTACATTACTCAACTGGATAGCCAACGATAGGGGATCGAATTGAGAAGTTTCCAATTTTAATATTAAAGTATTGCTGTTTTCTGAAGCAAAAGTTTTCAAGCAACGGAAATTCTTTCTGAAATCTTTTCTAGGTTTTGAAACTCAGGATTAAAACATTTATAGGTATGAGCTGCTAGGATCAAATGGGGTGTGAACGAGTAAATTGCCTCAGGCGTGACTTGGAGGAGGTTTATTTTGTAAAATATTGGATAGGCAAAATAGAGCTATTTGTGACGGGCTCGTCCAGGGAAGTACTACCATGCCTATTTCTGCCGCCAAGCAGCGTTGCTGTGTTTCAGTATGAAGAGCGCGGTTACCAGTGAAATTAGAAACAAATGATGGCCGACTTGACTAAAAAGAATTCAATACAAATCACTTGACACTGGCAAGATTGTCTGTCGAATGACGGGCAGGAGCCATAAATCGAGAGAAGAAAGAAAAGAAGAGCTACATGAGGCTTAACATCTGTAGGTATGCCTCAAGTTAGTGGTCTCAGGGTAGTGCATCGTAGGGCAATTTTCTACCGTGCATGACACTTAACATCAGGTAGGCCATCTACTTGTTTCATCAGCACGTAGTAAAAATACTAAACCAACAAAATGTGAGTATGGGCCAAGTTTAATACTTGGATATGCCTCTGACTACCCCTCTCGGATGTTATAAGGTTGCAATGCTTGAACTTTAAACTATAAAAATGAGCTTTTTTAATAACAGCTCATGAATAAAAAAAATAAAGATTAAAATATAAAAAAATAAGATAAGTTAGTATTTATGAAGTGTGCATGTCCCATTAATAAATTTTTAGAGGCCTTAGCTCTGATTTCACCATGCTGTGTTAGATTAACAAAGGATTAAAGGGTCGTTAAATATGTCCAAATGTACGCGTTTGTCATCTAAGGTTAGATTTAACGGCCTGTTAATCCTTGATTAGTAACTAACAGAGCATGGTGAAATCAGCTCTTAGCCTGTTAAGTTGTAGTTAAGAGTTTTAAACTTAGCTAAACAGTGTTTAGTTTTAAGTATTTTTGTAATTATTATCGTTAGTAAAGAGCTTCTAAAACAAAACAACTTAGACATCCCTTAGACATCCCTCATATATAGAATCTTGAGTAGATACTACTTAGTATACTAAAAAATGCGAAGAGGGCTGCTTGTTTTTTTTTTATATTTGAACTTCAGGGTGTTTCAGATGGATGGTGACCACATGAACATTAATCCGAATGCTCCAAAATTCAATAACGCAGGCCCCTCCGGGTCTGACCTGTTTTTTGGAAGAAAATGGTGGTATTTCAACCAGGTACACTACCAGCTTTACCACCACCTTCGTGATAGGTTTTTTTTTCTTCTCTATCATGTGTCATTAATGTGTAGGTAACTCCTTTATTACCTATGCTATCTTTTACGAATCTTTCATCAATTGCTGGTCTAATTCTACGTTTGATTACTCTTCCTCAAACGTAGAATTAGACCAGTTTGTTGCCTGTTCAGAAGAACAGGCAACACAGACAGATTTATGCCTGTACGGGACTTATGCACTTTTGACATTCTTGTATTACCTAAAGTTTTAATAAAAGTAGCTCTATTTCTTTCTGAGAAGGTACATAATGGGTTGAAAAACACTTTGGCATCATTAACTAATTTTGGCAAAAAAATTCACTTTGTCAACTAGCTGATGGAACAAGCAGATGGCCCACAGCTAATGTTAAGTGGTAACCATCATCTATAACAAAGCATTGCCTCGAAAGTCACGTACGATAGGATCGTGGCCTACGATGCACTGTTCCGCATCCATCAATTTGCGGCATAATTGTTAAGCTTCATGTGCCTGTAATTACACCGGCAACCACATTCTTCAAACCGAAACACAGCAACGCTGCTTTGCGACAGAAAAAGGCGTGGTGGTAATACTTCCCCGGATGAGCCCTTCACAAAGAGCTCTACTACTCTTATAATATAACTAGCAGCTTCTCGCGGCTTCGCACGCATTAAAGTGGTGAGCCGCGATTGAGCCGCAAACATCCAAACATCGTAACTTTCGCATTGATTTGTATATTAGTATGGTAGGATTTTAAATACCCCAAGTTTTAAGTCAATCGCACCACGCGTCAAAAACCAAAACTCCCTTCTTAGTACACTTCTACGCCATAAGACCTATGTACTCTTCAAATTTCAAGTCTCTAGGACCAGCGGTAAAAAAACTCCCATACAAACTTTCACATCCCTTTACACACTGATAAAGGGTAGTTTTAAAAAACTAAAAATGCCTTTCCTATTTTATAGCCTTGGAGTACATGTACTCTAAGTTTCAAGTTTGTAGGTCCAAGGAATACTATTTTTCATACAAACGTTTTCAACCCTTTTTACACCTTTAGGGGTTGAATTTCCAAAAATCCCTTCTTAGTACACCTCTACGCCATAAGACCTATGTACTCCTCAAATTTCAAGTCTCTAGGACCAGCGGTTTAGGCTGTGCGTTGTCTATATGTCAGTCAGTCAGTCAGTCAGTCAGGACTTTGATTCTTATAGTATTAGAGATAGAGATAACATAATTATTTATTTACAGGATGACTACAAGCCAATGAGATAAGAAAAGCATAAAAACAATCGACGACAACAACATAACAGTCACAACAAAGAAAGATTATAACAACTCCTTTGAAAGGAACAAACTTCTTGCTTGCAATAAAGTTTATGCAACTACTTACATTGTTTTGTATATTTCTTTGCGAACTGTGATATCTACTG
Organism: Chloroclysta siterata; assembly: GCA_932294275.1. Classification (NCBI taxonomy): domain Eukaryota; kingdom Metazoa; phylum Arthropoda; class Insecta; order Lepidoptera; family Geometridae; genus Chloroclysta; species Chloroclysta siterata. Next base: position 14,098,693 of record OW028599.1, on the reverse strand, counting down.
TGAATATGTTTTTTTTTGTCTGTTTTAGGTACCGGCATGCACCAATTAAATAGACTGTATATGTAAACAATGTATGTGATTTTAGTCTAGTACGCCAAATAATAAAAAAAAAGAGATTATTACCATTCAAGTGCAATTTATTTAATTTGTAGTCAAATAAAGTTGTCATTTAAATGTTCATCTGGACGTTTTTTGCAATTTGTGAACACTCTTGGAGACGCCATGACAGTTATGTAATTGACGGACGTTTGACATGACGCGTTGAATTTTGCATCGCTTTGACAGTTTCATGGTTTTGTTTTTGCTGTCGTTGCATGCGCGTTTTTCATATTTAGTTTTTCATAACGTCGGCCTTTTTTTAAACGAACTCGCAAAGTCTCGATACAAAAAAGGCCTGACGTAAAGAAAAATTAAAAAAAAAAGTCTTCTTGTCTCCATTTATGGCTCCTGTCTGTCATTCGACATACTATCTTGCCAGTGTCAAGTGATTTGTATTGAATAAATACTTTTTAGTTAAGTCAGTCCATAGTCAAGTCAACCGTCATTTGTACTGAAGAAAATGGTGGCGGTTTTCTTCAAACATTCGAAACATTTTAAGTCAAATCAGGATATCACATAATACACTTTCATTCCAAATGTTTACACTTTGTGCTAAGACCTCAAGTAATGTTGGTTAAAATACCACCGAAATTACACAACACAACTCAAAATAACACAAGAAAACAATTAAAATGAAAAAGTTATGTTGCTTCCCAAAATGCCAGAAAACGAATTAAAAAAAAAGTCAGACTTGGCACTGGTACTGGAATATGTCATTTTGACATTTCACATGACGCAGTCCGCTTTTCTTTCCTTGACCAAGAAAATCTTGATGGGCAAGAAAACGAAGTAAAAATAAAGCAAGTAAGCAGTAACTATATTTCTAAGCGATTATTATACATATATACCTACTTGTGTATAGTAGGTATATATATTAATTGACCCGACCCCGGCTCCATAATTTTGATGAAACAGCTCCTTTAAGAGGTTAGCTCTTTTCGGGGTTCTGACGCAGTTTCCTTCAATTAAGTATTTCCAATGCGGCTTCCAAAGGACCCCTCCTAGGTACAACTGGCACCTAGATTCATCTAGCTCTAAAACATTTCAAAGTGATCCTTGTGATTTAACTGAATAAATACCTTTTGGCTTTGACTTGTTTCCATAAACAATATGTAACCGACCTTATCCTCTGGTTTAAAACATAATTTTGATTAAAACATTACAACGCTAACATCAAACCACTTAAAATGTTCACTGTTAAATTAACGTAGAGTTTAACAAGAAAGCTCCCTCTGGTCACTCGTTAAAGTTGCAAGTGACAGGTGCCTCCCACATGAGCAACTTCCGGCCTTCGAATCTAGCGAAAATTGAATTTCCGGAATAAAAATATAGAAAACATTGCTTTTAGCGAATAAACTGCCTATAATACTGAAACGGAAACTATACCTAACAAAGATTTAATATAGTCCCAAAAGTTATTACCCGAGTGGGATTTGAACCCACGACCTTCCCCTTGATAGTTATATGTCAGACCTGTAGATGAAACCACGGTCGCATAAGTACCGTAGTAGCATGTCCCTGAGTTATTCGTCGAGTGCGATTAGAATCCGATGGCGCAGTTGGTTAGCGCGGCCCCGTATCAAGGGGAAGGTCGTGGGTTCAAATCCCACTCGGGTAATAACTTTTGGGACTATATTAAATCTTTGTGATTTTCCTTAAGTGTAGGTAAACACTATAAAAACAAATAAAAATTATACCTAACAATACAGGTAGGTATTATATAGGTAGTGTATTATATAGGTAGTGTATAATATAGGTAGTGTATAATATAGCTAATAATATTATTAAAAATATAAGCTAAGAGTAGTAGAGCTCTTTGTGAAGAGCTCAAGGGGCTACCACCACGCCTTTTTCTGCCGCCAAGCAGCGTTGCTGTGTTTCGGTTTGAAGAGTTGGTGCTGGTAAAATTACTGTCACATGAGGCTTAACATCTGTATGCCTCAAGTTGATGGACGCAGGGTAGTGCAAAGTAGGGCATGTTCCTATCGTGCGTGACTTACGGGGCAATGCATAGCCTTTTCAATGATTTATTTTATTGATATTTTATAAAATACTTGCTGCCCCTTGTTCTCGGTTCAGTTGATTGAACCACAAACATCCTTAATTCCAACATGGTAACTTTCGCATGAAGAGGAAAGATAGTGTGCAATAACCAATAAATTCTAGTTATAGGTTCTACAAAGACGGACTTAGGAACGCTTTTTGGCGTAAGAAAAAAACATGGTGGTAGTTTTTCCCTGGACGAACTCTTCACAAAGAGTTCTAATAATCTTAAAGCTACTATTACGGGTTTATTCGTAAATGCCAGATATTTCTGTGAATTTTGTACGTATCGACTGGTACCTGTAAAAACAGCAAACAGACAGCCATTATTAGGGAGTCGTTCGTCAACTCACATCATGAATCTTGTCCCAACTGGTGTGAGTTGACGAATCGTATACCTATTTCATTTTACTTTCGTTCAGCAAGACGCTCTCTCACAACAATCTCCGTTGGTAACATTGTTTACGCTCAAGTAATTTCACGGCGAATTGGCCTCGCCAACCATTAATTTTCCGAACTGATTGCGTTATGCAATGAATCGCTCGCGAGATGGATGTGACGCTGAAACTCCCCGTCTTGTTATATGTGAGTTTATTCATTCATAATTAAATGCTACCTTATTATTAGGCTGAGACGGTTCATATTTATTCATACCTACCTCACTGTCATCCAAGTTGAAATATCACTACACTCGATCTTCATTACGCGTACTTATCATTGTTATTTTTTAAGAAGACAATAAAAGAAAAGACCTCAAACTTCTTGGTTTTTTTTGGTTTTCTTGGTCTTCTTCTTTATTCTTAGTACATCAGTCTTCCGACAGATGGATTTGATTGATTGCTGGTCTTCTATCGGAAGACCGATAACGTATCAGTAGACCAAAAAAGTAGTTTTCATACATAGCGCCTGTTTCTTCGTTTTTGCCGATTCTAAAGAACAGATGGAAATATTTTTATCTGACGAATAGCGATCAGATGGTGAAATTTATTTATTATTATTTATTTATTTATTTATTATATTACTTTTGTTTGATCTTTGTGTTGAAAATATTTATTACAATTCACTTACAGAGAAAACTAAGGCTAAGTAAATTTAGTGTGCCTTTCGGCTTGAGGAGCAGCTTAATATAAAATATGCATAACACATCAATACGAAAAAAAAAAACAAAAAAAAAGGTCCTTGTGGGTAGTTTGTGCATTCAAAAATATCTCTTGTCTAATCTTGGTTGTTATTCTCCAAAACTTTGTTGCTTGTGGTTTTTCATAACAACTTTCAGACATTATGCCTATTCAAAAATGTTGAAATGAGCAAGCTAACAGTTGATTGACGGTTGTCAGCCTCTTAATAAGCAATCAATGACTCTTGTTCACAACGGTTGTCTGGTAGAGATCGCTATTTAGCGATAGGACCGCCCATTGTACTTTGTAGTTTAAAGTCTGTTTTTTTTGTTATATACATAAGTTGTGTGCAATAAAGTATTTTCTATCTATCTATCTTGTTACTACTACTGCATTGTTGTCACACCATAGTTTGCCGGTAATCAGCCCCTTAAAAAACAATCAAGAGTTCATTATACTCCTTGCTACTGTTGTCACAACATTGTTTAACGTTAATCAGCCTCTTAATAAACAATCAACGACTCAGCTTACAGCTACTATTGTCACTATTTCTTAGAAAACAGCCCGCCGGGTGTTTCCACTAACGAACCTCGAACTTCTGGCTTCATGGAGTTAATTGAGCTATGTAAATTTTAATGTATAAACTTGGTGCAAGATAAATTAACCGGAGACGAAGCCGGAGTATTCCTTGAGGCGCACCCAGATGAAGCGCACCAAGACGAAGCGCACCAAAGTACTTCCTCAGAGCGCACCCGTATTGGTGCGCTTCATTTAGTAGGTATAAATGTTTATTTTTTATTCCGAGGTATTCCTCGAGGCGCACCCAGATGAAGCGCACCAAGACGAAGCGCACCAAAGTACTTCCTCAGAGCGCACCCGTATTGGTGCGCTTCATTTAGTATAAATGTTTAGTTTTTATTCCTCGTGGCGCACCAATGATAATGTAGGGTCTAGTGATGGGGTTGTTTTTCATCAAATTAGTAACCTATATTATAAAAAATTTATAATTGGCCTTCAGCAGACATGTACCCAGCATGTATATTTATTATAGTTAATTATGTTTTGTGTACCTACCTAGCTGTAAGTTTTCTCAAAATTGTGAAATGCATTCAAATCTGCACTAAGCATTGTCACTACATTGTCATTGGTGCGCCACGAGGAATAAAAACTAAACATTTATGCCTACTAAATGAAGCGCACCAAAACGGGTGCGCTCTGAGGAAGTAATTTGGTGCGCTTCGTCTTGGTGCGCTTTATCTGGGTGCGCCTCGAGGAATACCTCACGAAGCCACAGTTAATGTTGTATATCTTTCACTGTCATGAAATTTTGAAATTTTGAAATGGTGTGAACGTGCGGACCAAGAAACAATTGAAAAAGGCCACTGCTTTTTGTTAACTCGCTACAATGCATATTATAAATCAATAATTTATGAAATAAATGGAAAATTTTAAATTGGATTTAAAAAAGGAATCAAAGCTAACCTAAGTTAGACGCTATCCCGACCATGTCTATTTGTTTTTTACATCTAATAGTTTGCTAACTGTAGTCAGTTAGCAAACTATTAGATGTAAAAGACAAGAAGGCAAGGTTTATAAGATAGAAGATTATAATTTAAGAAGATTTATAATTTAGTCTTAATGATCGGCATCACATTGGGGAAAATAAAAAAACTTACCTAACCTAACCTAAAGGTTATGTTATAACCTTTTTACCTCTACTAGCTTACTTGCCGACGCAAGGGATATAAAATACATTATATTATATCCATATACTAATTATATACATATAATATAGCCATATTTACAATATATACATATATTATAGCCTGCATGATTTGCATCACATTCATGCAGGATTGAAACTAATTTTTCGGTATTGAGAAGACATTTTTGGGTATTAACAAAACAAAGCAAAGATTGAAGTAATATATAAGTAGGTACATGCAAATTTTTATCACATCTATTTGCGAAGAGCTAATTTGTTGTTCGTAAATAGGGACCAAATTTTTTTGAGAGTTGATATTATTAGTAAAACTTCCAATCACCACAGAGATCATTCATGAACATTCTATGAACAAGTAACAGACTGTATGTAAAAGTAAACCAAATAAGAAAATATCTATTATAAATTAAAACGCTCGAAATGCATTCCACTTTCGTCACATTATATAATTTTATAATGTTTTTTATCCGTGAAAACCTATAATTGGCTCTCTCGTTTCTATATCATGTGTGTGTTATTTAAGTTATAATAAGCTGTTGGTTTTCCAATAAATAGATAGATAGATAGATAGATAGATAGATAGATAGATAGATAGATAGATAGATAGATAGATAGATAGATAGATAGATAGATAGATAGATAGATAGATAGATAGATAGATAGATAGATAGATAGATAGATAGATAGATAGATAGATAGATAGATAGATAGATAGATAGATAGATAGATAGATAGATAGATAGATAGATAGATAAATAATAAATAACTGTTTACTCAACTGGATTATACATAGTTTTATTAAAATAAATAAATTCTTATTCATAAGCTACACTTACTTCTTTTTTCATAGAAGGATACAAAAAGTAGAGCGTTCACACGGTGGCGTTGACAAGGATTTTATGCTCAAGTGACTGCTTTGAATTATTTTCAAAGAAACACTCTCGCCTTTGCTCCCTAGGATAACAATCTACTATTACACAACAAACTGGTTGTGAAACTTACAAACAAACCAAGTAACAAACTGATTTTACACGAATTAAATGTTAAACTCACGTTTCAGGTGGTTCTCAGTTGCAATGGAGCAGGTTTACGAAAACAACTAGCTGAAATTTCCGTAAGCACACTAACGTTTGGAATGTAGTTGGAACGTTAATTTATAAGCTGTTTATTTTTGCAGCAAACACGCCAAGAAAGCGGCAATGTTGGAGTGAGCTGTAAATAAATAACTGTGTATTGTAGCGAAACTTCTTTGTAATGTGACGGTATTTATTCTTCCTCTATTTGAAACGCCATCTTGAAGTGGTATAGTCAAGCTTACCTTTTTTAGAGGTGCCTTAACCTGTTAAGCTGTAGTTATGAGTTTTAAACTTAGCTAAATAGTGTTTAGTTTTAAGTGTTTCTGGAATTAATATCGTTGTTATAGAAAATTAAAAAAAAAGTCAAGCTTACCATAATAGACAGAGCCCAGAAAGCACTCACAGCTCAGTTGGCCTTTTGGGCTTTATGCCGTGGATTCGATCCCCACTGAGAACAAACATTTGTGTAATAAACATAGAAATTTGTTAATTGTCTGTGTGTTGTAAAATATCCTAACATAGTAAGTATTGTATTTAACAAAGTCAAAGTCAAAAGGTATTTATTCAATAAAATCTCAAGGATCATTTTGAAACGTCTTAAAGCTAGGTGACTCTAGGTGCCAGTTCCACGCGACCAAAGCCTGAAGAACAGGCAACAAATTTATGGCTGTCAGCTACCTATGTCATATAGATAACTGATAAACATAATACTTATTATATCTAACTTAAATACTTATAATGTTAGTTTGTACAACGGGAACTAGATCCCGTGCCGACCCCACGTAAAGTGGGATAAGGGCAGGAAAATGATGACTACGGTAACTACATAGGCTATGTGGTTCAATTACAATAATATCAAAGAAGTGTTTTTTTTTCGAAAATAAGTCAAAATCCTGCCATAACAATTTTTCAGAGGCGATTTAACATGCACGAAGGGTCAGTAATCCTCGGAGCTCCGTTATACCCAAGCCACCTGCCTGAAGCCGAGCCTATCCTGCCAGGACACACGCTCCTCAGACCAGCGCTGGGCATGCTGAAATCTGCTGTGAAGTTCCCGCATAAGGAACTCGATAACGGGGCTGGAGTGTATGGGAATATCAACAATCTTGGATTAAAGTACGTGTATCTAGAGTGGGTTTTCAGGTGAATACGGTTACCTCACGATGTTATTCTTCAAATTTTAAGAGTACCTACTAGCTTTGCGATGTTTTTGTTCACCTTTTAGTACTCACTCTCGTTTTGCCCACATCAGCATGACCTGACTTAAGTCTGAGACCTTAGGACATATTAACTGTAGGCCGTCGGCTCGATCCCCACACAGAACAAACATTTGTGTGATGAACGCAGATGTTTCTGTTTGGGTATTATAAATAGTAATACACAGGAACAAGCAGATGGCCCACCTGATTTTAAGTGGTAACCATCACATTATAACATAGCATTGCCTCGCAAGTCACACATGATAGGAACTCCCTGCGTCCTTGAGATATATAGATGTTAAGCCTCATGTGCCTGTAATTACACCGACAACCACACTCTTCAAACCGAAACACAGCAATGCTGCTTGGCGGCAGAAAATGGCGTGGTGGTAGTACTTCCCCGGATGAGCCCTTCACAAAGAGCTCTACTACAATTACAGTGTGTTTGTGATCATATAAATACTGGCAGTGGTTGCTATAGTCTGATTAGAGATATAAATGGAATGTGTGGCGAATGATATTAATTTACTGTTTCAGATATGATAGCAGAAATGAAAGCCTGATGTACAGTGGGTTCCGCAGAACGCCGACGGATTTTTTTGGGGTAATCTTATCTTTGTTATCAGGGATAGTTATCATAGCTTAGTTGGTAGTAGCTCTTCTGTGCTATAGACCGTGGGTTCGATCCCCATCGAGAACAAACATTTAATTTTGTGTAATGAATATAAATGTTTGTTAGATAATATTTACAAAAAAAATATTACCTACTAAATTTACCTAACATCAGTCTATTAGTTCCCAAGCTCAAGCTTTGCTTAGTTTAAGGCTAGGTAGTGCTGTGTGGAAATCCCACCAATATTTTTTTATTTACGTGTCCTTTGAACTTTACTGCTGTTTATTATTATTATAATTAACTTAAAATTATATTTCATATTTCGTTTCAGGTTATACCAAAACAAGATTCGGTAGGACTTTTGATATCGTTTCCTTAAGATGTTATTTTATATATAATATAATAATTGAATAACTTATAATAACGTTTTATAGAGTTCGGATGAACTTTCCGAGTTGCGGCCATCCAATTATAGATATCAACCAAAGTAAGTAAGAGTGTAATACTACAAATAATATTAGTCTTAAAATAGAATAAATAAAGTGTTACATAATACCCCTATAAACCTAGAATTAGGGTATTCTACAGATCATGGCGAATAACCTTTGATATAACACTTTTGAAATTTTGAAGTTTTTAATTCTTTAAATGCCTGTTAAACTTTCCGCCAAAATGAAACTAACACAACATCACGCAGCCCTATTTACAGCTGTTTTTTGACCTTTAATTGTGAACTGTAGATAGAATAGATAGCAGAACTGCCACCAATTAGTATATTAATATATTATAGCATATAATTATGAATAAAACAATCATAATAAACTTTTACAGGAAAACTGTCAAAAGAGTTTTTAAGATATTTCCAGTTCAACATAAAAAAATACCGGCTAACCATAACAAGCATAAACAGAGGCAATATCTTGTTTTGCTCGTAAGTATTTTTTTTATAAATCTAGGTGAGGGAACAAGCAGATGGCCCACCTGATGTTAAGTGGTAATTACACCGGCAACCACACTCTTCAAACCGAAACACATCGGCACTTGGCGGCAGAAAAAGGCATGTTGGTAGTACTTCCCCGGAAGAGCCTTTCACAAAGAGCTCTACTACTCTTTGTTAAGTAAAAATAATTATTAAACACAATCAATGGGTACTTTGAAATCAGTTTTTTTTTGCAATAAACTATGAAAGACTTATTAATAATAATTAACTAAAGTGGAAAATGCCAAAGTAAAAATACAACAAAACTAACTAAAGTAAAAAAATATTACGTTATTTATTCATGAAAATCAGAACACTACACTACAGCACTAGCTCAAAATGACAAAATAATACATAAAATTGGCATAAAAAAACTTTCGTCAAAATACTTCTCGCTGCGCGCGAGAAGTATTTTGACGAAAGTTTTTTTTTCATTTGAACATTTTAAAGATATAAAATCACTGATTCATAGGAGCATTGATTGATATCAATAAAATTGAAATGAAAAACGCGAGTAGCCAAGTTTCGAAGAAAAGCATGGCAGAGCCTCAGTTAATTTGTATCCAAACCAAATCGCAAACTAGCATTTTTCGGAGAATCCAGTTTCTCCACCAAAAAATTTGATTGTGTGCGAAAACTAAAACAACAAACTTTTTGGTAGAAAAACATGCTCGTAATAGTGTATAAAAAACCTTTTTTTATATTGTTTTTTTATTATAATGTATAAATACGAAACTTCATGGTACCTAGTACCTACATAAAAGAGGGAGTTGCATTAAATCTCTAATAATTTTCTATGTTTTTCTCTCCATCTTTATTTAGCAACCATTCACGAAGAGTAAAACTTCAAAAACAAGGTAATTGGAACAGGGACAGAAATTATATAAAAAAACTAGCTAACTAACTACTAACTTTTTTTTTTTTTTACTAAATTAGTTAAGCGCATGACATGCGGTACCCTTATATCATTACGATCTAGCCCGGTAGGCTAATGAGTAATTTTGTGTTGACTTAATTTTATACAAATAATATTAATAAGAATATGTCCATTGGCACTTTTCTTACAGTCTCTACTTAAGGCGACACTTTGTTCTTGTGTTCATATATAACTACTAACTAAAAAGTAATTACAACCAGTAAAGTTCCCTTCTGAGACCATCTTTAAAAATATATTTTTTCTTTCAGACACAAGAAAACGATAACTAAGGGCGATTTAACCCTGGATGATGAGGTAACTTTTTTGTTTGTATATCATAGGTGCTATTATTCGCAAAACTTCAAAAAATACAAAACAATACGAAAATAAAATTAATATAAGTATATGATTGATGTTAAAGACTTCAAAAAGTTACAATGACATAAAAAATAGCGTATAAAAAACTTGCTAATGAAAATCTTTGAGGTTGATATATGATATGGTGATGTACCTATTTTTGGAAAGCAGTAATTGAAATAAGAAATATTCTTAAAAAATATTTTCCATATTATTATCATCCTTAATGGCAGTAGTGAGCCTAACGGCCTGTTTCTGATAGCTCGATCAAAACTTATCGGATGTCAAGTCACTTGCCATTTCAGCTATACATCGAATTAGATAGAGATAGCAAGTGACTTGACATCCGATTAGTTTTAATCGAGCTTTCAGAAACCGGCCGTTAGTTTATCTGCCTGTTCTCTTATAAAAATCATAAAAATATAGATAGGATTCCAACAGGAAAGAGTCCTAAGCTGATAAAATTATCCCAAAACTTAGATCGCATATTTTTATAAAAATCATTTCAGTATTTTTATAATGCAATCATTTAAACAGTTTTCAAAAAACGGGCAAAGGTTGACATACGACATCCAACACGATCCATCAAACAAAGCTCTACGATCACTAGTCAATAAACTTCATTCAAGCTCTGTAAGTATTAGGTTAATTTTGCAAAAACATTAAAAACCTTCTGAAGATTTTTTTATATTATTTGCTGATCGAATAAACAGATGGCCCATGTATGGTAGATGGTGACCATCAATGATCACAAAGCATTGCTTTGCAAGTCATGCACTATAGGGACGTGCCCTACGATGCACTGCTTTTCGTCCATTAACTTGAGGCATACAGATGTTAAACTTCATGTGCGTAAAATTTTACCAACCACCACTGTGCATGTAATTTCATCAACCGCCACACGCTTCCAACCTAAACAGCCAAAACTCATCATGCAATTAGATCACAAAGATCATTTTGAAACGTCTAAAGCTATTTTATAAATATTTTCAATAAATTCCAGAATACCCTACTATTCACGAAGCAACTTCTAGAAAAACTTCGTGACGCCCAGAAAAGACGACAGCAAGATATCGTCGTAATCAATTCAGCAAGTCAAAAAAACTATGGCGGTGGTGGTCTTGACCAAAGCTTCGAAGGGAGGGGGGAACTCCAAAGGGACAAGATAAAGCTTTTGCATGGAAAGGTTATCTCACTTCCTACTAGTAGTGCTTCGCCCTAAACTGAGATTTCGTGGACAAATAGAGTTTTTTTTTTTTTTTTTATACAACCAGCTGATGGAACAAGCAGATGGCCCACCTGATGTTAAGTGGTAACCATCACCTATAACAAAGCATTGCCTCGTAAGTCACGCACGATAGGAACGTGCCCTACGATGCACTGACCTGCGTCCATCAGCTTGAGGCATACAGATGTTAAGCCTCATGTGCCTGTAATTACACCGGCAACCACACTCTTCAAACCGAAACACAGCATTGCTGCTTGGCGGTAGAAAAAGGTGTGGTGGTAGTACTTCCCCGGACGAGCTCATCACAAAGAGCTCTACTACTCTTAATGGTTTTGGAATGTCCAAGCAAAGCCTTTTCATATGACATGTAACTCAATTTTTTTGTGTTACTTTTTTAATTTTTGCTCCCTTTAAAACACATAACTTAATAACTCGTCATCCGATTTAACTCATATACTTACCAGTAAATTTCTCAAGTACAAGCTATCGACTTACCAAATTTCATGCAGCTCGAATCAACGGTTTTAAAGTTATGGCCTGACAAACATACATACATAAAATGCCAAATCGCCCTAGTTAACTGTAAGATTTCGCTCGCTTCGCTCAATCAATTAATCAACAGTAAAGTGAGAGTTACAATGTTTGGACGTTAGTATGTCAGACACAATCCAGATCTGTTTTGTCGGCTGTCTGATGTCGTTCATCGTAACAGACGAGACCAAAATAAAGTTTGCGTCCGTAACTCTAAAACCACATTAATGCGCAAGTGTTTTTTGTATGGCTCCATTAATTTTTAACAAATTTCGGTTACCTTTAAGAGAACTTCCAACTTCGATGTTTCAGAGGAAGCTGAGAACTATTTTAGCTGATAAATGTTATTATAAAATCAATGAATTCATGATAACCTACTGACTAACGCAATTATTTCTTAATTTTTCCAACAATTATTTACATGTTTATAATTCCTTTAACATTTTTTATCCATTTTGACTACTATTATTCGTATATCAATTTAATAAAATGAATAACTGATAAATACAACGTGTAACATAATACCCCTCTAATGCCAAAGACCAAGAGATCAGACCAAGCACTGGAATACGTGTGCAAAATTTTAATACTACGTTTTCGAAATTCCCATACAAAAGAAAGATTAATATTGTCTAGGAAATTTGCAACAACCCAGATAATGTGTACGCGCCCTTGTTAAATACGCTATTTGCGCTTACTAATAATTGGTGCCAGTCAAAAATCTTTAAATCTGTTGGTGAGTTTACTTTTTACGTTTCCCTTTTTTCAAGGATGCCTTCAGTCATATCAAAATAAATGCAGCCGCGCCAGATCATGAGGACTATTTACCTGCAGATTTAGCAGAAGGCAATACTCATGATTGGAAAAAATGGTGGTACTATCATGAAGTAGGTACCTTAATAAATTTTGGTGGACTTTCCAGCAAAGCACTATCTAGCCCCAAACTAAGCCAAAGCTTGTAATATGGGAATCAGATAGCTGTTATAATAAATTATATACTTTTTTTTGTAAATACATAAAAAACTGAAAAAAATGTACATACTTATTATATATTAACACACAGGCACAAGCTTTCAACTGCTTGGCCTCAAAGCTTAATTAGCTCTGTCTTCTGCTCTGAAAGGTGTTGGTTCGATCGCCAGCTAGAGCCTTTGATGTTAGTTCTGACGCTATAGGTACCTACTTTCAAAAGTCTGATTTATTACGAAGACTAGCGAAACAATTATTTTATAGATGTTTATTGATAGTTATGATATATCACTTGACAGCCTTCACAGCTCAGTTGGTAGTAGCTCTGCCTTCTGCGCCTTAGGCCGTGGGTTCGATCCCCACCGAGAACAAACATTTGTGTGATGAACATAGATGTTTGTTCTCTGTCTGGGTGTTATATAATATTATAAGTATGTATTTACAAAAAAAAAAAGTATTTAAGTAGTATATCAACTATCTGGTTCCCATATCACAAGCTTTGGCTTAGTTTGGGGCTAGATAGTGCTGTGTGGAATGTCCACCAATATTTATTTATTTATTTATTTATCACTATGATATTTTTGCTGATTCTTTGTAATGCCTTCAAAATTTTGATATTTGCGAATTTTCGTATTTTTTGGTATTAATGTTCTCAAAATTGTTAAGATGCGTATGCAAAAAGTTATTTCACTGTTTTCAGTATCTAAACTTATTTTTTTTTTTTCAGTACGACTTCCTACCGTTTGATGAACACGATAAGTGAAAAAATCGAAGAGAAAAACGAAACGACTATACTTTTAATAAAATACTTGAAAATTGTTTCATATCTTTTACTTTTTAATTCAATTCAGACTAAGCGCCATCTGTTGTAGTATAACAGAACTTATTTTAAAGCGGTGCAGCTAGTATAAAAATTGAAATTTGAAACCAACTTTTGAAGCGTTACAAGCTTAGGCCACTAGATGGCACCCATGAAAACTAAAGTCACTCGTCAGTATTGTACCACACTTATTACTTTTTATTATTGATCGAGTGAGCGAAGCGAACGAAGATCTTAGTTTCAACTTGGGCGATTTGGCATTTTATGTATGTATGTATGTATGTATGTATGTATGTTTGTCTGGCCATAACTTTCGAACCGTTGATCCGATCTGCATGAAATTTAATAAGTCGATAGATTGTACTTGAGAAATTTACTGGTAAGTATTTGAGTAAAATCGGATGAGGGGTTATTAAGATATGGGGTTTTTTAAGGGGGCAAAAATAAAAAAGGTTACATAAAAAAATCAAGTTACATGTCATATGAAAGGGCATTGTTTGGACATTCCAAAACAAATTTTACTTTTTTTCTGGGACGCTTGGTTTTGTAGATACAACAAAAAAGTTAAATTAAGATAACTAACGATCCAAGAGCTCCCATCTCTAGGAATTTCGTTGACATCAAGGTTTTTCTACTGGTCGCCCAGTTAGTTTGCTTTTTCTTATTTTTTTTTCTTGAAATAAATTGAGAAGGTACTCAGTTCTCATAAAATGGTGATAGCGACCTGGTCTGATGATGGAGCCAAGGTCTGTTCAACAGAACTCTACAATAAATAAGCCAATAGAGTTGAAACTTGGTTACCATACTAAGTTAGTAGGCGGTAATCAGAAAAAAGTCCAAACATAATGATTGGACTTGCCTCTGACTACCACCTACTCAAAGTTTTGATGCGTTCGTCGCGTCGTGTCGCATCACGAGATCTCAGTTCGGGGCGAACTACTAGTTTTATTTATTTAACAACATCTTTGTTTAGGATCATACAAAAGAACGGAATATGAACCAAGCCTTAAGTTTGTCGCCTGTTCTTTCATTTAGCTTTAAAAAGTTTCTTAGTGGTCCGTGTTATTCAAATGCCTGCCTTTACTGAGTTTTGCCATAAATTTAAATTTAAATTTTGATTTTAAACATAATAATTTAGGGAAAAAAATCATCGTGCTAAAAATTACGTATCACTGAAACTTATTACGTTTCATTTACAAAATGAGTTTACCGAAGTAAGCCCAAAATAAATCCATTATTACAGTACCATCCATCGAGTAAATTGGAACTTTTGTATACTAGGTCTTGTTCATAGAATAATATAATAATGGCCCTGATGTTTTTCGTTTTAATCTTGAAACGAAAGTCCCAGATTCAGACTCGGTATATAATTGAAAGAAAATCGATTCATTTTGAAACTGTCATAATGAATAGTTCCAGAGATAGAGCCATTTTGTCTCGATAATGTGACTTGCACTCTCAGATTTTAATCGTAAGATTTAAATTATTTAGCGATATGAAAACACAGTAAATCACTTAAGTAGTAATATTGAAACATCACTTAGAGATAAAAACATAAATTCTTATTTTTTTTTTTTTTATTGCACTACTAGCTGATGAAACAAACCATCACCTATAACAAAGCATTGCCTCGTAAGTCACGCACGATAGCCTTACGATGCACTGCCCTGCGTCCATCAACTTGAGGCATATAGATATTAAGCCTCATGTGCCTGTAATTACACCGGCAACCACACTCTTCAAACCGAAACACAGCAACGCTGCTTGGCGGCAGAAAAAGGCGTGGTGGTAGTACTTCCCCGGACGAACCCTTCACAAAGAGCTACTCTTGAAATTGTTATTTTTTTTTGGATTAAATTTGGTGTATTAAACCTTTTTTTGAAAAAAATCACAGAAACAGACACAGAAACATCTCTAGGCACGGTCGATATCTCCTCAGATCGAATTCAAGTATTATTCTTTGAGGATATTTTCCTTTACCGATTATAAGCACTAGCATTGCGCACATTACATATATTTCGTAAGTAGATTTCGTAGATTGTATTTATGCATTAGGTATTATTAGTTTGAGGCGTAGCGTGCTGTCTTATAAATTTGATTATGTTTACCTTTTTCTGTATGCCTACGCCTCACTAAACTTCAATAATATATTATATTATTACATTGTAAAAGGATCATACAAAAGAACGGTAGGAACCAAGCCGTAAGTTTGTTGCCTGTTCTTCTAGGCTTTGGTCGCGTGGAACTGGCACCTAGAGTCCTGCGATGCGATGCAATGCGATTTCGTGCGACAAAGCGTCTCCCAGGGTGAGAGGCGTAGAGGCGTAGAGGGAGCTCGCAGATTTTTGCGATGCGACGTCGCATCGCAGTTTTGTGTACGAGCCCTAAGACGTTTCAAAGTGATCCTTGTGATTTTATTGAATAAATACATTTTGACTTTGACTTTGACTTTGACTAAGCAAAAAAAAAACATTTGTACGACTGAATTGATATAATTATAAAAGAGGTAGAGGTAGGTATATTACTAACATACTTTTTTGGAAATTATGTAAAACGAATCTTGTCATACCAAAGATGTATTGTCAACGAGTCGTCTTAAAATTGTGACAGAGTTCCAATGACCTTTAAGTTTTTGTACCTTTTATGGAACACTTCTGTGCGTTATTTCCGTTCAATGTCTTCCTGTCCTTACCGTAGATGGGGTTTCCCTACTATGAAGTGTAAATTCTTACTAGCATCGTACATTATTATCATATCGCCTTAAAATCTCAAGGATTTTATAGTAAGAACTTAGTTTTAGTAAGAGAAATGAAAAATGATTTAAATGAATAAAAACTAATCGAAAATCTACTTCGAGCTGATTTCACCATGCTCTATTAGATAAACAAAGGATTAATTCTAATTCTAATTCGTGGTGGGGGAATGAGATCTGCACGGACGTCCCGCAATGGGGTGTATTGTGCATTGTCCCCCTGCTAACCTCACCCCAGCCAGCCCAACTCCTTAAAATAGCGGAAAAGGACCTTGGGTTGGTGGCAGCAATGTTCAAGCATCCCCGGTGGTGACTTGGATGCAGATGAGAGGAATGACCCGATCAGCTTCTGCAGTCCAGTTGGACCTGGCTTCGTTAGTTGCGGAGCAGTGCAGTACCACATGCTCCACAGTTTCTTTTTCCTGAAGACATCCACGACATAGGTCGCTGTCTGTCGCTCCGATCTTGAAAATATGGTAGTTGAGGTCGCAGGACAACAAAGGATTAAAGGACCGTTAAATATTTGAAAATGTACGCGTTTGACATCCAAGGTTAGATTATACGGCCTGTTAATGCTTTATTAGTAACTAATACAGCATGGTGAAATCGGCTCTTAGAATGTGTAGATTTTATTAGTTTTTTTTTTCAATGAAACTTTTTTTTTATACCATTAGCTAATGGAACAAGCAGATGGCCCACCTGATGTTAAGTGGTAACCATCACCTATAACAAAGCATTGCCTCGTAAGTCAAGCATGATAGGAACGTGCCCCACGATGCACTGCTCTGCGTCCATCAACTTGAGGCATACAGATGTTAAGCCTCATGTGCCTGTAATTACACCGGCAACCACACTTTTCAAACCGAAACACAGCGTTGCTGCTTGGCGGCAGAAAAAGGCGTGGTGGTAGTACTTCCCTGGACGAGCCCTTCACAAAGAGCTCTACTACTCTTAAAAACTGAAAGTGTTTCATGATTTTGATCCCCAGGCTCGGTAGATATTCCCTCAGATCTTTTGAAAATCCATCGGTGCACGACTGGATTCGAATCTGCAACCTTACGTGGGAACACTCCCACCAGATCCACGGTGGTTTTTTATATTTTTATTTTTATGCTAAAAATTTAGGTCAATGTAAAATTACTCATTGGCTCGCTATTTTGGCTAGATTGTAATATAAGTAGAGTACTTTATAATGTATAATGTACACTATTTAAAAAAAAAAAAAAATGTTTTAATAAGTATAATAGTTGGTCACGATTGTTCTTATTCAGTATCGATAAATAAATATAGTGTAATTATTGTACAATACTAATATAATTTATAAATGCGGTACTTGGTAACAAGAGATCTGAGGGGGTATCTACCATGCCTGGTGATCGAAGTCGTGAAGCTGTTTCAATTTCAGATAAATGCGAAAATTTACTTGTTACTGGATATTTGGATGTGTAAAGGTCATTGACACGGTTAGACCGATTAAAATGAACCTTAAATTTAAAGTAGTTATTATAGTGAATTTAGATTCCGAATAAATTCCGAAAAGATAATTATAGCCAGCTAGCAGCACTATAATAGCTTTATAGCTAGCGTTAAAGTTAAGTTAGTACTCTATTACAACTGTTTTAAGAGTAGTAGAGCTCTTTGTGAAGGGCTCGTTCGGGGAAGTACTACCACCACGCCTTTTTCTGCCGCCAAGCAGCAACGTAGGGCCCGTGCGTGACTTACGAGGCAATGCTTTGTTATAGGTGATGGTTACCACTTAACATTAGGTGGGCCATCTGCTTGTTCTATCAGCTAGTTGTATAAAAAAAAGATAGTTCTCCGGCGGAGGGATAGTTACGTCATGTTACAAGTCTTCCTAGTTTGGGTACCTATATCATCCACTCAGGATTTTTTTTTACATAAGCCAACCTGATGTATTCCAACTATGTTAAGTGTGTAATGAAATAAATGTATCTTATCTTTATCTATATTTATTTATTTATTTATTAGGATCGCCAAGAGATAATACACAAAACTGAATACTAGACACAAACAAAACAACATCCTGCCCCGTGCTTATCCACCAAAGGCAACCACAGCTTACACAGGTATTAAAAATGTATATGAACATCATTAAAATAATACAAATTCAAAAGTAAATTCCAGATTAAAATAATAAAATAATCTCTAATACTATAAGACTCAATGTCCTGACTGACTGACTGACTGACTGACTGACTGACTGACTGACTGACTGACTGACATATAGACAACGCACAGCCTAAACCGCTGGTCCTAGAGGCTTGAAATTTGAGGAGTACATAGGTCTTATGACGTAGAGGTGTACTAAGAAGGGATTTTTGGAAATTCAACCCCTAAGTGTGTAAAAAGGGTTGAAAACGGTTGTATGAAAAATAGTATTCCTTGAACCTACAAACTTGAAACTTGGAGTACATGTACTCCAAGGCTTAAAAATAGGAAAGACATTTTAGTTTTTTAAAACTACCCTTAATAAGTGTGCAAAGGGATGTCAAAGTTTGTATGGGAGTTTTTTGACGCGTGGTGCGATTGACTTAAAACTTGGGGTAAATATACTAAATAAATAATTAAGAATGACACTTTATTTTCTGATAATTACCCCTACAAATCACGCTCACCACTTTAAAGCGTGCGAAGCCGCGAACGAAGCGGCTAGTTGTTATAAATTAAAATAATTGTAAATGTATCTTATTATAGCATTAACATAACCATGCAAGTGAAGTTACAGGTAGAAGCTAGTTTCGATGTATATGCATAAAATGTATTATTTCATCGTTTGTTCTGTTTTATCTGTTTTATTAACACAGTATAATCATAAAACATCATAAGCAAGACCCGTATCTGACGTAATGTTTATTAATGTAGGACAAGAGACAGTGGCAAAATTCTTAAATCATTCAAACCACCACAGACCAGCGTCTGTGGTTTGAATATATCCTTACGTAGGTATGAGAATGAAAGGTACGAGAACTATCTGTAGTTCTCGTAGAAATAAGAATGTCATGATGATGATTACAATTTCATAATATGGAAGTTATCAACATCATCTGCCTGGAGAAGTCCGTGGCTGGATGTATGGATCCTGGAAATGTATAAAGAAGGTCTATTTTCTTTATAAATTTCCAGGAAAAACGATTTGAAGCTATATCCATCTACTGATTTTCCAATTTCTTTCAGATCTTTACAATTTCGTCGGTCCATGGGGTGAAAAACTAAAGAAATGATAATCTATGTCTATGTCTAAAAAAAAATCTAGCTTTTGATTGATGAATAAATGAATAGTCTTTATTGTACACGTTACAAAGTAATAAAGGAAAAAAACACAGGTTAAAAAGGTAATTATAACTGATAATGCACAATGGGCCGAACGCTCTCTCTCAGACTCTCTGGGCTACTATAACCATAGGAGTATGACGTAAGAAAACCATCGTTGGCTCCCGATATCTAACCTATCAAGCAAGAGAACTAAGTAGGAATAGTAGTTAATTAATGTACCGAACATCTGGTACATTAATTATTTCAATTATCATGACATATTTAGTTATTGTGGTGAAAGATTAAATTCATTGGTTGATAGTGTGTTGAACCCTCAGTAAGTTAATATGTTTATATTAGATAGTAGCTCTGGTAATGGACTTTTTAGGCCGCCCTAAGGCCTCCGTGATGAGAAGCGACTAGAGCCACAAGACACAGGCACAAACCACTTCTCGCACGCACATTTCAAGCAGATGCCTCACATGTAACGCATGGTATGAACATGCCCTACGATGCACTGCCCTGCGTCCAGCAACCTGATGCGTACAGGTGTTAAGCCTCATGCGCCTGTAATTACACCGGCAACCACACTCTTCAAACCGAAACACAACAACGCTGCTCGACGACAGAAAAAGGCATAGTGCTAGTACTTCCCCGGACGAGCCCTTAGATACATTAAGTCATTTTATATGTTCAAAAATGTTTTAAATATACGCGTGAGATTGTGAGTTGTATAACGGTTGTCTGCATCTTTAGTGCATGTGTCTCGAGAGCACTGGTGGTCTAGTGGTAGCGGCCCCGCCTACCTACCCTAAGGTCGTGGATTCGTGGGTCGGTCGTGCACCAATGAGTTCTCTCAAAAATGCATGCACACAATGCCAGTACTCTCAAACGGTGAAGGAAAACATCGTGAGGAAACCGGCATGTCGTAAAACCTAAAAAGTTATACTACATGGTGTCAAGTGCTCGAAAGAAGCCTCTTGAGGCGCACTTAAAATCCTTTCACCACACTGTTTCGAAAGAAACTAGTGACACAACAAGAGATATTTAATAGACGTCTTAGTACTTCCATTAAAGATGCAGACAAAATAATTTTAATAGGACCTACAGTACTACATAGACCGTAATAGTCTTAGCAGTAGCACGCTCCTACTTATTTACCTATTCAATGTTTTTCGCTTTCGTGACATAACCACCTACTTACTACACGTAACGTAACAATCATAGTTTCCTTGAAACTTTATCTACTACATCATCTGTACCAGCTGAATTGCACTTTATTACTTGGGAACAAGAGACGTTTTGCAATTGAATATTTGTGCGGAGTCGTGTGTGTGTGTGTTTTTGTTCCCACTCATCTCACTAACGGTTGAACTAATTTGGATGAAACTTGGAGTAGACATAAATTAATATGGAACAATATAAAAGGCTACCTTTTACTCGGGTGGTACCACGCGAGTGGATATCCTGGCGGATCTTAGTAGCAAATAAAAAAATCTTTTTTTTTCAGTTTTGTATATTTTCTAAGATGCGATTTTTGAGAGCTAATATTTTTATTAACTCCCGGATGGGGGCGCTTAGCGCATCTTCATACAAAACCCGCTGGAAAACGAATCCGAATTATCGAAAAAACAAGTTGTCAAAACTCAGAATAAACGTACTGACAACATCTATAAGCCTCAAGTTAATAGGCGCAGGGCAGTGCATCGTGGTGCACAGTCAAGTGGTACGGTACGTTCGCATCGTGCGTGACTTGCGAGGCAATGCCTTGTTATAGGTGATGGCTACCACTTCACATAGGGGTTCCATTTTTTTCCATCAGCTAGTTGTATAAAAACATAGGGGTTCTCTGTGTGCCGTTCGGCATGGGCCTCCTGCAATTCCTTTCATTTTCCTCTATCATTTGTTATTCGTGGCCATAGCTTTCCTCCTGTAGTCTCAAAATCAACCTTCCATCGTTTAAACGGTCTCCCTGGATCTTGTTCCGGTTCTTGACAAGTGAAGTCTTGTCAATGCCTCTGAATGCCTCTAAATCACAGTGTGACTTAATCACACTTCGACCTAAATATTGACTATTTTTAAATAATAATTCCTTAATATATTAACTTTGACATACATTCCCACTACATATTTTTTTTTAGTGCCTTGTTTATTAGATAATACCTACATAGAGGTATTTACTGTAACTATACCTGTCTACCAACTATACGAATATTAATTTAAAACCTCGTCAATCAATAAATGTATTTCCCAGCGGCTGTCAGTTCTACGAGTTAATGCCCAGCCCATCGCCTCAGGAAATGTGGAAGAAAACTGCGTATATCGGAACCTTCACACTCGCAGCAGTGGCGACTATCGGCATGATTGTGTGGCTTATATACGAGTTTGATGAGGATTTCGATACGTGAGTATTTTTATACAACTAGCTGATGAAACAAGCAGATAGCCCACCTGATATTAAGTGGTAACCATCACCTATAACAAAGCATTGCCTCGCAAGTCACGCATTATAGGAACGTTAACACGCATTATCCGATCGAGCACCAATGCATTTTGCCCTTCGAAAATTTATCTGCGCAATGCTCTCAAACGGTGAAGGAAAATAGCATGAGGAATCCCGTTAGTATTCTGGGAGCGGCGATGGGCTTGCAACCTGTCACGTATGGAATACCCAAATGCTACTACACGCAGGGCAGTGCATAGTAGGGCATGTTCCTATTGTGCGTGACTTACGAGGCAATGCTTTGTTATAGATGATGGTTACCACTTAACATCAGGTGGGCCATCTGCTATTACCTAAAGTGCTAGTTGTATAAAAAAAAACAATGAGTTGTACGTACCTACACAAGCTAGTTGCTCACGTTTTAATCTCGTGTCACAGTAACTGATGTGTATCCTAAGCTGTTGCCTTGGTTTTATATTATGTTTCCTATTTACTAAATGAGATTTTAATACCTGAAATTAAACGTACGTTTTATTTACGGCATTATAAGCTAAGGTCATATGATGTATACTAAAAACTTTATTGAACGAGATCCTTGGACGGATTGAACATAAAAAAATTACATTTGTCAATATTTTTTTACAAATAATAATTTCATTTTTTTCTGTATTTTTTTTTATATCACAGTATTGTTACGTTGTATATAATTGTATATAAGTGCTCCATGAGTCCGTAATTTTACCGGAATACAGAAACGCTGCTTGGCGGTAGAATGGGATGGTGGTAGTACTATTAATTCAAAGTATATATTTTTTTAAATCATTAAAATACATTTCATATAAAAGAGACAGGAATATTACGATCGCATCATCTGCTCCTCCATTATGCTTATTAGAAGCATTGTTTTTGATTTACAAATCGATGTGGATTGGAAACTACAAACAAAAATATAAAGCTATGATTGCTATCAGTTTTAGTTGTTAAAAATGTTTATTTTTGCGACGAGAAACTGATCATTAAGGCAGAGATCGAAAATCAATTATTGTTACAATGATTATGATGTAAAAATGTGTTAGAATGTCTGCGTAATTTATATCTTTTACATCAACATAATCAATTGTATTAACATCATATTTATATTGCCCTATGTCCCACTACTGGGCTAAGAAATCCATCCAACTGTCTTTATCCCTTGCCTTTCCCCAACATTGTGTGGCGAAAGAGTAGAGCTAATTAAATATTTATCTTGCATCACATTGGCTTAGTTACACTAGCCGATTACATTATTTGATGACGTATTGCTATTAACGAATATCGAAGCCGTGGTGGTCCCGGCATAGAATTGAACCCCTCCATCACCTCCCGTGGTTGTCGTAAAAGGCGACCAAGGCAACCCACCGGAAAATGGGCAGCAGCATTTCCAGAGTAAACACCATCAACACTCCGGTCACCAATCCGCCTGCCAAGCGTCGTGACTATGGCAACTCCCCCTCCCTAATGATGAATACGATAGAAATGTATGGATGTCCAACAGTGGACTTCTTTAGGCTGATGATGATATGAATGTCGACAAAGCCCTTGTCTTACTTACTTACAAATTTATCAGTTAGTGAAACACCGCCAAGCCGACCTACATTCGATCAGGGGCATTTGGCCCCGAAATTAAGCAACTGTAATAGCTCCAAGAACGAGAAAAAGACAATTTTATTAAATAAAAAAATTAAAAACAAAGTTATTAAACAAAGAAAAAATAATTGTAAAATAACATCTAAACGCCGCTTTTAAAATAAATATTGTATAAAAAATAATACAAGAGCAACAAATAGATTCTGATAAAGTGTCGATGGCCTAAACTTGTTTCAAAACAGGTTTCCGAGTCCTAAAACTTGATATACATTTAATTTTGATGACAATTGTGGATACATAAATTAAAATTTACGAGTAGCTCCGCCGATCGCTTCTTCTTTATAAACTCGGAGACTGCGAAAATCTATTTATTTCTTATCGCAACAACTTAGTTGGTGGTTGATATCATCAAAAAAGAAATCTAGATTAGATAAATCAATTATATTAAGTGGTTCTTGTCAATTTCATTTTGTTTTACATACATATTTTAAAGTGGTTACTGTCATGTCCCTGCTATTTTCTTTATAAATAAGTAAATATAGTGAATTTAATTGATTGGTGAATTATGGCGCAGAAAATTGTACTTTTGTGTTTGCTGTTTTTTTTAACAGGGTGAGTTGAAAAATTTACTAAATATATTTAAATTAAATTAAAAATAGCTATAATAGTTAGATGCTTTATTTAAATTTAGAATTTGTATTCATTTAATTCTGTAAAACAAGAATACTAAACGCCTGTGTTTAGAATATATTTTTGTTTTTCGGAATTATTAATTATTTGAATTCATACACATTTTTAACATAATAAAACAATTAATATTACTAACAAATTTAGATTTCAGATTATCAGTTCTACGCTCGATTTTTTTTACAACTAATACAGATTTTTCTTTTCTACTAAGGCCCAGTTTGACCATGCTCTGTTAGTTACTAATCAATGTTAGATTTAACAGTCCGTTAAATCTAACCTTAGATGTCAAACGCGTACATTTTGACATATTTAACGGCCCTTTAATCCTTTGTTAATCTAACAGAGCATGGTGAAATCAGCTCTAAAACTCATACCAATTATAACTAATTACATTTTTGTTTGTAGATTCCAATCCGCATCGATTTGTAAATCAAAAACAAAGCTGCTAATAGACCACGATGGAGGAGCGGACGATGCAATGGCAATATTCATGTCACTTCTATACGAAAAGTATTTTGATGGGTAAGTTATGAAAATAATCTCTGGATTAAATTGTACTACCACTATTACCTACCTAATTTAACTCTGGAATCAGTCAAACATTTTCATTTTGCATAACCAGCAATTTATCGTGAAAATGCTACTCAAGAGGGGCGTAAGTTGAACTAATAGGAAAAATTTTGTCCTAAAAGTTCAACTTTTACCAAAAAATTAACAAAGTTCGTAAGTTAGTTCAACTGGTTGAACTTAATAGTTGAACTTAGTGGAAAAGGTCACACCTTGCCGCTAAGCATATTTTTTTTTACGGTCCTACGGACCCTAAGACTCCGCTGTCCGTCTGTCCGTCTGCCACCAGGCTGTCTCATGAACCGTGACAGTTAGACCGTTGAAATTTTCACAGATGATGTATTTCTGATGCCGCTTTAACAAAAAATACTAAATAACAGAATTAAATAAATATTTAAGGTCTCCCATACAACAAACGTGATTTTCTAGCCGTTTTTACAGATAAGGGTACGGAACCCTTCGTGCGCGAGTCCAACTCGCACTTGGCCGGTTTTATTTATACTACTTGCCGATGAAACAAACAAATGTTAATGGGTAATCATCATCTATAACAAAGCATTGCATCGTAAGTCACGCACGATTTGAACGTATCCTACAATGTACTGCTCTGCGACTATCAACTTGAGGCATACAGATGTTGAGCCTCATGTGTCTGTAATTTTGCCGGCAACCACACCCTTCAAACTGAAACAAGTTTCAATGAAGTTGTAGGCTCATATTGTTTATGTCCGTGTAAAGGTAAACGCGATAAATACCCGTGTAATACTTTTAAATATGTGTTATGATCGCGAGAGTTTAAAAACTACTATGTCCTTGTGTTATGAATACAGAGCGTCCCAAGACTATGCGACATGAGGGGAAAGTACCTTAAATATTGTAGATAGGATAATTTGCTGAAAGAAGACTTTAATTTATTTTTAAATCTTAGTGATACTGCATTCAAAGATTTTCTAAAAATGACTTGCTTCATCTGGGAATCGAATCGACTCAAATGTGAAAAAAAAGACCCCGTGTTTTTATGATGCCAATCGAAAGAATGCACAAAAAATAATAATTCCTCCTAAGTAACATAATTATCTTAAAACTATGAACTAAAGAATAACGTAAAATATTTGATTGTTATTGCCAACATAATATACATTGACATTTTTTTGTCTAAACTTGATAGATGTAAAGTAGTGATCGTAGGGTTGCTAATGTGTATGTCATGCGACGTAGTACTATGTTATATAATAGTGATTTGTTCATTTATTTATTTTAGGCAGATCAACAGCTTATTAAAACTTAAATTCTATGTAATATAGGTTACGTAGTAGATGAGAAAAATGCGCAAACAAACATTTACGGCCTTACATATAAAAAATATAAAAATCTGTCAGAACAATAATCTGTGGTTATAATATTATTGCCATCTTTATCCAATGGGTAGTAACAAACAGTAACAAACAGTTTAACAATGCTAAATTAATAGCCTACCTATGCATACTTGCCTACCTACCTATAACTCATTCAAAGAAATCACTGCTCAGGGGCCATAGGCTCACTTCGAGCGAGATTATCTCACGGTGGAGATGACGTCATATCTCGTTCAATAACTATTTATCCCCATTCTCACTATCGTACTCCCCAATTTTCTCATTCAAAGTTCATGCGAGACGCAACGTCAACGAGTTATTGAACGAGATATGACGTCATCTCCACCGTGAGATAATCTCGCTCGAAGTGAGCATAAGGCCCCAGCAGCCGCCGCCGCGGCGAGCTCAAACTAGTGGTCGTGCAAAATAAGTCTATTGTCTTATTCTCTATGGGTTTTATTGAGTTTAGTACTTGCTCGGTAAATAAATGAGTTCTGTCTATAATTTGTGTTGACGAATGTTCTATGTATAAAGGAGCGGGTTTCCTCTTCCGTTTGAGAGGGACATTTAGTTTAATTTTAACAAGCAAGTCGGGACAATCAATTTGGTTAGATGCTATTTTGAGTAAGTACGGTATGTCAGAAATGTCTCGTCTTTTACTAATAGTGGTAATAGATGAAAACGTTTGCAAAGTTGAAGATAGTTATCAAAGTTGTATGGAATACGTAATTTTGTAACTTATGAACTTCATAAGAGTAGTAGAGCTCTTTGTGAAGGGCTCGTCCGGGGAAGTACTACCACCACGCCTTTTTTCTGCCGCCAAGCAGCAACGCTGTGTTTCGGTTTGAAGAGTGTGGTTGCCGGTGTAATTACAGGCACATGAGGCTTAACATCTGTATGTCTCAAGTTGATGGACGCAGGGCAGTGCATCGTAGGGCACGTTCCTATTGTGCGTGACTTACGAGGCAATGCTTTGTTATAGGTGATGGTTACCACTTAACATCAGGTGGGCCATATGCTTGTTCCATAAGCAAGTTGTATAAAAAAATAAAAAAAAATCCTAGATCCGTTCAACTCTAGTTATGTAGATATCGTACCTCGGGTTCCACAGCTGAGAGGCGTACTCAAGTATACTACGAACATAAGTGCAATAGATAATCTTTAGTATTTAAGTTTCGTCATTACGAAACCTAAGGCCCTGTGTGCTTTACTCGCAATACGAGTTATGTGTTCGTCAAATAATAGTTTGGAGTCGTGGATGACACCTAAGTCTCGAATTTGTTGGCAATGCTGAAGAGTTTGGTTTGGTTTTTATATTATTTATTATTTGATTTTATTTATATCAGTTAAACAAAAGATAACAATTAACAGTAAAGCATAATTGAATGCAATCCTTAGCTTCTCTTTCTTCATTAGTTAATCAACTAAACAAATAAAATTGTAATGTTGTTTGCTTGGTCATTCTTAACACAAATTTCTACACCATTCGAATTAGTGACTGCTAAGAAAGATTCTCATCATAAATCTTCAGTGCTTCAATTTTTTTTACAACATGCCAATGCAACAATCAAATAGCCCACTTGATGTTAAGTGGTAACCATCACCTATAATAAAACATTGCATCGTAAGTCACGCTCGATAGGAACGTGCTCTACAATGCACTGCCCTGCGTCCATCAACTCGAGGCATACAGATGTTAAGCCTCATGTGCCTGTAACTACACTGACAACCACACTCTTTCAACCGAAACACAGCGACGCTGCTTAGCGGCAGAACGCAAAGGCGTGGTGGTAGTACTTTCCCGGACGAGCCCTTCACAAAGAGCTCTACTACTCTTAAAACCGGAAGGTGAAAAGTAGACCATTTACGGCGTAAAAGGTATACTTTACCTCTTTCCGGTGTTATTTACTATCTGATAGATAACTAGGAACACAAACTAGAAGGAAGTGTTTTATATTAGACGGAAGATCAACTTATCTATGACTATTTAATAAATAATGATATCTTTTCAGCCCTGAAGTGGTAGCCTTGACCCTCACCCATGGAAATGTGAATGAAAGTCAGGTGTATATCAACACCCAGAGGATATTGGACAAGGCTGGGAGGCGTAACGTATGTATGACAAATAATATAGAATAGCTCATCGAGAAATTCGAGATATGGGGAAGTCGGTAACTATAGGAGATAGATAAAATTTCGGTCTTGATCAAATACCCTTTGTAAGCCTTTTTTTATACTAATAGCTGACGGAACAAGCAGATGGCTCACCTGATGTTAAGTGGTAACCATCGCCTATAACAAGCACTTCCCCAGACTAGCCCTTCACAAAGAGATCTACTACCCTTTTTTTCTATACCTTTTTTTATACACCTATATATATCTAAGGCTGCCACCACCACGCCTTTTTCTGCCGCCAATCAGCGTTGCTGTGTTTCGGTTTGAAGAATGTGGTTGCCGGTGTAATAACAGGCACATGAGGCTTAACATCTGTATACCTCAAGTTGATGGACGCAGGGCAGTGCATCGTAGGGCACGTTCCTATCGTGCGTGACTTACAAGGCAATGCTTTGTTATAGGTGATGGTTACCACTTAACATCAGTTGGGCCATCTGCTTGTTCCATCAGCTAGTTGTATAAAAAGTGTCAATGGACACATTCTTAGTGAAGTTAAGCTAAAAATTTAGGTCAATGTAAAATTACTCATTAGCCCGCTATTTGTAATGTGTAATGTACGCTATTTAAAAATAAAAATGTGGGGGGTCCTATGCCCAGCGGAGGAATTATTCTGTCTGAAGATGTCTATATTTTTTGTAGCAATGATTATACCAATTCTTTAGCTTCAATCTCATTTGATAGAAGATAAGATAAAAAATGTTTATTGCATCGTCTTAAACACTAACATTACAGTTGAAATAGCAGTTACCGGTGTTTTAGTATAATATTTTGTAATGCCGTGGGTTAGACCTTAAGATAGAGATTGATTGGAGTTCCTCGCTCTAACTAAGCATGAGCTTGTATGTAGAAGCGAGGGCTAGTGAACAGAAGAAGAAAGTGACAATGAAATCTAGACGATAGTATATTGCAGTCTAGAAGATAAACTTTATTGTTCCTATAGGTCAAAATCTATAGAGGTGCCACTCGCGCTTTAGTGACTTCTCTTCCACTTGATTTCTTCTTTGGAGTAGACGGACTCGGTGATAATGAGTATGAGAAGTACCAAGGTACCAGAGCTCAGAAGGAGCACGCAGCGTTTGCTCTTATAGAGCTCTCTAAGAAATACAAAGGTTGGTAGCACTATGGCGCGTTAAACACTCGCTGCAAGCTCGGTCATAAATCATCTTAACACTAGTGTTGGGGGTACTCGGCGCGGGCGCATGCACGTTATCGATAAAAAGAATGACTCAGCGAGAACGCCGCTGGTTGCGTTGTCGGAGAGGTCATATATCGATAGTTCTTACCGACTCCATTAATGCAAAAAAGGATCGTGCCGTTCTCCTAAGTGCGAGAGAGAGAGAGCAATATTGCTGTCTCGTTCCGATAATTTATGACCGAGTTTGCAGCGAGTGTTTAACGCGACTATAGAATCCTACTCATAAATGAATATTGATGGACATTCCACCCAATACTTTCTAGCCACAAACTAAACAAAGCTTGTAATATAGGAGCCACTTAGCTGATATAATAATTTAAAAGTTTTTTTGTATAACACACTTTTTTGGGTTCCATAACCAAAGGGTAAACGGAACCCTATTACTAAGACTCCGCTGTCCGTCCATCTGTCTGTCCATCTGTCACCAGGCTGTATCTCATGAACCGTGATAGTTAGACAGTTGAAATTTTCACAGATGATTTATTTCCGTTGCCGTTAAAAAAAAAACAAAAAATACTAAAAAACTCTATAAAGATCTGAGGAAATATCTACCGTCCTAATTTTAGTACCAAAAAGGTACTAACTTTAGATTCTTTAAGGACGTCTGTCATTAAACTATTTAAAACTAGCGACCCGCCCCGGCTTCGCACGGTTATTGTGGGTTATCCCTAAGAGATTATGCTTATAATTATGCATATAAACCTTCCTCTTGAATCATTCTTTCTATAAAAAAAAACCGCATCAAAATCCGTTGCGTAGTTTCAAAGATTTAAGCACATATAGGGACAGAGAAAGCGACTTTGTTTTATACTATGTAGTGATTATACGATGAACGATGCTAATGTAATGTTATCGTTTTTTTCAGGTAATCTAGTTATAATGGCAATAGCTGCTTTGACGAACATTGCTCTAGCAGCTAGAATCGATCCTGATTTTATCGGAAGGCTGAAACATCTCTACGTTGGGGCTGGAACTATTTATAGTAAGTTTTTCTTGTATTTTTTATTATTAGAAACATATCGGCTTAGAAACCGATAATGTCCTAAGTTGAACCATAAGAGAACCAATTTCAACAAACTTAGCTCTTACAATTTGATGGGAAAATGAGCAAGAAATATAAGCCTATTATAAATTACGCGTCGCGTTGTTTGTCCGCTATGGACTTCTAAACTACTTAACCGATTTCAATCAAATTTGCGCACCGTGTGCGGTTTGATCTAACTTAAAAGATAGAATAGCCTTCATCTCAATTTATAACCACAATATTATTTTATTGCAAATTTGACACCGCCCAACAAAGTGGGCACGGGTCAGCTAGTAAGCCTATAAATATAAGATGGAAATATAAGTTACATATCGTAGTTAATTGAGAAGATCGCTGGATAACGGTGATCAAGGTAAAAAATATAATAAAAGTCACGGTTGGTGGCTCGTCTGAAGGTCTCATTTGAATTTGAAGAGGATTCCTTTTTCATACCTTATATTTTCAGGTCAAAACAGCACTGAGCCTGAATTCAACGCAGATATGGACGTGGAGGCTTACAAAATTGTGGTGGACCATAACACTTTTGCAGACAAATTGACTGTCATACCCTTTTCGCAGATAATGCAAACGTTGACTTTAAGTAATGTAAGCTTTACTTATTTTTCTTTATAAAACTTGCTAATGGAACAAGCAGAGATCCCACCTGAAGTTAGGTGGTAACCATCAACTTTAACAAAGCATTGCCTCGTAAGTCATGCACGATGTGAACGTGCCTCTAGAAGTACTGCCCTGTGTCCATCAACTTGAGGCATACAGATATTAAGCAATGTGCCTGTTATTACACCAATAACCACACTTTCAAACCTTGTCGTGTCACTAGTTTCTTTCGAACCAGTGTGGCGAAAGGATTTTAAGTGCGCCTAAAGAGGCTCCTTTCGAGCACTTGACACATGTTATAGAACTTTTTAGGTTCTATTGCATGCCGGTTTCCTCACTATGTTTTCCTACACCGTTGGAGAGTACTGGCATAAATACTACTTTCAAACTGGAACACAGCTGCTTGGCGGCAGAAAAAAGGCATGGTAGTACATGGAAGTTCCTGGGTAAAAAAGTACTGTAGCTGATATGTTTCCAATTATCTATTATTAAGAGACCTCCGGGACCCACTGCTGAGTAAAGGCCTCCCCCATTCCTTCCACACATAGCAATTCTGGAAATTCTCGAATTATAAAATAAATATTGGTGGACTTTCCACACAGCACTATCTAGCCCCAAACTAAGCCAAATCTTGTATGGGAACCAGGTAGCTGATATAATACATATATACTTTTAAATGTAAATACATACTTATAATATTAAATAACACCCAGACAGGAACAAATATGAATGTTCATCACACAAATGTTTGTTCTCGGTGGGGATCGAACCCACGGCCTACGGCGCAGGCAGAGCTACTACCAACTGAGCTGTGAAGGCTGTAAATTCCATTTCTCTAGGGGAAAAAATATCTCTGCTTTCACAGGAATGGCGCAAAGATGTCCTAGGCGCCATACCCACGGAGATAATGAAAGCTCAGAACAGCTATGAACGGATATCCTTTGCATCAAGTGACAGCTGGTCTCTACTTGATCCTGCCGTGGCTGCTATAGTGCTGGACAACGCAGTTGTAGACGAATACAAGAGTTCTAACAACAGTATCATTTTGTGTGGTAAGTGATAGATAGATAGTAGTGATAGATAGATAGTAGTGGTAGTGAGGTGAGTAGATAGGTAGATAGATACAAAAATCTTTGTTGCACAGAACAAAATGTAACAAATGTTATTCAGTAAAGTCACAAGGATCACTTTGAAACGTCTTGTGAAAACTTGTGTGTGTGAATCTAGGTGCTAATTCTATGCGACCAAAGTCTAGAAGAACAGGCAACAAACTTACGGCTTGGTTGGCAATGCTAAAAATCATTTTTCTTCCAGATAACCTTTGTGTAGTTTTGAAAAAACCGAAAAGGTAAAGCAAAAACATGAATGCTAAGGAGCAAATATGCAAAATAAGTCTGGGTACCAAAGAGGTTTTTTTCATTCTTACTTTCTAATTAAACAAACACTTAAAATCCTTTCACCACACTGTTTCGAAAGAACCTAGTGACACGACAAGAGAGATGGAACAAACAAATGGCCCACTACTTTCGAGAACTTGAACATATTAAAAAAAAAAAATCCTATGACTCACTCTCTTACGCAAAACTCTTGCCAAGCTAAATTGACTTGACCAAATTTTTCTTGAAAATGTTTTGTTTGGTCAAAAATTGTGCTGTCATGTTTTAAAAATACGATCGGATCTTGGAACCACCCTTCACGAAATTCGATTTTTTTTTAATTTAAATCTATATTACACTTTCCTTCCCACAAGGCTTCTATGAAAAATCGACTTTCGTAAAATATAAAGTATGTGCTAAACGCCATTGGACGTACCCCTGATTACCTTCTTGAGACGTGTGGTACCAAGTAGACATCACATGCCCCACCACCACACTAGTACAAGAACTCAGAATGAGTCTCTTAGTATTAACTTATAGCCCTGAGAGGATCTACCTACCGTGCCTGGAGATCCTATGCCGTGCGATATCTGGCTATTTTTTTCTATCATAACACTTTTTTTTTTCAGGTGACAAAAGAGGAATAAACACAAACGATATCGAATCCGACGAACCAAATGTGAGACTGGTGTATTCAGCCAAAAAAGATTACTACAAGACATTACTTTTAGACATATTCTCAGCTGAACTGAATTAGTACCCACTCAAGTGACTACGTAGAAAATGCATTTATTTATTGATTCTGTTTTTTATATACAAAAGTATAATCATTTTTACGTCCATGTATGTTTTATTTATTTGGCTTATTCTAATAATAAAAGTAAATAATATACCAGGAAGTTTAAATCATCACCTTATTCCACTATAAGTGGGGTCGGCACACTTAGCACATAACACCTAAAAACAATGTATGTACCTAAACTAAACCATGTGAAGCAATAGATGTTTTTTTTTATACAACTAGCTGATGGAACAAGCAGATTGCCCACCTGATATTAAGTGGTAATCATCATATAACAAAGCACTGCCTCGTAAGTCACGCACAATATGAACGTGCCCTACGACGCACTGCCCTGCGTCCATCAACTTGAGGCATACAGATGTTAAGCTTCCAGTGCCTGTAATTACACCGGCAACCACACTCTTCAAACCGAAACACAGCAACGCTGCTTGGCGGCAGAAAAAGGCGTGTATGTATTGAGGTTTTTTTCCCTCTACTCTCCTCTATCAGCCGTCATCTCAGCAGTCACCTTTCTTACTAATATCATCTTTCACACAGTCCATCCATATTTTCTTTGGCAAATTTTATTTTATAAACAACTTGCTGATGGAACAAGCAGATGGTCCATCTGATGTTAAATGATAACCATCATCTATAACAAAGTATTGCCTCGTAAGGCAAGTTTGAATCAAACCGGGAATAAACAGCGGCGAGGCAAATTTCAATTCATCAGGTACATAATCTGTCCCCGAGCGGTTTTTTAGGGTTCCGCACCCAAAGGGTAAAACGGGACCCTATTACTAAAACTCCGCTGTCCGTCCGTCTGTCTGTCTGCCTGCCCGTCTGTCACCAGACTGTATCTCATGAACTATGATAGTTAGACAGTTGAAATTTTCACAGATGATGTATTTCTGTTACCGCTATAACAAATATTAAAAAACAGAATAAAATAAATATTTAAGGGGGCTCCCATACAAAAAAAACGTGTTTTTTTGCCGTTTTTATAGATACGGAACCCTTCGTGCGCGAGTCCGACTCCCACTTGGCCGTTTTTTTATTTAATGTTACTTTAATGATTCCCATTTAGTATGTTTCACTTTTAAATGATTATTTTGATTGTAATAATTACACAACAGTTAGGTATAACTCAGTTTTGTAAACAAAAAGCTGATAATACATCCGTAAGTATCTTTGGTGATAATTTTGAGATATCAGAGCCTCATTTACATTCTCATACATTAGTTTACTAGACAGTACAATTTAAATATCTCAATGACAGTAGTTATATAAAAACGTGTGTATAATCAGCCGGTGGCCCGTGTTGCTCTAAGTGTATAATAGATGCGAAGAACAGGTACCTACTTAACTAATGAGGTTATAAGCACACACTGTACTTGAAAGCCATTAATTACAATTACAACACAGCTAGGAACCAAAAATTAAAGAAATATAGGTTTAAAATAAAATCAAACGATTCGGCACTTCTGGCCTCCAAAATGAC
This sequence comes from Chloroclysta siterata, assembly GCA_932294275.1. Classification (NCBI taxonomy): domain Eukaryota; kingdom Metazoa; phylum Arthropoda; class Insecta; order Lepidoptera; family Geometridae; genus Chloroclysta; species Chloroclysta siterata. The sequence goes on along the minus strand of OW028599.1, from coordinate 14,063,646 downwards.
AAGCTTTACCTACCTACAAGTACCTACGAACTGAAAGACAAAGCGTGGGATGCTCTCCTATCCGATGGACCGACGACATAGTGAAGATCGCGGGAAGTCGGTGGCTGAAGAGGGCTCAGAATCGTTCTTCCTGAAAATGAATAGGGGAGGCCTATGTCCAGCAGCGGATTTCTTCAAGGTGATGATGAAGACTTACCTTAGTGATCATGTAGGTACTCACTGTTCTTATGTGTACTATTAATTAATCATTTTATGATGTAATTAATATACAAGGTGTTAAAATACTAGTATCGAAAACTTCAGGGGGCTAAAGTACCCATCAATATGAATAACTTGTTCTAAGGAACCAACACTGTGAACGCGAAAAAAAACAGCTGTTTCATACGCTTTAGCCAGGTAGGTATTGAACATTTGCATGAAATAGCTGTTTTTTTTTCGCGTTCACAGTGTTGATTCTTTAGAATTAAGCGCCCTGAAGTTTTCGGTAGGTACTAGTATTTTAACACTCTGTATATTACCATTTTGTGATTAAATTATTAATTATATTGTGTATATCCTCATTGTCCAAGTATTAATATGCTACTAATCAAGTTTCTACTTTATTACAATTATACGTCATAATGCACTGTGCTATAAATCTCTTTGCATGACCGAAATAAACAAAAACTAAAAATATTCAGTGAGTGAGTATTTTGAACGTTGTAATAAAATGCATTGTAATCTGTACCTTTTGTGTTAGATACTGTAAAATTTGTATAATAAAAATTTGTAATTAAGATTTGTGTAAATGTGTAATTAAAATTTGTATAAATGTGTCTAAACGTGTCTTCTTTTATTATTTAGTTCACAACAGATCATCGACAAGCGTATAATTTATTTTGCCTTGACATAATATGGCGTGCAAATTCTTATATTATGTTTAAGATAATTTATTCAAATTTTTATTACACAGTATCTAATACAAAAGGTACAAATCACAATGCCTTATTATTTTTGCAATGTTCAAAATATACGCTCATTGTTTTTTTTTTTACATTTATTTAAATTAAATTCGGGAAACAAAGACATTTTTGCTATTCATTGCATCGACCTGTTGGCAAAGAAAAGTAGTTCTATACAGTGGCGTAGCTATCGAGATTGCTCACAAAATTCTTTTTCTATGCACCGGGGCCCTAATCCACCTAGCTACGCTACTGGTTCTATACAGTCTTAAACATGCCAATCTGCATAGGTGACCTTGTCAGAGGATCGATTGGCAACGTCGTTGAACGTGTACTATACGGTACCAACTTTGTGATATTAAGCTCTTCAAATTAAAAAAAAAATACTAGAAGAGTATGGACTGTCTATTTTTGAAACTTTGCAAAGAAATGTAGAAAGGTTTGTGTAAGTCTGCTTTAAATAACAGTCTTTTGGCCAAATGCGTGCTACCTATACCTACATATAATTTGATTCCCCACTCAACCCTCCCCACATTTGGCTGACTCACTCCAGTTTAGTTGTTAGAAGTGAATGACCGTACCGTGTGTTCTGATAAAATAATTTTAGCTTTTGTTTTGTACCTTGATTTCTTATGCATAAAGTGGAATTTTGTTTGCAGCAGTGTTGTTTACAATTGCGGTCAATGGCATACAGGTACCTATATAAATTAGTGGTAGTTATATTTTCTACTTAGTAATCAAAATGTAAGGAACACTACATACAAATCCATACAAAAGAACTATTGATCGACTCTTAGGCTGCTGTATCACACAAACACCAACTGAATAGCAAATAAAATGTATGTGTAGGTATATAGACAAATGCTGGTTAAGAAGCTGACAAACGTCAAACAACTTCTTGCTCGCTCATCTACATCTATACTAATCTACATCTACACTAATATTATAAAGAGGAAAGATTTGTATTTTTGTAAGTTTGTAACGAATAAACTCATCATCAATCAAACTACTGGTTCGATTTCAAAAGTTCTTTCACCATTGGAATGCTATATTATCCCTGAGTAACATTTAAATGTTTAAAAAATAAATGTCCACCTGTGCGAAGCCAGGGCGAGCCGCTAGTTAGATGTAAAATCTCTAAATTTAGATTTGAAGAATCACAAAGATAAAGTTTGGTAGATCATTACGAAGGCGAAGGTTCAGCAAAAATATTATTACGATCCAAGCAAGTTTATCTACAAGCCGAAATCCGTACCTAAGTGATGTCCTTGTGTTTATTTGCAAAAAATAACCCTTTTTGTATGTCTGAGCCCCCTTTGATCTCGACAATAGCCTGGTGACGCTAGCAATCGTCTTATTAACAGGACGTTCCATTTGAACAATTAAGTTCATTCGACATTTTATGTCAGTTGTTGTTATTTAAATGTGCAGAAAATATCAACCAAGTTGATGGGCAGTGTATTTAGGGCATGTTCATAATGTGTGTGACTTACAACGCAATGCATTGTTATAGGCGACGTTTACCACTTAACATCAGGTTGGTCATCAACTTGTTCCATCAGCAAGTATTAAAAAAAGGACAATTCAAACTACCAACTTTTAAGAGTAGTGGAGCTCTTTGTGAAGGGCTCGTCCGGGGAAATACTACCACCACGCCTTTTTCTGCCGCCAAACAGCAGCGTTGCTGTGTTTCGGTTTGAAGAGTGTGGTTGCCGGTGTAATTACAGGCACATGAGGCTTAACATCTAAATGCCTCAAGTTGATGGACGCGGGGCAGGGCATCGTGGGGCACGTTCCTATCGTGCGTGACTTGCGAGGCAATGCTTTGTTATAGGTGATGGTTGATGGGCCATCTGTTTGTTACATCAGCTAGTTGTAAAAATAAACGTATGATAACGTAGTTTTCCGCGGTAGGTTATATATTATTTACAAAGAAAGAGATTGCTAAAAAGTGTTTTATTAGCTCCTGTTTCTCATCAAACTTTGCTTAGTTTAATGATAGATGGCGCTGTATTAAATATCCACCAACATTTTATTAGCTTACCCTCGAATCTTTTGTGTCGCTAAGAAGTAGTAATGCTAGCTTTGCTTTGTTTTGATCAACTGCCGCGAAACCAAAACGGTAATCAGAATCAAAGCAGTAGGTATAGAAGAAGAATAAAAGTGGTCAACGATGGTTACAGGGCTCAGCCAGAAATGGTCACGTCTTTGGTGTGAGGTAGTTCAATTTGATAAGTAATCACTCGACAATCGTAGCGTAATTGGTAGGTCACAGAAACAGTAACAACGATATATGTATATTTTCATTCATTCATATATATTCATTATAAAAATAAATTAAATAAATATTGGTGGACATTCCACACAGCACTATCTCGCCCCAAACTAAGCCAAAGCTTGTGATATGGGAACCAGATAGCTGATATATTACTTATGCTTTTTTTTTTGTTTATACATACTTATAATATTATATAACACCCAGACAGAGAACAAACATCTATGTTCATCACAAAAATGTTTGTTCTCGGTGGGGATCGAACCCACGGCCTACGGCGCAGAAGGCAGAGCTACTACCAACTGAGCTGGGAAGGCTGTCAAGCCTTCACATATTGTCATTATATTCATTATTCATATTATTTTTTGTATTTGTAGGAAATAGCTCCATACCATCCATGTTTGTGAACTACGCTTTTGGTTTATCAAAACTACAGAAAGGTTGACTGGAAGAGAATGAATATTAAGTTCGCCTATGTACAATACATATTGTTCTGTGCAATAAAGAATTTTCTATCTATCTATCTATATTTTTTCAAAATTTGGGAGCTTATAGAATAATAATCAGCATTTTTCGTGGCTAGATTGCAATAATTAATTATAATATAACACCTTAAATTACGTATAGTCAAAACTAAATAATATGGTAAAACTATTTTTTTTTTCTGACAGAATCTAATCGACAGTAAAAAGTAGTTATCGATATCATTTTGAATAAAATGTATTCATATTTTTGCCACCAATAAAAAGTTTTTTAGTTAAGGGGCTGACAACTATCAAACAACTTCTCGCTCGCACGTTTCGACATGTTGAAAGATATAAAATCACTAAACTCATTTTCGAAAAATCGCAAACAACCATTTTGTGTGCAATCACATTGCACACAGTTTAGTAAAAAAATCATTTTGATCGATACATGTTTTCCTACTCAAAAGTTTGCTTTACTAGTTTTCGTACATAAGCAAACTTTTAAGTAGGAAAACTTGTATCGATCAAAATGAAATTTTTACTAAACTATGTGCAATGTGAATGTGATGCAATGTGCAATGCACAGAAAATGGTTGATTGCGATTTTTCGAAAATGAGTTTAGTGATTTTATATCTTTCAACATGTCGAAACGTGCGAGCGAGAGTCACATTAGCTCTTGTCTTCGCCTTAAAACTTGAACACAAACTGGTTCATACTTTACTCAGATGATGTAAACGGGTCAAATAACAGAATCAGTAAGATACTCGCGATAAATTTAGCGCTACGAGTGAGATTAGTCCACTTTGGTGCGCGCTGTGTGTGGTTGATAAATACGCGATGTTTGTACGAAGTTTTATTGTGCTTGTGTGCGTTTCTTTGTGTTATTGTGATAGGTAATGTATTGAAGTCTTACGTCTACGCTCCGTTTATGGCACGTGTCCGTCAGTCGACAAACAATCTTGCCACTGTCACGGTCAGACACCTGTCAAGACAGTTCATAGTAAAGTGCCGGCCGTCATTTGTTTTAAAGAAAATGGTGGCGGTTTCCTTCAAAACTTACGATATCAGGATATCACAATGTGATAACATTATAACATGATAATATAACATTACATTTTGTTACATTTACAGTTGGTTTACATTTGGTTACATTTTTAGGCACATTATGTTGGTTATTGTCTTAAACAGATAGGTATAATAGGCGGACTCAACATTTTCATTATTATTTGAATTGAAGTACAACACAATAGTTTGATAACTTAAAACTTATTTCTAAGTGAGATCTACTACACTTATGGAGCAAGAGCTAACTTAACTACTAATATTGAGGTAGTAGGTTACAATTACCTGCCTACTTATGGGTAAATAATCAACAATCAGGTAATCAAAATCAATAATCAAAATTATGATATTTCCCAAGATGTCCGAAAATTAATCTTTTGAAATAGCTTGGGAATTGGGAACTAGGTACTATTTAAAACAATTATGCTATAACTCGCGAACTACTACTTATGTAAAACAAATATGCTATAACTCGAGTCAATAACCAAACAATAAAAAATGGCGTTGTTACCTCATTACATCTTCGTTTAAACTGCGTACACTCGGCTTATTGGATTTAAATTCGTTTGTTTTGGAAGGAGATGTATGAATGTGTATGATTAATAGCATCTTGTCTTGTCCCGTAGGTATGATTCATAGCATCTTGGTTTGTCCCTTGTCAGGTTAAGCCAAGATGTTACCTCTATACATAAAATATAGGTTGGCAAAAATAGGGTTAATTAGAGTTTAAACTCTAATTTTGAAATATTTTATGTTAGTTTTATGAAATTTGATCCAAACAAGTTATTTTTGATAAACGAATATTAAATGTAATAAGTACCTACTTGCATTATGTTACTAACACTTACAATTAAGAAATTAGATTTTATTACTAACCCCAACAGAAATATTACTTTGTTACTTACCTACTTACTACGCAAGAAATAAAAGGCTTTTTATTTTATTTTATTATGAAATTTGATAATTTTGATGTTTTATTATAGGGAAATGTTATCGCTCAGCGACAAAGCCCTTAAAGAACTATTGTCTCTTTCTTTTACAGCGGGAAAGGAAAGAGAGCAAAGATCGTGATCGACAACGATGCGGGTGGAGACGATGCGATGGCTATATTCATGGCTTTGTTATACGAGAAGCATTATGATGGGTTAGTATTACTATCATTTCTATTACTATTAGCCCTTAGTGTCCCATTGTTGGGCAAAGGCCTCCCCACATTTTCGCCAATCACTACGATCATGGGCCTTTATCCGCCAGTCCCTCTCATAGGCGTCCAACTCGTACCGCCATCTCTTGCGCGGTCTGCCACGACGCCGCGGCGCTGCCTCGCTGTGTCGTGGTTTTGGCCCACAGGTCGTTTTAATGAATAAAATACTGCTTAAATTATTAATTTGAATTTCCCAACCTCAGGTGGGCCTTGTACAAATGGATACGCTTAAGGCTTACACTGCTCTGTATACGTCTGTGTGTATCGTTACTATTCCTTATAAAAAAAAAATTAAACCCACCCGATGTAACCATCACCTATAACAAAGCTTTGCCGCGTAAGTCAGGAACGTGCCCTACGATGCACTGCCCTGCGTCCATCAACCTGAGGCATACAGATGTTAAGCCTCATGTGCCTGTAATTACACCGGCAACCACACTCTTCAAACCGAAGCACAGCAACGCTGGTTGGCGGCAGAAAAAGACGTGGTGGTAGTACTTCCCCGGACGAGCCCTTCATAAGAGCTCTACTACTCTTATGCTTTTTGTGCGCTATGAATCCACAACAAAATTATTTACCTGCTCACAATAAGACCTCACTTGCAGCATAGTCGGTAGTAGTTCTACCTTCTGCTGTAGGATGTGGGTTCGATCCCTACCTAGGACAAACATGTGTGTGATGAACAAAGATGTTTATTTAGTCTGACCCATCAGATATATTTACATCGTTACATTATTCTATAATTGCTTAAAATAAATTACCAGTTGACTAGTTGCCTTAAGTACAATCTTAACTCATTTTGAGACTAAGCAACGTGTGAGTAATTTCCACAAATAAGTTTACTTATTTACAATCTAGAGGATTTGTTTTCTGTCTCTTCTCTCTTGTCGTGTCACTAGTTTCTCTCGAAACAGTGTGTTGAAAGGATTATAAGTGCGCCTCAAGAGGCTCCTTTCGAGCACTTGACACTATAGAACTTTTTAGGTTCCACGACATGCTGGTTTCCTCACGATGTTTTCCTTCACCGTTTGAGAGTACTGGTACAGTACATTGTGCACATACATTTTTGAATAGAAAAACTCATTGGTGCACGACCGGTTTCGAACCCACGACCTTAGGATCGGAAGGCGGGGCCGCTACCACTAGACCACCAGTGCTCTCAAATTGTTTTCTGTTTCAGGCCGGAGTTAGTAGCATTGACAACTGGAAACGGAAACACAAATGAAGATAATGTTTGTGTGAACAATCAGAAAATACTAAAGATAGCTGGCAGACAAGATGTTAGTTTCTACACTACATATCTACACTTCTACACTAATATTATAAAGAGGTAAACTTTGTATTTTTGTATTTTTGTATGTAACGAATAGGCTCAAAAACTACTGGTCCGATTTCAAAAATTCTTTCACCATTAGAATGCTACATTATCCCTGAGTAACATAGGCTATATTATATTTTCAAAAAAATCAGGGATCCTTACTAAAACTTCAATAATGTAACCCAAGGTGGAAAACAAAAAACCTTACATCGCGTGCGCTGCGAAAACTATTGAAGATAGAACAAAATAATGTACTACGATTTTGTAGAACACGTTATCATCTACAAAAAATGTCGCGACAGCATATGTCTAACTATTATAGTTATGTCACAATAAGTGTTCTTTTATTATAAAAAATTAATTGAAATGCCTCCGCTAGAAAAGGGTCTTTATTTGTACCTTGGTATTAATCCTTATCCAAATAAATCATTTCATAATTAAGACGGTTTCAATACCTATAGATTACTTCTTAAATTTTTCAAATCGGACATTCCATTCAAAAGATATGACGAAATTAAAAATGTTTACGGGTCCACCGGTCACGCGCGGGGTGCGATTTCACTCACTCAAGGAGAAGCGCGTGCAAATGTATGAAATAAGTAGACGCGAGGCTCGAACCCACGGTCTAAGTTTATCCTAAAATGTTCAAAAAATTTATGACCACCCATGCGAAGCTGGGACAGGCCGCTAGTTTATTATAAAGAATTACGTAATGACAAAATTCATTAAGGTTAAAAGTGCAAGGTCCGTATCGTAAGAACCTGTTTACGATGCCTTTTTCTGCAGCGTTGCTGAGTTTCGGTTCGAAGAGTATGGTTGCCGTTGAAATCCCAGGCACATGAGGCTTAACATCTGTATGCCTCAAGTTGATGGACGCTGGGCAGTGCATCGCAGAGCAAGTTCTTACTTACGAGAACGAACGAGGCAATGCTTTGTTATAGGTGATGCATAAGTGTGCGTAAGTCTTCGTCCTCGTGTTAAGTGGTAACCATGGTGACTACTTAACATCAGGTGGGCCATCTGCTTGTCCCATCAACATGTTGTATAAATAAATACCCTCAAAAAGACTTTTGAAGACTTATTCAGGATTAGAATATTAACTTCAGTAGGTATCCTCGTCATGTTTCAGGTGCCAATACACAGAGGATCCAAGTCTTCCTTAGTAACAACTCTGCCTGTAACTGACTACTTCGGAAAAGATGGACTCGGAGAGAGTGGCGATGTGTATACTGATTTGGTTCCTGCTAAGGAAGAAAACGCTGTGTCTACGCTTATTCAACTATCGAAGACTCACCAGGGTACAATAAATTCATCTGCTTCTATCATGTCTATGGTATCAAGCGCGGATCCACCGTTGTGGGTACTATGGGCATGCCCACAACCCTAATAAACTTGAGACTCTCACACAGTGATCGCCCCACGGCTTTACCCATGTGGAACTATATACTGTACAAAATCTTGGTCAGCGCGTCATGTATTTTATAAACATCTCCCTTATAAGAAAGCCCTATATCAATCATGAAGTTCTCCGACTCGTACTTGGCCGATTTTCGGGTGGCTGAGACTACAATCTTTTTTGAGCGCTGGATCCGCGCCTGTATGGTATCAATGCTATACATTTTTTCAATATTGTTAGAATATAGTTTTGATCCAAAAAGTTTTCTAAAGTTTCCTTTAATAATATTCGTATGCAAACTTTTTGGTTACAAAACTTGTTTGGATTATAATTATATTATTACCGAACTGTGTGCAAAATTATTGCACAGAACTTGGTTGATTGCGATTTTTCATTATGTAAGTATATTCAGCGATTATATATCTTTTAAAATGATGAAATGTGCGTACGAGAGGTACATTAGCAGTTATTTAATCCTGTACATATTATGTGCGTTTACCAGTTTTTGTGCCTCACTTGGAAAAAAATCAACACGTTGATATATTTTACTAGCGGTCAATGCTCAGATTTACCTGATCACAGATCTAACACACCATGACCAGAAGATGGCTAACGAATGAATCATCCAGTCAAATAAGACCTTTCTCACTTTCAGGAGACCTGACTGTCATCACGATTGGAGCACTGACAAACGTGGCCTTAGCTATCAAAACGGATCCTGATTTCTTGAACAGAATCAATCACCTGTACATCGGCGCTGGGCACGTTCACAGTAAGCTTAAACATAGATACAACTAAAATAAAAACATAGTAATAGTACTAATGAGTGATCGGTGTCAAATTTTAAATAAAAAACGGAGAGGAACCTTAATCAGCTTTATGTATATACTCCATATACTTCAGAGCACTGGTGGTCTAGTGGTAGCGACCCCGCCTAGACCGAAGGTCCTAGACCCGATGGGCGAAGGGTTCGAATACGGTCGTGTGGTGCACGACCGTATTCGAACCCTTCGCCCATGAGTTTTTCTGTTCAAAAATTATGTGCACAATGCCAGTACTCTCAAATGGTGAAGGAAAACATCGTGAGGAAACTGGCATGTCTTAGAACCTAAAAAGTTCCATAACATGTGTCAAGTGCTCTAAAGGAGCTTCTTGAGGCGCACTTAAAATCCTTTCAACACACTGTTTCGAAAGAAACTAGTGTCACGATAGGAGAAAACCATAAACTCCCGATTGATAAAGATGACTAAGCCAAAAGGATGGTAGGCAGGGCAAAACTATTCCATCTAAATGATGTCCCAGACACTACACAGCGTCCCGTCATATTGGGGCATTGGCTTTGGAGCTTTATTTAAAAAAAACGTACCTTATTCTTAAATTCTTTATTGTACACAAACCTTTGCAAGTACTTCATACCAGGACAGCTTCTGAACCTTTATCAAGCTCAAGTCCGATCATGCATGAAGTACTGTTGCCACCTATGGGACGGTTCTGCCAAGTACCAGCTTGAAGCCTTAGATTCTATTGAGCGGCGTGCCAGGAGACTCATTGGCAGCGACCAGTTGTTCGACTCCAGGGTTTATAGCCTCGAACACAGGAGGCGAATCGCCTGCTTATCGGTTTTCTATCGAATTCATTTTGGTGAGTGTGCGCAGGACCTGCACGATCTCATTCTCCCATCACCCTTCTACCTCCGGACAACTAGACGAACGGATAAGTGCCACCCCTTCATGGTGAATATCCCACGCTATCGCACAAAGCGCTTTGCTTCCACTTTCCTAGTGCAAACTGCCTAGGAGTGGAACTCTCTACAGTCGTCGGTATTTCCGGAACATTATAACTTAGGAATATTCAAGACAAGAGTGAACAAGTGGATTATAGCTAAGCGTGCTCCATCTTAGACTGCATCTTCACTTTCCATCAGGTGAGATGGCAGTCAAACGTCTAGCTTTCAGACAATAAAAAGTAGGTACAAGGTAGATAAACAGAGAAATATAGAAGTTAAACTTTGAAACATTGTTTGCTACATTGTATAAGTAGGTTATATATTCGTGTTTAACATATTAGGTAAATAATACAAAAAAGCGTGTATAAAAATTGCAGACGCAGATAATCCTGACCCAGAATTTAACGCCCTGATGGACGTCGAAGCGTACCATATAGTGGCAAAGCACGCTACACCCGACAAAGTGACCATGCTGCCCTTCTCACAGGCTAAGCAGTACCTAGGATTTAGCAAGGTTCGTTTTAAAGCGAAGACAGTTAAGGCGAATACAAGAACTAATTTCTTCTTCAACTAAATTCTTCTAGGCTTTGGTCGCGAGGAACTGGCGATATTCACCTAGTATATAAGACGTTTCAAAGTTATCCTTGTGATGAATAAAGACCGCTTTGTTTTTTTTAATGTGACTCTTGCTCGCACGTTTCGACATGTTAAAAGATATAAAATCACTATTCTCATTTTCGAAAAATCGCAATCAACCATATTGTGTGCAGTCACATTGATTTGCACGAATAATGTCCAAAAAGAAAAATGTCCAAAGCCAATGTCCATTAGTAAATATGCCCAATAATAAAAATGTCCAAAAGTAAAAATGTCCAATAATAAAAATGTCCAAAAGTAAAAATGTCCAATAATAAAAATGTCCAAAAGTAAAAATGTCCAATAATAAAAAGGTCCAAAAGTAAAAATGACCAATAATAAAATGGTCCAAAAGTAAAAATGTCCAGCCAGTCTTCAATCGTTATGTGTAGAATCATGTCGTATACCGGCTCGTTGTGCCCGTTTACTCCCACCTGTTCTGTTGAGTAGTTCTGTTCACAGAACTACTGTGTTTTTTTTTTCATTAGTTATGTGACTTAAAAGACTATGTATATAGTTCTGTCTGTCCCTTTATTTTCATATGGTCAGACTTTCAAATCGTCAGATTTTCAAATAGTCGCTTTCTAATCGGTACAGTCAAGTGTTATTTATCAGCGTTTCAAATTGATTATTCGCAAACTACAGAGTAGAAGTGCAGAAAAGACTGACAGTTGTCAAATTGGCACTTACTGTCAGATGTGACAGAAACTGTCTCAAATCCAAGATAATCAAGGAAAACAGACTGTTTCAGTCAATATTGAATATTGAATTGACAGTAGATGTCAAAACTGAAACGGTCATAACTAGGAAACTACTCGAGCTAGACTTTCAGTTCGTAGCTCAAATGAAAGGAAAGAACAAAATCTACATTTTCTACGACAGCTGTCAAACTGACAGTTTCTGTCCGATGTACGAGTAGTTTCCAAGGCCGTTTTAAATTTGACATATGTCAGGTTGACATTAATTTTTTTTGTGTTTTCCATTGTATAACTTGCATTTGTGACAGTTTCCGTCACATCTGACAGTAAGTGTCATTTTGACAGCTGTCAAAGACTTTTCTTGTGAAGAAGTCGTTTTGAATCTCAATATTTGTGAACAGAACTACTGGTACTTAATTCATTTCCCATTTGTTCTGTGAACAGATCTAATGGGGAAAAAAATCCCAGTAGTTCTGCCGACAGAACTACTCAACAGAACAGGTGGGAGTAAACGTTTCTGCCGATATGTACCTCCTTAATCATTTTAATTTTGAAATAATAAAAATACATGTCTAATATAATTGAATGTATTTTTTTTTATAAAATTAAAAATGTACTCTAAATACCTTATACATACAACTAACAACTACTATCGCCTGAACTTAATAAGCCATCGCTAATATTTTGCGATAGACGCAAAAAAACGATTTTTTTAAGCAACTGCAAAGCAGAAATTTCGTTTCGACTTAGTGATTCCAGATATATTTTATATTTGCGATCGAATGCAATATCAGACTTACGTCGATTTTTGTGCATAGAGTAAAATAAGCTGTTCCGCATTTTATAATCGTAACGGACTGATTCTTTACGCATTTTATACAGAAATAGGCAAAGATTAGGGTTTTAGGTAGCTTTACAGCAATCCGATGATGCCATCCTTCCAACAAATTAGTTGTACGATGTTTATTATTCGAGCAACTAAGTATTATTGAAGGGGTTTTCAGAATCCACTGCTTTTCGTAATAGCTTCGGAACATTTTAAATCCTTCACAATCTGGTGATATGTTTACTATCTCAAACCAGCAATCTTTGATGCAAGCTGCCGGTAACAACGGCAAGTTTCTTATGAGTCTAATGACTTTTCTGCAGTCTTTGATATTGTGAAGACCCAACTCCTTAGCTTTTTTTGTCACTGCTTTTTGATAGTGAAAAAGACATCCATTAACTTCAATATCTGGGAACACTTGCTGTACAGCATTTATGACCGCTATCTCATAGTCGGTTTTGAAAACGTTCATTCGAAGGTTCAACTTTGACTTCAGTAACTCAAAAAATCTCATATACGTATTCTGGCTTTTATTCGGCAACAAACCATACACCACAGGAACGACGTAGTTTGTTGTAATATCTGACCCCAAATCTAGATTCTACCAACATTAATTTACGCCGTATTGCGGAATGGAGCAAAGCACATGGGCTGAAAATAAACCCAGTTAAAACCCAAACCATTATTGTGGGCAGCTCGAGATTGCTGTGCAACCTTGATTGGTCCTCCGTTCCTCCAGTTATGTTCGACGGGATTCCAATTCCTTTCAGCGAGACTGTGAAAAGTCTTGGAATCACAATTGATCGTTATCTGTCTTGGGAAGCTCAGATAAAAATCACCTGCCAGAAGCTCTTTGCCTCGGCAGGCTCTTTGAGGAGGTTAAGAAATTTTTTGCCGACCGCCACCAAAATTACTCTTGCACAAACACTTCTCTTACCTGTTCTAGATTATGCCGATGCTTGTTACCTAGATATTACTGAAGAGCAACTCAATAAACTGGAGCGCCTTCAAAACTTTTGTATCAGATTCATATTTGGACTGCGGAAATATGACCATGTTACACCTTATCGCTCTATGCTTAAGTGGCTCCCTATTCGCCTTCGCCGTAATTTCCATATTCTTTCCCTTCTATACTCAATATTATTTAATCCCTTCTTTCCCAGCTATCTTCGAGAGCGGTTTGAGTACCTACACTCCTGTAACACCTTTTCCCTAAGGTCATCAGATAACTTGGCCCTGAAAACACCCGTGCACAGCAGTTCCTTTTATCATAAGTCTTTTACTGTCGAAGCTGTGCGTCTGTGGAACACTTTGCCGGTGGACATTAGACAGGCATCTTCACTGCATACTTTTAAGACCAAACTCAAACAGTTCTTTAGCAAAGATCCTCCTACTTTCTAATCTCTCTATAAATAACTTGTTATCATATTACTATCGTTTGTAGCATTTGTTTTTTATGTATCATATATATTAGTTTATTTTACATTACCCATGTATGTATTAGGATTAATTTTTATGTTAGTAATTTATATTAAGGTCCTCAAATATGTAATTATTTAAGTTTACCGCGCTACGTGCACCGCCGTCCATTACCACTCTAATCAAATACTTTCCATCCTAAGGTTGCCTGGAAGAAATCGCTTTCAGCGATAAGGCCGCCCATTGTACTATATTAATTTATGCCTAGATTTATGATGTATCCTTGTGTACAATAAAGTGTTATCTATCTATCTATCTATCTAAGTGAAGGGTGTATAACTGGCAAAATGGAGGTGGAGCAGTGTCGAATGTTCCATCACCCAAATAGAAATCATAATTACCAGTTTCTATAAGTTTTCTGGCTAAAGTAGAACAAAATATTAAAATTTTGTCGTCTGTTCCGTCATCGCATAATAAGAAATTTTTGCCCAAAATTTCCGGAACTTCAACTTCTGATAATTCATTAAAACATATTTTTTTGCATCGCAGATGACGTTTTCGACGTTTGTACAAACCATCCTCAACACTTTTGAAATCTGGCAAAACATCGTCGTAAGATCTACAATTTTCTTTCAATGGGTCAGTGTGTTTTTCGTAAATACTTTGTATAGAACCGAAGTCTTTGCACACCTCTTCTTTTATAGCACTCATAGCAAGATAAACTTCATTTTTTATTTTATCTGGAGCACAAGTATGTTGGGACGATCGTAATACATTGTCTCTTTTCTTGCTGATCGTTACAGACGCACTGCACTCTGCTCTATTTACACATCGCCATAGTGTACTACCATCTTTATTTTGTACATTTTTGGTATATCGAAATTTGGATTGCAAAAGTGTGTCCTTGCCCTTCTGGTTTTTTATAAATTGTATCTCTTGTTCGCTCATGATTGATAATAGTAGGTAATTTGAATTGCAAATGTAATAGGTAATGTAATAAAATATTATGTTCACTTCGTCGTTGAATTGGATAATGAAAAAAAATTAATGACATTTGTCATTATTATCGTCGAGTACTTGGAGGAAAGAGGAAATATTCGTCTGACGTCGAATATATTTAAAAAAGACACTTCTTACAATTGGCAAGTATTTTATAAGATTGATAAGTCTTTATTTAATTACAAAAGCAGTTTGTATTGTTATGGACATCTCTATAGTTGGACATTTTTCTAGTTGGTTATATTATATTCCTGGTCAGTTTTTCTAGCCTCCGTGTCATAGTTCTACTAAGAAGTACAACTGGTAGTGCAAATGACACACCTTTGTATCTCTATATACCAGTAGTACTAGTGACCTGATTCTAGAGGGCCTTTTCTGTATATGGTCAATTTTCTAGTTGGGCGTTTTTATAGTTGGACGTTTTTCTAGTTGGACGTATTTCTAGTTGGGCGTTTTTATAGTTGGACGTTTTTCTAGTTGGACGTATTTCTAGTTGGACGTTTTTATACTTGGACATTTTTATACTTGGACGTTTTTATAGTTGGGCATTATTTTGCTTTTGGACATTTTTCTTTTTGGACATTATTCGTGCAAATCGTCACATTGCACACAGTTTAGTAAAAAATTCATTTTGATCGATACTGATCAGTGATCATTGTGCATGCGGCCCTCAAACATCAAGCAAATGGCCCACCTGATGTTAAGTGGTGACCATCACAAAGCTTGTAAGTCACGCACGATAGAAACATGCCCTACGTTACATTGCACAGCTTCTATCAACTTGAGGCATGTGGCTGTAATTTTACCGGCAACTCACACTCTTTTAGCTAATAAGTAGACTAGAAAAAGATAGAGTTTACAAATTTGTAATAATATTGACAGGATTGGCGAAACAACGTCCTAGGTGCGATACCAACAGAGATCATCAGGCAAATGAACAAGTTCGAAAAGATCTCAATGACGAAAGAAGACAACTGGAATGCGTTGGATCCAGCCACCGTCGCTATGTGCTTGAAGCAAGACCTGGTGGAAGAATACAAGTATTCCAAGAATGACATCATCATATGCGGTGAGTTATTATTTTATTTTATTTTATTTATTAACAACACTATAATATTACATGTATTTTGAGATGTTGCACCAATAAACCTTTGCAGGTTTGTCTAGGTGCTCACATTCGTCTATTTTACACATATAATATCAAGGCACACAAACCCTTCCAAGTAGGTACAAGGTATAGATAAACAGAGAAATATAAAAGTAAAAGTTTGAAACATAAATAATCACTACATAGTATAAAACAAAGTCGCTTTCTCTGTCCCTATATCCCTATGTATGCTTAAATCTTTAAAACTACGCAACGGATTTTGATGCGGTTTTTTTTTATAGAAAGAGTGATTCAAGAAGGTTTATATGCATAATACAAGCATAATCTCTTAGGGATAACCCACAATAACCGTGCGAAGCCGGGGCGGGTCGCTAGTACTTACTAATATAAAGTAATCATAAAATAATTATAATCTTAGTAGGTAACCTTATTACGAATTAAGGTTTTGTAATTTATAATTTTCCATATTCAATAAGAAAGTTTTTACAGTTTAAAATTAAAGTTGTATTGGTTAAATCTATTTTGTGTTAGGCAAGTGGTTTTCAATTAATAAAACTTTGATCATTTTGAAATATCCTACAAACATTGTAAATGTAGGGTTCTGTTTCACAAAACTAAGCTTAGAATTGCAGGCAAAATACTTACGGTTTGGTTTTTAAACATACTTTTACAATAATTGTATTGAAAATGGAGTACCTACCTTATAAAACATAGTGTACCCACTAAGTAAGATCACTTATTTAGTATACCCCCTCAAATATAGATATAGGGGAGGCCTATAATTAAATATCCAGCAGTGGATTTATTGTGCCTTGTAATTTCGGGAGGCAATAATGTACGGCCAAATAATGTACAGCATGATATTGCACAGCACGATAATGCACACCCAGATAATCCGTGTCCACTGGTTTGAATTATTGGGTGTACATTATCATCCCGTACAATAACATGCTGTGCAATATCGTCACGTGTCAATAATGTACACCCAGATAATGTACAGCATGATAATTGGAAGCCACTTTAGTACCGTTGAGTCGGATTGGTTAGGTTATGTTGAAACATATAAATTACGCCGCGGCAGCGGCCGCCGAAGTGGCAGAAATTAATTTTTACGGTACCAAAGTGGCTTCCAATTATCATGCTGTACATTATCTGGGTGTACATTATTGACACGTGACGATATTGCACATCCAGATAATGCACACCCCGATAATGTACACCCAGATAAAACGAATCCAAAAAGGTACCAGAGTGGATTCCAAATATCATGCGGTACATTATCGTGCTGTACATTATCATGTCGTACAATAACCGGACTCGTAATTTCAATCAACAATACGTTGTCACATTTTTTCCTAATCAGTTTTTTTTTATTTCAGGTGGTAAAAGAGGAATTAATACCAACACATTTGTTGAAAAAGATCAAGCAAATGTAAGAATCATTCACTCGGTCAAGACGGAGGCGTACCAAAATTTTTTACTTGATATTTTCAATAAATCACAATAATAAATCCTTAGCAAGAAAATACTTTTTCACTTACAGCTCCATCTACCGGGAGAAACCCAAACTACACTGACTTAACGTTTTTCAGTTTCAGAAGTTGGAACCAAGCTTGGAACCAAATCGTAACCTGTAAACTTCCAATATGATTTGATAGGTGGCGCTTTATTATAGAGGTAATTTATAAAAAATAATTGTTGTATATAATTGTCTCTAATATGAATCACAGGTTATTGTGTAGAATGTAGGTGCACAACTATTATCACCGAGCACGGTAGACATCTTCTCAGGTTAGTACTTACAAAACCCTAGTAGGTACCTTCTTAACAATATTTGAGGAATTAAGTCAACCTAGGAGAGAAGTAAGCAAACAAATTGCAGTAAGTACCTACAAATTTATTTTTTATTATAAAAGTTTCTATTTATTTTTATAGTCTCTAAAACTATTTACTCCTAAACCTTTTAACGGAAAAAATAATGTCTTCTAAACAGTATCGGTGGTCTACCAAAAATGTGTACTAAAATATTTTATGATCGCCATAAAAATAGCCTATTGCAGAATATGATTTTATGGCAATATTTCTGGAATGTAGTAATAAAATTCTAGAACATTAACGAACTCTCCAAGTTAAAAAGTTAAGTGAAATCCAAGATAAAGTTTCAAACTGCGTCCTCGATGGCGTGCATGGTGGCGATCAGCGTTGTAGGTCAGACAGGACGCGCAGATATTTTTTTATATACTACTAGCTGATGGAACAATCAGATGGCCCACCTGATGTTAAGTGGTAACCATCACCTATAACAAAGCATTGCATCGTAAGTCACGCACGATAGGAACGTGCCCTACGATACACTGCCCTGCGTCCATCAACTTGAGGCATACAGATGTTAAACCTCATGTGTCTGTAATTACACCGGCAACCACACTCTTCAAACCGAAACACAGCGTTGCTCAAAGCTGTTTGGCGGCAGAAAAAGGCGTGGTGGTACTTCCCCGGACGAGTCCTTTACAAAGAGCTCTACTACTCTTAAACAAATATGCACAAAATCATTGCACTAACGGACACGCATCAGACTAATCAGTTTGGACATTGAACTGCTCGAAGTTGAACGCTGCAAATCGTATGAGCGGGTGTGTTTGTTATTTCTTTCGCTCCACTTACGCGTCGTCCTATTTCTACGATTCTCTGTATTGTATGTAGCGTCGTTATAAGCATAGGGAATTAGTGTGGCCTGGGGCCTTATACTCACTTCGAGCGAGATTATCTCACGGTGGAGATGACGTCATATCTCGTTCGAAAACTTATCCCCATTCTCACCATCTCACTCCCCAATTTTCTCATTCAAAGTTCATGCGAGACGCAACGTGAACGAGTTATTGAACGAGATATGACGTCATCTCCACCGTGAGATAATCTCGCTCGAAGTGAGCATAATGCCCCAGATGTGTAGTCGAGTGAGCTGAGAGTGACCACAGAGCTGAGTGGCTCAGACTACCAACGCTCGTTTGTAATCCCAATTTCTTCTTTTATTTGTGGCTGTTCAGTGGCCGATATACCCCGTTTTCACTCAGTTTAAGTCCGTGGAAATGTGAAGAGACTTGCAGAGACAGGCGCAGGGACTTGGGCAATGCAAGAATGGGACGGCAACATTTCCGTCCACGCGAATGGCAGCGCGAATGTCTAAATATACTTCTTCTTCTCTCCGTTTATGGCTCCTGTCTGTCATTCGACAGACAATCTTACCAGTGTCAAGTGATTTGTATTGAATAAATACTTTTTTGTCAAGTCAGTCTATAGTCAAGTCGGCCGTCATTTGTTTTGATGAAAATGGTGGCGGTTTTCTTCAAAACATTGGAAACATTTTCGGTCAAATCAGGATATCACAATACACTTTCATTCCAAATGTTTACACTTTGTGCTAAAACCTCAAGTAATGTTGGTTAAAATACCACCGAAATTACACAACACAGCTCAAAATAACACTAGAAAAACAAATAAAATGAAAAAGCTATGTTGCTTCCTAAAATGTCAGAAAATGAATCCCATGTCTAAATATAAACGCGCTAATAGGGTTTGCCATGAATTTGCCAATGTCAAGTTGTTATAGACTTAAAACAAAAAGACGGAGATCTGAGTTTACCAACGGAGACTCTAAAAGTTGATTCGTTAAAATGATAAAAAATAATTTGTATCACAAAAATAAAGAAACATAAGCAAAAATAAAAAAGATGTAGGATTTACAACAGTTATTTTGTAGGTTTATAACAATTTACAATTTAATTTTATTTGCACTTATAAATTTACATAGTATTTTTATAAAAGGAGAAAAAACATAGGTTAACAAAGTAATCCCAAATTTATATATTAGATTTGGTTGGAATTTTGACAGAAATCCTGTTTTTTTTTCAGTTTTCTGTCAAAATTAAAACTAAATCAAAATTGTTGTTGGAGTCAAGTATCGGTAGTAAGCTACCTGTACCCAAAGTATTTGTTGTGTTTACCATATTTGGTTTTTCGTTTTTGTTCCGTGTTCATTACGGGTTTTGTATGAAGACGCGATAGAGATACCGATACGGAACTTTATGTTCTACTACTAATTTTCATCATGCTTGCAGCATAAAGTTCCGTATCGGTATCTCTATCGCGTCTTCATACAAAACCCGCAATGAACACGGAACAAGAACGAAAAACGAGAAACCAAATATGGTATACACAGCTCATACTTGGGGTACTGATCACTTATGTATACGAAACACACAAAGGTCTGTATACTTACATAGTCCATTCAATTCGATTCAATGAAATAATTTAAATCACTTTCATGGATATTAAAAAGAAAGAAAAAAAGACATGAAAGAAATAAGGCAAATAATTTTATAAGCAAATGTTATTCAAGAAAGCTTATTTTGTACGACTTCCTTTACAAGCTAGGAATTTCAATATACGTTAAACAAGGTGTAAAAATACCACTGCTGAAAACTAAAGTACCTACCCATAAATATGAATAACTTTTTCTAAGGAACCAACACTGTGAACGCGATAAAAAAAAACAGCTGTTTCATGCTAAAGTTCAAAACCTACCTGGCTAAAAAGTTTTTTGCTGTTTTTTTTCGCGTTCACAGTGTTGGTTTCTTAGAAAAAGTTATTCATTTTGATGGGTACTTTATCCCCGTGAAGTTTTCAGCAGTGCTATTTTTACACCCTGTATAAAAGAGATATAAGAAAAGAACTGTTATCAAAAGAAAAATTAACAATGAGCAAAGAAAAAATTAAAACGGTACCTTTTCATTCACTTTTTATTTTTTTACTGTATAAACTTCAGGCACATGAGGCTTAACATCTGTATGCCTCAAGTTGATGGACGTAAGGCAGTGCATCGTAGGGTACGTTCCCATCGTGCGTGATTTATAGTAGGGGAGCCCAAGAGGGGATTTCGGGATTTCCTCGAGCGCGGCAGATTAATATACAGGGGGATACCTTGTACCTGGTTAAGAACCTCCACCAAATATGAGCCCCCTATATAAAGCCACCCGTCTAGGATAAAGGATCAGATTAGTAAAAAAAAATTGATCATCAGAAAATCTCGAGCGCGTCAGATTAAGTTAGGGTGAGTTAATTACATGCTAAAAAGTGTATATTCCACTAATCTGACAATTTGAGAGTGACGTAAAGAAAGGGGAGGGCTACAAAGTTGTAAAAAAAAAACGTCATCTCGACATTCTCGAGCGTGGCTAATTTTTTCTTTATTTTGAAGTAAATAATTCAAGGATAACGAAAAATATATAATCTGACGATTTCCACAATCCGAAGTAACAAATATTCGTCGATAAAGTTTAGCTGCGTGGTGCCTATATTCCGCTCTGCGCGCTTCTATTTCGTGCCATGAAATGGAGCCAGAAGAAGAAGATGATTCTGCTGATGAAGATGATGACTAATTAATCAATTAATTGTAAATAAAAAAATATTTTTTTGCATATTTTTTTTTAATTATTTTCTTATAAATACAAGAATTCTACTTAACAAACTTATACTTTTTATTTGCATCCTGAGCTTTTCAATTAATTAAGTTAAAAAAATGAAAATAAAAATATTTTTTTTGTCAGATTAGGCGAATCCCTCTAGATAATCGTCAGATTATGAGACAGCACGTCTAGGACATAAAGATGAACCATATATATCTTAATCTGACGCGCTTGAGTATTTCAAAATGGCGATTTTTTTTTGCATATTAAAATAATGGCTGCGAGTTTGCGTCACATCGAAAGTCGTCAGATTATTGAATGAGATTTTTTTTAGGTTCACAAACAACCCCTTAAAAAATCTGACGCGCTCGACGAATTTTTTTTTTTTTTCATTTTCAACCCTTAAGTACGACCACCCCCATCATGCAAATGATCAGATTAACATACGTACATTATTAAAAATACGTAGGACATTGGTGCTATCAATATCTGACGCGCTCGAGTATGTCAATGCAACAGTTTTTTTTTACATTTTTGAAAATCTATAGCCGCTCCCCCCACTGATGAAAAGGTATACTTATATAACATTTTTTTCTTCTTATCATCTAAGCTTTGCAACCCAATAGGTCTCTATGATGCTCGAGGAAATCCCCATTTAGCATCATGGCCTCCCCTACTATTAAGAGGCAATGCTTCGTTATAGGTGACTGTTACCAATTAACATCAGGTGGGAAATCTGCTTTTCCATCTCCAAGTAGACTAGAAACACATCATAGTACAGAACTACAAATACGTCAAAATGTGTCTCTTACCACCAAATTAACCCATCCCGCTAACATAATTTAAATAATTTATTAAAAAAAAAAAATAAGATGAAAACTGGTCCAAAACTGGACTGCAGAAGCTGATCGGGTCCTTCTCATCTGCATCCAAATCGCCACCGGGGATGCTTGAACATTGCTGCCACCAACCCAAGGTTCTTCTCCGCTATTTTAAGGAGTTGGGTTGGCTGGGGTGAGGTTAGCAGGGGGACAATGCACAATACACCCCATTGCGGGACGTCCGTGCAGATCTCTTTCCCCCAGCACGAATTAGAACTAGATTTAGAATAAGATGAAAAGCATAATTCAATTTCAGTTCAAATAAGTTAAATACCAACTGATTATTAAGAATTTGACTTCTACAATGTCAGACAGAACAGCATTATGCAAAGTTTGAAGAATTTGTTTCAACTCTGAGCAAAATGTTCTCAATCAATTTCGCAATGAAATCCGAACCTTCATTCATCACTGCGGTGAAACTTTCTGTATACATTACTTTACTTCAAAGTCCACATTAAGAACAGCCTTCACAGCTCAGTTGGTAGTAGCTCGGCCTTCTGCGCTGTAGGCTGTGGGTTCGATCCCCAGATCAATCATTTAATAAATAAATAAAAATAAATAAATATTAGTGGACATTCCACACAGCACTATCTCGTCCCAAACTAAGCCAAAGCTTGTAATATGGGAACGAACCAGATAGCTGATATATTACTTATATGCTTTTTTTTTGTAAATACATACTTATAATACTAGTAGTTCGCCCCGAACTGAGATCTCGTGATGCGACCCGATGAACGCACCAAAACTTTGAGTCGGTAGTAGTCAGAGGCAAGTCCAATCATTAACTTTGGACTTTTTTCTGACTACCGCCTACTAACTTGGTATGGTTACCAAGTTTCAACTCTATTGGCCTATTTATTGAAGAGTTCCGTTGAACAGACCTTGGCTTCATCATCAGACCTGGTCGTCGTCACCATTTTATGAGAACTGAGTACCTCCTTAATTTATTTCAAGAAAAAAAAATAAGAAAAATCAAAAGAACTGGCCGACCAGTAGAAAAACCTTGATGTCAACGAAACTCTTAGAGATGGGAGCTCTTGGATCGCTGGTTATCTTAATTTAACTTTTTAAATTTTATCTCGAAAACCGAGCGTCCCAAGAAAAAAGTAAAAATTGTTTTGGAATGTCCAAACAAAGCCCTTTCATATGACATGTAACTTGATTTTTTTATGTAACTTTTTTTATTTTTGCCCTCTTAAAAAACCCCATATCTCAAAAACCCTTTATCCGATTTTACTCATATACTTACCAGTAAATTTCTCAAGTACAAGCTATCGACATATCAAATTTCATGCAGATCGGATCAACGGTTCTAAAGTTATCGCCAGACAAACATACATACATACATACATACATACATACATACATACATAAAATGCCAAATCGCCCAAGTTGAAACTAAGATCTTCGTTCGCTTCGCTCACTCGATCAATTACATAACACCCAGACAGAGAACAAACATCTATGTTCATCACACAAATGTTTGTTCTCGGTGGGGATCGAACCCATGGCCTACAGCGCAGAAGGCAGGCTACTACCAACTGAGCTGTGAAGGCTGTCTAAATATAGGTACAACATGTTCCAATAATTGGGCTTAAACTTTCGGGCGGCTAAAGTACCCATCAATATGAATATACTTTTTCTAAGGAACCAACACTATAAACGCGAATAAAAAAACAGCTGTTCCATTACATTTTAGCCAGGTAGGTATTGGACTTTTGTATGAAACTGCTGTTTTTTTTTCCTTAGAAAAAGTTATTCATGTTGATGGGTAGGTACTTTAGCCCCCCGAAGTTTTAAACCCAATTATTGGGACACCTTGTATATTTTTTTATAGTGTACGTTATTATTCACCGACGCAAGGATACAGTGCCCTAAATAAAAGTAAGTTTGTCGAGCTCTAGTGACGGAGTTTTTAAGCTGCAGCTTAACGACTTGACGTTCTATTTCAAATACGGCAACAGATCGCAACCGCAGACCAAAGTTCATTCCATAATGAATCTAAAGTACACGTTTTTAAGTCTATTTTTAGGTGCCCCACAGTTTCATCCTACCATCGCTCTCAAAGCTCAGGTTTTCTCAAGAGACTACAGTATGTGGTTCTTTAAGAAAGGAGGTTTGAAATGTCACACGTGTCATCATATCAAGACGACCGCGACCTGGCACCAGTTTATTCGACGGCGTCGTTCATTGCCAAAACCAGCGCTTATGCTGGTAATGGTGGCTAAATTTCAAAGTTATATCGACAGCAATAACACGCGGTAATTATTTAGACTACCCTCATTAGGTTGTTTATTTTACGGAGCATTTTGAGCTTTTTAACTGGGACGTTTAAACCTACGCTTTGATAAATCCTAGCTTAATTTTATAAAATTAAAACTGCAAAATGGTAATAATAATAAATAAACTAGGAGTTCGCCCCGAACTGAGATCTCGTGATGCGACCCGACGAACGCATCGAAACTTTGAGTAGGTAGTAGTCAAGTTTAACCAAGTTCCAACTCTATTGGCTTATTTATTGAAGAGTCCCGTTGAACAGACCTTGGCTCCATCATCAGACCTGGTCGCTATCACCATTTTATGAGAACTGAGTACCTTCTCAATTGATTTGCACGAATAATGTCCAAAAAGAAAAATGTCCAAGAGCAAAATAATGCCCAACTATAAAAACGTCCAAGTATAAAAATGTCCAAGTATAAAAACGTCCAACTAGAAAAACGTCCAACTAGAAAAACGTCCAACTAGAAAAACGTCCAACTAGAAAAACGTCCAACTATAAAAACGCCCAACTAGAAAATTGACCATATACAGAAAAGGCCCTCTAGAATCAGGTCAATTTTGAGATTCAAAACGACTTCTTCACAAGTCACACTTCTTCACAAGAAAAGTCTTTGACAGCTGTCAAAATGACACTTACTGTCAGATTTGACGGAAACTGTCACAAATGCAAGTTATACAATGGAAAACACAAAAAAAATTATTGTCAACCTGACATATGTCAAATTTAAAACGGCCTTGGAAACTACTCGTACATCGGACAGAAACTGTCAGTTTGACAGCTGTCGTAGAAAATGTAGATTTTGTTCTTTCCTTTCATTTGAGCTACGAACTGAAAGTCTAGCTCGAGTAGTTTCCTAGTTATGACCGTTTCAGTTTTGACATCTACTGTCAATTCAATATTCATTGTCAATATTGACTGAAACAGTCTGTTTTCCTTGATTATCTTGGATTTGAGACAGTTTCTGTCACATCTGACAGTAAGTGCCAATTTGACAACTGTCAGTCTTTTCTGCACTTCTACTCTGTAGTTTGCGAATAATCAATTTGAAACGCTGATAAATAACACTTGACTGTACCGATTAGAAAGCTACTATTTGAAAATCTGACCATTTGAAAGTCTGACCATATGAAAATAAAGGGACAGACAGAACTACGCAACAGAAAAGGTGGGAATAGTTGAGATTGAAACCAGGTGTAAAGCATAGTCTTTTAAGTCACATAACTAATGGAAAAAAAAACACAGTAGTTCTGTGAACAGAACTACTCAACAGAACGTGGGAGTAAACGGGCACGACGAGCCGGTATACGACATGATTCTACACATAACGATTGAAGACTGGCTGGACATTTTTACTTTTGGACCATTTTATTATTGGTCATTTTTACTTTTGGACCTTTTTATTATTGGTCATTTTTATTATTGGACATTTTTACATTTGGACATTTTTATTATTGGGCATATTTACTAATGGACATTGGCTTTGGACATTTTTCTGTTTGGACATTATTCGTGCAAATCTCTCAATTTATTGCAAGAAAAAAAAATAAGAAAAAACAAAGGAACTGGCCGACCAGTAGAAAAACCTTGATGTCAACGAAATTCCTAGAGATGGGAGCTCTTGGATCGTTGGTTTTCTTAATTTAACTTTTTAGTTGTATCTCAAAAACCAAGCGTCTTAGAAAAATTGTTTTGGAGTGTCTAAACAAAGCCCTTTCATATGACATGTAACTTGATTTTTTTAAATCACTTTTTTTATTTTGGCCCCCTTAAAAAACCCCATATCTTAATTACCCTTCATTCGATTTACTCATATACTTACCAGTAAATTTCTCAAGTACAAGCTATCGACTTATTAAATTTCATGCAGATCGGATCAACGGTTCGAAAGTTATGGCCAGACAAACATACATACATACATACTTAAAATGCCAAATCGCCCAAGTTGAAACTAAGATCTTCGTTCGCTTCGCTCACTCGATCAATAAAGTTATTTCCTTGACAAAATCTGTAATAAGCTACTCACATGTTTGACATTAACATTTGGCTATGTTTGAGTTTATACAAACTAGCAAACGTAGGTAATTGGTAAGGGTAAACGTTCACCTATGTAATTAAACCGTTTAACATTGCTATATTCCCAACGTCTCCATCTTGCTGACATAACCCAACACCACCTCATCAAAAGGATCTCGAGCACAATGCTAGGGCAAGTACGAGGGTAAGGTATATTCCTAACGGCTCCGACTAAAATTATAAATTACTAGCGGCCTGTCCCAGCTTCGCATGGGTGCTCATACATTTTTTGAACATTTTAGGATAAACTAAAATCGTGGGTTCGAGCCTCGCGTCTACTTATTTCATACATTTGCACGCGCTTCTCCTTGAGTGAGTGAAATCGCAACCCGCGCATGACTCGTGGACCCGTTAACATTTTTAATTTCGTCATATCTTTTGAATGGAATGTCCGATTCGAAAAATTTAAGAAGTAATCTATAGGTATTGAAACCGTCTTAATTATGAAATGATTTATTTGGATAAGGATTAACACCAAGGTACAAATAAAGACCCTTTTCTAGCGGAGGCATTTCAATTATTTTTTTATAATAAAAGAACACTTATTGTGACATAACTATAATAGTTAGACATATGCTGTCGCGACATTTTTTGTAGATGATGACGTGTTCTACAAAATCGTAGTACATTATTTTGTTCTAACTTCAATAGTTTTCGCAGCGCACGCGATGTAAGGTTTTATTTTTCCACCTTGGGTTACATTATTGAAGTTTTAGTAAGGATCCCTGATTTTTTTGAAAATATAATATAGCCTATGTTACTCAGGGATAATGTAGCATTCTAATGGTGAAAGAATTTTTGAAATCGGACCAGTAGTTTTTGAGCCTATTCGTTACATACAAAAATACAAAAATACAAATGTTACCTCTTTATAATATTAGTGTAGAAGTGTAGATAGTGTAGATATAGCTTCACGACTTTGATCTAGGCACGGTAAACCAGATCAGATCAGAGGATATCTAAGTGCTCCCCCTTATACATCGTTGAGACAACCTTGAGGATGTCTCAAGCCCTTATCTGAAGTTATCAGAGGTACGTCCGAACATTACATTGCACATACCCAAATTTTGCATTTTGCATAAATTATTAGCTAAAGATATTTACTTCAAAGTTATTTTTAGGGTTTCGTACCCAAAGTGTAAAACGGGACCCTATTACTAAGACTTCGCTGTCCGTCTGTCTGTCTGTATGTCTGTCTGTCTGTGTCTGTCTGTTTGCCAATCTGTCCGTCTGTCACCAGGCGGTATCTCATGAACCGTGATAGTTAGACAATTTTCACAGATGATGTATTTCTGTTGCCGCTTTAATAACAAATACTAAAAAACAGAATAAAATAAATATTTAACGGTCCCATACAACAAACGTGATTTTTTGCCGTTTTTATACACCACTAGTTTGTAACTACCAAAAAAAATTTAAGGACAGTTGCAGCAGAGGCTTCTAATGCTATTGGCACTGTCAAGATTTTTTAATATTTCATTTTTGCCAAGTTATCGAGGTTTGTTGTCAACCAAAATCCTGCACAATTTTATGGACACACTACAAGAAAATACTATGTAATACTACGCCATACTAACTACTAGTCAATCTCGTTAACACTCCATTCATTATGACTCCTTCCATCTACCGCCTCGACAGTAGTATAGTACCTACCTACGTCACATCATCTTGTCGCAATCATCGTATTCCCTCTCTCTCGCTCACTAGATTAATAATTCGATGGTAGGTAGGTAAGTATCATAAAAAAGGCATTATTTTTGGGTTTTTTAAATACTTTTATTTGTAATTAATTGCCAAAATTGTAATAAATTTTTCCTTCATAATTTTACGGGCTTAGGACTGTCAAGTTATTTACAACAATTTAAGTTATTTACAGTATGTACTTACAATTACGCACGTATTTACACTTCCACTAACCTACAAGTATTTTAAAAGTTGTTCAAAATGTCCACCTTCATTGTCAATACAAACACGCACACGTTTTAACTAATTGTTTTTCAGGGAAATTCTTAGTCTTTGCACTATCAAAAGCGTCTAATGCGCTGTTTTAGGTCATGTAGGTACATTGGTAGGCTCACTCACATACACTAGTCTTTTTATTTCGCTCCACAAAAGATCGGGGGTGTCAGATTGGGCGAGCGCGGAGGCCAGGCAAACTGGGCCACCGCGACCAGTTCATCGGGTGCCAAACTCCTGAGATAGGTACTCTCGCACTGCGCAATGATAGTGCGGTAGCGTGATAGTCCTGCTGCAACCATAGCTCCCGCCAGGTTGCTAACGGATTATCCTCCAGCCTGTCGATGGCTAGTAGCTCCTGGGTCTTCCTGTAGTGGTAGGGGTGCATCTCAGCTGAGCGCACATCTTCCAATCGCAGGACTGGCTTGTGCTAAAGCGACGTGCCGGGTCACTCCGCAAGATCTTCTTCAAAATCGTTTAGGAGGTCATCGTAGAAGTTTCGGGAGTATGCAGGCCCTCCTCGTCCTTGCGCATGCGACGGCACGTAAACAGAGCCATGGTCCAATATGCGTTGGTATATGCTGGACATCGTGGAGTAATTTGGTTTCCGATTGATGGGTACAATTCGCGGTACATCCGTAGGTAATCCTGCACTCACATTTTCCCCAGACTACGTACGTAACATGTATGCGTATTCTCTGGTAGTGTACTGTACTGACAAGCTATCGTGAACGTGAAAACCACAATAAATTAAGAAAGTAAGTACTCTAAATTAGATGCAGGTGCGAGCGCAGCGGTCAGTGACACCCGTAAAATAAAAATTGTCCGCGGGTATGAGTTTAGTTCGACACGAGTTTGCCGGCCATAGATAAAATAATAGTTAGTATTGCGCGAGCGGCGCGTTTTGTTTCGTATCGAACGAGACAAAAATTTATGAATGGATGAGAATGAGACTCGGGTAGAAGACTCTGTAGTAGGTACGTACGGATAATGGGTAACTAGTTATCATCCTTTTCTTGGGATATTCTTTTCAATATTTTTTTTTGAGTTTTAACTACATAAATGTGATCAGTAACTTCGTGCGCAAGTCCGACTCGCACTTATTTTTTCTTCTTCTGAAGAAAAGAGAAAGTAAGCAGTCCACTCCAAAAAAACTTAATATTGGTTTTACGAATTACTAAATCCTTCCATCTAGTGTGGACTAGCCACACTAGATGGAATTATTATAATTAGTAATTCGTGGACTAGTTTTTTCCACTAGTTTCTGGGCGTGTGCCCCCTAAATCATTAGCTCTAGAAACGATATAGAGAAATTCAATACCTCAAGCCGTAGTTTTGTTTAGCCTTGAGTAGCGTACTACGGCTAAAGGAAAATACCTTTAGGAACAGAATGTTGAATTCCCATAATGTTGAAAGCACAAAATGTATAATTTCCCAAAATGTTGGGTTTTTTTCGTTTCGCAAAATGGTGAAGTCTCGTAATGTTGAAATCCCAAAATGTATTATTTCCCAGAACGTTGTTTTTTTTTTGTTTCGCAAAATGTTGAATTCTTAGAATGTTGAATTATTTAAAAGTTTTATTCCCACAATATTTTTACTTTACTCACCCACTTACTTACCCGTCAATGTCACTTATACATGTCATATTCTGCTCATTCTAGAAATATTACCTTTAATTTAATGGGGAGCAGTAAGGAATAAACCCTCTTTAGGGACTTATGTCTAAGAGAACCGATCTTGTTCTTACTGAATTCCACAGACCGAGTGGTCACTAACCACTATGATTGAGCGACCTTGCTTTCTGTGAAACATAGGATTGGTACACACGCATACAGATCAGTGTATCGTAGGGCATGTTCCTATCGTGCGTGACATACGAGGCAATGCTTTGTTAAAGGTGATGGTTACCACCTAACATCAGGTGGGCCGTCTGCTTGTTCCATCAGCTAATTGTATAAAAAAAAAGAATAAAATAAATCAAACTAAAACGTCTATTTTGTGTCATACAAACGGCGAAATAGTAAGAACTATATTTTTTATGGCAGCAAAAACGGTCGTCACTCATCTTTGTGCTATAAAAGTGTTATAAGTTATGTCAAGTCACTTGCCATTTCAGATATGACATCGAATTAGATAGAGATAGCAAGTGACTTGACATGCGATTAGTTTTGGTCGGGCTTTCAGAAACCGGCGGTTAGTGTATCGCTGGTCTTTCGTGACGCAATAGTACAGCGGCAGCAAACTACACAAATCCAAAGAAATGAATCTTACTACAAGGACATAAAAACAACCAGTGTATGATGCGAATCATGTAGATCTGTGTATTTTCTATCGACTACTTTGATAGTTCAATTTTAATTAAACGTACTTGTCATGACTTATGTATTTATCTGGTAGATCTACAAGCCTAAGAGCTGATTTCACCATGCTCTGTTAGATTAACAAATGATTAAAGGGCCGTTAAAATGACAAAATGTACGTTTGACATCTAAGGTTAGATTTAACGGCCTGTTAATCCTTGATGAGTAACTAACAGAGCATGGTGAAATCAGCTCTAAATCTGTATCTGATTATAAATGAGCACTAAGTGTAAAATTATTTTTCATTGGGGAATGAACCCACGGCTTACGGCGCAGAAGGCAGAGCTACTACCAACTGAGAGGGCTGTCCTACAAACGGATCAAGTATAAGTAGTATTTATACATAAAGACGCTTGTAAGTTCCTGTACAATGCGGGTCCTGTAGACCCCTGAGAGGACCCGATTCTCCCAATGCATTATGTAAACCAAACTAATTTACAAAGGTCGTACCTTAGGGATGAGAACGGCTATGGTATTCAAATATTCTCTTGTTGCTCACGTGTACAAGAGTTTCTTTGTTTAGTCCTTTGGAATCGTTAAAAATAATATCAGTAAAGAATTATCGATTAGTTCACTTGTATCAGTTGAAATGAAATGAAATGAAATGAAATGAAATTTATTGAGTACTAAACATTGTTGAGCAAAGTTGAACAGCCTCTGGATCGTTTGCAATGGTCTACAGATAAATTAAACTTATTTGTGTATTTTAAACAATTTTGTTAAATAACCATAAAATATAGTAACTATATTTTTGCGATAATTTTAACTCAAAACATTTTCTAATACACAACACAAGTAATAGTAAGTTTTTTTTATACAACTAGCTGATGGAATGAGCAGATGGCCCACCTGATGTTAAGTGGTAACCATCACCTATAACAAAGCATTTCCTCGTAAGTCACGCACGATAGAAACGTGCCCTACGATGCGCTGCCCTACGTCCGTCAACTTGAGGCATACATATGTTAAGCCTCATGTACCTGTAATTACACCGCACAAATAAAAATAATAATAGTGCTGTGATTTATTCAAACAATAAGCAACGTGTTTTACTGCTATTGCTATCGCAACGGCTTGTTTTTAGTTAACCCGCGTTTCATTTGACCCGCGGGAAGGGTAAGTGAACTTGTTCCTTTTGCAACATAATGCCGCAACAGATGCTGAGGTCTTTGTAAGTAAAGACAAGACAATAATAATTTATAAAAAGGAGTTATACTGTCTTCCAGTGCCGGATTAAGCCAGCGCGGGGCCTGTAGCAAATTCTGTCAAGGGGCCCTTGGTTTGCTTAAAAATCTGGCCGCTTGAAGGGTAGAAATGTGGTATAGATACTAGTCTAACTAGTGGTTCGCCCCGAACTGAAATCTCGTGATGCGACCCAACGAACGTACCAAAACTTTGAGTAGGTGGTAGTCAGAGGCAAGTCCAAACATTATGTTTGGACTTTTTTCTGACTACCGGCTACTAACTTGGTATGGTAACCAAGATTCAACTCTATTGGCCTATTTATTGAAGATTTCCGTCGAACAGATCTTGGCTCCATCATCAGACCTGGTCGTTGTCACCATTTTATGAGAACTGTCAACAAATAAAGCCCTTTCATATGACATGTAACTTGTTTTTTATGTAACTTTTTTTATTTTTGCCCCCTTAAGAAACCCCATATCTCAAAAACCCTTCATCCGATTTTACTCATATACTTACCAGTAAATTTGTCAAGTACAAGCTATCGATTTATCAAATTTCATGCAGATCGGATCAACGGTTCGAAAGTTATGGCTAGACAAACATACATACATACATAAAATGCCAATTCGCCTAAATTGATTGTAAGATCTTCGTTCGCTTTGCTCACTCGATATAATATATCGATACATTAACGTTAAACAGTTCGTAAAATACCTACTTATTTTTACGATTTAAATTGTCGAAATCGAGATTTAGATTTTCAAGTCGAAGTGAAGCATAGCCTAAGCGCTTCGTGTTTAAGGCATGCAAAATATTTTACGCTCCTATCTAAACTAGTAGTTCGCCCCGAACTGAGATCTCGTGATGCGACCCGACGAACGCACAAAAACTTTGAGCAGGTGGTAGTCAGAGGCAAGTCCAAACATTATGTTTGGACTTTTTTCTGACTACCGCCTACTAATTTGGTATGGTAACCAAGTTTCAAGTCTATTGGCCTATTTATTGAAGAGTTCCGTTGAACAGACCTTAGCTCCATCATCAGACCTGGTCATTGTCACCATTTTATGAGAACTGAGAACCTCCTTAATTTATTTCAAGAAAAAAAAATAAGAAAAAGCAGAGGAACTGGCCGACCAGTAGAAAAACCTTGATGTCAACGAAACTCTTAGAGATGGGAGCTCTTGGATCGCTGGTTATCTTAATTTAACTTTTATTGTATTATCTCAAAAACCGAGCGTCCCAAAAAAAAAGTAAAAATTGTTTTGGGATGTCCAAACAAAGCCCTTTCATATGACATGTAACTTGATTTTTTTATGTAACTTTTTTTATTTTTGCCCCCTTAAAAAACCCCATATCTCAAAAACCCTTCATCCGATTTTACTCATATACTTACCAGTAAATTTCTCAAGTACAAGCTATCGACTTATCAAATTTCATGCATATCGGATCAACGGTTCGAAAGTTATCACCAGACAAACATACATACATACATACATAAAATGCCAAATCGCCCAAGTTGAAACTGAAGATCTTTGTTCGCTTCGCTCACTCGATCAATTAATATTTTTTTACTAGCTGTAACTCACGGCTTCGCTTCGTTCACTGTTACCTACTTTATTAAAAATACTCTACATAGTCGGGCGGGCTGCTAGCGCCCTTGGGGGCTAAATTTTGAAAAAATATTTCTAAGTAGATGCCTAGAAATTTTAGTTAGCCCTAATAGGGTTCGGCCTGTGAATAAAAAGTTTTATACAAGCCTTTATCCCCTATTTCACCCCCTTGAGGGTTGAATTTTTAAAAATACTTCCTTAGTGGATGCCTACGTCATAAGAGGAATACCTGTGCGAAATTTTAGGTTTCTAGCGCTAAGGGTTAGGCCTTTTATTCACAATAAAAAGTTTCATACAAACTTTTATCCCCTATTTCACACCCTTGGGGGTTGAAATTTGAAAAATCCTTCCTTAGTGGCCCACCCCATAAAAGGAATAAGTATGCGAAATTTTAAGTATCTAGCCATAAGGGTTTGGCCTGTGCGTTTATTTAAAACTTTTTTCCCCTATTTTACTCTCTTGGGGATTGAATTTTGGAATAAGCTAAAATACGTATTTCATTATTTTTGCCGTACTCAATTCATACAAAGTTTCATGCAAATATGTCCGAGGAATTTCATACAAACTTTTATTCCCTATTTTACCCCCTTGGGGGTTGAATTTTGAAAAACTCGTCCTTAGTGGATGCCTACGTCATAAGAGGAATACGAGTGCGAAATTTTAAGTTGCTAGCGCTAAGGGTTTGGCCTGTGAATAAAAAGTTTCATACAAACTTTTATCCCCTATTTCACCCCCTTGGGGGTTGAATTTTGAAAAATCCTTCCTTAGTGGATGCCTGCGTCATAAGAGGAATACGTGTGGTGTGCGAAGTTTTATGTTTCTAGCCCTAAGGGTTATACCTGTGCGTTGATTCATCAGTCAATCAGTTTTGCCTTTTATACAATGTGTCTGGTTACCGGTGTCGGAGACTTTGGGGGGGGTGAAATACGGTAAATTTTATCGACAAATCATGGCAGCCATTTTGTTTTCTTTTGCCCCAAGCACGGGTGCTTGTACTGATTAAGCTATAGCTACCCAGGTAGAGGTCCTAGGAAGACGACAGAGGACTCATTTGATAGCCAATAATGTAGACAAAAAAGTAATGATAATATGTTGAAATTTCTATTTTATAATAGAGGAAAAGAGAATTTATAAACAAAAAAAAAATATTTTTACCATAAATGATTAGCTTTTTCATAAAATCTAAACTGTCATGCTACTTTATTTTTGTTTCTGAATGATAGTACAAAATGTGTGCTTTAAAAAAAGTCATCTTAGCCCATAATAAGATAGTTTAGAAGTTATGACGGTTTGAATATAACCCTTCAAAGCTAAATATCCCGCTATAAAACAACTAGACTCACGGTTTTGAGAAATTCCAAGGGCGTGTCTTTAGACAATGCTGTGCTTTGTTGTAGATTAGTATTGTATTGATTTTGATAGAACCTTAAGTGGTAATCCATTTATTTTGTTTTCTTTTTGTACTCCAGGATTTAGTAACACGTACCATGTTTAAATTGTCATAACTTCTAAACTATCTTACTGAGAGCTAAGATGTAAGACTTATTTTGAAGCACACATTCTGTACTATAATTCAGAAACAAATTCAGAAAAAAAATAAAGTAGCTTGACAGATTAGAATGTATGAAAAAACTAATTATTAAAAAAAAAAGATAACAAAAACATTTTTTACTTTAACAATTCTCTTTCCCTCTATTATGAAATAGAAATTACAACAATATTATTATTACTTTATTGTCTACATTATTGGCTATCAAATGAGTCCTCTGTCGTCTTCCTAGGACCCCTACATGGGTAGCTATAGCTTAATCAGTACAAGCACCTGTGCTTGGGGCAAGAGAAAACAAAATGGCTGCCATTTTATAATGGAGAGAGAAAAAAAAAATAGGGATAGTGATTTGTCGATATAATTTACCATATTTCACCCCCCCCAAAGTCTCCGACACCGGTAACCAGATACATGGTACAGATTACGGTCAGACAGGCGTTAGAGCGCGAGGCCCCCAAATGCGCGGGGCCCGTAGCATTTGCTACTCTTGCTACGTGGCTAATCCGGCACTGTCTTCTGCGTAAAATATGTGTATATTCAAATCTAATAAAAAGCGTCAGTTATAATTATATAGCTCATCATCATTCTCTACATCATTGTTAATAAAAAAGTGTGCGAGTGAGAGATCATTATTATAACAAGAACAAGAAAAAAACTTCAAGATTTTGATCACCAGTCACGGTAGATATTCTCTCAGATTTCTCCAAATCAAGTACAACTTAATATTGTTTAAGAATGTCTTGAGGGGCGATATGAATGAAACCAATAAAAGGAAAACGCCTTAGTTTCATGTTAACAATCACTACTTCTAGATAAGTGAAGCCAGGTGCAGCAGCTAGTAGTAGAATAAATTGACAGTAATCTAACCAACCACTTTTGCAAAGATTTTCAAAGAAAATGTATAATGACAGCGCTTTGTATTATCCGCCGCATATTTTGTAGCTAAATGATGATTACCCCGTAGCTCTCCCCAGAAGTAGCTGATTGCGAGAGGTGTCAGCATTTTAGCGAATAGCTCTTTATGTGAAACGTCTCCATTTTTCCCGTCCCCTACGCCTTTGTAATCGGAAAGTACAACTGTTTTTTCTTTTGAGTTCGTAGCCCCTTGTAGCGTAGACCTCGTGCTACGCCGTAGGTTTTAGGGGGCGGGCGTTGATGGCTACGACAAAGGTTTTTATAACTACAGTACCCCAAGTATGAGTTGTGTTTACCATATTTGGTTTTTCGTTTTTTGTTCCGTTTTCATTGCGGGTTTTGTATGAAGATTTTATTTTGTTTTTGTTTTTCGTATTTCGTTTTTCGTAGCCTTTTTTTATGGAGATTCGATAAGCGCCTCTATCGTGTATTTTTTTTTATACAAATAGCTGATGGAACAAGCAGATGGCCCACCTGATGTTAAGTTGTAACCATCACCTATAACAAAGCATTGCCTCGCAAGTCACACACGATAGGAACGTTACCTACGATGCACGGCCCTGCGTCCATCAACTTGAAGCATACAGATGTTAAGCCTCACGTGGCTGTAATTTCACCGGCAACTACACTCTTCAAACCGAAACACAGCAACTCTACTTGGCGGCAGAAAAAGACGTGGTGGTAGTACTTCCCCGGACGAGCTCTTCACAAAGAGCTCTACTACTCTTAAAAGCGCGCTGTGAACTTACGCCTTGAACAACAAGACTTGACGTTATGAAAAACGAAAAAACAAAAAAAAAACTTAGACTTGCAAAACAGTTACCGCCTATCATTGAACCTCAACTTGTTTTTGTACCACAAAAATGGTTCCGAAATAAAATATTTAGTTTTTTTGTATTTACAGACAAAATTGTTATGATCGGGGTTTTATACTTATTCAAGATCTAAAATCATAAAATATTAATCAACTTGCGTTGCTGACTGTATCACTATTCAGTCCTATATAATTAACATATCATGAAAAATTCCATCACGGGAATCGAACCTATATTTCTCGCGCCTTAACTAGGCCACACCGATCTGTACTTAACTCTAGTACCCACTTCTTATTTAATTTTCCATTCATTTTACTTTTTATAACACCCACTTTTATCAGGAGTAGGTACTAAAGTACGTACTTACGGTTTCAAGAATCCTGAAGGAGGCGTTAGCGGAAATGAAAAAAATGTGTAGTGTGAGAAAGTTCACCTTTTGTGATGTGGGGAGAGGCCTAAAAATAAATTTGAAGTAGGTCAAAAGGTACTTGTATATAAAAGCAGCCAAAATCCATGTTGGTCACATAAGGTGTCGGCGTCAATCAATTTAGGTAGATTTATTGGAGAAACTAGCATCTACCCCCGGCTCCGTTTGCGTGGTGCTCACTGTTAAAGATAAATTTGTTTCGATCAAAATTTATATTTAGTCTTCACAGTTCAGTTGGTAGTAGCTCTGCCTTCTGCGCCGTAGGCCGTGGGTTCGATACCCACCGAGAACAAACATTTTGTGTGATGAACATAGATGTTTGTTCTCTGTCTGGGTGTTATATAATATTATAAGTATGTGTTTACAAAAGAAAAAGTATACAAGGTGTTCCATAAGTTGTGTATGTAAACTTCAGGGGGCTAAAGTACCCATCAATATGAACAACTTTTTCTAAGGAACCAACACTGTGAACGCGAAAAAAAAAACAGCTGTTTCATACAAAAGTTCAATACCTACCAGGCTAAAATGTATGAAACAGCTGTTTTTTTTTTCGCGTTCACAGTGTTGGTTCCTTAGAAAAAGTTGTTCATATTGATGGGTACTTTAGCCCCCTGAAGTTTACATACACAACTTATGGAACACCTTGTATAAGTAGTATATCAGCTATCTGGTTCCCATATCACAAGCTTTGGCTTAGTTTGGGGCGAGATAGTGTTGTGTGGAATGTCCACCAATATTTATATTTGTATTTATTTATAATTATCTTAATTGATCGAGTGAGCGAAGCGAACGAAGATCTTAGTTTCAACTTGGGCGATTTGGCATTTTATGTATGTATGTATGTATGTATGTATGTATGTATGTTTGTCTGGCGATAACTTTAGAACCGTTGATCCGATCTGCATGAAATTTGATATGTCGATAGCTTGTACTTGAGAAATTTACTGGTAAGTATATGAGTAAAATCGGATGAAGGGTTTTTGAGATATGGGGTTTTTTGAAGGGGCAAAAATAAAAAAAGTTACATAAAAAAATCAAGTTACATGTCATATGAAAGGGCTTTGTTTGGACATCCCAAAACAATTTTTACTTTTTTTTTAGGACGCTCGGTTTTTGAGATAAAATAATAAAAGTTAAATTATGATAACCAGCGATCCAAGAGCTCCCATCTCTAAGAGTTTCGTTGGCATCAAGGTTTTTCTACTGGTCGGCCAGTTCCTTTGCTTTTTCTTATTTTTTTTTCTTGAAATAAATTAAGGAGGTACTCAATTCTCATAAAATGGTGACGACGACCAGGTCTGATGATGGAGCCAAGGTCTGTTCAACGGAACTCTTCAATAAATAGGCCAATAGAGTTGAAACTTGGTAACCATACCAAGTTAGTAGGCGGTAGTCAGAAAAAAGTCCAAAGATAATGTTTGGACTTGCCTCTGACTACTACGTACTTAAAGTTTTGATGCGTTCGTCGGGTCGCATCACGAGATCTCAGTTCGGGGCGAACTACTAGTTTATATATCCTTTATATTAACTCAATCAATTTTCATTGAACAAGTTTTCCTGCTCAAATGTTTGCTTATGTACGAAAACTAGTACCTATAGCAAACTTTTGAGTAGTAAAACTTGGATCAAATGATGTTTTAGCTGAACTGTGTGCAATATGATTGTACACAACATGGCTGATAACGATTATTTGTACAATGCCAGTACTCTCAAACGGTGAAGGAAAACATCGTGAGGAAACCAGAGGCCTTATGCTCACTTCGAGCGAGATTAATGCGAGGTAGAGAAGACGTCATATCTCGTTCGATAACTATTTATCCCCATTCTCACCATCTCACTTCCCAATTTTCTCATTCAAAGATCATGCGAGACGCAACGTCAACGAGTTATTGAACGAGATATGACGTCATCTCCACCGTGATATAATCTCGCTCGAAGTGAGCTTAAGGCCCCAGTACTCTCAAACGGTAAAGGAATGGAAATTCATATATAAGCTAAAGATTATTCATAACGAAATCTTTAAAGTGTTTATGTATGAGAGTAGTTATTATTTGTTTATTAGTTGCATAAAAAGTATTTTGTAGTTGACTGTTCAATATGTTATGTGATAGGAACAGGAGGAATTAAATTTAGAATATTACATTATTCCTCCTAGTTTTTATGTTCAGTAGAAGCATCAGGACATGGGTGTCCCGGTGCTCCTATCAGTAGGAGTATTTAGTAGGAGCACGAGGAGGAAGCGGAAAATATCGTGAGAAAACCGGCATGTCGGAGAACCTAAAAAGTTCTATACCATATATCAAGTGCTCGAAAGGAGCCTCTCGAGGCGCACTTAAAATCCTTTCACCACACTGTTTCGAAAGAAACTAGAGACACGACAAAAGAGAGTGAATTTATATCTTTCAAAATGTAGACGTGTGCGAGCGAGAGGTGCATTAGCAGTTGTTATCGCCTTCAAAACTGTAAGTTATGAAATAATGCTACAAATATACTGAATACCTGGCAAAGTAAGCCTGCTGACAAAATGTGGCCGCGAGATAACCATTGTTACAAAATATTAATAAAACTTTGTAAAGCCCGGAGATTCATTCACAAAATGGAGGTTTTGTTACGATGTACTGTTAATTCTTCTGTGGTGATATTGTCTACGTGTAGACGTGAATGCAAATAAAATATAACAAGATTTTTGGTCTGCTAGTATTTTTAACTTACTTCTACTACTAATATTAAAAATAAGCTCCCTGTTTGCCACTTTGACAGTGACATAACTTGACATTCATTTGTTTTTTTTTTGTAAACTAGGATAGAGACTAGAACGAGATTCATTTTCTGACATTTTGGGAAGCAACATAGCTTTTTCATTTAAATTGTTTTTCTAGTGTTATTTTGAGTTCTGTTGTGTAATTTCGGTGGTATTTTAACCAACATTACTTGAGGTCTTAGCACAAAGTGTAAGCATTTGGAATGAAAGTTTAATGGGATATCCTGATTTGACCAAAAATCTTTTGAATGTTTTAAAGAAAAGCGCCCCCATTTTCTTCAAAACAAATGACGGCCGACTTGACTATGGACTGACTTGACTATTAAGTATTTATTACAAATAACTTGACACTGGCAAGATTGTCTGTCGAATAACGGACAGGAGCCATAAACGGAGAAAATAAGAAGAAGAAGACTAGAACGACATACAAAATTATTTAAGAAGGATTATGAACAAAGATTCGTTTTCTATCATTTTAGCAACATAATAAATCCTGGGCTGCCCATTATAATTTTGTGTTGTATTTAATGTGTCAATCTGCATATTTGTAACGCATTAAATCAGTACTAGTTCAAAGCCTAAAGTTTTAGTAATCTTGTTCCCTATACCGAACACATTTTATTTTAATTGTTTGTTATTTTCAGTTTTGTTACCACAATTATTTCAAACTCTAATTGTGATTGACTTGACTAAAAAGAACTCTAATAAAAATAGCTCTATGTTGAGCAAGCCATTCCTACTTTTTCATTTTGTATCTGTCTATTTCAATCTAACTCTTATGTTATCGAATTTAAAATACGTATTTTAGACCGAAACCGTTTTATTTACGTCAATGCTAAAACCGATTTTGTTTAAACCGGTACGTGAAAACATTTAAAAGATAGGACGCTACAAGGTGTCTCAAAACAGCTTACGGACGGTTTCTGAAAGCCCGATCAAAACTAATCGGATGTTAAGTCACTCGCTATTCCATCGAATTAGATAGAGACAGCAAGTGACTTGGCATGCGATTAGTAAGAGACTTGGCATGCGATTGGTTTTGATCGGGCTTTCAGAAATCGGCCGTAAATCGACGGTAAAATGACGGAAATAAGGTCAACGATGTATAATCGTATTATAATGAGTAAGAGTAATAATTAAGTATTTTAGTTCACATTGTAATAAAGTATTAGAGTATAATTACCTTGCCCTGACCCCATAACAATGTGAGTACAACAAAAGAAAATGTACAATAACTGCGACGAAGAGAAAGAGATACAGAGTAAGTGACACTTACTCTAACAAAATGATACCAATTCTCATTTAACACGGTGCATGAGAATTCCCAACGGTCACAATGTGACTTGTTTCGTTGACAAAAACCATTGAAACACAAAGTTTTAGGCTACAGTCGCGTTAAACACTCGCTGCAGGCTAGTTCATAAGTTATCGGAACGAGACAGCAATATTGCTCTCTCTCTCTCGCACTTAGGAGAACGGACGATCCTTTTGTTTAAGCGTGTGTTAAGATGATTTATGAACGATTTTGCAGCGGGAGTTTAACGCGACTATAGGTTGAGCACTGACCGAGCCTGCAGCGAGAGTTTAACGCGACTATAGTAGTAAGTTTAAGGTACTATTTACAAATAGAAAATAGAATAATCTATTTAAAACCAAACGTATGTTACAAACAATAGCGTCATGCTTAAAATTATACGTTACCTCTAAGTAGATTCTTATTAGGTAGGCACTCGTTAGCTAATATTGGTAATTGCAACATAATTAATTATTACATTTATAGATGTAGTACATTAATCTTGTTTTTTTTTAACCTTTACTGTCCCACTGCTGGACAAAGGTCTCCCCCATGTCTTCCACTCCCACGTAACTATTATTACATAATAATAATAAAATGATACAGTGAAATATTTATTTCCGAACAGTTACAATGGATCACCAAAAATGGGAAAACGATGATAAATACGGTAATCGTTAGAAATATACAGTTTAGCTGAGAGGCATTTTTAATAATGGGTAGGTAATTTAACAGGTGATATTTATTAGAATTATGGGTAACATTGTTAAGGTTGAATCAAAGAGACACATTATTTCAACAACCTGTACCTACAGAATGGAGGGATGAAAGAAATAAATTGCGAGCGAGTGGCGCCTGGCACCTAATCTCCACGAGAATGCTCCGAAAAGACGTGCGCGCGATCGACTTACGAGAACGTCATTAATTTTATTTACCACCATTTGGATTTTAAAACGCGTACCTGTGTACGTTATTGTTTTTTTATACAACTAGCTGATGGAACAAGCAGATGGCTCACCTGATAACCATCACCTATAACAAAGCATTGCCTCGCAAGCCACGCACGATAGGAACGTTCCCCACGATGCACTGCCCTGCGTCCATCAACTTGAGGCATACAGATATTAAGCCTCATGTGCCTGTAATTACACCGTCAACCACACTCTTCAAACCGAAACACAGCAAGCTGCTTGGCGGCAGAAAAAGGCGTGGTGGTAGTACTTCCCCGGACGAGCCCTTCACAGAGTTCTACTACTTTTAAAACATATCTACAAAATAAATAAAAATCCGCCTACGAATTGCTTCCTCGTGAAAAGGGTTTGCAGAAAAATAAACATTACCTTTATCTGCCGTTATGCAGCGTTGGTGTGTTTCGGTTTGAAGAGTATGCCGATGAAATAACAGGCACATGAGGCTTAACATCTGTCATCGAGCCCTTCATAAAGAACTCTACTACTCTTCGACTTGTCCAGCAGTGGACTTCTTCAGGGTGATGATGATCACAATTTAGCAGTTCCGAGAGTACTATTAATATACTAGGAATAAATACCGTGTTGATTTTGACTGCATAAACATAAATATTACCAACTGCGCTTAACAAAATACTGCCTTTTGACACATGAATGTGTATATAAGCTTTATTTTCAGAAGGTGTTACAGTGTCTCACTTTGTTAATCGTGTGACATTGATAAATGTCTACAGGGTGTAAAACAACTTACAAGCTATTTACAAATGTCTTTTTGTATAAAGTTACCCACCGTATAAAAAGTAGGAAACTAAAAAAAAAAATGGATTTTCTGCTTTGTACTCTGCAGTGGTCAATGTTCCTAAAAGAGTAGTCAGAAGACTATAGGCACGTCCAACCATAGCATCTGACATAAACACACTTACAGGTAGTAAAGTAAGGTTGTAGTTGACGTGGAACTGGCGCCTAGTTTCGCTCGTTTTAAGACGTTTTGAAGTGATCCTTGTGATTTAGCCTTGAGTTTACGTATTATATTTCTTTTACACCCTATACTTCTTATGTTCAAGATAAACATTTGACGATACACCTTCATAAATTGTTAAAAGTCCCTCTAGTGTTGGTAAAGAGGCGATTATGTATAAAAGAAATAGTGAAGGAAAACATCGCAAAAAATCTAAGGTTCAGTAGTTCCGATTTATACTTTCGTAAGGCATTTTCATTTTATTAAGTACTCGCATGTTTTCTATCCCGTTCCCGGTAGTTTTTCAAAATAAAAAGCTAGTTTATGTTACGATCTATTTATGTTCCAAGTTTCACCCTAATTAATCAGTTCAGTGGTTAGGGCTTGATCAAGCCAAAAATATCCTAACATCCAGACGTCGTAACTCTCGCATTTATTTATATATTTATGTATTGTATCTACTATGTTTAGTAGGAAGAAAAATTACAGGCTCATGCGGCTTAAAATCTATATGCTCATGTGCCTGTTATTTTTCATAGGAAAGTGATTTTCGTGATGGTCACCGCTTTACATCAGGTGGGCCATCTGCTTGTGTCATCAGAAAGTAATAAGTATTCTTATTAATATTATTTGTATAAAATTAAGTCAAAACAAAATTACTCATTAGCCTACCTGGCTAGATAGTAATGATATTTAGTAAAAAAAAAAAAACAGAAAGTTGATAAAAAAAATTGGTCTTATCTCATTTGTGACTATTTTTTTTGTATTGTACCTATTGTAAACAATATGTAGAACTGTTTTACACCTTTCTAGCTGACGCGATCGCAGCTTCGTCTAATGACGAATTAATGACTATTTGTGTCGGGAAAATAAATTTTAGATTATCTTACTAACATCACATCGCTACAAAACAAACTAAACTGAAAACACTACCTATTAAAATAGATATTAAATAAAACATTAGTATTTTTAAATCAGTTGTAATACTA
Organism: Chloroclysta siterata; assembly: GCA_932294275.1. Taxonomy (NCBI): domain Eukaryota; kingdom Metazoa; phylum Arthropoda; class Insecta; order Lepidoptera; family Geometridae; genus Chloroclysta; species Chloroclysta siterata. The sequence goes on along the minus strand of OW028599.1, from coordinate 14,019,083 downwards.
GTAATATGAAAATATTGTTCATTTTCCACATTCTTATTATTTGTTCTTTCAATAACGATAAAACAGATATAATTAATAATCATAAATCATTTGTTAATCATTCATTCAATGTAGGTACATAAAGATGACAAAAAAATTAAATCGGTAGCACTCATTCCCCATAGCTAGGATGCAAATTGTAGGTGTGGGCTTTATACATTTGGGTAGGTAGGTAGTTTTTATACAAACAACAGTATAATTCACAATAAATATAAAACAAACCATAATCAAATGTCAAATCATAATATTTAATAATATGTCAAAATATATTATATATATTTTTTTTTATATTTTATTATATATACTTAAATTATTTTTTATTATATATAAATAAAATTAAGTTATGTCAATGAATTGCAGTAATATAGAGTGTATTATACTCAAATTGCAGATAATTTTCAAAATGCCTTGGAATGTGTTAAAATTAATGACGAATGGAATGGACAAACCTTCTTTGGAAAGAAGGCTTCATACGACGATAAATAACTCGGGCAACCTCTACTCCGCGATTAGAAGAACGTTGCTGTGTACAAGAATGCTAGGACTGCTTCCATTGTCTGGCTTATTCAGCTCTACCAGTGATCAGTTGAGGCAAGTTTACCCTTCTTCTTTTCTAAATGGCTCTTGTATGAAAAACAGTGGCAGGCAATTTTTCAACTTAGAGCTTAATAGAATAGGGTATAGTAAATTATGTATTAATTTATGTATGAAAAATAATAAATAAAATAAAAATAGCCTTATTTGCTTACACAATAGGAATTAAAAAAGTAAAATAAAAAATAAAATAATCTTGGAAATTATCATGAATACAATTTATATAAACATCTAAATCGATGTATTTCATATATTACGTCAGTTTAATTGAATAATATTTTAGGTATATACATAACTTTATAATTTACTGCCAATCATCATTACGGTTTTATTTATTCACAATTCAAATTAAAGACTTTAAATATGAAATACAATCTAGACACCGATATAAATTGAAATACTCATGAGAATTTTTTATCTTATTTTAGCTATATAAATTATCACACAATTTAAAAATTGTATTGGAATTACGCTATCGCATTAGGTTAACCTGTAAGGATAGAGTAAGAATGATGATGAATAATAAGAAAAAATAATAATAATAAAAAAAGATTATTTAATTAAACTGACGTGTAATACTTTTGACTGACGTAATTCATGTCAATTGCCAAGATTATTTTAGGTACGTAAATTATTACATAATTAGCATAATTACATAATTTCAATGCCCTGCGCCCATCAACTTGAGGCATGCTGATGTTAAGCCTCATGTGCCTGTAATTACACCGGCAACAACACTCTTCAAACCGAAACACAGCAACGCTGCTTGGCGGCAGAAAAAGGCTTGGTGGTAGTACTTCCCCGGACGAGCCACACACAAAGAGCTCTACTACTCTTAAATTAGGTCACTCTCCCGACAAGATGATGTAGAGCTTTAATAACGAATCTCTGGAATGTTAATTAGTCTAATTTATTTAACTTGAACATAAATTAGCTGTGAGAAGAAAGGTTCGAGTAGTTTTGCCCATTTGTGCTATTGCACTTAGACCTTTCATATTATGTCCTGCAGCCTTATTGTCTAATTATACTTATGGAAATCAGATTAATTTTGATAGCTAATAGTCATCCATGACCTTCATCCGTCAAAATTGATTGTGTAACATGTGTAATTCTTCTTCTTTTATCCGTTTACAGCTCGGTTTCCACCGCGAAAGGGTAATGAGCGAGAAATGGTTAGCGGAACGGACTCCTTTTTAATGAAATAGGTTTACATTTCCACCAACAAAGAGTTTTATCTTTTGATTTCCACTGCAAAAGGAAAAGAGGTGAGCGAGTTCATTTCAACACTTTCTGTTCGCTCAGTCCTTTCCGCTCGACTATCTCCGCTCCGCTCGCGGTGGAGACCGGTCTTATGGCTCCTGTCCGTCATTTGACAGACAATCTTGCCAGTGTCAAGTGAATTGTATTAAATACTTTACAGTCAAGTCAGTCCATAGTCAAGTCGGCCGTCATTTGTTTTGAAGAAAATGGTGGCGGTTTTCTTCAAAACATTCGAAACATTTTCGGTCAAATCAGGATATCATTGCTCAGAAATGCTTAAACAGTGTGCATTAGAAAAACAATTAAAAACAATAAAATGTCAGAAAACTAATCTCCATGTGAAATTCATTCATTTGTAATTTTCTTTTTAAATAAATGTGTAGGTGTCACTATGTTTTTTTTTTTCAGATTCACTCTTAGATCTCCATACACGATTGTGTACGCGACTAGTATGTTTGGGCAACTCTTGATGTGTGTCATGTCTTTCTGCTGGCTTCTAGAAAACGGAATATCGTTGAGTAATATCAGTAAGTGTTATTTAATGTCAAATTTTAAACTGAAACTGAAACAGCAACAGAAATCACGACTTTAATCACCAGGCACGGTAGATATCCCCTCAAATCTCTTAGTACCAAGTACTAACTCCAGATTCTTTGAGGACGTTTAAGGGATGTAGTCAGAGGTTAGTCCAAAAATTACATTTGGCACATACCCACATTTTGCAGTAGTTGGTACTCCATGCGTGACAGGTTGCAAGCCCATCGCCGCTGTTAGAATACTAACTGGTTTCCTCGCGATGTTTTCCTTCACCGTTTAAGAGCAATGACATTGCGCACATACATTTTTCGATAAGAAAAATCCATTGGTGCACGACCGGATTCGAACCTACAACCTTACGATCGGAAGGCTGGGTCACTCCCACTAGAACACCGGTGCTCACCGGTGTCGAATTTTAATTATTGTTAAATGTATTTGGTAACTATTACAAAGTCGGTGGATGGAGAGAGATTAGAATAGTTTTTTTCTGGAAATGTGTAAGAGGCTTACGTCCAACAGTAGATTTCTGCCGGCTGATGATGATGACGTAAGCTTCAATGTCATCTTGCTCTATAATAGACACAGCTTGTAGGTATATTAGTTTTAAGGTTTCTTTGGATTTTTTATTTCTACTGTACCGGGAATTACAGTCGCTAGCTATATACAAGGTGTTCCGTAAGTTGTGTATATAAACTTCAGGGGGCTAAAGTACCCATCAATATGAACAACTTTTTCTAAGGAACCAACACTGTGAACGCGAAAAAAAAAACAGCTGTTTCATACAAAAGTTCAATACCTACCAGGCTAAAATGTATGAAACAGCTGTTTTTTTTTTCGCGTCTGTGCAGTACAGCGCTTTCTATTAGTGGCCATTCGGATCACATCGTAGAACTGGCATCTACCCTCTTTGAGCTGGTCCGTCCATCTAGTTGGCGACCTACCGCGAGAACGCTTTCCCTCTACGTTACCAACAATGACCAGCTTTTCGAGGTGTCCGTCGCCGCGTCTTGCTATGAGGCCGGAGTAAGAAAGTATACGGCGGTGTAAGATCGTGGATAGCCTATACTTAACTTTCAGCTGCGTAAGAATTGATACGTTGTCTTCCTTACATTATGTACACGTAAATAAATTATTTCATTTCATTTCACAATTTGTTTTTCTTTCAGCCAACTTTTTCTTCTACTCCTCAAGCTTGACGTCATCCATGATATTGATGAAGATCGGCAAGTGCTGGCCTCGTGTGATGATGGCTGCGGAGGGAATTGAGTCGGTTCTGCCACCGCTTTCGAGTCGTAGCTCCAAGGTCTGTGACGTCACTATGGTGTTGGTTTTCACTGCAGCTTTAGGTAAGTAAAAAAAATAGTTCTTTGCAATTTAATCCCAAGAATCACTTTTAATCTTATAAAGACGAAGTAGGAAACAGAAATAGCCTACTAATATTATAAACGCGAAAGTTTGTAAGTATGGATGGATGGATTAATGTTTGTTACTCTTTCACGTAAAAACTACTGAATGGATTTTAATGAAACTTTACAATAATATAGCTTATACATCAGAATAACACATAGGCTACAATTTATAAAGATATTGTGGGAATTGTCCAAAATATGACGATAAGTGTCAAATAAGTAGGAAAAAATCTACCATCTGCCAAAACCGCTAGAGTTACACATATGTACTACGCGCCACGCTAATATAAGTTACTCGAAATACTAATCCTGTGCAGACAAAGCCGCGGGCACCAGCTAGTAATAAAATATAAGGGAAAACTGTGTATTCTATCCTTATTTTTAGTGGTAATCATTTATTTATTTATTTATTGGTAAAACCAACATAAACAAAATAAGTTTAAACATGGCCAATTATAGATTTCCACTTCAGATAATATGTTCTTTAGGTTGATAGTGATACATTATAGAAGAAAATAATAGAGTAGAATATCATTATAGAATCTATCTATGTCTGTCATCTAAAAAAATCCCAGCGTCCATACATTTTTTTACACTAATTGGTGATGGAACAAGCTTAGTGGTAACAATAACCTATAACAAACCAACTTAAAACCACACTCTTCAAACCGAAACACAGCAACGCTGCTTGGCGGCAGAAAAAGGCGTGGTGGTAGTACTTTCGCGGACGAGCCCTTCAAACAAAGAGCTCTACTACTCTTAAAATCCCAGCTATCTATAAAATGCTAAGTTTTAAAATTTATTTTCAATTTAGCGCGCACCTGATGCCGTTTAGGTGCTTAAATTATTTTAACTCAATAGAGCTTGCTCTACGAAAGCTATTTTATATCTCTTTTGAGATTTACAATTTAGATGTGAGCTAAAGGTTCTTTACAATGATGAAAGCGAGGGAGAAATTTAATAACAGAAAGGTATGAAGACGAAAAACTGAGTAATAAGATCACCGGTGGTCTAATGGGAGTGACCCCGCGCCTTCTGATCGAAAGGCCATGGATTCGAATCCGGTTGTGCACTAACGAGTTTTTCGAAATGCATATTTGCAATGTCAGTGCTCTTAATCGGTGAAGAACAATATTTTAAAGAAGCCAGTTAGTATTCTAGCAGCGGCGATGAGCTTGCAACCTGTCACGCATAGAATACCAAATTCTTTTGTTTTATTTGTTAACTTTCAACTTATTAGTTTGGTTTGTATTATCAGTATCATCTACCTACCTAATTACTTAGCTTATAAAATGTAGGAGGTTCAATTTGGTTAGTGCACATCTAATAGATGTACACTGTAGAGGTACATCTGTGCACAGTGTACATCTAATAGATGTACTGTCTAAAAAAGACAATAAGAGAAACTGTGAATCTAAGAACAAATAAATAAATAAATTCTGTTAACTACAACAAATGGAGCAAATATTATTATTAAGTTCGGGTTATCTAGGTGTTCTAAGTAAACACCTAGCTCCCTACTAGCTAGTACCTTTAGTTCAATTACAGGTGGCTTAACATCTGTATGACATAGAAGACACAGAATTTTTGTCTGACTGAATTATTATTATTTTTATAAACTTTCTTTCTTATTTGATTTTTTTCCATTTAATTTTGATTTGAATTTTATTATGAATTATTAAATGTTTACTATTTTGTTTAGGGCCGGTTTCACCATGCTCTGTTAGTTACTAATCAAGGATTAAAAGACCGTTAAATCTAACCTTAGCTATCAAACGCGTACATTTTGACATATTTAACGGCCCTTTAATCCTTTGTTAATCTAACAGAGCATGGTGAAACCGGCCCTTAACATCTATAAATGATTTAGGCCCAGTTTCACCATGCTCTGTTAGTTACTAATCAAGGATTAACAGGCCGTTAAATCTAACCTTAGCTGTCAAACGCGTACATTTTGACATATTTAACGGCCCTTTAATCCTTTGTTAATCTAACAGAGCATGGTGAAACCGGTCCTTGATGTAAAACTTGTAAATTAGTTAGTAAGAAAATGCTTTGTATGCCTAATGGCAGAATCTAGTGTTCATCGCTAACCATGACATCTGTTTTTATAAACCTACCTAGATTCACAGAAAATAAATGATTTTTGAAGTTGATGAACACAGAGCAGTGCATCGTAGGGCACGTTCAAATCGCGTGTGACTTACAAGGCAATGATTTGTCCACTTAACATCAGGTGGGATACCAGCTTGTTCCATCAGTAATATAAAAAAAATGCAAGATGTCATATTATAAGGCCAATAATATTTCGACTGAGTTGAGTGGAAGCACCCAGACCAATTTCCCAAGCAATTTACTTCACTCCGTTATTTTTAACCCAAATATGAATGTTGCTTTTTTCAATTTACCCTGGCAGAATTTTCACCACAAAATATCAATACTACGAGTAGGTACATGAATATTGGTGTGGCCCAGGTGTTTACGTCGTCATCTCATACGTAAATTGGATAAGCAGAAAAAAATATGGTAAAGGCCTATTCAAACCAACGCGGTATTCGACGCTGTGGGTAGAGAAAACCGAGTGGGTATGCGGTAATATTACTGTTCACACAAAAGTGAATTTCGCTATCCTTGTGGGTAATCCCTATGCACTTCTAATACTTTACAAACTACTTTATTTACTTTACTGTTACATATTATATATTTAGTTTTTTTTTCTCAGAATTTGTTGTACCCTTGGTTAGCGTATTAACCTTCTTATTGTTTCAACATCATTATGTGACGAAAGAGACTAACTACCCACAACACAGGATATTCCTAGGGTGGGAGTTAGTGTTCGTACAGATGTCCAAGTTTGTACTTTTTTTTTTCTACCCACAGCGTCAGGGAACACCGCTCAGCTGGCTGATCGCGTAACTTTGTTGCAATCAGTTTCTGTTTGTAATAAGTAAATATGACGGCTATGCGGTTACATTTTAGCTGCATTTGATAACAAAGTTAGATTACAACTGGTGTTTCTATTGATGGATAATTGCAAAACTTTCATATTGTTTTATATTCTTATTGGTTTTATATAGAAACTGATTGCAACAAAGTAACGCAATCACCCTGCTACTCGCTCTAGCCGCGGAACTTCGTACAAAATAACTGAGCGAAATCTGCGCGCTATGTTCCTCTACCCACAGCGGCAGCGAATACCGCGTAGGAATAGGCATTAGGAAACAATTTCGTACCGAAGATTAAAACCGAACGCGAGAATAAAAACACACAACAAATACCCCCTCAAATCTCTTAGAACCAATTACGAATTCCATCTTCTTTGAGTCAGAGGTACGTCCAAAAATTACATTTTGCACATACCCACATTTTTCAGTATTTGGTATTTCATACGTGACAGGTTGCAAGCCCATCGCCGCTGTTAGAATACTAACTAAACCAGTGACCTCACGATATATTCCTTCACCGTTTGAGAGCACTGGCATTGCGTTCAAACTGGTGATCAGGCGTTTGTAGGTATAACCCATGTCATATTATATATGCATAGAGTAGTAGAGTTCTTTGTGAAGGGCTCGTCCGGGAAAGTACTACCACCACGCCTTTTTCTGCCGCCAAGCAGCGTTGCTGTGTTTCGGTTTGAAGAGTGTGGTTGCCGGTGTAATTACAGGCACATGAAGCTTAACATCTGTATGCCTCAAGTTGATGGACGCAGGGCAGTGCATGGTAGAGCACGTTCCTATCGTACGTGACTTACGAGGCAATGGTGATGGTGATGGTGGAGGTGATGGTTACGGGTGGGCCATTTGCTTGTTCCATTAGCAAGTGGTATAAAAAAAAATCCTATGTTAAAAAATTAAGAAGCAAACACACGTCAAGCAACTTCTCACTCGCACATTTCAGTATTTTCAAAGATATAAAATCACTGAACTTATTTATGAAAAATCGTAATCAAGTTGAGCAAAAATATCGTTTTGATCTAATCAAGTTTTCTTACTCAAAAGTTTGCTTTACTAGTTTTCGTACTTGCAAAGCGAGCGAGATTTTCAGTTCATTAACAGTTTGTCATCACCTTTAAGGCGAATACAAGAGCTAATGTATTCGCATTAAACAGTGCCGGATTAGGCCAGCGCGGGGCCTGTAGCAAATTCTGTCAAGGGGCCCTTGGTTTGCTTAAAAATCTGGCCGCTTGAAGGGTAGAAATGTGGTATAGATACTAGTCTAAATATATCGATTATAATTCAACTTAAGAACATTAACGTTAAAAAGTTCGTAAAATACCTGCTTATTATTACGATTACCTACTTATTATTAACATGTCGAAATCGAGTTTTAGATTTTCAAGTGGAAGTGAAGCATAGCCTAAGCGCTTCGCGTTTAAGGCATGCACGATATTCGCTCCTATCTAAATTAAAAATATAAATTTAAGCATTGCCTTGTAAGTCACGCACGATAGGCACGTGCTCTACGATGGACTGATCGTAGAGCACGTGTCCATCAACTTGAGGCATACAGATGTTAAGCCTCATGTGCCTGTAATTACACCGGCAACCACACTCTATTATTATACGGTCAGACAGGCGTTGGAGCGCGGGGCCCGTAGCATTTGCTACTCTTGCTAAGTAGCTAATCCGGCACTGACCTTAAAGGTGATGACAAACTTGATCGATACATGTTTTCCTACTCAAAAGTTTGCTTTAGTTATTTTCGTACTATGAAAACTTTTGTGTAGCAAAACTTGTATCGTTCAAAATGATTTTTTTACTAAACGGTGTGCAATGTGATTGCACACAAAATGATTGATTGCGATTTATCAAAAATGAGTTTAGTGATTTTATATCTTTTGACATGTCGAAACGTGCGAGCGAGAGGTAAATTAACTCCTGTCTTTATTTTTCAGTGGAGCACATTCTCTCGGTTTCGTTCGGGTTCGCAGTGGCTTTTTCTTGCGGAAGCAGCGATGTCGTGGAAACATTCTTCCGCTCCAGCATGCCGTGGATATTTGATTATACAACCTACTCCTTGTGGAAAGGGGTATTAAGCGAGGTTAGTACGTAGCTATGTTCAAACAAAAGGTTTCATTTTGTTTCTCGCAAACTTTCCTTATGTGCGTGATAGGATCAAATTGAGAGGTTATATGAATATATATGTATAATGTACTTCCTCGTTCGTAACTAGTTGCTGCCCGCAGCTTCGCTCTCGAACTAGTGTATTGCTAATATTTATATTTAAAGCGTTATTCTTTTATTGGGTACGCTCATTTTTTGTTTCTCGGTATTTTATCTGTATAAAAAGTAGAATAACAGAATTATATTTTTTCACAAATCGGTTCAAACGTTAGGGCGTGATTGAGCATCTAAAAACCGGCCCAGTGCAAGTCGGACTCGCGCACCTTTCCGTACCTTTCTATAAAAACGGCAAAAAAATCACGTTTGTTGTATGGGAGCCCCCTTAAATATTTATTTAATTCTGTTTTTATGTATTTGTTGTTAAAGCGGCAACAGAGATACATCATCTGTGAAAATGTCAACTGTCTAATTATCACGGTTCATGAGATACAGCCTGGTGACAGACGGACAGTCAGGACGGACGGACAGCGGAGTCTTAGTAGTAGGGTCCCGTTTTACCCTTTGGGTACGGAACCCTAAAAACTTCCAAACATCGTAACTTTCACATTATATTAGTAGGATAGGATCACAGTCTTATTATCCTCCGAAATTATCAAATCTTTGTCATCTCTTTTGCTGACATGAAAACAATATATAAAAGGAATAAAATAAGGTTAAGTTGATTGACTTTTTTAATTGCTGATGCAACAACCTGACGGCCCTCCTGATGTTAAGTGGTAACCATCACATAAAACAAAATATTGCCTTGTAAGTCACTTTAAGCGTACCACAGACGACGAAGATGCTATAATATTTCAAGATAAAATAAAATATCGCTCGCCATACAATCACTATGAGCGTTCATACACGGTTAATATAATATACAAGTTGTTCCAATAATTGGGTTTAAAATTTCTGAAAAAAAATATATGTTTGAAACAGCGGTTTTTTTTTCGCGTTTACAGTGTTGGTTCCTTATAAAAAGTTATGCATATTGATAGGTACTTTAGCCCCCTGATGTTGGAAACCCAATTATTGGAACACCATAAATATTTTCATATTACGGTATCGAAGATACTGAGCGATAGGGCGACTTCATCTTAAAATGCCTTGCTATGGAAATATATATTAACATTTTCAAGAGAATGAGACCATAATTTATATCGTATCTTAACAGTGTGTGATACCTTATGATGCTATAATATTCGATCGTAAGGTATCTTAAGGCGAAGACAAGAGCTAATGTACCTCTCGCTCGCACGTATCAATATATTGAAAGACATAAAATCACTAAACCAATTATCGAAAAATCGCAAACAACTATTTTGTGTGCATCAATAACCAACACAACACAACACAACACAATCACAACACAATCAACAATCACGTTACATGTCGAAACGTGCGAGCGAGAGTCACATTGGTCTTGTCTTATTATATCATCATCGTCGTCTATGATACGCTTTACTTCCTCCTACCTTACACATACATAACTATTGTACCTATAGTGAACGAAATATGTATGTTTTTATATTTATGACTACTACATTGTAATATAATAGGGCATAAAGTGACCCTTATGATTTTATTGAATAAAAGCCTTTTGCGTATAAAACCAAGCGTGCTATAAAATTGTCCCTACTATGTACCTACTAAACGTTTAGATTTATAGCGTACGACTGAGATCATTGCACCCACTTGGGGTAAATAATGTCATGAATAATTTGTTTTCTATGTTTGTTTTTGTTTTTCCATGTTTGTTTCTTGTTTTTATATTGAGTGAGTAATGTATTCAGTGTTGTGAGTCTTTTTACATGCCCTTTAAGTAGGTATAACGGCATGCGGTATGCTCTTAGGGCGAGTGCACTCACACTTCTCAACACTTTGATTACTCAGAAGCCTGATGTAGATGTATTTCACATGATGCGCCATCTATTTAATTTTGCTTGCATATGTTTTATAAGTTAGATATTTAATTGTTCAAATCGTATTTATAATTATTAATGTTAATACGATGGTTAATATGTTAACACCGACGTTTTGGCCCAGGCTGTTAGTTTGTATTGTACTGTTAAATAAATAAATAAATAACTAGATTCGATCATGTCTACTCCGTTCCCGGTAATTCTTTGAGATAAATAAGCGTTTATGCTAATTCAAGTTACGCACTAGGTATAATTATTCTTAGTTTAAAATCGATCGGTTTAAAGATTAGGGGCACCGCACACGGGCCACACGTTAGACAGCCACAAACGACGCCACGAGAAGCCACAAAAGTAGCTGTGGCCAGTGGTCGATACTTGCGGTTGGCGGCTGGTACTTTTTTTAACCCATGCACGCAGTATCATAATAGACCCCGACGAACTGTTGGATGAACCCACTGTACCTTTATTGTTGTAACCTAAAACCAAACCTAACTAAAAAAAGATCCTCATAAAAGATAGGTATTATTAAAAAGTACGATAGGATTTTCGATAAGCAGGAAAACGGTTAAATGAAAGAAGCTGTTGCATTCTGTATAATTAATATTTATAACTAGTGGCTTCCCGCGGCTTCGCACGCGTTGAAGTGGTGAGCCGTGATTGAGGCACAAACATCCAAACATTGTAACTTTCGCATTGATTTGTATATTATTAGGGTAGGATTTTAAATACTTATAGGCGTACATTACCTATATTAGGTAGGTAGGTAGGTACAGGTACTGAGTTTAGCACAAACATGACAAATACAACAAAGACAACCTTACACGGAAAGTATGTACTTATTTGTTCCTAGTTTCTACCCCAAAAACAAACTTTTAGGAGTTGTTTTCGAAAATCAAACTGTATTTTTCTTATTTATCCACAGAACATATTTTCTTTTAGTTTGAAGTTAATTACACTAAGCGTTAAAAATCTTCAATACAAAAATTGAAATTTTGCCAGTCTTTTGCACCCTTTGCAGGGGTAGTTTTAAAATAATTGTAACCTGATTTTAAATTATTTATCGCGGAGTATATTTATTTCAAGTTTGAAATCAATATGATGCGAAAAAAATCTCCCATGCTAACTTTTACAGTCATTTGCACCCTTTACTATCAAAAGCCTTTCCTATTTTTTAGCCTTGGAGTACATCTACTTCAAGTTTCAAGTTTGTAGGTTCAAGGAATACAATTTGTCATACCAACGTTTTCAACCCTTTTTACACCCTTAGGGGTTGAATTTCCCAAAATCCCTTCTTAGTACACCTCTACGCCATAAGACCTATATACTCTTCAAATTTCAAGTCTCTAGGACCAGCGGTCAAAAAACTCCCATACAAACTTTGACATCCCTTTGCACACTTATTAAGGGTAGTTTTAAAAAACTTAAATTGCCTTTCCTAATTTTTAGCATTGGAGTACATCTACTTCAAGATTCAAGTCTGTAGGTTCAAGGAATACAATTTGTCATACCAACGTTTTCAACCCTTTTCCCTTAACCCTTAGAGGTTGAATTGCCAAAAATCCCTTCTTAGTACACCTCTACGCTATAAAACCTATGTACTCTTCAAATTTCAAGTCTCTAGGACCAGCGGTTTAGGCTGTGCGTTGTCTATATGTCAGTCAGTCAGTCAGTCAGTCAGTCAGTCAGTCAGTCAGTCAGGACTTTGATTCTTATAGTATTAGAGATTATTATTGTAGGTACCTACCGTTTGTTTCCCAGATTAAACGTCATCTACTTCAATGTTGACAGCGCTATTTAGTAATCGTAAGCGTGTTTAACACAGATTTTCAACTTCCAATCTACATTTATCTGGAGTTTCAACGACTTGCTCATAATGGTGCTGAGTATATACCTCACTGAGCATATCTTGGTGCACAACGAGCTGCTGAAAAAAGCTGTGTTTCAGGTAAGAAACGCATAAATAATATTAGTTTCTTATTCATAAAGTTGTCATGGTTCAATAAACAAACTAACAGATGACTAATAAGACAACTACGTACCTATAAATACCCTCTCTCTCTCTTGTCGTGTCACTAGTTTCTTTCGAAACAGTGTGGTGAAAGGATTTTAAGTGCGCCTCAAGAGGCTCCTTTTGAGCACTTGACACATGTTATAGAACTTTTTAGGTTCTACGACATGCCAGTTTCCTTACGATGTTTTCCTTCACCGTTTGAGAGTACTGGCATTGTGCACATACATTTTTGAACAAAAAAAATCATTGGTGCACGACAGGTATCGAACCCACGACCGTAGGATCGGAAGGCGGGGCCGCTACCACTAGACCACCAGCGCTCTAAAATACCCTTAGCAGATGCGAAAGTGATGACGTATCAAAGTGATCCTTGTGATTTTATTGAATAATTATCTTTTTTGACTTCGATGGAGAACCAAAACTTTAGAAATATCAAAGATTTTCATTCATTCCTTTCCTCCAAAATTAAGTTGGGTCTGAACAAACTCTTTTGAATTTGTTCAGACCACTTGAGTACCTTAATGTTTGCAAAAGGTTCATACCAGTTCTGATATTTCTCTAGAGGTCAAAAACAAACTTGTAAATAAACAAAATAGGGTTGCTTCATGTTGTTTCTAAGTTAATTTTGGAGGAAAGTAAGGCATTCCATGAATGAAAAACTTCGAAATTTCTTAAGTTTTTGTTCGCCATTACTTGTGAATGCCCCCTTTATGGGTTATAGGAATATTCGTTTTTACAAATCCTACTAATATTAGAAACGCGAAAGTTTGTAAGTATGGATGGATGGATGGATGTTTGTTACTCTTTCATGTAAAAACTACTAAATGGATTTTAATAAAACTTTACAATAATATAGATTATACATCAGAATAACACATAGGCTACAATTTATAAAGATATTGTGTGACTAATCTTGCGCAGACGAAGTTGCGGGCTCCAGCTTGTTAATAATAACGAATTATTTTTTTCAGGAACGTTTTTCAGCAATGGAATTCCGTATTCAGCATTTGAACATTGTGCGTTTAGTGAAACTTATAAACAGACAAGTTGGTATTTATATCCTGAATTCTTTCGGCACTAACTTGTACTGGATTTGTACACAGCTCTATAACAGCTTGAAGTAAGTTTTACATTTAAAATCGATAAAATATCAATTTTATTTTTCGTTTGGCTCAGGTTTAAGTTTTAGGCTTAGATATTTCGACTAAAGTGGTTTCACCACAGTCTGTTAGTTACACTAACAGCTTGTTAAGCCTTTTAACAGACTGTTAAGATTGTTCTGTATTTCATCCCGAACAAGCCGTTTAATCTAATCGCTGGTCTTGCGATCCGTTAAGCGAGGTGTAATGTAACACGTTACACGGCGTAGTGTACACAGTAGCAGTGTACGTAGTGTTACGGGGAAACCGCGAGCAACGAGCCGCTCGCTTTGACGTGCTCCACCCGGCTGTCGGTTTTTTGGCGAATCCTTTGACTGTTACGCGGTCAGGGGCATTATTCTCTATGACATAGGAAATTCCGTGCCATAGGTGTGTGACGTCACAGCGTGGTCTAAGCGCAAACGCGATTCATAAACCAATAAATGAACTAAGAATGACAACTAGGAATGACAACTAAGTCATAGGGAATACGGGTTTGTCCGATTTCCCGCCGCTGTCTAGTCGTATCTGTGTAACGCGATTGCATTGGCAATAGAGAATAATGCCCCAGTACGCTGTAACAAGTCGGCCATCTTGACTGAGAGTGGCTGGCGAATATGGAGCACAGAGTTTTGACGAGCATGTTACGCCGATTTTTAAAACACAGCGAACATGCTCAATGCGAATGTTACATTACACCTACGAGGCATTGGTCGCAGTAGCTTTAAATCAGTAACAGTTTTTTTTTTTTTAATATTATATTTGTATATTTTATATTTGTGGACATTCCACACAGCACTATCTAGCCCCAAACTAAGCCAAAGCTTGTGATATAGGAACCAGATAGCTGATATAATACATACCTCTATATACTTTTTTTTTGTAAATACATACTTGTAATATTATATAACACCCAGACAGAGAACAAACATCTATGTTCATCACACAAATGTTTGTTCTCGGTGGGGATCGAACCCACGGCCTACGGCGCAAAAGGCAGAGCAATACCAACTGAGCTGTGAAGGCTGTCTTAGTTTAGATGTGAAATTTATGTCAAATTGGACGCGGTAATTAATGTAATCCTTAGTTTATTTTATTTTATGGGACGTTAAAAACATAACAATACTTTAAAGTTCTTGTTAATTTTGATGCCTTAAATGTTAAAAAAAGATTGGCGACGTAATCGCCTAAATACCATAGATAGATCAATTCCACGTTCTTCTCGTTGTCAACTGGATAGTGGTCGATTAGATTGACGTAACCTCTTAGGATATAGGTTATACTTTTTTTAGAAAAAAGAAAAATCTGAGCCTTTCTTATTATTACCAGCCCCTAACCATTAAGGCAGACGTTTCAAAGTGATCCTTGTGATTTTATTGAATAAATGTCAAGTCAAAGTGAAAAAACCTTTTGACTTTGACTTTGCAGGCTTTCACTTTGGGGGATAATATATTCTTATTTACTTCAAATAAAAATAATATAATATTTTATATATAAAATTATATTTTAAATAATAACTAACTTCTATTTTCTATCATCAAGTCTATTTATTAAATGCACATATTACAATATCATATGTGTTTATTTATTTTTAGCAATACAAAAACAGGTCACTTTCTTCCATGCTACGACGAAAAACCTGGTGACTATCAGTGAGTATTATTATGTATTTATATATTTATATTGTATATTTAGTTCATACACCCTCACTTTTATTATTTTATTCTTCACGTCGTGTTTATTAATTCGTCCTCTATTTTTATTTTACTATTATATTTTTTTTATAATATCCCAAAAGATATAGACCGGGATTTGAATCCACGAACGTCCTCTTGATACAGGGTTGTGGTAACCAGCACCATCGGGTTCTTATCAGAACCAGCAAATAACTATAGAGATATATTATAATTAGGTAATGCAACCGTGACAAACTATGTAGTTTTTTTTTAATACAATCAATGGAACAAGCAGATGGCTCACCTGATGTTAAGTGGTAACCATCACTTATAACAAAGCATTGCCTCGTAAGTCACGCACGATAGGACCGTGCCCAGCGTCCATCAACTTGAGGCATACAGCTGTTAAGCCTCATGTGCCTGTAATTACACCGGCGGTGTAACAGCAAACACAGCAACGCTGCTTGGCGGCAGAAAAAGGCGTGGTGGTAGTACTTCCCCGGACGAGCCCATCACAAAGAGCTCTACTACTCTTAAAATACTAAAATTATATACTAAATACTAAAAAGAATATTGTTTCTTAATGTTGTTTGTAACAACCCACAGAATTCACCATGCAATCGAGCATGCCGTCTACTTCACCTACTCGTTTACGTTCATCGTTCTCCGCACCTTGTTGGTTCTTCTGCTGGCCGCCAGGATCCACTCCAACTCGAAGGTCACGCTAATTCCTTTGTATGAACTGCCTAGTGAGAAGTATGATTCAGAGGTAAGTTAACAAGAATTTGGTTGTCTATGAACAATGATAATATCAAAGTCTGATAATAAAATCATAAATATCATAATATGATAATATCCAGAAAAATATATATTATTTTTTCTTGTTCTTTTTGTCGTGTCGCTAGTTCTTTCGAAAATTCAGTATAGTAAAGTAATTTTAGGTTCGCCTCAAATAGACTTTCGAGCACTTGGCATGTTTTAGAACATTATACAAGGTGTTCCAATATTTGTGTTTAAAAACTTCAGGGGGCTAAGGCTAAAAAAAAATAGCTGTTTCATACTTAAGTTCAATATCATATTGATGGGTACTTTAGTCCCCTTAAGTTTTTACACACAAGTATTGGAAAACCTTGTATATCATATATTTTTTTATGGTTTGCACTATGGGAACCAGATAGCTGAAAAAATATATCTGAAATTGTGTACATACTTATAATATAATATATATAACACGCACAGAGAAAACAAACATCTACGTTCATTACGCAAAATGTATGTTTCATTTCATTTTTCATTTCTTTTCATTTATTTACATCTTTAGACATTTACAATGTCCTAAGACTAAGTCATACATACGGTGCAGTTTGTATTCTAATTGAATCGAATCATTAAATAGAAATAAGTAATAATATACACACAATGAAATAAAAAAATACAATAAAAAATGTCACGCACTCGATAAAAAAAACAAAATGTTACCAACGTAAAATAGAAAATAATCCACGAATGTAATCGAATCCACGGCTATGCAGAACTTTGTGTAAAAAAATCATCTTAAGCGCGAAATCACGTTCACACCCACTAGTAGAGATAAAGCATTTTAACCCCTAAATGAAATTACAGGCGCCGTGCGTTAATTAAATAAAATAGCTTAAAAACTCAGACAAAAATCTAATTATGAGCGCTTCAACCACTCCAATAACTCGTTTAAACAACACGAGGGGACTAGACTGAACGTTTAATTGAATTTTTCACAATCAAATGCGTTTTTCAGGTGGAGAGGCTGATGGCTCAAATTAATAACATCGAAGTAGCATTGAGTGGCTTGGATTTCTTCCACGTTACGAGAACCATGATATTAACTGTAAGTGGTTTTAGATAGATGTATAGATAGGAGCACTTTCTTGGTGGTTTTAATTAACGATATAAGGTCGTGTTCACACTAAACTTATTGCCAGACGCGCTCTGTGAGCGCGCCTAATGTACCAATACAGCAGTGCAAGTACGGAACTCATTTCGCTAAATTTATCGATCGTCAAATTTGTAATATTTTGACGAACTGTGCAAGTACGGAACACGGGGTTCGCTATTTTTTAAAATTTTCGCGATAATCGTAAAAGGTTTTGAACACAGATGTCTATGGAATCGTGAAAATGATTCGTCTAATTCGCTTAAATACACGAATTTGAAAACACGATCGTGAAATCGAAAGTACTACCATACTCGCATTTTAGCGAAATTCGCTAAAATTTTACGAATATCACGACTTTCATCAAAATCACCAAAAAATCGCTAATACCCGTTTTCACTTTTAGAAATGTCAAATTTGACGATCGCATAGTTGGTAAAAAGATCGGTACTTGCACTGCAGATACGACTGTATTGTTCCAATTTCTATAATTATTATTATGGTCGTTATAATATTTTATTTATCATTTGTTAATAATCTAATATTTGTTATGTATTTGTTAATACATTTTGTTCTAATATTTTGTAATAAATAAATAATTATATTTTTTATAATTTATTATGATGTTTGTAACGTATTAGAATAACGTATGTCTGCTTGTTAAATTTCACGGATAAACAATAGAACACATCAAAATGAAATTTAACACAATATTGCTTGCATTGCACATGCGCTTTTTTCAATTTATGTAGGTATTTTAACCTATGTGGTTTGAATTATTTAGATTAACATTACTGCAGAAAAATAAATTTATTTTATATAATGAATATTTTTCCGTACTGCAGTCTGTGTGGACAGAGCTTTATTTGCAAAATGGATCCCTTAATTAAGTTTAAAGTTTCATCATTAAAATAACGATATTTCTTCACTAAAACTATATTTTAGCTAAACGATTAAGTACTCGCTCTTTCGAAAACAGTTGAAAACAAGAATGTAGCCAAAACGACTTATAAGCCACTACCTGCGCCTGCGGTTTCGCTCGCGTGTTAGTGGTGATTTTACATAAATCTTGAATGCAGTATTCTTTTTTTTATTCAATTTTTAATATTAAAATGCTTTTTTTCAGTTAATTGGAACGATAGTTACGTATGAGCTAGTGATGCTTCAGTTCAACAAAGCATAGATCACAACAATGGTTGAAGTTTGTACGTAAATAAGCACAATTTAATTTGAGTGAGATTATTAAAAGATACGAGAGTTGGGAGATTCATTGTACATAAATAAGCATAGCAGAATTTTAATTGAGTGAGATTATTGAAAAATAAGAGAGTTGGGAGTTTCACAATCTGATAGAAACAGAAGTATGGAGATCCGTAGAAGAACAAAAGTCACCGACATAGTTCGCAGAAGTAGAATTAGCAAGTTGAAGTGGCAATAGGCATGCCATATAACAAGTTGACAGCTGCTTGGGAAAATATGTTCTTCGAACCAGAAAATGAAGGACCGAAAACATTGCTAAGATCCCGAGAAATCGATGGACGAGACCCGTACACTGATTTTGAGCCCAAAATCGGTTCTGTATGGGGGAGATCAGTCTAATACTGGAGTGAGATTTTTTAGGCTGATGATAATCATGATATTGATTATGCATATACGATGTCAGTAGAAATACTGAAAATGAATGATATATTCATATGCAATAAAACCTTTATTGCATATGAATATATTTTATTTTCCTACACCAAGTGAAATGATAGATGTGACGTTCAATAAAAAAATAAACGATGAATATTTTTTTATTTTCCTACACTGAGTGTAATGATAATTGGTTTCCATAGTGTTGCCAACACCAACACGAGCTGTATTTTTTTTTTAACTCAACTAGCTGGCGGAACAAGCTGATGTTAAGTGGTAACGATCACCTATAACAAAGCATTGCCTAGAAACGCTCTTGAATCATACGTATTCAGCGTGAAGCAAGCTTTGGATGACGCTGGGGACAAGTTGAACGACCAGGAGAAATCAACAGCAAGGACCGCCTGCGATGAAGCGATCAAATGGCTGGACAACACGATAGGAACGTGCCCTACGATGAACTGTCCTGCGTCCATCAACATGTGGCAAACACATGTTAATTATTAAGCCTCATGTGCCTGTAATTAGGTACACCGGCAACCACACTCCTCAAACCGAAACACAGCACCGCTGCTTGGCGGCAGAAAAAGGCGTACTTCCCCGGACGAGCCCTTCACAAAGAGCTCTATTACTCTTAAAAAACATACATAGATAGGTAATCAATCGTTTATTTATCTAAATTTATACAAACATTAAAAACACTGATCGAAAAACTAAGCACAGTCGAGTACTTGATTCATGTTTTAAAACTTTTTAGGTTCTACATCATGCCGGTTTCCTCACGATGTGTTCCTTCAACGTTTGAGAGTACACACATGCAAACATTTTTGAACAAAAAAACTCGTAGGTGTACGACCTGTTTTGAACCCACGACCTAAGGATCCTAGAGGGCCGCTACCGCTAGACCACTAGTTCTTTTTTGTGATTTTTAGTGATTCTACGTAGAAATAGTAGTTGATACATCTGGCATGGTGGAGTTCAAAGCTGAGAGTACTTGCACATGCAAATATTAATGAACAGAAAAACTCGTAGGTGTACGATCTATTTTGAACCCACGACCTTAGGATCCTAGAGGGCCGCTACAGCTAGAACACTAGTTCTTTTTTTGTGATTTTTAGTGATTCTACGTAGAAATAGTAGTTGATACATCTGGCATGGTGGAGTTCAAAGCTGGAGATGGTGAGCTGAACTGGAACATCACTAGTTCGTAGGTAACGATCGTTCCAGCGACCTGAAACAGTAAAACAAGTATCTTCATCACTATGAAGCTTGAAGAAGTTCAAAACACACTTAGTTATTTTAGTCTTGTCAAAACTAAAAGAACCAAAGTTTATTTTATTAGAAATTTAAAATAGTATTTTATTAGAATTATCAGTAAGAATAATATCAATATATCATTACCATTAGTTAGTAGCGTAGAATTTATGTGGCTCAAGCTTTTAGAAGTCAAAGAGTTTGACCTGAGCACCGAACCATATGATTGAGTTGAATATTTTGTTAGAGCTACCCTACTTACTTAAAAATTATTTGTTTTAGCATAATATACCATGAAATTCTACAAACTTCATACCGTCAATAGCAGTCCTCTTGTCACTGAGAAGAACTGTAAACCGCTGAGCGCGATCATATCTCCATTAACTTGGTCCAAAAATCTCTGCACCTAAAAACAATACATGTTACAATCTTAACCAATGCATGTTTACATTATCCTCATCTTCCTCCCCTTATTCCACTTTATCGGAGAGCACAAGTGGATTTTCTCTCCACTGTCCCTGTTAACGCAAACTTCACTCCATACACCTGCTGCGTACTTCAGAGCACGGGGCAAGACGAGTCTCCGACGTGTGGGCCGCCATCTTGTCTTCACTCACAAAAACCACCGTGCGAGGCGCACGTTCATATTATCATATAAATTACTATTCCTATAAAATGTAACTACATCATTAAACCTGTACCTATCAAACCTCTTGAGTTCTTAGTAAACTTCAGTAAATAACAGTCCTCTTATCTTATAGTCCATCTTTTCTTACCCATGTCATCTCTATCCATGTTTTATTTGGCCTACTTCTACTCTTAAAGCCATACACATTAATACCTAATACTTTTTTCGTTACATGACATTCTTCCCTTCGCATGACATGCCCATACCATGCTAGCCTATTGCACCTCAAGTTCTCTAACTGGCGCCACTTTCAAACTACCTCTTATAAACTCATATGCCTTCGACAGCCTTCACAGCTCATATGGTAGTAGCTCTGCCTCCTGCGCTGTAGGCCGTGGGTTCGATCTCCACCAAGAACAAACATTTGTGTGATAAACATAGATGTTTGTTCTCTGGGTGTTATTTATTGTATATATAAAAAGTATGTTTTTACAAAAAAAAAGTATATATGTATTATATCACTTATCACGTTCCCATATTACAAGCGTTGGCTTTATTTTGGGCTAGATAGTGCTGTGTGGAAAGTCCACCAATATTTATTAATTAATTTTTTTATGCTTCTAAGAAACTTTTATGGTCAAATTGTTCACCTCAACACAGTAAACAGGCGATGGCACGTCGTATAGCACTGGCGCTGGGACATCAGAAGCGGTATTGACTTGAGATGCTATCAAAGAGACCGCTACAGACCTCGTGATGAGGTAGACTAGGGAGAAGATAAAGTATGCTGCCGCTTCGTATCCTCCTAGAATTGTTGATCTAGAAAATAACCAACATTAGAATGGATATAAGTTATTATTTATCTGTTTATTTAATTCTTTATTGCATCAAACAAAGTCTCTAAGGAGGCTTTTTTTTATACAACTAGTTGATAGAACAAGCAGATGGAACAAGCAGATGGCCCACCTGATGTTAGGTAACTATCACCTATAACAAAGCATTGCCTTGTAAGTCACGCACGATAGGAACGCGCCCTTTGATGCACTGCTCTGCGTCCATCAACTTGAGACATACAGATGTTAAGCCTCATGTGCCTGTAATTACACCGCGCAACCACACTCTTCAAACCGAAACACAGCAACGCTGCTTGGCGGTAGAAAAAGGCGTGGTAGTAGTACTTCCCCGGGCGAGCCCTTCACAAAGAGCTATACTACTCTTAAAAAAGAAAGAGTAAGAGGTCTTAAGAGCTTAATGTTAGTCAGTATTTTCTACAAGCCAACCTTGACAGGTGAAGAAGAATGGGTTTGTAGGTCAGGTTAAGTTCGTATGAGTTAGATGTTATGGTTTTATCTACGCCTGCAAAAGGTTAACATACCCTCTGAAGCATGGACGCATTCTATATACAAATCTCTCTCTCTCTCTTGTCGTGTCACTAGTTTCTTTCGAAACAGTGTAGTGAAAGGATTTTAGGTGCGCCTCAAGAGGCTCCTTTCGAGCACTTGACACATGTTATAGAACTTTTTAGGTTCTACGACATGCCGGTTTCCTCACAATGTTTTCCTTCACCGTTTGAGAGTACTGGCATTGTGCACATACATTTTTGAACAGAGAAATTCATTGGTGCACGACCGGCTTCGAACCCACGACCTTAGGATCGGAAGGCGGGGCCGCTACCACTAGATCACCAGAGCTCTCCTAGATATAAATGCCACTAGCAATCACAAATCTTAATGGTGGCCACGCAGAACGATGACTTAGTCGATCGGTTAGGAATAATCATACAAACTACGTTACGAGTTCTCTATGAAATGTATAAAGCTTCCAATAATATTAAATAAGTCCCTGTAGATAGTAATCAAAATCATATTAGTTATTTGCTTGTTCTGAAGTATTCTCATAAAAAAGACTGTTATCTTGTTACTATAATATAAGTTGGTCTTCAAAGAAGACTTAAGGTCCTGATATATACTCGTATTCATCGTCTTCTGTCTGAGAATTCCTCTGCCAGCAATTACTATGAACTACTATGAACAGTTGAATAAGCTTACTTCTTTGCACAACCGCTGCATTCTCCTATGCCCTTGATACCATCTCTGAAAAAATATAAATGAAAATAATCCGAGATTCCAATTGCTATAACAGTTGCAATGGTGTACATTCTCTAATTTAATTTGACAGAGCCAAAACTATAGCTGTCCTTGTTGTTTCAGCTTTTTTAGAAAGGGACGGCAATGTTTTAGTCTTGTCAAATTGGGTTAGTTGGTAGTAGTTTGGTATTTGGTGACAGCCTTTAAGCTCAGTTGATAGTAGCTCTACCTGTGTCGTAGGCCATGGGTTCGATCCCCACCGAGAATTAACATTTGTGTGATGAACATATAGATGTTTGTTCTCTGTCTTTTTGTTATATAATATTTAAAGTACGGGTATACAAAAAAAGTATATTAGTAGAATATCAGCTATCTGGTTCCCAAATTACAAGCTTTGGCTTAGTTTGGGGCGAGATGGTGCTGTGTGGAAAGTCCACCAATACTTATTATTATTATTTATTATTAAAATAACGGCCTACGGCGCAAAAGGCAGAGCTACTACCAACTGAGCTGTGAAGGCTGTATAGTTTAGGAAAATTAAACATCAGATTTGACAGCATTACCTCACAAAGCACGTCCTCCAAGGACGTGCCTTATGTGGCATTGCAATGCGTGTCACTCGGTCTCTCAATTTATTTAAATAATTATAAACATACTTACCTACTCCAACTACTAAATAAACACCAAAAAGCACATCCTATGAGGACATGCCCTATATGGTATTACTATGCATCCATCACTCGGTCTCTTATTTTATTAAAATAATAAAAAACCCACTTACTCCAGAGTATTGAAGAGCTGAAGACAGATAAAGAAGAGATTGTTCGCGAAGGAGATGAAGACGATGCCGCTGATGACGTCATCGACCTTCCTCACAATCTGTGTTGCTCGTCCATATTCCTCTCTGGAGTTCCTCCAAAATACTTCTGGTAGATACTATAATAATAAAATCAAGCTTAAGTCCAGATATAGATAGAATTTAGTGGGGCGACCCCGCCTTCATTTTTTTTTTTATACTACTACCTGATGAAACAAGCAGATGGCCCACCTGATGTTAAGTGGTAACCATCACCTATAACAAAGCATTGCCCCGTAAGCCACGCACAATAGGAATGTGCTAGGGCACATGCACTGCCCTGAGTCCATCAACTTGAGGCATACAGATGTTAAGCCTCATGTGCCTGTAATTACACCGGCAACCACACTCTTCAAACCGAAACACAGCGTTGCTGCTTGGCGGCAGAAAAAGGCGTGGTGGTAGTACTTCCCCGGACGACCCCTTCACAAAGAGCTCTACTACTCTTCATAATGGTACATTTAGCACTAACATTGCGCACATAAATTTTTCGAAGAGAGAAATCCATTGGTGCTTGACCGGATCAAACCCACGACCATACGATAAGAATTCGGGTTCACTTCCACTAGAAAACTGGTGCAGTATAAGCTCTGTCACTAAAATCTAACATGTACTTGCAATACTGCGCTCAAGAAAGTTCAACTAAGCTTTTCCAATTACTTCAAAAGCGGAACTTATCCGCTAGTGTAGTTCTGGTCCAATGTCTAAAGTGGAATTACATGTACGGAACTGAGTTTGAGATTTAGCCAACGCGTACAATCTGCACAAATACTTAATGACTACAGAAACCAATTGAAACTTTAAACAGTTGATGCAAAAAATCAATTTTGACAAATTGATTTTTTGTGCTCGTGTTTTGTATTTTAAATATGTTTTGGCTTAACTTGATTTCTTGGTTTATGGCTTATATGGCTTCCTGTCGCAACCAGTGGTATAAATTTTGTTGTTTCATTTTCATAAAGTAATCTAAATTGACAGCACTAAAAACATTGCCGTCCCTTTCTACAAAATGGAAACAAAAAGGACAGCTATAATTTTAGCACTGTCAAATTAAATTAGTTTAGGATAATGCAACAACAGAATTGACACCAGTGTTCGATTTATTCTAGTGTTTTGTTCTGTTTCTTAAATATAATGGACTGACGACATTGTTACGATCGCGGGAAGTCGGTGGACGGAGAGGGCTCACAATCGTTCTTCCTGGAAATGTGTAGGGGAGGCCTATGTCCAGCAGCGGACTTCTCCGGCTGATGATGATGATGTAGATGATGATAAACATAGAACATAGGGCTGATAAGAATACAGTTTTCAAAAAGAGATTTCGACCAAAATATCGAACGTAGTTTGATTTGTCATGTCGTCTAGTGTACTTTTACGTCGAGTTAATTACAGCAGAGTAAAAATTTTACATTTGACATGTTGACATAATTTGTAAGTTCTGCTAACAAATTATGGATCATTGACATTGATCACGTTTAAAATAATGAGAAATAATTTGGTCATATTTTCATTTTCGGTAAAACTATACCTACCTAATAATATCGCTGGTATTCGAGTGGATAAACAACATATACACACATGTTTATCATCGGTGCCTTCAGCGCAAAAAGCAGAGCCAACTGAGCTTTGTGCCTTTCAATTTATAGTTTACTTTCAATTCAATCAGAGTGTCTATTCAGACTATTGCCAACCTTGATTTTTCGGGTTTTTTTGGACACTCAGAAATTTGTCGGAAATACACTCGTGGCCTAATCACGAACGAATCTGACGTTAGTCACGTAAACGAACGAATTCGACGTATTCGATATTCAGTATATTTATTACATTATTATGTATGCATGTAGGTTTAACATTGTCAGGACTTATGACTAAGTATTTTGTGATTCAATACATAATGGTGTACATAATGGCCACTGCCCTTACTGGGTACAGTAAGGGCAGTGGCGTAGCTATCGTAAGGCCAGGTGGTGCATTGCACCAGGGCCCCGGAGCTCAGGGGGCCCTCTAACCTAAGCTTCGAAAAGAGAAGGTCAGCCAGCTCCCAAAGTCAAAAACCTTGAGCCTGCTCACAATTTTCATTTTTCAATGATTTATTTTAAATGCCAATATAAGTTCAAGCTGTTTGGAAAGAGGGGGTGAGGGCCCGATTCTTTCTCTATGCACCGGGGCCCTTGTCCACCTAGCTACGCCACTGAGTAAGAGTGTTGCAATAGAAAGAAGCGGACTTGCAAACGTTAGTCATGTAAACGTATTGAATCCCTAAAAACAACAGAATAAGGTCTAATATCGCTAGGATACTTTAACGCGACAAATGTAAAAATTAATTCCTGATCAGCCTGCTGCCGTCTGAATCTGCGATGAATCTCGAAATAGAATAAAAACGTCAAAAAGTATTGAATCAAGGTGAAAGTTGACTTTGAGTTAGATTACCTTCAGTCCCAGTCATTCACAGTGAAAGTAGCTAAGCTCATTTGAGACTGAGAGTTTTTAAATCTATTGGATTTGAAGTTGGCTTATAAAGTTACGGATTTCATATTTGACTTAACATTTGCGTATGAAGCGTCTGAATTCTTTCAATAAATTTTTGTAAATACTTTTCCAACTTTTATTTCGCTCTGTCGTAAATCGTTTTACTTAACATACATCAAAGGCACTGAACTGAACTCTGAATGATTATTGAGTTATTAATAAGTTGTAGAGAATTTAAACAATATTTGTTTTTTACACGCAAAGTCAAAGTCAATAGGTATTTATTCAATAAAATCACAAATATCACTTTGAAACGTCTTAAAGCTAGGTGACTCTAGGTGCCAGTACCACGCGACCAAAGCCTAGAAGAACAGGCAACAAACTCGTTTCAAACAAGCCCGTTTCACCTTCGCACTGCTCTGTCAAACTGGTGTTACGGTGACTTACATTGTACCCATTAATACGCTCAGTGTCCCGTTACGCTCATTGTACCGTTACGCTCATTGTTGTCACGTTAAACTATCGTCCGTAAACCAACTTTACAGACAACCTATTTTTTATGTTTACTGAAGTAAGTAAAGGTAGCGTAAGCAATACATAACAAGTAATTATTGTATATTCACTTGCAAAAATGGATTTCACGTTAATTTATCAAAGATTATATTAAGAACCTGTGGTCTAGTGGAAATGACTTCGCCTTCCAATCGTAAATACGGGAATTAAAACAATAAAACCGGCCAAGTGCGAGTCAAACTCGCGAAGGGTTCCGCACCATTGTCTATGAAAACGGCAAAAAAATCACGTTTGTTGTATGGGAGCCCCCTTAAATATTTATTTTATTCTGTTTTTTAGTATTTGTTGTTATAGCGGCAACAGAAATATATTATCTGTAAAAAATTCAACTATCTAACTATCACGGTTCATGAGATATAGCCTGGTGACAGACGGACAGACAGACAGACGGGTGGACAGCGGAGTCTTAGTAATATGGTCCCGTTTTACCTTTTGGGTACGGAACCTTCAAAAAATTAATACAAAGTATAAAGTTATACCTTTCCCTGCGCCGCCAGAAGCTTCTTATTGACTTGTCCCAGCTTCGAAGTCAGGTAGTAACTCATGCAAATCACAAATAAGTCGGAGAAGTTCCAAATAAATGTAGATTGGAAGTGGAGAAACTGGAAACGAGAAACTTGCGTTTTTACAGACCCCTAATGCACAACTGTTACGTAGTTTTCATAAGTGAATATCGCTCGGAAAGATCTCAAATGGCGAACAAAATTTCAGGTTTATATTCGCCATATTCGGCACCACAATGGAGCTTCAATATTGTATTATATTACAATATAACAAGGATCATATAAAATATAAGAACCAAGCCCTAAGTTTATTGCTTGTTCTTCTAGGCTTTGGTCGCGCGGAACTGGCACCTAGCTTTAAGACGTTTCAAAGTTGATTTTATTGAATACCTTTTGGCTTGGAATTAGTTTTCTGGCATTTTCAAAGTCAAAGTCAAAAGGTATTTATTCAATAAAATCACAAGGATCACTTTGAAACGTCTTAAAGCTAGGTGACTCTAGGTGCCAGTTCCACGCGACCAAAGCCTAGAAGAACAGGCAACAAACTTACGGCTTGGTTCCTACCGTTCTTTTGTATGATTTTGGGACGCAACATATTTTTTTTTATATAACTAGTTGATGAACAAGCAGATGTTAAGTGGTAACCATCACCTATAACAAAGCATTACCTCGTAAGTCACGCACGATAGGAACGTGCCCTACGATGCACTGCCCTGCGTCTATCATAGTTTTCGTACTTATGTATGAGTTGAGTGATTTTATATCTTTGTTGAAATATGCGAGCGAGAAGGACTTTGACGGGCGTCAGTCAGCCTCTTAAGCGTACCTGCGTTAGAATACCTAAAAGTGGTGTATACGGCAAGAAGTTGAAGACCCAGGGGTAGAAATGTTTTACAAACCCTTCATAGGTCTCATGCTTGGGGTAGTATACCTCAGCTCCGGCAAATGCGGATAGCAAAGATAGTAGGTGCTCCGCTGAAAAAAAAACGCCAACATAATTATTTGGTCACCGCAACAGATTCAGTACATCAAAACAGATTCAGAGAAGCTTAAAATGACATTAAATGAAATTAAATGAAATATAAAAACGTTTATTTTGTTTCACAAAAACATATGAAAAATACAGAAAACAATATTGGTTAGGACAAAAAAATCGGTCGTCGCTCAGCTTTGTACAAAAAATATTATAAAAAAAAAAACGTTTTATACGTATATAACGTACATAAAAACAGATTCATAAAAGTTAAAATTACAATAAACGAAATAAAATTAAATAAAAAAAACGTTTTTTTTGCACAAAAACATAGGAAAAATTCAGAATACAATATTGGTTAGGACAAACAAATCGGTCGTCACTCAGCTTTGTACAAAAAAATCATATAAAAAACAAACATTTTATACGTTTATTACGTACATTAAAACAGATTCAGAGAAGTTTAAAATTACAATAAATGAATTAAGTTTCACAAAACTTAGGCTAAATACAAAAAACAATATTGGTTAGGACAAAAAAACGGTCGTCATTCTGCTTTGTACAAAAAAAGCATTTTATACGTTTTTTGTACTTATACTTGATTTTCAGTAATTTAGAGCATTGGAACCCTTACCCAAAGCCAACAACAGTACGACTGCACAAGTTATGTTGCATTTTCTCGCCAAACCGTGGTCAAAGTTGGGGTCCATCTTTTCAGTTTTCGATATTGCCTGAATCAGAGCGGGCCACTTAATGGCGACTCGGAAGAACATTACCATTGTGACAACTGTTGTTGCGTAGAATATGAAAGGCGCTGAACAATAAAGAAACGAATTGTTAATTGCTCAGCATACAGGATAATCTTTTCATAACGTCCCAAAAGTTATGAAAGAGGTTTGAACACAAGAATGGAAAAAGGACACCGTTCGTCTAGTAATAAAGGCTGGTTTCTACCGCAAGCGGAGCGGAGCCATTAAGGACTCCGTTTAACTCGCAAGAATAAACTGCATACTTGTATTTTCACCAAAAAATAGTCGAGGAATATGCAGTTTATTCTTGCAAGTTTAACGGAGTGCTTAATGGGTCCACTCCGCTCGCAATGGAAACCGGCCTTAAGGCTCCGAATCCAGCTGTAGTGCATCAACAGATCTCAAAGCCATTTCTCGGTAAATGCTATTAATCATCATAGGCTTTTTGCATCTATAAAAGATGATTTATGCAGAATCTGTTATCGTCGAACCTCGATAACAGATTCTGCATAAATCATTATGGAATCACTTACGGAAATGCCCAAATGATGCAAAGTTTTTAATTAAATAAATAAATTAATATTGGTGGACTTTCCACACAGCACTATCTAAGCCAAACCTTGTAATATGGGAACCAAATAGCTGATATAATACATATGCAATACTTTTTTTGTAAATACATACTTATAATATTTAATAACACCTAGACAGAGAACAAACATCCATGTTCATCACACAAATGTTTGTTCTCGGTGGAGATCGAACCCACGGCCTACGGCGCAGAAGGCAGAGCTACTACCAACTGAGCTTGAAGGCTGTTAAACCAAACGATTCAGATCAAGAACTAAAAAAAACATAAGTTAAAATACTCACTTGTTCCCATTAGCGTTGCATTGGAATTAATTAATTTATTTATACACATGACTGTCATGAAAATCTGGCCGATTATCGAGAGGAATGCGTAGGCACATTTCCACGAGGTCTTTACAAATCTGAAAACAAAATTTTTGCCACATTTTAAAATGTTGGCTTGAATTAGCAATAGCTTGTCGTATATTCTAAAAAGTTCTAAAACGTCAAGTAAAAAGTTAAGTGCTCGAAAAGAGCCTATTTGAGGCGCACTTAAAATTTTTACACCACGAGGTTTGAAAGAATTACGGACTCGAAACGCAGAAGAACGGTTATTATTTATTTATCGTGAATACCAGTTGCTTATACAAGTTATCTACAGAATAACAGTAACCTTACTTACTTGGTATCATCAGCATGGCTACTAAAGACGCCCGTGAAAGGCATCAGGGAGAATATCTGTCCAATAATCAGGGTAACACGTAGCGAGTTCTGGATTGTCGCTACTTTTCTAGCTTTTATTTTTGACACGTGAACTTTATTGACTGGAAATTAAACAAAACCATTTAGAGCTGGAACGAATGACTTAATGGCTTAATGATCAAAAAGTAAACGACCCGTCTGATGATAAGTAGTAATTATTACCTGTAACAAAGCTTTGCCTCGTAAACCACGCACGATTACATAACAAGGCCTGGGGCATTATTCTCTATTGCCAATCCAATCGCGTTACACAGATACGACTAGACAGCGGCGGGAAATCGGACAAAACCGTATTCCCTATGACTTAGTTGTCATTCCTAGTTGTCATTCTTAGTTCATGAATCGCGTTTACGTTTAGACCACGCTGTGACGTCACACGGTTATGGCACGAAATCTCCTATGTCATAGAGAATAATGCCCCTGTTAATAAACTACGGACGTCGGTTGAATGGGTTAAATGGTTTTCGCTTACAATACGGTAAGCTAACGCGTTAGGCAAAAACATAAATGAAATAAATGGGTCTGTTCCATTCATCTAATTCATTGCTCCAATATTTTTATTGTCCCAGTGAATCACGTGATCTGCTGGGACGTTTTCTCGTGACTCAATGGGTGTGATAAGAATCGGGAGTTCCGATAGGACAGACCCAAATAAATACAATTAAAGTTCAAATTAACTTACATTTATTGGGAATCCAAAAAGAAATGTTTTTCTTGAAATTCTTCTGGGCCATTATTCACTGACGATCGAATAGCTTTTGTTTACAAACGGTCTCCATTCTGTTCGACTTACTATTGAACACGATTTTTATCGAACCTTCAGCAATTAGGGTTTCTACAAAGTAATCTGTAAACGGAAGAGTCAATACTTGAAAATAAAAATTCCTGAAGACACAAAGAAACACCAAAACGACCCCGAAAATGTGTTAAATAATAAACTAGACAGGTATCTAAGTGTTTATTTTCACTACCTTTGAACTTAGATTTTTTTATTTCAAATTAAATGCCGATGTACGATAACATTTTGTTCTGTGTAATAAATAATTATCTATCTATCTATGTATTTCTAATCATAAGAATACATAAATAACAAAAAATAGTGTCACTTTTTCTAAAATAAATATTACTACAATAAAAAACAGAATCTTACCATAAAAATAACCAATATTTATCTAAAAAAACACCACTGACA
Source organism: Chloroclysta siterata (assembly GCA_932294275.1). Lineage (NCBI taxonomy): Eukaryota > Metazoa > Arthropoda > Insecta > Lepidoptera > Geometridae > Chloroclysta > Chloroclysta siterata. The sequence continues at coordinate 13,987,231 of OW028599.1, read as the reverse complement.
TGACAAACGGACACAACTCACAACTGGTTCAGTTGACGTATCGTCCGTGTGAATCGTGTTATGTCACGTGACGTAGAACTTTGAATCAATAAATAATTGTTTGACTTGTATCGAAGTAGGTGATTCTCAAACTGTTTTCATTTACTTATTTCTGCCGCCAAGCAGCGTTGCTGTGTTTCGGTTTGAAGAGTGTGGTTACCGGTGTAATTACAGGCACATGACGCTTAACATCTGTATGCCTCAAGTTGATGGACGCAGGGCAGTGCATCGTAAGGCACGTTCTTATCGTGGTGACCTACGACGCAATGCTTTGTTATAGGTGATGGTTACCACTTAAAATCAGGTGGGCCATCTGCTTGTTCCATCAGCTGATAGTATAAAAAAAAACTTTGGGTATACTAACAGAAAATTGAAAACTGAAACGGCTTCACGACTTTGATCCCCAGGCACGGTAGATAGCCCCTCAGATATTTAAGTACCTAGTACGAACGTTAGATTCTTTGAGGACGTCTAAGAGGATAGTCAGAGGCACGCCCAAACATTAAATTTGGACGTACACTAATAGTATCATATTTGACGAATAAAACGCTAAAAAGCAAATTTTGATAAATTCTAAGTACTTTCTACTTTTAGAATCATGTTTATTACTATAAAAGCTATATTTTCCATTCGATGGATCAATGTGCATAATATATAGATTTCTAAGCTATTTTTCAATAGTATTTTTTTCGTTGGCGTGAGTATCGACTAATTGCTTGTGGAAGTATTATTGTGAGATTGATATCAGCTTAATTTGTATTTACATCGTCCAGGTGATTTATTTGTTTTGTAGTGTTTTAACGAACTTTAACAAATAAATATGACCTCATTTTTTTCATACTACTTACTGATGGCACACGCTTATGGCCCACCTGATGTTAAGGCGAAGACAAGAGCTAATGTGACTCTCACTCGCACGTTTCGACATGTTAAAAGATATAAAATCACTAAACTCATTTTCGAAAAATCGCAATCAACCGATTTGTGTGCAATCACATTGCACACAGTTTAGTGAACATTTCAGTTTGATCGATACATGTTTTCCTACTCAAAAGCTTGCTTATGTTCGAAAACTAGTAAAGCAAACTTTTGAGTAGGAAAACATGTATCGATCAAACTGAAATTTTCACTAAACTGTGTGCAATGTGATTGCACACAAATTGGTTGATTGCGATTTTTCGAAATGAGTTTAGTGATTTTATATCTTTCAACATGTCGAAAAGTGCGAGCGAGAAGTTGTTTGATAGTTGTCAGCCCCTTAAGTGGTAACCATATAACAGAGTATTGCCTCGCAAGTTACGTACGAATAGGAACGTGCCCTAAGATGCACCCTGCGTCCATCAAATAAAGGCATACAGATGTTGCCCGTAATTTCACTGGCAACCACAACCTTCAAACTGAAACAGCAAAGCTACTCGACATAAATAGGCATGGTAGGAGTACTTCCCCGGACGAGCGACACATAAACACTACTACACTCTACTACTCTCAACTCTCTTACTATTATTCAGTAGGTTTTCTATGTTTGGTCGATAAATTTGGAATCATTGTTTCAATATAAACATGGTTTTCTCAGAAGTTAATAAAGGTATATTAAGATCAAAGTCACTTAGTTATGACAGAGGACTTTAGTGCCCCACGTCAAATCAGCTGGTTATTTATAAACTTACTAGGAAATATGAAGGATGGATTTAACAATTTCTTGCTTTGATTACACTTCATGAGGGGTCGGCACATTATGTTCTTTCTTTCAACCGTTTTCTTATTAGACGTTATCTTAGTAGTCATTTCTTACTTTCTTAAGTCATCTTTCACACAATCCATTCATCTTTTCTGCTTGGAGAACAAAGTCGTGAAGGAGTTTTTTTTTATGGCCAAGATTCTGTACCCTGTTTTATACAAGAAGGCTTTGTATGTACACAAACCTACCACTATAGTCACCTCTCTCTAGTCTTTAAGGTTTGCTGGAAGAAAACTCTTGTTAGGGTTAAGTTCGCCTTTGTACATACATACATAAAATCACGCCTGTTTCCCATAGGGGTAGGCAGAGACCACGGATTTCCACTTGCTACGGTCCTTACATAGCTCTTTCGCTTCATTCACTCTCATAACATTCATGCCTTTGTACATGTCCTCTATATCTGTCTTTTTCCTATGTATTGCATCTGTGCCTATTTGTGCAATAAAGAATAAGAATGCTAGCTACAGATACTCTCGGCTGGTGTATGCCGAGGACAAACCACCATTCAAAAAAATTTAATTCATGTTAACTTTAAAGATTTTATTTACTCATGCTTCATAACACCTTTATATGAAAATATAAAACCAATAAAAGGCTATTTTTATCGACCAAAAGTGTGAGTGTAATGTAAAATGATTTTTATATTACTGCAGTGCGCCTTAGCTGCTTGTCAAGAATTTTCAAGTAACGATAACATCGTTCTCGGTAATGTTAAAAGAAGGAATCAAATACCATTATATCAAATCAGCAGACGATTCAGTGATAACTTAAATTACAGGAAGACCAAAGATATACGGGATGAAGGGTTGGACCGAAGAAGAGAAGACATAAGAAACAGAGAAGAAATCGTATTTGATAGAGAAATAGATGACGTTATTTACGACAAGAAAGATAGTTTTGATCGAAAGAGAGATAAATCAAAAGACACAAAAAGAGATTCAACTGGAAAAACAAGAGATAACTTTAATCAGAAAAATTATGGTATGTTCTCTGGAAACAGAGATGAGATTTTATACAGTAAAAGAGATGAATCTTATGATAGACAAAGAGAAGAAGTTTGGGATAGAAGAAGAGAAATAGATGAGAATTTAGATAGGAACAGAAAGGAGATGATAGAAAAACAGAGACATGACGCAATAGATAGGAAAAGAGATAAAATATGGGACAGAAGATTCGAGGTAAAAACTGGATGCAATTAGTCGAAATCGTTAAAATTGTTTGCAATATCTATCATTTCATTTGAAATCCAGCCAAGCGAGGCGGTTGCCAAAAAGCTAGTGGACTTATTAAATGTGTTGCTTCAAAAATATCTGCTAAAATATTTTAAAAAGTCACTTTGCTCATTCTATCTTATTTTATAATACGTATGCAAGTTTTAAAATTACAAAAATACTAGTGGCTATACTGCGTTTTTTAGCATCGATCCAAACGCCCGTTTCAAAAAACGTGTCACGCGCTGTGTCTAAAAAAATGCCAAAAGCCAAGTTTTCATTGGAAGGAAGGTACAGAATTGACTGATATTTTTTACAAAAGACTAACTCAAGCTTTGGCCAAACCTGCGCTTTGCACACCTACACGACCGCAACGCGGGCAAAGTGCTATAGAAAAGTATGGATAGCGTCTGCCGCGCAGCGGAAGCGTCTCCCGCTTCCCGCGTTACTGACGCGCAGGTTTGGCCGAATCGTAAGGCTTGACAAAAAAGTCTATAGAAACGGAACTAATTTGACATGCGGGTGTTTTGCATAGGTGCGAGCAAGACCGCATGTGACCTATCAATATCTACTCTATTTCGCCAAACTAAACATTGATATTCTATTATTTTTTAGCAATCAGAAAGAGAAGCCAATCGTCTAGAAGAAACAAAGGATAAGTTGGATAGCTTGCACCAAGAACTGCGTTGGCTAACTATCAATACTGACGAAGGCATCGGTATTGGAATATAAAAACGAAAACATCTAGATGGAAAAATAATAAAAGCCTGTAGACGTCATCTCAAAATCTCAAGGACCACATCGTCCATAAACCAGCTGATCGGTACTTCTTAATAACTACTGCGATGTACACTCAAGTGTTGAAATTACTAAATAAATAAATAGCTGCGGCAGCTACGGTCTCAATATCCATTTTTTAAACGTTAATGTACGAAGGCGTGTTGCGTCTGTCGAGAATGAACGTAGACTGATCGACCTACAGAAGTGTGGACAGCTCGTGGAAATTCATCTGCGGATGCATCTGCCAGAGTCCGCGGACGCATCTGTTGACGTGTAGAGGAGGCTTTTGTTGGTAGTAGTTCGCTCGAAGGCTAAACACTTGTGAACATAGAGGTTTGTTCGCTGACTGAATGAAAAAAAATATTGCATCAGTAATTGAATTCCCATACCTAGTTCAAGTTACCGGGAACGGTTATATAAACGAACCCCACACAGAGAAAACGCCCATTATATTAATGTTAGCAATAACTAAATAAGCGAGTGACCCGCGGGCAGCTAGTTTGGAATAAATTATTACATAATTTTAGAACTTTAAATGTTGCGTGTTTATGTTCCTAACTTTGTCCGAATTGCATGCAACATGGCGTAGTTTTAATCGTAATCGGGTTTACGTAATCTCACAAAACACGTGATACCCTTAGTACCGCTTGCACAATAATAACTAATCGTATTTAGCGAGCCCCTATTCTAATTTAGAAAGCTAATGACGATTAACGTCCTGGTAAAAATAAGCTGCTAAATATGATTAGCGAACTTAATTAGACAATGGAAATTTAGTTTTTAATTCTGTCTGTTTGGTAAACGTGTTTAACAATTCTTTTCAATCAGACCTTTGTGCAAGTATTATTTTATAAAATACTAGCGGCCTGTCCCAGCTTCGCATGGGTGGTCATAATTTTTTTTAACATTTTAGGTTAAACTTAGACCGTGGGTTCGAGCCTCGCGTCTACTTATTTCATACATTTGCACGTTCTTCTCCTTGAGTGAGTGAAATCGCACCCCGTGCGTGACCCGTGAACCCGTTAACATTTTTAATTTCGTCATATCTTTTGAATGGAATGTCCGATTTGAAAAATTTAAGAAGTAATCTATAGGTATTGAAACCGTCTTAATTATGAAATAATTTATTTGGATAAGGATTAATACCAAGGTACAAATAAAGACCCTTTTCTAGCGGCGGCATTTCAATTATTTTTTTATTATAAAAGAACTTAGACAGCAACCGCTCGCTTAAAATAGCTAAACAAGGCATATCCCAAGGAAAATCCTGGATCACTGGTCTTAAAGATAACCTTGGCAAAAAACATCAAAGCCGCGATAAAATTTTAGATATTTGCACTAACTTCTACCAGCGTCTATACTGTGCTGGACTTAACAAAGTAGAACCAGTCGCTGAAAATTACTGTTGCCCTGATTCCATTCCCCCCATTACTGGTTTTGAAGTTCATTGTGCGCTTCAGAAAATGAAGTATAGCAGAGTCCCTGGAGAAGATGGTATAAGCACAGAAGCCCTAAAAATTGGCGAACCTACCCTTCTACCCCACGTTACCAATTTGTTCAACAACATCCTATCCACAGGAAAATTTCCAAAACAATTTTGCCATTCTAACGTAATTCTGATACATAAAAAAGGTGAAAAATCTGATATTAACAACTATAGGCCTATTAGCCTTGTTTCCCATGTTTATAAGGCATTTATAAAGGTTATTGATAACCGTATCTGCAAACAGCTAGACTCAGAGCAACCTCCCGAGCAAGCTGGATTTCGCACAGGACTTTCAACCACAGATCACCTTCACACAATAAACCAAATTCTAGAAAAACATCACGAATTCCAAATTCCTCTTTACCTAGCTTTTGTTGATTATTCGAAAGCCTTTGATAGTATCTCCCACTCAGCAATATTCAGTGCTCTACAAAATCAAAACATTGATGAAACTTACATCAAAATCATCAAACAAATTTATCTCAACAGTACAGCAGCCATTAAAATTCAAACTCCTGGCCCATCATTTGCAATAGAAAAGGGAGTAAAGCAAGGCGACCCACTATCACCGAAACTCTTCAATAGCACGCTGGAAGAGATTTTCAGGAAGCTAGCGACAAAATCAAAATCAAAATCAAAACGGTCTTTATTCAGTACAATCACAAGGATCACTTTGAAACGTCTTATATACTAGGTGAATCTATCGCCAGTTCCTCGCGACCAAAGCCTAGAAGAACGGGCAAGAAACTAACGGCTTGGTTCCTAGCGTTTTTTTGTATGATCCTTTTTACAATTTTATTATGGTACCTACTTAATTGTTTAGTGTTTTTAATGAGTTGGAGCATAGATCAGTCCCAAGCTTTTTTGTCATCTATATAATCAGAAATTTTATAGTAAGCTTTTGTACAAAGTTTTCTTTTTATTATGTTTTTGAATTTGTTAATCGACAACTGGTGAATCTCACTTGGGACTTTGTTAAAGAAGCGTACACATTGTCCTGCAAACGATTTGCAGGACAATGTGTACGCTTGTTTAACGACAAGTTGGGTAGACAAGGGCATTGAAGTTGGCGGAGTGAGGTTGACTAATCTCCGCTTCGCTGATGACATAGTTCTTTTCGCTAATACAGCTCAGGAACTACAATCCATGCTTGAACATCTGAGCAATGCAAGCCTTGAAGTTGGATTGATGATGAATATGTCAAAGACCAAGGTAATGACTAACAGCACTGCCTATAGCATTACAGTCAATGGTGAAACGATGCACTACGTCCATGAATACATCTATCTCGGCCAAGTGGTGTCCCTCCAGACAGGCAGACAGGACAAAGAAATTGCCAGACGTATTGAGAACGCCTGGAGGACCTACTGGTCGATGAAGGAACTACTGAAGGGCAACCTTCCAATGAAACACAAACGCAAACTCATGGACATGTGCATTCTTCCCATTCTAACATATGGCTCGCAGACTTGGTCTTTGACAAATATTCAGAAATCCAAACTCAAGGTTTGCCAACGGGCAATGGAGCGCAGCATCCTGGGAATCCAACGAATAGATCGCGTCCGAAACACCATTCTGCGCTCCAAAACTAAAATTACCGACGTGGGACATAAAGCCGCTAGCCTAAAGTGGGACTGGGCCGGTCACATCTGTCGCATGCCGGATGACCTGTGGGCCAAAACCACTACCGAGTGGTGCCCTGACACGGCGAGGCGGCGTCGTGGCAGACCGCGCATGAGATGGCGGGACGAGTTGGACGCCTATGAGAGGGACTGGAGGATGAAGGCTCATGATCGTAGTGACTGGCGGAAATGGGGGGAGGCCTTTGCCCAACAATGGGACACTATAGGCTAATAGTAATAGTAATAGTAATAAAAGAACACTTAGTGTGACATAACTATAATAGTTAGACATATGCTGTCGCGACATTTTTTGTAGGTGATGACGTGTTCTACAAAATCGTAGTACATTATTTTGTTCTATCATCAATAGTTTTCGCAGCGCACGCGATGAAGGTTTTTGTTTTCCACCTTACATTATTGAAGTTTTAGTATGGATCCCTGATTTTTTTTAAAATATAATATAGCCTATGTTACTCAGGGATAATGTAGCATTCTAATGGTGAAAGAATTTTTGAAATCATACCAGTAGTTTTTGAGCCTATTCGATACATACAAAAATACAAAAAAAAAATATACAAATCTTTCCTCTTTATAATATTAGTGTAGATATTAAAAAAAGTTTGATTTTCAAGCTTATAAAACCTTAACTTTCAATGAAAAGTTTGTAGCCTAATAAATTATACAGGCAACATTTCTCGCCGGGCCTGGAGATCGAACCCACGGCCTACAGCGCAGAAGGCATCCAGCAATTTTATGAGTAGTAGAGCTCTTTGTGAAGGGCTCGTCCGGGGAAGTACTACCACCATGATTTTTTGGCGACAGAAAAAGGCGTGATGGTAATACTTCCCCGAAAGAGCCTTTCACAAAGAGCTCTACTACTTTATTAAGTTTCTTGTAAGACAAAACGTTTTATCTTACCATGTTTCAATATGGTGATTTAATTAATCCAAATAAGGGCTTAATGTAAATTCCATACTATCTACTATAAGCTCAGGCTTTGTCTCTTTAAAGCTCTGATCACCATATTACGGTTATAATTATTATAACCTCACAGCTTTCACAGCTCAGTTGGTAGTAGGTCTGCCTTCTGCGCCGTAGGCCGTAGGTTCGATCCCCACCGATAACAAATATTTGTCAAAAGAACATAGATGTTTGTTTTCTTTCTGGGCTAGTGTAATTATTGTAATGTCTTATATGTATATTATAAAAAAGTATGTATTTACAAAATAAAAAGTATTTAAGTATTATAATATCAACTATCTGGTTCCCATATTACAAGCTTTGCTTAGTTTGCGACTAGATAGTGCTAGAAGTCCATCAATATTTATTTAGTTATTATGAACGCTATTCTTACCGTCTTTAGATTTATATTTCAATACAAAATCCAGCGCAAATAGAACCTTTGGATCAGATTTAATTTGTCGCACGCCTTTTTCTGCCGCCAAGCAGCAATGTTGTGTCTCATTTTGAAGGGTGAAATTGCATTATGCTTTACACCTGTATGCCTCATTTCGATGTACCCAAGGTTGACCTATTCCAATAAGTTCAACTATTAAGTTCAACCAGTTGAACTAATTGGACGAAAAATTCCATTTATTTCAACTTTGTTCTTTTTTTGTAAAAGTTGAACTTTCTGGACAAAATTGTTCCTATAAGTTCAACTTTCTGTTTATTTTTCAATTACAAAGAAAGCTATACAAACTTGTGCAACGTAGGGCACGTTTCGAACTAATATGATTTGCGAGGCAATGCTTCGTTGCAGATGATTTACCACAAGAATTTGTATGAAGAAACTGTGCGAAGTGTGTTTGTCAAATAATTATTTTTTCGCTTCTTATATTGTGGTAACTTTATGACAGTGGCTGTTTCTTAGAAAACCAAGTGACGAACCAACAAGATAAAGTACCACTTAATCCGTCTTGCAATAGCAATCTTAATTATTTTCGGAAAAGCAAATATTTTGTTTAGTAAGCCGTAACTACGGCAGCTGTTTGTCAAACGTATTTCCGTTAAAATTTTACCCTTTGTCATTTGTCTTTCGACCCATTTCATGGTTGTCAGTTTGCGTACTCAACTACTTGAATTTTTGACATAATGCGGAAAATCTCAAATTCTGCAATATTGCGATTCTATCCTAATGCTTATGGCCGGTTTCTGAAAGCTCAATCAAAACTAATTGGATGTCAAGTCACTCGTCATTTCAGCTACTACATTTTTTTATACAACTAGCTGATGGAACAAGCAGATGGCCCGATGTTAAGTGGTAACCATCACCTATAACAAAGCATTGCCTCGTAAGTTACGCACTATAGGAACGTGCCCTACGATGCATTGCCCTGCGTCCAACAACTTAAGGCATACAGATGCTAAGCCTTAAGTGCCTGTAATAACACCGGCAACCACACTCTTCAAACCGAAACACAGCAACGCGCTTGGCGGCAGAAAAAGGCATGGCGGTAGTACTTCCCAGGACGAGCCCTTCACAAAGAGCTCTACTACTCTTAAACTTTTTTCTTGTAAGAAGAAAGTATACATAATATACAATTTTAAAGAACCCACTGGTCAATAAAATAGCAAAAATTTATTCACCGTATTCAAAATTATACTCTACTTTATTTTCCGAAACTATATAATTCGTAGTAACACATACATATTTACATATACATGAGGCTTAACATCTGTATGCCTCAAGTTGATGGACGCAAGGCAGTGCATCGTAGAGCACGTTCCTATCGTGCGTGACTTACGAGGCAATGCTTTGTTACAGGTGATGGTTGTTGCATCAGCTAGTTGTATAAAAAATTGAACTCCCTTCTTACCACAGTAGTTTAAACAGCATAAAAACTAAACAATACATGGTTGCATAAGCAACCTGTGAGCTTTTCAAGTGCTGGTGCAGCGTCGAACTATTCGTCTGATGATGAGTTGTTTGAGGAAGAGGCATTAAGGTGATAGAGGGAATATCGATGGTTGTTGAGTCAGTATACCGCTAGTTGCTAATGTCTCATTAGCATTAGTAGCAGGCGGAGAGCCCGACTTACCCCTCCAACTCTCCCCGAGATGGAGGGGATGCGAGTGCATTTTTCCATCGTAAAAAAAACCCTAGATGAACTGATGACAAACATACTGCATGACTCAGTGCCCTAGGTGTGTGTATTTACTTATTGTATACAACTTACAGTCCACAAAATTCTCAGTAAATAAGGACATAGAAACTACGCAGTTAAAAGAAATTAAATTGTGTGTAAGCTCATTTTTCACTAGACACATTCTTCGCTATATTGAATCTTAAACTAGCGCGATAAAGTTCATTATTCATTGCAAGCCTCAAAGCCTTTTTACTTACCTTTGCTTACTATTGATTGGTGTCCTCAGTAATCAAACACTATTTGCCGATAGAATCTGAAGCACTCGTGATTGATTGAATCGCAGACACCTGTATTTGAGCCACGTTTTGTCTAATGTTTGCTTCAATTTGGAGGTACAGTCGCAAACAAACAAAAATACTGCTGACTTGAAAACTTTCTTTTGTTCCAAGTTGGTAACACATGGTCGAAAAAAAACAGAAAAAAATAAAAGAGGATAATTATTTTTCGCTGAGGTAAATAAAATAATATAATTATAATAATAATATAACATAATAACGGTTGATTGAGGAGAGTATAGAGAAAAAACCTGTGGTACCGAATGTCGGATAAAGACAAACAAATGATGATGAACTGTAAAAAAAAACATGAACAGCCTTACGATTTTGATCCCCAGGTGTGGTAGATCTACCGGTTCCTGGCAAAAAAGTCGAGGCTATATTTTTTTTTTTACTTTTTCCTCTCTTTTTGTGAGTAATATTCGTAGAACTTTTTGTGTATGGCTCGTCGGGGAAGTACTACCACCATGCCTATTTGTGCCACCAAACAGCGTTGTCGTGATTCGATTTGAAGGGTGTGGTTGCCGGCGAAATTACAGGCATATGTGGCTTAACATGTGTATGTCTCAACTTGATAACGCAGGTCAGTGTATCGTAGGGCACGTTCCTATTGTGCGTGACTTGAAAAGTAATGCTGTTTAGGGTTCCGTACACAAAAAGGTAAAACGGGACCCTATTACTAAGACTCCGCTGTCCGTCTGTCACCAGGCTGTATATCTGTGATAGTTAGACAGTTGAAATTTTCACAGATGATGTATTTCTGTTGCTGCTATAACAACAAAGACTAAAAAACTACCCGTACGGAACCCTTCGTGCGCGAGTCCGACTCGCACTTGGCCGGTTTTTATGAGGTGATGGTTCACTCTTAACATTAGGTAGGCCATCTGCTTGTCTCATCAGCATTACCTCTATAAAAAAATATCTACAATAGGTGCAAGAGCCTATTTCCTTTACTAATGTTTATTTTTAATTAATAACAGGCCTGTTGCTCAGCTTCTTTTGTTTCCGAGTGTACTCTCAATGATTTATATCGTGGCTCTGAGTATTGTTTACTTCAATTTGGAGGTGGTTCAGGAGTTGTTTGTGTATCGATTACAAATCACTTAAGCGATCGATGATTTTGGCTGGTATTGCGAGACCGCTTTTTTTAAGTAATAAATCATTTTAAATACAAAATTATTTTTTGTTTTGATTTCAGTAGGTACTTTTATAATTTAAAAAAATTGTAATTTCATTACATGAAATCATTATATTATATATGATTATATTATATTATATGAAATCATTATATTATGAGGCTCGGATTCGTTCTTCCTGGAAATGTATAGGGGAGGCCTATGTCCAGCAGTGGACTTCTTAGGCTGATGATGATGATGATGATTATATGAAAACTTTTGGTTTATGCATAAGACTTAGCTAAGTATTTAAGGAGAGTTTTACAATCTCGAAGGAAACGTAACCGTCTTTATTTAAGCCTTTCAAAAATAAGGAAGAAAGTATTCTAATCTGAAATAGGCATGGTGGTTGTACTTTCACGGACGACCACCATACAATAGTAGACATTCGTGTCCAAAAATGGAGTTGTGTAACACACTCGCATTAAAACTGGTGCTAACTTCAGCGATGTGTTTTCACGTCACGCACCGACCTACTCAAAAGTTTATAGATGTCAAGTGTTACTGTTGATTTGAATGAACCGGAACAAAAAATATTGGCGTAGTCTTTGAATTTCTAAAATGATATATTTATTGCAAAAGTTATAATATGCAGTAATCAGAAAAAAAACTAACGCTTTGTACAAAAATCAGAAGCGGCATTTTTTATTAATCTGGATGCTACGGTTATCGTAGCCACTGCTACACAACTGCCTACGACGGTCTGTAGAGCCTCTACGGCGTAGAATATCTACAAAAATTGAGGCTTTTGTTGCTCATCGCATGCTCCATCAATATACCTACATTATCTATGAGTAAAAATATACCTCTCAAACCGGTTATCCGGTAATATATTAAGTCAAATCAATCAAGGGGTTGCAAAGATGGACGAAGGACTTGACAAAAGAGCAAAAAAAAAGTTAAACAATTTTACTGTATAAAATGATGATGATGATGGTTGGGTAATATTGGTTGGCCTTTCTCAACATTCTAAAAAAATAACAACTAAGTTATATTATTTTCAACGAATAAGTAAAAGTAAAACTTCGAAAACTACACTATACTGCGCGCTTCCTTAATCATGACCATCTCAAGAGTTCAGAGTGAACAATTAAATTATCTAAAGCCTTCTCTATTCATGTCCCTGTTATTAGTAGGCACGTTATTGGCAGCAATGATGACGACCGTGACAAGGGACGCATCGAGTATCAGCTGTTTGTTGACCTTAGCCCATTTGATCAGGTAGGTTAAATAAGTTGAACTTAGTGTGACAATATGGTGTGACCAAGAGTCCCCGCAGTGGAACTTTTCATACCAATAGTCATGTTACCTTTGTTGGAAGTTTTGTTTTGGATGACTTTGAGAAGGCATTGAATGTACATGTTGGTAGCAATATCATCGGAGTTGTAGACCACTAGTATGTTTGGGTCAAATGAGGTTAACGAGTTTAAAAAGAGATCAGCGGACGAATCAGACTCAGATAGGCAGCGTTCGGGAATCTGGGCCATATCTTGTCGTCACAAGACGTCAAGCAAAGTCTCAAGACGAAAGTCTATAATCAGTGAGTATTGCTAGTAATTACTTATAAACCTTAGTTTCTAACTGTGAAAAAGCTTGAAATTGCATAATGGGCTATGAAGAGAAATTTTCCAGGTGTTTCTACGTGATTGAATCAGAAATGAATAAATCCAAAATCCGACATAGCTCGCAGAATTAAATAATGAAGTGGCAATACGCAGTTCATATAGCACGAAGAACCGACAATCGCTGGGGCACTAAAGGTTCTCGAACGGCTACAAGTAACCAGTAGACGAAATATAGAAACCGATGCACCAACGACATTGTAAAGGTGGCAAGGAAGTCATCGTTCTGAAAAAATAAAAGCCTGACATGGCATTTATAAATAAATTTGACTTTGAGAGGACAGTCTTATAATTTTAATAATAAAAATACATTTCAGATATAATATAACAAAACCGTTTTTTATTATAATCCAAAATTAAATTTAAAATTAAATACCTTCATTTTTACAATCAGGATCACTTTAGAAAGTCTTATAAACAAAGTGAAAATGCCAGCTCATTTAGACCAAACCTAGAAGAACGAAAAAATACATTCTAGAATATAGGTCTCTCCTTTATTTAAAGGAGAGACCTATATCTAGAGACCTATAAATATTTCAAAGTCAGTAGTAATCAACCCATAATAAGCCTTTTTCCACTGCGTATTAAAAGCCATCATCTTTATCAAGCTTCCAAAGTGATACTCAACCAAGTGGAATCGGACCAAGTGATATCGACGGGTACATTCAACGTTCATTCCGCCAAATGAAAATACTAGTTATTCGTAATTCCATCCTGTTCTTTTCGCTTGTGAAAAAACGAGACCAAGCACAAATGAACCGAAATGAAAACCACTGCTAATGGAATACGGGGGAATATCTGGTTTATTTGTAGGTTAGTTCTACAGGGTTGGCCATAAATCTACGAGTTGAAGATATAAATCCATTGGGGCATCCACCCAGTCTGCGGGAAAGCTGGAGGAAATAAAACTTGAAGTGGACATAGCAAGACTAATGCGGTGTCTAAATGTTAGGAATTGAAAAAAAAAACATTGCAAATTACTACACCTGTTTTTTGTGAACACAATACAATAATATGCAAGATTCATCGTTTTAGGCTGCAAGTACGGCAATGTAATTACCAAGTCTAAAATTAAATCAAATACGCTTATTTGGGAATCAAATTATTATTTTAATTTGTAAACACAGTAGGCACATAAAATATCCAAGATGCAGAAACGTTTTAGGCTGCAAGTATTGCAATGTAATTACAAAGTCTCAAATCAAATCAAATATGTTTATTTGGGAATCAAAAATACCAGTTAAAAGTCGGAACAGCTAATAAGTAAATTGCAAAAAAAACTTTCTTATATTTGCCTATTTTTTTTTATCCAACTAGTTTATGGAGCAAGCAGATGGCCCACCTGATGTTAAGTGGTAACCATCACCTATAACAAAGCATTACCTTGTAAGTCACGCACGATAAGAACGTGTCCTATGATGCACTGCCCTGCGTCCATCAACTTGAGGCACTCAGATGTTAAGCCTCATGTGCCTCTAAATACACCGGCAACCACACTCTTCAAACCGAAACACAGGAACGCTGCTTGGCGGCAAAAAAGGCGTGCCGGTAGTACTTCCCCGGACGGACGAGCCCTTCACAAAGAGCTCTACTACTCTTATAATTATTACACACTAGACTAGACTAGATGAACCGGTGTACTTCGTATCACCTATCTTCGCAATTTTTCTATATTTTTAACGATTTATCCTCCTCACCGTTTAAACCTTCCCTGGACTACGACAAACATTTCAAATCCAAAAACAGCTAAATCGGCCCAGCCGTTTTCGAGTTTTAGCGAGACAAACGAACAGCAATGGATTTTTATATACATAGAGATAATTTATACATGATCCCTCTTTCAGAAAGCACTTATGGGGCGGAGATAGGAAATCTTGGTAAGTTTGGTCATAGTAATTAACTAGCTTTGTCGAAGTTTTTAGTATAATTCGATTTCTCTACGCACAAGAACTTATCGTGTGACCTAAGTATGTTAAATTGGAGGTAAGTGCTGATTGGAATTTATTGGTGTTTTTATTTTGGCAGCGTTCACAACTCAGTTGGTATTAGCTCTTTCTCTGCGCTGTAGGTCGTAGGTTTGATCCCCACCGAGAACAATATTTGTGTGACCAACATAGATGTTTGTTCTCTATCCGGGTGTTATTATATATAATAATATTATTTAATTATATATAATATATATTTACAAACAAAAAAATAAGTATCATAATATCAGCTACCTGGTTCTCATATTACAAGCTTTGCTTAGTTTGGTGCTAGATAATGCTGTGTGAAAAGTCCACCAATATTTATTATTTATTAATTTAGGTACCTACTCTTAAACAAATAAACAAAAAAAAAACACTGGTTCCACATAGAGTTAGGTAGAGACAATAAAATTAACTAAGTGATTGAAAATTTGTGTATTTATACAAACTGTTAGCATAAATTATCGCACTTTGCATGAATATTGTAAAAAAAGCCGAGAAGGTAAGAATAAGAATAATAATAAGAATATTTTGATTTACAACTTCTACAAAAAGCGAAGGAAAATGAGTCTTAAAGGCAGAAGAACAAGAATGAATAAATGAATGAGTCTCAAAGAAAACATGAATATTATAAAAAATTAATTACCACTTATCGTCAGGTGGGCCATCTGCTTAATTGTTTCATCAACAAGTAAAAAAACTGCGTGTGAAATTTGAATAAATAAATAAATAAATAAATATTGGTGGACATTCCACACAGCACTATCTCGCCCCAAACTAAGCCAAAGCTTGTGATATGGGAACCAGATAGCTGATATACTACTTATATACTTTTTTTTTGTAAATACATACTTATAATATTATACAACGTGTTGATGAAGTTATGTAGGCAAACAAAGAGCGTGTATTTAGACCAAGCACTGGAGTACTTTGACGTGTGCAACGGTTGAATACATCGTTTTCGAAATTCCCATAGAAAAGTAAAATTAATATTTTCTCAGACATTTACAACAGCCCTGTCTGTGTACGTGTCAAGGTCACACGCACGCGCGCTTCTATCTAGGAAAGAGAAAAACAACGATAACCTACGAGATAATTTGAAATACTTACCTTTCGGTAGGTAGGTAGGTACGCCGCCAATCCCCTGACACGATATTTTTACTGGTTCCTATGGATTTTGTCATTATTTACTGGCTATAATAACACTGGATAAAACTGGATTTTGGTAAGTTTGCGAGATTTCGCACGACACAGGCTTCAAACTTCACACTAAACCATTACCTCGTAGGCACTGCTCATACACATACTGACTGACGACGGCTTTTTACTTAACAATCACCATTTTATCACGTTTGATGACATTTTCTCAACAAAACAATGTACAACAACGCATGTAAACACAAACAGGGTGACCATCTCAAAAGTGGCGGTTCTACCACACACCTGCCAAAAAATCTGTCAAAATCTACCAAGCTTGACGATAAAAATACCAAAAATATGACTTCATACCATCTCCTTCGTGGCTACGGAATAAATTAAATACCTACATTACATTCAGTTACTATCTTTTGATCGTTTGTAACGGTTTGCAGTTATCTAAAACGAGATAGAAGTTGTTTAGAAACCAAATCAATAAAGGTAAAAAAGAATAAGAAGTTTCCAGTTCGGTAAAAAATAAATAAATTATAAATATTATTTCATTAAAAATTCAAACTAATAAGATTTTTCTTGAAATATTTAAAATCTGCCAAATGGCAGAAATCTGCCACAAATGGTAACACTGATCGGCGGCCGTCGGCCGTCCTGATTGGATATGCGTTTTTAAATGCAACCAATGACAGACAGGTAAATCAAAGATTAAATAGGACAGACTAGACACTTCCCAAAATTGCAGTTGAATAATTTTGTCGTGTCAATGAACCATGGTGGTAAAGTAACAAGTTACAATTTAAAGAACTATGAATATCATAAACATTGCTTTACGACATCTAGTAATCAAACAAAAATAAATATTCTATTAAATATTGATTACGTAGCCACGTAGGTACCTAGTTACTGAATAGGTATTAGTACCAAAGATCTCAGAGAATGTTTACCGTGACTGTAATCCCTAACAGTCGCGAAAATATTTCTAGGTAGGCACATTACTAGGTAATTGGTGGCAGTTCTGTTACCTATTTTATCTACGGTTGACAACTAGAGGTCAAAGAACAGCTGTAAATAGGGCTGCCTCATGATGCGTTTAGATTCATTTTAGATAAAAGTTTAAGAGGCATTTCATGAATTAAAAACTTTAAAATTTTAAAAGTCGTAGAATAAAAGTTGTTCGTTATGACCGGTAGAATATCCTGCTTTCGGATCCCTACAACTCTTAATAAACACGTTGTATAACACCCAGACAGAGAACAAACATCTATGTTCATGACACAAATGTTTGTTCTCGGTGGGGATCGAACCCACGGCCTACGGCACAGAAGGCAGAGCTACTACCAACTGAACTGTGAAGGCTGTCACATATAATACTCATATAATTTAGAATATTTAACTTCTTCACCGTTATTTTACAACCATCTACTGACCATCTAGAGTGGAAGGCGACACTAGTAATTTTAAAAGTTTGTATGCTCAAAATACAGGGATCACGGAAAAAAATGCCCCTGTTACAGGCAGGAGAACTAAGGTGGACCATGGACAGATTTTTTCCCCCTCAAACACCCAGTTATCATGAGGTGGAACACGGCAAGAAAAAAATGCCCCTGGTACAGTCAGGTGTACTATGTGTGTATTTTAAGAGTAGTAGAGCTCTTTGTGAAGAGCTCGTCCGGGGAAGTACTACCACCACGCCTTTTTCTGCCGCGAAGCAGCGCTGCTGTGTTTCGGATTGAAGAATGTGGTTACCGGTGTTATTATAGGCACATGAGGCTTAACATCTGCATGCCTCAAGTTGATGGACGCAGGGCAGTGCATCGTAAGGCACGTTCCTATCGTGACTTACAAGGCCATCTGCTTGTTCCATCAGCTAGTTGTATAAAAAAATCAGGTGGACCACAGTCAAGGACCGGATGCGATTATCAACGCCTGAGTTATAATTTCAGCCTTCTTTGATGTTCTTCAAAGCCGTTCTGCCCTTACCAAACAAATTGTTTTAACATTAGCTTTGGCCAAACAAACTGAAGCAAATAATAGCTGTTACGGTCCATTTACACAGTGGTTCGTTTGTGGTAAGGATGTAACTGCGACATTTCTTTCTTTAGATAATCTTATTTGTAGGTATGCTAATTGTTTGTAAAAATGTTTTTTTTTTATAATTAATTGATAATGTATTGTACCGATTCTATTTTATTTTATTATTTATTATTCACTAACTTCTGTTTTTACCTGTGTTTAACACAAAAAAATGTTTGTACACCGACTGGTTGGAACTAGAGGATCCAAGTGAATGTAATCTCAACACCCTGCATTACCTAGTTTCACAAACAATAAATATTTCATTTCATTTCATTTGAGGCAAATTAATCTAATTGTCTTTTGGAAAAATTAAATGACTTTCATTTCATCACTGATTGACCTCATAGGTGAGATGGCAGAAGAATGAGTCTTTTACGAGGCAATGCTTTGTTATAGGTGATGGTTACCACTTAAAATCAGGTGGGCCGTCTGCTTATTCCAACCTATAACAAGGCATTGCTTCAATAGGAACTTGCTTTATGATGCACTGCCTTGCGTCCATCAACTTGAGGCATACAGATGTTAAGCCTCATGTGCCTGTAAATACAGCGGCAATCATAGATCGGAAAAGGCGTGGATGTAGTACTTCCTCGGACGACCCCTTCACAAAGAGCTCTACACTCTTAAATGCAGATAATATAGCTAAAATCTTCGATTTTCATGAAAAAAAACATAAGCCGCTTACTAACTTTTGAACAAGAAACTCGGTTCCTATAAGCCTCTGAAACTGAAATGTACGTTTACATAAGCTTAAGACTTTATGTATAATTAATTTTATACTGAAAATTATAGAATAATTCAATTTATAAATTTAAATTCAATTCCTACATCCTATCCTATATTTCTTCTTCATGTTTGTTTTTTTTTTTTATACATCTAGTTGATGGAACAAGCAGATGGCCCACCTGATGTTAAGTGGTAACCATCACCTATAACAAAGCATTGCCTCCTAAGTCACGCACGATAGGAACGTGCCCTACGATGCACTGCCCTGCGTCCATCAACTTGAGGCATACAGATGTTAAGCCTCATGTGCCTGTAATTACACCGGCAACCACACTCTTCAAACCGAAACACAGCGTTGCTGCTTGGCGGCAGAAAAAGGCGTGGTGGTAGTACTTCCCCGGACGAGCCCTTTACAAAGAGCTCTACTACTCTTAAAAAAAAGTTTGTTTGTGGCTCACTCGCGCCTTAGTCACAGAACGGATGGGGTAAAACTTAGAACAAATATCGTTCGTAACCTGAATTAGCATACTGGCTTTTAATTAAAAAAAATACTAGGAACAGAGTTGAAAAAAAACAAACCCCTTAGAGGGAAAAAACAGTATTAATGATCACTTGTAAGTAATACGGTAGAAAAGTCGCGAGTGTGACAATCAATCCATATTTTACTACTCAAAAGTTTGCTTTACTAGTTTTCGTACATAAGCAAACTTTTAAGTAGAAAAACGTGTATCGATCAAAATATTTTTTTTGCTACACTGTGTGCAATGTGATTGCACACAAAATGGTTGATTGCGATTTTTCGAAAATGAGTTTAGTGATTTTATATCTTTCAACATGTCGAAACGTGCGAGCGAGACATTAGCTCTTGTATTCGCCTTAAGACAAACTACAAAGTGACGAAACAAGCGAAAAATAAAAGTTAAAATAAATAAAATATCCTTGCCTAGATTGCCATAAAAGTCAGACAAAGTTTATCACCACGACATGCCGTTGAGTCGGAGATAGACAACGCAAGTTATAATCACCAAGCTTCAGAATACATCATGTAGTATGAACACAGCCTTGTACTAGGTATGAACACAGACTTGCTAACTAAGCAAACAAGTATGTTGTTCTTCTTGTTCACTAGTTCTTTCGAAACGGTGTGGTGAAAGGATTCTTCAATTTTAATTGTTTAAGGATTAACGCGGTCACTTGCGTGTTTTTGATTTTGACAGAATGTCACTACAGTCTTAATAATTTTTATTGGTAATATTTCCAATGTAAAATAAGTAAAAAAATACAATTAAGTTAGAAGTTCGTTATTTAGAGTAGAGAGCTTGTGATGGGCTCGTCCGGAGAAGTACTACGACCACGCCTTTTTCTGCCGTCAAGCAGCGTTGCTGTGTTTCGGTTTGAAGAGTGTGGTTGCCGGTGTAATTACAGGTACATGAGGCTTCAAATCTGTATGCCTCAACTTGATGGACGCAGGGCAGTGCATCGTAGGGCACGTTCCTAACGTGCGTGACTTACGAGGCAGTGCTTCGTTATAGGTGATGGTTACCACTTAGCATCAGATGGGCCATCTGCTTGTTCCATCAGCAAAAAAAGAATAGAAAAATCTTTTTGTCTCATAAATATCTAAATTTACAAAATAGCAATTTACAATGTTTACTTGTTTTATAGTGTTAACCTACACATAAGGAAAACCACCAAAATTTAATATAGTCCTAAAAAATATTATCCGAGTGGGATTTGAACCCACGACCTGCCCCGTATCAAAGGGAAGGTCGTGGGCTCGAATCCCACTCGGATAATTACTTTTGGGACTATATTAAATCTTAGCAATTTACAAAATAGCCGTCATGTTCATATAGGTAATCATAATCATCTATGCTACATTTCTCGGTCTTTTGGTAATTTTTCGTATTTTTTCATTATTAAATCTACAGGTTGTATTTTATTACTCTGAGTAACACATAGAGCGACAATGTAACTAATGCACAGTGACTAACTTTTATTACAATCGTAAAAATGTTAATAAATTGTTAATATGTTTCGGATATTGCAATATTTTGAATAACGAATAATAAAATAGGCTATCTTCGAAATAACAAGTAACACACAAGGAATTAAAAAAAAACATATTGGTGGACATTCCACACAACACTATCTCGAATTAAACTAAGCCAAAGCTTGTGATATGGGAACCAAATAGCTGATATACTACTATATACTTTTTTTAGTAAATACATAATTATAATATTATATAACACCCAGACAGAGAAAAAACATCTATGTTCATCACACAAATGTTTGTTCTCGGAGGGGATCGAACCCACGTCCTACGGCGCAGAAGGCAGAGCTATTACCAACTAAGCTGTGAAGGCTGCCAAAAGGAATGCAGAAGGAAACGAATTCAGTACTGTCAAGTTATAATAGAGAGTATCTGTGTTTTTGTTTACAGTTTGAAGGGTGTGATGAAATAACAGGCACATCTTAAGGTTTAACATTTGTATGCATCAAGTGGATGACCGCAGGGCAGTGCATCGTAATTAACGTTCATGTTGTGCGTGACTTGCAAGGCAATCATTTGTTATTGGTGATGGTTACCACTTAACATCAGGTCATCTGTTTGTTCCATCGCCAAAACAGTTTAAAAAAACACTGATCAATTTCAAAAACATGTCAAGTGCTCGAAAGGAGCTTCTTTGAGGTACACTAAAAATCCTTTCACCACACTGTTTCAAAAGAAACTAGTGACAAGACAAGAAGAAGACTGATCAACAATTGAATTAAAAAATCCTGCATGTTCAAGAGCTGGTTGGCTAAATAATACGAATTTTATTTAGGTAACTCGCTCTTGAAAACGTCATCATAATATATGTAACCACCCAGATGAAACGAAACAGATTAAGGCTCCATTTTCCTTCAAGACTCATTACTGTGGCTAAATTGCGTTGGAATTGGGCGGAGTAAGGTATGTCGCGAAACTCGGAAATAAGCATTTTAAGCCAGTATAGGCATATTTTAGCTGCTCAAAAGATATATTTTTACTGTCTGTAATTTCTATGAGAGATTTTGTGCGCAATGCCATCCATGGCTCTAAAGCGTGATAGCTCTCGGTGAAGGAAACATCCCCTTTAGAGATCCTCAGAGGATCTGAAGAAACCTATTAAGTATATAAGAGATTTAAGGTGATGACTACTGATAAAAATAATCCTGTAAAAAAAATTGTGAGTATATTTCGTAAGCCAATGCCTTATATTATACGGCCTCAAAAGGCGTGCTCTTGGGGTCGAAACGCTATGTCAATTATATTTATGTTAAGGCGATGTCAATTTTTTAAATAAGTAGTTCATATTTCGTTGTTTGCCTTTGCCAAGAACCGGAATTGGCGAATGACTTTTGCGCGATGCCCCAACGTGTATCGACCAATCAAAGCGTTTGTGTTACACTTCTTCTTTTTCCGTTTATGGCTCCTGTCATTCGACAGACAATCTTGCCAGTGTCAAGTGAATTGTATAATTCTTTATGGTCAAGTCAGTCCATAGTCCAGTCGGCCGTCAATTGTTTTGAAAAAAATGGTGGCAGTTTTCTTCAAAACATTCGAAACATTTTCGGTCAAATCACATATGTAATACACTTTCATTGCAAATGCTTACACTTAAGATAGACCTCAAGTAATGTTGGTTTAAATACCGCCGAAATTACACAACACAACTCAAAATAACACTAGAAAAACAATTCAAATGAAAAAGATATTTTGCTTCCCAAAATGTCAGAAAACGAATCACCGTTTGCGCTATATTTTAGTGGCGCGTTTTTAGACTTTTGAGAGGACGATGTGTCAGCCATGTTTGAATAAGAAATTTCCTTGAAAAATGTAAAAAAATTAAAAGTAAAAATGTGAATGTTTTCAAGTATTCCGCCAACGTTTGACTTGAATAATCTTTTGTGAAGAATTCTATATTTTACACTACACAATAAGATTATACATATTATAATTATAAAATAGTGTAACCTATTTCACCACTACATCGGTATCTTCAGCAGATACACCTGAAGGTAATCCATTACCTGACGTTGGATTCCATTTACATTTCAATATCTCCGGCGCAGTTCATGCAAATTCCTTGAATTCCGAATATCGCGTCGAGTCCGGAGCCAATTGACGACCTAGACATGTTCTAATTTGTGATAGAAGAGCACTTTGTGTAGGAGAGAGGGATAGAGTTTGTCCGTAGAAATAACACCACAAATAACCACTATATATTACCTTTTGCCACCAAGCAGAGATGCTCGCATTTCTGCGTCTGTTTATATTGTTTGCTTTTATGTTAAACCGTCAAACAACCTCTCGGTGAGAGTTAGAATGGCGGGTGTACTATATCTACACTAATATTATAAAGAGGTAAGATTTGTATTTTTGTATGTTTGTATTTTTGTATTTTTGTATTTTTGTATTTTTGTATGTAACGAATAGGCTCAAAAACTACTGGTCCGATTTCAAAAATTCTTTCACCTTTAGAATGCTACATTATCCCTGAGTAACATAGGCTATATTTATTATTGTAAAACATTAGAGATCCCTTCTAAAACTTCAATAATGTAACCCAAGGTGGAAAAAATAATCCTTACATCGCGTGCGCTGCGAAAACTATTGATGATAGAACAAAATAATGTACTACGATTTTGTAGAACACGTCATCATCTACAAAAAATGTCGCGACAGCATATGTCTAACTATTATAGTTATGTCACAATAAGTGTTCTTTTATTATAAAAAAATAATTGAAATGCCTCCGCTAGAAAAGGGTCTTTATTTGTACTTTGGTATTAATCCTTATCCAAATAAATCATTTCATAATTAAAACGGTTTCAATACCTATAGATTACTTCTTAAATTTTTCAAATCGGACATTCCATTCAAAAGATATGGCGAAATTAAAAATGTTAACGGGTCCACGGGTCGGTGCGATTTCACTCACTCAAGGAGAATACGTGCAAATGTATGAAATAAGTAGACGCGAGGCTCAAACCCACGGTCTAAGTTTATCCTTAAATGTTCAAAAAATTTATGACCACCCATGCGAAGCTGGGACAGGCCGCTAGTATATAATATAGCTATACTATATATATTATATATATACTATATAATATAGCGAATCTAGTCACGATTGGTATCAAAAAAATATACCTTACTTTTACTATTTAGTTCCTCTCGTTCAAATATTTAACCTTCACAAAACGAAGTTAAAGCAATATCAAGGTACATATTGACTGGCAATTTGGTGGGTGCACCTTAATTCTCAATATTTGAGATTCAATATACCACAAATGAAACTAAATTATGTCAAAAACCACACACTCGCTTTGTTGATGAGTTTCGCATACGTTTTTGTTTCATTATGTTTCTGTTTTGTTTATTTTATTTATTTTTGAAATGCTTTTCTTTCTCTTTTCATTATGTCATTGATATTAAAGTATTTTTTATTTGTTTTGTTTTTTTAATGGTATAGGTACGCTAAATTGTTATGATTTTTTGGGAACGCAACCTGTTATGAACAGTTTTTTTCCTTTAGTTTTTTTCTTCGGTCAATTTTCTTATATATTCTTTTTTGCAGTAAGGCAAAGAAAAAAGGCTCAGTAAGTACCTCCAAAGGTATTGCTTAAAATGATATAAAAAAATATAATACTCTTAATCTACAACCAACAAGAATAATGATTAAAGCTTAGATATTTGTAGGAAGTTGAAAATGAAAACAGTAAATATTAAGGTCAAATCAAAGTTGACAAAGTAAATAATAATACACACCGTAATTGTCACGTTAGAAATTGGGTATCAGACAGTTTGACAACTTGATAAATTATTCACAGAAAACCTTTCGAATATTATTTAGGATAATACTGTACAATTTTAGTTGGTTAAGGCAGTTCTGTGGAAGGCTAAATTTGGTTGTATGTTTATTGTTATCAACTATGGAACAAATTGATAATGTGTCGAAACCATTCGGTAAGTGCGATGTTTTTAATTCTTATAAACTTTTTATATTCTGGTGTTCAAGAAGCTGTTATGAGCGTAAAAGGGAAATACGGTGAAAGGTTTTTTTTTATTCAACTAGATGATGGAACAAGCAGATGGCCCCCTGCGTCCATCAACTTGAGGCATACAGATGTTCAGCTTCATGTACCTGTAATTTCACCGGCAACCACACTCTTCAAACCGAAACACAGCAACGCTGCTTGGCGGCAGAAAAAGTCGTAGTGGTGGTACTCTTAGATAGTTATGATGTCAGAATGTTCATCTAAATATTCGTGTTTAGTTGTTTCATCATATAATTTATTAAACTACTTGCTGGCGAAACAAGCAGATGGGAACACCGGATATTTAGTGGTAACCATTACATAAACATTGCCTCGCAAGCACGATAGGAAAGTACGCTACGATGCACCGCCCTGCGTCCATTAACTTGAGGCATGCAATGTTAAGCCTCGTGCCTGTAATTCCAATGGAAACCTTTACCCTTCAAGCCAAAACACAGCTACGCTGCTTGCCGTCTGTAGTAGACATGGTGGTAGTACTTCTATACCTATTTTTATTTTATTTTCAGAGATATCAAAGGAACTAGAAAACATTAACTTCAAGGAATTGTTAGAACAGTTTCCTGAGTTGAAAACAAGGTTAGCTACCATCATTTAAAATGTATAAATTAACCCTCATTAACATTTTATAAAAACACATATGTATACCTAAATATATTTAGAAAAAAAATTAAAGTTATAAGTAATATTTCTTTTTATTTCAGTAACAAAGATATTCGTAAAATCACAAAGCATAGGAAGGCAAGAAAATGGTTTTTCAGCAAAAGTAAGTACCTAATTGTCTGATGATATTATTAATAGAATCCTGTGATGTATTTCAAATTGAAGTAATTGGCAGGTTATTAATTAAATTAACTTGCTTGAAACAATAATGTATTTTAAGATCCTTGTCCATAAACAAGGTGTTCCAATACTTGTGTTTAAAACTTCAGGGGGCTAAAGTACCAATATTTTTTTCTAAGGAACCAACACTAAGCGCGAAAAAAAACCAGCTGTTTCATACAAAAGTTCTATACCTACCTGGCTAAAATGTATGAAACAGCAGTTTTTTTTCCCGTTCACAGTGTTGGTTCCATAGAAAAAGTTATTCAAATTGATGGGTACTTTAGCCCCCTGAAGTTTTAAACACGAGTACCTATTGGAACACTTTGTATAGTTATAAATAATTTTTACTTGATATTCGTTTTAATCAGCCGAGCTATCTTGAATATTCGCAGAATATACACATTAATCAATATCTCAATTGATTAATGTGTATTTACTATATATATTTTTGAAAATACTTTTTATTTTTATTTTTATAAGTAATAAACCGTCCTTTGGCCACAATCTCACCTGATGGTAAGCGACGATGTAGCCAACGATGGAGCAGAACGGTCTAGAAGACACCTATTCACTCTTGCCTTGAAGAGACCCAAGTTGTAGTGATCAGGAAAGACGGACGATTTGTGTTACTTATAATTTTTGTGTGTCAGGCCTCACAACTCAGTAGAACCTCTGCCTTCTGTAGGCCGTGGGTTCGATCCCCACAGAGAACTTGTGTAATTAACAAAGACATTTGAGCTGTCTGGGTGTTATATTAATGATAAGTATTGTATATATACAATACACATAATTACAATTTACAATAGTTGTAGTTCAGAAATCTGGTTCCCATAGTATAAGTTTTGCTTAAATTATGGCTAGTATTGCATGAAATGTCCAAAATATTTTTTGATAACAATAAAACACGTTTTTTAAAATTTATTGTGCAAGAAACAATACTAAGTTTCAGCTTAAGAATGTGATCTTTCAGAGGTAAATCCGGAAAAAAAGAAGAAGGACAAGGGACCTAAGAGCCAGCTAGCAGCTTTCCAACAAGCACTGACTCCGCTGCTCATTGCCGGCCAGTGCCTGGGCGTAATTCCGGTTGCTGGAACTTTGAGGCCAGATGTTTCAAAGATGAGGTACACTAGAATCCAATTCCCCTAAAATTCATATTTCATAGTTCAAAGTTCTTGTGATTGTACTAAATAAAGACCGTTTTTATTTTAGATTTTGAGTACTGATATAAAATTAAATACTTGTTCAATAAAAATGCGAGAAATATTGAGTTATGAACTGTATTTTAATAAATTTTTAGTTTTATCAGAAAAAGCACGTCGTTTCAGTAAAGTTGTTAGAGTGGAAGGGAAGGTATCACATATCGTTCACATTTTTGTTGCCATATAAAACATTGCCAATTATTATTATTATGAAAATAACTGTATGTTTAGATATTTTTCTGAACAATAGGTACTTATAATGCAGAGCCGCCATATTAAAACAAATTCGTTCGTATGAGCTGGTATAGACCTTTCCTGGTGACGAAGTAATTGTACGTAGGTACTCTCCGCGCTTATGGTAGTAGCAGACAGTTCATTCGATCGTTCATTTTCGTCTTTCATTCGCCAGTTTTCACTCGAAATGCAAAGATGAGTGCCACTAGCTGTCACTTATTTGAATAGTTATATCATAGGACGTTGTTTAAAACTTTGTCGCTCAGTTAGAAATGAGTGATATACATATAACCACTTGTAATTCTTTTTTGCTGCTTTATAACTTATATTATGATAGGACTTAGTCAATTACCATTATTTTAATACAACTTGCTTTACCACTTACCTACCAGTCATAAAAAACAAGTTAAGTTCTAACAGATTAGCGCTAATTTTGAATTTAACAGTTCTCGTTTTGGTTGGGCTGTCGCGGCGAACAAACAACTCGTGTTGCTAGGCAACGGCTCGGCCAATCCCGTGGAAGCACGTAGACACCGCATGACGTCACCACGACGTCAACACGCAATGCATATGTGCCGTTCATGCGTTACTGTCTACGTTATCTAACTGACACATTTTAATAGTAGATTGTTTACCAAGGGAGCAAACAACTATTTTTATGGCGAGAGTGTTTTTTGAATCCTAAGCGTAGCGAGGGATTCAAAGTACTTCACTCGAGCTTAAAATAGTGTTGCTCCCGAGGTGGACACTCTACTTTTTATCACCCTCTATGAGAAAATAACTTAGTGCAACTTATGAATAATCATAATCATAGTCACAAATTCAAGAAGTCACGAAGTCACAAAGTCACAAAGTCACAAAGTCACAAAGTCACAAAGTCACAAAGTCACAAAGTCACAAAGTCACAAAGACACAAAGTCGCAAAGTCACAAAGTCGCGGAGTCACGGAGTCACGGAGTCACATAGTCACATAGTCACATAGTCACATTGTCACAATGTCACATAATCTCATAGTCATAATCATGTATTTATTGTAATTTTATTTATTTTCATAAAACTAAGTAAAATCTGAATTTGAGTAAACAATTATGAACAAAGGTGGAATGCGCGTTTCACGTGATTTTGTTTATTTTTATTTAGTTCAGGCGCTTTTTTTTTAATCATAAAGCCTGCTTGTTCATACAGTGTTCGTGATCTCTTTGGTGATTGGAACTTTTACTCAATAAGCACATTCCAAATTCAAATCACATTACCGCCCTTGGGCGGTAAAGTACTTTACCGCCCTTGGGATCAAAGTGCTATTTTGCTACCTGTTTTCGAAGAGCAAACTATCTATTTTCGAATTGATGTGATAAAAAAGATATTAAATCACTGAACTAATTTATGAAAAATTGCAATGAACAAAGTTCAGCAAAAATATAATTATGATCCAAACGAGTTTTCATACTAAAAAGTTGGTGATAAGTATGAAAGCTAGTAAAACAAACTTTGGTTGAAAAGAAGTTGTTTGGCGGTTGTCAGCCCCTTAAACATAAAACGCTGTGTTTTGTCATGAAACGTATATTTTACAGGTTCTCAGTTTACAATTGGAGATTTCTACACAGTTTCACTCAGGCCTTTGTACTCACTATCGGAGCTATACTCTTAATGCACAAATTGACTACGATTACATTGAGTATTAGAGCTATTGGTATGTATTTTTAGCGAGTAAAGTTCAACAAGTTGATTGTCCCACCCAATGTTGAGTGGTCTATCTCTTGTCGTGTCACTAATTTCTTTCAAAACAGTGTGGTGAAAGGATTAAGTGCGCCTCACGAAGCTCCTTTGACGGCCGACTTGACTATAGACTGACTTGACAAAAAAGTATTTATTCAATACAAATCACTTGACACTGGCAAGATTGTTGACAGGAGCCATAAACGGAGAGAAGAAGAAGAAGCTCCTTTCGAGCACTTGACACATGTTATAGAACTTTTTAGGTTCCACGACATGCCGGTTTCCTCACGATGTTTTCATTCACCGTTTGAGAGTACTGGCATTATGCACATACATTTTTGAACAGAAAAACTCATTAGTGCACGACCGGTTTCAAACCCACGACCTTAGGATCGGAAGGCGGGGCCGCTACCACTAGACCACCAGTGCTCTGGTGTTGTTGAGCGGTTACTTGTGCCTACATTTTTTTACCAAACAGACCTACTTCACAAACCTTCTTTGAAATTAATTTTGATTTTTAAACCATTTTAATATGAATATTTCCTAAACAAAACTTATTGATATGAAACACCTAGCCTCAGCCTTCTAGAATTTCTAGCATCTGAAATAGCAAGGAGCAAATGCAGTGTCCCGAATACATTGCTCTAGAGTGTATTTCTCTATAGTGTTATATTATAAGACAATCTTATTCATGTTGTCACTAGTTCAAAACAGTGTGGTGAAAGGATTTCAAATGCGCCACAAAGAGGCTTCTTTCGAGAATTTGACACATGTTTCGAGCACTTGTCACTGTTTTAGAACTTTTTAGATTCTACGTCATGCCGATTTCCTCACGATGTTTTCCTTCACCGTTTGAGTTTTTTTTTAATTGTCCCTCTGACGTGACCAGAAACCTTTTTATTACTTACGTTCTATTTTATACTAATAGTGTTTCTTAAAAAAAATATCCCAAAAATGTGTTCACCTAAAATTTTTACTAAATGTCCTATCAATAATTTAACAATGTTTTATTTTACTAGTTATGTAATAGATTCTTGACACATACTTTGAGAACTCATTGGAACTCAACACGATCTGTTTTGAATCTACGACCTTAGGATCGGAAGGCGAGGCCTCCACCACTAGACCACCAGTGCTCTCACCATTAGGCCATTTTTGGGCCCCATGATGCCTGATTATCTATTTCGTTTCAGGGTTTTGCGTGTTCCACATAGTAACATGTATCACCACGTATTCGTATATGCATTTGAGCACCAAATGGTCGGGACTGATGAAGGAGTTGGCAAATGCTTCGTTGAACGAATACATCGATACATCTGTGAAGATCAAATGCTACATTTCTTGTATAGTCATTTTCATACTTGCATTAGGTAAATATGTTGCAAAGTTTTTTAACACTATTTACTGATGGAATGTCCGAACTGATGTAAAGTGGTAACCATCACCAAAGCATTGCCTCGTAAGTCACACACGATAGGAACGTGCCCTACGATGCACAGCCCTGTGTTCATCAACTTGAGGCATTCAGATGTTAAGCCTCATGTGCCTGTAATTACACCGGCAACCACACTCTTCAAACCGAAACACAGCAACGCTGCTTGCCGTCAGAAAAAGGCGTGGTGGTAGTACTTCCCCGGACGAGCCTTTCACAGAGCTCTACTACTCTTAAATCACTTGCTACTTGCTCAAACCGAAACACAACATTGCTGTTGATTGCGATTTTTTGAAATAAGCTTTAGCGAGCGAGAGGAACAATAGCTCTTATCTTCGACTTAAGGGGCTGAAAACAGTAAAACAACTTCTCGAACTTCAACTTGACTTCAGAAATAGCAAGAAGTATTTTGATGGTTTTTAACCCCTTAGTTTCTTGGTTCAATTTCATTTAATGCTCTCTCTATCTCTCTTGTCGTGTCACTAGTTTTTTTCGAAACAGTGTGGTGGATTCAAGGATTGTAAGTGCGCCTCAAGAGGCTCCTTTCAAGCACTTGACACATGAAATAACTTTTTAGGTTCTACGACATGCCGGTTTCCTCACTATGTTTTCCTTCACCGTTTGAGGGTACTGGCATTGTGCACATACATTTTTGAACAAAAAAATTCATTGTTGCACAACCGATTTCAAATCCACGACCTTAGGATCGGAAGGCGGAGTCGCTACCAGTAGACCACCAGCGCTCTAAAATACCCTTAGCCGATGCGAAAGTGATGACGTTAAGACGTTTCAAAGTGATCCTTGTGATTTTATTGAATAATTATATTTTGACTTTGACGGGGCCGCTGCCACTAAAGCACCAGTGGTCTTAATTTATTTATTGCTAATAATAGTATTCTATGTAACTTCTCTTTCAGTGGAGCATGGTCTATCTTTGTTAGCAACTTTGACTAAAATAACCGACTGCTATCCCAATGTAGATGTATACTATACGTATCAGAAACGCACCTTCGCTCTCTGGTACGATCTGGGGTTGCCGGTTGGTTACCTTCTCGGAATTACTTTTCAGGTATTTGCTAGTTTTGAATAATTAATTCAAATTTGAAATGGGAACAGGCGGATCAAAACATATTTTTAAAGAAATATTCATAAATCTTTATGAAATAGCGTTAATGGGATCTCAGCCCCTTTACTTCATGCATGCCACTAAAAAAATATTAAATTATCTTTTCTTTTTTAATAATTTTTTCTTAGGTGCTGCTATTTCGGTTCACTGCTACTTTATCAAATCAAATCAAATCAAATTATTTATTGTGCAAAAAAAATACATTGAATACCTTATTATAGAAACTTTATAGATACAAAATTATATTCTTAAATAGGTAATAGATGCTTTAACAATGGTAGGCACTCAACAGAGAAATTAGGTGAAGTGTGTTGGGGATCAGACGAGAGATTCTGTATCCTGACCCCCATTTAATTACTAAATTTATAACATTTAATTTAGTAATTAAAGAGGAAACTTTGTGGGTTTATGTGTTTCTTTATGTATTTTTTTACTGTTTGTTTCCCAAATAAAATAAAATAAATTTGTAAAGTAAAAGTAAAGTTTATTTGGAAATAAAGTACAAGATAAAACTAAAAATTAGTGTAACGGTACTGACTGCAGAAGTATAAAACTGTGTCTAAGCTGTGAATTAATTTAATAAATTTTGTGTCACAATTTTTTTATTATGATCAGTATTTTTAAAAACTAAAATTGTAACTAAAACATGGCATTTTTTTACAGATTTTGACCCTAATATTCACGCTGATTTGGAATTACTCTGACGTATTCATCTTATGCATAAGTTTTTACTTGGTGTCGATACAGGAGCTGGTAAATAAGAAAATAATATGGGCTAGTCAAAAGGTAAGGGTTTTTATTTATTCATTCATAGTTTATCTATCTATTTTAAGTTATTTGATGTTTTTAAGAGTAGCAGAGCTCTTTGTGAAGGGTTCGTGCGGGGAAGGGCTACCACTAAATGCAAACAAATTTAGGTAAGTGTGGTGGATTTTTTTGAGTGTGTTTTCACGGCTCATTTTCGTAACGGCTGATCAGATTTGCATGAAACTTGTAACATATTGTACATTCCTAACCTGTAATAACACAGGCAACATAATTAATATCTGGATGGCTCAAGGTGATGGACACAGGGCAGTGAATCGTAGGGCATCGTATGTGACTAGTGAGGCAATGCTTTGTTAAAGGTGATGGTTACCACTGTAATTACACCGGCAACCACACTCTTCAAACTGAAATTCGTTGCTGCTTGGCGGCAGAAAAAGGCGTGGTGGTAGTACTTCCCCGGACGAGCCCTTCACAAAGAGCTCTACTACTCTTATTCTTATTTATCAATTTTATATTATTATTTCAGTTTCAATATTTATTTCAGCACTTCTTACCATATTTTATTTATCAATATTCATTTCAGCATTTCTTGCCTTCAAACGTCTGGAGATCATTGAGAGAAGATTATTGTAAAACCACGCGATTGGTCCGTTCGTTTGATGACGTCACAAATGGAATCTTGTTTATTTCGTTCGCGAACAATCTCTTCTTTATATGCTTACAACTTTTCAATGTACTTAAGTAAGTTCAACACCTGTACCCCAAGTATGAGTTGTGTTTACGTTTTTGTTTCTTGTTCATTGCGGGTTTTGTATCAAGACGCGATAGAGATACCGATACGGAACTTTATGTTCTACTACTAATTTTCATCATACTTGCAACATAAAGTTTCGTATCGGTATCTCTAACGCGTCTTCATACAAAACCCGTAATGAACACGGAAGTTAGGGTTAGGGTACAGATCTGTTTGTTTAAAATTAATTAGTTTCACAATGCTTAATAACGTTGCAAACGCAGTTAAGACGCTGACATCAGCGCGGCCGCTGTCTCAATCGCATAATTTATTAATTTCTATCACTGATTGTTGATTCACCAACAAGAAAAAAAGGCATATTTGTATGGATCCGGAAAATTATAATGTAGTTTTTATTTTAAAAGACTTTTTTAATGTAAAATAAGACATAAATATTACTGTTCTATATCAACTGCACAACTGCATACTGTGAGGATGTGCCAAACATATATTTGGACGTACCTCTGACTACCCCTTTTAGACATTCTCTAAGAATCTTGATTTGGAACTTGGTACTCAATCAACTCAAATCAAAGTCTATTTCAGTTTTTTTTCTGTATCCCCAGGCACGGTTAGCATCGCTTGGTGTCCAAAACTATTATTTATGAAAACACGTGTAAAATTAATGTTGGACGTGTCTTTCATTATACATTTGCATATAATTTATAATAAACAATGTTTTCTTTTCAGTCATGAATTACGCTCACCAAATGTTGTATGTCAAAACTTCGGAAGTGGGTGCGTAAAACAACATTAATTGGACTAAATTTTTTTTTAATTCTTAAAAATATTAGCATTATTTTTGTAAAGCACTTGTGGTTTTAAAATACATTGAAATACAGTACACGAAATTTATATATTATTTGACAGCCTTCACAGCTCAGTTGGTAGTAGCTCTGCCTTCTGCGCCGTAGGCCGTGGGTTCGATCCCCACCGAGAACAAACATTTATGTCATGAACATAGATGTTTGTTCTCTGTCTGGGTGTTATATAATATTATAAGTATGTATTTACAAAAAAAAAGTATATTATGTATTATATCAGCTGTCTGGTTTCCATATGCAAGCTTTGGCTTAGTTTGGGGCCAGAGAGTGCTGTGTGGAAAGTCCACCAATATTTAT
The DNA here is from genome assembly GCA_932294275.1 of Chloroclysta siterata. NCBI lineage: Eukaryota > Metazoa > Arthropoda > Insecta > Lepidoptera > Geometridae > Chloroclysta > Chloroclysta siterata. Next base: position 13,952,912 of record OW028599.1, on the reverse strand, counting down.
TTATTTATTTATTTATTTATATCTGTCTTGCGTACGCGCCTATCTGTAGACTAGATAGTCCATGTTTTGCCTGCTCTTCTTTATTTTATCTTCTTTTCTTTCGTTCGTTGTATTTTGGAAACTAATTCATCACAAATCTGCTGCATTTCTTTATTCCTCTTATTGTCCATTCCCATTTAACTTTTCACTTCATCCTTCTCGATAAATGTGACTCGTTTCACTATAGAATTCAGAATGGCGCCGCTAATCATCACCTCTCTCTCGCACATTACTGATGATAGAAGTGTGCAAGTGAGAGGTGATGATCAGTGGCGCTCCTTAATTGATTTGTATCTTTATTGCACGGGTATTACTATACACTGAACTATTTAAAAACATGTATGAATTTGTTAATAGAGTTTAATTATATTGTATAATTATATATAATTATATTATATTATAATTATTTGTATTATTGTAACAGCTGCTGGTAGACCTGAATAAATATATAAAATAAAACGACTTATAACATTTTCAGAATATTTGGTGGCAGAGAGTACACCGTATACGTGGTATATTCTATGTTGTACCTACTTGGTAGGTCATTGACCGTGTCGCTGATCGCTGCAGGTGTTAATTCTGCATCTATGGTGCCTGCCACAGCTCTGTACAACGTGCCTTCTTCTTCTTTCTGTCCTGAAGTGAGTATAAATCTGCACTATAAAAACCCTTAATTTGATTACGAGGTAAAAAACGTAAAAACTGACAATGTTCAAGCAGCAGCAATATGCTTGCAATCTGACACATATGAGAATATTACTACAAAAAAAATCTTTAAGGTTGTGTAATGGGGGTAGTTTAAAAGAACGTCCTTGTATTGCAAAAGCTGCCGCCCGCGGCTTCACGTGGTAAAGTAGCGATTGCTAACGACGTTTGAATTTTTCCATTCCTGTGATTTTTTTTTGGGATAAAAGTAGTTTAACTCAGGTTTTTTTATACAACTAGCTGATAGAACAAGCAGATGGCCCACCTGATGTTAAGTGGTAACCATCACACATTAGTCACGCACGATAGGACCATCAACTTGAGGCATACAGATGTTAAGCCTCATGTGCCTGTAATTTCACCGGCAACCACACTCTTCAAACCGAAACACAGCAACGCTGCTTGGCGGCAGAAAAAGGTATGGTGGTAGTACTTCCCCAGACGAGCCCTTCACAAAGAGCTCTACTACTCATAAAAAGCTTACCAACTATATTTATTTTGAGTTTTATCCCAATTAGTTCATAGGTCAGAGCGTGAAGGGGTTACAAGCATCCAAATATAATTTTAGGATAAGAAGCCCAAATTGTATACCTAAATATTAAAATCTTTTTTCCTAGGTTGCAAGATTTTTGAATCAAGTGCATACAAACACAGTAGCCTTAAGCGGTTTGAAATTTTTCTATGTTACTAGAGAACTTGTCTTATCGGTAAGTTAAAAAAACATTTTACGCTACGACAGGGATGGCGAACCATTGGCACGCGTGCCATTGATGGCACGCGATACAATATTACACCACGGATTAAAACAGTTTGCGTTTTTAGGAGACGGTCACATATATTTTTTTTAATGGCACTGTTTGCGCAGATGTAATGGGGTTCCTCTCGTGGCGTGGATAAATCAGAAGACTTAGGATTCTTGATAGTTTCGTATATTGTCGAATAATAATGTACAGGTTACAGGTTTGGCGGTTATTGCAGTGGTAAGAGTTGTAGTAGTGTGAAGTATAAAGTGACAGCATAGATAGTTGTCAAAATATTTGAAATTGGGTGACGTTTTGCATTTATTGTTCGGATACGGCCTTGGGGCCGTAACAGGCACTTTTATTCATAAAGGTTCGCCACCCCTGCGCTACGGCATCCAGCTTTTAGTATGGAAACCAGACCCACAATTTATCATCATCAGCTTGAATAAGTTCACTTTAGAACATAGGTCTACAACAGTTTTTTTTTTCTTTTTTTCCTGTGGCTTTCCTGGCTTTTCCAATTTTCCATTGTCACCAATTTTTGTGTTATTGGTGACTGCAGTATTGCTTTTTTTTTAATACAACCTACTGATGGAACAAGCAGATGGCCCACCTGGTGTTAAGTGGTAACCATCACCTGTAACAAAGCATTGCCTCGCAAGTCACGCACGATAAGAACGTGCTCCACGATGCACTGCCATGCGTCCATCAACTTGAGGCATACAGATGTTAAGCCTCATGTGCCTGTAATTACATCGGCAACCACACTCTTCAAACCGAAACACTGCAACGCTGTTTGGTGGCAAAAAAAGGCGTGGTGGTAGTACTTCCCCGGAGGAGCTCTTCACAGAGAGCTCTACTACTCTTGGTGGTGTTACGTACTTAGAAGATGTTGCTGAATGGTGCGGTCATACGCATCTTACGACATCCAAGGGAGAAAATGAAGGGTTTTATTCTATGCCAGGACTATCTAGACGTCAATTTATGCTTGTTTTCAGGTGGCTGGCACGATAGTGACATACGAGCTAGTTGTCCTTCAAGTCAGTGGTGATGAAAAATCACAGTAACGACAAAACCAAATGGCCTACAAAATCAAACCTGAAATGATTTTCAATATAATATACCTATTACCTGCATTTTTGTCTTATTTTTATTTAGAAAACTAAATTAAGTATAAGCTTACCTGTTTTTATTAAATTATTTATTATATGTCAGTAAGTATTTTACTATATGTTTTTTATGTCAAGTTATTATATGAAAAAATATTGAAGTCAAGCCACAAAACTAATAATAGAGATCACTAAATTGTTGATAACTGAACGTAACCATCAACATTAAAAAATAAATCAATTAATCAACATTAAATGTTTATCTTGGATGGAAGTCGAACCTACATCTCAGCAAGCAGAGGTACCAATTGAACTATACAGATAGTTAGTACTACCAAAAAAAAAGATATTCGATAACGTTAAAACTAATATTGTAACTTTCAGTTATTTCAGTCGTTGCATAACAAACTCCCTTTATGTGCGGTAAAATTTTTGTTTCAAACTTTGTACGTTATTTTCATTGTTGCAATTTCACAGTTAGGTAACCAAATCACATACAGTTAGGAAATTCACACAAAAGTTGGCATTAAAATGGTTTTTACTGAAGTATTGTGTTTTATAACTTTAGTTATACGTGAGTACTAATACTACTAATATTAGATAAAAATATAAGCATAGAGTCAAGATGTTAGAAAATAATCATTGTATACATATCCCGTATAGTTAAATATAAATATACTAGTAGTTCGCCCCGAACTGAGATCTCGTGATGCGACCCAACGAACGCACCAAAACTTTGAGTAGGTGGTAGTCAAAGGCAAGTCCAAACATTAATTTTCAACTTTTTTCTGACTACCGCCTACTAACTTGGTATGGTGATCAAGTTTCAACTCTATTGGCCTATCTATTGAAAAGTTCCGTTGAACAGACCTTGGCTCCATCATCAGACCTGGTCGTTGTCACCATTTTATGAGAACTGAGTACCTCCTTAATTTATTTCAAGAAAAAAAAATAAGAAAAGCAAAGGAACGGACCGACCATTAGAAAAACCTTGATGCCAACGAAACTCTTAGAGATGGGAGCTCTTGGATCGCTGGTTATCTTAATTTATCTTTTTTGTTGTATCTCAAAAACCGAGAGTCCCATAAAAAAAGTAAAAATTGTTTTGGAATGTCCAAACAAAGCCCTTTCATATGACATGTAATTTAATTATTTTATGTAATATTTTTTATTTTTGCCCCCTTAAAAAACCCCATATCTTTATAACCCTTCATCCGATTTTACTCATATAGTTACCAGTAAATTTCTCAAGTACAAGCTATCGACTTATCAAATTTCATGCAGATCTATACATACATACATAAAATGCCAAATCGCCCAAGTTGAAACTAGATCTTCGTTCGCTTCGCTCACTCGATCAATAAATAAATATTGATGGACTTTCCACACAGCACTATCTAGCCCCAAACTAAGTTAAAGCTTGTAATGCGTGAACCAGATAGCTGATATAATACATAAAGGTACTTAATTTTTTGTAAATATAATACTTATATAATATATATTTAGTTACAAAAACTCAACTGCATGATACAGAAGAAAAAACCAACAAAATAGCGCCTACAAAAGATTTTAAAGAAAACGAGCTTAGAACCCGCCAGCCGGAGTTAACAGATACTATGGATTTTTACGAAAGGTATGAGACAATGCTAAATTCACCAATATTCATCAGGTTAAAGTTGTTTATTTAATTCAATTATAAGGATCACTATGAAACGTGTGAATCTAGGTGTCAAATCCTCGCGAACAGCCAAAAAACTTACGGTTTGGTTCCTACATATCATCATCATCCTGCAAAAGTCCACTGATGAAAATCTTCCCTAGACCATATACTTCGGGGGGAGAAAACCTTCAGGGGGCTAAAGTACCCATGAATATGAATAACTTTTTCTTTGGAACCAACACTGTGAACGCGAAAAAAGCAGCTGTTTCATACATTTTAGCCAGGTAGGTATTGAACTTTTGTATGAAACAGCTGTTTTTTTTTCGCGATAATAGTGTTGGTTCCTTAGAAAAATTTATTAATATTGATTAAACTTAAGTAATGGAACACCTTGTATATTATACTATATACAACGTGTAACATAATACCCTTATAAGACCAAAGACCAAGTGATCAGACCAAGCACTGGAATACTTTGACGAGTGCAAAGTTTGAATACAAATTTCAAAGTTTTTTGAAATTTCCATATAAAAGTTAAATTAATATTGTCTCAGAAATTTGCAACAACCCTGATATTGTGATGTGACCTTGGTACATACACTGTTTACGTTTACTAATTGGTGGCAGTTCTGTTACCTATTTTATCTACAGTTCACAATTAAAAGTTGTGTTCGTTTTATTTTGGCGGAAAGTTTAAGAGGTATTTCATGAATGGAAAACTTCGAAATTTCAGACGTCAATCAATCAATAGTTGTTCGTTAAGACCTGTAGAATACCCTGCTTCCGGGGTTATAGGGGTATTATGTTACACGTTGTATATGTACCTATACTATGTCGCTGTACTTTTTCTGTATGCCTACGCCTCACTAAACTTCAATAATATATTATATTATTACATTGCAAAAGGATCATACAAAAGAACGGTAGGAACCAAGCTGTAAGTTTGTTGCCTGTTCTTCTATCTTTGGTCGCGTGGAACTGGCACCTAGAGTCACCTAGCTTTAAGACGTTTCAAAGTGATCCTTGTGATTTTATTGAATAAATACATTTTGACTTTGACTTTACTGTGCGTGTACGCCATACTGTGTTTTTAAAACAACTTGTTGATAAAACAAGCAGATAACCCACTTGAGGTTAATTGAATGCCAGTGTTGTCGAATGTTGCATGAAAACATCAGGAGGAAACCAGATAATATTCTTATCGTGGATATGAGCTTGCAACTTGCCACTTGTTGTAAAATGTGGTTAGGTATGTCCCGGATTTCATATTTTGGACGCACATTTAACAACCCCCTTAGACATTCTCAAAGAATCTTGAGTTGGTACCAACCTGGTACTATGAGATCTTAGGAGATTGTACTATGCCTTCAAAGTTATGAAGCTGTTTTTTTTTTAAACTTAGGGGGGGCTGTAGACGAGTTTGCGAAGACCTTCCGAAAGGCGACACCCAGCCTGTATGCATGATGATCAGCCGGTACAAGAAGGGATACCAGTACTTCGTGAATCACTGCCATGCGAGGCGTACTATTTGCAAAAACAATTTAAGTGAGAAAATAATTAAAGAGTAGTAAATCTCTCTGTGAAGGGCTCGTCCGGAGAAGTACTACCACTATGGTTTTTTCTGCCGCCAAGAGTAGCTTTGTTTCGGTCTGAAGGGGTGAATGCCGAAATTACAGGCACATGAGGCTTAACGACTGTATGCCTCAACTTGATGGACGAATGCTTTGTGGCTATCTGCTTGTTCCATCAGCTAGTTGTATAAAAGAAAAAAAATCTATCTTAATTTTTTACGAATCTTATAAAGAGATGAAAATATTTTTATAATAGAGACTATGAAACAGGCACTAAATACCCATCAAAGACACAATATCATATCCTAGGCTCTGTCTACTTCGTCTTTCTAATTCGTGGTAGGGGAATAAGATCTGCACTGACATCCCTCATTGGGGTGTATTATGCATTATACCTATACCTCTTTGTCTTCTTTGTAATAAATATAAAAATAAACCCAAGAAACTCTCAAGTTCACGAATACTTTACAAAACGCTGACTGTGCTCGAGAGCACTTCGTGAAACCTTGAATACCTCAGCCATTTCTAGAGCAATTAAAATTTTAAGAGCTTTATTGGGGACGACCATTCTTAGAACAATTGAAATTTCTTAAGAATCAGCAGTTTTCTCCCAAGTTTCTACACCAAACTCAGGGAGTTTCCAAACAATAAAATCACGGGGAGTTTCAAGTGGATTCACGCACACTTTGAGCTTTGCTTCACTCACGTTGGCATTTCCACTCGCTGAAACACTCACGCGGGTGGCTATAGTTATGGCTGAATGTATTTTAGAAGATTCCACGATCACTTGGGTGAAATTGGTTTCGGTATCGCTCTGCTGAACTGGCGAAGGTTATTTGAAGAAGCAGTTACCGTTAAAAGACGTACGTTGTAGTATTAAGAACGCCACAAACGGCAAATGCTGGAGTCACGTTCGCCACTGTTTATGGATGAGGGAATGATATTTGAAATTACATCTAGGAAATAGCTATGCAGCACTTTGTCTTACAAAACGTGCTATTTGAAATTGAACTTAAATTTAGGATACGGCTAATGTTTTTTAAGGAATCAAAGCTGAAATTTTTATAAATGTTTTAAATTACGTAAGGCTGGGAAATCACATGCCTAGTTCTACAAAAACGTATTACGATGATCCCATGTTTTACATGTCATTCTTTTACTATAAGAAAAAAACTATATATTTTCAAGGATATAGACGTCAGCATGACAAAGAGTCGTCAGCATGATTATAATTATGTATAATAGTGAACGCATTGTCTGAGAGGTGGGACTGTCCCCTCAATTATTATTGGATGCAGCTGCACACTCAACAACACTAAATTCAAATAAAATATCACTAACACTATTTTTAAGTTAATATGTTACTAACAAATATCTATGGACTAAGTCTGAGTTAAATAAATTGAATTGAATTGAATAATTATCTAAATTACACACTAGTTAGAAAAAAATCACTGAGTTACCTAAATTTTTCCCGTTTTTTCTACTTGGAAATAAAATTGAAACGCTTAATTATCGGTAACCAGTTTCATCACAGAATAACGTAGCGTTTTTTTCAATGTATTGGTTTTATCTTTTAAATAACAAAATCCTAAATTACTAAATTTAATCAAAATATTCTTTCTCTAAGTTAAAAAATAACTATAACTGTGTCGGGAATCCTCGCCTTAAGGAATCAAAGATTTTAAATTGTAAGCCTACTCAAGTTTTACAGGACTTTATTAACAAAAGTCGTCAATTAAAAAAAGTGTTTAACCTTTTCAGTATTACACATGGTTCACCCAAGTAGATGTTTGAGGACCAATACATTTTTCATGCCAGTGAGCTAACCAACAGTAAATAAGACAGAAGATAGAAAACAGCGTTGAAAGAGTGAAACAAAACACGGCCCACGGGACAAAAGACCGTGAATTCTTAAGTACATTTGTATTATCTGGGAGTGTTTTTTTATTAAATTCTTGAAATAACGATATCTTGCTCTAAATTAATCTATCTAAGGATGGTTTGACTAAACCAGTATAAGCCTTAATACTTAATAAATAATTTCTTCTCTAACTTACTTTTAAATAAAAATCGAGTTGCAGTTTGTAGGCTTACTGGTGGAGATGTCAGTGAGAGTGCGGGTTCGATGACGGCAACGGGATTTTTTTTTGCATAACCTGTAAGCATTTACTCTTTTTGTGGATGTACAATTCTGCAATTGTTCTCGAAAATATTTTGAGGGGTCCGCTACAGTCTCCATTATATGTTTTTTTTTTTTCAGAATTCCAAAATTAACCAAAATTGGTTCTAACAATAGTATTTTAACATTAGTACTACACTTTTGCCTACCTAACAGGTTTCTATTATTAAAAGCTATTCTTTATGAAACAATTAATTTAATTATTATTATATCATAACTTTGATTAACAAAAAGTAATAGAGCTCTTTGTAAAGGGCTCCGAGGAAGTACTACCACCACACCTTTTTCTGCCGCCAAGCAGCAATGCTGTGTTTCGGTTTGAAGAGTGTGGTTGCCGGTGTAATTACAGACACATGAGGTTTAACATCTGTATGCCTCAAGTTGATGGACGCAGGGCAGTGCATCATAGGGCACGTTCCCATCGTACGAGGCAGTGCTTTGTCACAGGTTCTAGTTACCACTTAACATATGCCTGTTCCATCAGCTAGTTGTTCCATGCATAAAAAAAAAGTGTTATTGTTCTTTGGCTTTGTGTAGTTTGATCTGTATCCGTGTGTACAACCAATAGTGACCAAAAGCATGTTCCTAAATTGTTATATTAGAAACACAATTTGTAAGATAAGAATTTTGTGCTAATTTCCAGCGTGCCAGGAAATTCGCCTTTTTGTGTCACGTTTTGCCGCGATGTTTTACAGAATACTGGCATGACGGCATTAAGGCACGTTCACTTTTACTTATGTATCTCTGTATTTATTATCACGCGAAAAAAAACAGCTGTTTCATACAAAAGTTCAATACCTACCTGGCTAAAATATATGAAACAGCTGTTTTTTTCCCGTGATAATAAATTTTCTTACGCGGGGTAATTTAGCCCCCTGAAGTTATAAGTACAAGTATTGGAACCCTTGTATAGCGGCATTTCATATTTTTTTAAATTATGCTAAAAAGTAGGCATGGGCCTGTAACTCGTGCCTCAGGATAATTTGCTTTAGTTAATACTAGCATCCGCCCGTAACTTCTCGCGTGATACAGCCACGTGTAATGATTGTAAAATTTCATAAAAAACTAAAATTATGCTCATACTAATTATCTGAGCTCACTGTTTAGCTCACAGTTTCATAGCTTCATAGCTTCACAGTTGGGAGCTATGCCAGTAGACAAAAACGTCCCCTCACCAGATGGAGACACTGTAAACGGGTATTGTGGGTGTCGGTGAATGAAGAGAACTGCACTAGTGGTCTAGTGGTAGCGGCCCCGCCTTTAGTAGGTCTAAAACCGGTCGAGCCCAATGAGTTTTCCTGTTTTAAAATTTATGTGCACAATGCCAGTACTCTCATCATAAACATCGTAGAACCTAAAAAGTTCTATAACATGTGTCAAGTGCTCCTTTTGAGGTGCACTTAAAATCCTTTCACCACACTGTTTCGAAAGAAACTAGTGACACGACAAGAGAAGGAGGTGGATAAAAGCCCAAAATGGGGAGGCATGAAATGTATGTTTGATACTGCCTGGACATATCCAGGCAGTATCAAAATCTGGCTGAGTATTGCCATTCAGCGGCAAAGTAGCCAGTGTCCTGGAGACGCTTCACATTGGCACTAATTTGGATCGTGAATAATTTCTCTAGATTGAGCGTTCACAGTGTTGGTTCCTTAGAAAAAGTTATTCATATTGATGGAACCCCCTGAAGTTTTAAGTACAAGTATTGGAACACCTTGTATATTAATAACAAGTGACAATATTATTATCTCGCGAACAAAGTCGCCGAAGGATGCTAGTTACAAAAACAGTTTGCTAGTTTGAAGAGTAGTAGAGCTCTTTGTGTGTGGCTCGTCCGGGGAAGTACTACCACCACGCCTTTTTCTGCCGCCAAGCAGCAACGCTGTGTTTCGGTTTGAAGAGTGTGGTTGCCGGTGTAATTACAGGCACATGAGGCTTAACATCTGTATGCCTCAAGTTGATGGACGCAGGGCAGTGCATCGTAGGGCACGTTCCTATCGTGCGTGACTTACGAGGCAATGCTTTGTTATAGGTGATGGTTACCACTTAACATCAGGTGGGCCATCTGCTTGTTTCATCAACTAGTTGTATAAAAAATAAAAAAAAAACAAATTATGTTACAGACAGGAGTTACAGGCCTCTGCCTACTTTCTGAGTACCCAACAAAATACTATTTCAACTCACAAAAACTCTTTAAACATTCTAAATGTTTTTCTCCGCAACTGATGGGCGGGATAATTAGCTAACTTTATCTGCCTACCCTCTAAGTTGCAAACCGTGACGGATGACCTACGAAACGAGGCCGGAACGTTATCAGAATGACTTATCTCTAAGTTTTTATTTTCCTTGTTGAAACGTATTTTTAAAGATCTTAGCTTGTCGATTCTAATTAAATAATTTATTTGTGAGTTTTTTATGCTAAACTTAGCATATAGGTAGTATGCTTAGGTAATATGCTTGTCCCATCAACATGTACTTGTACATGTTGATGGGACAAGCATATTACCCACCTTGTGTAAAGCGGTAACTATCACCCTTATCAAAGTATTGCCTTGCAAGTCAGCAGTGCAAGTACGGAACTCAATTCGCTAAATTTAGCGACCGTCAAATTCGTGATATTTTGACGAATTGTGCGAGTACGGAACTCGGGGTCGCTATCTTTGGCGATCGTAAATTTTTGCGATTATTGTAAAATAGCAACTCGGAAACTTTCGGTTTTGAACACAGATGTCTATGGATTGCTTTACAATCTTTTAGAGATTGGTCGGAACACGAGAAAGATCATGTCGCCGCATTAGATGATCGTGAAATAAAGCGAAATTCGCTAAAATTTTACGAATATCACGACTTTCGTCAAAATCGCCAAACAATCGCTAAAACCCGTTTTCACGAATAGAAATTGTCAAGTTTGACGATCGCATAGTTCGTGAAAAGATCGGTTCTTGCGGGGCTGGCAGGATGTGGACGTGCCCTTCGCCCTGCGTCCATCAACTTGAGGCATAAAAGATGTTAAGCCTCAAGTGCCTGTAATTTCACCACCATTCAAACCGAAATATAGCAACATTCTGCTTGGCGGCAGAAATATAGGCAAAGTGCTAGTACTTCCCCGGACGAGCTAGCTCAAAGCCCGAGTTTGTATCAAAAAACTTTCTCATTAATATTTAACGATTATAGAATACCTACTATTTTATAATCGTAAGACTATAGTCGCGTTAAACTCTCGCTGAGACAGTAATATTGCTCTCTCTATCTCTCTCGCACTTAGGAGAACGGACGATCCTTTTGTTTAAACGTGTGTTAAGATGATTTATGATCGAGTTTGTAGCGGGAGTTTAACGCGACTATAGGTTGAGCACTGACCGAGCATGCAGCGAGAGTTAAACGCGACTATAGATGGCGTTGTGTGAAAAATCCACCAATAATTATTTCTAAAGCTGGCGCCAGACTTAGCTTCACTTGTTACTTGTTCAAACAAGTGTTCGAACAAGTAAAGCTTTGTCTGGCGCCGGCTGACAACCTAGTGTATCAAAGTTTACAGAGCAAGTGCCGCTTCAAAATTCTGAATATGGGGAAACTTAGGGAAGGGGGGGAGATTTATGAGCTGAAGCCACGTTGAAACGCCGATATCATGAATTATATTGCATACATAAACTGTACCAGGCAGGCAGGTAAGGTAGGCAAGGTAGCAAACAAAAGGGAGTAAGTTATGAAATAAATATAGTTACACACTTCATTCTAAATCAAATTATTTATTCATTCATAGGAGTAGTATTGTAAGTATCAGAGGTGTAAAGTACCTAGGTAACCTAGGTAGGTTACCTACCTAGGTTACCTAGGTACCTGAAACCTTTCAGTTACCTGAAACGTAGGTTACCTAACAGTAAATTATGTAATGTAAATATGAAGCTGACTTCTATGCAAGCTAATGTATTATTATTATTTTTATTAAAGGCTTACCACCACTCTATATAAAAAATAAGAACTTAGATAGCTACTAATAAACCTAGACACCATTACTATAAAAAATCTGTCAAACTAATAAACTATGTTTAAACTATTGCCATCTCTTACCAATACGTAATGGCAAACAGAGACAGCGCTAATTTTAAGCTTTATTTAAATTTAAGCACCGTACTATTACTGTATGAGGGAGAGCGTTTAAAACTATGCACATTATGTGACAATTGGGTGTAATTTTGTTGATTAGCACATTATGTAGGCATTGTTAGGCACACGTACACAGATCAAGCTATACAAAGCCAAATAAAAATGATGCTTACTACAAGGACATAAAAGCGAGCAGTGTGTAGTCTGACGCGTATTCGTGTGTACACGCCGCCGTAGCTATTTTGTAGCACCACAGACACTTATTAGGTCATAACTTTGGCAAAGTTATTTGGACTAAAGCTACGTTTTCTCGTTTGCAAACTGCAACATAAAACAGTTTTAAAGTTTTAATGGTTTTAATTATGAATAATAAACTAGTTCTTGTTGTACAACAACTTTAGAGTTGATACTTAGTTCCCGTAATACTGTTAGTTATTCTGTAGTACTATCAACGTACCTGTTCTGCCTTAAGCTGGGTACTGACCAACGTTACGAGGTGTAATGTAACATGTCACACAGCGAGCATTCATGCAGTCAGTACGTAGTGTTACGGGGAAACCAGCAAGCAACGAGCCGCTCGTTTCTCGCTTTGAAGTACTCCACCCGGCTATCGGTTTTTTGGTGAATCCTTTTACTGTTACGCGGTTCGGTACGCTGTAACAAGTCGGCCATCTTGACTGAGAGTGGCTGGCGAATATGGAGCACAGAGTTTTGACGAGCATGTTACGCCGATTTTTAGAACACAGCGAACATGATCAATGCGTAACATGCTCGATGCGAATGTTACATTACACCTCGTAGCGTTGGTCAGTACACAGCTTTGGAGTACTACTCTACAAAAGGTTAGAGGACGTCAACCGTCCATCAACTTCTCACTCCCACATTTTGAAATTTTAGAAGATTTATAAATAACGAAGGTTGAAGTCTTCAACCAGTGCGTCTTAACTGTTATGACCTATGCTGCCGAAACATGGACACTAACAATAGGGTCGGTCCACAAGCTGAAGGTCGCTCAGCGAGCTATGGAGAGGGCTATGCTCGGAGTCTCTCTGAAGGATAGAATCCGAAACGAGGTTATCCGACAGAGAACTAAAGTAGTCGACATAGCTCAAAGGATTAGCAAGCTGAAATGGCAGTGGGCCGGCCATGTTTGCCGTAGAAACGACAATCGTTGGAGCAAACGAATACTTGAGTGGAGACCGCGTTTAGGTAAGCGTAGTGTAGGACGCCCTCCGACAAGGTGGGGCGACGATCTGCGAAATGTAGCTGGCAAACATTGGATGAGAAGAGCCGAAGACCGGGCTCAGTGGCACGTCTTGGGAGAGACCTACGTCCAGCAGTGGACGAACATAGGTTGATGATGATGATGATGATGAAATAATGAAGGTATATCTGAAAAATCGCAAATACAAAAGTTTCGGAGAATAACATAGCAGAGGATCAGCGGTTCAGCATAAATATAATTTTGATTCAATCATGTTTTCCTATCAAAAAATTATTTAAAGCAAAAAATTTAGTAACAAAACTTTTGGTAACAAAACTTGTCTTAAAAACATTTAGATTCGATTTAATTATGAATTTTCAGAAGTATGGAACAAACTATGGTTAGGCAAAGTTTCAAATCAGGATTCCCTGTTCAGTTATCTCATCGCTAACCCTTCCGAGTTTGGAATACTTGATCCTTCAAACTCGAGTTCCTGTGGGTAACGCTTATGAACATAGCTGCCTAAACAAGGATTTTGTTAGAAAACTTTAGAGACTTCTTCTTCTTGTCGCGTCACTGGTTTATTTTAACAGTGTGGTGAAAGGATTTTAAGTGCGCCTCCAAGAGACTCCTTTCGAGCACTTGACGCATGTTTTAGAACTTTTTATGTTCTACGACATGCCGTTTTCTTCACGATATTTTCCTTCGCTGTTTGAAAGTACTGAGCACATAATTTTGTTGACAGAAAAACTCATTGGTGTCACCGGTTTTGAACCTACGACCTTATGATCGGAAGGCGGGGCTACTACTACTCGACCACCAGTGTTCTTTAGAGACTTTAGAGACTAGCTTACTTAAGTAGTTATATTTTTTGCGATAATAATGTTATCAAATGGTGACATTTCAAATTAAAAAAACCGGCCAAGTGCGAGTCGGACTCGTGCACGAAGGGTTCCGTACCTTTATCCACAAAAACAGCAAAAAAATCACGTTTGTTGTATGGGAGCCACCTCAAATATTTATTTTACTCTGTTTTTTAGTATTTGTTGTTTTATAGCGGCAACTGAAATACATCATCTGTGAAAATTTCAACTGTCTAACTATTTAACTATTACGTTTCAAGATATACAGCCAGATGGACAGAAAGACAAACAGACGGACGGACAGCGGAGTCTTAGTAATAGGGTTCCGTTTTACCCTTTGGGTACAGAGCCCTAAAAACTGAAACAGACTTACTTAGATCCCCTAGAAATCCCCTCAGATCTCTTAGTACCAAGTACCTGCAGATTCTTTGAGGATGTCCAAGGGGGGTAGGCAGAGGTACGTCCAAACATTATATTTGGAACATACTTACATTTTGCAGGTACTACCGACTGAGCTTTTAGGAATATCATTTACATTTTTACAAGCAACGTAGAAATTATTATCCAGATTTTAATAATTCAATACCAGAACCAGAACCAGCTGGTCGTGAATTATTAGGAATTAGTCTTATTTGAAACTGAAGCCCGAACGCCTCGACAAAACATTTTTTCTTATTGAAATACATTTCAATAAATAAAACAGAAATTATCAAAGACATTTCTGATATATTTGCAATTTGTTTCCAATTTTTGAAATATCACTTCGTTTTGGTCTAATATCGTAGAAACGCGCTCCATCTGGCGTATCCTCAGTTTTATTATTTCGAACCGAATTACATGAATGGAAAGTAATCAAAGTCAAAGTCAAAGTCAATAGGTATTTATTCAATAAAATCACAAGGATCACTTTGAAACGTCTTAAAGCTAGGTGACTCTAGGTGCCAGTTCCACGCGACCAAAGCCTAGAAGAACAGGCAACAAACTTACGGCTTGGTTCCTACCGTTCTTTTGTATGATCCTTTTACAATGCAATTTCAATCTTGACGTAGATATTACATACCTACACCAATAAAGAAACGGATCATTATTCGTCTTATTTACTAGAACTACTGCTCTCTCGTGGTAGCGGTGACTAACATGAGCAGAGCATCGTAGGGCACGTTCGTAACGTGCGTGACTTACGAGGCAATGCTTTGTTATAGGTGATGGTTACCACTCAACATCAGGTGGACTAGCGGCCACTGCCTCGATCGCTGATCGGTTCGCTGGGCCTCCCCTGAGCAATCAGGGGTCTCACCCGGCAGGGCCTGATCGCATCGGCACTTAAAGTGGCGCCGCAGTGAACGTCCTCGCGGAACGCCAAAAACATAAATACACCTACCAATAGTAATGGGTGGAGAAGAGCTAGGGACAGAGGGCATAGCCCTGAAACCATTCCCCCATCATATAATCTTCCCCCTCCCAAACAGGGAGTGAGAAGATCATATAGCGCTGACCTTGAATGCATAGAAGTCATTTTAGTAGAAAGTGTGGAAATAATATTGTGCGCATATTCCCACTTTTTCAAGTGAGCTCCATTGCACCTACCTACACCTAATTTAATATACGACCTATGCTTAATAATGATTAGGATGCTATGTAAATCGTAGATTTTATACTTTTTTTATAAGAATAGAATAGAAAATTATTTATTGTACACCTAACAAATAGAAAAAGTAATTATAGAAGTTAAAATAAGAACTTTCTGTGTGAATTCATTTGTGTGTTCTATATATGCTTTAGTTATAATTAATGATAAATATAATGTATGTACTAATGTTAAAGCTTTCATTTACTTAACCTTAATTTCCAAATCTTATAGGCAGGTAGGGTTTTAGGGTTTTTCTTTTTAGCTGTAGCAATTGAACAAGGTACTCTCTTTTTGCTAACGCAACAAAGTTCGCTTATCTCACAGGATTTTGTAGTTATTGGAAATCAGGAATCAACATCTGTGTCACGAGGATTAGACTATTCCTGTGTGTAACGAGGAATAGTCTAATCCTCGTGTTGTTCAATTGCTACGGTTGCAATATTCATTTGCTAGGGTAACAAAAAAGAGTAGTTGTAAAGACAAAGTTACTTTACTACTACGACAACTTGAACATAGTTACTGCAACAAAGTTCTTACTGAAACTTAGAACATAGATACTGCAACAACTTAAATATAGTTACTGCAACAACTTTCTTACTTTAATACAAATACTGCAACAACTTAAACATAGTTACTGCAACAATTTTCTTATTTAAACTTAGATACTGCAACAACTTTCTTACTTAAACTTAAATACTGCAACAACTTAAACATAGTTACTGTGACAACTTTCTTAGTTAAACTTAGATACTGTAACAACTTTCGACAATGTTGGAATAGGAGGTTTCGTTACAGGAACATAGTTCAATTGATGTAGAAACATAGTTAAGTTGTTAAAGAAACAGAAGGTGTACTGTTGCAACAACAATAGGGTATATATTTATTGTCAACCCAAATTTTGTTATTCTAACAAATTCATACGCAGGATAAAAACTTTGCCACATTAACAATAACCTGCTAACAATAAAAACGTTGCCGTAGCGACTATGGACTATGAACGGCTCTCCCCTGTTAAAGTTTTATTGTTACACCCAACAATATTTTTTTCTCAGTGTACGATACGAACATCAGGTGGGCCAAATGCTTGTACCGCCAGCAAGTTGTATAAAAAAACGCCCTAACGGCATGTTTCGGAAAGCTCGATCAAAACTAATCGGATGTCAAGTCACTCGCCATTTCAGCTATTACATCGAATTAGAAGATAGCAAGTGACTTGGCTTGCGATTAGTTTTGATCGGGCTTTCAGAAACCGGCCGTTAGTCTCACCGAGTTCACATTCCCACTTTGAGCATTGTTTCAACTAGAGTTCGTTTGTAAGTAAGAGCATAAATTATTCTGATGTCTTCTTCTTCTCTCCTTTATGGCTCCTGTCTGTCATTCGACAGACAATCTTGCCAGTGTCAAGTGATTTGTATTGATTTAATACTTTTTAGTCAAGTCAGTCCATAGTCAAGTCGGCCGTCATTTGTTTTGAAGAAAATGCTGGCGGTTTTCTTCAAAACATTCGAAACATTTTCAGTCAAATCAGGATATCCTATTACATATTTAAAAGTATTGCACGGGTATTTATCGCGTTTACCTTTATTATTTTCCCGACGTTTCGTAAACGCGAAAATATGTGTTATGATCGCTAGAGTTTAAAAACTACTATCCTATTACACTTTCATTCCAAATGCTTACACTTTGTGCTAAGACGTCAAGTAATGTTGGTTAAAATATCACCGAAATTACACAACACAACTCAAAATGACACAAGAAAAACATTTTTTTTTATGCCAAAGCTGGCAGACGAGCATACACCTGATGGGAAGCGGTCACTGATGCGCTGCCGGCCTTTCAAGAAAAGATAAACCCGCCTTTTGAAGGACCCCATGTCGTAGCTCCGAGGGAAAACCGCAGGAGGAAGATCGTTCCACAACTTAGTCGTGCGTGGCAAAAACGACCGAGAAAAGCGAGTTGTCGAGGAGAACCACCCATCCAGATGGTGAGGATGTAATTTAGCTTCGTGGCGTGTGGTGCGGCGATGAAAGTTAGCCGCGGGCACCAAATCAAACAGAACAATTAAAATGAAAAAGCTATGTTGCTTCCCAAAATGCCAGGAAACCCTTCGATTCTGATGTCAAGAAACTGGACAACAAAGTATCATTGCTTTTGGTAACAAGAAGTGTCAGATATCTAGGAATTGGCATGTTCCCAAAACTAGAAACTTACACGGATGATTTACCGTATGGAGTCGAAGATAGACAGATAATTATCTCTATATTGATTACCACAACAAATAAAGATACACATTTTTTTACTTAAAAGCTAACAATTGTAGTTATACAATGGGTGGCCTTATCGCTAACAGCGATCTCTTCCGGGCAACCTTGGGATAGACAGGACTGAACATAAAAAAGAGAGGGGGAGCCTTGTGTGGATAGAATTCATCTGATTCATCTTCTAATGTAAAATTCATATTTATGTAACCTTATGCTATTATTGTTTATTCTATTTCTTAAATTATCTAGATACCTCTGTTTAGTAATACTAATTTATAAACGTGTTGTTGTTTTTGTATTTCGGTCACTGCTTAGCTACCTTTTCCCTCCTTGGTTTCAGCTGAAAATCAGCGTTGAGTGGTAACACACCCAACATTTATGCTGAGCTGAAAACCTTTTTAGCATAGGTAACTATTACTGTTGTCTCTTAAGCCGCTGAAAATTTGATCCTTAATGTTACCTATCCTTGTAACTTTTTTCAGGCTTGTGTTATTGGACTATAGTAAGAGTAGTAGAGCGCATTGTGAAGGACTCGTCCGGGGAAGTACTACCACCACGCCTTTTTCTGCCGCCAAGCAGCGTTGCTGTGTTTCGGTTTGAAGAGTGTGGTTGCCGTGTAATTACAGGCACATGAGGCTTAACATCTGTATGCCTCAAGTTGATGGACGCAGGGCAGTGCATCGTAGGGCACGTTCCTATCCTGCGTGACTTACGAGGCAATGCTTTGTTATAGGTGATGGTTACCACTTAACATCAGGTGGGCCATCTGCTTGTTCCATTAGCTAATGGTATAAAAAAAAATGCTAAATAAACATTTATTCTGTTCTATTCTAAGATAGAAACAATGGAACCCGTTTTTGTATAACGAATCCGCAATTTTACAAAAAAGCAGTTGCGGTAATATGCGTCATTGTTTGTTGAGCAAATCTCACCCGCTATCGCTATCGTCGCCTATCATTATCATCGACCTATGTTAGTCCACTACTGGACGTAGGTCTCTCCCAAGACGCGCCACTGAGTCCTGTCTTCAACTCTTCTCATCCAGTATTGCCAGCTACATTTCGCAGATCGTCGCCCCACCTTGCTGGAGGGCGTTCTACACTATACGCTTACGTAATCGCCACCTACTTTTCTATAAAAACGCTTTAATTTTGATAGGTACATCAATTTTCTGAAAGAGGATTAGGCTCTAATCGACTATCGCTCCTTCAAAAAATGTTCATCAACAAGCAACAACACGGCGCCGCACAAAAGTCGTGGATGCGGGTACGCGAATCGCGAAACTGAAGTGGAGATGGGCGGACACTTGGCAAGGACGACGGGAGATGGACGAAGGCGCCAACAGAATGGTGGCCAAGGGATGCTCAAAGACCTAGAGGCAGACCACCTTTGGTCAAATGACATAGTAATAAGTGATGGAAATGGATGGATGAGACTCGCAAGGGACCGGAAAGAGTGGCGTATTAATGAGGTGGCCTATACTCAGCAGTGGGTGCAAACGGGCTGAAATTATGATTATGAGCAAATAAAATTTTAAAGCTACTGCTAATGATAATTTTTAGGTAATAACCCTGCTGGTACACTGAGCTAAATACATTTGTATACGCCACAATCTGCAGAGATACAATAACTAGGTATGTTACATTTTGAACCGACAACTCAAATTAAATTCTCGCCGTAATTTTTGCGTCCCAATACTGAATTGTTTCACAGTGAAGGTGGTCAAGGTCAGTGTGAATTTGTTTTAAACTTTCTCTCAAGCTCGTATGCCAAATTGTACTGTCAAAGTGAAATAGCAGTCATATTTTACCAGAATTTAGATTTTAGCTGTAAAGTTGACTTTTATTTTTTTATACAACCAGCTGATGGAACAAACAGATGGCCCACCTGATGTTAAGTGGTAACCATCACCTATAACAAAGCATTGCCTCGTAAGTCACGCACGATAGGAACGTGCCCTACGATGCACTGCCCTGCGTCCATCAGCTTGAGGCATACAGATGTTAAGCCTCATGTGCCTGTAATTACACCGGCAACCACACTCTTCAAACCAAAACACAGCATTGCTGCTTGGCGGCAGAAAAAGGTGTGGTGGTAGTACTTCCCCGGACGAGCTCTTCACAAAGAGCTCTACTACTCTTAAACTTGACTTAACCATAACCAAGTTATCAGACTTGAGAGTCTTTTTTTTTATAAATGACTGTCAATATTGTCAATAAGACCAATAATTAAGAGATAATTTTATTAGCTTACTATTGAAAATTGTTAAAAAAATGCATTACTATCAAACATTTTACTTATCTAATAAAACTCACAATTTTGTTATAATTATAAATAATTAATTACTGTTTCCTAAAAAACTATGACTTCATTTATAAAAAAATACAAATATATTCGTATATACACTAATTACTGGATAACATAAAATATCTGTAGTTATAAAATTTTCGGGCGGCTCAAAAACATAAAGTGAATCGACAAAACTAGTGTAAGCCTTGTACTTGCACTATGTATGAAATATTTCCGTCTCTTTCTTCAAAACAAAAATAAACAGAAACAGAGACATAAATATTTTATCTTACGTCAGATGGTCGAACTTTCCGTCAGCTAAGAATATTTCTGTCTTTGTTTTAGAAAGTCTAAACTAAAGACTGAAGTATTTTTGCCTGGCGGACAACATTGCTATTAGTTGGTCAAACCCGCCCTTAGATATAAAATTTAAAGCCCTTAAAAGTAACTGTAAATAAAAACCTTAAGCCCACTACCATCCATAAAGTGGTCGCTACCTACCACATACCACTACCTGGTATAGTTACCACCACTCTGGGTAACAAAATGCTAAAATTAAAATGGAATAGGTACCTACCTTTTTGTTTTAAGAATATCTCTGTCTAAAATCTGATTCTTTGTAAATTCATTATAAGTTGTCCACTTCGCTCAATAATCGAGGATTAGGGAAAATATTAACTTTAATAAGTTTTGCGCGCTGCTTTTGTAAACTTACGGTTGTATAATACGGTCGGAAACGCTGCTGTCTTAATTGAAACTTAGAACTATAAAATTGTGTTTTGCGAGCAAAAACCAAAATGCACACGTGTAAAACTATTATCTACTAGCTGGTGCCCGCGACTTCGTCTGCGCAGGATTAGTATTTCGAGTAGCTTATATTACTTTTTACTTATATACTATTTGTACAAAAGCTTACTATAAAATATCTGATTATATAGATGACAAAAAAGCTTGGGACTGATCTATGCTCCAACTCATTAAAACACTAAACAGTAGGTACCATAATAAAATTGTAAAAAGTATCATACAAAAAAACGCTAGGAACCAAGCCGTTAGTTTCTTGCCCGTTCTTCTAGGCTTTGGTCGCGAGGAGCTGGCGATAGATTCACCTCGTGTATAAGACGTTTCAAATTGATCCTTGTGATTGTACTGAATAAAGACCGTTTTGATTTTGATTTTGATTTTGATTAGCGTAGCGTAGTACATATGTGTAACTCTAGCGGTTTTGGCAGCGCACGCCAGAATAGCTCGCAAATGGTAGATTTTTCCTACTTACTTGACACTTATCGTCATATTTTGGACAATTCACACAAAATCTTTATAAATTGTAGCCTATGTGTTATTCTGATGTATAAGCTATATTATTGTAAAGTTTCATTAAAATCCATTCAGTAGTTTTTACGTGTAAGAGTAACAAACATCCATCCATCCATCCATCCATACTTACAAACTTTCGCGTTTATAATATTAGTAGGATAATCAAAAAGAAGGTATACCTCCTGTATGCAAAAAGAGCATTTGTTGAGCTTTTACAGCTTGAAAGACACGCTTGAATTCTTCATGAAGCGCATGAATAAGGTATATACCACTGAGGAACTACTTTGACCATTTCGTTTTGCTTCGACCGTCACTTGCATTGCCTATTTTAAGAGCTCCGTACCCAAAGGGAAAAACGGGACCCTATTACTAAGACTCCGCTGTCCGTCCGTCTGTCTGTCAGTCTGTCACCAGGCTGTATCTCATGAACCGTGATAGTTAGACAGTTGGAATTTTTAAAGATGATGTATTTATGTTGCCGCTATAACAACACTTACTAAAAAACAGAATTAAATTATTTTTTAAGGGGACTCCCCATACAACCAACGTGATTTTTTTGCCGTTTTTATAGATAATGGTACGGAACCCTTCGTGCGCGAAACGACTCGCACTTGGCTGGTTTTTTTTCTGATGGCGTCCTTTTTCTCTTCTACTACACGAAAGCATCAATTAAATTTGTGTGTTTCGTATTGTATGGAATCAGAATTACGGAATACGAAATTCGTAAAACAAAAATACCAGTTGTCAAAAGTCGGAATAGATAACTTTTTACTCGTACATTACACTCAGTTGTGGTCGCAAGTTGAAAACGGTCTCTCTCTTGTCGTGTCACTAGTTTCTTTCGAAACAGTGTGGTGAAAGGATGTTAAGTGCGCCTCAGGAGGCTCCTTTCAAGCACTTGACACATGCTATAGAACTTTTTAGGTTCTACGACATGCCAGTTTCCTCACGATGATTCCTTCACCGTTTGAGAGTACTGGCACTTACTTTGAAAACGGTTAAAACCGGTCATTGTATTGTTTGTGTAATGTCATGTATTTATTTTAAGTAAGTTTATGTAGGTTAAATTAAAAATTGAATAGGTATCTATATAAAATAAACCCACGCAAGACTCCCTCCTTTCTTTTTTTATGTTCAGTCCTGTCCATCCCAAGGTTGCCTGGAAGAGATCTCTGTTAGCGATAAGGCCGCCGATTGTTTTACTGCATTTGTTAGTTTTTAAGTAAAAATGGGTATTTTTATTTGTTTTGGTAATCAATAAAATAACTCTTTATTGATTACCAAATTTATATCTATCTATTCTTTCTAGTCTTGTCACTTGACAGCACTGGTGGTCTAGTGATAGCGGCCCCGCCTTCCGATCCAAAGGTCGTGGGTTCGCAACCGGTCGTGCACTTATGAGTTTTTCGGTTCAAATATGTATGTGCACAATGCCAGTACTCTCAAACGGTGAAGGAAAATATAGTGAGGAAACCGGCATGTCGTAGAACCTAAAAAGTTCTATAACATATGTCAAGTGCTCGAAAGGAGCCTCTTGAGGCGCACTTAAAATCCTTTCACCACACTGTTTCGAAATAAACTAGTGACACGACAAGAAAGAGAGAGTCTTGTCACTAGTTTCTTTTGAAACAGTGTGGTAAAAGGAGTCACTAAACTTCAATAATATATTATATTACATTGTAAAAGGATCATACAAAAGAACGGTAGGAACCAAGCAGTAAGTTTGTTGCCTGTTCTTCTAGGCTTTGGTGGCGTGGAACTGGCACCTAGAGTCACCTAGCTTTAAGACGTTTCAAAGTGATCCTTGTGATTTTATTGAATAAATACCTTTTGACTTTGACTTTGAGTTTAGGTGCTCAAAGAGGGTCTTTCGAGCACGATGGTTAAAACTGGTTATGCCCCTGTATGTTTCGCCTGAATCTGGTAATCCCTAGATTTTGACATTATCATTAGTGCGGTTCGCTACCGCCGCCATATTTGCCTGCGAGACTTGCTTTTAGTTAGGTAAAATAAAATATTTCAGAAATGAAATGAAATATTTATTGTTTGTGAAACTAGGTAATGCAGGGTGTTCAGATTACATTTACATGGATCCTCTAGTTCCAAGTTCATTTTATTTTACGTATTTTTTTGTCATTGGGTGCCAAAAACGGATAGAGGCACATAATTAAATTATGTTCATATTAAGACGAAGAACACTGATAATGTGCCATTCGCTCACACAATTCAACATTTTGAAACATACACTTTACACATTTTTTTTATTTTTGGTGAACCTGTACTGTGTTATTTTTCATAAATAAGTTCAGTAATTTTACATCTTTCATAATTTTGAAATGGGTGTCAGCCCCTTAAGTACATTTAACCTTGTGGGTTCGCTTAGTTGTTATAAAAAGCCCACGTAGTTTTTTTATACAACTAGCTGAGGGAACAAGCAGATGACCCACCTGATGTAAAGTGGTAACCATCACCTATAACAAACCATTGCCTCCTAAGTCGGGCACGGTAAGAACGTGCCCTACGATGCACTGCCCTGCGTCCATCAACTTGAGGCATATAGATGTTAAGCCTCATGTGTCTGTAATTCCACCAGCAACCACACTCTTCAAACCGAAACACAGCAACGCTGCGGCAGAAAAAGGCATGGTAGTACTTCCCCGGACGAGCCCTTCACAAAGAGCTCTACTACTCTTAAAATGTGTGGAATGAATAGAGGCCGAATACCAAATCGGTAGGTTCATAAAATAATACCAACAGTGGGTTCATAAAATAATAAATATAAAAAGCAGGTGCTCGTTTATACAGTTACTGTGTCACACAACATAAAAAAACATAAAAAACATTGTTAGAATAAGCTTTGTTCAAAAATCCAACGTGAAAACGTTTTAAGCCCGCAGCGATGTCCGATATCAAAACATCAATAGTACTGGAAAAACAAACAGTACTTTTAGCATTAGACTCTGAAGTTTTCGAAGCAAAAAAAAAACAATTTTGAGTGACGTGTTGAGTTTAAGAGTAGGAGAGCTCTTTGTGAAGGGTTCGTCCGGGGAAGTACTACCACAACGCCTTTTTCTGCCGCTAAGCAGCGTTGCTGTGTTTCGGCTTGAAGAGTGTGGTTGCCGGTATAATTACAGGCACATGAGGCTTAACATCTGTATGCCTCAAGTTGATGAACGCAGGGCAGTGCATCGTAGGGCACGTTCTTATCATGCGCGACTTACGAGGCATTGCTTTGTTATAGGTGATGGTTACCACTTAACATCAGATGGGCCATATGCTTGTTTAATCAGCAATTAGTATAAAAAAAAAAGTTGAGTGGATTTCTCTACAAGGTGTTCCAATACTTGTTCTTAAAACTTCCTGGGGCTAAAGTACCCATCAATATGAATAACTTTTTCTAAGGAACCAAACACTGTGAACGCGAAAAAAAACAGCTGTTTCATACAAAAGTTCAGTACCTGGCTAAAATGTATGAAACAGCTGTTTTTTTTCGCGTTCACAGTACTGGTTCCTTAGAAAAAGTTATTCATATTGATGGGTACTTTGGCCTCCTGTAGTTTGAAGTACAAGTATTGGAACACCTTGTATACATAACTGTATTCGAAGATGTAGTATTTTGTAGACGGAAAGAAGACGTAGAAGGAACTGTTCAACAATAGGTGCGCATAAAAAGATTACTCAATCATTATGCTAAAAAAAACTTGTTTTATAGATACCTATTTACCTTTTACCTTTTCATCGTTTTAAGAACCCATCATTTAAATTGATTTATAAGAAGTGAAAAGAAAATTTCAGTCATTTTCAGGTCTCCTTTAGCGATGGGGAAAAATGCATGCACATATTTTGTTATTTTAAATCCCGACCGTGAATGCACCGAGACCTTCATAATAGAAATGCAGGCCGGAGACCACTGATGAGAGCACTGGCGGCCTAGTGGTAGCCAGCCCGCCTTCCGATCCAGTGTTATATAGTGGGTTCAAAGTAGGTCTTAAAACAATGAATTTTTCTGTTAAAAAAATATATGTAGGTACACAGTGCCAATATTTACAATAATAATTGGCAAATGAAAACATCGTGAGAAAACTGACACGTCCTAGAACCAAAAGTACTGAAATACGTTTTTTTTACAGAACTAGATGATGGAACAAGCAGATGGCCCATCTGATGTTCAGTGGTAACCATCACTAACAAAACATTGCCTTGCAAGACACGCACCATAGGAACGTGCCCTACAATGCACTGCCCTGCGTCCATCAACTTGTCTCAATCTTGTCTCATCAATGTGTCTGTCCCAATGCATTGGGATAGGTACAATATTGTCAGTCCATTGCAATAGACTCTCTTTCTCTTGTCGTGTCACTAGTTTTTTGAAACAGTGTGGTGAAAGCCTTTTAATGCGCCTCAAGAGGCTCCTTTCGAGCACTTGACACATGTTATAGAACTTTTTTGGTTCTGCGACATGCCGGTTTCCTCACGATGTTTTCCTTCACCGTTTGGGAGTACTAGCATTGTGCTCATAATTTTTTGAACAGATTGCGATGGACTGGTGATATTGTATAGATAGCGAGAAGTTGGTGGATGTATTGGACTCAAAATCATTGTTCCTGTAAATATATGAGGGATGTTGATGATGATGACTCCTTTGCTAACGAAAGTAGATAATGATCAAATCCTAATAATATCAATTCACGAAACGATAGCGTTCAAGGACTGGTGCTTATGGCACAAAATCGGTAGGTCTATACAAAACAATGTTGAATGCAACGAAAATGTACCTAGTGGTTCTCAACTAGAGAGACAATTTGGATAGGGTATTTTACGGATAGATTTTTCATCATCAGCCTGACGAAGTCCACTGGTGTATATGAGGGGGTTAAAAGCAAAGTGTACTAAGTACAAAAAAATACTTTCTTTATAATTAAAAAAAATAAAGGAAGAAATTGCCTTTTGGTTTGATAGAGTAGCTTGTGAAACTGTTTTGACGCTAAACCGCATAGATCCGCTACAAATTACTAGCAAAAAATAGGTTTAAATGCAAAATTGACTACCTATAATGTGTTGGATGCAAACTTCGCACAAAAAAAAAATTATGTCTATAATACGCTTCCTTCATAGGTTTCCAGATACAACATTGATATAGGCCTTCTCTATATGCTCCTTTCTTGAGATATTCACAATATATTTTATCATTTGCCTTCCAATTCGTGATCGTCATTCAAGAACCTTCATTTCTCATATAAAGTGTCAGCTTATTAGTTCGACGCAAACCTTTAAAGACCTTTTAAAAAAGTAGCTTGTGTAGCTTTTTCATTTTTCACATCAAACATTAGTTTTATAATATTTCGTTATTGTATTCAATAGTTATTGACTGACTTTTTCATATTAATATCTATGATTATTTATAACCGTGTGTATTTATTTTTTCTTTTGAATATGTATCAACAATTTTGTTTGTAAAATTTACTTATCTAACTTTTATTCGGTAACCCTATAACTTGTAATATTTTTACCAATAAATAATTAAATTAAGAACAATAAAAGCCTAAAAAGATGGCAGGAAGACATAGTCGAGTCAGCGTGTAAAGAATGGACGAAGAAAGCGAAGGAAAGGAAAGATTGGATGCTGTTGACGGAGGCAACAAGGGGTTTTTAGTTAATTAGATTTAAGTGTTACCGTCAAAACCTTTGTAATAGGACAATAAAGGCTTTTTTTTCGTTGTGCAAACACACAGTTCTGCGAAAATATTATTTTGATCCAAGCTTGTTTTCTTACTCTAACGGCCGGTTTCTGAAGGTCGAACAAAGCTAATCGGATGTCAAGTCACGCCATTTCAGCTATTACATCGAATTAGATAGAGATAGCAAGTGACTTGACATCCGATTAGTTTAATCGAGCTATCAGAAACTGGTCGTAGAGTTTGCGTAAGTACAAAAACTAGTAAAGCAAACTTTTGAGTAGGATAACAGGCAGACTGGCTGCTAAATAAATTAAAACTTGCACCCCATACGGAAAAAATATACGCGAGCGAAGTCATGTGGGATTCCACTAGGTATATTTATTTACCGAACTCCAAGCTATCGGTTCACGATCGCTGTTGACCGATCAAGGTGGCAGCAAACAACGTTAATACTCCATTTAATTCCACCTGCCGTTGAATTAGTACACTGCACACAAAATGAACATCGAGGCAATGGACAAAGAGACATTCCGAAAGTATAAGAGCGATTGGAGCTGTGAGTACTTTTTAATTTAATAACAATTTTTTTTTGTTGTTTTAATTCTGTTGTGTTTTTATTCGGATTTTGTATTTTTGTGTCTGTGAGTATTAGTTTGGCAAATATGTTATCTAACTTTGAGAACTAGGGATGATCTAAATTCCTTTGATAGTAGATGGCGGGAGGAAGCTCAGGATAGGAAGAACTGGAAGTCCTTGGGGGAGGCCTTTGCCCAGCAGTGGGACGAGATATGTTTAGGAAAAAAAATAAAAAAAACTTTATGAACAAAAATGTATGTTCACAGTGCCAGTACTCTTTTTTTATACCCCTGGCCCACCTGATGTTAAGTGGTAACCATCACCTATAACAAAGCATTGCCTCGTAAGTCACGCACCATAGGAACGTGCCCTACGATGCACTGCCCTGCGTCCATCAACTTGAGGCATACAGATGTCGTCAGAAGTCGTCACCTTAAATAATTTAAATTTTAAATGTAAAAGAAGCCCTGCTCAGACTAAAGAAAAAAAAAATTGTGTGGGAACTTACCTAACCTAAAAGATTTCGGTCGTAGTTGTTGACCAGCCAGTAAAAAAAATCATATTTCATATAATAAACTTTATTTTAGTACTTAACAGTAACAGTTTCAGGACCTTGATCAAATCTGATCCCTTCAGATCTACCAGCAAGTACAAATTCACGATTCAATTTTAGACAAACTTAGAAATGTAACATACAATCAGGTCGATATTTCAAATAATATTATTTTGAATTACTATTATAATTTGTATACTATTTTTGACAATTGAATTTTTATTTTGTGAGTGACTTACATATAAATTTTCTATTCCCATTGAATAGTGTTATTTTTTAATGTTTTTTTAATTTACCTTTGTACTTATTTTACTTCGTTGTAATTCATAATGTTTTGTTATTACTAATTTGAATTATTTTATATTGATTAAGCATTTTGTGTGACGTATCTAAAGTAAATGTGACATGTCAAAAGAATAATAAAGATTATGATTATGGCTATTTATTTGCATCGTAACCTTATTTCGGGGAACACAAGCTTGAGACACTTGACAACTAAAATAATTCCTTACCTAAAGAGGGTCTAGTTAGCTCTAGAGTATAAAGCGCAAAAGTCTACAAAGAAGTACAATCTAATTGTCCCTACTTAAGCAGTACTTACCCTTACCCGCTTTGATGTCGCGAACCTTTGTTTCGCTGCCTCATAATTACTTAGAGCTTATAGCGAGAGCTGAAATGCATACTGAGAAATGCAAATAAATGATGGAATTACGTGCCATTTCTGGGCTCACTTTTGATTTATAGTTGTAATTAAAATGATACTTTTTTGACAACTTCAGTCTGTGGTACACTTTGCCTTTAGATAAAAATAATGCTTGATTTATTAACGACCTACGACTAATTTATGTTATTTTTAATTTTTTTGACATTGTATTCTTACTCCTTTTGTTTTTATTTGATTTATTTTTGTGAAACGAATGTATGATACAATATATTTTTTAAATACAGTATTTAATATAGTATTTAAAATATAACAATTAAGGGAATATGTAATAAAAATAATGTCAAAAAACTAAAAACTTAAAAATATATTGTATCATACATTCGTTTCACAAAAATAATTTTTTTAGTTATTGACATTGTTTTTCCCTATTTTTATTATTCCCTTTGTTTTTTGTACTATGTCTTTATTTCTATCGTAGTTTCTATTTTAACTGTCTGATTTATTTCGTGTAATTGGCTGATACCGTTCAGGTTAAAATAAATAAATTTGCCCTTAAAACCACCCTATAGAATAGCCTGTGTTTCTAGTAGTTTTCTTTTAGCGCTAGGTACAATCACGTTTCGGAAATGTTTGTGTGATGAACATAGATGTTTCTGTGACAGGATAAACCCGCCCTGAATGTTATTTGACCTCTTCTTGGATAATAAATGGTTTAGATTTGTAT
The DNA here is from genome assembly GCA_932294275.1 of Chloroclysta siterata. Lineage (NCBI taxonomy): Eukaryota > Metazoa > Arthropoda > Insecta > Lepidoptera > Geometridae > Chloroclysta > Chloroclysta siterata. The sequence goes on along the minus strand of OW028599.1, from coordinate 13,923,037 downwards.
TAAGCACTATCTAATAGGGTCATGGTCCCGCAGGTCCCCTTCGTGTTGAGTTTATGGGCAAACTAAATCTAATATGGGAGTCAAGGTCGACGATGAGCGGGTCAAAACTTTGATAAGAGGTGTTATGTCATGAATATAATATTAGTATATAAAACTTATAGATGTATTTATATGCTTGGCCCATAAAAAAATATTTTTATGCAGGGGTTTTTTATAACAAAGAAACAAAACGCACCACTTGTTTACGTTCACATACATTACACACTACAGAAAAAATTAAATGTCAAACATGTTGTGGCAGTGCAAACCAGATTCAATACATTTGACAGCCTTCACAGCTCAGTTGGTAGTAGCTCTGCCTTCTGGGCCGTAGACCTTGGGTTCGATCCCCACCGAGAACAAATATTTGTGTGGTGAACATTGGTGTTTGTTCTCTGTCTGTATATTATTATACCTATAGTATAAGTATATATTTACAAAAAAAAGTATATTATATGTATTATATCAGCTATCTAGTTCCCATATTCCAAGCTTTGGCTTAGTTTGGGGCTAGATAGTGCTGTGTGGAAAGTCCACCAATATTTATATATAGTATACATATATTCACAAAAAAACGAGGTTTTCAACAAGTTTTTGTTTCGATGTTTCGGCAGTGGAAATTCAGTTGGCGTTACTCGAGAGCATTGCTCAAAGTGAACCCTGTCACTTGTATAAGATGAAAATACTACTACTTGTCGTGTCACTAGTGTCTTTCGAAACAGTGTGGTGAAAGGATTTTACGTGCGCCTCAAAGAGACTCCTTTCGAGCACTTGACACATGTTTTAGAACTTTTTAAGTTCTACGATATGCCGGTTTCCTCACGGTGTTTTTCTCCACCGTCTCCAGCACTGGCACTCAAACGGTGCACTGCTCTCATTCAGAGATGTAAATGATGTTAAGAGATGGCAATAGCGGTTAATAATACCGGTTTCAACCTGCCGGCCTTAAATATTGATATGACCAAATACTGACGATATCTCGTAATACCGTCCCATGAGGGCGACACCGCGGTTGAAAGCAGCTTGTTATTTTTTTTTTCAGTAATTAGGTTATTAGCTACTGCAATGGATTTTCAACATATTTGAGGTCCTGTCTGCTGTAATAATACACATGTGTTCTTTTACACGTGTCTCTTTAAAAAATAAAGAAAGAGACACACGTAAACTAAAACACATGTTTGTGTGATGAGCATAGTTGTTTGTTCTCCATCAGTTTGTTATTTTATATAATACTAGTGGCTTCCCGCGGCTTCGCACGCGTTGAAGTGGTGAGCCGTGATTGAGCCACAAACATCCAAACATCGTAACTCTCGCATTGAGTTGTATATTATTAGGGTAGGATTTTAAATACCTACGTAGGTATAAGAAATACCTATAGGCGTACATTACCTATATTAGGTAGGTAGGTATAGGTATTGAGCTTAGCACAAACATGACAAATACAACAAAGACAACCTTACACGGGAAATATGTACTTATTTGTTCCTAGTACCCCAAAAACAAACGAAACAAAACAGCTTCAAGACTTTGATCCCCAGGCACGGTAGATACCCTCAGATCTCTTCGTACCAACTCAAGATTCCCGTTTTTAGGATGTCCCTTACAAACATTGACGCCTCGTTGTATCCTTTTTACTCGAGCGCAACGAAGGAGGGTAACGTTTTAGGGGGTTTTTTTTAAAATCATACTGTGTTTTTATATATTTACTTCAAGTTTGAAATCAATCGCACTATGCGTTAAAAATCTCCCATAGTATGAAAATACTTTATTGTACACCAAACAAAAAAACAGTAGGTACAGTAACAAATAAAAATAAAAATACTAAAATGAGTTTAGTGATTTTATATCTTTCAACATGTCGAAACGTGCGAGCGAGAAGTTGTTTGATAGTTGTCAGCCCCTTAATAAAGGTAGTTTTAAAAAACGGAAAATGCCTATCCTATTTTTTTGCCTTGGAGTACCTACATGTACTTCAAGTTTCAAGTTTGTAGGTTCAAGGAATACAATTTTTCATACCAACGTTTTCAACCCTTCTTCCACCCTTAGTGGTTGAATTTCCAAAAAATCCTTCTTAGTACACCTCTACGCCATAAGACCTATGTACTCCTCAAATTTCAAGTTTCTAAGACCAGCGGCCAAAAAACTCCCATACAAACTTTTACATCCCTTAGCATACTTATTAAGGGTAGTTTGAAAAAACTATAAATGTCTTTCCTACATTTTAGCCTTGGAGTACATCTATTTCAAGTTTCAAGTTTGTAGGTTCAAGGAATACTATTTTTCATACCAACGTTTTCAACCCTTTTTACACCCTTAGGGGATGAATTTCCAAAAATTCCTTATTAGTACACCTCTACGCTATAAGACCTATGTACTCCTCAAATTTTAGTCTCTAGGACCAGCGGTCAAAAAACTCCCATACAAACTTTTACATCCCTTTGCACACTTATTAAGGGTAGTTTTAAAAAATTAAAAATGCCATTCCTATTTTTTAGCTTTGAAGTACATGTACTCCAAGTTTCAAGTTTGTAGGTTCAAGGAATACAATTTTTCATACAAACGTTTTCATCCCTTTTTACACCCTTAGGGGTTGAATTTCCAAAAATCCCTTCTTAGTACACCTCTACGCCATAAGACCTATGTACTCCTCAAATTTCAAGTCTCTAGGACCAGCGGTCAAAAAACTCCCATACAAACTTTTACATCCCTTTGCACACTTATTAAGGGTAGTTTTAAAAAATTAAAAATGCCATTCCTATTTTTTAGCTTTGAAGTACATGTACTCCAAGTTTCAAGTTTGTAGGTTCAAGGAATACAATTTTTCATACAAACGTTTTCATCCCTTTTTACACTCTTAGGGGTTGAATTTCCAAAAATCCCTTCTTAGTACACCTTTACGCCATAAGACCTATGTACTCCTCAAATTTCAAGTCTCTAGGACCAGCGGCTTAGGCTGTGCGTTGTCTATATGTCAGTCAGTCAGTCAGTCAGTCAGGACTTTGATTCTTATAGTATTAGAGAAGTATGTACTAGTATGTAGAAGTAAATAAGTATTGTATCAGCTATCCGGTTTCCATATTACAAGCTTGAGGCTAAATAGTGCTGTGTGGAAAGTTCACCAATACTTTTTTTCCTTTTCATAGATCCTCTGCACATCCGCCGTGCTGGGTACATACCAGGAAGTCCATACAAAGGCCGCTGCATCACCTTCCAGGCCGCTGTGAAGGTCACAATGATCATCGGACAATGCTTCGGCTTAATCCCTGTCATCGGAATATGTGATAACGACGCTTCTAAACTGCGGTAATTTTATACAACGTGTAACATAATACCCCTATAACCCGGAAGCAGGTTATTCTACAGGTCATGGCGAACAACTTTTGGTTTAAGACTTTTGAAATTTGGAAGTTGCCATGAAATGCCTCTTAAACTTTCCTCCAAAATTAAACTAGCAGCCCAATTTTTTCAGCTGTTTTTTTGACCTTTAAATTGTGAACTGTAGATAAAATAGGTAACAGATCTGCCGCCAATTAGGAAACGCAAATAGTGTATGTACTATGGTCACGTACATATTATCAGAATGTTGCAAATTTCTGAGACAATGTTAATTTTTCTTTTGTATGGGAATTTCGAAAACGCTTGGTATGTACTCTTGGTCTTTGGTCTTATTATTTACACGTTTTATAAGTTAGTATTATTAGCAACGAAAGCTATATCATCAGTCAAGGAAAGCTAGGAAGAAGGCCAACAATAAGTTGCGTGAGCCAGATAAAATAGAACGTCGCTGTCATGTCGTAAAAAGAAGTCAAGGAGGCCGCATTGTAAAGACTCTTTTGGAGGAAACTGAGCTCTTAAATTTTAGGAGTATTTTAGACGTTTGTAGAGATATAAATAAGGGTATATAAGGTCCACTGCTAAACAGTGGCAGTGTGGTGCAAGACATACAACCAAAAAATTATTACATGTATGAGATGTCGGAATAGACAGACTTTGATTTGCTACTATCCATGGATTTTGGAATCTTTGCAATGACTCCAAAGTTGGTTAGATTGTTCTTAGCTGAAGTTATGAGAGCACTGGTGGTCTAGTGGTAGCTGCTTCGCCTTCCGATCCTTAGGTCGTGGGCTCGAAACCGATCGTGCACCAATGAGTTATTCTGTTCAAAAATGTATGTGCACAATGCCAGTACTCTCAAACGGTGAAGGAAAACATCGTGGGTAAACCGGCATGTCGTAGAACCTAAATAGTTCTATAACATGGGTCAAGTGCTCGAAAAGAGCCTCCTGAGGCGCACTTAAAATCCTTTCACCACACTGTTTCGAAAGAAACTAGTGACACGACAAGAGAGAGAGAGCTGAAGTTATTATTTTCACTTTTATTTACAGTTTATTATTTATTTATGTCAAAAGTATTTTTTATTTTTTAAAATAACTTTCTTTAATTTTCAGTTTCACATTTAAATCCTGGCGATGTACTTACGCAATTTTATCGATACTTTTCTCGTGTGCTTTGGTAGTTCTATGCTTTCTAAACACTATCAAAGACACAGATTCATCACTTGGATCTAACAGTAAGTACTATTTTCAACCAACTTAAAGTCAAAACAAGTCGAGAGGTCATAATCATCACTTTTGAATCATAAGGATCACTTTGAATCGTTTTAAAGCTAGAATTCCATCCAAAAAAGCCTAGAAGAATAGGCAACAAACAATAATAAACTTAAAAGAGGATGAATACCTCAAGTCAGCTAATAATAAATAAATAAAAATTGGTGGACTTTCCACACATCACAAACTAAGCCAAAGCTTAATATGTGAACCAGATAGCTTATATATATAATAACACCCAGACAGAGAACAACTATGTTCATCTCACAAATATTTGTTCTTGGTGGGGATCGAACCCACGGCCTACTGCGCAGAAGGCAGAGCTACTACCAACTGAGCTGTGAAGGCTGTGAATATATTTATTTTCATTAGAATTGTACGTATATGAACTGACTAAGGCGTTTCAAGCCTCTATAAAAAAATTGTATATATTTTAATAAATTAAAATATTTTTTCTTTCTTTCAGCATCCATTATATTTCACGTCATGACTTGTTTGACTGCGATCATATTTTTTCGAATAGCTATGAAATGGCCGCGGCTCTGCTTGCACATTGCTAAGACCGAAGCATCGGACCCAAATATGGACTATGGTTTAAAAAGAAGATGCAATATGGCGTGCGTCATCGTTCTTTTACTGGCACTGTGTAAGGTCTTGAGTGAAAGACAGGTTTTTTTTATTAGAAAACTTTATTAACTAGTACTTACTTACTTATCCTGGCGCATCAACCCCGAAGTGGGTTTTGGCCTCCGACACAATACATCGCCACCGGCTTCGGTCCTGCGCTGCCTCTATCCAGTCCCGGTGCGAAGACTTGAAGTGAGCGAAGGTCTTTCTCCACTTCGGTCTTCCACCGAGTCGGCCGACTGGCACTCCGAGAAAGGCCCGTTTCGCAGCCCGATCTTCCTCCATTCGTAGCACGTGGCCGAGCCAGCGCAGCCTATGTGATTTTATTTACTAGTACAGTTGCTATTTAAATATTGTACCCTATAAACCTCTAGTGGTTTGTATGGGTACTAGTTGAGATAAGTTGAGGAGCAATAGGTTAGCGTGGTATGGGCATGTCATGAGGAGGGAAGAAAGTCATATTACGAGAGAAGTTATTCATATTGATGGGTACTTTAGCCCCCTGAAGTTTTTAAACACAAGTATGGGAACAGCTTGTATAAGTTTAGCATAGTCATCGGTTGCATGAACGAGATTGCCACTCACAATAAGACACTGATTGTAGAACTATCCCTAATTTTATGTTTTATAGTTTATGTTTCAACGTCATTCAAATTAACTCTGTGGTCTTAAAAATATTTTGTATAACTCTCTTTTCAGTCGAGCATTCTCTGGCAGAGTTGCATGGTATTGCAATAGCAAAAGATTGCGATCCCCAAATGAACCTCTACGAATCGTTTATATTCCACAGTTTTCCTTGGATATTTAACCATATTACATACAATGTCTTTTTTGGGCTTGTTGCACAGGTAAATATATAACATTTCATAAAATTTTCTTTTGAGTCCATGCGTCTATGAATGAATGAAGATATGAATGAATGAATGAAAATTCTTAATTGTACCTACACCTTTGTCTGTTAAGCAAAGTCACTTTTCCTGAATTTCACGGGAAGTCAGATGGAGAGGGCTCGAAATCGTTCTTCCTGGAAACATATTATGAGGGCTTACGTTCTTTAGGCTGATGAGGATGAAACAAAGCCTCGTAACTAAAACAGAACTACAATTACAAAAAAGATTGATATCCCCACCAGTGGGGATATTAGTTGAGATTTCGGAAATACATCTTACCGACTTAGTTACTTATTAATAAGTCAAGAGGCTGGGACCATAAAAATCCTTCACCAGCCACAACCGCAGCTCATAGATTCCCCAGAGATGTGTGATGTCATACAAATTTACCTTTTGCTTCTTTTTTCAGTTTTTAAACATCCAGGGCGCGTTTAACTGGAACTTTGCAGACGTTTTTGTAATCTGCATGAGTCTGTATTTAACGTCGCGACTTGAACAAGTCGATCAAAGGATCAAAGCTGTCAGAGGAAAAGTGAGCTTTTGTTTTCATATGTTTATTTGTTTAAAAATATATACGAACTTCCTACTTTATACTTATAGGTAAGTATATGTATAAATCTAAAAATTACCTAACTTAATGAATCGATTGTGATATATTTAATTCAGCACCCTTCGAGTCTTGTGAGTTGAAGTGCATGTACCTATTTTTGTAACCCTACCCAATGTTCTCCTTACCTACCTACCAACTGTTATGCTCATTCAATTTACTTTTAACTTAGCTGTTCTGTATAAGTCATGTTGTATGTTTTAGGGTGCCGTCTAGCTCATAATTAATAGTATTTTATTTTGTGTTTGTAGTGATTGTACCCTGTTTTGTGTGTCTAATAAATAAATAATCACGTCTTACCACTGAATTGATACGAAACTTAAGGCGAAGACTACATCATACATACATACTTCTCGTACATTTCAACATTTCGAAAGATGAATTTAAAATAATTTCTAAACAAATCATTTAACTTATTAACAATAAATAACTGTCTATGTCTATGTCTATGTCTATTTATGAATAATCGCAATCAACAAAGTTGTGCAATCACTGTACGCGGTTCAGCAACTTTTTGGATTCAAACAACTTTTCCTACCAAAAAGTTTGCTTTACTATATGCTTGTTGAGTTTGATTTGATATATTCCAAAATATTGAAATATGCGAACGAGAAGGACTTTGACGGGTGTCCTTAAAACATATATAGTTTGGTTTACAATATTCCTTTTTTTTAGGGTTCCGTACCCAAAGGGTAAAACGAGACCCTATTACTAAGACTCCGTTGTCCGTCTGTCCGTCTGTCACCAGGCTGTATCGGGAGCCAATAATGTACGGCCAAATAATGTACAGCATGATATTGCACAGCATGATAATGCACACCCAGATAATCCGTGTCCACTGGTTTGAATTATTGGGTGTACATTATCATCCCGTACAATAACATGCTGTGCAATATCGTCACGTGTTGATAATGTACACCCAGATAATGTACAGCATGATAATTGGAAGTCACTTTAGTACCGTCAAGTCGGATTGGTTAGGTTATGTTGAAACATATAAATTACGCACGAGGCGAGCGAGCTAAGCGAGCGTGCCGCGGCAGCGGCCGCCGAAGTGCCAGAAATTATTTTTTACGGTACCAAAGTGGCTTCCAATTATCATGCTGTACATTAACGTGCTGTACATCATCATGCTGTGTACATATTAACTACACGTGACAATATTGCACATCCAGTTATTGCACACCCAGATAAAACGAATCCAAAAAGGTACCAAAGTGGATTCCAAATATCATGCTGTACATTATCGTGCTGTACATTATCATGTCGTACAATAATCGGACTCGCTGTATCTCAAGAACCGTGATAGTTAGACAGTTGAAATTTTCACAGATTATGTATTTCCGCTATAACAACATTTAATAAAAAAACCAATAATATAAATATTTTAGGGCACTCCCATACAACAAACGTTATTTTTTACCGTTTTTATAGATATTGGTACGGACTACGGAACCCTTCGTGCGCGAGTCCGACTCCCACTTGGCCGGTTTTTATCTTGAACACGGGTAAAATCGTATATCGAGGTATAAATCGTTTGCAACTGTATGTAGACTCACATGTTTCTTTTATATTTTGTGCGTATTGTAAAAAGTATTTGTTGATATTTTCTTTGTAAAAAATGTGCATATATTTTATGTACCCAATACATGAATATCTCTGGGCCTTTTCATGCAAATATCTAGAATTTATTCCGAAATCGAGCTCGCATGTGAGAATTTTAAATACTGTACCTCCCAATAATATAGCTACGACTTTCATGTCCAAAAAGTTTCTTGCCATGGATTTATTTTTATCCTCACATACGAATACGCATCAGTGCCCCAAGTATGAGTTGTGTTTATCATATTTGGTTTTTCGTTTTTGTTCCGTGTTCATTGCGGGTTTTGTATGAAGACGCGATAGAGATACCGATACGGAACTTTATGTTCTACTAATTTTCATCATACTTGCAACATAAAGTTCTGTATCGAAACTCGGTATTAAATTACAGGTTTTAAATTTTAATTTTGGCAGTGTAGGTACGGCCGTTTGCGTCTGTTTTTCGTGGTGTATTGTCATAATGACTAAGCTGTCCCCATCGTCACTTGGGCCATAGGCACATTTTTTGGTCCAACGGATCAATCAGTTGTGTCTAAGAACCCACGGCACAATCAGGGATTCGAGTTTTCGTCAGTTGGGCTAAAGGTACATTTTTTTTCCGAAACGGACCAATAGGTTGTTTAGAAGGGAATCAAAAGTACCCACGGCACAATCAGTTGAGCATAGATAGATAGATAGATAGATAGATAACTCTTTATTGTTCACCACACACAAACATAGTACAGGGTTAAAGCATACTTTAAGGTAAAAACAATGGGCGACCTTATCACTGAGAGCGATCTCTTCCAGGCAACCTTGGAAGGATAAAAACTAATCGGAATTGACGGCGGTGTAGTCATAGAGTTGTGCCTTGGGTCCGGGAGGGCATCAGACTGCTTTCATGTCCTTGTAGTAAGCGTCATTTTAATTTGGCTTTTATCATCTTCATCATTTTCCTGCCCTTATTTAACTTCATGTGGGGTCGGCACAACAGGTTTTTTCCCTCCACTCTCCTCTATCAGCCGTCATCTCAGCAGTCACTCCTTTCTTACTCATGTCATCTTTCACACAGTCCATCCATCTTTTCTTTGGCCTACCTCTACTCCAATATCCATCCATTTAATTTGGCAGTGTGTAGCTTAAAAATTGTGTTAGTTTCAAAGATTTTTGTTCACTCCTAAAAAATTAAATTACAGTTTGTCCCAGCATCTTTCTGGAGAACAATGCGAGAAGACTATACCAGGTTATCAAATCTGGTAAGGAAAGTAGATGAAATCATCGGAGGGGTGATCTTCATCTCCTTCGCCAATAACCTGTTCTTCATCTGTCTACAACTACTGCACACATTAGCGTGAGTAAATTAAGAATAGAGCACTGGTGGTCTAGTGGTAGTGCCCTTGCCTTCCGATCCTGAGGTCGTGGGTTCAAAATCGAACGTGGCGATATCACGTCATTTTGTTGTTTACGGAATAGCACTAGGTCTGACATATAACTATCAACTCTTTCGAAACAGTGTTGTGACAGGATTTTAACTGCGCCTCTAAGAGGCTCTTTTCTAGCACTTGATACATGTAATAGAACTTTTACGACATGCCGGTTTCCTCAAGATGTTTTCCTTCACCGTTTAAGAGCACTAGCATTGCGCACATAAATTTTTGGCTAGGAAAAATCCATTGGTGCACGACCGGATTTGAACCTGCGACCTTACGATCGGAAGGCGGGGTCACTCCCACTAGACCACCGGTGATTTTTAAAAGACCTCGTAAAATTCTAAGAAGCAACACTTATGTTATTTTGATTATTTACAGGGAGGGAGTAAAAGCTACACCTCGTTGCAGACTTGAGCTTGAAATCGACCAAAGGTAAAAACAACCAAATTTTACAACAAAAAATTGCATAAACTAGCATTTCTTCTTCTAGGGGAAAAAGTATTTTTTTTTTAAGTTTCCAACAAAAAATAACATATAATTTTAAAACTCACAAATTATGGTAAATATCCCATTTCAAATTAAAAAAATACATTTCTTCCCCTAGGAAACAAATTAATAGATATTTTTCGCAAAAGTTTAATATTTTTCCCTATTTACAAATTTAATTAGTGTCTGTATCATAATATTTTTCATTTTGTATTGTATTTTTGATTGGAAAAGTACAGTGTAACAAAACGACGTTCAAAATTCATTATTTTTTTATTATTTTTATACGACTAGCTGATGGAACAAGCAGATGGCCCACCTGATGTTAAGTGGTAACCATCATCTACAACAAAGCATTACCTCTTAAGTCACGCACGATAGGAACGTGCTTTACGATGCACTGCCATTCGTCCATCAACTTGAGGCATACAGATGTTAAGCCTCATGTGCCTGTAATTACACCGGCAACCACACTCTTCAAACCGAAGCACAGCAACGCTGTTTGGCGGCAGAAAATGACGTGGTGCTAGTACTTCCCCGGACGAGCCCTCACAAAGAGCTCTACTACTCTTATAACTTGGTTTCTATTTACTCCCTCGCTAAAAGTCTCGGTATTAAAACTCGTATATCATTCAAGCCCCTTGTTTAACAATATACTATTAAAACTGCATCCATTACTGGCTTCCTTCAACATTGCAGACCGCTGAAAGGGTACGAACAGCCAGTGTACTTCGTGTACTCGTTTATGTTCCTCCTGGTGCGATCGCTAGCGGTGTCGCTGACGGCTGCGAGTGTGCATACAGCGAGTAAGGCTCCAGCGGTATCGCTGTACCATGTGTCTTCGGCTGGATATTGTGTTGAGGTTGGTTTGTACATTTTTGAAATAAAAAAATGTAATAAATACTTACACTTGCCATGCGTCCATCAACTTGAGGCATACAGATGTTAAGCCTCATGTGCCTGTAATTACACCGGCAACCACATTCTTCAAACCGAAACACAGCAACGCTGCTTAGCGTCAGGAAAAGACGTGGTGGAGGAATTCTACCTCTACTTTTAATGGTTTGGTTGGCTATTTGCTTGTTTTTTTCTGTATGCTTCGAGATTTTATTACACTTAAGCCGTCAGTGAGGTCAAACCAACGCTCAAACCAAAAAATGTGCCATAAGTTTTTAGGAAGAATGGTGCTGAGACTTTCCCATCCACCTTTTCAAAGCCGTCGGTCTATCAGGTGAGGAGCCGTCTTACGCTTCTTTCTCCACTTTTAAAGAACCTTTATTCCCCAGCAGTATTCGCCAACCGATTCTAAATAGCTATCATCTATTTTCATTGAACTTTTAGTGTTTAGTACTTTAGTACTTTTAGTTTTACTTTTAGTGTTTCTTTTCTTTCCTTAATTTTTTTCATAATGTGCTATCTAGCCCCAAACTAAGCCAAAACTTCTAAAATGGGAACATCTATGTTCATCAAACAAATGTTTGTTCTCGGTGGGGATCGAACCCACGGCCTACGGTTTAATAATAAATAAGTCTTAAAATATTGAGTTATAAAATCATTTTTGATTTATAAAATGCTAATAATTTGGGTCTAGAATATTATCTGAAATGTATTCCTAGTTCGTACTATACTTAATTAAGTGAATGTGGTGATAATATGTGTCATACAGAATTCCAACTTGCGGTTAGGCGTATGTTTGTGACTGTTTGTTGTTCGTGTATTATACTATCGTATTTGATATATAGTATTTGACAGGTCTCACAGCTCAGTTGGTACCTTTGCCTTCTCGATGTACGCTGTGGGTTTGATGAAACAACAGACACAAACATTCGGGTAATGAATGTTTATTCCATGGCAGAAAGTTAAATTGTATTCTTATTCAGTATCTATGTATTTACGAAAAAGTATTTTATCAGTTATCTGGCCCAGTATGAGGCTAGGTAGTGCTGTGTGCTGTCAAACGGTGAAGTAACACATCGTGAGAAAACTGGCATGTTGTTGAACCTACAAGTTCTAAGACATGTATCAAGTGCTCGAAAAGACCCCCTATAAGGCGCACATAAAATCCTTTCACCACACTGTTTCGAAAGAACTAGTGAACCCGATAAGTTGTGTGAGTGTTTTGATTAATAATTAAGTGTTTTTTACATACCATTTTGCAGATTCAAAGGTTCTTGGAACAGATTCATGGGGACACAGTTGCATTGAGTGGTCTCCAGTTCTTCAACGTTAAGCGTGGATTGGTTTTAGCGGTAAGACTATTGCTATTTTCTTTTATAATTAGACCCTTTAGGAAACTCTTGTTGTGATACAATTATATTAATAACTTTACCGCAATCTTTTTTATCATATAATTTGCTGACAGGACTAGCAAACAGCTCTCCTGGATGGTAATCATCACCTTTAACTATTCTAAGAGTAGTATAGCTCTTTGCGAAGGGCTCGTCCGGGGAAGTACTACCACCACGCCTTTTTTTGCCGCCAAGCAGCGTTGCTGTTTTTCGGTTTGAAGAGTGTTTTGCCGGTGTAATTATAGGCACATGAGGCTTGATAAGAACAGCTATTACATCGAATTAGATAGAGATAGCAAGTGACTTGACATCCGATTAGTTTTGTTTGGGCTTTCAGAAACCGGCTACTGTAAGCATGAGACGCCCTCTTATGCGATGGAGCGATGAAATTGTAAGGATTGTGGCAAGTCGGTAGATGGAGAGGGTTCAGAATCGTTCTTGCTGGACATATAAAGGGGAGGCCTATGCCTAGTATTGAATTTAATCATTCTGATGATCATAGTTTGCACGATTGATGCCTAAAATTAACATAAATTTCCTTCCCTACAGCAAAACAGTCCTTTTAATCTCAATCCAGATTATACTCGCTTGTTGACAATGTAATGTTATTTTTGGAACGGACTCCGGGACGTGTCCCGTCATAATTCTCCAGCTGAAATAATTAACAGTGTTAAAAGCCCTCAAACACACGTAACAGTTTCAAGGTGCCTTTAAACGACTCAATATACATAAAGAAATAAATAAAATAAATATTGGTGGACAATCCACACAGACTATCTCGCCCTAAACTAAGCCAAAGCTTGTGATATGGGACCAGATAGCTGATATACTACATATATACTTTTTTTTTGTAAATACATATTTATGATATAAAACAACACCCAGACCGAAAAAAAATATTTGTTCTCGGTGGGGATCGAACCCACGGCCTACGGCGCAGAAGGCAGAGCTACTACCAACTGAGCGGTACAGGCTGTCAATAAAGAAAATACATTTATTTGACACTCACAAATACTTCAGGACGGATAGCTACAGGTGAAAAGAGTAGGTAGGTTCCTAATAAAAACATACCAACAAATAAAATTAAGTAGGTAACCTACTAAGGTACATAAAAATGGTTTGCCCCGAACTGAAATCTCATGTGAATAAAGCCTTTTCATGACAACTCACTTAAAATGACATGTAACTTGATTTTTTTATTTAACTTTTTATTTTTGCCCCCTTAAAAACCCCATACCTCAACAACCCTTCATCCGATTATACTTACCAGTAAAATTCTCAAGTAAAAGCTATCGACTTATCAAATTTCATGCAGATCGGATCAACGGTTTGAAAGTTATGGCCAGAAAAAACATACATACATGCATACATACATACATAAAATGCCAAATCGCCCAAGTTGAAACTAAGATCTTCGTTCGCTTCACTCACTCGATCAAATATTGGAGTAACTTATTTTTTTATAGCGTTCAGTTCGAAGAACCCTTTAATTTGAAAACCCCAGTGAGCAGCCGTCACCTGGGTCACAGAATATTAAATACAACGTGGTTGGAGCCGGTGTGTTCCACGTTTTGCGGTTTGCAAAACCGTTTTGTTTTCTCTTTTTGCAATTTGTACATTGTCCTTGTTTTTTCAAACATTTCGTAAGTAGTGACATAGCATGACAGCGTGAGAAATAAGCCTGGAAGCGGTGTGATATTTTTTTATATTGTTTTGTCAGCTTGGTTGTACACCAAGTACACAGACCACAGTATATAAGAATAACCAAGTTAATTCTAAGAGTCCGGTTATTGCACGACATGATAATGTACAGCACGTTAATGTACAGCATGTTAATTGGAATCCACTTTGGTACTTTTTGGATTCGTTTTAACAGGGTGTACATTATTGGGGTGTGCAATAACTGGATGTGCAATATTGTCACATGTAGTTAATGTGTAGTCAGTTAATAGACAGCATGATAACGTACAGCATGATAATTGGAAGCCACTTTAGTACCGTAAGAAATAATTTCTGGCACGCTCGCTTTGCTGTCTCGCGCGTAATTTATATGATTCAACATATCCTAACCAATCCGACTCGACGGTACTAAAGTGGGTTCCAATTATTATGCTGTACATTAACTGGGTGTACATTAACAGCACGTGACAATATTGCACGGCATGTTATTGTACGGGATGATAATGTACACCCCGATAATTCAAACCAGTGGACACGGATTAACTGGGTGTACAATCATGCTGTGCATTATTTGGTCGAACATTATTGGTTCCCAAATCTAACACAAAACGTGAAATAGTGGCATTATAGAATATTAAATAGTAGTCATAATAGTCAGCTCCTTTCGAATATAAAAAATCCATAGACACAAGACCTAATTTGAATCCCGCGTTCGTAGGATCGGAAGGTAGGGTTGGCACCAGGCAGTTAGATTATACATAGGCACATAATTTAATCAATTTGAGCGGTGGTCTAGACTAGTGGTCTTAATTAAAGACCCCGCCTTTAGGTCGTAAAAACGTCAATCAGGGTCGGTCGAGTTTTCTCGTCAAAAAAATTATGTGCGCAATTAGGTATGTGCGCTCTCAATCGGTGAAGGAAATGATCGAGAGGAATCCCAGTTAAAATGGGTTAGAAGCTTTGAGACTACATCTTGATTTGACTAGATAGCATTATGACTAAGTCGCTTTCTGACTAAATATCGATATGACTACATCGCATTAGGACTAAATAGCTGTCCGACTATATGCGTCTAGTTATCAGATTGATATGATATCGACATGACGTACAATGGTATCCAAAAATGAGAAAATTAAAATAAAATAAAAAATTGATCTAGCAGTAGTGATGGGTATGCAACCTGTCAAATATAGAATAACATAAACAGCAAAATGCAGATATACCTATGTCATTTGTAAAATTTTGACATACCTCTACCTGAGATATCCTCAAAGAATCTTAAACTAGAACTTGATACTAAGATATCCACCGTGTCTGGGGATTTAAAGTCATGAAGCTGTTTCGTTTCGTTAATTAGGTCTCAGCAAAAACCTTTCAAGTTCCTTTGCTATGAGATTATGATCTTATTAGAAGCTTTGTACATTGTGGGGTTTCGGCTCGCTACACAAAGGCAACGTATGAAACCTCTCGTCCACGTCCGCTGTAATTAAGCTTACATTTTGATCCGTCTGTAATGGAGCATTCAAATAGCCGGTGGCATACGTCATGTCTCTTAGCTTATCTAAAATATAATTAAAAAACATAATTAAATAAAACAAAAACACTTTTTGTTCTAGTTATATTTTATATATTTTTTTTATA
The DNA here is from genome assembly GCA_932294275.1 of Chloroclysta siterata. Classification (NCBI taxonomy): domain Eukaryota; kingdom Metazoa; phylum Arthropoda; class Insecta; order Lepidoptera; family Geometridae; genus Chloroclysta; species Chloroclysta siterata. The sequence continues at coordinate 13,907,161 of OW028599.1, read as the reverse complement.
CAACTAGCTGATGGAACAAGATCGCCCACTTGATATTAAGTGGTAACCAAAAGGCGTGGTAGTAGTACTTCCTCGGACGAGCCCTTCTCAAAGAGCTCTACTACTCTTAATATTTTTTTATATAAATTACAAATACATTATGAAGGCACAAAAGACAATGAAAATTGACAACAAGGAAACATAAAATTTAAATAATATCTAAAATATCTTTTCATTCGAATTATATTTTAAGAATCATTTTGTAAAAACTTGTGAATGGATTTTAATGAAACTTTACAATAATATATCTTATACATCAGAATAACACATAGGCTACAATTTATAAAGATATTGTGTGACTAATCCTGCGCAGACGAAGTCGCGGGCACCAGCTTGTAACTTATAAGTGGTATCTGTGCATACGTCTACGTTTTATTACGTCGTATGTTTTATTTTAACAAATATTTCCGATTTTCAGATTGCCGGCACGATAGTTACATACGAACTGGTTCTAATGCAGTTCACAGGGGTGACCCCGACATCCGCGACACCAGTGTGAATACATTAATTCAAGAAAACTATAAATAAGGCACAAGTAATTACAAGATATAAAGTATACACAGGAAACAGTTGTGCTATCTGCAGATAGTTCAAAACAATCTATTTATAAATATTGGTGGACATACCACACAGTACTAACCAGTCCCAAACTAAGTAAAGCGTACTATGGAACTAGATAGCTGAATAATACCCAAATACATTTTTTTTAATTTGACAAGGTGTTCCAATAGTTGGGTTTAAAACTTCGGGGGGCTAATACATTGTTTCATACATTTTAGCCAGGTAGGTATTGAACTTTTTATGAAACAGCTGTTTTTTCGCATTTACAGTGTTGCTTCCTTAAAAAGCAGAGCTTCTACCAATTGTGCTGTCAGGGCTGTAGTATTACAAAAGTATAGCTCTGGCTGATAAATTTATATTTCGTTAAGTGGCTTATTAATTTTCTATTCCCATTGTTAAGTTATTATTGTGTTGAGGACCAAGTTGGCTGCTGCAGAGAAAACCTTGCCAAATGGGGTTACATCGACCCATCACAGGGCAAGTGTAACTGTAGAAAAGCACAGTCGATGGAGCACCTACTCTCCTGGCCCTGTGCCCGACCACCTGCACACGTGTGGACATAAACCAGGCAACGGTCATTTAAAGTTTTTATGCTCGAAAAAGAAGTTAATAATAATAATATAAAGTATGACATTTCTAAATAATGTAGTATTTAAGTAATAATGTAAATTCTAATGTACCTATAGATTTAATTTCAATTTTATTTTTATTTGTGTGTGTTATTTTAATGAATTATTGTTGTATGTATTATGTGAATTTGTATGTAATGTACTATGGTCCCATGTAGTCTGAAATAAAGAGTTATATTATTATTATTATTGTGATTTTTGGGTTTGTCCTCATTTTACTTTATTGTATTATAATATACAATAAAGTAAAATGTTTTGTTTTTATTCATTTAAATTATTTTATATTTATTATTTTATGTTACATATGTGAGTACATGTGATTATGATTATTTACAAGATGTGTGTACTTTTTCCTGTGTATATAATATTTAAGCAATTTGCAAACTATTGTAAGCGATCCATTGATATATAATAAAATATATTATAATACACAGTACAGAAGCACTTGGAGGAGGCTTTCATATTGTTATTTTTTCACTTATTAGATTTATTTTAAACTTTCTATAACATAATCAGAAATATAAAATTAAGTATACCTATTTAATTTAAGTTTAAAGATAGGCTAAGCAATTTTTTGTTCCATTTCTACCATGTAAGCAAATAAGATTTTTATTTATTGAATACACAGTATTTGTATTTGTTTTTAGATCTCAACTGATCCAAGACAAAGCGTTGTAGTAGTAGAACGGAAGCGTTCTCAAGCCAGCATCCCCAAGACGCTTCCGATCAGTATTGATTTGGATCGGTCTTAAATAGGTAGAAGCCTTTGGATAGTATTACCACGATGTTTGCAAATAAAGATTTTACAATATGTAATAAATTAAGCAATTCTTATTTTATTAATGTTGAGTTTATGTCTGTTATGAGTAAAGAGTTTGGCTTAGAATTTTGTTTGAATGTTTTTTTCCTTATAACATGTAAGATTAAACATTCGTTATATGACTAGCAATGCACAACTTGAATTATAGGATTTAAAAGAATGCTACTTGATTACAATTCAAAATAATTTATTTATGTCACTATATAATTCTTGTATATAAATATTTTTTATGCCATAGATAAAAACAATACCATTCTTGTAATAATGTTTTTTATGCCACAGATATAAAAACATAAATACAAAAATGGTAGGTAACATCTAATAGGCCGCCTCTCAGCATGAATGCTGTGAGGGCTGGTATTCCGTGACACCAGGACAGTACAAGAACACCGTTGGTTGATTCTTTTTACAGACCGTACAGCTGGGACTTAAAAATAGTTTCCTAACTGAACCCTAAGCATAAGGGCCTTACGCAGCCAGCAGGGCCTATGTTTGGTTTAAAATTTGTATTTGTATAAAACAATATGATCGTACTCGAATATATAAATTAAAAAAAAATATACTACTGATATACTGGTAATTTTTTTTTGACTACTATAATAATATTATAATTGATTAAATAGCCTTACTGAGCAAGCACCCTCTCAACCTAGAAGTAATTAACCCCGTTTACAGGCCCTAAAAACACAGGTTCAAAACAAGAGATACGAAATTAAAATTAAAAAATAAATAAAGGCAATGCTCTCAAACAGTGAGAAGAAAATCTTAAAGTAACGCTGCTTAGTCAGCTTTGCACAACGTATAAGAAGGGTACAAAGGTTTTATGAATGTAAGTTGACAAGATAATAGGTTTCCACGACCTTCAATGAAATTCTTCTCTAATCACGGCCTTCGGAAGCAGAGTTCATCGAAATTATATTCCTCAGCTACATAATAATTTACTAGATGAGATTCGGCCCGCCATAAAGGGATTTCGTGGAGATTACAAATCTGGACACGTTCTTGTACGGTTTTTGGTAGTAATTTGTTTTATTTGCACGACTAATGTCAAAAAAGAAAATTAAAAAAAAATAGAAACAGCTTCTTTGATCCCCAGGCACGGTAGGTACCCCTAAAAATACTATACAAAAAATACTAGGTTCTCAAAAACATTTTTTTTTTTCAAAAACTGTACTTGTCAGAGGTACATTCTTGTAGTAGGTAATATTGCAGCAGTTGATATTCCATACGTGACAGGTTGCAAGCCTATCGCCTATCGCCGTCATATTTTAAAATGTGATATACTCAGAATATTTCCTGTAAATGTATAGTGGAGGCCTAATTGTCGAGCAATGGACTTCGTCAGGCTTATAATGATGATGATGATGTTTCATGAAGTATGTTTTTTCTTGTATCTGTGAAAACTTTTAATTGGCCCTCAGCAAACATAATCTTTTTTAAGTATTAAGTGATTTTTTTTATCAGGCAATAATTTATACCTTTTTTACACAACTAGCTGATGGAACAAGCAGAAGGCAAACCTGATGTTAAGTGGTAACCATCACCTACAACAAAGCATTACCTCGTTAGTCACGCATGATAGGAACGTGACCTACGATGATGCACTGCCCTGCGTCCATCAACTTGAAGCATACAGAAGTTAAGCCTCATGTATCTGTAATTACACCGGCAACCACACTCTTCAAACCGAAACACAGCAACGCTGCTTGGCGGCAGAAAAAGGCGTACCCTCTGTAAGTTTTTCTAAAATTCTAAATCAAAATAATAAATATATAAAATGAGATACCCACCGATCAGAGTTTGCGTCCATTGGTATATTTTTCTCGGCGTTTGGCCGAAGGATTCTGAGGAAAAGTTGCCTGCTATGTAATCTGTGGTCCATAAGGATTATTTGAAATGTGATTGATTCAGGTTATTTCGAACAATGACGTAATACAAACTGATTGGTTCTTGTGCCTTTTGCGTTATTACAATTTGCCGTAAAGCTTTCCTGCTTTAAGCAATAATGCTAAATAATAATATTGTAGCTTTTATTTTTCTGTTGCCTTTGACCATTATTCTCAAGCGCATAACTATATACCTGACGATGACCTCCGCAAACGACTATCTATCAGCCGATAGTTTGGTCGAGTTGGGCTGCTATAGTCGCGTTAAACTCTCGCTGCAGGCTCGGTCAGTGCTCAACCTATGGTTGCGTTAAACTCCCGCTGCAAACTCGGTCAGAAATCATCTTAACACACGCTTAAACAACAGGATCGTCCGTTCTCCTAAGTGCGAGAAAGAGAGAGAGCAAAATTGCTGTCTCGTTCCGATAACTTTTAACCGAGCCTGCAGCGAGAGTTTAACGCGACTATAGTGCATATTGAGACCAAAAGTTTTGTTTTTTATTTTTTATTTATTTAAAAATGTAACTGCATTCACACAAGAAAGTAAAATAAGACAAAATAAGCTTACTCCCTTCTAGGACACTTTACTGTATTTACTGTCCTGTACCATACTGTAATATATTTTGGACTTTACACACTATAGTGGTGCACTCGGCGAGATTTTGTCTCCAGAAGACTCTACAACGTACACTCGCTGAGATCTCGAGATGTCTGAGAGTCGAGCACCCATCCACTCGTGAAGATGGGTTAGGTCAGTCACTTCGTCGATATATCGTGATAATAAATTAGTCTCATAGCTTTTCCATAAAAATGTAACAGTATTCACACAAGAAAGTACAACTAGAAAGAAAGTAAAATAAGCTTACTCCCTTCTAGGACACTACAGTAGTGCACTCAGCAAGTTTTTGTCTCCGGAAGACTCTACAACGTACACTCAGTGAGATCTCGAGATGTCTGAGACTCGAGCACCCATCAACTCGTGAAGCTGGGTTGGGTCAGTCACTTCAACCAATGTGCACCAACGCAACTAGATCTCTTGACTTTTCGTGAAGAAACATTTTTTTTAGGGATGTAAATATTAGTAAATGTTTACATAATCATTATGAAGTATTCAGTATATTTATTGCATTATTATGTACCTATGTAGATATAACATTGTCAGAACTTATGAGGGCCCTTATTCATATTCTCTGCCATTTTATAGCGGCTCTATAGACTTCACTGTCACTGTCACTTTCATGCCAACGAAAAGAGGCAGCAACAGACTTATCGGTCTGTTAAGCTAATGGAGCACTCAGCGACCAATATGAATAAGTATATTGTGATTCAATACGTAATTTATCCAGTAAGTGTGTTGCAGTAGAGAGAATTAGACCTATAATAAAAATTACGCTAATTTTCCTTTCCTCGCCATTGTTTGGTAGCGCTGTAAGAATAGACATTCGAACACCAGCATTTAGTCCTTTAATTTTTTTTTTGTAAAAGATAAAGACATGCATTGTTAACATACTTTACTACCTACCTAGTCACATTGTAAATTTATTCTTTCTATTTTTATTATTTAGTCATTAATTTTAAGTTATCTAGGAGCTTATTTTTTTCTGTGATTTTACTACTTATCTGGAAGTATTTTAAATTAATTAAAATTAAATAAAGCCTTAATTTCCAAAAACAATAATTCATTAATCAAATTATTCATTTCACTTATTATTATTATGATTTTATTATTTTTACTTGGTTAAGGTTGTTTTAATTGGGCACCCAAAAATGGATGTAGGCCTCCTCCATGCGATTCCATTGTTGGCGATCTTGTGCTACCTCCACAATATCGTCGCTCCATCTTCCTGTTGTGCGTGTCACGTCACGTGGGTACCAGTGTAAGATACTTTCACTCCATCGCCCATCTTGTGTTCTAGAGACGTGACCCGCCCACTTACGAGTAATAAATGATTTATCTTAAAATGTAAAACAGATCACCTTAATTAAATTTTGGTATTCCCTGGGTTCATTTTGCGAATGTTCGCTTGATTAAATTTTGGGACATATTTTTTAGGGATCTTAAATTCTATCCAACTCATATTATAAATGGAAAAGTTTATGTGCGTGTTTCTTACGTATGTACGTACGGACACATAGTTTGTCACCTGGAATATATGGCTACTTAGGTGAGTAGTCAGAGGTACGTCGCTTGACTCACACCCACAATTTGCAGTAATTGGTATTTTCATACGTGACAGGTCACAAGTCATATCATCATATATTGCTTGCACATGGTTTAGTTTAGGTACATATTTTTATCCATGTATCACAAGAGTGGAGCCACGGGCGGATGCAAGTATTACATAAAAATAAATCATTACCAAACAACCATCTTCACTTAAATGTAGTTAGTTAGCTTTATTTCGTCGATAAATTCACAGAAGTCAAAAAGTTATAACACATTCAAAATCACATACTCGACATACATAGACGAGATATTTCACTGGACATTAAAATAGCACGACAAATTCAATTGTTGTCGTACTGTATCAACACAAGCTCGTACTTCAGAATAGCAGCTGCTACCTGAAACAATAGTGAATTTTGTGGAAATAAAAATGAGGATAAAATGGATAGTCTATTGTAAAATGTCGGGCGGATGATAAATATGTATTAACGAGTATACCGCAGTGGGGATAAAAGTACACGTATAGAGTGAACATGATCGTTTTGAATACCCTGCCGTAGTACAGTTAAATAAATAATAAATATTAGTGGACTTTCCACACAGCACTAAGCCGTCCAAACTAAGCCAAAGCTTGTCATATGGGAACTAGATAGCTGATCTCTCGGTGGGGATCGAACCCACGGCCTACGGCGCAGAAGCTACTATCAACTGAGCTGTGAAGGCTGTCAAATCTAGCATCTTCTTCTTGTCGTGTCACTAGTATTTTCGAAACAGTCTGGTGAAAGGATTCCAAGTACGCCTCAAAAAGGCCCCTTTCAAGTACTTGACACATGTTTCAGAGCTTTTTAGTTTCTACGACATGCAGGTTTCCTCATGACGATGACGATGGTTTCCTTCACCGTTTGAGAGTAGGTACTGGCGCCGTAAAGTGTGCACATAATATTTTTAACAAACAATTGGTTCACGACTGGTTTTGAACCCACGACCTTAGGGTTGGAAGGCGGGGCCACCACCACAAGACCACCAATGCTCTACAAATCTACCATGAAGGGTACGAATTTGTAAGTATTTACTTACTAAGTATAGAATTTTTCCAAATTGTTCCCAATTGTGATGGTTTCAGAGAAATTCCATATACCTCTATAACAGGAAATTTCATATTTTGATCCAAACAAGTTTTTCTACCAAAAAGTTTGATTAAGTACGAAAATTAGTAAAGCGAATTTGCGTTTGAAAATGTCCTAAATCACTAGGCACAAACTATTTGAGAGAGAGAGTGATTCGTAAGATCTACCTAGGTATTCTTGGAATATAATATTAACAGGCACTTTTTTCCACAGAACAAAGGTACAAAGATAAAGGTAGGCATTGAGAGAAAATACCTGTTGTGCCGACCCCACACGAAGATGACTTTTTTTCACAGAATTATCTTAACAAATTCCTACCAAACTTTTTATGGAACGAGCAACATCTCAGGAAACAAGATAAAATACAGGAAAATTACCTACTTCTTATGGTAAGCAACAATAATTTGCTCATAAATATTACGTTTGAAAAGTTTGTTCTCAAGTTCTCAATACAAAAAATCGGTACTTTTTTTGAGTACGACAGCGATAAGATCTCAAGCATTCGGATTTAGTAACGGAGCTAAATATATTCAAGAAAATAAAATCGGTTTTTTGTATAATTTATATATATTTATAAGTTATAATTTTCATTCAACCAAGCATTCAGCACAAGTTGAAGAATTTTATTCTGTTGGAATTAATAAACCAAAAATTAATATTCCACCGCTTCCCTCTCCCACTATTCCCCGTTTATATTATAGCATATTTATTAGTTGGTTTAAAAAAAAACAAGAGTACAACACCAAAGCGAATTATGCAAAAAATCGTTAATTTCAGTTTTCAGTGAAATTAATCATAATCATTATTTTTCAGACACAATTTTCTAGTATATCTGCAGTTAAGAATATCGATTTATGTAAAATGTTACAATCGTAACTCGATAATAGTCCGTACCCGAATGCTTGTAGTCCAAAGCTGTTGGAACACTTTGAATAATAAAACAACTCAAAACACAAAGAAATGTTTGCTCTGCCATGCAAATTTCCTCCTATGGAACAAAGTTTGCCAAGCATAATTGAAATGACTTACTTTGAGTCGGTTGAGTGTGCAAATTTGAGAGGTATTGAAACGAAAACCGTAATAATAATAGGTATTTATTTTCAGTAAAAAATACAGAATATTATTACATATAAGTGCAAGTATTGTATTTTATAAACCAAAAAAAAAAAAAGATCGATTGCATAGGCCACACTTTTGGAAACATTCCACAAAACATAGCTAGGAGAGATTACCTCAAGTTGATGGAGGCAGGTAGTGCATATTATACGTTCATACCGTGCATGACTTGCGAGGCAATGCTTGTTTATAGATGATGGTTACCACAGACAGGTACCCCACTTGTCTGTGGTAACCACACCACACCACACTTCTTGTTACATCAGAGTAGCTATATAAAAACAATTGAATTCCACCACTATAAGTGGATTTTTGTCATCTCTCTATAATTGTATAAAGATGACCTACCTACATGATGAGGGAAACCATGTATATAAATATAGGTAGAATAGTCTTCATTAAACAACCTCAAAGTACTGCCTATTGACATTGACTTTGGTTTTGCCATCCCAACATTTGTGTAATTCACCATAATTATTTTGTTTCCTGAAATGTGTCCGAAACAATGCATTTAGATTAAGTTGTTTTGGAAGGCGATGTATATATAGGCTTGTCCCCTGTCGGGTCAAGCCAGGATGTTCTATAGGTTGGCAGAATTAGGGTTAATTATGTAGATTAAGTTTTGATATTTTATTAAAGGGCAGTGTGGTGGTCGGGCAGCGAGAAAGCTCTTAAAAAAATTATTTATTAGCATTATAATAATATAATTCTTACCTGTAGCATAAGTCTACGGTTCAAACTGAAAAAGCCCATCCCCGTTAGTGCTACATCATCGTTTGTTAGCTGATTTATTAGCCTTTTGATCTGAAATGAAAAAGGATTTCAACACAATTATTTGTATCGTTTTTTTTTTATACAACTAGCTGATGGAATTATGAAATAAGATAAGAGCGTGTCCTACGATGCACTGCCCTGCGTCGATCAACTTGAGGCATTCGGATGTTAAGCTTCGTGTGCCTGTAATTACACCGGCAACCACACTCTTTAAACCGAAACACAGCAATGCTGCTTGGCGGCAGAAAAAACGTGGTGGTAGTACTTCCCCGGATAAGTCCTTCACAAAGAGCTCTACTACTCTTAATATACGGTGTTATACAACTAGTTCATCATCATCAGTCTGAAGAACTAGTACTGGATATAGGCCTCCTCAATATATTTCTAGAAGGAACGATTCTGAGTATTTTTCATTCACCTACTTCCCGCAATTTATACAATTAAATCGGTCCATTGTGGGAGAGTATACCTTTTCGTCATTTAGTTTGTGTTCGCCATTATTTCCGAGAACCTTAATTCCCAGCGATTGTTGGTTCATTGAGCATTTACAACTGTTTAAAAAAATAAAAAACAGCACATTTGCACAATAGCAGCACAATTAATAGTCGCAGCGACCATGGCTGCTTACGTTCGCTATAAGCCCTTTAAACTTTATGGCTACGAACCCAATAATAAATACGAGGCGTAGAAGCTCTAAGGCTTAGAGCTTCCTTTCATTGGACCAACCAAATATTTACCTCAATGTTATAACAAGAACCAGGGCATCTGTATAAGCTAGATAGGGCCATAGTCGAATGCGCGTAGATATCGGACGCTGCTAGAACCACGATGCAAGCCCGGAAGAGAAGCCAACCCAACGACAAGAAGTAGTACGCACGGTGAATGAACGACCCGCTGATTTTGCTGAAATTTAAATGACGAAAGCGCATTGTTAACTCCCAAAGGAATTGAGCTTTCTTAGAACAATTTAAAACTCGAGATTCTAAAGCAAATTCAAAACCAACGCTTCATTGAACAAAATCTCATCAAATCGCATCAAATTTTAATTGGGGATGCGTATCATAGAATACAGAAAACTTTCTCCGAAGTGACATCCCAAAGGTGCTTTGGCGCCGAAAAGAAATACTTTAAACTTTACGAGAGAGGTCACCAAGCGAAGGCCACACCAATAGAGATGCGTATCTTAAAATAAACACAAATTATTTTAAGAAATGAAATCCTAACTGCGCTTTGGCACCAAAAAGCTATACTCTAAACTTTATTAGAGAGGTCACCACAGATTTGTATATTTTGGTAATGTCCTGACTTTCTAAACTAAACTCTGAACTTAAAATACTGAATTTATCTTTTTTTAGAGTTGATTGAATTCACTACTCTGCGTCCATCACCTTGAGGCATACATATGCTAAGCCTCAAGACTGTAATTTCACTAGCAACCACACCCTTCGAACTGAAACACAGCAACGCTGCTTGGCGGCAGAAATAGGAATGGTGGTAGTGAGCCCTTTGCAAAAAACTCTACTACCCTTACAAACTTACCCAATCCCTAAGAACAGCTGCAAGCAGATAAAATACAAGTTGTTGATGTTTGAGAGAAGTATCAAGGCTCCGAGCTGGCCGTCTACTTTACGAACCAGTGCAGCCTGCCGGACGTATGCCTCTCTCACCCTTCGCCATATTTGAATCTGCATGTAGCTGTCTGTGCCAAACTGGAAAAAAACAAATCACTATCACTCACCCATCCCTGTAGACAATAGTGCCAAACCAAAGTCAAACCAGTACCTAACTCTCGCATCCCATCAGCTTTAGTTGATCGAGTGAGCGAAGCGAACGAAGATCTTAGTTTCAACTTGGGCGATTTGGCATTTTATGTATGTATGTATGTATGTATGTATGTATGTATGTTTGTCTGGCGATAACTTGAGAACCGTTGATCCGATCTGCATGAAATTTGACATGTCGATAGCTTGTACTTGAGAAATTTACTGGTAAGTATATGAGTAGAATCGGATGAAGGGTTTTTGAGATATGGGGTTTTTTAAGAGGGCAAAAATAAAAAAAGTTACCCAAAAAAATCAAGTTACATGTCATATGAAAGGGCTTTGTTTGGACATTCCAAAACAATTTTTCCTTTTTTTTTGGGACGCTTGGTTTTCGAGATAACATTTAAAAAGTTAAATTAAGATAACCAGCGATCCAAGAGCTCCCATCTCTAAGAGTTTCGTTGACATCAAGGTTTTTCTACTGGTCGTCCAGTTCCTTTGCTTTTTCTTATTTTTTTTTCTTGAAATAAATTAAGGAGGTACTCAGTTCTCATAAAATGGTGACGACGACCAGGTCTGATGATGGAGCCAAGGTCTGTTCAACGGAACTCTTCAATAAATAGGCCAATACAGTTGAAACTTGGTTACCATACCAGGTTAGTAGGCGGTAGTCAGAAAAAAGTCCAAAAATAATGTTTGGACTTGCCTCTGACTACTACCTACTCAAAGTTTTGATGCGTTCGTCGGGTCGCATCACGAGATCTCAGTTCGGGGCGAACTACTAGTTTATTGCTCGTTTAGACCTTTACGCAGTTTTTTAGCCAAAAAGTGACGTCTACGGACTCTTCCGTATTCCGCAGACACTGCGGAATACGGTGCAGACAATCCGAGCTAGTTAAAGTGGTATTGGAATGCAAGAATGGAACGTAAGATGATGTGTGTAATGGAACGTTATGAATGAGTATGTTAGCCTCAGAATATTTTTGTGATAACGGACTGAGAGTGATGAGTGAACGGAAGGATGCAACGGAAGAAGTGAATGGGGCATCATTATAAAAATATGAACGAACGTGTGGTGTGGTAAACAATATTTTATTCCACTTTCCTCGTCCAACATGAATATATTGTGTTTTGTTTTATGTTGGCCGTGCATTTAAATTTTAACTACTGACTTGCCTGAAATAAATTAATAAATGAATTTTCTTTATGAAGTAGGCAGTAGTTTAGGTCGGAAGCAGGCAGACCGGGAATTTTATTACCCATCAAATGACAGCCATGCCCCATGGCTGTGTAAGGCGTTAACTTTATTAGGCCGTCTCGGTTTGTGGCTCCATTATCAGTGCTCTGTTACATCAGCGATACAGGAGTTGATGGCATCTGAATGACCCTGGGTTTTTTTATGAGAAAAAACGAAGGGACAAACTGGACCACTTGATATTGAGCGGTTATAGCCGTTCATAAAGCACGTCCACCATTGATGTGCCCTATATGGATGCCCATCTGAGATAAAGGTGTTAAGTCTCCAAACAAATCATCATAACACCAATAAACCCATAAATTTTAAAACAAGCTCGTTCGTTCTTTTGGGCCTGCCTGGCAGTAAAATTATCTGCTAATGGTGATACTGTGAAGTTAATATTATTCTTTGTGTCACTAGTACTTTCGAAACGTTGTGGTGAAAGGATTTTAAGCGTACCTCAAAGAGGCTCATTTCATGCACTTGATGTGTCAAGTGCCTTAGGTTCTACGACATTCCGGTTTCCTGTTGTTTTTCTTCACCGTTTATGAGTACTGGCACTAGAAGTTCGCATAGAAGATTTAGTTACTTTTTCGACATCCTTGTTTCTTTCCTCTCGCCTGATGACCTGCTTCACGAACACGTTCAAGCGGTAGTACCTCGAAGTCAGACCCATGCTGATCAGAATGATGATCAAATCTTGGAAGTTCCACAGTATGGTCGCTACTTTGCTGAGGATGAATATGGGGATGGCTACCCACAAGTTGTACTCATCTGAAAAGTAGTAACATAAACTTGTGATATTGGTCCCTGAGCGCTCCATTAGCTTATCAGACCGATAAGTCTGTTGCTGTCTCTTTTCGTTAGCATGAAAGTGACAGTGACAAGTATACTCTATAAATCCGCTATAAAATGGCAATGGGAATATGAAAAAGGACCATAAGTGAAAAATGAATTTAATGTTTTTGAGGGTATAGTTTTTTTCAAGCACTGGGTACATCTATATTATAGTAAACAAACAAGCTTAGGGCCCGCCTCCGGTAAGCTGTTACCGTAGTGTTTGGGCGCCTGCCATACCAGTAGAACTTCAAGCACTTGCTTTCCCTTCGAAAATGAAATTAAATTTATCAAATAACAGCGCGAAATAGCATGTGCGTTTTATTTCCCATATAATTATCTGTTTTTGTGCCTGTTCTTTTAGAATAGATAAAACACACAAGAAGACATTAAAAAACATTATATATATAGTGTCGTAAAAAAGGCTTCCACTCAGCATTTGCCATATGAGCCTAGTGGCTTGTATGGCGCTGGTTTTCAGTGACGTCGAAAGTATGTGGCGCAGCAACGTCTGCGACACGGGTTACATTTAATATACCCACTATTTTGTATTAACCAGAAAAAAATTAAGGATAGTTGCAGCAGAGGCTACTAATGCTATTGGCACTGTCAAAACTTTTTAATATTTAACTTTCACCAAGCTATCGAGGTTTGTTTTCAAGCAAAATCCTGCACAATTTTATGGACACCCTACAAGAAAATACTACGGAATACTACTCTGCTAGTAAACATCGTAAACACTCCATTCATTATGACTCCTTCCATCTACCGTCTCGGCGTAGGTATAGTACCTACCTACGTCACATCATCTTGTCGCACTCATCGTATTCCTTCTCTCTCGCTCACTAGATAAATAATTCGATGGGTAGGTAGGTAGGTAAGTATCATAAAAAAGGCAATATTTTTGGTTTTTTTTTAAATCCTTTTATTTGTAATTAATTGCCATTTTTCTTCATACCTACTTTGGCGGGCTTAGGATCGTCAAGCTATTTACAACAAATAAAGTTATTTACAGTAAGTACTTACAACTACGCACGTCACTAACCTACAGTATTTTAAAAGTTGTTCAAAATGTCCACCTTCATTGTCAATGCAAACACACACACGTTTTAACAACTTGTTTTTGTGGGAAATTACTTAGTCTTTGCACTATCAAAAGCGTCTAATGCGCTGTTTTAGCTCCTGTACATTTGTTAGGCTCACTCACATACACTAGTCTTTTTATTTCGCTCCACAAAAAGATTGGGGGTGTCAGATCGGGCGAGCACGGAGGCCAAGCAAACTGGGCCACCGCGACCAATCCATCGGGTGCCAAACTCTTGAGATAGGTACTCTCGCACTGCGCGATGATAGTGCGGTGGCGCGCCGTCCTGCTGAAACCATAGCTCCCGCCAGGTTGTTAACGGAATATCCTCCAGCCTGGCGATGGCTAGTAGCTCCTGGGTCTTCCTGTAGTGTATCTCAACTGAGCGCACAATCTTCCAAGCGCAGGACTGGCTTGTGCTAAAGCGACATGCCGCGTCACGCGTGCTCCTCCAAGGATCTTCTTCAAAATCATCTCTAAATTAGATGCAGGTGCGAGCGCAGCGGTCAGTGACACCCGTAAAATAAAGATTGTCCGCGGGTATGTGTTTAGTTCGACACGAGTTTGCCGGCCATAGATGAAATAATAGTTAGTATTGCGCGAGCGGCGCGTTTTGTTTCGTTTTGAACGAGACAAAAATTTATGAATGGATGAGAATGAGACTCGGGTATAAGACTCTGTAGTAGGTACGTACGGATAATGGGTAACTAGTTATCATCTTTTTCTTGGGATATTCTTTTTAATTATTTTTTTTGAGTTTTAACTACATAAACGTGATCAGTAACTGACACTGAGTATACGGTTTTTTTTTTTGATAATTACAAAATAGTGGTGTATAAAACTACTACTACTACTTTTAAGAAATGTATTTTATTTCTTCTCTTTCTTTATTTCCATATTCGTTCATACAACGAAGCAATGCTGAGTACGCGCTGCTATTATAACACGATACTTTACGTTTTTGTGTTTTTGATTTCATTGCGATGTTTTATAATAAAATTCTCGTTCAAACTTTAAAACAGTTTCGGAGCAAAATAACGAAATGCTATTGACTAGCCAAAGGGTAAAATCAAACGCGACATGAACATGGTGCATTTTAAAACAACGTGTATCTTTACTAGCTATATAGGGTGTAACTTTCTCGTGCAGCTCGCGCAACCCTCGGACAAAAAGTCCATTATATCAAGTGCTATATAAAAATAAAATTATATGGCATGTGTTTCATTAACAAATGGTGATTTAATGCTGTATGTAATTTAGTGATTGAAGTAGCGCTGAAGCCATGACGGCAATTCAGAAAGGGGGTTATAAAAATTAAAAATAGTTCAATACTAATCAATCGCTAAGCAGGGTTTGTTTTGTGACAACAAGAGGTTTAGAGGTTTTATAAATGAACAAGCTGGTGCCCGCGACTTCGTCTGTGCAGGATTAGTCACACAATATCTTTATAAATTGTAGCCTATGTATTATTCTGATGTATAAGCTATATTATTGTAAAGTTTCATTAAAATCCATTCAATAGTTTTTACGTGAAAGAGTAACAAACATCCATCCATACTTACAAACTTTCGCGTTTATAATATTAGTAAGATAATTATTTCATTAGTTCAAATAACATTTAATTTATCAATGTAGGCCTTCTATTATACAAAAAATACCTGTGTGTTGGGCTCTTTTATATCCTTAGGTCTTTTAAGTCTTTTTACACCCTATATTTCTAGTTTCAATATTTATGTTGTTGAACTGACTACACTGTAACAAATTAACTTACGTTTATGTAGTAAAAACCCGTGCGAGCTTAAAATATAACGCTCGAAATATTCCTCTGGAGGGCAATCCAGGCCGGTCGCTGACATCATACTCAAAATGTGCTCGACTGAAAGATGAATAATCAGGGTTTAGATTCTCGAAGCAACAAAACCACGGGGAATTTCACCTAGTGGATCCGCGCCCACTTCGATCATGAACTTCGCCTCACTCACGTTGGCTTAGCCAAAATTACTCGTTAGCGTACTTGGCTAGATTGTAATGATATCAAGGTACCGCATGTCATGCGCTATGCTAATTTAGTAAAAAAAATACTCACGTTGGCATTTCCACCTGCCAACAAAACGCTGGGTGCGCTTGTGATGGGTGAATGTACTATTATAGAATGCCAAATTGAAAAATTACTGATTCAGCAGTCACTTGGGTGAACTTGTCGACGGAATCGCACTACATATTTGTCATGTCTCTGTCAACTTACACAATAACCAAGTACCGATGATCTAGTGGGAGCGACCTCGTAAGGTCGTAGGTTCGAATCCGGTCGTGCCCCAATGGATTTATCATACCGAAAAATGTATGTACCGTGCTCTGAACGGTGAAGGAAAACATTTACTTGAGAAGTAATAAAATTAAAAACCTGTTAGTATTCTAACAACGGCTATTGGCTTGCAATCTATCACGAACCAACTAGCGAAATGACTACTCCACTTAGACATCCTTAAAGAATCTGCAGTTGTTTCACTGTAATTTGAAATTAAAAGAGTAGTAGAGCTCTTTGTGAAGCGCTCGTCCGGGGAAGTACTACCACCTCGCCTTTTACTGCCTCTAAGCAGTAACGCTGTGTTTCGGTTTGAAGAGTGTGGTTGCCGGTGTAATTATAGGCACATGAGGCTAAACATCTGTATGCCTCAAGTTTATGGACGCATGGCAGTGCATCGTAAGGCACGTTCCTATCGTGCGTGACTTACGAGGCAATGCTTTGTTATAAGTGATGGTTGCCACTAAACACCAGGTGGGCCATCTGCTTGTTCCGTCAGTTGTATAAAAAAAATTGAGATCTTAACCAAAACTTCTAGAGGAAAAAATATAAACATAAAAGTCATACCAACGGCACACGTGCTCACGAAAACAGTAATCATTATCATTCTCCTCCGTATTTTCGCGTCTGGTGGCATTTTGAATCCTGTGAGACAGTCGGCTCTGAACCAATCGTACGACAGTTCCGACCAAGACATGATAAACTTGATGGAGAAGATGAGTGACAGGAGCCCGTTACCGTAGAATATGGAGCCAGATAGTCTTGAGATTAGACCTCCTGGAAAATTGAACAACATTTTTTTTTCACACATCACTCCCAAACTAAGCCAAAGCTTGTAATATGGGAATCAGATAGCTGTTATAATACATATATACTTTTTTTTGTAAATATATACTATGACTATATTATACAACACCCACACAGAGAACAAACATCAAGGTTCATCACACAAATATTTGTTCTCAGTGGGGATCGAACCCACGGCCTACGGCGCAGAAGGCAGAGCTACTACCAACTGAGCTGTAAAGGATGTCTACCGCTTGTGTTATTTCGACTTTGATTTAAATACAATAAAACAGTTATTTTAACATTTTATAAAATACCAGATTACTAGCTTGGTAAGTTTATCTTTTTATAAACAGAACCTACCAGAACCTGGTTCAATCAGCAAGATGTTAAAAAAATAGGGTTATGGCCTCTTACGACATCAACAGAAGGTGAAGAAGAGATCATATTTTATAACGAGATAAATAAATAAATATGCCAACAAAATATTTATTTACAAAGAAAATTACAATGAATACAAGTATTTACAAAATACATATGAAACAGTTGAGCTATCTGCAGACCGTTGCAAATAATCTAGAGATAACTCAACTGACCCAAATCAGTGCCAATCGGAAGCGTCCCCAAGACACTGGAAATAAAATTAAATATTTAAATAAATATTGGTGGACACTCCAAACTAAGCCAAAGTTTGTAATATGGGAACCAGAAAGCTGATATACTACTATATACTTTTTTTTGTAAATACAGTACATATATACATAATATACAATAACATGGATGACATCTTCATGTTCATCACACGAATGTTTGTTCTAAGTGGGGCTCGAACCCACGGCCTACGGCGCAGAAGGCAGAGCTACTACCAATTGAGCTGTGAAGGCTGTCAAAATATCATCACGTCCGAAACTTACCCCCATTCGAAGTATATTTTGCTATTCCAGCCAGCAATCTTATAACTTTCCAAAGCGCAGCTACTACTATAGATGCCAGAGATATGAACACGACCGCCGTCCATACGAAGAATCCATTCACTCCAAAGTTTGATATTCCAATATAACGGGCAATGGAGAACACCTTGCTTATCGTTTGGAGAAAGTCCTGAAAAAAGTTTTGCTAGTTTTTTATGTATGTTTTTATAAAAAAATGTATTTTTAAATTATTATATCAGGCCTCATAGTTTTGCTTTTAAATTTAGTCCAGGTGTGCTACGTACTAGCTGTACGAAATTTTCCAAAAAAACATTCATTAATATGTATTAAACATAAAACATCATAAAACTTAAAAAATATTTGCAGATGACTCAAATATTTCTACAGGAATCGATCCCGGACTGCAAGCGTCTCAGCTGTTCATTTAATTGCTCAAGTGGTATCACTTTTCTTTTCATATCAAGTTAAATACTAAATTTATTTACTAATAAATCACAATGAATACATGAATTTACAAAATGTGAAAAATACATATAAAACAGTTGAACTATCTGTAGACCGTTGCAAACGATCTGGAGATGGCTCAGCTGATCTAAATTAGTTAAATTAAATAAATGTCATCTTACGTCATTTCGATAAGTAACGCCATTTCTCGCAGAAAACATTTTCACATCGGAAACACTTCTCCCGCTCTGGAAACGCTGCTGAATGGATAATTTTAATTACACACTTAATTAGCAGAATATTATGAAACTGAGTAAACAAATGCTGGAAATGTTTTATTGTGTACCATTTGAAAGAAAACATTTCAGGTTTTCGTTTTGCAATGTTGTTTTGCAATGTTTTTAAAGCGTCACAGGCAAATATTCTTTTATAAAACTGGCTGAGTGCCTCGCAATTCATTCATGCACGATATGAACGTGCCCTACGATGCACTCTCCTGCGTCCTTCAACTTGAGGCATAGATGCTAAGAGCTGATTTGACCATGCTCTGTTAGTTACTAATAAAGGATTAACAGGCTGTTAAATAACCTTAGATGTCAAATGCGTACATTTTGACATATTTAACGGCCCTTTAATCCTTTGTTAATCTAAGACAGTATGGTGAAATCAGAGGTAAGCCTCATGTCCTTGTAATTTCACCGGCAACCACACTCTTCAAACCAAAACACAGCAACGCTGCTTGGTGGCAGAAAAAGGCATGGTGGTAGTTACTTCCCCGGACAAGCCCTACACATAGAGCTCTACTACTCTTACAAAAATAGTTTTACTCATAACCCTATTTACGGGACGATGCTCGGGATAGGTAGATTTTCAAATGGAAAGGCTTGCTCAGCACCTATGCCATCCTCACAGGTACATTATGTTTATATGCTATTTATATATACATATATTAGCTATAGAAGTAGTATGTATTGCTATCCACAACCCTCACCTTTTACGAGTAGGTATGTAAATAATTATAACACATATTAGTTTCCACTTGTCAATAATATCGTTGAACACTTACCTTGGATGTTCCATGACCTCAAGCACCAATTTCATACACACAATAAGAAACAAAATAATAAACGCAGTTCTATGACAATAAGTTATATTTTTAATAATGTTTTTCTGACTCACTCCGTTTTACACTGTTTAGGTAGTGTCGTAGGCAATCGAACTTTGTTTTGTATGACTAAATATTATTTGTAGTCTATTAAGTATTGCATGTTCTACAACAATTTACTTTTACGTGTTATTGAAAGTTGTACACAATCATAACATTAGCTTGAATTTCAACTCTATGCTAGAGACGTACAGCTCAAAATAGGTCGAATGGGTAATCAATTTTCAAAGCATATTTACTGAACACTTTTGGGACGCATTAGAAAATGACATGTTATTACAAATCCCCTGTTCGTTCGGAGCGAGGTAGCTGATTGTAGGTTTATGTTTTGGCTTTCTTTGTACCTACACAAAGTAAAGGTTCATTTTATATTACAGATTTTTCGTTGTTATTTGTATAAGACGCCTGTACCTACATTTATGCTCTACTATAGTCGCGTTAAACTCTCGCTGGAAACTCGGTCAGTGCTCAACCTATAGTCGCGTTAAACTCCCACTTCAAACTCAGTCATAAATCATCTTAAGGGGGAAAACAAGAGCTAATGTAACTCTCGCTCGCACGTTTCGACATGTTGAAAGATATAAAATCACTAAATTCATATTCAAAAAATCGCAATCAACCATTTTGTGTGCAATCATATTGCACACAGTTAAGTAAAAATTTCATTTTGATCGATACATGTTTTCCTACTCAAAAGTTTGCAATACTAGTTTTCGTACATAAGCAAACTTTTAAGTAGGAAAACTTGTATCGATCAAAATGATTATTTTACTAAACTGTGTGCAATGTGATTGCACACAAAATGGTTGATTGCGATTTTCGAAAATGAGTTTAGTGATTTTATATCTTTCTAAATGTAGAAACGTGCGAGCGAGAAGTTGTTTGATAGTTGTCAGCCCCTTAACACACGCTTAAACAAAAGCTCTCCTAAGTGCAAGAGAGAGAGCAATATAGCTGTTTCGTTCCAATAACTTATGACCGAGCCTGCAGCGAGAGTTTAACGCGACTATAGGTGGTGTATTATGCATAAGGGGTAATATAACTAGATTTGTGGCCAGCCTTTGTCCTTCCATAAAGGTTTTCTGAAAGTTTCGCAGATTTTGGAGATCTATAAAATTATTTCCGATTAGTTAATACGCCCTTTCTTTTCAAGACTGCGTGATTTTCTGATTATTCTTTGACATATTCTTTTCTGCAAAGACTGTATTTGGCGTTTATTTTAGTTCATCTATGCTTAATACGAAAATCTATAAAAAGGCGTCGATAAGCGATTATTTCACATCGTGAGGAAACCGGCATGTCGTAGAACCTAAAAAGTTCTATAACATGTGTCGTGCTCGAAAGGAGCCTCTTGAGGCGCACTTAAAATCCTTTCACCACACTGTTTCGAGAGAAACTAGTGACACGACAAGAGAAGAGAGCGATTAATTGCATAGAAATTTCCTAAAGTCGGCACTCCGCTATTACCTGTATTGAATACTGTAAAAGTCGGCAAAGTGCGAAAGTCGGCACTAAGCTCCGAAATCTTCGCATGGAACTTGCTTTATCAACATCATCAACCTATAATAATAAATAATAATAAGAACTTTATGAGGACAGAATGGAAAACGTTATAAACGTAAAAGTACATTGGGGTTGACCTACAATCGGCGGTCTTATCGCAAGTAGCGGTCTCTTCCAGACAACCGTTATTTTATCAAAACTTAGGACTAATGTCTGCATCATTGACTGTGAAGTTGAGCTGATTTGGTATCCACAGTTCCCCGAACTTGTTAAAAACTGTGTTTCAGGAGGCGGTTTCTCCCTTAATCGTCCCAAGCATCGCTGATGCGAAACAAAATCGAGTACCTATATAAATGAACGTAAATACTTACGGCACTGTGCCCCGGTCTTTGACTCTTCTCATTCAATGTTTGTTAGATATATTTCGCAAATCGTCGCCCTACCTTGCTTGAGGGCGTCCTATACTACGCTTATACCGAAGCGACTTCACTCAAGTACATATTGGTTTGCGGCTATTGTCGGTTCTATAGACAAACATGGCCAGACATGGCAATGTTCGTTAGACATGCCCGGCCTATTGAAATTTCAGCTTATTCATTCTTCATTTTTATCTTTATTCTACATTCTTGTGATATGGGTCTATTTTATTCCAATCGTGCTTGAAATAAATGACTTTTATTTATTTATTTTAATCTTATTAAGTGTTTGTCTAAACACTTAATACACAAACACACTAAATATAAAAGACAATGCAAATTGTTCCTTATAATTTATTACATAAAGACTATTACACACTGACGTAATAGATCTAGATTTGGGAGACATTGAAAACCGCAGTGTCGTTCGCATCCGGCGCGGCATCCTCTCCATCGTCGAACTGTATCAACACCAGTTCGTAAGTGATTATTGCTCCGGCCATCTGTGAAACAATATACCCATATATAGTATACAACGTGTAACGTAATACCCCTATAAAACATAATATGATTTTTACCATACATACGCCTGTTTATTCGCGTCCCACTAAAAAAGTAAAAATTGTTTTGGAATGTCCAAACAAAGCCCTTTGATATGACATTTTTTATGTAACTTTTTTTGTTTTTGCCCTCTTAAAAAATTATTTCAAAAACCCTTCATCCGATTTTACTCATTATACTTACCAGTAAATTTCTCAAGTACAAGCTAAAGATATATCAAATTTCATGCAGATCGGATCAACGGTTCTAAAGTTATCGCCAGACAAACATACATACATACATAAAATGCCAAATCGCCCAAGTTGAAACTAAGATCTTCGTTTGCTTCGCTCACTGGATCAACAAAACGAGAGAACTACAAAACAAAACGTCATCGGTGTACATTTTTTTTAAATGCTGAATCAATTTCGTTAAAAAAATATTGGACCAACTCTGAAGTATGTAGTAACTAAAAATAAAATAAAAATCAATTCATTATTGGCGGAGTAATCTGTAAATGAACTAACTACTCCCAGTAGACATGGCAAAGAATCGAAAGTTAGTACTTGAAAATAAGATATATACCATGCCTCGGAATGAAAGTCGTGAAGCTGTTTTTTTTATTAATTTTTCGTTTCATTTTCAAGACAAGTACAAGTTTTTTTTTTATTATCGCTTGTCGAAACAAATCTTTCTACAGATTCTCTTTCTTAACACCAATTAAAATTTAATTAAAAAGACACTCTTAAAGTTCTCGACTATAATTTTATTAAACAAACTTGTTAAGTTAATTTAAGCTTTGAAGTTTTATTTGCAAGTAAATTAGAATATTTTAAATAATTTATGAACACGTTTAAAGAGAGTTGTTATAGCTCTGGGTGTACCTACAAAGAAATGTTAAAATGACCGCTGATTTTAAATAAATAAGGCAAATAACAAACTAGTTCAAATTTTGCCTTCACCAAAGTTTAAAAATGCCAAAGAAGCATAATTTTCTTTACCTTTTGTTTTCAGGTTTCCTTCTTCATTTACCTACTTTTAGCAAAAAAAACAGTTTGCTGAAAGCTGTTACGCGAACGGATCTACATAGCAAATAAAGTTGACAGCGTTTTAGAAATTCGAAGGATTATGAGTGAAACTTTAACCTGTAGTAAAATAGTTCTGCTCAAATAAAAGAAACCCAATCCACTCAATGCGACGTAATCTTTCACCAGCTGGTTTTGAAGTCTGTCCATCTGAAACAATTAATAAAAATAAATTAGATTCATTTTCTGACATTTTGGGAAGCAACATAGCTTTTTCATTTTATTTGTTTTTGTAGTGTTATTTTGAGTTGTGTTGTGTAATTTCGGTGGTATTTTAACCAACATTACTTGAGGTCTTAGCACAAAGTGTACACATTTGAAATGAAAGTGTAATAAAATGTGATATCCTGATTTGACCGAAAATGTTTCCAATGTTTTGAAGAAAACCGCCACTATTTTCTTTAAAACAAAATGACGGCTGACTTGACTATGGACTGACTTGACTAAAAAGTATTCAATACAAATCACTTGACACTGGCAAGATTGTCTGTCGAATGACGGACAGGAGCCACAAATAAGAGAAGAAGAAATAAATAAATTTCGTGGACATTTTACTCAGCGCGATGCGCTGATAAAATTTACAAATAAAAACTTGCATATTTTTTTGTAAATACAGACCTAGAATACCCAGACAGAACAAATATCTGATCATCACACACACGCTTATTAAGATCTTACGGAGATCAATTGTAATTGTAAGAGAGAATTGTAGGTTATGGGTACTAGGTACCACGCAATTGTTTTAGAAGTGCCTTCGACCATTTTTTTTTAAATTTTCTCTTTAAAAAAAATTGATATCTCTTAGGTAAGTTACACCGTTGTCCACAAGCATCTAATTGGATTACGATCAAAGATTACATGGCTTCTGTATGCAGCGATATCAAAAGCTGACAAACGCAAAATTACGCTTTTACTGCATTTTTAAAAGAATAGAATAGACTTTTTAAATTCTGATCAGAATTACAAAGCACTTTAAAAAACAAAAAGAAGAAATAAAAAAGGCAGACCGAAGAATAAAACACAATAAAAAATCAAGTAACTAATCTTGGTAGGTAGATAGTTTTACACAATTGTGGCTGCTGGCCATCATTTGCATCTGCCAAAAATATCCTAACTCAGTTTAATGGTACTCAGCCGAGGGACGACGACATCTGAGGCAAAAGGGGCTCATAAGGGAGGACCTTTTCCCTCCCTCTTAACCCTCTTTTGCCTCATGTGTTTTGTCGTCCAGCGGCGAGATGGGCAGATGATGTTACAAACATCGTGGGCAATTGCTGGATGAAACAAGCGCAGGACCGTCAACGATGGCGGACACAGAGCGAGGCCAAAACCCAGGCTGGGTAAACCCAGCAGTGGGTGAAGTCGGGCTGTGGATGATGATGTTTTGTTGTTTTCTATGGTCCGAAAAGAACCTCATTTAGAAGAATAGTGAATACGTACTTCAACATTGTAGCAATGAGGTTCACATTCGTAGATGTAGTTGAGCGCAGTCCTGGACTGGACGTTGATGGCAGCGGCGGTCAAGACCACGCTGCTAGCTCTGATGCACAGCCACACGAATGATACCACAAAGTACACCCGGCGAAGGTTGCTTATCGATTTACCAGTTCTGAAATACACAAGTTTTTTTATACAACTTTCTGATTGAACAAGCAGATGGCCCACCTGATGTTAAGTGGTAATCATCACCTATCGCCATCACCATCACGCATCGTAACGCAGGTTCATATCGTGTGTGACTTGCGAGGTAATAATTTATTAATGCTTACCGCTTAACATCAGGGGGGGGCCCCTCTGATTGGGCCCCTCGCAAGCCCCCCCTGATGTATCAACTATTCTCTTGTATTTCTCTCATTGTAACACACACACATTATTGCCTTGGCCGCGTTAGGCTTCGTTAGGCCGCGTTATATTGGCACCTATATTCACCTGGCTTTAAGTCGTTTCAAAGTTATCTTTGCGATTCAAAAATTGTATTCCTTCCCTGATCCAATCAATCGATACGTTTTAAAAATAAGTAGTATACGCTTACGTGATGCCCATAAACAACTGTAGGCAGATGAAGTAGAAGTTGCAAGAGCAGGACAGCACGATCATGCCTCCGATAGCGCTATCCACCTTCCGCACTAGAGCCGCTTGTCTTACGTAGGCTTCCCTTATTTTACGCCACGTGTACAGTTTTAGAGCTTCCGTTTTCTGAAAAAATCTATTATTAAAAAAATGGTAGTTTTGATTTTAGAATTGATTTGAGCTGTATTTAAAGCGGGCGCCAGACTTAACTTCACTTGTTTGAACACTTGTTTGATTGCTAAGTGTGGCACGAGACTTCGTATTCAAAGTCTCGTGCCACACATAGCAATCAAGCAAGTGAAACTATGTCTGGTGCCCGGGTTACAGCGATGGCGTTGGCTGTTCTTCTAGAGTTGGTCGCGTGGAACAGTTAAATGACGTTTCAAAGTGTTCCTAAATTTAGATAGGTACTCGGGTCGCACTGATAAAATAAATAAATAATAAATAATAATAATGAGAATATATCATACGTTTAATGATATTTATTCTTAAAAAAACTTACCGAATCCCACTTCAATTGTTTCTTCTCGAACGCGCTGATCTTTTCCACACATTGGTTCAGTCGATGGTATCGCGAAGTGAGCCCCATACTCAGTATTACTATGAGAACGTCCTGGAAGGTCCAGAGTGCTGTGGCTATACTGCTGATGAAGAGGAGGGGTATGGCTACCCAGTCCGAGTAATCAACTGAAGAGTAAAGTAAATATAAATGTAATTTCACCGGCAACCACACTCCTCGAACCGAAACACAACAACGCTGCTTGGCGGCAGAAAAAGACATGGCGGTAGTACTTTACCGGACAAGCCCTTCACAAAGAGGTCTACTACTCTTTAAAAGGGCTGTATCATCCTAATAGTAGTAGCAAGTTGTAGTGGCAATTGGCAGGTCCAATAGCTCAAAGAACTGAGAACCACTGGGGAATAAAGGCTATCGATTGGCGACCAAAAACAGGAAAACGATGCATGAGACGCTCTCTTTACCCGATGGACGGGGAACCGCGGGAAGCTGGTGGATGGAGAGGGCCCAGAATCATTCTTCCTGGAAATGTATAAGGGAAGCTTATGTCCATCAGTGGTCATCTTCAAGCTGATGATCGATTATCCGGGGAAGTACTGCTCACATTGCTGGTTTCGATTTGAAGCGTATAGTGATATAGTATGGTGATAGTGCAATTATAGGCACATAAGACCTGACATTTTTACGTCTCAGTGTAAATGTGCACTGTCATTATAGGACGTATCCTCAGTTTTTTTTTTATCCTACGAGCTGATGGAACAAGCAGATGGCCCACCTGTAAGTGGTAACCATCACCTATAACAAAGCATTGCCTCGTAAGTCACGCACGATAGGAACGTGCCTTACGATGCACTGCCCTGCGTCCATCAATTTGAGGCATACAGATGTAAAGCCTCATGTGCCTGTAATTACACCGAGACACAGCGTTGCTGCTTGGCGGCAGAAAAAGGCGTGGTGGTAGTACTTCCCTGGACGAGCCCTTCACAAAGAGCTCTACTACTCTTAACTCAGTAGACGTGCTCTGAATTTACTACATTATACCACCTAGATATACCTGGATCTGTCAAAAAAATATATAAAGTTTTATAATCTTAATCATAAAAATTTATTTATTGTTCCATTTTGTATACAGGTTCTTAGGGGGTAACAATATGTTCAAGACATGAGCCCCGTTAGGGCATTACAATGATTTTTATGCCTATTTAATATGTATCTTAAAGTAAGTAGGTACCTAAGTAAGTTATTTAAGTAAATTTAAAACTTATCACAGATGATTAAAATCACTTTTGCTTAGGTAAGTAATAAAAATTGGACGGCTTCATTTGAGAATGCTTAGAGTAATTAAGGTTGAAAGTTTAGGGAGTAGGTAAAAGTTGGTAAGATAATTTACTTGTGAACTTTATTTAGTCTATTTCTTTAGTTATTATTTCGTCTTCCGTAAATTCTGCTATACTATAATAGCATTTATTTATGATACATTATTTATATAAAGATATATAGTATATCTTTATATATATAATTCTACTGTACGTGTGTATGTCACTGAACTCCTCCTAAACGGCTGGACCGATTTGAATATTTTTTTGTATGCGTTTGATGGATGGTTTAGATTCACAAATCAGCCCGGCAGATGGCGCTGCAGTCTCTTGAAATATCATGCAGGACAACGTCTGTCGGGTCCGTTAGTATTTATACAAGGTGTTCCATAAGTTGTGTATATAAACTTCAGGGGGCAAAAGTACCCATCAATATGAACAACTTTTTCTAAGGAACCAACACTGTGAACGCGAAAATAAAAACAGCTGTTTCATACAAAAGTTCAATACCTACCAGGCTAAAATGTATGAAACAGCTGTTTTTTTTATGCTACTTAGCAAACCTCACTACCAAAAGTCTAAGTCGTTTTTGAAGGCTGTTGAAAGCTAGTTGCACTTACCCCACAGGATGAGAAATCCGTGAGACTTCAAAATATACTTCTTCAATATAAGTTCTCGTGGACAATCGAGCCCTACCAGAGAGATCATGCTTATACAATGTTCAACTGAAAAATAAAAAACATTCAATGAAAATAAAATAATAATAAGTCTTTTGACAGCTAAATACTCAATACTCAATATATGTATTGCTTACACATGCCTTAGTTTAGGACCTTAGGTACATACATAGTTGTGAGGTGTTAGTAAGTATCACTTGGACCCTGCATTGTATGGCAACATGGAGGTAGGCCGAGATTTTTAATTTAATACTATTATAGGTATAGTCTTATAAATACCGTTTAAGTTATCTACCTTAGACTATTTGTTAGCTATATTGTTGATAAAAGTGCATGGCCCGATGTCCCGGTCGCTCTGCCCATCGGCAGCTAACATGTCTGCAATGTCTGTACTGTACCTACTATTGTGTGTTTTATTTATTTTTCTCTGATTTAATAGATTGTATTTATGCATTAGGTATTATTAGTTTGAGGCGTAGCGTGTGCTGTCTTATAAATTTGATTATGTTTACCTTTTTCTGTATGCCTACGCCTCACTAAACTTCAATAATATATTATATTATTACATTGTAAAAGGATCATACAAAAGAACGGTAGGAACCAAGCCGTAAGTTTGTTGCCTGTTCTTCTAGGCTTTGGTCGCGTGGAACTGGCACCTAGAGTCACCTAGCTTTAAGACGTTTCAAAGTGATCCTTGTGATTTTATTGAATAAATACATTTTGACTTTGACTTTGACTATAATTTTTAATGTTAAAAATTATAGTCAGGTAAATATTGGGTATTTATGTATGTAAAATTTTGTATATAAAGGATTTAATTTATAATAAAGAATTGACAATATTAAGGTCAAATTGTGATAAAGTCAAGTGTTAGAAATGAAAAATGACAAAGTTTAAATGTTAAGTTATACTAAAAAGTATAAAATATTACTGGACTATTTAATTATTCTAAATATTTATTTATGCTGTAATAGGTTTTATTACAGCTTTCACGGCTCAGTAATCAATAGTTTTGTCTTGTACGCTGTAGGCCATATTAGTTATTTAATAATAACATTAGCAGGATAGCTTGGTTTTTTTTATGTTCGCCTTACTGCGATGTATATAGATAACCCTCAAAATTACAGATTTCTGTATTCTGGGCATTTTCCAAAGCAATTTTTAAAGTTAACCTTCTTCCAAAGATATACTTACGGATACAAAGCGCAGTCATAAAACAAGTGACTATCACCACCCTCCTCTTCAACCTGTCATCGCCAGCCGCGTTGATAACCGTCATCCTCTCCACTCCCGCCCAGTACTCCGAGAGCTTCTGCCAGGAGAGAGCGAGACGGGAGCCCAGGATGAGCGAGACAGTCGCGATTAAGTAAAAGATGGTGCCAGACATACGGGCGGCCACACTTCCTAGAAAAGAGATGTTTCTAAGAGTTTTTATCGAAGAGTTTAGGTCTACTTCGCAATATGATATTACAAGACATCTTCTAGATTTAGACGTAAGTTTTTTTTTTTAATACAACTAGCTGATGGAACGATTTTATATTCTCCTAATCGTTTGAACCGATTTAGATTTAGCATCTAAACTATAAAAACCAATAAAACATGTTTTAAAACTCATCATCTTCAGTTTGAAGAAGTCCAATGCTAGATATAAGCCTCTCCTATACATTTAATTTTCCAGAAAGAGCGAGCGACAATATCATCGGTCCATCAGGTGTTTGACACCTTGTTTTCCTTCTTTTGGTTCATATTAGAAAGAAAGAAAGAAAGAAAGATTTATAGATAACAGAATAAAATAATAGAATAGAATAAGCATTTATTTACGTAATTATAAATAATTTTTTAACATTCTAAAAGCACCTACGTATAAATCAACTGAATAATAACATACAGCAAAAAAATATAAATAAATAAATATAAATATTGGTGGACTTTCCACACAGCACACAGCACTATCTAGCCCCAAACTAAGCCAAAGCTTGTATTATGGGAACCAGATAGCTGATATAATACATATACAAGGTGTTCCATAAGTTGTGTATATAAACTTCAGGGGGCTAAAGTACCCATCAATATGAACAACTTCTTCTAAGGAACCAACACTGTGAACGCGAAAAAAAAAACAGCTGTTTCATACATTTTAGCCTGGTAGGTATTGAACTTTTGTATGAAACAGCTGTTTTTTTTTTTCGCGTTCACAGTAGGGTTCCTTAGAAAAAGTTGTTCATATTGATGGGTACTTTAGCCTCCTGAAGTTTATATACACAACTTAAGGAACACCTTGTATACTTTCTTTTTGTAAATACATACTTCTTAATATATAATAACACCCAGACAGAGAACAAACATCTATGTTCATCACACAAATATTTGTTCTCGGTGGGGATCGAACCCACGGCCTACGGCGCAGAAGGCAGGGCTACTACCAACTGAGCTGTGAAGGCTGTCAATATAGGCACCTTACTTTTGTGCTGTAAAATGGAACCTACCTCAACATAATGCGAGTTGGCAACAACCACGCTGGTCTTCCGTTAGGGCCGAATTCGTGTCTGTACGGACAAAAGAATACTCCCACACGAAATACTCACTGTGGCCAGTTGTATCCCGAGCCCATCCCCCCAAGGCCTTAATGACCTTCCATACAGACAATATGACGATTCCCAGTATGCTCGCCAGGACCACTAGGCTCCATATCCTCACGAGCAGCCGCCGTGACCCCATGATGCCAAACAGTGAAGAGTAGAGGAACACCTTACTCATTACTTGCAGGAACTCCTGTTAAAATAACGAGGACGCTGACAACCGTCAGATAACTTCTTGCTAGCACATTTTCGAAGATAAAATTACTGAAGGTGGCACAGTGCCAGTACTCTCAAACGGTGAAGGAAGACATCGTGAGAAACCGGCTTGTAGAGACTTTCTAGAGGTGTCAAGTGCTCGAAAGTAGCCTATTTGACGCCCACTACAAATCCTTTCACCACACTGTCTCGAAAGAAACTAGTGACACGATAAGAAGAATGAAGGTATTTGTGAAAATTCGCAAACCACTAAGGAGAATACCATTACACAGGTTTAATAAAACTATTATCTTGTTCCAAACAACACTGTTGTTAGAAATTTTTTATAACTTTGAGTACTTTCAGTAATTGTATTATATGAAGTGTAGAAATGTGCGAGCGAGAAGTTAATACAATACAATAATAATTTATTTGAGAAACACAGGTTATAAAAAGGTGACAGTTGTTTGACGGTCGTGAGCCTCTTAATACAGAAGTGTGAGAAAACTTATAGTTTATCTACATATCTTCTTCTTCTTTTACTCATAAAGAGGAAATATTTGTATTTTTGTATGTTTGTAACGAATAAACTCAAAAACTACTAGTCAAATTTCATAATTTATTTCATCATTAGAATGCTACATTATTTCTAAGTAGCATAAGTGTTATTTATTACAATAAAAAATAAGTATCCCTACTAAAACATTATTAGGGTGTCACAAAATTAGCTATAAAATATATTCATTCGCATGCGCTGCGGAAACTATTGATGATAGAACAAAAAAATGTTCTACAATATTAAAGAACATATCAATATCAACAAAAAACTTCAGCATACCATATGCCCATCTATTGTAGCTATGTAATTATAACTTATTTTTTACATTTTAAAAGTTGATAGTAATGCCGACCAAAATCAGACCATATTATCCATGCCTTTATATTAATCCTTATCCAAATAAATCATTTCTTATTCAAGTCTGTTTAATTTCTAATTACTTTTTGAATTATTAAAATCGGACATCCCATTCAAAATATATTATCAATTTAAAAATAGGAAACTCCTAACAGTAAAAATTACGCCGCCGCGCCGTGCCTCCACGCAGCGGCGGCAACGCGGCGTAGGAGCACTGAAGTGACGGAGAGGGGCATACATATCTACGTTTATCCCAAAATGCTTAAAAAATAAATGTCCACCCGTGCGAAGCCGGGACAGGCTGCTACTCAATAAAATCTTCGCAGAAAGAGTTCATCATTCATCTCGATGGTTATTATTGTCTCCAAGATATAGATTCACAAAAGAATACTACACAAGCGCTGTACTTAGGTCTGAAGGGTGCAAAGATAAAATAACAGAACAAATGAAACTTATTTACTATCTGTTGTCCAAGTACAATAACTTACAATACTAGAGTATTATAATTGTTGTAAGTGAGCGGTTGCGATGAAAAAAATATTCGTAGACGCGAAATAATAAATCATGCTTACTCTCTAGACAATTGTAATTGAGAAATGTTCAGTTTCTCTTAGAATCAAGGTCAGGACTAAACAACGTTACTTACAGCATGCGAATACTTTTTCATCGTAGCTTATTTCGTAGCCTTTTGTAGCATGTTCGTAGCAAGATCGTAGGCTTCGTAGCTCTCAATCATCCACAGGTGATTATTCATCTAAACGGCTGAGTACCTCACGCAATATTGTACTTACATCATGATTAGGCTGTTGGGGTAAAATGAGTTTGTTCGGGCCTAGAATATCCCTCACAAGTATAGCTTTCTTCACCTTCATTGTTCACTTAAAAACCTAATTCAAAACAGAATTCGCAATAAGTACACTGCAGGAAACAAAGGTTAAACGGCACTGTGTTGGATTGAATCAATTTATAATGTGGGGTTACGAGCCCTTTTAATTTACTGGGAAGCTGACCATTTTATTGAGAGCTCCGGGTATAATGAATTTGTTTTGAATTTCCAGGGTTACTTGGAGTTTTAGTAATAAAAGTATTTCGTCGGGCGTTGTTGTGTATTTGCGTGCATGCATAATTGGAAAAGTTTGAAACCACTATACCTTTAACTATGCAAAACCATACTTCCAGCAATTATGTATCTATTTTTACTGCCAAGCAGTGATCGTCTTTTATATCTGTATATTGTTTTATTTATTATTTATTCAATAACTTATTCTAACAGAAAAATGTATGCGCATTGCTCTCAGAAAATTTGTTACCATTCTAACAGTAGCTATGGGCTTGTGTTCTGTCATGTATTCATCTAATACCAACCTGCAAAATGGGAGTATTTACCAATTTTCTTTTATACAAGCAGATGGTCCTGTTAAGTGGTAACCATCACCTATAACAAAGCATTTCCTCGCAAGTCACGCACGATAGGAACGTGCCCTACGATGCACTGGCCTGCGTCCATCAGCTTGAGGCATAGGTACAGATTTTAAGCCTCATGTGCCTGTAATTACAACGGCAACCACACTCTTCAAACCGAAACACAGCAACGCTGCTTGGCGGCAGAAAAAGGCGTGGTGGTAGTACTTCCCCGGACGAGCCCTTCAAAAAGAGCTCTACTACTCTTATAATAGATATCTACCGTGCCTGGGGCTAATTAGATGATGGTTAAATAAATAGTGTCAGATGAGGGATATTATTTTATGCTGGGACACGGACAACTGAATATTAAGGTTTTTTTATAATGATTGTTTTCAACACAGAGCTCAATTTACGCTGGTCTTTGTTAGAAATAGCCAACACGCGATCCAATCGTCGGTACTAGCCGATTTGTAAACAACTAATCATTATTTAATGGACACTGGTTAGCGCTAATTGTTTCCAATGGCTTTGAACTACGATTTGAATAGGTAATGTGTGAGTATAATCATTGAATAGGTTTTATATTCAAATTATACGTTCGTTTACCGTGGTACCATTAGATAGTACCATCAATGGTACTGTGGCGTTTGTTTGCCGTCGTTCCATTACATCGATGGTACCATTGCAAATAATATTTTTTTTAGCCGTAGTACATTCAGAAAATAAATGTATTTTTATAGGCATTGCCTGCCTATAAAAAATCGCTGAACTCGCTGAACTACAAGTTCTAATATTACTAGTTACCTGCGGCTTTGTTTGCATGGTACTTTCATCAATTTAAGGCGTTTTTCCTTCCCGGGTTTGTAAATGTTTTTCTACGCAATTTTTGTATTTTTTGTATAAAAAGTAGTGTTTCTACTTTTTTTGATACCGATTAATCCAAAGTTATGTATGCCCTCTCAAGCTCCAGCTCCTTGCAAAGTGGGTACCTACATACCTGTGTATGGATATTGAATGTATACCTACTTTAAGTCCTACTGTATTACCTACCTATACCTAACTTAAAAAGTGCTACGAAAACGCATTATACAACGTGTAACATAATACCCCTTTATCCCCGAAAGCTGGGTATTCTACAGGTCATGGCAAATAACTTTTCATTTGCAACTTTAGAAATTTCGTAGTTTTTCTTCCATGAAATGCCTGTTAAGCGTTCCTCCAATATGCAGCTAAACACACCATGAGGCAGCCCTATTCACAGCTGTTTGTGTGTTCCGTGTGTACGTGACCTTGGTACTTACATAAACAGTATCAGGGGTGTTGCAAATTTCTGAGACAATATTAATATTACTTTTGAATGGGATATTCGATTATAATATACTAGTGGCTTCCCGCGGCTTCGCACGCGTTGAAGTGGTGAGCCGTGATTGAGCCACAAACATCGACAGATCGTAACTTTCGCATTGATTTGTATATTATTAAGGTAGGATTTTAAATACCTACGTAGGTATAAGAGATACCTATAGGCGTACATTATCTATATTAGGTAGGTAGCTATAGGTACTGAGTTTAGCACAAACATGACAAATACAACAAAGATTACACGGAAAATATGTACTTATTTGTTCCTAGTTTCTACCCCAAAAACAAACGAAACGAAACAGCTTCACGACTTTGATCCCCAGGCACGGTAGATACCCTCAGATCTCTTCCTACCAACTCAAGATTCCCGTTTTTAGAATATCCCTAACAAACATTGACGCCTCATTGTATCCTTTTTACTCGAGCGCAACGAAGGAGGGTAACGTTATAGGGGTTGTTTTCAAAAATCAAACTGTCTTTTTGTTATTTACCAACAGAACACATTTTCTTTTAGTTTGAAGTTAATTACACTACGCGTTAAAAATCTCCCATACAAACCTTGAAACTTTGGCAGTCTTTTGCAACCTTTGCAGGGGTAGTTTTAAAATATTGAAAACGTGATTTTAATTTATTTATTGTGGAGTTTATTTACTTCAAGTTTGAAATCAATCGCACTATGCGTTAAAAACTCTCCCATACTAACTTTTACAGTCATTTGCACCCTTCGCAGGGGTAGTTATCAAAAGTTAAATGCGTCATTCTTAATTATTTATTTCTTAGTATATTTACCTCAAGTTTTAAGTCTATCGTACCACGCGTTAAAAAACACCCATACAAACTTTGACATCCCTTTGCACACTTATTCAGGGTAGTTTTAAAAAACTAAAAATGCCTTTTCTATTTTTTAGCTTTGGAGTACATCTACTTCAAGTTGTTTCGTTTGTAGGTTCAAGGAATACAATTTTTCATACCAACGTTTTCAACTCTTTTAACACCCTTAGGGATTGAATTTCCAAAAATCCCTTCTTGGTACACCTCTACGCCATAAGACCTATATACTCTTCAAATTTCAAGTCTCTAGGACCAGCGGTCAGAAAACTCCCATACAAACTTTTACATCTCTTTGCACACTTATTAAGGGTAGTTTTAAAAAACGAAAAATGCTTTTCCTATTTTTTTGCCTTAAAGTACATGTACTCCAAGTTTCAAGTTTGTAGGTTCAAGGAATACTATTTTTCATGCAAACGTTTTCAACCGTTTTACACCCTAAGGGGGTTGAATTTCCAAAAATCCCTTCTTAGTACACCTCTACGCCATAAGACATATGTACTCTTCAAATTTCAAGTCTCTAGGACCAGCGGTCAAAAAACTCCCATACAAACTTTTACATCCCTTTGCACACTTATTAAGGGTAGTTTTAAAAAACTAAAAATGCCTTTCCTATTTTTTTGCCTTGAAGTATGTGTATTCCCAAGTTTCAAGTTTGTAGGTTCAAGGAATATTTTTTTTTATACAAACGCTTTAATCCCTTTTTACACCCTTCGGGGTTGAATTTCCAAAAATCCCTTCTTAGTACACCTCTACGCCATAAGACCTATGTACTCTTCAAATTTCAAGTCTCTAGGACCAGCGGTCAAAAAACTCCCATACAAACTTTTACATCCCTTTGCACATTTATTAAGGGTAGTTTTAAAAAACTAAAAATGCCTTTGTATTTTTTTGCCTCGCAGTATATGTACTCCAAGTTTCAAGTTTGTAGGTTCAAGGAATACGATTTTACATACAAACGTTTTCATCCCTATTTGCACCCTTAGGGGTTGAATTTCCAAAAATCCCTTCTTAGTACACCTCTACGCCATAAGACCTATGTACTCTTCAAATTTCAAGTCTCTAGGACCAGCGGTCAAAAAACTCCCATACAAACTTTTACATTCCTTTGCAAATTTATTAAGGGTAGTTTTAAAAAACTAAAAATGCCTTTCCTATTTTTTTGCCTCGAAATATATGTACTCCAAGTTTCAAGTTTGTAGGTTCAAGGAATACGATTTTACATACAAACGTTTTCATCCCTATTTGCACCCTTAGGGGTTGAATTTCCAAAAATCCCTTCTTAGTACACCTCTACGCCATAAGACCTATGTACTCTTCAAATTTCAAGTCTCTAGGACCAGCGGTCAAAAAACTCCCATACAAACTTTTACATCCCTTTGCAAATTTGTTAAGGGTAGTTTTAAAAAACTAAAAATGCCTTTCCTATTTTTTTGCCTCGAAGTATATGTACTCCAAGTTTCAAGTTTGTAGGTTCAAGGAATACGATTTTACATACAAACGTTTTCATCCCTATTTGCACCCTTAGGGGTTGAATTTCCAAAAATCCCTTCTTAGTACACCTCTACGCCATAAGACCTATGTACTCTTCGAATTTCAAGTCTCTAGGACCAGCGGTCAAAAAACTCCCATACAAACTTTTACATCCCTTTGCACATTTATTAAGGGTAGTTTTAAAAAACTAAAAATGCCTTTCCTATTTTTTTGCCTCGAAGTGTATGTACTCCAAGTTTCAAGTTTGTAGGTTCAAGGAATACGATTTTACATACAAACGTTTTCATCCCTTTTTACACCCTAAGGGGTTGAATTTCCAAAAAATTCTTCTTAATACATCTCTACGCCATAAGACCTATGGACTCTTCAAATTTCAAGTCTCTAGGACCAGCGGTCAAAAAACTCCCATACAAACTTTTACATCCCTTTGCAAATTTGTTAAGGGTAGTTTTAAAAAACTAAAAATGCCTTTCCTATTTTTTTGCCTCGAAGTATATGTACTCCAAGTTTCAAGTTTGTAGGTTCAAGGAATACGATTTTACATACAAACGTTTTCATCCCTATTTGCACCCTTAGGGGTTGAATTTCCAAAAATCCCTTCTTAGTACACCTCTACGCTATAAGACCTATGTACTCTTCAAATTTCAAGTCTCTAGGACCAGCGGTCAAAAAACTCCCATACAAACTTTTACATCCCTTTGCACATTTATTAAGGGTAGTTTTAAAAAACTAAAAATGCCTTTCCTATTTTTTTGCCTCGAAGTGTATGTACTCCAAGTTTCAAGTTTGTAGGTTCAAGGAATACGATTTTACATACAAACGTTTTCATCCCTTTTTACACCCTAAGGGGTTGAATTTCCAAAAAATTCTTCTTAATACATCTCTACGCCATAAGACCTATGGACTCTTCAAATTTCAAGTCTCTAGGACCAGCGGTCAAAAAACTCCCATACAAACTTTTACATCCCTTTGCACATTTATTAAGGGTAGTTTTAAGAAACTAAAAATGCCTTTCCTATTTTTTTGCTTCGAAGAATATGTATTCCAAGTTTCAAGTTCATAGGTTCAAGGAATACGATTTTACATACAAACGTTTTCATCCCTTTTTACACCCTTAGGGGTTGAATTTCCAAAAATCCCTTCTTAGTACACCTCTACGCCATAAGACCTATGTACTCCTCAAATTTCAAGTCTCTAGGACCAGCGGTTTAGGCTGTGCGTTGTCTATATGTCAGTCAGTCAGTCAGTCAGTCAGTCAGTCAGTCAGTCAGTCAGTCAGTCAGTCAGTCAGTCAGGACTTTGATTCTTATAGTATTAGAGATTCAACCTTTGCACACGTCAAAGTATTACAATGCTTGGTCTGATCACTTGGTATTTGGCCTTATAGGGATATTATGTTACATAGTTGTATAGTTTACAAAATACACAATACAGTAGTATTTTTTGATTTAGTAGAGATCTTTGTGAAGTGCTACTCCGGGGAAGTACACCATGCTTATGTCAGCCACCAAGACGTAGCGTTGTTTTATTTCTCAAGTTTATAGATGCAGTGCATTGTAGGGCACGTTCTTATCATGCGTGCCTTGTGAGGCGACGCTTTATTATAGGTTACCATTTAACATCAGGTGAGCTACATGCTTCTTCATAAGCAAGAAGTAGGTATTATAAAAACAATAATTCTAATAATTCTATGCAATATGCTACAAAAACTCTTTTAAGTAGATTATTTGTCAAAAAAATATATCGCTATTTGACGTAGTATCAATCGGAAGGGCTTATACCCTTGTCCTTTATTTTGACGTCTAAATTATCCATATGATTCATGTCAAGCGATGAAGATAAGGCATAAGTGCTCATAAATATTAACTTGGCCTTTTGTTGCCTTCGTATTTGTTATGTATAGAAATTGTAACAGGTATGTATAATGATTATATTCTCAGGAAAATTTCTAAAAGTTCTGTGTGAATCAATATTGTTCAATGACTATGTATGAATTAGTTTCTACAATCTAATAAGTTTAACGAGTGTCAGTAATAAATAAAAGAAACTATATTGGCACTAACAATCATTATAGCTCACTCGCACAATAGAGTGCAAGTGAGCTAAATAAAAGCTAAAAAATAAATAAAAGCAATTAGTGTGCTAGATATAATGATTATTAGACATGTATAGACATATTTTATAACTTGTATGCCTCAAGTTGATGCAGGCAAAGCATAGGGCACGATCTTAACGTGCGTGACTTTCGAGGAAAACGGTTGGTATTACCATTTAACACCAGGTGACGAATCTGCTTTTTCCTTTTGCTAGTATGTAAAAAAAACAATTTCTACTAACCTCGTAGAATATGGGATTTTACTTGGCTGTGCAAGCTGATAAGCGTACCGATGTTGTATGATAGCCTCGGCATAAAATGCAGCATTTTCCAGGTCACGTGTCATGTAGGACGACACGTAGTATACAATTGCGTACGTCACCATGAGACTAAAGTAAAGCCTCATGTCCCTGTGGTTTTAGTTACTGAAAACTTTTTCTAAGCGTGTTTACGGTACACTTTATAATAACACTGTATAATAATACAGTATAAACCTGTAATTTTTGTGTTTTGTTTTATATCACTAGCTGATGGACCAAGTAGATGCCCCACCACCATACTAGATGTTAAGTGGTTACCATCACCTATAACAAAGTATCGCCTGGTAAGTCACGCACGATTGGAACGTGCCCTACGACTGCCCTGCGTCCATCAACTTGAGGCATACAGGTGTAAAGCTTCATGTGCCTGTAATTACACCGGCAACCACACTCTTCAAACCGAAACACAGCAACGCTGCTTGGCGGCAGAAAAAGGCGTGCTGGTAGTACTTCCCCGGACGAGCCACACACAAACAGCTCTACCACTCTTAAATCTTGCTTTTTGGCAAGATTTAGTACATACATATTTTTTACGATAGTCGCTAGCGAGAATAGACTAGAAAAACTTAAGTTAGATTTGAAAGTTAAAAACCTGAAAAGCCCCAAGCTAAGCGATATAATACATATATACTTTTTTTATACTAATAATAATTATATAATAACACCCAGGCAGAGAACAAACATCTATGTTTATCACACAAATATTTGTTATCGGTGGGGATCGAACCCACGGCCTACGGCGCAAAAGACAGAGCTACTACCAACTGAGGTGTGAAGGCTGTCAAATACCCTTTGACTTTGACTTTGACTTTGGGTGCTACAATACTCGTATTAACTCAGTTGCTTATACCCACGATACAGAGAAACCTACTACGCTATGTATATGGCCGACGGGTGTATATTATGACTCATTTAACCTTAGAAGCTAATCTGAAAGGTTCAGACAGAGCCTTCACGTCCAGAATGAGGTAGGCTTTTGTTTAACTTCTCGTTCAGTTTACGAGTGTACGTTTTGTTTCAGAAAGTTTATTGAATGTTGTAACTCCCGAAATGCCGTCTACCCAAAAGTTTCGGACTGTTGTCATTTCAACGCAGAAATTTCTGCGAAACTACGAGGTAAAAGCGACACGGAGAACACAAATTAACATAATTTTGAGAAAAAGTTGGCAAGCTTATTTTCTTTACGATTGTAATTCTCAACACAACCGTTGTTATTCGAGGATTTAAAGGCACGTCCAAACATAATTTGTGCTTTTTGTAATGCTTGTACGCAAATGCACACATTTTTAGGGTTCCGTACCCAAAGGGTAAAACGGGACCCTATTACTAAGACTCCGCTGTCAGTCTGTCTGTCTATCCGTCTGTCACCAGCTGTATCTCTTGAACCGTGATAGTTAGACAGGTGAAATTTTCACAGATGATGTATTTCTGTTGCCGCTATAACAACAAATACTAAAAAACAGAATAAAATAAATATTTAAGGGGGCTCCCATACAACAAACGTGATTTTTTTGCAATTTTAATAGATAACTAGCTGTTCTCTGCGACGCTTCGCTGTGGCACATTGTGATTGAATGGTATAAAAAAAATCCTTGATGCGGATTATATATCATGCTAAAATTTCAGCTCGATCGGTGCAGAACTTTTTGAGTTTTTCAAGCGTACACAAACCAACATAACATTTTTATATATACCTATAGATGTTACGGAACCCTTAGAGCGCGAGTCCAACTCGCACTTGGCTTGTTTTATTTTATTTACATATTTTTTACTGCATCCCTGCTTGTCTTTGTGAGTTTTTGTATGTGTCAAATATATTTTCTAATCTATTCTATTTTGTGTCAGATTTTAATCCCATCCACACTAACAACTGATATTTTTATAACGATGTTTTCCTCAACATAGTTATCACTCTTTTATCACTATAAAATTGTCGTTTTGTTCGAATTACGTCAGACACTTGAATTACGTCACATTTCTTTGTAGATAAAAGTCAAGTTAGCTTAAAGTGGGTAATCTATGTCCGCATTTCAGCCTAAGAAGCAGACTGAACTACGATGAAACGAATGATCGACAGCAGGATAAGAAACGGTGAGAAATGAACACGAAAAAGATTATTTTTGCAGATGTCAAATAATTTTTCACTATACCGAAAAAAAAAACACTTTATGAAAAAACTTTTTTTTTTTAATTCGTAAAAAAACTACGGTCTTACAACATGTTCGAATAACAATTGGTGGTGAGAATTGTGTACCTAAACCAATTATTATGCATTTTACGATGCATTCGATGACCATAATTCGTTGGTTGGAATCGTAATGAACTCTATGGAATTCAATGGAATGAACGCAGTTGGAATAAACTTGTATTATGTGAATATCCTGATTTGAACGAAAAGTTTCTCGTAGGCTTTGAAGAAACCACCACAATTTTGGCAATACTTGACAGGCTTTTCGTATTGTGACTGACTTGAAAAAACTTTCTAACTACTCCATCAAAACTCTTTCTAGGCTAGACACGTCATATGAA
The DNA here is from genome assembly GCA_932294275.1 of Chloroclysta siterata. Classification (NCBI taxonomy): domain Eukaryota; kingdom Metazoa; phylum Arthropoda; class Insecta; order Lepidoptera; family Geometridae; genus Chloroclysta; species Chloroclysta siterata. The sequence goes on along the minus strand of OW028599.1, from coordinate 13,865,643 downwards.
CCGACTTACATTTCGAATACTTTTCTTCTGGGCAATTGGAAAATCAGAATTTGTTCATTAACCTTTAAACCCTTTTATGTAATTTAATGCCTTCAACCCCCAACTCTCTCAAGCAGGCTATTATTTAAAAAGTATTTTAAAAAATATTTCTACTCCAAATAACTTAGGTCGTACCTAAGTGAGCACAAGTCTGTTTTTGACCTGAAGCTTGGCATGTTTCGATGTTGTTATTCAAAGGGTTGTTTCACCCTTATAAATGAAGCCTATAAAAGGGATTTAGACCTGAAGTATTTCGGTAGCAGTAGATCTCTTTGTGAGTTCCTGCGGGGAAGTATTACCACAGTACCTATGAGTTTCTGCCGCGAAGCAGTGCTACGGGCATATGTTTGAAGCGATTGATGTAATTTCATCCACATTAGAACTAACATACTCACGTCTTCACATAGGACATCTCATGCCACATACTCGTAATTATAGCATGTATTTGGTTGACTAAGAGTAATTTGGCTAGAGGATTCCCGTATCAAGGCAAAGTTGGGTTTGAATTCCTCTTACTCCATAACTTTCAGAGTTTTAAAAATCTTAAAACGGTTGAATTAATTAAATCAAATTGCTTTAACAAATTAGTAAGAGAATAGAATTTCATTATTCAACCACTCTGCAACAGCGAGCAGCCTGTGAGTGCAGCTATTAACACAATTACCTCGACTGTCTCGTATTTAACGAGCTGCTACTGACTAATTGCTAAAGCCGGGAGTTGAGGCACGTGAAGGCTGGCGAGTGGCGTTTGTGGCCAAGCTTGACGATGTGTACAGAGCTGATCTCATCAGCTCTGGCAACAGATTGGGCGTATTTTCCAAAGTCAAAGTCAGAAGGTATCTATTCAATTCTTCACAAGGGCTCGCAAGATCTCTAAAACATCTTAAAGCTAGGTGAATCTAGGTGCCAGTTCTACGCGGCTAAGCCTAGAAGAACAGGCAACAAACTTACGGCTTGGTTCCTACCATTCTTTTGTATGATCATTAATACAATATTTATATAATTATGAAGCTCCAGTGTGGTACCAATCGAATTTAGTGTCGCACCTTTAACTATGCTAAGATATCACAGAACGGTGATGGTCCTAACGACAAGATTAATATGAGGATGAGGTTATGGGTCAACTTATAATATTGTAAACTGCTTCGCACATGATACCACCTAAGCTAGCAGAAAGCCATCCGATCGACCCTCTTCACTACACAGGCACTCCTTTACACACGCCACTGCCTGTAACCGGTTTCCAGCCAGTGGCTGTTCAACCCATACGAAAAAAGGACAACAGAAAAAAGTATTGCCATAAGCTGTGCGTGCCGTGTTTTGTCAACCTTTAAAAACTAATAACACAGAAAAAAAATCACCAACCATCATTACAATCCAGTGTTGCAACTTCACAAAACAAATTTATGTCAAAAGAAACTCACTTTCTTGTCTATTACCCAGTGGCGTAGCTGGGTGTACAAGGGCCCCGGTGCATAGAGAAAGAATCGGGCATAGAGAAAGAAATTTTTAAGCAGCTCAAGGTTTCCTAGCTTTAGGAGCTGATTCACCCTCTCTTTTCAAAGCTTAGGTTAGAGGGCCCCCTGAGCTCCTGGGCCCTGGTGCACTGCATCACCTAACCCTACGATAGCTACTCCACTGCCATTACCTCGTGCGTAGCGTGACATTTAGTGAGGCAGCATAACCGAAACAGCTTCCTCGCTGATGAGCTCGTATCATTAGTTTTTCTATACCTTCTTCAGTATGTATAGCATTTTTATAATAGGTAGGGTGTTGCTTTCTGAAATTCCGTCACAGCCGTTCGTGCAATCCTGTTTTTAAATAGTGAAGTGTGTTTAGTAGTAATGTGGTGTCACAATAAGCGCTCGCAACGAGCGTGTTGAAAAGTCTCGTGACAAAAACCCGCTGAAAACAGGTATAGCCTAAGAGCTAGCGACCAAATCGGTCATGTGGCTTCAGCTGTATTGAAACTCTGTTAGCTACTTCCCTGAACAACCTTTTCCGATAATCTTCGCGCTGGCAGGCCGCGGGTGGTGGGTGCAGGTGTAGTGGGGTGGGGAAAAAAATGAAAAAAATGTGGGCTCAGCGACTTTTTTTTTTTTTCAAATAGTTGCTCTGTACTCCCTGTGCACCCAAAAATTTTAAGCCACATGACCGTTTCGGTCGCTAGCTCTCAGTCTGTAATACGCACGGCATGTCGAAAGTCAGAATGGAATCTGAAATATCTCTCTCTTACGCTTTTATCACGTGACAACATAGATTGAAAGACAAAAGTTCGGATTCGTCGTCGAGCCTTCGCATTTACACATTTCAATAAGGCAGTCAGACAAGTGAATAACTTTTCCGAACTCAATTTCGACACTTGTGGAAGTTTTGTAATACCCACATGCGGGTGTTAAAAGCATCGGTTTATAAAAAGAAAGGAAATTACTTTATAAACATTTTACTATTTTTTGAGTAGGATACAGTATACCTATTTCAGTATTTACAGAAACAGCATCTCTACTTTTACTCGGGCATGGAAGATATCCCTTCAGATCGCTTACTTACGGTTGCCTGAAATAGATCGCTTTCAACGATAAAGCCGCCTATTGTACTTTATTAAGTTACGCCTAGATTTATGATGTATACCTATTTGTGTACAATAGTGTTATCTATCTATCGCTTTGCAAGTACCAACTCAAGATTTTTTGAGAATTTCTAATGGTTGTAGTCAGAGGTATAACATGTGGCACCACCTTTTTGTAATATGTTATTCCATACGTGACAATCCTCCTCGTGTCTCATCCTCATGTCAAAATCCTCATGTCTCAATCCTCTTACAGTATACCTTTTTTTTATACAACTATCTGATGGAACAAGCAGATGGCCCACCTGATGTTAAGTGGTAACCATCACCTATAATAAAGCATTGCCTCGTAAGTCACGCACGATAGAAACGTGCCCTACGATGCACTGCCCTGCGACCCTTAGCTTATCTTTGAAGGATCGTGAGGCTTTGGTTATCCTTGATATCATCATTATCTATGGCGATGGTCGTAAAAACTACGATTTTGAACCTTATTGAAAAGCAATACAGGCGTGGTTGAGTCGAGTATATCTTGCTATTACTCTTGCTCATACTTTTAATCTCCTTGGAGAGAACTGAGGAAAAAAGGAGGTATTTCCCCAGAAGTGGGATTGGGCCAGGTCAAAGATTTCAGAATTTAAACAAAAATAAAAGAAAAACATTCAAAATAATGTTTAATCTACAAAGATAATACATTTATAATAACGACTTTAATGAAGTTATCTTAGGATCCTAATTTGATTCAACTCGATTTACATTTTAAATTCATTGAGACTCTACACAAAAACAGAGGTTTCTTATATTTAGCTTAAAGTAATATTGCCGTTTACATTAGCAGGGGTTTGCTGTAGGGGTCAGTTTATAGGGTCAGTTTTATTGTTACATTTTATTTTATTACTAAATCATTTTCAGCTTAATAAATTAATTTTGCATTTTAGTAAGTGATTTTCAAAGTGATCCTTGTGATTGTACTGAATAAAGACCGTTTTGATTTTGATTTTGAGTGGTAGTAATTCATTGATATTACATCTTCAAAAATGTACGAGCGAGAAGTTGCCTAGTTGTCAGTTGTCAGAATCTTAACATTACAATCGTCAAGATAATTGACTATTGATGGTAATGATTTACTGTTGAACTATTCACTCTCTCTTAGTAGTCGTCCACGATTATCTCCCGTATGGCATCGTGATACAGAATAATTTGGCATAACAACAATTCGCCAAGTCATCCTCTTCGAGAGACTTGATTTATTTACGACAAACAAAACTACACAACATTCAAATAACTATACAATAATCTTTTGGCAGCTTTGAGTCCATCCATTCCGGTCATTCCATATCATCCAATTAAATTGCCAAAAATTTACCCTCAACATTAATACACTAGTAGTTCGCCCCGAACTGAGATCTCGTGATGCGACCCGACGAACGCATCAAAACTTTGAGTACGTAGTAGTCAGAGGCAAGTCCAAACATTATCTTTGGACTTTTTTCTGACTACCGCCTACTAACTTGGTATGGTTACCAAGTTTCAACTCTATTGGCCTATTTATTGAAGAGTTCCGTTGAACAGACCTTGGCTCCATCATCAGACCTGGTCGTCGTCATCATTTTATGAGAACTGAGTACCTCCTTAAATTATTTCAAGAAAAAAAATCAAGAAAAATCAAAGGAACTGGCCGACCAGTAGAAAAACCTTGATTTCACCGAAACTCTTAGAGATGGGAGCTCTTGGATCGCTGGTTATTTTAATTTAACTTTTTAAATTTTATCTCGAAAACCGAGCGTCCCAAAAAAAAAGTAAAAATTGTTTTGGAATGTCCAAACAAAGCCCTTTCATATGACATGTAACTTGATTTTTTTATGTAACTTTTTTTATTTTTGCCCTCTTAAAAAACCTCATATCTCAAAAACCCTTCATCCGATTTTACTCATATACTTACCAGTAAATTTCTCAAGTACAAGCTATCGACATATCAAATTTCATGCAGATCGGATCAACGGTTCTAAAGTTATCGCCAGACAAACATACATACATACATACATACATACATACATACATAAAATGCCAAATCGCCCAAGTTGAAACTAAGATCTTCGTTCGCTTCGCTCACTCGATCAAAAACTAACAAATTTGTTGAGTACACAAAGTATTTGAACCTATACATCAATTCTGATATAAATCTAACAAATTTTTAACCTTGCTACAACGTTGCCAAATCACACAATTTATTGCTATGACTTACGTAATATTATCTAAAGTAGAGCTTGCAAGTCACTGCTGTTTCCAATATGCCTTGCATCCGAAATTTCCATAACAATGTTGCATTTGGAAACAGCAGTGAAGTGTCTCAGACTATAATACTGGTAAGTACAGAAATATTAAACTTATAAAACTAGGATAGGATCAGGGGCCTTATGCTCACTTCGAGCGAGATTATGTCACGGTGGAGATGACGTCATATCTCGGTCGATAACTATTTATCCTCATTCTCACCATCATAATCTCGCATAATCCATAATCTCGCTCGAAGTGAGCATAAGGCCAATGGGGCCTTATGCTCACTTCAATAACTTCACTCACTTCTTGTTCAATAACTCGTTGACGTTGCGTCTCGCATGAACTTTGAATGAGAAAATTGGGGAGTGAGATGGTGGGAGTAGAGATAAATAGCATAAGGCCCGGGCCTTATGCTCACTTCAACCGTAATTATCTCACGGTGGAGATGACGTCACATCTCGTTCAATAACTCGTTGACGTTGCGTCTCGCATGATCTTTTAATGAGAAAATTGGGGAGTGAGATGGTGAGAATGGGGATAAATAGTTATAGAACGAGATATGACGTCATCTCTACCGTGAGATAATCTCGCTCGAAGTGAACGGCCCCTGGCCAGTAACTGAGAAGAACAAAAGCGAGCAGTGCAAAGAAGGCTTCACAGATGTCATTTCATTCATCGCGAGAAGACATTTGAATGCAATTTCGCGAGAATATGCTAGGATTGCATTCAAGTGCCACGGTGACATGACCTACTTAAAACGCTTTTATTAAAATGACACTTGTGAAGTGCAGGATATAATGTAGTTTTCAGTCGTTACTAACATGAATAAAAAGAGGTAGAATAAAAACATAGTTCGGTATTTTTTCAGTTGTTACAAAATGCCTCGAACGTTTACGGGCTTGAAACTAAAATTGGAATTAAAAGGTAAAAAGTTAAGCTCTGATTTCACCATGCTCTGTTAGATTAACAAAGGATTAAAGAGCCGTTAAATATGTCAAAATGTACGCGTTTGACATCTATGGTTGGATTGCCTATCTATGCCTGTTAATCCTTGATTAGTAACTAACAGAGCATGGTGAAATCAGCTCTAAAAGTGATAGAAGAAAGTGTGTATAAGACATGCCACACATTGGATAACTGATAGACAATGCTGTTTGAATGAAGTTCTCCCAGCACTTTGTTTTGTGCGAAAGTTTGAAATAAATAAGAAATGGAATTAGAAGAACAGTAGCTATCTCTTATTATGGTCTTCTCCAGACACCTTTGTCACCATGAGCAGTTTAAGTAGGCTTGCTCTTGAGCTTTTGAGCCGATGAGGCGCACTTAAAATCCTTTCACCACACTATTTTGAAAGAACTAGTGACACGACAAGAAGAAGGAGTAGACTTGCTGGTGATAACTGTATGCTCTGGAACCACGACCATGCTAGAGATAGCTAGCTAGCTAGCAAGATAGCTAGCAAGAATGAGATAGCTAGACGTAACTATGTTCATGCAGGATTACAGCTTAAAAAACGAAGAAGAAATGGAATGGGTAGAAAAGTTCAGTATCTCATATTATTATAGTCTTCCATGGGTGTCTCAATGAGCACGGTTTCCGTGGTCTCCCCGGGTGCTGGAGACTGCGTGCCTTGCAGCATTCCTGACGGCCGCAGTGATATGGCGAGGGGTAACGCTGATCTGGCGCAGAGCTGGGATGCACCGCGAGTGGAGCCGACTGAACGGTAGCGAGTGCAACGGCCTCGTCTGTTGAAAAACAAAACATGTAAAAACTAAAAGAAACGATATTAACTCTTTACATGGCAGGGGACAGCCGGCTGACCCATACTGGTTGAATCCGTGTGCACCAGTTAACTGAGGAGTTAAGTTGTCGTGCCTGTGAAATGAAAGGTCCATAAGCCTTAACATCTGTATTCCTCAAGTTGATGAAGTAGGGTACGTTTTTATCGTGACTTTCGAACCTTGTTATAGGTGATGGTTACCGCTTAACATCAGGTGGGCCATTTGCTGTTTCCACCAGTAATTAGTATAAAAAAACGGAAACACAGCTGCTTGACGGAAGAAATTGCCATAGTGGGAATTCCTCAGACGAATTAACTTGATGGAACTATCATCAGGTTTTTGAATGTTTTCCATAGCCGATCCAGAGTAGGTACTCTGGATCGGCTATGGAAATCTCAGGCACTAGTTTTTCGAAAAACAGTTAATGCGTGTGTTTTTTTTAATATTTAAGATTTTTTTTTATTTTTTACGTCTTGCTGAGAGAAAATAAGTCAGTACCTACTGACTGACATTTCGCATTATTATGATTTCGAAGAACAAAAATCATTACTTTCCGATCACAAAGCTGGGTCAACCCCACTAGACCACCAAAGTCTACAAACTTGGTGGTCGCGTGGAACTGGCACCTAGAGTCACCTAGCTTTAAGACGTTTCAAAGTGATCGAATAAATACCTTTTGACTTTGACTTACTAAATAATTATTTATTTTCTCTCAGCAAGACGTAAAATATAAAAAAATGCCTTAAATATTTATAAAAAAATCACGCAATAACTGTTTTTCGAAAAACTAGTGCCTGAAATTTTAAATGTTAGAAATTTAACTGCATTACAAACTACTTTAGCTATTTCTGATTACATTTCCCCATCATACAATCATATGCTAAGTTATTCATCTAACCACATTCTTAGCATAATAGAACGACTAATGAAGTGTGCGCCGGGGGCTGAATCAGATATGCTAATGAACCTGATTTTCAAAACAATAGAAATCGTTGATGATGATGATATGGACTTATCAGTAAATAAAAGAGTACCTTTTGTGTAGGTTGAGGGTTTAATTCCTACCCAAGACCAACATTTGTTTGATAAATAACATACTGTCTGTGTCCAAAAAAGTGTATAATTTTTTTTGTACCTATCATGTACAGTCAGCAACAAAAAAACTGAAACAGTTTCACGTCTTTGATCATCAGGTAAAAAATACACATGAATAGAAAATAGTCATTGTATGTAATTATTTTTGCTAAAGTTAATAATTATTATTAATCAGTTGAGCTATCTCTAGATCGTTTGCAACGGTCTGCAGATAAATCAACTGTTTCATATGTATTTTGTACATTTTGTAAATACTTGAATTCATTGTAATTTTCTTTTTAAGTTAATGTTTTATTATTATTATATTTTTTTTTAATTGACATGAAATTGAAAAAAAAACCTCAAGTTAATAGGTGTTTTTTAAACTGTTCTGCTTCAATGTCAGCTACATCGTCGCTCACCATCAGGTGAGATCGTAGTCTAAGTAAAAAAAAAGAACACATTCCCTCTCATATTTTAGTAGTAGTCTAAAGATCCACATGGGTAGTCAAAAACCCGTCCAAATATTGGCACATGCACTTTTTGCAGACTGAATTCTGCACGTAACTGGTATCACTTTTCACAACAGGAGATATAATCCAACAAATAAATTCGCATATCGATTTCAGGCAACGTTGGCCCAACTCCAAAGCATAAACTCACAAGAAACCTAACGAGACTGAAGAGCTCTGTGGCACTCCGTATTGGCATCCAATCCACAAAGAGCTTAATAGTGCATAGCTAAGGTTCAATATGTGGTGACTGAAAAAAAGGGTAACACTATTACAGCACCAAGATCGTGATTCATCATCATCAGCCTAAAGAAGTCCACTGCTGGACATAGGCCAGGAAGAACGATTCTGAGCCCTCTTCATCCATCGACTTCCCGCGATCCTAACAATGTCGTCAGTCCATCGGATAGGAGGGCATCCCACGCTTTGTTTTACTGTTCGAGGTCGCCATTCGAGAACCTTTATTCTCCAGCGGTTATCAGTTCTTCGAGCTATATGACCTGTCAATTGCCACTTCAACTTGCTGATTCTGCAAGCTATGTCGGCTACCTTGGTTCTCCTACGGATTTCCTCATTTCTTATTCTATTCCGTAGTGAAACTCCCAGCTCTCTCCATCCTATCCATCTCTTATTCATTATTATATTTTGTAACAAGGGATGAGAAATACCAAGCCGTAAATTGGTTACCTATTCTACTAGGCTTGGTTGCGTAAATGTAGATATCTAGGTCCAAGACCTATATTCACCTAGCTTTAAGACGTTACTAAGTGATCCTAGCTATTCATTTGAATAAATACCTTTTGGCTTTGACAAATGAATATAAGCACCAGAGTGACACTTCTCTTACGACTATATTTTACTCCATGCTGGATTCTCTAACAGTTTACGGTTCACTGTTCCATCCGTTTGAGGAATTACTACACTAGGAGTCAGCACTAGTTTCTAAGAGGGGCTAAAAGATTAAAGTCGTTCAAAAGTCCTCTTATAGTGCTATAAGATGTTTATAACTCTGACTTACTTCTAATGCGCGTACAATAGCGCTACAAGACATCACTGTACCGGTTTTAGGATTATGAGAACTATTGTAAAGCTACTATACCACCTTCCTAAATGACTTTATAATACGACACTATACAGCCTATGGATAAATTTAGAGCCCATACAACTTTTATACCGCAAGATTGTATACAAACGCTGCTTATGCAGCTTCTGTGCTAGATGGGGGATATTGATCAAAGTCAAAGTCAAAATGTATTTATTCAATAAAATCACAAGGATCACTTTGAAACGTCTTAAAGCTAGGTGACTCTAGGTACCAGTTCCACGCGACCAAAGCCTAGAAGAACAGGCAACAAACTTACGGCTTGGTTCCTACCGTTCTTTTGTATGATCCTTTTACAATGTAATAATATAATATATTATTGATCCTATCGTGACTTGCGAGGCGTGGTAACCATCACCTATAACAAAGCATTGGCTCGTAAGTCACACACGATAGGAACGTGCCCTACGATGCACTGCCCTGCATCCATCAACTTGAGGCATACAGATGTTAAACCTCATGTGCCTGTAATTACACCGGAAACCACACTCTTCAAACCGAAACACAGCAACGCTGCTTGGCGGCAGAAAAAGGCGTGGTGGTAGTACTTCCCCAGACGAGCCACACACAAAGAGATCTACTACTCTTGCCCAGCGATTCAAAATTATAAACTGGTGCTAAGGATTTCGTAGAGCGTTTCAGTATGATTTGAATTTTGAATTCAAGGCTGGTGTGGTTAGGTTGTAATATTGAGTGTCATTTCTCGGAACGTTGTCACGCCTGTTTTACGTAGGATTCGTACGGATTTGATTTGAGCGCTTCCATGCTTCGTAGGGCACGTTCTGTTCAGCGCGGTTTTTCATAAATCCATCTTTTTTATTAAATAATAAAAATGTAGTCTATTTTTATATTTGCAACTATCTAATTAACAAAAGGCGTTTAAAATAGAGTATACTTGTCACTGTCACTTTCATGCCAACGAAAAGAGACAGCAACGGACTTAACGGTCTGATAAGCTAATGGAGCGCTCAGCGATCAATACTAATAAGAGGGTAAGCCTGAACTGAACACGTTGGGCGTTTTTTAGGGTTCCGTACCCAAAGTGTTACTAAGACTCCCTGTCCGTCTGTCCGTCTGTCACCAGGCTGTATCTCATGAACCGTGATAGTTAGACAGTTGAAAGTTTTCACAGATTATGTATTACTGTTGCCGCTATAACAACAAATACTAGAAAACAGAATAAAATAAATATTTAAGGAAGTTCCCATTCAACAAACGTGATTTTTTTGCCGTGTTTATAGATAATGGTACGGAACACTTCGTGCGCGAGTCCGACTCGCACTTGGCTGGTTTTTTGTATATTTAAACAGCTAGATACAGTGTCAACCGTCGGAAATGTATCCCGCCTTGCAACTTTGCGGGCTGGCTTCACTCCAAGCATTAAAATGGAAATTGGAAAGCGCAAGACGCGGCTGATACGATATTATGTACGGCAGGAAATACGGTGTCTACTAGCTCCGGTTGTTTGAGTCAAGATAATTTCTCACGTTTTGTATATCTTTGTATTATCATGTGTTACTAAATTGACTGGCCTTATTGCGCTTTGGGTTGTAGATACTATTTATACTATATTTTGTACTTATGCAAACTTTTGAGTAGCAAAACTTATCTAAATCAAAATAAAATTTTAGGATATCTTTCAAAATGTTGAAATGTTTTTTTATACAACTAGCTGACGGAACAAGCAGATGTCCCACCTGATGTTAAGTAGTAACCATCACCTGCACTGCCTCGTAATTCACGGCAAGCACACCGGCAACCACACTCTTCAAACCGAAACACAGCAACGCTGCTTGGCGGCAGAAAAAGGCGTGCTGGTAGTACTTCCCCGGACGAGCCCATCACAAAGAGCTCTACTACTCTTAAAAAAAATACATTAAATAAATGTGCGAGCCAGAGGTACATTAGCAATTGTCTTCGCCTTGAAAACTTGGTACGATCAAGCGACTACTGTGTCTACTTGGCTAAATAGTGAGGCACTGTTAGAATTTATGCTGAAATTATTATAATAATCATTAAAATTATTATATTCTGATTGAAATTATTTGAGGGCACGTCGACGGCCACATAATATCTTTTTTGAAAAAACTGCACTTTTATTGAAAAAGTTTCGTCACCCCTGAACTACGCAGTACAAAGTAGATACAATTTCAAGCCAGCTGAGTGCTGTATCGTCCTATAACTGACAGTAATATCAGTCATGCCTTCAAAACTTGGTACGAACAAGCAAGAACGCTAACTTGGTAGGTTATGTAAAAATCTAAGTACAAACAATCAAAAACGCTACCAACGCAAAGCACTCACGCGGTACAAACTAGGTACAAGGTAAGTACACAATCTCAGCTGAGCGCTGACTGAGTTCACATCACGTCTGTTTGTAGTTTGGACAATAATGTTTACTGACGCGACGCAAACTAGCTGACTCCACGCCTCGAGTTTTCTCGAACCAGTGGCTCCAACTTGCTCACTAAGCTTGGGTCGACAGATTTATACGTAAGAATAGCTAGCATGACCTAACGGGTATACAGGGCGTCTCAAGACTATGCTACATGAAGGGAAAGTACCTTAAACATTGTAAATTAAAAATTAAAAAAAAATCTTTGAATGCAATATTACTAAGTTTTTAAAATAAAATAAAGTCTTCTTTCAGCAAATTATCCTATCTACAATATTTAAGGTACTTTCCCTTCATGTCACATAGTCTTGGGACGCCCTGTATAGAAACTTGTGAACCGCGTAACTTGTGAGCTACGTAATTTTTATTAAAATAAAAAAAAGCAAATTATTTTTGTCAATAATTGACTAACGACTCTCACTCACGATACAATAAAATAAAATATAGGGTCCGAACTATAACTAATATTAAAAATAATGCACATTTCACACAACGCCATTTAACTCCAAACTAAGCAAATCTAGTACTAAAGAAATTGGTCAAAGTATTTACCTACACTTATGAATAATCACAATTTTTTTTATAATATCCCAAAAGTTATTTCGACAGCCTTCATAGCTGAGTTGGTAGTAGCTCTGCCTTCTGCGCCGTAGGCCGTGGGTTCGATCCCCACCGAGAACAAACATTTGTGTGATGAACATTGATGTTTGTTCTCTGTCTGGGTGTTATATCATAAATTATAAGTATGTTTTTACAAAACAAATATGTCAGCTATCTGGTTCCCATATACAAGGTGTTCCATAAGTTGTGTATAAAAACTTCAGGGGGCTAAAGTACCCATCAATATGAACAACTTTTTCTAAGGAACCAACACTGTGAACGCGAAAAAAAAAACAGCTGTTTCATACATTTTAGCCTGGTAGGTATTGAACTTTTGTATGAAACAGCTGTTTTTTTTTTCGCGTTCACAGTGTTGGTTCCTTAGAAAAAGTTGTTCATATTGATGGGTACTTTAGCCCCCTGAAGTTTTTATACACAACTTATGGAACACCTTGTATATATAAATATAGTATCCGAGTGGGATTGAAACTAGCAACCTTCCCCTTGATACGGGGCTACTATCTATGAGTTATTCTTAAAATGCTTCAAAAACTCTAAAAATCTTTACTGAAAGAATATTTAAATAATTACTTGTTTTATGACGTGACCATTTTCTTTTAATTTTACCTCGTACAGTGGCACCTCAGCAGCCTGAGAAAAGCAGCTCTGAAGGTTCTGTTGAAGACTGTGTAGATAATGGGGTTGATAGTAGAAGACACGTAGCCCAACCACAAGCAGATATCCACCACGTGCTCTGTGAACAAAAAGCTTTAGTTACTGTCAACATCTGCGGACTGTGTGGCTTCGACGAGTGCCGTGTCGATTCTGCTAGCCGAACAAATGTTTGCAAGACTTACAAATATTTGTAACAGCTTGTTAGCAAAATGATTTCCATAGTTTCAATGTCTAATTTTTTTAAGCGCCTGAAAAGTGTCCCTGCACAATAATATTTGCAAAAAAATCTAGTCCTTAAAAAACAAACTATCATCCATATATTTAATACACGGTTTTTTATAGCGTATACTGTATTATAAAAAAAAAACAAATGAGGTTAGTTTTTTGCAATTTCTTGACTACCACGGTAGATCTCGAGTTCAATGCTCCAGTCTGTCCGCGTCTATTGCAACATGGCCGAATCGTTGGAAAAATACGCGATAAATACCCATATCATATCCAATATGTGTCATGATCGCGAAAGTTTAAAAATACTTTATTATAATGTACATAATATAAAAAAATATGCAATAAAACAAATACCAATCAAAACTTTGTCTTTGATTCCGTCAAAAGTTTGTTTTATGTGGGCGATTGCAATATCTGTTCAATTTTAACGGGAAATCAATTGTTTACTTCGCAGAATTCTGAGCTGATTCACCCGTAGAATGGTGACGCTAGAGTAAATAATGCAACAGAAATACCTATAAGTTTAATCATAAAGCCAAGCGCTCGAAATCAGTCATCACAAATTCACGAAACAAAGGACAAATTTACATACGAACATCACAGTAATCTAGTCTCTGATATATAACCTCTTTACAGGTACAGATTAAGAGATTATGAGATTGCACAGGTAGAGAGCACTGGTGGTCTAGTGGCCCCGTCTTCGGATCCTAAGGTCGTGGTTTCGAAACAGGTCGTGCACCAATGAGTTTTTCTGTTCAAAAATGTACGTGCACAATGCCAATACTCTCAAACAGTTAAGGAAAACATCGTGAGAAAACCGGCATGTCGTAGAACCTAAAAAGTTCGTTAACATGTTAAGTGCTTGAAAGGAACCTCTTGAGGCGCACTAAAAATCCTTTAACCTCACTGTTTCGAAAGAAACTAGTGACACGACAAAAGAGAGGTACAGATTTAGAGGATATCTAACGGATTAGTCAGAAATATATCCAAAAGTTACAGCACATGCTTCAGCAAAAGTGCTATTGATTAAAAATGACATTCTACTCTTCAAAGTACCGGAAGGGACAGTAAAGCATAATTAAGATACTATGTAACCGTTAGATTAATTTTAACAGACTTTTAGGGCTGCCGGTACATGTTACGACCTAAGCAGACGATACAGGCTTTCAATATAGGTGCGACGTATGTGGTTATACCCTAAAACCACTGACCAAATTGGTTTGAAAACAATTTTGCAATGTCGGCTTTGAACCAAAGGGACTTGATTGGACACAAGCTTTATTAAATTCTAACTAGCAATTTTCACCTGCGGCCCAAATGTGCTATTTACCATCGGTTTTGACCTTATAATGGAACCATTTAGTAGCGTTTTATCGTTCACTTTTGTTATGTTTCAGGGAAATCTTAGACAGTGGTAAATAAACATATACATAAATCACGCCTGTTTCCCGTAGGGGAAGGCAGAGTTCACGGATTTTCACTTAGTACAATCCTTACATATCTCTTTCGCTTCATTCACTCTCCATAACATTCTTCATACATTCTAGTAGACAATGGTTTAAAAAAAGATATGTCTTTTAAAAAATCACCTGTCTATTTCTTAGGTTCTTCTTTCGTGTTTTATCAAAGGAAAGCAATAAATGTATTGAAGAGTTTTTCTTGTTGCCCTGTCACTAGTTCTTTCGAAACAATGTGCCAACAGGTGTGTGTGTATGTGTGTGTGAAACAGGAGCCACTTTGAGGCACACATAAAATGCTTTCACATTTTAGGTGCGCCTCAAAGTGGCTAATTTCAAGCACTTGATTATATTTTTTTTAATACCACTAGCCTTAGGAACAAGCAGAAGGCCCACCTGATGTTAAATGGTACCTAACCATCACCTATAACAAAGCATTGCCTCGCAAGTCACGCACGATAGGAACGTGCCCTACGATGCACTGCCCTGCGTCCATCAACTTGAGGCATACAGATGTTAAGCCTCATGCGCCTGTAATTACACCGGCAACCACACTCTTCAAACCGAAACACAGCGTTGCTGCTTGGCGGCAAAAAAATGGCGTGTTTACTTCCCCGGACGAGCCCTTCACAAAGAGCTCTACTACTCTTAATTTTTTTTTGATAATGAGTACTAACCTGGTACAATGCAAGCAGGACAGGAAGCGAACAGGATGTTTAGCAAGAAGAAAGGCGCCCAGCACAACACAAACGTGAAGAAGACCAGGCCAAGAACCTTGGTGGCCTTCTGCTCATTGGCCACCGCGTTCGCTGATAAAGAGCGGCCTTTTTTCCGATTGGCAAGGAACCTGCAACAATTTTTATTGGCGTTAGCAGAAAAATAGTAGTCAAAGTCAAAGTGAATATTCAGTTGAATCACGAGGATCACTTTCAAACGTCATAAGGCGAATACAGTAGCTAATGTGACTTTCACTCGCACGTTTCGACATGTTGAAAGATATAAAATCACTAAACTCATTTTCGAAAAATCGCAATTAACCATTTTGTGTGCAATCACATTGCACACAGTTTAGTAAAAACTTCATTTTGATCGATACAAGTTTTCCTACCTAAAAGTTTGCTTATGTACGAAAACTAGTAAAGCAAACTTTTGAGTAGGAAAACAGCGAGTCACATGAGCTCTTGTCTTCGCCTTAAAGCTAGGTGAATCTAGGTGCCAGTTCCAGGCGACCAAAGGCAACAACGAACCAAATTTACAGCTTCATTCCTACCTTTAACAAAGAAACGATCGATTTCCTCACGATGCTTGGTCACCCTAATCACTAGATTAGGCTGGCACATTTTTTCTAAAGACATACTTTTAATATATATTATAATAACACCCAGACAGAGAACAGACATCTACGTTCATCACTCAAATGTTTGTTCTCGGTGGGGACCGAACCCACGGCCTACGGCGCAGAAGGCAGAGCTACTACCAACTAAGCTATGAAGGCTGTCAAATAATAAAAATATAAAATAGAAACAAAAGCTTGTTTACTTGTGTTTCCATCACAGCTTTTCGATGACAATAAGCTATACGCGAATAAATTCACTAACAGGAAACTGTGTAGGAAAATGAAGTAATCCTATTGGTGGATTTTCACCTCGTTGCTTTATATGGCGTGGATTTAAATCTAGTCGGAATTTCCTGTATGAAATATTTTAATGTACGCAATACATATACAATAATACATTTAATATGTATTTGCTTGATAAAAAAAGCACCAATATTGTTCTTTATATTTCGGGTATGTTTTTGTGACACAAAATAAAAGTTTTTTGATTTATTTTGATTTGTAAAATGAAACTGCCATACCTATTAATAATAATATTTCCTGTGTATAATATAGCATCAAATGGAGCATGGTTTGAAGATTTAATATATATTATTCTAAAAATAGAAGAGGATAATATGGCAGATCAATTTGTCAGTACCAGCTGTTATAGTCGTTAAGCCATGCTGGAAAACTTTCAGTACGAACTCCACTTTTCTTTGTTGAACCTAGCTTTAATTTTAAATTTTGTATTTAAATTTAAAATCCTGGAAAATTCTAAAATGTTTACTTTTTACTTTACATTTTATACATTTAGAATTTAAATTTAAATTACTGGAAAATTCTAAAATTTTTACTTTTTACTCTACATTTTATACATTTAGAAAACGCTGTAAACCGTGGGATTCTTCTAGGCTTTGGTCGCGTGGAACTGGCACCTAGAGTCACCTAGCTTTAAGACGTTTCAAAGTGATCCTTGTGATTTTATTGAATAAATACCTTTTGACTTTGGATCGAACTTTGTATGGGAAGGTATATAAATTAGAACTATGCATTTGCAAAAAGTATATATTAAGAATATCAGACGTTTATTGCTTAGTTTGTGGGACTAGATAGTGCTGTGTGGAACGTCCACCAATCATCATCAGCATCTTCCTGCCCTTATCCTACTTCATGTGGGGTCGGCACAACAGGTATTTTCTCTCCACTTCCCTCAATCATCCGTCATCTCAGTCGTCACTCCTTTCTTACCCATATCATCCTTCACACAATCCATCCATATTTTCTTTGGCCTTCCTCTACTCCTCTCCTAACTCTTTTTATTTATTTTATTAATTCATAAAGTTGTCGGTATCTAAAGTACGCGGTTTAAGCTCCAGTTGTTCAAATTGACACAGCCTACCATTACGAGCCAATGTTCATTGATGTAAAAACGGTTCACTTTGATCCAAGTTTAATTTGTTCTGAACTTTCATCCAAGAGGAGGTCACTGTATAAAATACAGCGTAATATTTGTTTCATTACACAGAACTTACGACGCTGACCGCAGCTAAAGTACTTGTCACTCGCACATTTTTATCTTTTAGAAGATATAAAATACTGACGGCGGTTTCTGAAAGCCCGATCAAAACTAATTGCATGTGAAGTCACTTGCTATCTCTCTCTTATTCGATGTAATAGCTGAAATGGCGACATCCGATTAGTTTGGATCGAGCTTTCATAAACCGGCCGTAAGAATATTTATGAAAAATCGCAAAAAAGTTTCGGAGAATTATTTATCATATCCACTGATGTTAAATCTTAAAAATTGCAGAAATGTGTGAGCGAGAACCATACTAAGCCTTGCTACATGGAAATAAAAGCGAGCAGTGTATAGCCTAAAGCGTATATGTGTGAACATCGGCGGTTGTCAGCGCCTTAAATTGTAGAATTTATTTCAGCTCTCCGGAAATTCATTCTGGGACACAAAAATGCCAAAAACAATTCAGGGCTCTCCCAACAGACCTCATTTGTACAGATCTGGGACATTTGGACCGTTTCTAAGAGGATACAGCCCTTTTAGAATCCAAATAGGGCCGAAAATGTTACAAATGCTCGGATTAACTTCGTATTGTTTTCACGACAATTGCAAATGGAGCTATTCTAAGAGAAACCATTTTATTAGCCTCAGAATAGTGTAAGGATACAAATTGTTTTATTTTGGGTATAACTACGAGTAGATTGGTTCATGGAAGGTTTTGTTTTTTTTATAAAGCAAACGGCCTTCTAGCTGACCTGCTAGACCGTCAGCATAGCAGAGTTTTTTTTTACTTCTTGCTGATGGGACAAGCAGATGACCCACCAGATGTTAAGTGGTAACTATCACCTATAAAGCATTGCCTCGTAAGTCACGTACGATAGAAAAGTGTCCTACGATGCACTGCCCTACGTCCATCAACTTGAGGCATACAGATGTTAAGCCTCGTGTGCCTGTAATTTCACCGACAGCCACACTCTCCAAACCGAACAGCAACGCTGCTTGGCGGCATAAATACTCCAGCGTCTCGAAAGACCAGCGTTATAGTAGTTGCATTAAACACTATTATAGCACAAAGCTGAGAGACGATCGATTTTGTTGTCCTACCATTATTGTTCTTTGTATTTGGCCTGGGTTAGAAGCTTTGAGACTACATCTTGATTTGAGTAATAAGACTAAGTCACTTTCCGACTAAATCTCTATATGACTATATATCGCGTTTAGTCTAAATAGCTATCCGACTATGCAAGGTGTTCCAATACTTGTGTTTAAAAACTTCAGGGGGCTAAAAGTACCCATCAATATAAATGGCTTTTTCTAAGGAATCTTTTTTTTCGCATTCACAGTGTTGGTTCCTTATAAAAAGTCATTTATATTGATTGGTACTTTAGCCTCCTGAAGTTTTTAAACACAAGTATTGGAACACCTGCTATATGCATACGTCCTGTTATCAGATTGACTTGATATTATGTTTTTGTGACACAAAATATAGCTTTATTTTGATTTATATGATTTGAAAAAAAATTACAATTGAACCACTATTGTTCCTCAACGTACGGTTCCTAGCGTCAGAAACTACCTATAAAACTCATAGCAGTCCCGGCTATTTAAAACATTCGAAAAAAACGTACTGACGTTTCCCATCGGAAACGTCAGTACGCTTTTGCTCTTTTTTGTTTGCTTATAAACAAAAAAAGACAGAAACCGACGTTTCCGACCGGAACCATTTCCGTATGTTTTCAAATAGCTCTAAAGTAAGCCATTTCTTCTTTATATACGATATTTTGGACACTACATTTTTGAAACTACCAGATTTATAAAAACCCTTATAGATTGAGCTATTTTGTCTCAATATAATGCCTATATTATAACAATAACTGTATACATCATCTTTTAAGAGTAGTAGAGCTCTTTATGAAGGGCTCGTCCGGGGAAGTACTACCACCACGCCTTTTTCTTCCGCCAAGCAGCATTGCTGTGTTTCGGTTCGAAGAGTGTGGTTGCCGGTGTAATTTCAGGCATATGAGGCTTAACATCTGTATGCCTCAAGTTGATGGACGCAGGGCAGTGCATCGTAAGGCACGTACCTATCGTGCGTGACTAACGAGGCAATGCTTTGTTATAGGTGATGGTTATCTCTTAACATCAGGTGGGCCATCTGCTTGTTCCATCAGCTAGATGTAATAAAAAAACATCTTCCGTTTTTTGGGAGTGTTTTTTTGGCACACACTATAAGTAAACCAAGATTGCTACATAACTGAGAACATTCCTGAACGTACAATAATAACAGAACTCACCTGATAGCTACTTTAAAATAGATCAGAACACACTATTCAATGTCGAAGGTGAACTCTTGAAAACCTATTTCAACTACAAAATGTACTGGTATAAAATTTTACAACTATTGCGCTCAAAAATCGATTGAGTTCTTATTTTATTTCAGTTGCTAGAAAAAACAGACATTCCGTCTGATGGATTACTATAAGTCTTTTAAAAACAAGCAAGCCAAGAGCACCGGTTGGAGGATTAACTCTACAATGATCTAAAAACCTAAAACTTCCGATTCCCGATGAAAAAAATAACAAAAGAGTTTTTTTAGTCTCTTTTGTGTTTTGAACCCCAAAGCCAGACACAGACAGACTTTCATCGAACGAACATATGAAAAAAAAAGGTACTAAGCATGATTTTTTCAATATTTCGGTCAAAAAGCATGATCATTGTAGTAGTAACTCTAGTAACTCGACAATGATCTAAAAATCGAAATCATCCGATTCCTGATAAAAAAAAAACAAAAAACTTTCAAATTAGTTTTGAGGTGAAGCCGGCAACAGATAGACCTTGGGGCCAGATCAATCACAAGAAAGTCTATGTGAATAAAAAAGTAATAAGCATAATTATTGTTACAATATTTCTATATTTCTGTTAAAACCATGATCATTGTAGAAGTAACTCTACATTATCTGAAAATCTAAATCTTCAAATTCCAAATAAAAAAAAACAAGTTTAAATTACTTTTGCGGTTTAGAACCCTACTCGTAAAACCAGCCACAGACACACCTTGGGGTCAGATCAATCAAGTTCTGGTGTGTCTCTGGTGGATAACGATTGATTCTATCTGTGATTCGTTTCATGTTCCAACCGCCTCGGGAGTCCTGAGTTGAATCAAAAAGTTTACCGTGGAATTAAGATTGTTATATCGAATAACTATTTTTATTGTCTCACAGTTTTACTGAAGATTCTATCTTTATTGTAAAAAGAAACAGGCATCACAACTTTGATCCCTACGGTAGATATTCCCAGGATATCAGGATGCTTAATCTGTGGTCTAGTGGTAGTCATGGGTTCGAAACCGGTCGTGCACCAATGAGTTTTTCTGTTCAAAAATTTATGTGCAAAATGCAGTACTCTCAAACTTTGAAGGAATCATCGTGAGGAAACCGGCATGTCGTAGAACCAAAAAATGTCTAAAGCATGTGTCAAGTTCCTCGAAAGGAGCCTCTAAAGGCGCACTTAAAATCCTTTCACCACACTGTTTCGAAAGACACTAGTGACACGACAAGAGAGAGAGACCCAAAAAACCAACTAACCTTAGAGTAAGAGCATTCGGAGCCGTCATGAGTTTCAAAGGCCTGAGTCTCGCGCGGCGCGTCTCCGCGACGATGCTCGGCGGAGTCTGCGTGGACACGTCTCGGCCTCGCTTCAGGCTCGATGAGCCGGGGTTCGCGCCGCATCCGTTCATGTAGCTGAGCTGCGGATGGGACACGCTCATTCCGATCTTGTTGCGTTGTTGCCTGTTGAAAATTATTTTTAAGCTTTGTAAGACCAAGTCTCTCCAAATGTAAAACCTTTAAAAAAAATGCTCTGTGTATCAGTATTTTAAGGTTTAACGAGCTACAAAAAAAATGAATACTAATTTTAGATCAAGCATATTTTTCTTTATTAATTTTAGTAATCAATTACTAAAATTAATATTTAAATTAATTAATAATTATATAACAGTAATTCAACCAAAAAGTTAAAACTACAATTACCTACAAATGCTACCTGCTATTGTACATTGTATAACTACATTTCTTATATTTTTTCTGTAATGTACTTGTTTCTTGTGCTATAAACCCTTTTATTTAATTTAGTTTCCAATAACAAACTGAATAAAATGTTATCAAGCTTTTTACGCATAATTTTTTCTCGCCAGTGACATTTTTCAAAAATCTTACCTGGCAGCACTGGTGACTCTCCAAGTCAGCTGTCGGCTCATGGACCTGCTAGGAGACAGATCTGGTGAGCTCCTGGCTCCGACCCTTCGAGCTCCTTGGATAGGGCCGTTGTCGAATCCTCCGCATTGTCTGCAAGAGAAGTTCTTTGTGAAAAAACAAGATATTTAATGAGATTTTATAAACAGCTTCAAGAAAAAAGTAAAGTCATCCAGGGCAGGCAGCGCAACGACAACACCCCTAGTATGGTGTCTATGGACGACGGTGACCATTTAACATCTGGTTGGCTGTAAGTCCGTTTGTCTGTCTCTTACATCAAAAAGAACTCGTACCATCGGGTAGGAATCCGATGATATCGTGAGGGTTGGGGGAAGTCGGTAGATAGAGAGGGCCAAATTATACATAATATACACTAATAAAAACTAAAAGACAGTGACAGTGCTAACATAAAAACAATTGTGCTAGAATAGTCTTAGAATCATTCAAGGAAATTTATACGGAAGGCCTATGTCCAGCAATGGACTTATAAAATCACGACTGTTCCCCACAGGGGTAGGCAGAGTAGTCTAGTCTTATAATACATCAATATGTATTATAAAAATGTTTTCAGAACCACATAAAAAATGGTTATTGTATGCGTGTGATTGATCGTTCGTCTGAACATCCATTCAAACTTTTACATTCACAAGAATTAGTCATCAAAAAATATACACAAGGTTACATTTATTATCCGAAATCTCGAGTCTAGAAATGGTGAAACTTTGTCTTTGAAGTAACTAATTTTGATGGTAGCATACATTATATATACGCATAAGTACCTAGCTACTGCAATTACTATTAAATATAATATATAAAAAACGTTTGCTTTAAAACTTTTTCCACCACGCCTTTTTCTGCCGCCAAGCAGCGTTGCTGTGTTTTGGTTTGAAGAGTGTTGTTGCCGGTGTAATTACAGGCACATGAGGCTTAACATCTGTATGCCTCAAGTTGATGGACGCAGGGCAGTGCATCGTAGGGCACGTTCCTATCGTGCGTGATTTACGAGGCAATGCTTTGTTATAGGTGTTGGTTACCACTTAACATTAGGTGGGCCATCTGCTTGTTCCATCAACTAGTTGTACAAAAAATAAAACTTCATAAACTAGATGAATCTAGAATTTTTTCTGTGTGATATGTACCAGTTTTGAGACATCATAAAGTCCTGAAACAATTCCTTTAAGCTCACGTAGACACCTCCTCAGATCTCTTTTGACATAACTCTTAGGAGTTCAAACCAAACAAAAATCGTGACCCTAAAATTTATTCACAAAATAACCTTTGAAATATTTTGTAAGCCAGGATAAACCAGGTAAGAGTTATTCAATAGATCCAATACCGATCCCTTCCCATAGGATTTGGCTAACAAAGGACCGATATCTAAACGAGTTTTAAAAATGTATGTATCATCGAATCCTGCGAGGGATAATAATCTCCAGTCTCTTGGCTTTATCTTTAAGGGCCGTATTGCACCGAGAGATTCTGGTTGCGCAACCAAGTCGCGCTCAACATAATGTATACAGCTCATAGAGGGTACCTCGCCTGTTCACCTCACAGTTCGCTTGGTTGCACAACCAATTTGGTCGTGCAACCAAGCGAACCAACATCGACGACGACGTAACTAGTAGCATGCTGGTTGCGCAACCACTAAAATGTTATTTTTAACAACTTGCTGATGGAACAAGCACATAACCCACCTAATAAGGTTGCCTGGAAGAAATCGCTTTCAGCGATAAGGCCACCCATTGTACTTTATTGATTTACGTCTAGATTTAAGATGTATCCTTGTGTACAATAAAGTGTTATCTATCTATCTATCTAATGTTAAGTGGTAACCATTACCTATAACAAACCATCACCTCGTAAGTCACGCACGTTAGAAACGTGCCCTACGATGCACTGCCCTACATCCATCAACTTGAGGCATACAGATGTTATGCCTCATGTGCCCGTGATTGCACCGGCAACCCTTCAAATCGAAATACAGCGTTGCTGCTTGGCGGCAGAAAAGGCATAGTGATGATCTTCCCCGGATGAGCCCCTCAAATAGACCTCTATTACTCTTAAAAAACTCTCAAAGACGTCAACTCTAGTGTCTGGTTTGAAAGTTCAAAGACACCGTGGTCTTCTCTCCGTGAAATAGGGTCCGCTGTGTAACCAGTAGAGCAACCGTGGTTTGTCAGAGAAAAAGGGCCTTTAGGGTAATACATTTACTTATTTTTGGTACATCGGTGGTCGTGGATGTACTAGAGTATTATCAAGTAGAAGGCGCTCTCAGGAGACCTCATATCTTTGTAACTCAAGTATCCTATTTTATGGCCTTAGGGTACGTGTATTGGTCAGTTTCACTAGCTCCATCCTCAATGAAGGATAAGAGATACAGTATTGAAAAATATATCATTTAAAGACCTATTTTTTTTATTTAATACTAGCTGGTGCCCGCGACTTCGTCTGCGCAGGATTAGTATTTCGAGTAGCTCATATTAGCGTGGCGTAGTACATATGTGTAACTCTGGCGGTTTTGGCAGTGCACGCCAGAATAGCTCGCAGATGGTAGATTTTTTCCTACTTACTTGACACTTATCGTCATATTTTGGACAATTCACACAATATCTTTATAAATTGTAACCTATGTGTTATTCTGATGTATAAGCTATATTATTGTAAGCTTCATTAAAATCCATTCAGTAGTTTTTACGTGAAAGAGTAACAAACATCCATCCATCCATCCATACTTACAAACTTTCAAGTTTATAATATTAGTAGAGATGATTTTTTTAACACACACATCTAAAATGCTTCTCTTCCTCATCAAATTAAGACTCGCGGAGTCCGTAATACTAAATTTTGACCAGAAGTTACAATGACTTACCATTTTACAAAAAGATTTTCAAACAATAAGCGAGTGAACCCAAAATTATTGCAAGTCAACAAACTGAACATAATGTAAGCGAGATCAAAACATATCTGTGAGATAAACCCAAAGAAATACTACCAATAAAATCCTACGCCTTATTTACAAAGCCATAAGGTCCAGAATTGCATCGATATTCGGCGAGTTTGCAAAATAATCGCCGATAAACGTCATGTAATTGTTTGTTCTCCGTTAACAGATCTGCTTTGTTTGCCCGACCAATTTATAGCTTGATGCGTGGCAGTAAAGTTCAAGATTGAGTGAGCTGTTATTTTAAGAAGTTTATTGCTGAGGCAACAGCTTCTGGACATAACTTTTGTATTGCATTGAATAATGCTTTTATTGATATTGGATCATAAGTGAATATGAGCTTGTATTTGTACAATAAAATACATATCAAATGGTAAATGCTCTAATAACATTTAAACATAACTTCTTGTAGGTACCTTCTATTTCTAAACTGTTCTAAAGAGAGGAGCTATTTCTTCTCGAAGTTTTGTGTATATCAATTAAATGTCTTGAAACGTTTTTTATAAATAATATTATTGTTTGGAAATTTGAAATGAATATATGAAGTATTTACAAAAACACATGAAATAGTTAAGCTATTTTCTTTATTTTCTGTATAGTCTCGTTTGTTTGATGAGTAAGTTGCCTCGTCATAATTTTCAAATCTATTTTGTATTCACGTCTAATTACTATTTTTACTCGATAAAGTAGGGATTATTTCCATTGTTCCTCCATGTTCCCTTGCTTTGTCCACTTAGGGTGACAATGTTCGATCTGTCCCCCTGCCCCTAACAGGGGACAGACAGGTACTACAAAGACTGAAAAAACGCGCTTGGTCTTCGGACTAGGCATAGAAGCTGAGTCTTGGCTTTTCAGCTATACAGAATTCAGAAATTCCAAAAATCGTATACAGGGCGTCCCAAAACTATGCGAAATGAAGGGAAATTACCTTAAATATTGTAGATAGGAAATTTTGCTGCAAAGAGACTTTATTTTATTTTTAAAAGTTAGTAATACTGCATTTAAAATTTTCCTAAAAAGTACTTGCTTTGTCTGGGATCGAACGACGAATGTGTAAAAAAACGCCCTGTACATCGAATATCGACTTGGGGCGTCCTGTATATCGTATATCGTTTATAGTTAATAGTTACACACCACTGTTTCATTTCATTTTATTTGTACCTATTTAGGTATGTTTAGTTGTAGTATCTTTTTTTATATAATTATTATCAATAACGTGTTGAATAAATGCATTCTCTTTCTTTCTTTAATTTTTCTACAAATACTTTTCCGTGCATAAAGTATATGAAAAAAATGTGTATATTTTTGATGTGAGAAAGTAAGTTTTAATGAGACAGTAGATAATTTTTTTTTTAATTGCACAAACAAAATTGCATATTGCGAAAGTTCCAATTAAGAGTTGGTGTCAATTTAATATTAATAATGTTCGAATCACATATTCCAATCACAGTTCCAACATTTAATTCCAATCCAATCCATTTAGTCTCTCTGGGGAAATGTTGATGAAATCATGGAGTTCAGACCTTTTAGTAATGATCACGCTGATGAGTCTCTTGTTATGAATTATTTCTGATATTACAATATTAACGTAGATAGAGGTAAAAGGTGAATTTACGCTACACTGAGCCGAGACCGGGATTTTAATATAATATAAATAAAAAAATTCTTTAGACTTTCCTCATAGCAGCCTCAAACTAAACAGAGCTTGTGATATGGGAACCAGATAGCTGATATAATACTTATATTTTTTGTTAATACATACTTATAATATACACAATGTTTTTTTTATCTTAAAGCAACAAATTCGATTCCTGACTAGGAATAATATTTTTTCTAAAATCAAATGATAATAATAATAAATAATAATAATAAATATTGGTGGACTATCCACACAGCACTATCTAGCCCCAAACTAAGCCTAAGCTTGTAATATGGGAACCAGATAGCTGATATAATGCATATATCCTTTTTTTTATAAATACATACTTATAATATTATGTAACACCCAGACAGAGAACAAACATCTATGTTCATGACACAAAATTTGCTCTCGGTGGAGATCGAACCCACTGCCTACGGCGCAGAAGGCAGAGCTGTGAAGGCTGTCGACATAGTTACAGAAGTAAGAGTAATCGAAAACTTTATACATTAAAACCCTGTAGCATTGCTTCAACAATGCAAAGTGATTGTTTATTTTATCTCTAAAAGCCCATTTGTGTTACAATGGTAAAGATCAGATTTACATAAGAGTAAGTAAGCAGTTTCGAGTGAGCAAGATTTTTCTTTGTTGTTAATCTCAGTTCGTGAAGTTCCATTGTTCGGGAATATTCGATCTCTAAGTACCGCTGAAACTTTTATGTAGCTTTTATGAATAGGGCTGCTGAGATCTAGATTAAAGAAATAAAACTCAAACCATTTTATTCTTGAAATTTCTTTGAATGAATACTTCTTTGAAATGAGTGGTGGAATGGTTCAAATATATCGATTCTTATTTATGTGTATTTGAATACTTCTGATATTTTTTAAACGTACATACGTTTCAAGATTATAGTATACTAGCTGGTGCCCGCGACTTCCTCTGCGCAGGATTAGTCACACAATATCTTTATAAATTGTAGCCTATGAGTTATTCTGATGTATAAGCTATATTATTGTAAAATTTCATTAAAATCCATTCAGTAGTTTTTACGTGAAAGAGTAACGAACTTCCATCAACACTTACAAACTTTCGCGTTTCTAATATTAGTAGGATTAGTCAAAGTCAAAAGTCAAAGTCAATAGGTATTTATTCAATAAAATCACAAGGATCACTTTGAAACGTCTTAAAGCTAGGTGACTCTAGGTGCCAGTTCCACGCGACCGAAGCCTAGAATTATTAATAGAAATATTAATTATGGAACTCTGACTGAAAACTCGGACATTACGACTCTATTTTTGGTGTACAACCATAGAAATGCGACAGTTGCATAACTGAATTGATTCCGACAATGTAGTGTGTACTAGGGTATTACAAGAAGTTCCTGTAAAATATGACGATGTTATGTAACCTTATACAGATAAAAATATAAGTTTTGCCAATTTTTCGAAGTGGATTACAAAGTTGCACCATTTAAATTCAAAGAAGAACTTTACAACCACCATACTTTTTTCTGCCGCCAAGCAGCGTTGCTATGTTTCGGTTCGAAGAGTGGTTGCCGGTGAAATTACAGGCATATCAGACTTAACATCTGCATACCTCAAGTCGATGGACGCAGGGCAGTGCATCGTAGGGCACGTTTCTATCAGTCATGACTACGCATTGCCTCGCAAATCACACACCCTGCGTCCATCAATCTCTTACGCCAATAGCCAATACAAACTGACATTTTACTCACCTTCAGTCAGAAGACCTTTCATAATTTGCCAGTTTTTGTACAATATCCGACCAAATCATCCCTCTAATAAGGTTGTCGAGGAAGCGTCACATCAATCATAAACTGAATCCAATGGAAATTCGTTTTTCAATCTTACTCGGTTGATCAGGGACCGATGTATATTTTGTCCAAAAAATCCATTGCATGACAGTTATAATTAATAAAATATAGCATTCAGTTTTGTTAACGGTAAAGGAAACAGACATAGCTTCACGACTTTGATCCCTAGACACGTCAGATATCGCCTAAGTACCTAGTACCTAGTAGCACCTAGTAGTAGAGCTCTTTTGTAAAGGGCTCGTCCGGGGAAGTACTACCACCACGCCTTTTTCTGCCGCCAAGCAGTATTGGTGTGTTTCGGTTTGAAGAGTGTGGTTGCCGGTGTAATTACAGGCACATGAAGCATAACATCTGTATGCCTCAAGTTGATGGACGCAGTCACACAAGGCAATACTTTATTATAGGTGATGGTTACCACTTGTGGTTACTACAAAGATGGGCCATCTGCTTGTTCCATCAGCTAGTTGTATAAAAAAAAACAAGATTATAACAAGCACTTTGACAGAGATTTCGCTTTTTTCGCTTAAACGCTATTTCTTTCTGTTACATAAAATGTTCCAAGCGTAATTGACTGAGACGTTTTGGACCAACCCGGTTTTTTGACAATAGCTCTAATGATGGGACGGTAAAATCTATTGTGCCGTATCGAAAATGACTGACGACTACGCAGCGATCATGTTTTATCGTATCAAAGAATTCATTTATAAAAAAGAAACAGGAGGGATATGTATTATATGTACTCAAAAATCATATAAAATTGCGAAGAAATACAATATTGAATAAATAAATAAATACTGGTGTACTTTCCATACAGCACTATCTAGACCCAAACTAAGCCAAAACTTGTAATAATATGGGATCCAGATAGCTGTTATAATATAAGTACATATATACTTTTTTTTTGTAAATACATACTTAATACATACTTATAATAACACCCAGACAGAGAACAAACATCTATGTTCATCACGCAAATATTTAAATATTTGTTCTACGGCGTAGAAGGCAGAGCTTACCTCTATACCTACTGAGCTGTGAAGTATGTTATATACAATTATACGAAATACATCTATGATAACTGGGAGCGATTGTAAGACGCTCTAAAATGTGTAATTAATCTTATAACGCAGACAACTGTCACTTTTTTCACTCTTAACGTTGCTCTTTTACATTCTTTTGCATAAAAAATAGTTTCCTCTCTACTGATTCTTTAAAAACTCGTCAAAAACGAGTATACTATAATTTTATCGTGTCGCAATTTTATAGCATTACTCAGAAACGGTAAAACAAGATCTAAGTGTATTAAAAACATGAGCATCTCATTATAAAAAGTATCGAACTCACATCCTTTAATACCTGATCGATTACCAATCGAGTGAGTGAGCTGGCGAATCTACCTGCAAAGTTAATTGGAAAGGCTCAGCGCTCGGACACTTGCGACACAGTGAAAAGATAATGCCGATTTATTAACTTTTTTTTATACAGCTAGCTGATGGAACAAGCAGATGGCCCACGTGATTTTAAGTGGTAACCATCACCTATAACAAAGCATTGGCTTGTAAGTCACGCACGATAGGAACGTGCCCTACGATGCACTGCCCTGTGTCCATATACTTGAGGCATACAGACGTTAAGACTCATGTGCCTGTAATTACACCGGCAACTACACTATACAAACCAGAACACAGCAACGCTGCTTGGCGCCAGAAAAAGTCGTACTTCATGTATTCACCATGGTAGTACTTCACCGGCCGAGCCCTTCATAAAGAGCTCTTCTACTCTTAAAATGCCATCTTTGTATGCCATCGTAGACGACAAAATGATGAGCACCATTGCATGCGACTGTACCGGAAAATTGGACAATCGAGTAGACAATTTATTTAAAAGTCTTTTCTAGAGCACTCACTTCAAAACGTTCTTCCTGGAAATAGGGGAGACCTATGTCCATAACCAAATTACATGTTCACTTCATCCAACGGTTGTCTAACCATTGTACTTAATAGTTTTAAGTTTTTTTATTTTTTATCCATAAGTATTTGTGTGAAATAAGTATTTTCTATCTATCTATGCCCAACAGTGGACTGCTTCAGGTTGATGATGAAAACTTCCATATTTGTTTCTTAATTTCATCATCATCAGGTCTACCGTACACATTTCCAGGAAGATCGATTCTGAGCCCTCTCCATACACCGACTTCCCGCGATCTAAACAATGTCGTCATTCCATTGAGTAGGAGGGCGTCCCACGCTTCGTTTACCTATTTTTTATTTAAAAGAAATTATTCAAAGCAATTCCGTCATTCACTAAATACTAAATTATAAAAAATATATGATTTGCAGTAAAATTTGTAAAATAACTAATCAGTATTTCTTAAACTCTCGCGATCATAACACATATTGAAGTATTACACGGGTATTTATCGCGTTTACCTGGTCGCGGGCGGACTGCCTGCGACCACGGCTATTGCAACATAGCCGAAACGTCGGGAAAATAATAAAGGTAAACGCAATAAATACCTGTGTAATAACTTCAATAAATAACTAATCAGTTTTGTGATAACGATGGAAAACTCGTGAAGTAGCGCGCTGAGCATTTGCTTTATTTATCTGCTAGTGGCACTGAGTGCTTTTATGTTTCAGAAATACCAGTGTCCAAAACTCACTTTTATCTGAGCTTTGTTGAGTATTACCTATAGTATTAACCCATAAATATAAAAAACATAGATTATTTCTTTCACAATAAGGCAATTTAAGAAAAGTTTATTATTTCATGGATTTTTATCTTCTTTATATACCTCTATATAATTCTACTGTACGAGTGTGTCACTGAACTCTTCCTAAAGGGCTGGACCGTATTGAATGATTTTTTTTGTATGAGTTTAGGTGGCACCCTGGATGGTTTACATTCACAAATCAGCCCGACAGATGGCGCTGCAGTCAGTATCTAGGTTTTTTATCTATACTGCAACTAAATCATGCAGGACAACGTCTGTCGGGTCCCTAGTATATTATAGTATTTAAAATATTTAATGAGCCTTTCGTTGAAATGACGTTAAATTGGATATGATTTAAATAAAATACATTCATTTATTAGTTACCTATTGTAATATTAGTTACCTGTTGTTTTGTTTACCTGTCACGTATGGGATACTGCTTAATGTGGGTATTTGCCAAATGTAATGTTCGGACGTACCTCTGACCCCCCCCCCCTTAGACCCCCTTTAGTCGTCCTCAAGGAACCTGGAATTCCTACTTGGTACTAAGAAGTCTGAAGGTATATCGACCGTGCCTGGGAATCATAGTAGTGACGCTGTTTCAGTTTTGTTTATTGGTTACTCAAAGTTTCACCCCAGTCGGTTCATTAATTTGAGCGTAATTGAGCCACAAACATCGAAACTTTGGCATCAATATATTAGTGGGATAAGATCTTCACTATAGTCGGTGCAACATTTATTTTGAATAATAAGTAAAATAAAGTTTTAGGCGCCATCTCATCCCACAATAAGTTTCTTACTTACTTACGTCATTAGCCAAAGAGAGCACTGGTGGTCTAGTGGTCGCCACCCCGCCTTCCGATCCTAAGGTTGTGGGCTCGAAACCAGTCGTGCACCAATGAGTTTTTCTGTTCAAAAATGTATGTGCCCAATGCCAGTACTCTCAAACGGTGAAGGAAAACATCGAGAGTAAACCGGCATGTCGTATCCTAAAAAGTTATATAACATGTGTCAAGTGCTGGAAAGGAGCCTCTTGAGGCGCGCTTAAAATCCTTTCACCACACTGTTTTGAAAGAAACTAGTGACACTACAAGCCAAAAAAATATGACGCTACCTTCAAAGACATGAAAGCGAGCAATGTATATTTTGACCTTTTTGGATTTGTGCAATGTAGCTTGATCTGCATCTGTATGCACGTATCAAAAATCAAACGTACATACGTTTGATTTTTGATATCTGCATACAAGCAGCAATTATGCTAAGACCGGACCTGTGACCGGACAGAGGAGACTAACGGCCGGTTTCTGAAAGCACGATCAAAACTAATCGGATGTCAAGTCACTCGCCATTTCAGCTATTACATCGAATTAGATAGATATAGCAAGTGACTTGACATCCGATTAGTTTTGATCGGGCTTTCAGAAACCGGCCCTAATTGGCCTAAAACATTATTACTGTATTTTTCTGTTTCTGCTTTTTTGTATTGTTATCTATATTCTTATTTCTGTATACATACATACATACATACATAAAATCTCGCCTATTTCCCATAGGGGTAAGCAGAGACCACGGATGGCCACTTGCTACGATCCTTACATACTTTTTTTGCTTCATTCACTCTCATATCATTCTCCATACATTCTCATCGGTATAGGGTACTCTTGACCTGGCCCTTCTTAATTTCTGTGTATTATGTGTCGAATAAATGTTTCTTTCCTTCTTTCAAAAAGCTATAATTTAAAACTCCAAGGTTTTTTTGCGCAGCTCCAAAACAGATTGCAGAGACAGCAGATCAAATGATATGCACCAGTGCACACGTCTGTATTGGACAGTCGCGCAGAGTGGCTCGTTTATTGGAAAGAAGTGAAGTGGCTCGTCCGAGCTCAGTGAAAGCGATTGCCTACATCCATGTACCGTCGCTAACGGAATCGATTAACAGCTTGAGTTTATTAATACTCTTTGTGTAAACTTCTTTCTGTAAATAATTATTCTCTTGTCGTGCCACTAGTTATTTCAAATCTGGTTGTTAAGAATTTTAAGTCCGCTTTAAAGAAGCACCTTTCGAGCACTCGTCACATGTTTTAGAACTTTTTAGGTTCTAATACCCTGTTACACTCAGCTCATGTCCGTGGAAATGTGCAGAAACATGAGCAGGAACTTGGGCAATGTGAGAATGTAAACAGGCCACTTTCATGTCCACTCGCGTTGCCCGTGTTGCGTGAACACACATTGCCGGCGACGCTGCCGCAGGCATATGGACGGCAACATTTCCGTACACGCGAATGGTAGCGCGAATGTCTCAATGTAAACGCAATATACGACATGCTGGTTTCCTCGCGATGTTTCCCTTCACCGTTTTAGAGTACTGGCAGTGTGCATATACATTTTTTAACAAAAAAAGTATTGGTGAAACTAGTCTACCAGGCTCTCGTAAATGTAAATAATATCGAACCCAACATAAAATGATAGTGGTGCTCACTTGGCTTAGGCCCGTGCGCTCTACTTATACCGAAATATCATATTTCGAGAATAAAAAACTTTGTACAAATAATAATAATATTGGTGGGCATTCCACACTATCTAGCCCTAAACTAAATATTGCTTGTACTATGGGAACCAGATAGATGATATATGCTTTTTTTTGTAAATATATACTTACTAGCGGCCTGTCCCAGCTTCGCATGGGTGGTCATAAATTTTTTGAACATTTTAGGATAAACTTAGACCGTGGGTTCGAGCCTCGCGTCTACTTATTTCATACATTTGCACGCGCGAAATCGCACCCCGCGCGACCCGTGGACCCGTTAACATTTTTAATTTCGTCATATCTTTTGAATGGAATGTCCGATTTGAAAAATTTAAGAAGTAATCTATAGGTATTGAAACCTTCTTAATTATGAAATGATTTATTTGGATAAGGATTAATATCAAGGTACAAATAAAGACCCTTTTCTAGCGGAGGCATTTAGATTATTTTTTTATAATAAAATAACACTTATTGTGACATAACTATAATAGTTAGACATATGCTGTTGCGACATTTTTTGTAGATGATGACGTGTTCTACAAAATCGTAGTACATTATTTTGTTCTATCTTCAGTAGTTTTCGCAGCGCACGCGATGTAAGGTTTTTGTTTTCCACCTTGGGTTACATTATTGAAGTTTTAGTAAGGATCCCTGATTTTTATGAAAATATGATATAGCCTATGTTACTCAGGGATAATGTAGCATTCTAATGGTGAAAGAATTTTTGAAATCGGACCAGTAGTTTTTGAGCCTATTCGTTACATACAAAAATACAAATGTTTCCTCTTTATAATATTAGTGTAGAAGATTATAAAACACCCAGACATAGAACAAATAGCTATGTTTATCACACAATCATCGGTGGGGATCGAGGGATCGTACAGCACAAAAGATAGAGAGCCACTACCAATAACTGAGCTGTCAGCTTTTAAGTATAATGACAGCCTTCTTAGCTCAGTTGGTAGTAGCTCTGCCTGCTGCGCCGTAGGCTGTGGGTTCGATCCCCACCGAGAACAAACATTTGTGTGATGAACATAGATGTTTGTTCTCTGTCTTGGTGTTATTATATAAAATATAATAAATATGTCTTTACCAAAAAAAGTATATATGTATTATATCAGCTATGTGGTTCCCATATTACAAGCTTTGGCTTAGTTTGAGGCTAGATAGTGCTGTGTGGAAAGTCCACTAATATTTATTATTTATTCATGAGGAAATTACTCCACCTGAGTTTTTTTTAACGTAGTTACTTAGTATTAGTAGCTTTCATTTCATTTCATTTCCGTTATTATATAGAAAGGCCATTATCATTTCTGTTAGAAGCCTACAATAGGAATAATGCCTCGTCGCTCTAGACAAGGAATGTTTCGAGCATTTTAGCCTCAACAGAATTAATTTCAGTATTTACAGCTAACGGCTCGTAATCTGACCGTTTCTCTCTACAGATGATTTGCACAGCGATAAAGGCGACTAACAAAAATCAAAATTGAAACAGCTTCACGACTTTGATAACCAGGCACGGTAGATAACCTGGAGTTCGTACGTGATTCAGATTCATAACTCGAGATTGTTTGAGGATGTCGAAGGGGGAAGGTAGTAAAGGCACGTCCATTACATTTGGCACATACCCACATTTTGCAGTAGTAGGTATTTCGTATGTGACAGGGTGCAAGCCCATCGCCGCTTTTAGAATACTTACTAGGTTCCTCATGATTTCTTCTCCGTTTCAGAGCACCGGCAATGCGCACATCATTTTTTCGATAAGAAAAATCGATTGGTTCACGACCGGATTTGAACCTACGACCTTACAATCGGAAGGTGGGGTCACTCCGAATAAACCACTAACCACTCTTCAAAAATCTATTTCTGTGTAATTTCTGTTGTGTAGGTTAGGCAAAAAATTATTTGTTTAAAAAATAAAGTGCCATAGCAACGCCTATTTATTAGGTACTTCAGAAATTTCACCTCTATTTCAGGGGGGCTATCGCCATGTCTTTTAACATTCTTGAAACGTCAATTTCGTACCGGCACCTACCAAATATTACACGTCATCGAGTCTGTTCAACTGCAACCAGATAAAAGAATAGCTGACAAGTTTTTTCGTACTAGATGACGTTTCGTTGTGCCGTGATGGCTTCATGTAACCCGTCGAGTGCTTCAAGTTTCAGACCGCCTATCGGCGGCAGCAATTGGATAAAAATGAAGCGTGTTTAATATAGTGCTGGGGGGCTATCGCCATGTCTTTTAACATTCTTGAAACGTCAATTTCGTACCGGCACCTACCAAATAATACACGTCATCGAGTCTGTTCAACTGCAACCAGATAAAAGAATAGCTGACAAGTTTTTTCGTACTAGATGACGTTTCGTTGTGCCGTGATGGCTTCGTGTAACCCGTCGAGTGCTTCAAGTTTCAGACCGCCTATCGGCGGCAGCAATTGGATAAAAATGAAGCGTGTTTAATATAGTGCTGTTCAAGTTATGCGTAAAAAACTATTCTCAACTGCTTTAACCAATATTATTCGTTATAAAAATACACAAGGATATAAAACAAGGTTTCTTTGTTGTTTTGGTAGTATTACTAGGCCTCTTTTATTACACATGTCTGTAATCTTGCAGTTTTTAATTTGAAACTGGAAGATATGTATATTTTGAATTCATAAGCTGCGAAAATAATGGATCGGCATACATTTGCTATCTTTTACAAGTCTAGTCTGATCGTAAGTAGTTTTCGAAGGCAAATAGGTTATTTTTTCATAAAATAGCATTGTCTATTTCAAAAGAATTCAGTATTAATTTTATGTACATATTACATCCATTTATAATTTATTGAAATAAGTAGTTTGATATCAATAGTCCCGCCTCCAGCCGTATACCACCGTCGAGGGGTTAACCTTCTATCAATTTTGAATTTGGAACACATCAGAAAATACGTTTACATGCATGGTGCGTATGTGTGAGTTCTTGGAAAAGCTGACCAGGTTTATTTGACAGATATTCGTATCGTGAGCTATCTTTATGCGATCAGTGTGGCAATGTTTCTCCATACACTGGACAGATTTTTAGCAGGTCTGTGAAGAGGTACTTTTTTCACAACTGTTTTGTGATTTACTCCGTTTGTAGTTGATTTTTAGTTCAAATAAGTGCTGTGTACTCATAATAAGTTCATATTTTAGGTATGGCGATCAATAAATACCCTATACTATAGTTTTATAGACAACACTCTTGATTATGAATAAATTTACATTATTTGATAATTAGTCACATTGACGTTCTAGAGAGCGCCTATTCTTAAGATAGTAATAACATTTTTAAATGCTCGCCATTTGTGCCATAAAAGTGTTAAATCTAGCGCTTATAGCGATAGAATTGGAACACTGTCTGATTATAATAATTATTCAGTTGACAGATCTTACAGCGGCTTTGCATTTGGCTAAGTTTAGTGGACTATAAATTGAAAAATAATAATAATTGGACGTCATATCCCCCAAATTGTTCACATGCGCACTGGAAGATTTGTTTAAGACGCTGAGTTGGACCGGAATGGGCATCAACATTAACGGCAAATACATCTTGCACTTACGATTTGCTGATGATATCGTCGTATTGGCAGAATCGTTGCAGGACGTACAACAGATGCTGAACAGCCTAGCTGCTGCCTCACGACGGATTGGCCTGGGTATGACCTTAGATAAAACTAAGATCATGATCAATGATCGCATTACCCCAGAGCCAATTACTGTCGGCGGAATGCTTCTCGAAATAAGAAATACAACGATTTGATAGATGCAAATAAGAACCTTCGGAAGCTGCCGGCAACGTAGAATTCCACATCACTAAACAGCTCACAACAGTCAATTTGAGATAATGCTAGTTTACCCAAATAGATAATATCTGCAATTTCACGACGTTTCACTAGTGGGTAAGCGATGGTATACGAGATTTTAGATTTTTCGAATATGAGAGAGCTATTACGTACAATAACTTAAATAAGGAAAGCTTACTATACTTCAGATAGCTATATTAGTGATAAAAGTGCGTGAGCCGATATCCCGTTCGCTCTACCCAGCTAACATGTCTGCAATGTCTGCACTATTGTGTTTTTTTTATCTACTTTAATAGATTGTATGTATGCATTAGGTATAATTCGTTTGAATCGTAGCGTGTGCTGTTTTATGAATTTGTTTACCTTTACCTTTTTTTGTTATGCCTACGACTCACTAAATTCGATTTTCACCATACTGGAGCTTCAATATTGCATAATAATACCTTGTAACTAGGATCAGACAAAAGAGAGGTAAGCCGTCAAGCCGTAAGTTTGTTGCCTGTTCTTCTAGGCTTTAGTTTCGTGGAACTGGCACCTAGAGTCACCTAGCTTTAAGACGTTTCAAAGTAATCCTTGTGATTTTATTGAATAAATACCTTTTGACTTTGACTTTGCCTTTATCCTCGAAATTCACCAGATCTACTAAGTTAATTTGCAAGATAATTTACTTAGTACATAAATCTCGAGCGAAAATGCTACTGTCTAAATTTAGTGAACAGAGCTTAGCCATGTGTAAACCCGCGGAGAGAGTCGTTTATTCTTTTTCTTCTCCTTGATAAATAAAATCGAAAATTACCGAAAAAAAAGGTTAGAGATGTCAAAAAAGTTAGGTAGATGTCCAGAGAGAACAACACTATGTCAGCTAATCTACGCATGTGTGTGTTAGAGGTCAACTTATACAAGCCAGTATAGCTCAGCATTGTTTGCAAGACTGTTTTCACAACTGCTAATAATGACATTTAAATACTAGAGCTGACGATAAGGCCCCTGTTCAAGTTATGCGTAAAAAACTAATCTCAACTGCTTTAACCAATATTATTCGTTATAAAAATACACAAGGATATAAAACAAGGTTTCTTTGTTGTTTTGGTAGTCTTACTAGGCCTCTTTTATTACACATGTCTGTAATCTTGCAGTTTTTAATTTGAAACTGGAAGATATGTATATTTTGAATTCATAAGCTGCGAAAATAATGGATCGGCATACATTTGCTATCTTTTACAAGTCTAGTCTGATCGTAAGTAGTTTTCGAAGGCAAATAGGTTATTTTTTCATAAAATAGCATTGTCTATTTCAAAAGAATTCAGTATTAATTTTATGTACATATTACATCCATTTATAATTTATTGAAATAAGTAGTTTGATATCAATAGTCCCGCCTCCAGACTTATACCACCGTCGACGGGTTAACCTTCTATCAATTTTGAATTTGGAACACATCAGAAAATACGTTTACATGCATGGTGCGTATGTGTGAGTTCTTGGAAAAGCTGACCAGGTTTATTTGACAGATATTCGTATCGTGAGCTATCTTTATGCGATCAGTGTGGCAATGTTTCTTCATACACTGGACAGATTTTTAGCAGGTCTGTGAAGAGGTACTTTTTTCACAACTGTTTTGTGATTTACTCCGTTTGTAGTTGATTTTTAGTTCAAATAAGTGCTGTGTACTCATAATAAGTTCATATTTTAGGTATGGCGATCAATAAATACCCTTTACTATAGTTTTATAGACAACACTCTTGATTATGAATAAATTTACATTATTTGATAATTAGTCACATTGATGGTCTAGAGAGCGCCTATTCTTAAGATAGTAATAACATTTTTAAATGCTCGCCATTTGTGCCATAAAAGTGT
Source organism: Chloroclysta siterata (assembly GCA_932294275.1). NCBI lineage: Eukaryota > Metazoa > Arthropoda > Insecta > Lepidoptera > Geometridae > Chloroclysta > Chloroclysta siterata. The sequence continues at coordinate 13,826,508 of OW028599.1, read as the reverse complement.
TAAATCTAGCGCTTATAGGGATAAAATTGGAACACTGTCAATTGACACACTTGACTGACAGTAATGACATTAACCCGGCGAAGATTCGTTCCAAAAAGAGCATATCTTGATTGAGGTTGGTCATTATGACCATAATGAAATTACATAATTACTTCATATTTATTTAGCATATTTTTGTACTGAAAAATCTTAACGGTGCCTTAATCCTATAAAAAGATATGATTGTACCGTTATTTAACCTGTATAAAATTACGGCACAGCATAAAATATGATGGAACAGGCAGATGGCCCATCTGATGTTAAGTGGTAACCGTCACTACATTGCCTCGTAAGATAGATCTCTGCTCTGCTCTGCTCTGCGTCCATATACTTGAGGCATACAAATTTATGATTTGAGCCGGAATTGCCCTGAGTAGCCCAAAGTGTCCTGGCGATACGTGGCGGTACAAGATAGCAAAAAAGGGATTGATGCGCCTAACGCGAATCGAGTTCGTTTGTTTTGTATTAAAAAAATGACATATTATTATCCAGTTTGTAATTGTTATGGTAAAAGTGTAAAAAAATATATACGATATAGGTTATTGCTAAGAACGAATAAAACTCACTAAGTTTTATTCGTTCCTGAGCGCTTATTATTACTACTAACACAGTGAAGCTGCGGGCGGCATCTAGTGCGTAATAAGAATGGAACGAAATCATGTTTTAGAACTACTGCCTATCCAACAAATACCATAAATTCCATTTTCCCACTAACCTTCTTATCGAATTCAGCTGAAACGTAATTTGTGACCCGGAAAAGCATATAGGTTACTTTTTATTTCAATAGATATCACGTGAATGCTTGTATAAAAATAAATCAGCATATTATATCTTTCAGACCCTACAGCAGGGTCGTAATGACCCAAATTTATTCTCGCCAGGTTGGATAAATTTGACATGATGCATTCAAAATCTCTTCTAGCAATAAATAGTTTGTATCATTTTCAAACAATTTAAATACAACTTTAGAGCCACAAACCTTCTTAAAAAATTTGTTAAGTATCTTTCATAGTTTAAATTTGCCAAACAAAGTGAATTTCATAGACTAAAGGTTTAATATGTACTAAAATCCAAAAACCGCAAATTACCGATAAATATATGAAAATTTATGTTACCCAGTTTCTGAACGTCACTTGACCTTGAAAAACATGTCAGTATGTTGCTCACACAGGTCAGCTTTAAGAAAGCTCACGGTACCATATATTAGGCAAACAAGTTAGTTATTTTTGACATTCACAACTTTTCAGATGACATAATGGCCGGCAACCAAAAGCAAAATGGTCTTTATTCAGTTCTATCACAAGGACCATTTTGGAACTTTCTAAGTAAATATAACGCCAATTCCTCGAGACCATTTGCGATTAGGGCTTACAATCAAATCAAATATTCAAATATGCTCGAATCAATGAGTACCTACTATGTTCTTATTGATGAGCGATAACTTTTCTTGTGAGACTGTTACTTTATATTTTTATTCAGCTTGCGTGGGACAGAAGCCTTTTTTTATACCTACAACTAGCTGATGGAAGTGATGGCCCCTGATGTTAAGTGGTAACCATCAGCTATAATCATCATCAGCACTGCCTCGTAAGTCGCTCCCGAGGTGGTCTCATTGTCCCTGCATGGTGGAGCATGGCCTAATAATCAGAAACTTAACCGTACTGAACTACAAAGATTTTTAACTACTTACGTACTGAACTACTTCTACTCGTATATGAAACCAAATTATCGTACAAAATTATGAAGAACTTTCTGACCTTGAACGCACTCATATATCATTTTGTCGCGACAAAAATAGCTTTGTTTGTAACGACTATAAAGGCTTTGTTATGAATACTTATAACTATAATATAATCGGCTGCAAACATACCAAATTTCATGCAGATTGGATAAACGGTTTGAAAGTTATGGCCCGACGAACTTTCATACAAACATAAAATGCGAAATCGCCCAAGTTTATTGTAAGATCTTCGTTCGCTTCGCTCACCTATAATACCTAATAGTAGGTACTTAATACATATATCTACCTACCAGCCAACTTTAACTTAGTATTATCATCGTAAATTTTATAATCATTATTACTGTTGTTTTAAAGAGTAGTAGAGCTCTTTGTGAAGGGCTCGTCCGGGGAGTACCACCACGCCTTTTTCTGCCGCCAAGCAGCGTTGCTGTGTTTCGGTTTGAATAGTGTTGTTGCCGGTGTAATTACAGGCAACACTCAAGTTGATGGATGCAAGGCATGCATCGTAGGGGACGTTTCTATCGTGCGTGACTTTCGAGGCAATGCTTTGTTAAAGGTAATGGTTATCACTTAACATCGGGTGGGCCATCTGCTTGCTCCATCAGCTAGTTGTATACTAAAAATCAAATAAAAAACATACAAACGCATTTTTTACTCACATTTCAGCTCTTTTGCCCCTACTGCAAAATCAAAATCAAATAAATACTCTTTTTATTATGACAGTAATATTCGACTCTAATATTTCATAATATACATACCTACTTATGCAACCCTAGATCTGCGAAAAATAAAACCAGCTGTCAATTTGAATTATGTCACCAGTTTGGTAAAAGCATCTCAAATAATGTAAAAATTTTAAGAATTGTTTACTATTAATTTTATCTTAAAGTCTTTTTTTGAGCCATCCTTTTGCCCATTCTAAGGAAAAGTCGCTACACCACAAGTGCTCGCAATCTTTGTATTTCAAAGCTATGCTCAAACGGCGGAAAATATGGAAAATATATGTGGTGATGAGAACCCATTAATTTGTTGATCTCTGGGTTCAATATTTCGCCTTCATAGTAATAACAACCTCTTGTGTAACAATCTGCTTTACGTAAAGTAAGTACAGGTACGATTACTTCTTCTATAAATATATTTTATTACAGGATATATCCAGGTTACGTTCAGCAATGGATAATGATGAGCCAATAAGAAACGCTGCACACACACACCTGATACACAGCACCGAAAACAAGATTGTTAGCACCAGGCAACTGCAATGGGACTTCTGAATGATTGAATGAGTACTTGCGTTGCTTGCACAGAATATTAGATATTTTTGTTCTACTAAACTAAGCTAAGCGAATTATGTCAATAAAAAAACTCAGTGTTTGAAAAATTGTGTTGAAGTGTTTTTTATACTCAATAAATTATCGATGACGTACTCGTATCAATTAATTAGGCATTTTATTTTGTAACCAATTCATGCTCATGCTTCGACATGCTTCTCAGTGTTCGAGCTTGTATGGTAAGATTTCTGAAGTCTGAAAATCTGATCGAATTTATTCAGTAGCTAGGTGTGGCTTGGATTTTTCTACTTAAATTGATTCATATTTAAATCCTGAAATCATATAAGTTTTGTTTCAGCTGAAGAGACTGCTACATTTTATAGTGCCTTGTAAATTAGGATAGTTTATTTGAAGCAAACAACACAAAAACTGCGGTCACTATTTTAACAATTACCTACCACAGAGAGGTCCACAAACATTTAATACCTTTCTGTCGCAATAACACATCTATCGCTACAAGAAAGGCTGAGTTTTACAAATTCCATTTCTATATCCATCCGACATTCCTCCATACCATCGATAACGAAAGTGTGTCTGTAGGTATGTCTGTTTGTATTTTATGCTTTAACCTACAGATATCTTGAATCCCGAGGGTGGATACTTTATTTCATGATCTAATACGTACATTTTAAACATTTAAATACAAGACGCTCATACGTTCACTTACATCTATGGTTTTTTTTTATAAATTTAATGAGTGATTATAGCTGATGAAATTGAATGATTATATTATTTATTTTATACTTGATCGAGGCCTATCAGCCCAAACAAGTCAACTGCTGGACATAGGCCTATACATTTCCAGCAAAAACGATTCCAAGCCCTCTCCATCCACCGTCTTCCCGCGATCCTAACAATGTCGTCAGTCCATCGGGTAGGAGGGCATCCCACGCTTCATTTTCCTGTTCGTGGTCGCCTTTTGAGAACCTTTATTTCCCAGCGGTTATCAGTTCTTCGAGTTATATGACCTGCCCATTGCCACTTCAACTTGCTGATTCTGCGGATTTACTAATTTCTGATTCCATTCCGTAGTGAAACTCCTCTCTCCATAACCCGTTGTGCAACTTTGAGCTTGTTGATGAGGCCAATAGTAGGCGACCACGTCTCAGTTCCATAAGTCATCACTGGCAACACACACTGGTTGAAGACTTTCGTCTTGAGAGCCTCAGCGGTATCTGTGACGAGATTATGTGGCGTAACTTCCCGAACGCTGCCCATCCGAGTTGGATTCGTCGGCTGACCTCTTTATCGAAGTTGGCCCTACCTAGTTGGATCGTCTGACCCAGATAAAACATAGTAGTCTTTTTTTTGTAATAGGTAATTTAAGAAGGTACTTAATTCTCATAATATGGTGACAGCGATCTGGTCTGATAATGGAGTCAAGGTCTGTTCAATGGAACTCTTCAATAAATATTCCAATAGAGTAGAAACTTGGATACCATAGTTAGAAAGCGGTAGTCAGAAGCAAGTCCAAATATAATATATGGATTTGCCTCTGACAACCACTTTCGAAGCCTTCGTATCGCATTACGAGATCTCATACAGTTCGTGGCTAACCACTAGTATTTTGTGAATCTAAAATAGTGACAGCTTGATGATTCTGCGATGGAGCCTAGTAATGTTGAACGGAATAAATTGGCCTATTGAACCGAAACTTAGTTAGCATATCGTTATTTTTTTGGTAGGGGTAGTCAGAGCAGAGCACCCCTAAAAAAAAGTAAACTGCAAAATACTACGTGGGTTATTTATTATTGATACAGAATTAAGTGATTGAGTATCTCGAACAAGTGACTGAAGTTGTTTGAGTAAGCAAGCTGAAGTGATTGAATAGAATATTTAATAAATGTTATAGTTACAGAACCAAATCTTATGTTTAAATTTCGTTTTAAGTTTTAGTAAATTATTGGGAGCGGATGAAGTCGCGGGTAGCAACTAGTCTGATTATAATAATTATTCAGTTGACAGATCTTACAGCGGCTTTGCATATGGCTAAGTTTAGTGGACTATAAATTGAAAAATAATAATAATAATTGGACGTCATATCCCCCAAATTGTTCACATGCGCACTGGAAGATTTGTTTAAGACGCTGAGCTGGACCGGAATGGGCATCAACATTAACGGCAAATACATCTTGCACTTACGATTTGCTGATGATATCGTCGTATTGGCAGAATCGTTGCAGGACGTACAACAGATGCTGAACAGCCTAGCTGCTGCCTCACGACGGATTGGCCTGGGTATGAACTTAGATAAAATTAAGATCATGATCAATGATCGCATTACCCCAGAGCCAATTACTGTCTGCGGAATGCTTCTCGAAATAAGAAATACAACGATTTGATAGATTGCAAATAAGAACCTTCGGAAGCTGCCAGCAACGTAGAATTCCACATCACTAAACAGCTCACAACAGTCAATTTGAGATAATGCTAGTTTACCCAAATAGATAATATCTGCAATTTCACGACGTTTCACTAGTGGGTAAGCGATGGTATACGAGATTTTAGATTTTTCGAATATGAGAGAGCTATTACGTACAATAACTTAAATAAGGAAAGTTTACTATACTTCAGTTAGCTATATTAGTGATAAAAGTGCGTGAGCCGATATCCCGTTCGCTCTACCCAGCTAACATGTCTGCAATGTCTGTACTATTGTGTTTTTTTTCTCTACTTTAATAAATTGTTTGTATGCATTAGGTATAATTCGTTTGAATCGTAGCGTGTATTGTTTTATGAATTTGTTTACCTTTACCTTTTTTTGTTATGCCTACGACTCACTAAATTCGATTGTCACCATACTGGAGCTTCAATATTGCATAATAATACCTTGTAACTAGGATCAGACAAAAGAGAGGTAAGCCGTCAAGCCGTAAGTTTGTTGCCTGTTCTTCTAGGCTTTAGTTTCGTGGAACTGGCACCTAGAGTCACCTAGCTTTAAGACGTTTCAAAGTAATCCTTGTGATTTTATTGAATAAATACCTTTTGACTTTGACTTTGCCTTTATCCTCGAAATTCACCAGATCTACTAAGTTAATCTGCAAGATAATTTACTTAGTACATAAATCTCGAGCGAAAATGCTACTGTCTAAATTTAGTGAACAGAGCTTAGCCATGTGTAAACCCGCGGAGAGAGTCGTTTATTCTTTTTCTTCTCCTTGATAAATAAAATCGAAAATTACCGAAAAAAAAGGTTAGAGATGTCAAAAAAGTTAAGTAGATGTCCAGAGAGAACAACACTATGTCAGCTAATCTACGCATGTGTGTGTTAGAGGTCAACTTATACAAGCCAGTTTAGCTCAGCATTGTTTGCAAGACTGTTTTCACAACTGCTAATATTGACAGTAAAAATTTAGAGCTGACGATAGGGCCCCAGATGCAAAAGTCTAAATTTTAGCTTTTCGTATGCATGCACTTTGCACGTGCGGTGATAAAATATGTACTGTAAAATAATGTGGATGAAAAATATGATTGACCTTGCTCGTTTAAGTGCTTTTAACTTGCGTAAACTTGAACCACAAAACTGAAGAGCGCATAAACGTAGATATCAAGCATTCCGTGTCTCTTAAAGTTAGGTTTACGCGTAATATGCAGTTCTAAAATTTAAAGATAGCAAGTTACTACCTTCTGTTTGTGGAATTGTGTGTGCGCTTAATAATGGGATCTACTCCATACATAATGATAGCCATAAAACTGTATACCTAGGTATAGCGGACTGACCGTGACCAGAACTAACTGTTAGGTACACAAATATCGCGAAAACAGGGTATTCTAGATAATATAACATTGTCGGTTTTATTTTTTAATAATGTTTTATTTTTAAGGCGAAGATAAGAGCTAATGTGACTCTCGGTCGCACCTTTCGACATGTTGAAAGATATAAAATCACTAAACTCATTTTCGAAAAATCGCAATCAACCATCTTGTGAGCAATTACATTGCACACAGTTTAGTAAAAAATTCAATTTGATCGATACATGTTTTCCTACTCAAAAGTTTGCTTTACTAGTTTTCGTACATAAGCAAACTTTTATGTAGGAAAACTTGTAGGTATCGATCAAAATGAAATTTTTACTAAACTGTGTGCAATGTGATTGCACACAAAATGGTTGATTGCGATTTTTCGAAAATGAGCATATTGATTTTATATTTTTCAACATGTCGAAACGTGCGAGCGAGAAGTTGTTTGATAGTTGTCAGCCCCTTAATGAATTTTGATAAAACGATGTTAAGTGGTAACCATTGAAACGATGATAAGGGGGAACCATTAGCAAAGCATTGCCTCGCAAGTCACTCACGAATTGAACGTATTCTACGATTCACTGTTCTGCGTCCTTCAACTTGATGCTAAGCCACTTATGCCTATAATTTCAGTTGCTTGGCGACACAAATGGGCATGGTAGTAGGTAGTACTTCCCCGGACGAGCCCTTCACTAAGAGCTTTACTACTCTTAAATGATTACTAACCTTCTTTGTGTGCCCCCCGGTACAGGCGTGGCGGCCAACTTCGCTTGCCGCTTCAGCAGTTGGACTGTCAGCGCGAAGGACACCACCATGGTCAGCATGGGGATGTAGAAGGCGACCAGCGAGCCGAAGATCCAGAAGAACCTGTTGTTGATGACACACAGGTCTGGGGTGGGCATTATGTTCTGCCTGTTGATTAATCCTGTTAGAAGAAGAACAATGTTGTTAGAAAAAGAACAATGGTATAAAAATACAGATAGGTACACTCTTTCCCGCAACTCAGTTTTTTTTCGAGTAAAATAAGTATAACTAAAGTGAAAATAACTACGGACGAAAAAAAACAGAAACAGCATTGATATGGCCCCAGTCACGGTAGATATTCTCTCAGAGCTCTGACCAACTCAAGATTCAATGTGGATGTGAGTACCCCCTTAATCAGAAGTACGTCCAAATATTAAAGTTCGCATATCCTCACATCTTGTAATAGTTGATAATACTCTTCCATACAGGTTAGATTGTTACCATCGCTGCTGCTAGCCTACTGCTCACTACATAATAGCCTTCACCATAACCGATTTCACAATAATTTAAAAACTTTTGCATAGTGTAAAGAAGCCAGGGGTACCCAAAATACCTTAGTTCTATACAAATAACAACGAAGAAGGAAGCTCTTTATTCAGGTTCTACGATTTTATTGTGCGTCGAAAGTTGCAGAAATATTATTTTCCACATTCAATTTTATCTATTCTCTTTGATGTTTTTGTTAATCTAATTACATAATTATAAATAAGCCGACTTAATACCCAGGCACGGTAGACATTCCATGTTATCGGAATCTGTCTTTTACTTAACGTTGACCTATTTTGCAGGTAAGATCGATTTAAAATGAAAGTAAGCTGTTTTTTAGACTCGATGGCGACGTGTCAACGTTGGATAGGATCCAACAAAGATATCGGGCTGCATTATCACTGAAAACCGACTGCCAACGGCTATACTGAAGACTGCTTCTTCAGTATAGGCATTGGCCGTTGGTTTGTTTATTTTTCTAGTTTGAGCAGTTTTAATTTTTACAATACTGCATCCATTGAGGTGGCTTAGACAGCAATCAGAGGCAACTTTTCAATAATTACCATATTTACGGGACAATTGATGTACAGCGCCTTCTTTCAACCTAGTCAACTACAAAAAATGCCTGGTACCGAAAACTGACCAAGACGCTGGTTTCCTCGCAAAGTTTTCCTTCACTTTTTGAGTACAAACAATTAAAAAATAAAATACGTATGGCCTGGTCAATATTACATGCGAATCTGACTTAGATGCGGGTTCCCGCATGAAAACTTCATGGGTATAGGCGCTGGAAACCTGGTTTCTGCGTAAATTGTATTTGCTTAGTACGTTTGCATGTTTGCAGCATCGGTAGCTCTTATAATATGTAAATAGATACCTGAAAATACACGAATTTAAAACGATGCTTCAATGACGGCAAGGATTGAACTTCAAAAATTAATTTAATGGTTTAAAAATAAATGTTTAAAGTTGATTATAGTTATAGCTATAGATTGCGAATCTGACTTAGATGCGGGTTCCCGCATGAAAACTTCATGGGTATAGGCGCTGGAAACCTGGTTTCTGCGTAAATTGTATTTGCTTAGTACGTTTGCATGTTTGCAGCGTCGGTAGCTCTTATAATATGTAAATAGATACCTGAAATATACACGAATTTAAAACGATGCTTCAATGACGGCAAGGATTGAACTTCAAAAATTAATTTAATGGTTTAAAAATAAATGTTTAAAGTTGATTATAGTTATAGCTATAGATAAACATACTTCACATTTGGCCGCATTTACAGTAAGAATAAAAGTATTCAAAGATCTGTTTTTTTTTATTATGTGTAATAGCAGTCAAACGGTCACCTCTCTAAACAAACAATTAAACTAGCTTCACCTTGTGCGCTGGGAATAATAATTTTCTATCATCCTTACTTTCCATGGCAGCAAAACAGCGATCTTTATTTTTTATACTACATGTCGATAGAACAAGCAGATGTTAAATGGTAACCATCACCTATAACAAAGCATTGCCTCGTACGTCACCCACGATACCCCTACGATGCACTGCCTGAACTTGATGTGCCTTTAATTTCAACGGCAACCACACTCTTCGAACCGAAACACAGCAAAATTGTTATCTCTCAACAAAATAAATTTAAAAGTGAAGACAAAGCCAGTGTCTTCACTGCCCGGTACATGGTCCTTGTATGAAAAATTACTCGTTCTAGGACTGTGATCACTCACTCACCTAGGACAGTGATCGAGCTGGAGACAAACATGCTGAGTAGCCACACCAGCGCTATCTTGATTGCCACCACCCGCTTCGTGGAGTGGTGCCGGCTCTTCAGCGGGTTCCTTATACCTAAGAACCTGAAACCAACACTTGGATTTGTGACTGCATATTGTTGACAACCTTCACAGCTCATTTGGTAGTAGCCCTGCCTTCTGCGCTGTAGGGCGTGGGTTCGATCCCCACCGAGAACAAGCATTTGTGTGATGAACATAGATGTTTGTTCTCTGTCTGGGTGTTATATAATATTATAAATATGTATTTACAAAAAAAAAGTATTTATGTATTATATCAGCTATCTGGTTCCCATATTACAAGCTCTGGCTTAGTTTGGGGCTAGATGGTGCTGTGCGGAAAGTCCAATAATATTTAGTTTATTTATTTATTTATCTGGGGTATATGAACCGAGTGATGAGCAGCGGATTGTTATGTTACTATAGTAATATAGGTAGTTATTTTCACTTTCAAAATTTATTTTAAATTATTTAAAATTTGTTTCTGAGCCGTACATTGGAAGTATTCTTTGTTCGTGGTCTGACCTGCATTTTCGACCACTTTCTTTATTATAACAGCCTGTCCAGTAGCTCTGCCTTCTGCGCTATGTACCGAGGGTTCGATCCCTACTGAGAAGAAACATTTGTGTGAATAATATATATGTTTGTTCTCTTTCTGGGTAATATAAATAATAAGTATATTTTTCTTTACATCATACCAGAATAACATTGTCCTCCCTTTTGAAGGGGTTTGCCGTTGTTACGACGCTTGGCAGGTGAGTTGGTGAATGTTATGCACTCAGGAGATGCTGCTGTCTATCCCTTGGTGATATCTTTTAGTCACCTTAAATAACATGCGCGGGAGGTGATATATTATTCCGAAATCGCCACGGCATCAACTTTAGATACCAAACAACCCAAAAATATTAATCATAATAAACAAATCGAGAGCACTGGTGGTCTGATGGTAGCGGCCCCGCCTTCTGATCCTACTGTCGTGGGCTCAAAACCAGTCGTGCACCTACGAGTTTTTTTGTACAAAAATGTATGTGCACAAAATGCCAGTACTCTCAAACGGTGAAGAAAAACATCGTGAGGAAATCGGCATGTCGTAACCTAAAAAGTTCTATAACATGTTTCAAGTGCTCGAAAGGAGCCTCTTGAGGCGTACTTAAAATCCTTCCACCACACAGTTTCAAAAGAAACTAATGAACGACAAGGGAAGGGATTATAAAAAAAATCTACTAGCTAAGTGCCTACCACAGTGACATTTGTAAGGTAGCAAAAACTTAAGCACAGAACCATGACCTAGGTTCACGAAGCGCGCAAAGAGATTAATGATTTCAGATGGAGAGATAGAAAAACGCTGTCAAGTGTGGTTATAACAAATTGCTTTGTGCTAGGGGCTTGAAGCTGACGCTTTAATCGCTCGAATCCTGCTCGCGCGTACCACCTGCTCAAGTTACAAGTAATTTTGTATAGGTTTTCGATATAAATCTTGATTGTCGAGGTTGTTTTTAGGCGGAGCCGTGTCAGACGAAGTCATTCTATATTCTATAGGGTTCCAAAGCTATAAAACATTTGTACTAGTAGTTTCGCCAACTTTTTTTTAATACAACTAGCTGATGGAACAGACAGATGGCATACTTTATGATAAGTGGTAACCATCACCTATAACAAAGCATTACTTCGTAAGTCACGCACGATAGGAACGTGCCGTACGATGCACTGCCCTGCGTCCATCAACTTGAGGCATACAGATGTTAAGCCTCATGTGCCTGTAAAAACACCGGCAACCAAACTCTTCAAACCGAAACACAGCAACGCTGCTTGGCGGCAGAAAAGGCGTGGTGGTAGTACTTCCCCGGACGAACCCTTCACAAAGAGCTCTACTACTGTTACTAACGAATTATCGTTGCATATAAGAATCAAGAATCTTAAGGCTATGACAACTGCGACTGCTCTTGCTCGCACATTTCTACATTTTGAGTTGTATAAAATCACTGAACTTATTTATGAACACATTTTATAATATTAACTAGTAGTATTATTAATATTAATAAGTCGCGCACACTGTTCTTTCGAGTTAACTTTTCAAGGTCTACATACAACATAGTTTTTTTTTACTTATAACTTAGGGTTACATTAAATAAATAATGAAACTAAATCACACTTAGAAAACAAACCAAAATAGAAGGCATATTATATCGAATACCTACTGAATAACAATATAGTTAGCATCGTATTCGAATTGCTGACAATTCAGTATTCGATACGCTTTCACGTCTGAGCTAATGGTATTTCAATACTTGTAGTACAACACAATTTCGAAGTGAGTCTCAAGCATAAAAGCGTTCAAAGTAACAATCGAATAATGCATTTAATTTGTACATTACCTATATGTATGAAATAAAATAAATAAATAAATATGGGTGGACTTTCCACACAGCACTATCTAGCCTCAAGCTAAGCTAAAGCTTGTATTATAGGAATCAGATAGCTGATATAATATATAATATAACTTTTTTTATAAATACATACTTATAATATACTAGTGGCTTTCCGCGGCTTCGCACGCGTTGAAGTGGTGAACCGTGATTGAGCCACAAACATCAAAACATCGTAACTTTCGCATTGATTTGTATATTATTAGGGTAAGATTTTAAATACCTACGTAGGTATATGGGATACCTATAGGCGTACATTACCTATATTAGGTAGGTAGGTATAGGTACTGACTGAGTTTGGCACAAACATGACAAATACAACAAAGACAACCTTACACGGAAAATATGTACTTATTTGTTCCTAGTTTCTACCTCAAAAACAAACGAAACGAAACAGCTTCACGACTTTGATCCCCAATCACGGTAGATACCCTCATATCTCTTCGTACCAAATCAAGATTCCCGTTTTTAGAATATCCCATATATAACACAGAATATAACATTGACGCTTCGTTGTATCCTTTTTACTCGAGCGCAACGAAGGAGGGTAACGTTTCAGAAAAATTGTTTTCGAAAATCAAACTGTTTTTTTGTTATTTATCCACAGAACACATTTTCTTTTAGTTTGAAGTTAATTACACTACGCGTTAAAAATCTCCCATACAAACCTTGGGACTTTGGCAGTCTTTTGCACCCTTTGCAGGGGTAGTTTTAAAATAGTGAAAACGTGATTTTAATCTATTTATTGTGGAGTATATTTACTTCAAGTTTGAAATCAATCGCACTATGCGTTAAAATTCTCCCATACTAACTTTTACAGTCATTTGCACCCTTTGCGGGGGTAATTATCAAAACTTCAAACTGTTATTCTTAATTATTTATTTCTTAGTATATTTACCTCAAGTTTTAAGTCAATCGCACCACGCGTTAAAAAACTCCCATACAAACTTCGACATCCCTTTGCATACTTATTAAGGGTAATTTAAAAACCCAAAAATGTTATTCCTATTTTTTTAGCCTTGAAGTAAATCTACTTCTAGTTTCAAGTTTGTAGATTCAAGGAATAAAATTTTTCATACCAACGTTTTCAACCCTTTTTACACCCTTAGGGGTTGAATTTCCAAAAATCCCTTCTTAGTACACCTCTACGCCATAAGACCTATGTACTCTTCAAATTTCAAGTCTCTCTAGGACCAGCGGTCAAAACACTCCCATTCAAACTTTTACATCCCTTTGTACACTTATTAAGGGTAGTTTTAAAAAACTAAAAATGTGTTTCCTATTTTTTTGCCTTGAAGTATATGTACTCCAAGTTTCAAGTTTGTAGGTTCAAGGAATACAATTTTTCATACCAACGTTTTCATCCCTTTTTACACCCTTAGTAGTTGAATTTCCAAAAATCCCTTCTTAGTACACCTCTACGCCATAAGACCTATATACTCTTCAAATTTCAAGTCTCTAAGTCCAGTGGTCAAAAAACTCCCATACAAACTTTTACATCCCTTTGCACCCTTATTAAGGGTAGTTTTAAAAAACTAAAAATGCCTTTCCTTTTTTTTTGGCTTGAAGTATATGTACTCCACGTTTCAAGTTTGTAGGTTCAAGGAATACTATTTTTCATACCAACGTTTTCATCCCTTTTTACACCCTTAGTAGTTGAATTTCCAAAAATCCCTTCTTAGTACACCTCTACGCCATAAGACCTATATACTCTTCAAATTTCAAGTCTCTAAGTCCAGTGGTCAAAAAACTCCCATACAAACTTTTACATCCCTTTGCACCCTTATTAAGGGTAGTTTTAAAAAACTAAAAATGCCTTTCCTTTTTTTTTGGCTTGAAGTATATGTATTCCAAGTTTCAAGTTTGTAGGTTCAAGGAATACTATTTTTCATACAAACGTTTTCAACCCTTTTTACACTCTTAGGGGTTGAATTTCCAAAAATCCCTTCTTAGTACACCTCTACGCCATACTACCTATGTACTCCTCAAATTTCAAGTCTCTAGGACCAGCGGTTTAGGCTGTGCGTTGTCTATATGTCAGTCAGTCAGTCAGTCAGTCAGTCAGTCAGTCAGGACTTTGAGTCTTATAGTATTAGAGATAATAACACCCAGACATAGAACAAACATCTATGTTCATCACACTAATGTTTGTTCTCGGTAGGGATCGAACTCACGCTCTACAGCGCAGAAAGCAGAGCTACTACCAACTGAGGTGTGAAGGCTGTCGATGAACGAGAAGTACATTCACTGACTTATGAAATTTCCAAAACTATAATTTGCCTGTAATTTCACCGAAACCACACTCTTCGAACCGAAACACAGCAACGCTGCTTGGCGGCAAAAAAAGGCGTGACTTACTACTAACCCAAGTAGGGTATTTTATAATGTTGTTTTTTTTTTAGTTTTAATTTAGTAAGGTAGATATAGTACTTAATGGGAATGTCATGCCGTGCCGGTAGAGTCCCTAATAAAAACAAGGATAAAAAATACAATAAAAATTATATCCCGCCGCTGTGTAGCAGCCGGGCAGTGCGCATAAGCTCTTATAATGTAACATATAAATCCGAGAGAGAAAAAAACATCCGAGTTATTTCCCCAATATTCCTCAGATGTAATTCCCCACACGCCCCACTTCCCCACGCGGTTGCACTGCAGCGTGCGCTCGCTATAAATCTACCGAAAACACCTCATTTCCCAGCTTCGAGGATTGATGAGTTTTAGGTTTGACTTTGATTTTCTAAGAATGTCGACCGTTATATAGAAACCGTTGTAGAACAATTTTATTAAAACTGAAAGTAGTTTTTTTTTCTGTATTGAAGCCACAAAGTTTTACCAATCTCAACACAACCACATTTGGTTTGTGTTGAGAATGGGTTGAAACAGAATTTACACAAATAATTAGCTAATAATACATGGAACTTTATTAAAAAATCTTTGTATGATGTTGGTATTTGCATAATAGGTGATAACGCGCTAAGGAAAAAAATGTAATGCTTGTTATATACAAAGAATAAAAATACTAGTACCGAAAACTTCAGGGGGCTAAAGTACCAATATGAATATTTTTTTTATAAGGAAGCATCATTGTGAACGAGAAAACAAAAACAGCTGTTTCATACATTTTAGCCAGGTGGGTATTGAACTTTTGCATGAAACAGCTGTTTTTATTCGCGTTCACAGTGTTGGTTCCTTAGAAAAAGTTATTCATATTGATGGGTACTTTAGCCCACTGAAGTTTTCGGTACAATATTTTAACACCCTGCACATAATATTGACGCGATATTAGTGCATGTGACGCTATGAGAAAGTGACTGCGTTCTTTAACAATTAACAAATTGGAACCGAAATTTAATATTTCTCAGAAATAATTATATTTACCATCAAATAGAATCTCAAAGTGAAATATTAATAGATTTATTACCAAATATTTGTAGCAAACAGAAATCAGGCCTGTGTTCCTGACGTGTGACTTGCGAGCCAACGCTAGGTGATGGCACTGATGAGAGAATACTAGGTGATGGTTACCATTTAACATCAGGTGGGTCATCTGCTTATTCAAGTTGTTGAAGAAGACATAGTGATGAGGGTAGAGAAAGGTATGTTAAGATGGTTTGGGCATGTAGAGAGGATGGATGAAGGGAGATTAACGAAACAGGTGCATCACGCGAGCGTAAATGGGACTGTTGTGAGGGGAAGACCTCGGCGGACGTATCTCGATCAGATAGCAGACGTTCTAGAGAAGGGCCAGGTCAAGAGTACCCTCAACCGACGAGAATGTATGAAGAATTTTATGAGTGAATGAAACGAAAGAGGTATGTAAGGACCGTAGCAAGTGAAATCCGTGGTCTCTGCCTACACCTATGGGAAAGAGGCGTGATTTTATGTATGTATGAAAAAGGCCTTTGCATCTATTGTACTTGTCATTTAGCAGGCGCTATTTGAAAACAGCTACGTTTGAACAAGGTTTTTTCTGTTTCTTAGTACTTACGACCGTCAAAAAGACGGTCTCCACTTTATAAGAAGTTAAACTTCAGCAACTTCCATACGATTGCACAATGTTGCGAAATAAAAATCATGAGAACTCAGCCAGTGCTAAACCAATTACATTGGGTGGGAAACGAAAATAGTTCCCAGTACTTAAACATTCCGGCGAAGTAATTATCTAAGAACAGCAATAGCGTTGCAATAGCAGTCAAGTCAGTCATTGTTGCTTCAGCAAATTTGCTACCAGAGGGTTTGCCGATTGACGACTTTATTGGAAAATCTATTTACTCGAATTTTTAAGAGTAGTAGACCTCTTTGTGTGAGGCTCGTTCGGGAGAGTACTACCACCATGACTATTTCTGCCGCCAAGCTGCGTTGATGTGTTTCGGTTTGAAAGAGTTGCCAGTGAAATTACAGGCACAATGCCTCAAGTTGATGGACGCAGGGCAGTGCATCGTAGGGCACGTTCCTATGGAGCTTGAATTGCGAGGTAATGCTTTGCTATTGATGGATACCACTTAACATTAGACGGGACATCTGCTTGAAAAATTTGCGAGTAGTATTAAAAAATAGTTTAGCATCACGACAGACAACAATAGCGATAGCGTAGAGATTTGTTTTTTTTTTATTTAAAATTTTTAGATAATAGTTCTGCTCACAAAGCTTTTCTGAAAATAAATACAAGCTTCCGTTACACAAAGTTAATTTGATACTAAAAACTGAATCGAATGAACATGAAATTTTATAAAGCAAATTCGTATTGTTTATTCCTAACTAGAATTCAATTATTCTGGTCAGTGATCAGTATACAGGGTATAAAAGGGTAGCAAGGTAGAGAGGGCCCTGGAAGTTCCCTAAATATTGGAGTTGGCTATATGTTTTTTTTATTCTTTTTGTTGATGGAACAAGCATATGGCCCACCTGATGTTAAGTGGTAACTATCTCATGTAAGATTAGTCACGCAAGATCTGAACGTGCCCTATGATACTTAATTATTTATTTAAAAAAAAATGAAAATTATAAGTATCTACTAGTTGCCACCCGCGGCTTCGCTCGTGTATTAGTAGTGATTGATAACATTAATATTCTAAGATTTTCCCTTATTTGTTTGTTCATGTCAATATATATAGGGGGTAACTATACGTAAAAACAGTAACACGTATGTTAATCCAGGTTACAAACTATATTTGTTTGAAGTTTTATCCTAATTGCTTCAGTGGTTAGGGCATGATGCCACAAACATTAATTGAGTCATGTTGGAGACCTCAAGCAACCTAAACAAACTCAATCACCAAACTTGCCTCATCATCATCATCAACCTATGCTCAACTGCTGGACGTAGGTCTCTCCCACGCACCACTCTCTTCTCTTTTCGTGTCACTAGTTTCTTTTCGAAACAGTGTTGTGAAAGGATTTTAAGTGGGCCTCAAGAGGCTCCTTTCGAGCACTTGACACATGTTATAGAACTTTTAAGGTTCTACGACATGCTGGTTTCCTCACGATGTTTTCCTTCACCGTACACAGAGCCCGGTCTTCGGTTCTTTTCATCCTGTGTTTGCCAGCTACATTTCGCAGATCGTCGACCTTGCTGGAGGTCAAAGCCAAAGTCAAAAGGTATTTTATTCAATAAAATCACAAGGATCACTTTGAAACCTCTTAAAGCTATGTGACTCTAGGTGCCAGTTCCACGCGACCAAAGCCTAGAATAACAGGCAACAAACTTACGGCTTGGTTCCTACCGTTCTTTTTTATGATCTTTTTACAATGTAATATAATACAATAATGAAGTTTAGTGAGGCGTAGGCATACAGAAAAAGGTAAACATAATCAAATTTATAAGACAGCACACGCTACGCTTCACGCTAATAATACCTAAGGCATGAGGGCGGCTTACACTACGCTGCTAAAACAAGACGAAGAAGAAGACTACGCTTACCTAAACGCGAACATGCCTCATGTAGTAAACTCACTTTATCCTAACAATTTATGCGAAAAATACGGGTTGAATTTGATCGTCCCCATTTCCGCATTTGGGGACAAGAAGATTGATTTAGGGGTTAACTGTATGTTTAATTCATAGGGTGTCGCTTGCTTCATCACTCTTAGCCAATATTTAAAGAAATAAGAAGTAAAAAGAGAAAAAGAGTACCTACTAGATCTCTTTGTAAAGGGCTCGACCGAGGAAGTACTGCCACCATGACTTTCAGCGGCCAAGCAGCGTTGCTGTGTTTCGGTTTGACAAGAGTGTTTGCGGGTAAATTAGAGGCGCATGAGGCTTAACATCTGTATGCCTCAAGTTGGTGAACGCAGGTTGTTGGCACGTTTCTATCGTGCGTGACTTACGAGGCAAAGCTTTGTTAAAGGTGATGGTTACCGCCTAACATCAAAGGAGCCACCTGCTTGTTCCATCAGCCAGTTGTTTAAAAAAAGTTACTGCAACCATTATGTTCTAATTTTAGACAAAATTAACTTTGTGATTCAATTGAATCACAAAAATCTATTTGAAACGTCTTCGAGCTAGAATTCGGCGTGACCAAGCCTAGAAGAACAAACTTACGGCTATGATTTAAACTTCAGTTTTCTTATTTAATTAATAAGCGTTGTTCTTTTCTTGTCATCTATTTAGTTATATTATCAATTGAATAGGATTCGTTTTCTGACATTTTGGGAAGCAACATAGCTTTTTCATTTTAATTGTTTTTCTAGTGTTATTTTGAGTTGTGTTGTGTAATTTTGGTGATATTTTAATCAACATTACTTAAAGGAACATTACATTACGAGTACATTGCCACATAATGTAAGTATTTGGAATGAAAGTGTAATAAGTGATATCCTGATTTGACCGAAAATGTTTCGAATGTTTTGTTGAAAACCGCCACCATTTTCTTCAAAACAAATGACGGCCGACTTGACTATAGACTGACTTGAGTCAAGTCAGTCCATAGTCATGATTTGTATTGAATACTTTATAGTCAAGTGACTTGACTATAAAGTAAAAGTAAAGACTATAAAGTATGACTACAAATCATTTGACACTGACAAGATTGTCTGTTGAATGACGGACAGGAGTAAATAGCGAGAAGAAAAAAAAAGGAGATCAATGGAATACCAACTACTGCATAATGTGGGTAGGTATATTTGGACGTTTTGGAGAAGAGATTTGGGCCTGTACTCCCTTAGACATCCTCTAATTATATTACTACCTACTATATCTCCGCCTGGGGACCAAATCGAAACTTCTTAAAGGTATATTTTTTTAATTACTTCAATTTGCCTTCAGTGTGCAAAGGTTTTTCGTAGACAAGTGAACTTGTGTTAGTCGTGTTTGTCGGTTTTTAACAGGGGAAGACGAAAATTCACTGATTCTATCCTAACCACATTTTCCGAATCAGTGACAACGAATTTGATATTGAAATTATGCTGTTTACATTATATTAAAAATTTAAATTATGTCTGGTGAATTTAGGCAGAATCAGTCATGACATGAGTGGAGATTGGTAGGGAAATTAAATCAACAATTTTTTTTCAATATTTTTTAAATTATTTATGTCATTAAAAATGGTCTGAAATAAAAAATGGCTGGAATTGATTCGCTTTTTTTTACATACCATTAAAGTTCCAAAACTTGGCTTGATAAAAACATAACAAGCTCCACCTCATTTTTTTATTGCATTTGTAAAACATTCACCCATCACTAGCGTGAGTGTTTTGAAAAGTAAAAATGCCAAAGCAAGTGAGGCGAAGGTCATGATAGAAGTGTTTCACTACATGAATCTCCCCATGAATTGGTTGTTAAGGGGCATACAAGAGCCAATGTGACTCTCGCTCGCACGTTTCGACATGTTGAAAGATATGAAATCAATAAACTCATTTTCGAAAATTCGCAATTAACCATTTTGTGTGCAATCACATTGCACACAGTTTAGTAAAAATTTCATTTTGATCGATACTTACATGTTTTCCTACTTAAAAGTTTGCTTATGTACGAAAACTAGTATGCTTTACTAGTAACTTTTAAGTAGGAAAACTAGTTAATGAGTTTATTAATTTTATATCATTCAACATGTCGAAACGTGCGAGCGAGAGTCACGTTAGCTCTTGTATGCCCGTTAATAGAATCGACACCCTGAGCTGAGTTTTCACGCGGAACTGTTAAGGTCGGCTGTAATTTGACGCGAGCTCACTTCACGTGACGCGAGCTCACTTCACGTGACGCGAGCTCACTTCACGTGACGCGAGCTCACTTCACGTGACGCGAGCTCACTTCACGTGACGCGAGCTCACTTCACGTGACGCGGGCTCACTTCACGTGACGCGAGCTCACTTCACGTGACGCGAGCTCACTTCACGTGACGCGGGCTCACTTCACGTGACGCGGGCTCACTTCACGTGACGCGAGCTCACTTCACGTGACGCGAGCTCACTTCACGTGACGCGAGCTCACTTCACGTGACGCGGGCTCACTTCACGTGACGCGAGCTCACTTCACGTGACGCGAGCTCACTTCACGTGACGCGGGCTCACTTCACGTGACGCGGGCTCACTTCACGTGACGCGAGCTCACTTCACGTGACGCGAGCTCACTTCACGTGACGTGGGCTCACTTCACGTGACGCGAGCAATTATCTGGATAATCAAAGGCTTGAACGCTAACCTCCACGCATTTGCGTTTTAACTAGGACTCGTTCTTTAGGGTACCGTACCCAAAGGGTAAAACGGGACCCTATTACTAAGACACCGCTGTCCATCTGTCTGTCACCAGGTTGTATCTCATGAACCGTGATAGTAAGACAGTTGAAATTTTCACAGATGATGTATTTCTGTTGCCGCTATAACAACAAATACTAAAAAACAGAATAAAATAAATATTTAAGGGGGCTCCCATACAACAAACGTGTTTTTTTTTTGCTGTTTTTTAGATAATGGTACGGAACCCTTCGTGCGCGAGTCCGGCTCGCACTTGGCCGGTTTTTTATCATTTAAAAAAGCGGCATAGCTCTGTTTTGCAATTGTTATTTTTTGGTGATTATTTTGTGCTTTCGTTTGGTGGACCTTTCATAACATAAAATACAAAAGTATTCCAGAATTTACTAATCGTAAGCATGAAGAATTACGCTCCGTGAATAATCGAACTCGCACTTCAACTGAATTATTGTCAGCTACAACACAGTCATATATGTACCTATGAACCATGTTTGTAATTTTTTTAATGATATATACAGAATTTACTGAGTAATTAGCAGGCATTGCATACATTTTTTTATATAACTAGCCCACCTGATGTTAAGTGATGACCATCACAAAGTATTGCCTCGTAAGTCACACACGATACGAACGTGCCCCACGATGCACTGCTCGGCGTCCATAAACTTGAGGCATACAGATGTTAAGCCTCGTGTGCCTCGTGTTAATTTAAAATCTACTCTGACAACATGATTTGGTGTCTAATTAAATAAACTTAGGTCACTTCATCTGTAATTTCACTTCACTTTCTGTAATCAGGCACGGTAGACATCCCCGGTAGGTTCTCAATACCAACTTAGACACATAGCAGGAAACCAGAGGCACAACCAGACATTTGAAATATGCAATCCTTTTTGGGGAAATCGAGTATAATAACCAGTAATATAAAAATTGAGTATCTTATCACGTTTTTACTAAAGCAGCTGTCTAACTTCATATTATACTTAAACCGCTACGACATGGCTACAGTTTCGCTACGACTTAGACCCCTCTACGTGTGACGAGGAAGGTAAAGAAATGCAAGGATCAGGACGCTACCATTTATTATTTTAACAAATTGCACTTTTTTTGTTCTATTGATTACCTACTAAAACTAATAGTATTCAAGGGACTTTCCCTCTAAAGCCAGTTTGTTTTACTCAAGTTGATGGACACAGGGCTGTGCATCGTAGGGCCTATTTATAACACACAGACAGAGAACAAACATCTATGTTCATCACACAAATATTCATTATCGGTGGGAATCGAACCCACGGCCACGGCGCAGAAAGCAGAGCTACTACCAACTGAACTGTGAAGGCTGTCAAATATAACCTTAGATATCTTAGTACAAAGTACCATGCTTCTTTTTACATTTTATTTACAAAACTAGCTCTCAATAAGACTTTCAGTACGATTCTAGGCCTTGAATTGAACCGCAATAAGACGAGACAGCACGGACTTAGTTGTAAAGTGATCTATGGCTTCTTAGATCTACTGAGACAAGCTCTTTGTCCAGTTGTCAAATCGTCTACGAATCCGTAGACCCTCTACGCGTGACGTGCTACGAATCCTATAGTAGCTAACTCACAATTGTCCCTAAAGGCAATGGGGCGAAAATCGGTCGAAAATGCTTTTGTAACTGGTGTTATACTCGTAGATAGAGGAATTCGGGTGTCGATTTAATAGTGCAGTAAATTGCCGGGTACCGGTGAAATATTGTTTCCGGGTTTTCTATTTTCTGTATTTCGCTAATGTTTTTGCAATGTATTTCTCTAAAAAAATAATATTTGCAGACATTCTACACATTACCACAGTTAATAACACAAATCATATTTTGTTGTGAGTTATTGTGTTTGAGAAAATAAATGTTTCAGTCTAAACCATCTTTCCATTGTCAATTGAATTAAATAAGTATTTTTTAAGACTTCCTCATTACATGAACCTTAAACCAACGATATAATAAAAAATATGTAAATCTCTAGCTGTCGAAATCTAGGCCAACACCTCCGCGATTGGATGGAGGTGGAGTGACGTACCTATATTTATATTAAAGTGCTCCTAGTGAGTACCTTTTAGTGTTTGCTGAGACGTGTATACCTCTATTATTATGAATTATTATTGTATTTGCATATAATAATAATTCATTTATTGCATATCAACTATTGCTAAATGTGGGTATGTGCCAAATGTTTGGACGTACCTCTGACTACCCCCTTAGACGTCCTCAAAGAATCTGGAGTTAGTACTTGGTACTAAGAGATCTGAAGGGATATCTACCGTGCCTGGAGATAAAACTATACAACTAAGTGCCACTTAATCGACAAGAAAAACATGGTTTATACGTGAGCAGCTGACTTAGACGGGTTTCTACACGATGTTTTTCTTCACCGCTTATGTAGAATCTAGTGGTAACAATCCAGCAGCCGTGAGTTCGAATCTAGTCGTGTACCGTAAGTTTTATATTTCTATTCAAAAAAACTAAGCCAACGTCATCTAAAATCCTAATCCACTACAGCGTCCCATAAATAGGGGCATAAGTGGAAAGTAGCCCCTGACAAACATACGGCCAGTTTACTACCCTATAAAAAAATAGACATCCAAAACCTGGGTAAAATATCAGCCATTGTTTTTTCATTACTTAATTCAAAATGCTCTGGCTTAATTTGAATACCGTGTCGGTTTTACTAAACAATAGCTTTCAATCATTATTAGCTTCACAATGGCGTGTGCTGAGATCAGACGATTCGTCAAAACAATGAATTTTTGGAACCATGCTAAGGACAAACTTATTTTTTCGCAGAATTATTGTATATTACTTACAATTTACTCATCGTAAACCAAATACGTTAGAGGTTAGATAATAAAAAAAAAGTTTTTAACCAAATTTCAAACGCATTTCGAAAAAAACAATCCTACGTGGCACCCTAGATGACGGTGGGATTGGTACTCGTATATAATGTCAGATTAATCGAACGACAGGGAACTTTATTTGATACATACCGATACAGATCAAGCTACCCAAAACTAAATTAAAATGACACTTAGGTACAAGGATATAAAAGCGATTGTTTAGCCGTTTAAGTAAAATAAAAGGAATCGATTGGAAAACATTTTTTTTAAGAAATCATAGCGTATTTATTCATTTCAATCACAAAAATGGATCCTCATTTAAACCTAAAACAGTTGGTTTTATTGGTCGCCTCAACTCACTATGGTACCTTTTTTATCAGTACATTATTGCGATATAGAAGGCCGCTAAGCAACTACAATACAAAGAAAAAACGATTTTAAAACTTTTTAAAAGAAATCATTGCGCTATTATTCATTTCAATCACAAAGATACTTTGAAAAATGGATCCTCATTAAAACCTAAAACAGTTGATTTTATTGGTCGCCTCAACTCACAACGGTACCTTTTTTATCAGCACATTATTGTGATAAAATAGGCCGCTAAGCTGGATAAAGGTCATAAACAGAAAAGGGTTTGGCCCCACTTTTCCGTTTTTTGTCGCATCGTAAATGTCAGTTTGACATTTATTATTAAGCAGTCATCTGACATTTTTGACAGTGTCACTAGAGGGTTGTCGTGTGGTTTTTTTGGCTCGTAATACAACTGGAAATAATATATTGAACGCGTTTATTAAATAAATATTTAAGGATTTTAAAGATAAAATTCTTAAATATTTATTTAATAAACGCGTTCAATATATTATTAATAATGCTGTAAGAACAGCATTATTAAGCTTAAAAAAAAACAAAACTTGTACTGTACCTACTTATGAAAGATTTACAAAGCTTAAATAATTTAATTGTTGGATAAACTAACTTTTAATAATAAAAAAACCGGTTGTCTAGTGGAAGTGCCTATCTCTAACAGCGGCGATAGGCTTGAAACCCTTGTTGAAACCTGTATAGGCTTGAAATACCAACTACTGGAAAAAGTGGGTACATGCCATATGTAATATTAGGACATACAAATCAGATCAAGAGTTGATTTTGTGTCACAAAAACAAAAGGCGAAGGTGTCACAGAAACAAGACAACAAAATAGGTCGTCACTCAGCTTTGTGATACAATAGTGTTTGATGCACTACTATATGCACAGTAGTAGAGCTCTTTGTGAAGGGCTCGTCCGGGGAAGTACTACCACCACGCCTTTTTCTGCCGCCAAGCAGCGTTGCTGTGTTTCGGTTTGAAGAGTGTGGTCGCCGGTGTAATTACAGGCACATGAGGCTTAACATCTTTATGCCTCAAGTTGATGGACGCAGGGCAGTACATCGTAGGGCACGTTCCTATCGTGCGTGACTTACGAGGCAATGCTTTGTTATAGGTGATGGTTACCACTTAACATCAGGTGGGCCGTCTACTTGTTCCAACAGCAAGTTGTATAAAAAAAAATATAATGCTGGTCTTCCGTGACGCCGGAGTATGATGGCAGCAACTGATATTTATAAACATGCAATATACATCTGACTACCTCTCTTAAAGTTCTTCAAATGATCTTGAGATGGTCGAAATAGACAATACATAATCGAAAAAACTAAGCTATAGCTAGAAGGCTAACATTTTTGAGTTTTTTTTAAATGTAGAGGTAGTAACCATCACCTATAACAAAGCATCACCTCACGCACCATAGGAACGTACCCTGCGTCCATCAACTTGAGGCATAAGTCTCATGTGCCTGTAATTGCACCGGCAACCAAACTCTTCAAACCGAAACAGAGCAACGCTGCTTGGCGGCAGAAAAAGGCGTGGTGGTGGTACTTCCCCGGACGAGCCCTACACAAAGAGCTCTACTACCTAACCTTAAACGTGACTTTCCATTCCTATTTAGTCCAAAACTAAGCAAAGCTTGTAATAAGGGAACCAGATAGCTGATATAATACTTTTTTTTTGTAAATACATACTTTTGATATATAATTACACCCAGACAACGAACAAACATCTATGTTCATCACACAAATATTTGTTCTCGGTGCGGATCGAACACACGACCTACGGCGCCGAAGGCAGAGCTACTAGCATCTGAGGTTTGACACATGTTAAAATGATATGACAGCTGTTATATCATTTTAACATGTGTCAAACCTATAAAACTTGTGTTGTCCTTCGGTTGAATGTAATAAGTAACATAAAAAAAGAAATTAAACCTTTAAAGCGAACGTGCAATATAGTTTGGCTTAGATAAATAATAATCAGAGCGAAAAAACATTTCCCATCCTTTGAAGCGTTGCAAAACCACGATAAAAAGCGATCAGGTGGATTATTGAAAAGATATGAATAAAATATCCAAGATTTACGAATTCTAGTGCCTTTTACGTGCTAAAAGTTAAAACCGTTCTTCCAATATTTTACTGAAGGATTTTGACCTCGACTGGGTACTGAACTTCCATTTTTGTAAAGCGACGATAAGATTAAAATCATCTATAACATGAAAGCTTTCAAATTTATGAAAAATCTGTTTATAGTAAGTATAACAAGGTGTTAAAAGTGTATCTGCTGGTGGTGACTTCGTTTTATAATCGTGAGGTCGTGGGTTTATTCCAATTCTTGTTTGCTTCATTTTTAGGTGCACGATCGAATTCGAACCCACCAACTTACGATCAGAAGACGGGTCACTTCCACTAGACCACCGGTGCTCTGCGAATTGTATTTTGGTAGATCACATATAGCGCCATCAAGCCTCAAACTAAGCAAAGCTTGTACTATGGGAACCAGGTAGCTGATATAACTAGTGGTTCGCCCCGAACTGAGATCTCGTGATGCGACCCGACGAACGCACCAAAACTTTGAGTAGGTGGTAGTAGGAGGCAAGTCCAAACATTATGTTTGCAACTTTTTTCTGACTACTGCCTACTAACTTGGTATGGTAACCAAGTTTCAACTCTATTGGCCTATTTATTGAAGAGTTCCGTTGAACAGACCTTGGCTCCATCATCAGACCTGGTCGTTGTCACCATTTAATGAGAACTGAGTACCCCCTTAAATTATTTCAAGAAAAAAAAATAACAAAACGCAAAGGAACTGGCCGACCAGTAGAAAAACCTTGATGTCAACCAAACTCTTAGAGATGGGAGCTCTTGGGTCGCTGGTTATCTTAATTTAACTTTTTTGTTGTATCTTAAAAACCGACATTCCCAGAAAAAAAGTAAAAATAGTTTTGGAATGTCCAAAAAAAGCCCTTTCATATGACATGTAACTTGATTTTTTTATGTAACTTTTTTTACCCTTAAAAAACCCCTTATCTCAAAAACCCTTCATCCGATTTTACTCATATACCAGTAAATTTCTCAAGTACAAGCTATCGACTTATCAAATTTCATGCAGATCGGATCAACGGTTCTAAAGTTATGGCCAGACAAACATACATACATACATACATAAAATGCCAAATCGCCCAAGTTGAAACTAAGATCTTCGTTCGCTTCGCTCACTCGATCAAATATATAATTCCTTACCGGCGTCGGTTTTTCCGAATGCCTATAATTTGGATGCTTTCAAGAAAAGAGTGAATAGGTATTTTCTAGGTAAACGTGCCACATCGTCGACCGCATCTTCACTTAACATTAGGTGAGATTGCGGTCAAACGTTTAACCAATAAGTTGTAAAAAAAAACTTATTTTATTACATACCTGCCAATGCTGATAAAGCACATGTGCATGATGCTGGCGGAACATGCGAGCACGTCGCAGGTCACGTAGACATTACACCATACCACTCCTAACGGCCAGTAACCTATAAACATAACAAAACCAATAAAAAAAACGCTCACGACTTTCACTTTTATCTAAAAATAATTATAATTTAAAATGGGATGAACCATGATTTCGATTTAGATTTTTCCGTATTTTGGCACAGTTGCATTCGCAGTGAAAGGGGAAGTCTATGCAAGTAATTCAAATGTTTTTGGCAGACAAAACGGTCTACCATCTCTTTCACACTCATTTATTTTCATTTTTTTATGCAATTAGCTGATGGAACAAGCAGATGGCAGATGTTAAGGCGAAAACAAGAGCTAATGTGACTCTCGCTCGCACGTTTCGACATGTTGAAAGATATAAAATCACTAAACTCATTTTCGAAAAATCGCAATCAACCAATTTGTGTGCAAACACATTGCACACAGTTTAGTAAAAATTTCATTTTGATCGATACATGTTTTCCTACTCAAAAGTTTGCTTTTCTAGTTTTCGTACATAGGCAAACTTTTAAGTAGGAAAACATGTATCGATCATAATGATTTTTTTACTAAACTGTGTGCAATGTGATTGCACACAAAATGGTTGATTGCGATTTTTCGAAAATGAGATTAGTGATTTTATATCTTTTAACATGTCGAAACGTGCGAGCGAGAAGTTCTTTGATAGTTGTCAGCCCCTTAACATAACAAAGCATTGCCTCGCAAGTCGCGCACGATAGGAACGTGAACAACCGAAACACAGCGTTGCTGCTTGGCGGCAGAAAAAGGTGTGGTGGTAGTACTTCCTCGGACGAGCCCTTTACAATGAGCTCTACCTACTCTTACGTATTCTTTAGTGTACTAATTATAAAAAAACTTTACTCTGTCAAAACACTACCACACAATATAAAAAAAATACTATACATTATTAGTTGTACGCGTACGTTTCTATATATGCTTTGTTCCATGTCAAATTACACTTCAAAAGAATCTACATTTCCTTGTTACACTTTGGAAAGAAGTTATATTCTCGAAGTATTACTTTTTATTGTGTTTCTTTGAACGTTATGAATAATAACAAGGTCTGAATAAACTGCTCCTAAAACCTATTATTTTAATAGACGGTACAGTGGCTCGAGTTTAAAACCTCGCTTGTAACCTTTTTGGCGCCACCAAAAAAGGTTACAACGCCTTTTTCTGGCGGCAAGTAGCGTTGCTGTGTTTCGGTTTTAATGATGTGGTTGCCGGTGTAATAACAGGCACATGAGGCTTAACATCTGTATGCCTCAAGTTGATGGACGCGAGGCTGTGCGTCGTGGAGTGCGTTTCTATCGAGCGTGACTTGCGAGGCAATGCTCTGTTATAGGTGATGGTTGCCACTTAACATCGGGTGGACCATCTGCTTGTTCCGTCAGCTAGTTGAATAAAAAAAAACAAGTAGGTAAGTTTAACTATATTTTAAGTTCTGTGTACCTTTTTAGGAAGTATTTCACCTTCAGAGTAACGCTCTTCTTTTTTTTTTAAGGGCTTTGTCGCTGGGCGACTACTTTGCCCTATAATAAAACATTAAAATAAATACATCTTGTATCAAAACTTAATCTACCTCATTGCCTCTACTTTAGGCTTGTAAAAACTGCCTTACTCTGTGATGGTAAAACTTACCCTTGGAATAATAATTATCGTTCTATTCATATTAAAATAATTTTGTCGTTTCGGGAACGAAGACCGAATGCTTATTTTGCCCTCCTTTTTCAGCCTAAGAACCTAATAGCCTTCTCTTAGTGAAAATGGTAAAAAAAATCATTATGGCACAGCGAACACAATATTCTTCTTATCGTGGACACACGGACTGAAAATGTTGATAGCTTTTAAATAATTAACGTTCTTGAACTCAAACTATGTCTCGGGATCACAGAGTGAGCCTATTTTTTTTATATGTCAAGAAATGTTTTACTGTTTTATTATTTGGTTCGAGGTTCCTATTGATCTACCTCAATACTTTTACATTGATACTTTGGCACTACCTAGCTCCATCACTAGAATTAGGCCACTATCGCATACGAAAAGTAGCCATGCTAGTGTTAAGATGTTAATGTATGTTATATGTTAAGATGTTAGTATGTTAATGTTAAGATGGTAATAAAAGTTTAAGCACTGTTAAACTTTACAGATGTAAAGTAATGTGACGATGTAAGTTCTCTTTCTAAGGTCATTTGTTAGGGTTCCGTACCCAAAGGGTAAAACGGTTCCCTATTACTAAGACTCCGCTGTCCGTCAGTCTGTCTGTCTGTTTGTCCGTCTGTCACCAGGCGTTATTTCATGAACCGTAAGCTGTATCTCATGAGCCGTGATAGTTAGACAGTTGAAATTTTCACAGATGATGTATTTCTGTTGCCGCTTAACAGTCTCGTAAGAACATAATATTTGTAGCTCCGTATTTTCTCATTAAAGTTTTTTTAAACTAGCTGATGGAACAAGCAGTTACCACTTACCATCAGGGGGGCCCTGATGGTAAGTGGTAACCATCACCTATAACAAAGCATTGCCTCGTAAGTCACGCACGATAGGAACGTGCCCTACGATACACTGCCCTGCGTCCATCAACTTGAGGCATACAGATGTTAAGCCTCATGTGCCTGTAATTACACCGGCAACCACCTCTTCAAACTGAAACACAGCGTTGCTGCTTGGCGGCAGAAAAAGGCGGTGGTGGTAGTACTTCCCCGGACGAGCCCAAAGAGCTCTACTACTCTTAAAATATATATTAGTATAATATTAATAAAATTTCAGGTTTAATAATAGTTATCAGCGAATTTTCTCGTTTTATTTTTTGTTTAGTTTTTGGTTGTTGAAATATGTATTTGGGCTCTATGTGGCTGTTAAAAACACGTTTTAGCACTAATTGGCAAAATGCAACAAGCTTTATTTAATACATAGGTGAATAACAGCATCAGCTTTTATAAGATTTTCTCTCGTTCTTATATACGACCTATGAGAATGGGTTTTATTTTATTACCTGAGTTTAAGATTCTATGGTAGCTTCTCTCGCGCTTTACGCATTTAAAAAGTAAAAGAAACAGCATTAGAATTTATGCTATTCGAGATCACAAACTATTTCCTTTTCAAGTTCCATCCAAATCATGCCTTCACAAACATCTAAACTTTGGCATTTAAAATATTTATAGCAGATTATAATAAACTTACCTAAAAACCCTGGAATGGCTCCCATCGGCATGACAAACAAACTGACCAGTAAGTCTGCGATCGCCAGCGACAGCAGGAAATAATTAGTCACGTTCTGCAACCGCTTGTCCAGGCACACGGCCAGGCACACCAATATATTACCCACACCTCCCGCTATTATAAACACTATCACGAATAAAAAACTCCAGTCATATCCCTTCGCAGTCGGCGCATCACTCACATTCCGATAATCCCAGTTACACTGAAAAGTATTCACTGCACTACTTATAGAACTGTTGTCAGACTCGTCAATGTACAACGTCCGATTGAAATCACCGTAGCAGAGCAAACTGTCTTCGCAGTTGTACGGCAGCCGTAACCACAAGCTTTTGAGAGCACTCTCGAACATAAAAGTGATCATGTTCAGCTTGAATCCAGCGCCACAAGACGTAGCGTTGCTGATAAAGTCCATGCTGTTATTGAAACACGCGAAACAGGTGTACGAGGTTTCATTCTGCGTGTCTAAGTCGAGTTCACAGTTGAACTCTGAGTAGCTTTCCTCGCCACAGTCAAGGCCAAGGGTCAGGTCCCCGCATCCCTGGCCTGGGATGAGTCTGCAGCGCAAGTCTTGGAGGACTGAGCCCAGGTAGGTATAGTTCGACATGTCCGGGATCATTCCATTGGGGAGGCGCTATGTCACCTCGCGAGGCAACATGACTTTGCATCACCGGCTCATTTTGGATTAATCTAGAACAACAGAAAATTTTAAACGTTATTTTGGAAGTAACAATAGCAATGGGAATATAAGACTTAAAATAGACGATAGCTGGGGAATAAAATTTATCGAATGGCGACCAAAAACCGGAAAATAAACATTTAAAAGATTGCGGAAAGTCAGGTAGTGGAAAAGGCTCTAAATCTTTTATATCTGGAATTGTATCTGAGAGGCTTATCAAATTATTCGTTAAATAATATAGAAGGAGATAGCCCAAATCCCATACAAAAAAAACTCTCTATCGGGTGGCAAACACTTTGTTTTTGCTCAAAAAGTTTTGTAGGGGTTCGAGGATATTTTTAAATATCCTTAAAAAATTTAGAATATTTTTTTTTGCGCCGGGACTCGGTTTTTTTTTTGGGCTATCGCTTTTAAATTGATAAAAACATTTTAGCTCAACGAAAAGAGTATATTGCCTTCCGGAACCGGTGCTAGTGGTATAAGAATAATTTGTTAATCTCAGGCTTATCGAACATACCAGAAAATACACAGAGAAAATATGATTTACAGTGTAGTCGGGTAGTAATACAATTTGAAGCAGCACCATTCGTTTATGACGTTGATTGATGAAAAACTGATGAATTGACGTGTTGATGAAATTTTTCAATCATTGCAGTTTAAGGTGGTCCGCAGACGTAGCAACTTTAGTTGAAGTAGCTTTTAACTTATTCAAAGTTCTGATTTTGTATAAATCATCTTACAGCTAAAATGGTTGACGGAGATCTTCTTCTTGTCGTGTCACTAGTTTCTTTCGAAACAGTGTGGTGAAAGGATTTTAAGTGCGCCTCAAGAGGCTCCTTTCGAGCACTTGACACATGTTATAGAACTTTTTAGGTTCCACGACATTTAACTGTTTCATGTGTGTTTAGTACATTTTGAATTGCACTAGTTGTAATTGTTTTTTAAATTATGTCAATTATCGACTAGCCTCGCAGCTTTATTGCATGGCATTCGAAGTCAAAAGGAACATGATCATAATTATTGTATCCCAAGGATCACTTTGAAATGTCTTACAGCTTGTTTTTTTTTACATCTAGCTGATGGAACAAGCAGATGGCCCACCTGATGTTAAGTGGTAACCATCACCTATAACAAAGCATTGCCTCGTAAGTCCGGCATGATAGGAACGTGCCCTACGATGCACTGCCCTGCGTCCATCAACTTGAGGCATACAGATGTCAAGACTCATGTGCCTGTAACAACACTGGCAACCACAATCTTCAAACCGAAACACAGCAAAGCTGCTTGGCGGCAGAAAACGGCTTGGCCTTGAATCTAGGTGCCAGTTTCATGCGACCAAGCCTAAAACGCTTATATGCTATGTGGCTGCCATAGTACAAGATTTTCTTAGTTTGGGGCTAGATTTTATGTGAAATGTTCACTGATATTTATTTTATGAGAAAGCCTTGTTGCTACGTGGCTATAGTTGCTACGTCTGCGCAGTGCCTTAATCGACTGCCATAGGATTACTTATTATTATCCAAAGTACTGTAGAGTTATTAAAAACAGTCTTCACAGGATTTCCCTTTTTGTGGCTGTCATCCCACAATAATGACACACATTTGGAAGTTTCCGGGAATTAAACCCGTTTTGAGTATGTGATGACATTTTTTTATGATCGTAACCGCGCGCCTGCACGCAACCTCATTCAAATCTCATTCACGATTATTACCGAAAACCCCTACTAAGTATCTCTGGGGATTATTATTTGCAATGTTTTCTTGTGACAATCTCAAAAGATAAAAACAACTGTATTTATTCGCAAATAACCGCCAGGCTTCTCGCTCGCAGATTTAAACAGTTTTAAATAAAATAAAAATTACTGAATGTTTATATAAAAATAGCAACCAAGTTTTAAAGAATAACAAAAAAAGAAGGACGTGTGTTGTGTGTTCTAAATTCAAACACCAAAATTATTTTATTCACTGAAAACATTGAATAAAATAAGATTTTAGAGGGGGAATGGTATTAAAGTAATTGTATTCTTGCTTAATATTGTTTTGGTAGGAAAACTTATTTAGATCAAAATACCAATGAATTATCTAAACTTTTGCCATTTCTTACCAATGTATAATGACGAACAGTGACAGGGCTATTATCACTACATAGTATAAAACATAGTCGCTTTCTCTGTCTCTATATCCCTATGTATGCTTAAATCTTTAAAACTACGCAACGGATTTTGATGCGGTTTTTTTTATAGAAAGAGTGATTCAAGAGGAAGGTTTATATGCATAATACAAGCATAATCTCTTAGGGATAACCCACAATAACCGTGGAGTGCATAATAGCCGGGGCGGGTCGCTAGTTAAACAATATTTCAACTAGAGTAACGTTTTTAAGTAAGTGCTTTTAAAGACTACCACAGAACACAATGCAGGATAGTAAAATGGTATGCAGATTCCATATAATTTTATGCGCAATGCCTAGTTCATGGCTGGAGACCTTGATAGTGAAGGGCACTTCATATGGCATAGTAATGAGGGTGAAGTACTAAGCGGGTGTCACACTGAAGAAAAAATCTTCACGACTTTTACACGGTATCAAAATCAAATCATAAAACGTTTGTTTTGTGGCACAAAAACATAGCCGAAATACAGAGATAATATAGATTAAGACAAAAAAATCGGTAATTACTCAGCTTTATACTATAACTAGCTCTAACCCGCGGCTTCACTCGCGCACTGTTACTTCAGAACTTCTTTAACCTTTCTTTATAGGTACCTACTTTATTAAACAGCCTCTACATAGTCGGGCGGGCCGCTAGCCCTCTTGGGGGTTGA
This sequence comes from Chloroclysta siterata, assembly GCA_932294275.1. Classification (NCBI taxonomy): domain Eukaryota; kingdom Metazoa; phylum Arthropoda; class Insecta; order Lepidoptera; family Geometridae; genus Chloroclysta; species Chloroclysta siterata. The sequence continues at coordinate 13,792,022 of OW028599.1, read as the reverse complement.
ATTTTGAAAAAATATTCCTTAGTTTACGTTCTTAGCCTACGTCATACGAGGAATACGTGTGCGAAATTTTAAGTTTCTAGGCCTAAGGTTTTGTCCTGTGAATAAAAAGTTTCAAACAAACTTGAATCCCCTATTTCACTCCCTTGGGGGTTGAATTTTGAAAAGTCCTTCCTTAGTGGATACCTACGTCTTAAGAGGAATAGGTGTGCGAAATTTTTAGTTTCTAGTTTGTGCGTTTATACATCAATCAATCACTTTTGCCTTTTAGATATATATATAGTGTATAGGTAGTGTTTGATGCACTACTATAACGTTGGTCGTCCATGACGCCGGAGTATCAAATCTCTCAGTAACAAGTAAGGTACGGAGAGCACTGGTGGTCTAGTGGTAGCGGCCCCGCCTTCCGATCCTAAGGTCGTGGGTTCGAAACCGGTCGTGCACCAATAAGTTTTTCAGTACAATAATTTATGTGCACAATGCCAGTACTCTCAAACGGTGAAGGAAAACAGGCATGTCGTTGAACCTAAAAAGTTCTATAACATGTGTCAAAAGGAAAAAGGTTGGAAAGGAGCCTCTTGAGACGCCCTTAACATCCTTTCACCACACTAATTCAAAAGAAACTAGTGACACGACAAGAAGAAAAGAAAACGTGGTGATAAACCCCGCTCACTTCGACCACGTAGCCAATACACTCACGCGGGTGGCGTAGTTAAATATAACAGAATGCCAAATAGCAATGTGGATTCTGCGGTCACTTGGGTGAATGCTATTTACGGAATTGGCCTGCAAGCCAAAGTTCGCAGATTAGTTATTTCAGCACCACAGTTGACCAAATAGCTGCTATGAGATCCAGCTTCTGGGTCTAGACTGTACAAGCTTACATAACATGACCTAGATAAGGCAAATATTAGCACTACTCATCTGGCGAAACTAAAGTTGTCGTGTTGTAGTAAAGGGGTAATTTTTTCCGGCTTTTTAAGGTCGGGTGTTCTAGAACTTTTTTTGACTTTATATGTTGGCGCTTCACCGATATTCGTGTTCGTCGTAGTTTTCCAAATACGTAGATATGTAAAAGTAGCAGAGCTCTTTGTGAAGGGCTCGTCCGGGGAAGTACTACCACCACGCTTTTTTCTGCCGCCAAGCAGCGTTGCTGTGTTTCGGTTTGAAGAGTGTTGCTGGTGTAATTACAGACACATGAGGCTTAACATCTGTATGCCTCAAGTTGACGGACGCAGGGCAGTGCATCGTAGGGCACGTTCCTATCGTGCGTGACTTACGAGGCGATGCTTTGTTATAGGTGATGGTTACCACTTAACATTAGGTTGGTCATTAGCATTTAGCTATAAGCAAGAAGCAAAATAAAAATTGTTGCCGGATCGAGATGTAAAAGGTCGGATTCATTGTATCTTGAACCGCGCCCTACGCACAGCGGATGGCATGACAATTGATGTGGAAATCACTACCCACTATGAGATGAGTTCCCATAGCGTAGGAACTCATATCGTGAGTGGGTACGCTTGAGTTTCCTCGTTAGTCTGGAAATTGTTTTGTGTAAAGCTACGGATAAACAGACGCAACAATGAAGCACCAACTACGTCATGCTTTTGTTTAGCCTAGAATACATTTCCGATCTAAATTTTTTTATACTTATGCTTTATTATGATAAAGCATTAGTACAAAAAAAATCGATCAGAAATGAGAAATGTAATGTAATGTAATGGGTAATGGTTACCATTCTGGAGTATCAATATTGTATTATAATACCTACGTTATAACAAGGTGCGGTAGGAACCAAGCCGTAAGTTTGTTGCCTGTTCTGCTAGGCTTTGGTCGCGTGAAACTGGCACCTAGAGTCACCTAGAGGCATACAGATGTTAAGCCTCATATGCCTGTAATTTCACCGGCAACCACACTCGTACCGAAACACAGCAACGCTGCTTGACGACAGAAAAGGGCATGGTGTTAGTACTTCCCCGGACGAGCCCTCCACAAAGAGCTCTACTACTCTTTCATACAAAGCAGTATAAAACAAACAGAAACATCTACACGACTATTATCCCCACGGTAGATATCCCTCAGGTCATATAAGAGTAGTAGAGCTCTTTGTGAAGGGCTCGTCTGGGGAAGTACTACCACCACTCCCTTTTCTGCCGCCAAGCAGCGTTGCTGTGTTTCAGTTTGAAGAGTGTGGTTGCCGGTATAATAACAGTCACATGAGGCTTAACATCTGTATGCCTAAAGTTGATGGACGTTGGGCAGTGCATCGTAAGGCACGTTCCTATTGGGCGTGATTTACGAGGCAATGCTTTGTTATAGATGATGGTTACCACTTAACATCAGGTGGGCCATCTACTTGTTCCATCAGCTAGTTGTATAAAAAAATTGTACCCAGTACCAACTAAAGGTTATTAGAGGATATCTAAGAGGGTAGTCAGAGTTACGTCCAAATATCACATAACAAATACCCATTATATTTGCCTAAAATTTAAGAACTGCGAAACCTTCTTCTAATTTGGAGGGCTAGCTATAATTTATTATTTTGATTACTAGCTACCCGCCCCGGCTTCCCACGGTTATTGTGGGTTATCCCTAAGAGATTATGCTTGTATTATGCATATAAACCTTCCTTTTGAATCACACTTTCTTTAAAAAAAAACCGCATCAAAATCCGTTGCGTAGTTTGAAAGATTTAAGCATACATAGGGATATAGGGACAGAAAAAGCGACTTTGTTTTATCCTATGTAGTGAAGTGATTATTTTATCTAGACTAAAAATAAAAAAAGGATTTGTTTTAAATTATATTTATATTCAATTATATAAATATTAATATATGTTATAGCATATGTAAAGTAAGGTTTCTGTCGTTTCTTCCCAGTAACTTTTTTCATCATTTCCTCGTCGTTTTCCACGAAGTTTGACAATTTCCTTATCAGCCTCGACCTTTTCGATAACCAAGTAAACAACCCTTATGCTTAAGGTTTTTGACAAAATAAATAGAAATATTTAAGTCCAAATATTTCTATTTACATACATGTATTTTTTTTATCGTACAATATGTGAGTCCAATTATTGTAACTATCTGCATTAATTTTGTAAACAGCTAAAAAATACATAAAATATTAAAAAAAATGTTTTACTAAATTTTTGTACTAAACAATTTTTTTGTTGAAAGAAAAACGGTTTCGATCAAAATTATTTTTATGTTGAGCCCTTGTTACGTAATTCTACCGTTGTTTTGATTTTTCATAACTATACAAGCATTCTCAAAATTTTTCGGTAATTTTAAGTTATTTGACGGTTGTCAGCCTCATAGAAAAGTTAAAATTTGTCTTTAAATCGACTAGCCCCCCCAGCAGTCCTAGCACGGGCAGAGGAAAAGTTGTCTTTCCACCGTTTTCATCTTCTTGTCAGTAGAAATAATTCTCTTTCTCTCCCATTGTACATTTGTTTTTCCTTAATTGTTATAATGTTTCCTATTTCGTTAGTTTGTAAGGTGTGCAATAATAGTAGCCAAGGGCTGTAAGGCATCAATTGAGATATTTAGATGAGATTTATTGAGATGCAATTGGTGCTTACACCCGAGCTAACTATTCTGCTTTACATCTTGATTGTGAGGTAAGTAGAAAAAACCGGCATTACAAGAATAAGCAATATTTAAAGTAAAAGTTTTCTATTCCAGCCTTTTTTCATTAAAACTCAAGTAAAGATCTTTTTAATTTTTTGTTTCAAGATCGAAATTGGGCTTCGCCTTTCGATATTTAAAATTGATGACTATTATACTCACACGAAGACAAGGCTGAATAGCAAAGCGACCTCTTTGGTCATTGGGCTGAATGCATGATGTCTTTGATTGCCTACTGGCAATAGACACTTCTTTCTTTCAAAAAGTTCGCGTATATCTAACCATCATACTTGATGGTATCGCGAACTTTTTGAAAGAAAGAAGCGTTTTTTTTAATTACTTACCGCGTAATAATGTAGCTAGAAAAGCCCTAGGGGGCTTTTCTAGCTACATTGTTACCCTAGAGCGCTAATTAGTCACCTACAAGCCCCATTTGGAGTTAATAAGAACCTACTTACCGAACATGAAAGATGTAAAGAATTTTCATTTATTCATTCATTCTCTTGACGATGCGTTCGTTCTCGTTATGATGGAAGAATATTCTTCACCTGACTCTTGGTTAATGATTATAGGTCTCTCTTTTCGTGTCACTATAGTTTCTTTCGAAACAGTATGGTGAAAGGATTTTAAGTGCGCCTCAAGAGACTCCTTAGGCATATAGGTGAAACTATCATCACGCTGTCAAGTTTTAACTCATCTGCTATTAATAACTACGCATTGAATATCACAATAACACGCTTACTGACTTTTACGTAAGGCATCTTCACATTGGTCACCATAATTTTAAACTAATAAAAAGATCGAGATCCTAAAGAGATTAAGATCTGATTTCACCATGCTCTGTTATATTAACAAAGGATTAAAGGGCCGTTAAATGTGTCAATATGTACGCGTTTGACATCTAAGGTTAGATTTAACGGCCTGTTTATCCTTTATTAGTAACTAACAGAGCATGGTGAAATCAGCTCTTAATATGACACAGATATAGGTCGTTGTTCGGAGAGGAATATAGATTTTTGTGACTTGGTTGAGGAACACGTGTGCCTAGATTCAACAAAAGCTAAAGGATATATTTTCAATGAAATCGACTAAGCCGAGAAAAAAAGGAAGAAACATAAGTACGGTTTGCATACCGTTTTCAACACGCTTTTATTACTTAGCTTCCATGTTCATTACACAAATGTTTATGCTCTGCTGATATAGGGATCAAACTCACAACTTACAGCGCAGAAGGTGGAGCTGACCTATTAGATAGAAAAAAAGTTCATATATCCCCTCAAATTACTCTACTTAAGATTTCTAAAGAGGGTAGGTTCAAATATTACATTTGACACATACTTACACACTTTTCAGTAATTGGTATTCGATACGTTAGAATGCCGCTGTTACTAACTGCTTTCATACCAATGGTTCGTACAATTGCTAACGTATTTTTTTTTTACATCTTATAGGTATAACGTTTGACCGCAATCTCACCTGATGTGAAGTGAAGATGTGGTCGACGACGATGTGGCACGTTTACCTAGAAAATACCTATTCACTCTTCTCTTGAAAACATAGATAGGTAAGAAATTCCATTCTTTTGCCGTACGCATAATGAACGTTGAAGCAAAGCGCTTGGTGCGGACAGATTTCGAGAAATCCATTGGTTTACGACGGGTTTCGAATCCACGACGATCAGAGAGTGTGGTTACTGTTTCTAGACCACCAGTGCTCTCAAACAGCTGTTGTTTAATTATGCATTTTCGGCAGGCAGTGTGAACGAGTGCTAGGAGTGTTTATCGTGAAGTTAATTGGAGCCCGGACAATAATTACATGAGGCCAGTAAAGCGTTAAACTCGATTTGTATTCCATCAGCGCGTGATATGTTTTAATGGCGTCATTTTGTTTGCGCGTCCTCGTGAATTTGGGTTATAATTTTTTGGAACAAATAAATAATAAGTTAATGAGTTTATTGTAGAAAATTCTTGCTTTAAATACCGTGTGTAATGTTCTTTGTTCTTTGTTCTTTCTTCAGATACGATGTACCGCGAGCTCCCATTTGTATGAGTTTCAATAATATAAATGTTGGTGGACTTTCCACACAGCACCATCTAGCCCCAAACTAAGCAAAGCTTGTAATAACCAACTTATAAAAATAACCGACTTCATGTACACAAAAAAGCGCTAAGTCAATTTTTTTTTTTATTCTACTACTAGCTAATTGAACAAGCATTTGGGCCACATACAAAGCCTCGTAAGTTAAGCACAATAGGAATGTGCCCTACGATGCACTGCCTTGCGTCTATCAACTTGAGGCATACAGATGTTAAGCTTCATGTGCCTGTTATAACACCGGCAACCACACTCTTCAAACCGAAACACAGCAACGCTGCTTGGCGGCAGAAAAAGGCGTGGTGGTAGTACTTCCCCGGACGAGCCCTTCACAAAGAGAACTCTTTAATTTCGATAAAATATGTATTTTCTTTTACTTATTTATTTATTTCAAGTACATATACGGGACCACTTAAGTTAAGCTTAGGTATGACCTACCTAGCAAAAAAATAATCATCATAATCAATTTATAATAATAATTGACGGAGTAATCACGTAAAAAAACAAACAATCGAATTGAGATCATCCTTATTTTTTTAAGGTGATACAAAAAACAGATCTGATAGAATACTTATAATACTTTTTTTTAATTAGGAATACTATACAAATTAAAATAAACTTTTAAAATCATAAAAAAAATATTTTAAAGTAAATATTTTTAAGTAGTTTTTTTATATTAAAATATTTATTATTAATTATTGGGTTACTTTACTATAAAGGTATTTGTCACTGTTTCGAAAGAAACTAGTGACGACAAAAAAAGATTATCGCAGCGAAAGAAAATAACACCGCGTAAACGAAGTCACGAGCATTTCTCTAGTACATTATACAATAAAAAACTGAGACAAGGCACTTTTAAGTGGAACCTAAAACAGAAATAGATTCTATAAATAGAATTATTAGAATCTATTCTTGCTCTTCTATTCAGAAGTTTCAAAGTCAAAGTCAAAGTATACCTTAAATCAAATACACAACGACTATTTGCGAACGTTTTGTAAACGGCAAAGTTTTAGCTCCATAATAATTCTAAAGCCAAAGTCAAAGCTTATAGTTATAAGAACTTAGTATTTACAACTAAAAACTTATGGTATGGTTCTCATTCTCTCAAAATCCTACTAATATTATAAACGCGAAAGTTTGTAAGTATGGATGGATGGATGGATGGATGGATGTTTGTTACTCTTTCACATAAATACAACTGAATGGATTTTAATGAAACTTTACAATAATATAGCTTATAAATCAGAATAACACATAAGGCTACAATTTATAAAGATATTGTGTGACTAATCCTGCGCAGACGAAGTCGCGGGCACCAGCTTGTAGAACAATAATATAATACGCCGATGACTTTGGAGGCGGGAGGTGCGATTGACCGCGAAGGGCACGGGCTCAATGCTCGCGTCGGCAAATGTATATTTATAAATATCCAGCAAATATTTTGTCGGTCAAGTTTAGATACCACAATTTAACACAATTCGGAAACGCGCTTGTAATTCCTCTGGTATTGTACGCGTTCGGATACGGTAACCGCTTTCCATCAGGTGGGCTTAAGCTTGTATGTCTACTTTGTTGTTACAACAAAATATATGTTTTACTAGTATAAATAATAATGGTCCTTTTAGTTTCTAAGATGCAAGATTTTCTGGAAGAGAGCTATAGCAAGCATATTGTATATGTCGCAGCCAACTGGCCGTTTGGTTGAACGGCGCCCTTCAGCTAACTACCTGAATGATGCCTGAACATTTAAAGACTTTCCTAGTCAAGCCGTTAATAAAAAAAAAATCAAGTCGGTTATAAAAAAAAACCTAACAACCTATTGTACCTTTTGAGGCTTGAGTTGATTGAATGGCGGATTAAACCAGTTGGCTGCCATATATACTGCACTTAGTTATTTTTTATATTGTTTCAGGTAAATCTTAATGAGAGGCGCGAGTAAGTATTTTCATCTATGCAGGTTTTAAGGTTATGGAATAATTTAGGCAGCCGTAAACGCTAGCTTCCATTTATGAGAAAACCTAAAGCTACCGAATGTAAACGAGCTCCTACGCTAACTTTACGGCTACAGAGACTGAACTTAATGGGTGTCGCAAACATCTTAACGCAAATCGCCCACATTAGCCACACTACGGTATTTGTCACGTGATCCCCGCACAATGTCATACACAACCAGAAATGCAACTTTAGGTAACGATTTTGCACTCATTCATGATGTTTTAAGAGAGTGTGAAGGGCTCGTCCGGGGAAGTACTAGAACCACGCGTTTTTCTGCCGCCAAGCAGCGTTGCTGTGTTTCGGTTTGCAAAGTGTGGTTGCCGGTGTAATTACAGGCACATGAGGTTTATCATCTGCATGCCTCAAGTTGATGGTCCGTGACTTACGAGGCAATGCTTTGCTATAGGTGATTGTTACCACTTAACAACAGGTGGGCCATCTGCTTGTTCAATCAGCTAGGTATATAAAAAAAATGCTAATAAGGTTGTTAGAATTTTTTTGCTGCGTCTCAAGTTGATGGACGCAGGACAGTGCATTGTACGGCACGTTCCATCGTGCGTAACTTGCGGGGCAATGCTTTGTTGTAGGTGATGGTTACCACTGCACATCAGGTGGGCCGTCTGCTTGTTCCATCCATTCAACCATTCCATGCAAATAGTATAAAAATAAAATAAAAATAAAACATCTTTGTGCTACGAACGGCTAAGCAGACTTCGATACGAGCGTTTTACTATCTACGGGAAGGAGGAATAGCTTATGTCGCTAACGAAAAGCAGTATTCTTTATTACCTTGACCGGAGCACACAAACGAGATAGTGGATTTCAATAAAATGGGATAGCTCTTACTCTGCGTATACTTAATCTACGTTGGATCTGAAGAGTTCTGTAAAAGAGTTAAGTCGGCGTCACTGAAAACCAGCGCCATACAAGCCACTAGGCTCATATGGCAAATGCTGAGTGGAAGCCTTTTTTACGACACTATATTCATAATGTCTTCTAGTGTATCTTTGTTTTTTTTTAATTTTATCATTATATTTTGTGTCTTTAAATAAATATTTTCTATTTCTATTTAAATAAGGTATTTTGAAAAATGTTTATTACGTAACCAATATGAGGCAAAATGCAGGTGTTTTCCTGTTTCAATTTAAATTGAATAGAGTTCGGCTTCGCGTGAACTTAGTGAAGACCGTTTTAATTTAGATTTTTATTTGTCAATTTGTATCTACTTCGATTTCAAAGTTCATTTATAAATTTTTTGAGGAACTTTTGTCAGTTCCTTCTTTCTGTTTGCGAGACACATTTGTGAAAAGATAAATTGTATGGAATTGACACACACAATTACTTACACCTCATTGCAGGGGGGAGGCTAAACACCGCATGCCTCTTATGGAGTATTGGACGAGAGCGCATAAGCGGTTCTCTTAGGCATTGTTGTATTAAGATTATTCGTATTAGTTATGTGTATTTTGTTGCTTATTGTGTTAATTATTTTATGGACTTGTTATGTGGTCTGAAATAAAAATATTGAATTGGCAGATACTCACGCCAAACGAATGTACTTTTTGCTAAAAAAGAAGAAGTTTAAGTTGAATGCTATTTTTCGTTCAATTTATATTTCCGCAGACGTGACCCCCAACAGAAAGTAGGATTTCTCTAGACCTTTGCTCAGTACCATCATGACCTCTTTCTCTGCCTACTGCTGTTGAGATTTTATAGTTATTTATTATGTTTGTTAGAAGATGTTTCTCCTGAAGCAGTATCCTAGCTTGGAAATCTGAACATTGACTTGTTAATGAAATTGATTTAATAATTTAGGTTGAGAATATTACCATATTGTAATGATGTCATACTATTAAATAAGTAATAATGGCCCACCTGATGTTAAGTGGTAACCATCACCTATAACAAAGCATTACCTCGTAAGTCACGCACGATAGGAACGTAACCTACGATGCACTGCCCTGCGTCCATTAACTTGAAGCATAGGTACAGATATTAAGCCTCATGTGCCTGTAATACTTTATTTGTTTTTTTAGCTTTAAAACCTCCGATACTGACTTGCTCACTACACTGTGATCATTAACATGATGAGGAACGTAAATAGTGTTGGGTTCCCGAAGGCTTTGGGTTTTGTGACTCAGAGCCGCGTGAGCCTATAGCTTCATAAAAAGCGGTGATAAGACGCAGACTACTGTCGAACAACTTCTAGCTTGCTCATTTAAACTCACTTAACATTAAAATTTCTAAAGATATATGAAAGTTTTAAGAGTAGTAGAGCTCTTTGTGATGGGCTCGTCCGGGGAACAACTACCACCACGCCTTTTTCCGCAGCGTTGCAGTATTTCGGTTTGAAGAGTGTGGTTGCCGGTGTAATTACAGGCACATGAGGTTTAATATCTGTATGCCTCAAGTTCATAGTCGCAGGGCAGTGCATCGTGGGGCACGTTCCTATCGTGCGTGGCTTGCGCGGCAATGCTTTGTTATATGTGATGGTTACCACTTAACATCAGGTGGGCCATCTGCTTGTTCCATCGGCTAAATGTATAAATAAAACGCAAACAAGTTTGCCTACCTTAAAGTTTTCGTACCTAATCATAAGTTTGAATTAATTTAACGGTTTGAATCAAAATTATATTTTTGCCGAACCTCTGTAAACCTTCGTTAATTGCGATTCTTCATAAATAAGTTGAGTGATTTCATATCTTATATGTGATGGTTACCACTTAACATCAGGTGGGCCATGGTTGTATAAAAAAAAAAACTTTCAAAATGTTGAAACGTTTGAGCGAGTGAGTAGTACATTAATAGTTTTCCATTCATCATCATCAGCGGGGGATCTACTGCTGGACACAGGCCTCACCAATTTTTATTTTATTTTTATTATACAAGGTGTTCCATAAATTGTGTATATAAACTTCAGGGGGCTAAAGTACCCATCAATATGAACAACTTTTTCTGAGGAACCAACACTGTGAACGCGAAAAAAAAACAGCTGTTTCATACAAAAGTTCAATACCTACCAGGCTAAAATGTATGAAACAGCTGTTTTTTTTTCGCGTTCACTGTGTTTGTTCCTTAGAAAAAGTTGTTCATATTGATGGGTACTTTAGCCCCCTGAAGTTTATATACACAACTTATGGAACACCTTGTATATTTAACAAAAACCATTTTTTTTTGGAATCCACAGTTTTTTGGAAGCACGATTGTGAACCTCCACCATCCATTCCACGATCTTCGTATCTCAATGGAATCATTACTAGATACTTCTTCGATATGCGTGTCATTGTATCTCACAAGTGTCTTTATTTTAGATGGTCGAAAAGTGCGTGCGCTGTTTTATTACGTGCAATACAAAAGCGCACGCTATTGTTGCTATTGTTGATGGAGCGGTAACAGTTGCTCAACAGGCAACTGTTACCGCTTACGAATTACGAATGATAAAAGTGCGTGTGTGCGTGGGCAAGTAAGTGTTTATTGCAAACTGGATGCGAGGTGGATTAGTTTGGGATGAGTGTGTGTCCATTCTTTATTCATACAAAAGAACGGTAGGCTTGGTCGCGTAGAACTGGCACCTAGATTCACTTAGCTTTAAGACGTTTCAAAGTGATCCTTGGGATTCAATGGAATAAATACCTTTTGACTTTGATACTATCCCTTTTAACTCCATACGGGTAGGTGATACGGGTGGAACTTTCGAACAAATATAGTTCGTAACCTAGATGAGTATAAAGTCTACGTTTTAACCCTAAAACTAACCAAAACGGGGTAGAAACATAAACGAACCCAATTTTTCTTTTATCACATCATCATTTCAGCCCGTTTGCACCCACTGCTGAGTACAGGCCTCCTCTTTAATACGCCACTCTTTCCGGTCCCTTGGGAGTATCATCCATCCATTTCCATCCATTTTTTTTATCTAATGATCGTCTGACGATTCTTACGCTACCGAGACAAACGAGCCCAAATAAAGATAAAACGCCTTAAATACTCATGATATTAATCCAGCGCTACACTGAACCTATCTAGGTTGGGTGCAGCATTAAGCTGAGACGACGTCCATTTTGCCACGCACAACGTACCTAATCTGTCTATTAGTGTAGGTACCTATTGCCGGTTCTATGTAACTATTTTTTATAAAGAACTATGTAATATTTTATTATTCAATCAATCAGTATTGCTTCAATCAATCAATCAATCAGTATTACCTCCAAGATTTATCTACCTGTCTTTCAGCTTTATAAAGGTACCTATCTACCCACTGTTATTGTTTTTGTTGTGGGTCAAATAAATATGCTTTTTTTTTTTTAATTACTACAAATACGCGAGTGAAGCCGCGGGCGAAGTTAGTACACCATATTTAGACCCTCTGCCCTTGTGAAGTTCTTGGAAACTCATATTAAAGTGGAGGGCGTGTCAGTGGGTCAAGAGGCAAGTTATGATAAGCAGAAACGAAGCGCGGAAACACCAAGAAGCCTAATACAAAAGTTTCTTTGACTTGTAAAACGAGAGTGCTACTTGAATAGTAATGCTTTAGTGAGTTGCTGTTCACTGGCCTATAGTCGCGTTAAGGTCTTCGCACATTATAACAACTCCACGCCAACGCGGCAGCAACTCTACTCACACTCTAGTAGTATTTTAGTGTACGATGCGTAGGCCACTCGTCGTACACTACTTTAATATCATTTTTTGAAATTAAACCTTGAACATATGACACAGGGCTTAAATTTCAATATTTGGCATAGAGTCGAGTCGCCGTTGAGTTGTTTTAATGTGCGAAGACCTTTAAAGACTCGCTGCAAACTCGGTCATAAATTATCGGAACGAGACAGTAATATTGCTCTCTATCTCGCACTTGGGAGAACGGCACAATCCTTTTGTTTGAGCGCAGAGATGTGCATTATTGGAATCGATAAGAACTATCGATACATGACCTCTCCGACCGCGCAACCACCGGGCGCTCTCGCTGAGTCATTCTTTTTATCGATAACGTGCATGCGCCCGCGCCGAGAACTCTCAACACTAGTTTTAAGATGATTTATGACCGAGTTTGCAGCGAGTGTTTAACTCAATGAGTAGTAAGTTTTTTTTTATAAAACTAGCTGATGGAGAACCGCCCACCTGATGTTAAGTGGTAACCATCACCTTTAACAAACCATTACCTCGTAAGTCACGCACGATAGGAACACTGCCCTGCGTCCATCAACTTAGGCATACGCCAGTTAAGCTAGTACTTTATTTTTAGAGTATTTTGACGTGGTATACAAATGAATACCAAATGTATTCATATGAGGCAAGTCTCATACAAATGTATTCCTCAAAGTTAGCCCTGTCACTGTTTGTCACCCTGTTTGTAAGAGATGGCAATATTTTTAACACTGTATATCTTTTGGTTTTTATAAGTAAGGTCGATAATCTCTACGTGATAGAATCCGAAATGAGGATAACTATAGAAGGCCCTCGGCTCTCAGAATAAGCAAGTTGAAGTGAACTATCTGTCGTCTGTAATCTGACGTCTAGTGGTAGCCTTCCGATCTTAAGATAGTGGGTTCAAAACCGATCGTGCACCAATGAATAAGAGCACCATTAACTTGAAGCATAGGTACAGATATTAAGCCTCATGTGCCTGTAATACTTAATTTGTATTTTTAACTTTAAAACCTCCGATACTGACTTGCTCACTACACTGTGATCATTAACATGATGAGGAACGTAAATAGTGTTGGGTTCCCGAAGGCTTTGGGTTTTGTGACTCAGAGCCGCGTGAGCCTATAGCTTCATAAAAAGCGATGTTAAGATGCAGACTACTGTCAAATAACTTCTAGCTAGCATATTTAAACTTGCATAACATTTAAATTTCTGAAGATATAAAATGTCTGAATTAAGTTATGAAAGTTTTAAGAGTAGTAGAGCTCTTTGTGAAGGGCTCGTCCGGAGAAGTAGAACAACCACGCCTTTTTCTGCCGCCAAGCAGCGTAGCTGTGTTTCGGTTTGAAGAGTGTGGTTGCCGGTGTAATTACATGCACATGAGGCTTAACATCTGTAAGCCTCAAGTTGATGGTACGAGTCACTGCCCTCAACGGAAGTTGAGGGCAGTGCATCGTTATGCACGTTCCTATCGTGCGTGTGTAGCGCAACACTAGCTGCGCACGCGCCCATCCCTAACGCAACCGGTCCTGGACGACAGAGACTTACAAGGTAATGCTTTGTTATAGATGATGGTTATCACTTAACATCAGGTGGGCCATCTGCTTGTTCCATCAGCTATTATATAAAAAAACACTGAGCCAATACTCTCAAACGGTGAAGGAAAATATGGAGAAGAATGTCGTAGAACCTAGAAAGTTCTAAAACAATATCAAGTCCTCGAAAAGAGCCTCTTTCGCACTTTACACAAAATTCTTTCACCACCGTATCGAAAGAACCAGTGACACGGCAAGAAGAGGAAAAACTCAAAGGAACCAAATCAATTCCCAATCCTGAATATTTGTGCCGATTACAGGACCTCGCTGTTTGCACAGGATGCAATCTCGGGAAACGAACCCTGTATACACAGCTCGCCCACGCTGTTGACGCGCTTTGGACCTCTATTTGCACTGTGGCTGTGAATTACATAGGTATAGGCTTTATATTCATTCATGTTCTTTGAATGGACGGGAGTATTCAAGTTTCAATGCTGTGTACATTCACAACATTCACTTGTTTGTTTGAAGCGCTTGTGCGCTACAGATGTGGTAATGTGAAGCTGAAATTTATATAATATACAAAATTGAATTTATTCGGAACAAAAAAAGACTGAAACATCCGTAGTAGAGTTTCAGCTTTTGTTTTTAAGAGATATTTTAATCAACTGTTTTGTTTGTATTACTGTAAAATGCACGTTAATTTTATAAAAGTTTTGCTTACTTATCTACACTAATATAATAAAGAGGAAAGATTTGTATTTTTGTTGTTTTGTATGTAACGAATAGGCTCAAAAACTACTGGACCGATTTCAAAAATTCTTTCACCATTACCTCTAGAATGCTATTTTATCTTTGAGTAACATAGGCTATATTTATTACTAGAAAAAATTAGGGATCGCTTCTAAAATCTCAATAATGTAACCCAAGGTGTATAAAAATTGGTCTTTCATCGCATGCGCTGCGGAAACTATAGGCGATAGAACACAAATATGTTCTACAATATTAAAGAACACATCAATACCTACAAAAAACTCAGCAATACCATGTGTCTAACTATCGTAGTTATGTTACTATAACTTCTTTTTTGCATTTTAAAAGTTGATAGAAATGCAGACCAAAATCAGACCATGTTACTCATACCTTTATATTATTCATTATCCAAATAAATAATTTCGTATTCAAGACTATTTTAATACCTATAGATTACTTCTTGAACTTTTCAAATCGGACATTCCATTCAAAAGATATAACGAAATTAAAGTAGTTCGCTTTAAAAATATTATTAGCGAACGCGCGGTTCCAAGTCTAAGTTTATCCTAAAATGTTCAAAAAAATTATATCCACCCATGCGAAGCTGGGATAGGCCGCTAGGCCCTTATAATTCAAAGTATCGCTATATATATCATATATCATATATATCATATAAAAATTTACATTTCAAACTCATATTTATATTTCACCGTCTACATTTTACTGCCACCGCTGTCGCTGCGCATCATCATAATCACCTGAAGAAGTCCACTGTCATCCCCTGTACAGTGTACATCTCTCACGGCCTCTCCTATACATTTCCTAGGAAGCACGATTCTGAACCCTCCCCATTCACCGACTTCCCGCAATCCCCACAATATCGTCGGTCCAACGGGTAGGGGCGTCCTACGCTTCGCTACAGATTGTTCTAAGAAAATAGCCCCCCCAGCCCAGCGTACCGAAAACCCACCATCCACATTAGTTAGATGACTTCGGAGTTCTGCGATATTATCGACTTAGTTTCGAAGTTCCAAGTACACCCACTGAGCCTATTGTGTGAAAGCGGAGTTAGACACTGTTGGTACAGTCGTCTATTTACATAGAGCTGCTATTATATCAAAGTAGATCTGCGTCACGATTCAGTCGAGCAGATGTGCGAGTAATATTCAAATTCAAATGAAATAAGCGTTTCGAATCGTGAGTGAAATTCTGTAAACTATGGAATGATATATAAATAGAATATATAAATTCAACGTCCAAACTATCCCTCTCAGTCATCCTAAAAGAATATTGAGTTGGTACTAAGAGATCTGAGGAAATATGTTATGTACAAAAAGATCGATATTATTTTAAAGGGTTAGTGATTCTTTCATTATAGCAGGCTTAGGCTTAAGGGTTAGGCTTCGGTTACCGCTTTCCATCAGGTGGGCCGTAAATATTTAAGTTCGTCTACTTAGTTGTTTGTATAAAATATTTTTATGCAACTACCACAAGAAAAATTCCAACAAACTTTAAAATGATTTTGCTCGCTAGCTCCTAGCTGTTAGAGGTCTTATGCTTGAAAACGTTCGAGTTATAACATGAATTTCACTAATTTGCCGGTGGCAAACGAGCAGTCGAGTAATTTTCATCGTGTTTCGTCATACTAATGTCGACTGTTTTCGACCATAAGGCCCCGGATCTGAGTCTTAAGACGCTTAAGAATATTTTAGAGTATACGGTTTATTTGCACTATTCAAATGACTTAAGTTATGCAATGACAGTCACTGTATGTCAATGAAGTGTCAGCATTAGCTAGGCTCATTAGACTTGAAAGGATCCGCTATGGTGTTCAAGTATGAGAAAAAAAGTTAATGTAGTCAATGTTTTATGCATTCCGTAAGTTGGCATATGTCCTGTTTTCTATTGCTACGTAATTTATGCAAGTTAAATCCTTTCAGAATCGGACCAAATTGATTTTTATTTGATTTTGAATATGAAGAAAACCGTAACAGATTCATGACTTTGTTTCTCAGATACGGTAGATTTTTTTTTAAAGATAAAAATGTTTATTGCATTACAGTTGAAATAGCAGTTCATCATCATCTTCCTGACCTTATCCCACTTCATGTGGGGTCTTACTAGGCAATTCTTTGTTCTATAACCAAGCCTTGCCACTTATGATGGTTACCATTTAACATCAGGTGGGCTATCTGCTTGTTCCATCAGCTAGTTGTATAAAAAAAACTAGCCTATACATTTCAATTTCCAGGCATACCTAATATGATGTACTTTCTCGTAATGTTATGAGATTATTTTAAAAATTTAACTCTAAACGTGTACTCGTTATGTATTAAACTAGTGGTTCGCCCCGAACTGAGATCTCGTGATGCGACCCGATGAACGCACCAAAACTTTGAGTTGGTGGTAGTCAGAGGCAAGTCCAAACATTATGTTTGGACTTGCCTCTGACTACCGCCTGCTAACTTGGTATGGTTACCAAGATTCAACTCTATTGGCCTATTTATTGAAGAGTTCAGTTGAACAGACCTTGGCTCCATCATCAGACCTGGTCGTTGTCACCATTTTATGGAAACTGAGTACCTCCTTAATTCATTTCAAGAAAAAAAAATAAGAAAAAGCAAAGGAACTGGCCGACCAGTAGAAAAACCTTGATTTCAACGAAACTCTTAGAGATGGGAGCTCTTGGATCGCTGGTTATCTTAATTTAACTTTTTTGTTGTATCTCGAAAACCAAGCCTCCCAGAAAAAAAGTAAAAATTGTTTTGGAATGTCCAAACAAATCCTTTTCTTATGACATGTAACTTGATTTTTTTATGTAACTTTTTTTATTTTTGCCCTCTTCAAAAACCCCATATCTTACTAACCCTTCATCCGATTTTACTCTTATACTTACCAGTGAATTTCTCAAGTACAAGCTATCGACTTATCAAATTTCATGCAGATCGGATCAACGGTTCGAAAGTTATCGCCAGACAAGCATACATACATACATACATACATAAAATGCCAAATCGCCCAAGTTAAAACTAGATCTTCGTTCGCTTCGCTCACTCGATCAATAAATAAACAAACCTATAACCTAGAACAAAGCTTTGATAGAAATGCTTTGAGTATAGATTTCTCTGAGATTTTTACTCCGACATATAATACGTGGGACGCACATTCAAGTTTGAAGATTCAAACAGTTCTAACGTTCTGACGTCACGTATGGAGATGAGTGATGCGACCTTCGTCCAGCATTCTAGTTCGGAGTGTGATTGAGGGTCCTCTAAGGACTTTTTATGATTTACTGGCCTTATTTAGATTCTGATCAGGAACGCTTTTGATGAAGAGGCTTTTTTGCTTGAAAAGGGAATACGTTTTTTGAAATATTATTTCAGTTACATTGAAAGTTACTAAAATTGAGAAATAAATTCATTACCCTCAGCTTAAAGTATATAATTATAAGTGGTTTCAAAAGAAACGAATCGTATATTTTGTCGTATTTTAAAAACTAAAGCCCTTTCAAATAATTATAATTATTTATTCTTCCTTTACTTATGTTAATTCCTACTTTAATATAAATATAGTTTTTATACTCGAGAAGAGTATAAAAATTATCTTCTAGTCTTCTTCTTGTCATGTCACTAGTTTCTTTCGAAACAGTGTGTTGAAAGGATTTACTTACATTTATTTATTATTATTATGTTTTTAAAAAGAGCTGTTTATTTTTTATTTCTGCATATGGTATTGTATACTTCTGTTGTATGGCATCTCGTTCAACTTGTTGTCTCGGAAGGTAATAGCTGAAAATCAGTACTTTGCTAATGAGCAATTTTATGCGCTGAGCTATTACCTTTTTGTCTAACTGCAACACACACATGGACCTAAAAATCCTTATTATTGTTTGTTTTATTTGTTTTTTTTTTATGCTGATTTTGTATTTTTGTGTCTATGTATTATAGTCGCGTTAAACTCTCGCTGCAGGCTCGGTCATAAGTTATCGGAACGAGACAGCAATATTGCTCTCTCTCTCTCGCACTTAGGAGAACGGACGATCCTTTTGTTTAAGCGTGTGTTAAGATGATTTGTGACCGAGTTTCCAGCGGGAGTTTTACGCCACTATAGGTTGAGCACTGACCGAGTTTGCAGCGAGAGTTTAACGTGACTATAGTTAGGTAAATAAATGTATTATCGATATATCTATCTACTTAAGTGCGCCTCAAAGAGGGTCCTTTCAAGCAGGGAATTTTGATACTGTATCAATTTAATTGTATGTTGTATGTTAATTTGTTTATCTCCCTATCTAATTTAAAAAATCTTTTTTGAAAACCTCTTGACGCATTTTTTTTTACTTTTTAGGTTTTGTCACGATGTTTTCTTTCAGCGTTTGACAGTACTGGCACTATGTACATATTAGAAAAACAAATTGGTTCATGGCCGGTTTCAATACAAAAGGGATATTGGATATTATCTGTGGGATTTATTGCGTCCTAAAAGTTATCACCTGTGTTGGATTTGCACTCTTGAGTGCCCCTTTGTACATTATTTATCTACACTAATATTATAAAGAGGAAAGATTTGTATTTTTGTATGTAACGAATAGGCTCAAAAACTACTGGTCCGATTTCAAAAATTCTTTCACTATTAGAATGCAACATTATTCTTGAGTAACATAGGCTATATAATATTTTCAAAAAAATCAGGGATCCTTACTAAAACTCCAATAATGTAACCCAAGGTGGAAAACAAAAACCTTACATCGCGTGCGCTGCGAAAACTATTGATGATAGAACAAAATAATGTTCTATGATTTTGTAGAACACAGCATATGTCTAACTATTATAGTTATGACACAATAAGTGTTCTTTTATTATAAAAATTTAATTGAAATGCCGCCGCTAGAAAAGGGTCTTTATTTGTACCTTGGCATTAATCCTTATACAAATAAATCATTTCATATTTAAGACGATTTCAATACCTATAGATTATTTCTTAAATTTTTCAAATCGGACATTCCATTCAAAAGATATGACGATATTAAAAGTGTTAACGGGTCCACGGATCACGCACGGGGTGCGATTTCACTCACTCAAGGGCGTGCAAATGTATATCAATAAATGTATGACCACTCATGCGAAGCTGGGACAGGCCGCTAGTATAACATAATTTTACGGTACACATACCTACATACATAATTCAACATTATATTTAATTTGCATCTTATTTATGTAACAGAGGTTACATAAGATGCAATACTATTGTTTTTACATTATCGTGTATATTATTTGATAGATTTGCACAGATCCCAAGCAGGAAAACAATCATTGTAATAACAGAACTAATAATTATTATTTGGTTCCTTAAAAAACGCCGACGCCAATTAGCGGTCGTAAAATCGTAACCATAGCTCATTTTTTTCAAATGATTAATTCATCTATTTAACAAAATTACGGCGATAGCATTGAAAGGTAATAAACTTAGAAATAAATAAATAATTGAAAGCCGGGTTTTGTAAAAAAACATGTTTCGAGGTTAAAAAAAGACCAGGAGATAATTTATATGACAAATGTGATCAAAAGCAGCTGCTCCTTTTTTCCTCTCGCATTTACTCGACGTACGTCTCATTAGCTGTCTCACTCACATCTCTTCTACACTAATATTATAAAGAGGAAACCTTTGTATTTTTGTATTTTTGTATTTTTGTATGTTTGTATTTTTGTATGTAACGAATAGGCTCAAAAACTACTGGTCCGATTTCAAAAATTCTTTCACTATTAGAATGCTACATTATCCCTGAGTAACATAGGCTATATTATATTTTCAAAAAAATCAGGGATCCTTACTAAAACTTCAATAATGTAACCCAAGGTGGAATACAAAAACCTTACATCGCGTGCGCTGCGAAAACTATTGATGATAGAACAAAATAATGTACTACGTTTTTGTAGAACACGTCATCATCTACAAAAAATGTCGCGACAGCATATGTCTAACTATTATAGTTATGTCACAATAAGTGTTCTTTTATTATAAAAAAATAATTGAAATGCCGCCGCCAGAAAAGGGTCTTTATTTGTACCTTGGTATTAATCCTTATCCAAATAAATCATTTCATAATTAAGACGGTTTCAATACCTATAGATTACTTCTTAAATTTTTCAAATCGGACATTCCATTCAAAAGATATGACGAAATTAAAAATGTTAACGGGTCCACGGGTCACGCCCGGGGTGCGATTTCATTCACTCAAGGAGAAGCGCGTGCAAATGTATGAAATAAGTAGACGCGAGGCTCGAACCCACGCTCTAAGTTTATCCTAAAATGTTCAAAAAATTTATGACCACCCATGCGAAGCTGGGACAGGCCGCTAGTTATATATATAAAAAAAAATGCTGTTTGTTTTTCTCGTTAAAACTCGAGAACGGCTGGGCCGATTTAGCTGATTTTGGTTTTGAAATGTTTGTCGTAGTCTAGGGAAGGTTTAAACGGTGAGAAAATATGAAAAAATTGCGAGGAGAGGGGATACGAAGTAGACCCGGTCATCTAGTAAGTAATAAACATTTAAATCATTGACATTAGTATTTCCAAGATACATTACACCCACCGCCAAAATAAAGCGGTATTCTCTTTTTAGAAATGCAGGACTTTAGTCAAACAAAAAGCTGAATGACTACACGTATGAAGCATTGGAATGTTAAGTGCATTGCTAGTAACACCAAAGGCAACAGTGTAAGTACCTTCCTACCTAGTTACTAGCGTTTGTTCATCGAAACATCAGTTTATTCTCACGTAGGTACTTTATTATTACTATTTTGAAATGAAATCTCTCTATCTTGTCGTGTCACTAGTTTCTATCGAAACAGTGTGATGAAAGGATTTTAAGTGCGCCTCAAGAGGCTCCTTTCGAGCACTTGACACATGTTATAGAACTTTTTAGGTTCTACGACATGCCGGTTTCCTAACGATGTTTTCCTTCGCCGTTTGAGAGTACTGGCATTGTACCACTGGCATTTTTGAACAGAAAAACTCATAGGTGTACGACCGGTTTTGAACCCACGACCTTAGGATCGGAAGGCGGGCCGCTGCCACTAGACCAGCAGTGCTCTCAGCTTGAAATAAAATGTTTATTTGCGAGAAATATGGTTACAAGTTACTTCTTAGTAGGTAGGTTGTTTTACATATTTCACCAAATCATTGGCATGCAAATTTTTACTTTAGTACAATTCAATAATATTATCATTAAATTAAATTACATAATAAATTGACAATGAATAAATCAAATTAGTAAATCAGGTAAGTACAAATTCAATTACTCAATTTATAAAAAAAATATATTAACAGTATTAAAAATTAAGGCCATAATTTTAACTTTGTTATAAATTGTACGATTGGTAAGTTTTCTATTTCAATGGGCACTTTATTAAATATTTGTCCGCATATAGGAAAATAGTTTTTTTTTATTTAAAGTAGAGGTAGTTCTAGGTTTGTCATAAAAGGATCATACAAATAGTTTACAAAGGATTAAGGATGTTACTCCTCCTTACCAAGTACTTATAACCCAGCAGTAAATCAAGTTTTTATGGTGAATCAAAATCCAAAATTCTGAAAAAAAAAATAGTCTGTGTTAGCGGCGGCCGTGTATTGTCCAAAATAAATGCATTTTCGTTCTTTATTTATATTGTAAGATAACTACTGAAAAATGTGGGCATGTGTTGAATGAAATATTATTATACGACCATATGAGGACCTAATAGAAGACTCTCTGACTATGCTTTTTACACCTCCTCAATGATCTTGTCACCAATGGAATATCTACCGTACGTGAATACAACTGTTAGCCTGTTCTAATCAGATGTCAAGACACTCACCATTTCAGCTATTACATCGAATTAGATAGAGATAGCAAGTGACTTGACATGCGATTAGTTTTGATCGGGGTTTCAGAAGCCGGCCGTTAGAAAACAATATTATTTAACTAACCCTTTGCAAAAAATATGGTTACTGAAATTGCTCAGTAATTTATACCCAACTGCGGTTACTGAATTTTAATTTAGCTCGCGAAGCGGATGTTTCGTTCTGGTTAAACAAAAGTCGTCAAATGACGGCCGCTATAGTAGCATAGACAAGTTTTGCGATAATCGGCTCATTTCTCGATTTTGTCTGTTTCGTGGTCTGTGGGCATGACCCCGTCGTATGATCGCGGGTTCAAATCCAGTCATGCAGTAGTGGATATATTTGAAAAAACTCGTAGCATCGTTGGTCTAGTGGAAATGACCTTGCCTCTTGATCGTATGATCGCGGGTTCAATACAGTCGCGCAGTAGGCAATGAATATTTCTGTTAAAAAAAATACAAAAAATTGCTAGTGCAAACAGTGAAAGAAATCGAGCAGAGTAATTTCTGTACATAACCCTTCCATTTCTTTTTAAAACACCCGCGACAAAATGTTTTTTTCTGAACGATTTTCTGTTATGAAAGAAACATTACCGTTCATCGTATATAACAAAAAGCATCGAAAAAGCGCTCGTCCGGGGAAGTACCTTATTCTGCCGCCAAGCAGCGTTGCTGTGATTCAGTTTGAAGAGTGTGGTTGCCGGTGAAATTACAGGCACATGTGGCGTAACATCTGTATGACTCAAGTTGATGGACGCAGGGCAGTGCATCGTAGGGCACGTTTTTATCGACCGTGGCTTATAGGTGATTAGTGTTGGGTAGGACACAGTTTCAAAACGAGTTTGTATGAGGCCCTCGTTCTTGTTCATGAGGTGGTACAATGTCATGCTTCAAATGTCATATTGCGAATTATGTAGTACTAGTTCGCTCTACTCATTTCATTTGTCATCCAGGAAAGTTTGTCTTGAGTTACCTACTGTTGAGGTGTCTTGATGAGTGTCTAAATTATCTTTTTCAGGCGCACTAAAAGTCCTTTCACCTCACTGGTTCGAAAGAACTAGTGAAACAACAAGAAGAAGAAGAACTAACATATTATATTATCTACTTAAATGTACTTAATGTACCTTTAATTAAACCTATCTACTTCATATTTACAGTTATAATAAAAAAACTGTTCTAAGTTTCCATCAATCAATCGACATCAAGCACAAAATTTTTCGTTACGTCAATTACTAACTTACGTCATATGACACTGATGTCATTTCATCGTGATACGAGCCTCATTTCTGTCACACAATACATCAGTTCACTCACTCCCTAAAATGAAAGATTTATATTTTCCTCGTTTGTCGCAGTCAAACAGTGAGCACTTCGTCTGAGAGTGAGTATGACAAAAATTTTGAGGTGGTACAAGGATTGAACATGAGGACCGGGACATTTTGGAGTGAATGAGGGCCTCAAAAGAGGTGCCTCACGTATGTCCTACTCAACACTATAGGTGATGGTTACCTGCTTGTTCCACTAACAAGTTGTATAAAAAACAGTTAGTAAGTAAGACACCGTCAAACAGCGGCAGCCGCTTCATGGACGGAAAGCAAAACGCTCATACCCGCTGGAGATCTGCCAGAAGCCATAGAATCACAATGGCTCTGCTTAATGTGTCTTCATTGCTATCTGAATATTCCACTTCCAATTTGTTATTGATATACATATATTACCAACTTCGCTTTGTGCCTCTCGATATTTCTTGATCTGTTCATGAGATAAACTTTTTCTGCCGTTAAGCAGCGTTGCTGTGTTTCGGTTTGAAGAGTGTGGTTGCCGGTGTAATTACAGGCACATTAGGCTTAACATCTGTACGCCTCAAGTTGATGGACGCAGGGCAGTGCATGCTGTTATAAGTAATGCTGTTATAGGTGATGGTTACCACTTAACATCAGGTGGCCCATCTGCTTGTTCCATCAGCTAGTTGTGTTAAAAAAGCTCCAGTGTGATCCCGCTGTCACGCCGCTGGGTGAATGTTGTTTCACCCAGCGGCATGACAGCGGGATTCACACTTATCTATTTGGCATTCTGTAATACGTACACTCATCACTAGCGCCACCCGCGTGTGTATTTTGGCGAGTGGAAATGGAATGACTACGAGAGTGATGGGAAGCTCATGGTCATAGGATATCCAGTAAGGGAAACTCCCCCGTGAATGAGTTTTATATAAAATCAACTTGTAAAATGTAAAAAAGAAGTTATAGTAACATTACTACGTTAGTTAGACATATGATATCTGAGTTTTTGTAGATATTAATGTGTTCTTTAATATTGTAGAACATTTTTGTGTTCTATCGTAAATAGTTTTCTCAGCGCATGCGGTGAAAGACATTTTATTGCCAATTTTATTACACCTTGGGTTACATTATTGAAGTTTTAGAAGGGTTCCCTAATTTTTTCTAGTAATAAATATAGCCTATGTTTCTCAGGGATAATGTAACATTCTAATGGTGAAAGAATTTTTAAAATCGGACCAGTAGTTTTTGAGCCTATTCGTTACATACAAAAATACAAATCTTTCCTCTTTATAATATTAGTGTAGATGGACGTCATTACGTTATATATTTCTGTTATTTTATATACTTTTAGGAAGACTAGACTTTATCTATAGGTAAGTAATCTATAGGTATCAGATAAGCCAATTAGCCTGTCTTGTGTATGAGAAAAAGTGGAAATAAACATTAATTAATGTTGAAAGCTTTTCAATTTGATTGTTTTTCTATGTTATTTATTTATTTATTATTTTTTCTAAGGTCTGTATCATTTCAGATTTTCATCAGATTTTCGAAGTTGATTTGAAATTGTGTTAATTACTTCAGGCTGGTTTATTCTTAGAAATACATATAGTACCTTTATTTGACAAAAATCTTTTCATACAAGCGTATGTCAAGATAGTAGGTAGTATGTGGAAATCTGTAGTCTCTGCCTTCCCCTATGGGAAACAGGCGTGGCTTTATTGTATAAATGTAGGTATATATGGAAAGAGCTTAGTGGCTATGACGCAGCACTAAACATCATTTCATAGACCTGATTGTTTAAACCAACTGATTACTGTTTTTCGTTGGCGAGGAAACACATAAATTTTCAGGAATAAAATAGTTGATGATAAAAGTATAGTAGATAAAATGAAAAATAGGTTGATGGACGCAGAGCAGTGCATCGTAAAGTATGTTGATATCGTGCGTGACTTGCAAACCAAAGCTTTATCATAGGTGATGTACCCATCACCTATGATAAAGCTTCTTAGCATCAGGTGAGCCAGCTGCCTGGTGCATCAGCTAGTAGGTATTAAAAAAAGCTATAGTAATCCGGATTTCAAAAACTGGAAATAGCTCTTAGCCTATCTTCAAACTTAAATACAATATATAAATACAATGTATGTACCTGGTTAAGCTAATATAAAGTTTAAAAAGAATCTAATATGTGAAAAAAAAAAAACTATATGTAAGTACCGCCCGTGGCGGTGAAAGACTCCTCAAAGT
This sequence comes from Chloroclysta siterata, assembly GCA_932294275.1. Classification (NCBI taxonomy): domain Eukaryota; kingdom Metazoa; phylum Arthropoda; class Insecta; order Lepidoptera; family Geometridae; genus Chloroclysta; species Chloroclysta siterata. The sequence continues at coordinate 13,765,974 of OW028599.1, read as the reverse complement.
GCTTCCACTAGGAAATAGGCATACTTACCATAATATGCCAGACGTTTTATGGCTTTTAAAACTCTCGATTCCATTAGGTAAACAGAATCAAGATAGGTAGCCCGTCGGCCATTCACCTTTCTACGTGGAATTCTAATGTCGTTACTTTGGTATTATCTAATTATTTCGTTTGATATTAGTTTCGTGTGCGATGATTATACAATTAACGAGTAGTTTGTGAGGGTTTTAGGTGTTGGGATGTAGAATTGTTACAATTACATTTTACAGTAAAGGGTTACATTTACATGTTTGTTCATGATGTAACGAACAAGCTATTGTGAAAGCTATGCTAGAATCATATATAGATTTAAAGCTGCCAGAATTGTAATAAATTACCTAGTGTTATGAAAAAAGCCACAAGTGTATCTATATTATTTATATCTATCCATCCATCCATCCAATCAGCCCACATTCACCCACTGCTGGGTATAAGACTCCTCCTTACTCTTTACGGTCCCGCGCCAACTGTACCCAAACCAGTACTCTGTCTAACAAGGTACACACTATTCATCAAATGTATTATTATCTGTAAGTGAACTCATTATTATATAAATATATTTAACCCTAGACTTTAAAAGTTTAAGTGGCAGTAGCCAGGTCAAGCTCGTAGAACCGACAACGTAATATACCTAATACTGGTTTTCTAATTAATTAACCAGGAATTGGAAAAAGACAGCTAATGACATCCTTCCAGATGGACCAATAACAATGGAAGAAGAAACTCGACGGACAGCCTTTCAGACGGACCGACGTTTATTTTTTAATACAACTTTCTGATGGAACAAGCATATGGCCCACCTACTGTTAAGGGGTAAACATCACCTATAACAAAGCATTGCCTCGTAAGTCACGTACGATAAGAACGTGAAGCAACTTGAACGTGAACGTGTTAGCAACTTGAGGAATACAGATGTTAAGCCTCATGTGCCAGTAATTTCACCGGGAACCATACTCTTCAAACCGAAACAATGCTGCTTGGCGGTAGAAAAAGGCATGGCATATTTTGAAGATTGCGGGAACTTGGTGGATAGAGAAGACTCAAAACCTTCTGGAAACATGAGGGGAGACTAATGTCTAGTGCTGGTCTTCCGATGATAACGATGTTCAATTGAATCAGACAAGCGCAAACCAAGTATAACCACAGGAATGTTGGCTCGCAGTGGTAAGCTTACTGACTAGTTTAATGGTATAATAAATCTAAGAGTCGATCAATGGAACGATCTAAAATTACACTGGTTCGTGGTAATATAAATATTGACCAAACAATTCCATCCTGTGATCAAAAGTACACATTTGCAGTGGAAGTCAGCGATCAATTTTCAATCTTTATATAAATCTACATGAACCAGGTGGTAGAACTCTGCAGAAAAAACTCCATCATCAGTAGAATTGGTCACGGTTTATAAACACTGAAAAAAAAATAAAGTAAAACTTTATTGTTATCCCCAGGCACGGTAGATGTTCCCTCGGATATCTAACCACCAAGTATCAACTTTGAGGATGTCTAAGGGATGTAGTCAGAGGTCCGTCAAAAAATTTCATTTTGGCTCATACTCATAATTTGCAGTAGATGGTACTCCATACGTGACAGGTTGCAAGCCCATCGCCGCTTCTAGTATACTAGCTTACGCACTGACTAATTTATCATTTCATTTGAACGATAAAGCCAAGTCACGTGACTGCCAAATCCTGACCATGTTTAGGTATAATTTTATTGCCTGCATTAGGATAATGGATGATCTTTGTGAGCAGTTTCAGAAAAAACAAAATGGCCATTCTCTTTCTATTCTAATCTGGATAAGCTTGTGGTAGGGATGTGTGTTCATATGTAATACTTAGATACAGAGTTCTAGCTTTAGTTTGTGTTTAATCTTTATTTGTGCAGTACAAGTTTACACCCAAGAGAGTTCCTTGTGTGATAGGTGGATGTAAACTTCTTTTTTTCTACATACTTTTAAAATACAATTACAAACGTTTTATTGAAATTGAAATGACATTTCAAAAACCAAGTGCGAGTTAAATTTTTCAGGAAGCCCCATACCCCGAGTTTGGAATTGCGCTCAATGTTTTTTTGTGTAATGCAAGCCTGTTTTCCGAGTTGGTTCTGTCACGAGAATTCTCATCATACGCTCTGCTTATGACTTGTATGGAGTCATGAGGGATCTCATGACGCCATCATAATATTTATTTTTCTTGAACAGGTCAGGGGGTACCATTGTCATCATCATCATTATTTTCCTGCCCTTATCCCATGGCATATCTTCATGTGAAGTCGACACAACAGGTTTTTTCTCTCCTCTATCCTCTATCAGCCGTCATCTCATCAGTCACTCCTTTCTTACTCATGTCATCTTTCACACATTCCATCCATATTTTCTTTGGGGGTGCCCTTGACAATAGTTGGTATTCCTTACGTGACTGGTACATAGACATCCTCAAAGCATATTGAGTGTAAACTTGGTACCAAGAGATCCGAGATACGAACTCGGTGATTGGACACGTGCCCATCTGTCAACAATTCTCACCCAAGTGACGGCGGAGTCTGCGGTGAGTTTTCAATTTAGCATTCTGATACAGTCACCCATCACTAGCGGGACCCGCGTGAGCGTTTGGGGCGGCGTAAATGCCAACGCTCACGTTATACTCTCCGTGAGGCAACTCTAAACAGAGATAATATTTTATAATAAATAAATTAATAAATATAAAAAAATTCACGCTTTTAAATCTATAAAAACAAAGGTTTAAGAAGTTCCCGAAATAATTCCACAAAATCAAGACATCCCTACCCCACATTCAATATATTCTGATATCTTCCATCTAAGTAGCGGCTGTTAGACGCGAGTGTTCCTGATTCTATCTGATGAAACTTAGTTATCGCTGTCTCATTCTAATGATATTGAAAGTAATCAGGTCCCACCATTCACTCTAATGTTTCTTTGTGAGGAAGTTTAGAAACGAAGATTTTAGTTTAATTTTAGCTTCAATTGAGAAGAACCAGGTTGTATTAAAAATATTCACGATTGTTATACCCAGGCAATTAAGGTAACATTGCACGCAGTTCAGAAAAAATATAACTTTTCTGCTAAGTTTTACTACAGAAAAATTTGCTCTACTAGTTTTCGTACTTTTACAACCTTTTTGTAGGAAAACTTATTTGCAGCTAAATTATATTTCTGCTGAACTGGGTGCACACTTAATGTGACTTTTCATAAATAAGTTTTTTTTTTATACAACTAAGTCAAAGTCAAAGTCAAAGTCAAAGTCAAAATGTATTTATTCAATAAAATCACAAGGATCACTTTGAAACGTCTTAAAGCTAGGTGACTCTAGGTGCCAGTTCCACGCGACCAAAGCCTAGAAGAACAGGCAACAAACTTACGGCTTGGTTCCTACCGTTCTTCTTTTGTATGATCCTTTTACAATGTAATAATATAATATATTATTGACTAGCTAATGTTGAATCTGATGTTAAGTGGTAACCATCGCCTATAACATAGCATTGCCTCGTAAGTCACGCACGATATAGGAACGTGCCCTACGATGCACTGCCCTGCGTCCATCAACTTGAGGCATACAGATGTTAAGTCTCATGTGCCTGTAATTACACCGGCAACCACACTCTTCAAACGGAAACACAGCAACGCTGTTTGGCGGCAGAAAAAGGCGTGGTGGTAGTACTTCCCCGGACGAGCCCTTCGCAAAGTGCTCTACTACTCTTAAAATTCAGTGTTCTTTAAGTTCAGTGATTTCAAATCTTTCAAAATCTTGAAATGGTGTGAGCGAGAAGTACGTTAATGGCGGAGTTACTTAGAAGGTTTTTGTGGCACCATGGAAAACGCTATAGAAATGGTTAAATACTGAGCAAAATATAAAATAGCTCTAAAGGAAATCATCGATGCATTGAAAAAGAAAATGAGGTCCAATTCATACATCATTCTAAAGACGCGCTTACAGCGAGCTCGTTTATTGAATGCCGTGGATATCCGCGCCTCCTTGACATGAATGCACCTTTATTGTGAGATGTATGAATTCAGTACGTAGCAGGCAATGTATGAAAACTGGACGAAAATTGAATTTCCTGGACAATAAATAAATAAAAAAATAATAATAATAATAATAAAAAAACAATAAACAAATTAAAATGGTATGCAAATAATTCGGCTGTTTCATGGGAATTTTGTATATTATGTTAATACTATTTTTTTTACTACATTCTTTTTTAAATAATTTTGTATGGTTTCACAATACTTTTTTAATTAATTGTAATTAACTTTAGAAATAAATGTTTCCATAAAAAAATTTTCTGTATTCCGGTTACGGGGTTAGTCTCTCTCTTGTCGTGTCACTAGTTTTTTTCGAAACAGTGTGGTGATAGGATTTTACATGCGCCTTAAGAGGCTCCTTTCGAGCACTACGGGATTAGTGATGTAAAAAGGAAGTCGTTAAAGCGTTTTAAAAGGAAAATTCAATATTTTTTTTCATTTTAATATTGTTTTCAATATTTACTTTAGAATGAGTCATCGGTTTTTAATATTAACAAAATAAACGGGGAATCAAACAGGATATGAAAATAAAACCATTCTTGGACGCCTGGTTTATGCATATAATGTTTGGATTTGCCTCTGACTACCACCTACTTTAATTTTTGGAGTGATCGCATCACGAGAGCTCAATTCGGGGCGAACCACTAGTAATATATTTAAGCACGTAGACAGAGCACAAACATCTATGTTCATCACACGAATGTCTGTTCTCGATGGTGATCGAACACATTGACTACAGCGCAAAAGCAGAGCTACTACCAACTGAGCTGTGAAGGCTTTCAAATGTTCAATAATTTAAACTTGACATTGAAATTACCTAGATTTAACTTTGACATATTTTTAATTTAACTTTCGGCTATACACACTTTGACCTAAATATTGATTCTTTTTAATTAAACATTTCTTAATATATTAACTTTGACGTACATTCCCAATACCTGAATACCAAGTTTTTTTTTCGTGCCTTGTATAACAGATAACACCTACCTAGAGGTTTTTTACTGTAACTTTACCTGTCTACCAACTATACGCATAATAATTTAAAACCTCCGCCTGCCTCCATGTTACCATACCCTATGCAGGGTCCATGTGATACTTACTAACAACTAACAATGTATTTATTATGACAATATGTACGTAAGTATATACCTCGTGTGTTCATAAGTTTTGAGACGAACTTAATTAATTAATTTAAAAAGAAAGTAATTCATGCAACCTTTTTTAAACTTTTAAAATTTTAAATTTCGAATTTTTTGAATCAGAAAAAATATACATTTGAATATTTGTTTCATTCTCCGTGAAAATGGCGCCAACAAAAGATTTACGTGCGACTGTAATTTCACTGTTTCAAGCAGGAAAAAAACCAATGCAAGTTTTTAGTGAAATCCAAAGTTTGGGATGTAGTCGGAACTTTGTGTATTATACCATAAAGAGGTACAAGGAGACCGGCTCTTTAGAAGACCGTGGAAGATGTGGCCGCCCGCGGTCTGTAAGGACGCCCGCCAACATCAAAGTAATCAGAGAGCGAATTCGTCGCAACCCTTGGCGGACTCAAAGGAAATTAGCTCTGCAGACCAACATTTCGCGAATATCGGTGAACAGGATACTTAAATATGATCTTAAACTAAAGGCCTACAGTCGAAGGAAAGTGCATTATTTAAACGAGCGTCTTCGTAAATTGCGACTGGAACGATGTTGGAACCTATTGAAGAGACACGATCCGAAAAATATCCTGTTTACCGATGAAAAGATCTTCACGGTGGAAGAAAAGTTTAACCGGCAGAACAATAAGGTTTACGCCAGAAGTTCAAAGGACGTCCAGCCATCTGTACGCAATGTCCAGCGTACTCATCATCCAGCAAGTGTGATGGATAGGTGGGGTGTTTCCTACGAGGGGGTCACTTCGCTTCATTTTTGCCAGCAAGGCGTCAAGGTGAAGGCACAAAATTACCAAACCGACATATTGGAAGCGGTGGTTAAACCAATAAATGATACGCTATTCGCTGGAAAATACTGGGTTTTCCAACAGGACTCTGCTCCCTCCCATAAAGCTAAGACTACCCAACGTTGGCTGGAGGCCAATTTGCCAGGCTTCATTCGGAGCGAAGATTGGCCCTCGTCAAGCCCTGACTTGAATCCTTTGGATTATTATTTATGGACGGAATTGGAGCTGAGGGCATGCAGAACGTCTCAGCCAAACCTGGATTCTCTCAAGCGAGCCCTTATTAAATTATCGAAACGGATTCCCATTGAAAAGATTCGTGCCGCCATAGATGAATGGCGCACGCGTTTGAAGGCCTGCATTGAATGCAAAGGCGGCCATTTTGAATGATTTATTTTTAAATACAGATCTAGATGTCATTAGTTTTAATTTTAATATTCAATAAATGAATACTCAACTTAGCTCCAAAAATATTTTAGTTTTACTGTGTCTCAAGACTTATGAACACACGAGGTAAATATAGAGTATACTACGATAATATAGAGTATTTAATTTGAAAGTGCACGTGTAAAGGTTCTCATTTAGCAGAACTAACCGCCTTAATATTTTTTATAAATGTGACAATAAATTCTTCTTACAGACAACTTTTTGAATTGAAACCGTGGAAATATTAAATCAAACGGTCAGCTCAGAAGTGGGTAATGTGAATTCATAATTTCTTGGAGGCAATTTTGATAATGAAAGGCAATAACTTCTTGAATCTCATTTCCATCTCATTCCATGTTTTAATTCGTAAAGCCGTATCATTTTCGTCTGAATTGCTTATACGATTTTCTTTAAACTTTTTCTATGTAATTAATAACTACGCCAGAATTGCGACTACAAATAATAACGGATATGTAAATAAATACATAGCAAATATATGAAAAATTTAATAATAAACAAAAAATATATATACAAGGTGTTCCATAAGTTGTGTTGAACTTTTGTATGAAACAGCTGTTTTTTTTTCGCGTTCACAGTGTTGGTTCCTTAGAAAAAGTTGTTCATATTGATGGGTACTTTAGCCCCCTGAAGTTTATATACACAACTTATGGAACGCCTTGTATATATAAACAAATAGCATAAATAATAAAATAAATTGAGTGTGATCTGATAATAAATATTAAAATTGTAATATTAAATGTAAATTAATCTGATGTTAGTAATTTATTCATGAAAATATTTTGAATTTTTGTAGTTTACAAATGTAATTGAATTATTTGGGTTTGAAAAGCTTTTTCATATTTCTTCGAAACTTTAACAATATTAATAATCATTTATGTGTAGCTGGTGCTTAAATCAACATATTATACTTATTAAGTAGAGGTAGATGACATAATATGAGAACAGCAACACAAAGTTAGCTCTGTTCCACTTTTTAAGACCTAGTTCTTAAAAAGTCTGTGGAGCGGTCTCCTCTCACCAAACTGACTCACATAACATACAAACATTTCTACTTAATAATTATTTTTTACAGAGTAAAGGCGAATAAATTCGCCGCCAAAAGTATAGTATCTATAGCTGTCCTTGTCAGAAATACCATGCTTTAGCTTTTCGTGTCACGTGCCATCCATTTAGTTTTCCTTCTTCGACCGCAACATGCACACGACAGGATGCGTTAGAGCATGCATTTTGACTGGCAGAACAGACCCTGAGTGCTTCTTAATAGAGCATAGCAAGGCTCAAGTTACTCGGCTTAGTAACTGCTAGCAAACTGTGACGGCCTTGGGCTTTATCGCAGAATAAATCATAGCACTTACTGCTGAAGTTTTACTTTACGCGAGCATAAACTACGCGACAAATAAATTGCACCGACCACGTGACCGTAATCTACTTCCTATCCTATTTCCTATATACAAAATGCGAAACGATGTAAAGATGTTTGTCAATCACGCCCTAAACACAAACACGATCGGCATGGCACTTGGAACAAAAAGATTCGTAACCTGCTAGCAAATAGATTACTTTTCATCCCGAAAAATTACTGGGAACGTGGTAAAAAAAACGGATGTACCCGAAGAAAAGAAAACGCCTTCTATTTTTTTCTTCGAGTGTTTTTTTTTTTTGGCATCTGAAATTCCACTAACTTAAAATTACCCTGTTGCTATGATTGTGCAACAACATTTAAACTTGTTCTAAATTGTATTCTTACCCTTTAATATATATCTTTCAATATTAGTGTTAGCAATCAATACAAAAGAACTACCACTATACACATAGTCTGCCGCCCAGCAGAGCTCGCGTTGCTGTGTTCTGATTTGAAAGGTCAGTGTAATAACAGGCCTGGGAACACTAGTCTCAGATTGATGGCCGCAACGTTACAAAAGGCACGTCCTCGTGTATAAACAGTAATACAGATAGAGGCAACAATGCACCATCAGGCCATCAACTTGTTTCAACACACACCAAAAATCTTATGGTGCATTAAAAGACGAAGAAAAGCGAGTTCTTTTACCTTGGTATGGAACAAAAAGCTTGCGTCCACTGCCATATTAAACTCTAAGACAGTGTGTTTAGGTTCAATCTTTATTGCACACTAGCTTACAGTGAAATACACCCGACTTTATGCAAAGTACTGCCAAGACAGGTTAAGTAGGTGTACTTGGAAATGTAGAGTTTAGAAAATCCGAGGGCAAAATAGCTGGTATTTATGGCATAAGTGGGTTTTTAAATAACTTCATTGTATATTTCTATTATTTGTTAGTGGAATCTTTATCTATCTTAATTTCGAATATGAAATCCTGCTATTTATTAATCTGATACATTTTTTTCGTTAGAACGGAAATAATATTTGAGATTCCATATTTTTTCAAACTAAATGATAGATAGCGGGAAAGAGACAGGAAAATGACGACACGACAGATATGAATAAAAAATATCGTAAAATTGAAGGGTTTCCTGAATTTATTTTTATATTCAATCCTAGTTATGAATTTAAGAAATTACTACTCTAAAACCAAAGATTCTTATACTGTCTGTATGTATCTTATTGTATTTAATTCATGATCTTTTAGTTCTTTTTCTTAAATAGTTTTTTTAAATACCAACGTGAATGTGTTCAGGTACTTAAGCTCAGTCAGACTACAAAGATCAGATTTATTGAGTTCTTCACACATAGATGCCTATTCAATTCCTCTCTGTGCGATGTGCCATCCAAGCACGTACCTACAATCATGTAATTTGAATTCTGAGTCCAATTACCTTTCACTTTCATCGGTTGAATTGATAGGATAGTAGTAGATAACATTTTTATATTTAGAAAAGTAATATAATATTTTTTTAATGCAAACGAAGAATCATTTTAACCGATTTCGTTTTCGTGAAGATATTTTATATAAAGTGTCTTGTAAGGGAAAGACTTTGTTATTATTTTGTAGTTTTAATGAGAACATAGTTATTTAAAGAGTTATCTTCTTATGTCCTTATAAAGGAAAAGTCAGCTCACTCATCACGAGATCTCTGAAACTACAGTGCGCGAGGTATTATCAAAGGTATATACTTACAAAAAAAAAAGATACAAGAATTGTATCAGCTATCTTGTCCCGATATTACAAGCATTGCTCAGTTTGGGTCTAGATAGTGCTGTGTGGAAATTCCACGAATATTTTTTAATTTTATTTATATTGCAGAGTAATATATAATATTTTCTCTCAAAGAATAAAAGTCAAACGTCATGAGACTGTTTCTATTTTTTAATAAGATAATGATATACAGTCATTATACAAGGTGTTCCTTAAGTTGTGTATAGAAACTTCAGGGGGCTAAAGTACCCATCAATATGAACAACTTTTTCCAAGGAACCAACACTGTGAACGCGAAAAAAAAAACAGCTGTTTCATACAAAAGTTCAATACCTACCAGGCTAAAATGTATGAAACAGCTGTTTTTTTTTTCGCGTTCACAGTGTTGGTTCTTTAGAAAAAGTTGTTCATATTGATGGGTACTTTAGCCCCCTGAAGTTTCAATACACAACTTAAGGAACACCTTGTATACAGTCGTTATAATGGAGATTCGTTTTCTGGCATTTCGGGAAGCAACATAGCTTTTTCATTTAAATTGTTTTTCATGTGTTATTTTGAGTTGTGTTGTGTAATTTCGGTGGTATTTTAACTAACATTACTTGAGTTCTTAGCACAAAGTGTAAGCATTTGGAATGAAAGTGTATTATGTGATATCCTGATTTGACTGAAAATGTTTCGAATGCTTTGAAGAAAATCGCCACCATTTTCTTCAAAACAAATGACTGCCGACTTGACTATGGACTGACTTGACTAATTAATTCAAAAAAATCACTTGACACTGACAAGATTGTCGGTCGAATGACAGACAGGAGCCATAAATGGAGAGAAGAAGAAGACTGTATAAATACCGGTCAAACTTTTATGAAAACGGAAAGATTGCATTAATTACAGCCCGTCTGACTTTAATTCAGGAATCCTCGACAGCGCTTGCAAACTCTTTTGCAATACAAATACTTGCATCTCAACTCGATGTTTATTTAATTTGTTTGTTACTGTTTCATTCGATTGTTACTTTGTTCTTCAGAATGCTGATGCAAAAAAGAATCCATGATTTTTTTCCGAGAAATGGGTTGTCGGAATAAAACCATTGATTCCTTTTTCAGTTCTACTTTATATTCAACGGATTGTTACTAGCTATTTGTAAAACTTTATCTGTTTCTTTTCCGTTCTTTCTTGCTTACTCTTGTTTTACCAGCCAAGTTAATCAGTTTAAGATTAGGTATACCAGTAGAATAGTACTCATAGTAATCTTGTAATAAAATGAGGATGGAATTTGATTTATTGCATATATAGCAGCTCTAGCGATATTTTTGTCATTCTCTGTCCAAAAAAGGCTCCACTAGCCAAAGTGTAGCCTTTTTTGGCCAATATTCATCATCATTAGCCAGAAAAAAGCCTCTCCTATAGCAGCTACGTTTACACGTACGCCTACGTTTCTAGGTAAAAGGATTTTGATCGTCAAGCCTTCACCATAATTATACCATCTAACATCCCGCGATCTTCATAATGTCGTCAATCCATCGTCGTTGTCATCGATCCGTCGATCAACCGGTTGAGAGATCGTATTACGCTTCGTCTTCCGGTTCTTGGTCGCTATTTGAGAAACTTTTCTGGCCAACCTTTTTTGAATTTGATTACCTTTAACTTTTTCTGTTACACCTACGCCTAACTTAATTCGATTGGCACCACACTGGAGCTTCAATATTGTAATAGAACACATTGTAACAAGGATCATACAAAAAAGCGGTAGGAACCAAGCCGAAAGATTGTTGCCTGTTCTTCTAGGTTTGAGTCGCGTGGAACTGGCACCTAGAGCCGCCTAGCTTTAAGACTTTCAAAGTGATCCTAGTGATTTTAAATACTTTTTGACTTTGACTTTGGCAGCGGTTGTTGGTTCTATGAGCTATATGACCGGCCCATCCACCTAACAATATTTATTTAATCAAAGCCCTATTCAGATGCTTCATTATAGAGTTATTTATGTAGTTCATATTTATTTTTGTTGTTGTGTTGGATCCAACATATCATCACATAGGTCTTTGGCACGGTAGATATCCCTACAGTTCTCTTAGTACCAAGTTAATCATAAAAACATAATAGCATTTATTTCGCAGAAGTCTGTGACGATCATCTTTGTACAAGATTTTAAATATTAAACAATAACTTTTTTAATATTTTGCTTTGCTATGGCAACCGGCCAAACATCGGTAATTACCCGACCGCCTGTCAGGAAATGAATGTTTTCATGCGTATTGTTTTAAAAATAAACGTCCCTTGGCTTTTAAGTTGACATAAAAATGAAAACAAACATTAACTGTATGTCCGTTTATGCCTAATGTTGGTTTTAGCGACTGACCAATCTGGAAAATGAAAATCTGGAATACGTTTTCTGTCATTTCTGTCTGTCATTCGTGTTCTGTCCGATCGCTGACATCATACTCAAATTGTGCTCAGCTGAAAGATGTAAGTAGGATTCGTTTTCTGGCATTTTGGGAAACAACATAGCTTTTTCATTTTAATTGTTTTTCTAGTGTTATTTTGAGTAGTGTTGTGTAATTTCGGTGGTATTTCAACCAACATTACTTGAGATCTTAGCACAAAGTGTAAGCATTTGGAATGAAAGTGTATTATGTAATATCCTAATTTGACCTAAAATGTTTCGAATGTTTTGAAGAAAACCGCCACCATTTTCTTCAAAACAAATGACGGCCGACTTGACTATGGACTGACTTGGCTATAAAGTATTTAATATAAATCACTTGACACTGGCAAGATTGTCTGTCGAATAACGGACAGGTGCCATATACGAAGAGAAGAAGAAGATGTAAATACAATCAGACTATGATTTGTCGAATATGTCTCTGTCAACCAACACAAGAAGCATAAGTAATTATAGGCACATGAGGCTTAACATCTGTATGCCTCAAGTTGATGGACGCAGGGCAGTGCATCGTAGGGCACGTTCCTATAGTGCGTGACTTACGAGGAAATGCTTTGTTATAGGTGATGGTTACCACTTAACATCAGGTGGATCTGCTTGTTCCATCAGCTATTGTATAAAATAAAAAATAAAAAAATAAGGTGGTGGATTTTTTTTCTGTCAATTTAATTTTTAATTATTATTATTATAGCAACATAATTTTTATTTTGGAATACATTGGAATCGTTTTTATTTTAAGTTCTGATCCCGGTGATATTTTAACCACACACTTCGTGCTAGATATCAGGTGGTCTTAGTACAAAGTTTGAGCAGATGGAATAAAAGTGTATTTTGTGACATACTGATTTGAACGAAACTGTTTCTCGTAAATTTTGAAGTACCGCCACCGCCACCCATGTCTTCAAAACATCACAGCCTGCGTTGACATAATGTGACTTGACTAAAACCTTTTTAATTATTCCAGTTGACATTGGCATGACGGAAACCTAAAAAAAAAATAAGCGAAGAAGATTTTTTATAATTTTAACGAATTAACTTTTATACTCAGATCTCCATCTTTTTGTTTTAAGTCTATAACAACTTGACATTGGCAAATTCGTGGCAAATTCATTGGTTTTATATCTTTTAAATGTGCGATGTAATCTGAAGGTTGTCAGCCTTTTAAATAAATGTTAATGTAAGTAAGAATGGGCCTGGTAGCAAGATAAACAGCTTGAAGCTCAGTAGGTTAATGTGGTTTGTTTAAACGCTCAAAAACAAAAACAAACAAGTGTTGTCTTACATTATCAATGATAAAGAAAAGATGCGATCAAAGCTTCAGCAAATTTTTATATAATGTGTTTAGGTTTAAACATTTATTTTCTCTAAAGAATTTACAAGTTTTACAAAGTTTTACAAAATCACGAAAAGGCAACAATATTGAAATGTTTGATAAAAAAAGGCGGTAGTTATCAAAAAAAGGTGGCATAAAACTCATAAATATTGAGTTAATGAGTAACCGTTCGATATCAGGTAGGCTATCTGCTTCGTCACTTTTACATATTCATCATCATCATCATCATCAACTGCCAGCTGAAAGAGTTCACTATAAAAAAAATATACTCACAGAGCACATCTGCAAAATTACTCATAGCGAAAAGTGCCAGACACCATATTTCAATAAAATTTAAAATTCAGTTCGGCACAAATTTATCTGAAAGTGATAAACCTTGTCAATTTTTTCATCAATTTGCAAATTAAACTTAAAAGCACAATTTGAGAGTAAAATTATTTGAAACTAGCTGGTGCCCGCAACTTCGTCTGTGCAGGATTAGTAGGTATTTCGAGTAGCGTGGCGTAGAACATAATATGTGTAACTCTAGCGGTTTTGGCAGTGCACGCCAGAAGAGCTCGCAGATGGTAGAATGTTTCCTATTTATCGTCATATTTTGGACAATTCACACAATATCTTTATAAATTGTAGCCTATGTATTAATCTGATGTATAAGCTATATTATTGTAAAGTTTCATTATAATCCATTCAGTAGTTTTTACGTGAAAGAGTAACAAACATCCATACTTAGGATGATGTAAAGTCAATGAGAGGTGCTTCTTGCGATGATCATTTTAAAACAAGGGTGCAGTTAGTCCTTTATTTTAGCCCACTTGATGTTGAGCTTCTAGTTTACCTGATTGTAGATTGTAAAAAATAACACCAAACAAGGTCACGAGCGTTCCAAGTTTTTATGAATAAAAACGTTATTTAAATTAAGATCCCTCATTTAGCAAGATTTACTCGCCATGCCACCAGCAATGTAATGAAAAAGTAAATCTACTCAACTACAATTTCTCATCTGCGACTTAACTGTACAATTTCACTTCATGCGCACTCATTGGTGGACTTGGAAGAACAATTTCGCAAGCGCAAATGCTGGCGAAAAATGCAAAAACTGCAAGAAGCATAAATGAAATATGCAGATAATGAAAATCACTTGACTTCGTTACTCGCTGGATCAGAGACGTAACTCAAAAGTTAATTTACTTCACTGAAATGAAATACGGAGCAAATCGCCTTTGTAGAGGGGGAAACTGGAAACTTCGGAAGTCGAAAACTAATTCAAATTCAAAGTATATTTATTGCGTTCATGTTGTATGTATTTTAGAGTAGTAGAGCTCTTTGTGAAGGGCTCGTCAGGAGAAGTACTACCACCACGCCTTTTTCTGCCGCCAAGCAGCAACGCTGTGTTTCGGTTTGAAGAGTGTGGTTGCCGGTGTATTTTTTTTTACAACTAGCGGATGGAACAGGCAGTTGGCCCACCTGATGTTAAGTGGTAATTCACGCACGATAGGAACGTGCCCTACGACGCACTTCCACTGATAATTACAGGCACACGAGGCTTAACATCTGTATGCCTCAAGTTGATGGACGCAGGCAGTGCATCATAGGGCTATTATCGTGCGTGAATTTTGCAATTGTGTGTTGTGTGAAATAACATTGCACACAGTTAAGCAAAAATATCATCTTGATCCAACAGCTGAAAAATGTGGGTATGTGCCAAATATAATATTAGGACGTACCTGCCAACCCCCTTAGACATGCTCAAAGAATATCGAGTTGGTACTTTGTACTAGGAGATCTGAGGGGATATACCTCTATACCGTGCCTGAGGGTAAAAGTCGTGAAGATTTTTTTTTCTTATAAGTCAAAAATAACTATTTTCAACTACCTACATAAAGTCCAGGTATGTATAGTTAATATCGGAAGTTTTATTCAAAAAGTTCCGTCGAAAACGACAGCGAAACTTTGGAAGCTGTTTGGATATTTATTTTAAACTAGAAATTGTGTGAGAAAAGCATCTGAAGGTGACAAGGGGATTTTCTTAAAGATAGGGTTAGTTTACAATGTGGTAACACATACGGGTGTAAATGTAAATCGTAGCTATGAAATCTTCTATCATGATATTTTATGTAAGATTTAAAATTCTAAAAGAATTTTTTTAGTACTTTTTTGTTTACTTTTTATATGACTGTTTAGAACTATTTGCAATAAGTAAGAGTAGCAAATAGATTTCTGTCTATATCTATGTTTGCTAAACAGACGCTATTAAGAAGAAAAGTGGGAACCACAAAGTATTAGACGCCCCACCGGATTAAACCCAGTACCTTACGATTAGAAGGCAGGATCACTCCCACTAAACCACCGATGCTTTGTGAGGAAATCGATGTATAATCTAAAAAGTTAACGGAACAGGTGTGAAATTAGTTTGAACTACATTTAAATCCACACGTAACGGGCATTACGACTTTTCAGTATTTCAGTAATCCCATTTCAAAATCTCGTAACATATACAATGATATGCCTAGAACAGATTTACCAACTTACGTAAATTATACGTTCACGTCGGAGCTCGTTCGGTAATTACGGAGCTAAGGGCTTCGCCAAACAGAACCATATTAAAAAAAAAAAAAGTTTTTATTTCAGACAACAAATTATCCATAACTAAGACTAACTTACGCTAAACACAATGATTAAAAAATTACAAAATTTGACCAGTGATAAACCCACCAAGGATGGTCAACCCTTGGTGGGCCCTATTACTCGCTGCACAAAACATTTCCATACAGGCGAGTCAAACCTATCAGATATAGTTTTCAGGATGCTGTTTTGGCTGTCCCGGACTCTGCGAATCAGGGATGCAGTTTTTTTGCGATTTTGGTACCGAAGTGAACCTTTTTTGGTACCACTTGGTACCAATAAAATTTTAATTCGGTACCTTATCGGTAGTTGATTTGAGTAAGAAACGCCACAATAGGTATATAACTAAAGTTACATTTTTGAAAAAACTGCTGTATGATTTCTGAATGTACCTGCATAAGTCTGTATAACGGAAGATTGAAACGAAATCTAAAAGTTAAGCAAATTCGGTAAACTAAAGAAAGGAGAATTACGAGCGTAATCAACGCTTCGAAAGTATGTACGAGCAAATGAAGAAAGGGTCATATTTAAATGTTTGCTTTATTTATTATAGAAAAACTGGGCTTTTGATTGACATGGCAACGCGCTACTTATACTTTGATTTTGGAAATTTCCACTGGCTGCAAAATTAAACGGCCAACTACCTAGTATATAACAAATATATTATGTCACTTTCAATGGGACTTAAGGCTCTAACAATAGCTATGAATTCGAGGAAAAGTTTAATAATCAGCCAAAGTTCGAAATTAAGATTTCAGTCCGAACCACAACCACGCGTTATGCTTAGCCAAGCCTTAAGAAACTTTTGGAAATAATATTATCATTACGGTGAATTGTAACTAACTCTGGTATTTTAAGTCGTAACCCACATTTTCCTAAACTCATCAAACTGATATTAATTTCTGCTCAGTGCCATATTTGATCGAGTTAGCTTTTAATTAGTAGTAGGTATTTAAAGAACGACTGAAGATAAGATTGTAAATGACATAAAATGCGGCAGTGAGCTTGAGATACGGCAATACATGGACGTGTCTTTAACTACCTCTTTAGAATATCTGATAGTCATTTCTAGAAAAAAAAATGGGCATCTTGTTTTTTTTTATTCTGGTCAAAAATCATCTACGCACAAGGTATATCTACAGAAATTTCGAAGTTTTTCATTCATGAAAGAGGCATTTCATGAATGAAAAACTTCGAAATTTCTGCTAAACTTTTCGCCAAAATGAAACTAACATCATGACGCAGCCCTATTTACAGCTGTTTTTTGACCTTTCATTGTGAACTGTATATAAAATAAGTAACAGAACTGCCACCAATCAGTAAAAGCAAATAGCGTATGTACCAAGGTCACGTACACATTATCAGGGTTGTTGCATATTCAGATATAATATTAATTTAGCTTTTGAACAGGAATTTCGAAAACAAAGGATTCAAACTTTGCACACGTCAAAGTATTCCAGTGCTTGGTCTGATCTCTTGGTCTTTGGCCTTATAGGGGTATTATGTTACAAGTTGTATATGCCACAGATACATAATATAATTATGTGTACAAAAATGGACATGAAAAATTAAGAGTACCAAAAAAAATTATCTCTTGCTCTTCCGTGACACCAGTATGGTGTTCATGTAACCGTGTTTTATCCGTCCGCTAAATATTCTTCCCAAATTATATCGTACTCATTCCTACAAAAATACATAAATACAAAAGTTTAGATGTTTGTAATACAATAGATTGAAACTTGATACGAAAATAACTCAGGTCTACACTATTCAGGCCCAAAGGCCTGGAAGAAATCGTCTTCAGATATAAGACTGCCCATTGTATTTTATAAATTTAAGCGTAATTAGGCTTTATGATGTATTCTTGTGTACAATAAAGTGTTATCTAGGTTAAGTGTTAGTCAAGGTTGCCTGAAAGATATCGCTCTCAGCGATAAGGCCGCCCATTTATTTGCCTGAACGTATGCCTTAACCGTTATTTTGTTTCTGTGTGGTGAGTAATAGAGAGAAAGAGTTATTGGAATTTAAACAGTTAATGAACTGAAAAGTTATTTTTATCACGGCATCACGTGAGCGAAGTCGTAGGCGGAAGCTAGTAGTATATAACTGTAAAGGGTTGAGTAAACCGGCGTTAGAGTAAATATCGTAAATTTTAACTGGACATTGCGTGTGTTTGGAAAACAGCTTTCTGTTTATGTTTGAGTTCTTCTGGTTTTAAAAATGATCTGCATTTTAAATTAATGGTTGATGTTCAATCGTTCTAATGTTTTCATCATCATTATCAACAACCAATTTTTATTTTTTAACTTCTTCTTCTTGTCGTGTCAATAGTTTCTTTTGAAACAGTGTGGTGAAAGGTATTTTTTAACTTACCTGCTTATATTACAGGCAGATGATATTAAGTTGTAACTATTACCTATGATAAAGCATTGCCTCGTAAGTCACGCATGATAAGAACGTGGCCTACGAAGCGCTGCTCTGTATCCATCAACATGAGGCGTACAGATGTTAAGTGCCTGTTATTTCATTTATCAATAACACAGCAACGCTGCTTGGCGGCAGAAATAGGCATAGTGGTTTCCCCAGACGAGCCCTTCACAAAGAGCTCTACCACTCTTTGAATAACTTGGTACCAGGAGGTTTGAGAGGACTTCTACCGTGCAAGTCCACTGCTGGACATAGGCCGGCATCTTTTTAACCGGCCGTTGGTAACCACAGTATTAGTGTTTTGTACCAAGGAGACACTGCCCAATTACCCTCCGTAGACCTAGACACGTTTTAGGTGACCCAGATGACGCGATCACCTCCGCTAACGCGGATGTGACAGACTCATCGAACCCGGACACAAGTAACACTACACACCTACACCGGCCCCTCCGGAGGGGTCGAAGACGCATTCCCCGTTAACGCCCCTTCTGGGCGAAGTATCTCTCCGACATATCTTTCTTCCCCGGCAACAGCCCAAGCCGAGGTCCGTACCTAAGTGGTGCCCTTGCGTTTGTTGCCAATAAACCCTTTTTGTATGGCAGAGCGCCTTCTGCGCTCGCCAGTAGCCCGGTAATGCTGTCGGCAATCGTCATACGATTATACCAGCATTTTAGTCCATTCGAAAAAAAAAAAAACACTGCCCAACCCCTGGTACGTTTTCTTAGCTGCCTCTTACGACATCCACGGGAGATGATGAAGGGGCTTCTATACCAGGACTAAACATAACTTGCCTTACTACAAAAAATCTGTCAAACGATAAACTATGCTTAAACTATTGCCAGCTCTTACCATTGCGTATTGGCAAACAGAGACAGCGCTAATTTTAAGCAATAAGCAGTATGAGGGAAAAACTTTCACGTCTTTTATTCCCAGGCATATGGGATATATTCCATCAGATCTCGCATTACAAGATACGGGGAGGTTTATTACAATTGGGACATACCCACATTCAGTGGTAGTTGGTATTCCATACGTGACAGGTTGCAAGCCCATCGCCGATGCTAGAATACTAATTGATTTCCTCATGATGTTTTCTTTCACCGTTTGAGGTTTGTAGATAATTTGTTTCCAAAAAAATCCATTGAGCCAAATAGCTGTTTGTGTGGCGGCGTGTAATGCTCGTGGTATTTACCATTTGGTTTGTTTTAGTTTTAAATTATGTGTCTTATTTATTGAGACGTATGTAATTCAGGTTTTGTTTTGCAGATATTTTCAATATGTACTAGAACTTTATTTTTAACTAGAACTCTTTTCTCTTGTTGTGTCACTAGTTTCTTTCGAAACAAGGGTTATAAGGGAAATTTAAGGTTAAAAGGATTTTAAGTGCGCCTCAAGAGGTTCCTTTCGAGCACTTGACACATTTTATAGAACTTTTTAGGTTTTACGACATGCCGCTTTCCACACGATGTTTTCCTTCACCGTTTGAGAATACTGGCATTGTGCATATAATCTTTTGAACAGAAAAACTAATGGGTGCACGACCGTTTTCGAACCCACGACCTTAGGATTGGAAGGCGGGGCCGCTACCACTAGACCACCAGTGATCTAATAACTAGAACTGATGAAATTTAGTAATATTTAGTCTATTTCTTTTATTTATTTATTTGTTCAAAAATAAATAAATAAATAAAAGAAATAGACTAAATAAAATTCATAAGCAAATTATCATTCCAAATTTTACCTACCTACTCCCCAAAACTTTCAACCCTAATTACCTCTATTCTCAAATGAAACCGTCCAACTTTTATTACCTAGTTATCTAAGCAAAAGAGATATTTATCACTAGAAGTATTTACAAATAACTTAATTAGGTACCTAATTACTTTAAGATACCCATTAAATGGGCATAAAAAACATTGTAATGCCCCAACGGGGCTCATGTCCTGGACATATTGTTATCATTTAAGAACCTGTATACAACATGAGACAACAACCCCTAAAACGTTACCCTCCGTCGTTGCGCTCGAGTAAAATGGATACAACGAGGCGTCAATGTTTGTAAAGGACATTCTAAAAATGGGAATCTTGAGTTGGTACGAAGAGATCTGAGGATATCTACCGTGCCTGGGGATCAAATTCGTGAAGCTGTTTCGTTTAGTTTGTTTTTGGGGTAGAAACTAGGAACAAATAAGTACATTTTTTCCGTGGTTGTCTTTGTTTTGTTTGTCATGTTTGTGCTAAACTCAGTACCTATACCTACCTAATATAGGTAATGTACGCCTATAGGTATATCTTATACCTACGTAGGTATTTAAAATCCTACCCTAATAATATAGAAATCAATGCGAAAGTTACGATGTTAGGATGTTTGTGGCTCAATCACGGCTCACCACTTCAACGCGTGCGAAGCCGCGGGAAGCCACTAGTTAAGATATACCTATCATCATCCAGCCTTAAAAAGTACACTGCTGGGCATAGGCCCATACATTTCCAGGAAGAACGATTCTGAGCCCTCTCCATCCACCGATTTCCCGCGAACTTCACAATGTCGTCAGTCCATCGGGTAAGAGGGCGTACCACAATTTTGGATTTTGAAAATTGGATGCAAGGCAGTGTATTGTAGATCACGTTCCCATCAACAAGCGTGACTTACGATGCAGTGCTTTGTTATAGGTGATGGTTACCATTCAACACCCGATGGGCCATCCGATGGGCATTCCGTCAACAAATTGTACCTCGTGTGTTCATAAGTTTTGAGACGAACTTATTTAATTAATTTAAAAAGAAAGTAATTCATGCAACCTTTTTTAAACTTTTAAAATTTTAAATTTCGAATGTTTTGAATCAGAAAAAATATACATTTGAATATTTGTTTCATTCTCCGTGAAAATGGCGCCAACTAAAGATTTGCGTGCGACTGTAATTTCACTGTTTCAAGCAGGAAAAAAACCAATGCAAGTTTTTAGTGAAATCCAAAGTTTGGGATGTAGTCGGAACTTTGTGTATTATACCATAAAGAGGTACAAGGAGACCGGCTCTTTAGAAGACCGTGGAAGATGTGGCCGCCCGCGGTCTGTAAGGACGCCCGCCAACATCAAAGTAATCAGAGAGCGAATTCGTCGCAACCCTTGCCGGACACAAAAGAAATTAGCTCTGCAGACTAACATTTCGCGAATATCGGTGAACAGGATACTTTAATATGATCTTAAACTAAAGGCCTACAGTCGAAGGAAAGTGCATTATTTAAACGAGCGTCTTCGTAAATTGCGACTGGAACGATGTCGGAACCTATTGAAGAGACACGATCCAAAAAATATCCTGTTTACCGATGAAAAGATCTTCACGGTGGAAGAAAAGTTTAACCGGCAGAACAATAAGGTTTACGCCAGAAGTTCAAAGGACGTCCAGCCATCTGTACGCAATGTCCAGCGTACTCATCATCCAGCAAGTGTGATGGTTTGGTGGGGTGTTTCCTACGAGGGGGTCACTTCGCTTCATTTTTGCCAGCAAGGCGTCAAGGTGAAGGCACAAAATTACCAAACCGACATATTGGAAGCGGTGGTTAAACCATTAAATGATACGCTATTCGCTGGAAAATACTGGGTTTTCCAACAGGACTCTGCTCCCTCCCATAAAGCTAAGACTACCCAACGTTGGCTGGAGGCCAATTTGCCAGGCTTCATTCGGAGCGAAGATTGGCCCTCGTTAAGCCCTGACTTGAATCCTTTGGATTATTCTTTATGGACGGAATTGGAGCTGAGGGCATGCAGAAAGTCTCACCCAAACCTGGATTCTCTTAAGCGAGCCCTTATTAAAGAATCGAATCGGATTCCCATTGAAAAGATTCGTGCCGCCATAGATGAATGGCGCACGCGTTTGAAGGCCTGCATTGAATGCAAAGGCGGCCATTTTGAATGATTTATTTTTAAATACAGATCTAGATGTCAGTAGTTTTAATTTTAATATCCAATAAATGAATACTCAACTTAGCTCCAAAAATATTTTAGTTTTACTGTGTCTCAAGATTTATGAACACACGAGGTATAAAAAATAAAAAATTAAAGAATATTCTTTAATTTTTTATTCATTATACTTTTTGCTGATGGAACAAGTAGATGGTCCACCTGATGTTAAATGGTAACCTTATGGGCTTATGTCCAGCAGCGGACTTCTTCAGGCTGATTACTATGATGATGATGATTATTAAGATTCACAATCATCAAGCGGTAAATACCCCGCCACGCTAAATGGATTAACCGCTAGAGGCATTGTTACTTTTGAAACTATTGTTACGAACATAATTTTCAACCGTCCGAAATATCGGAAAACAGTCAAACTCACAAATCATGGTAAATAACCCGTTTTTAGCGAATGCTAGTGACAATAACAGCTGTTCGAACATTATTGAAACAAATAATTATACCTAAACAAGGTGTTCCAATAATTTTGTTTAAAGATTCAGGGGGCTAAAGTACCCATCATTATGAATAACTTTTTCTAAGGAACTAACACTGTGAACGCGAAAAAAAACAGCTGCTTCATACAAAAGTTCAATACCTGCCTGGCTAAACTGTATGAAACAGCTGTTTTTTTCGCGTTCACAGTGTTGGTTCCTTAGAAGAAGTTATTCATATTTATAGGTACTTTAGCCCCCTGTAGTTTTAAACACAAGTATTGGAACACCTTGTAGGTATAGGCACGGTAAGCGTCATCAATTCGTAACCCTCTACGTAATTTATTAAAAAAACTGATATAATCTGAGAAATATTTTCAGTAACCAAACACCATTTGAGATTTTATTTTGAGTGATGTGCCTTTGGTGCCAATTGATGCAGCAGACTGTACTTAAAGCTCTTCAATGATAAATACACGCGATGATGCTAATCTTTATTACTGGAAGAACTTTATTAAACAGAAATATATGGGCCTTCACAAATTGCCTATTTCATCGCACCTATGATTACAGGTAAAAAAGCCAGCGGCTAGTACACTCCACTCCCTTCACAGCTCAGTTGGTAGTAGCTCTGCCTTCTGCGCCGTAGGCCGTGGGTTCGATCCCCATCGAGAACAAATATTTGTGTGATGAACATAGATGTTTGCTCTCTGTCTGGGTGTTATTATGTATCATCATCATCATTAACCTATTGCAGTCCACTGTTGGACATAGGTCTCTCCCATGGCGCGCCACAGAGCCCGGTCTTCGGCACTCCCCATCCAGTTTTAGCCCGCCACCCTGCGCAAGTCGTCACTCTATCTAGTCGGAGGGCGTCCCACACTACGTTTGCCTAAGCGCGGTCTCCACTCTAGAACTCGTTTATCCCAGCGGTTATCGGTTCTTCAGCAGACATGACCAGCCCACTGCCACTTCAACTTGCTAACTCTTCGGGCTATGTCGACAACTTTGGTGCTCCGTCGAATGACTTCATTACGAATATTGTCTCTCAAAGAGACTCCGTGCATAGCCCTATCCATAGCTCGCTGAGCGACTTTTCATTTATGGACTCGAAACGTGGACACTCACGGTAGGACTACCGTGAGTGTCCACGTTTCGGCTCCGTAAGTCATAACTGGTGTTATTATGTATGTATTTACAAAAAAAAAGTATATATGTATTATATCAGCTGTCTGGAACCGCACTAGACTAAGGAACCGTTGTCCACTGCAGAGCACGGCAGAGCACCTTCTTTGCTAGCCGCTGAATAACTTCTCGCTCGCACAGTTCTATAATTTCAAAAATATAAAATTACCTAACGAGTAATGAAAAACAACTAAGTTTCGAAAAATATATCTGTATGCCTCAAGATGGACGCAGGGCAGTGCATCGAGGGCAAGTTCCTATCGTGCGTGACTTACGAGGTAATGCTTTGTTATAGGTGATGGTTACTTCTTAACATCAGGTGGGCCATCTCCTTGTTCCATCAGCTGGTTGTATTAAAAAAATATATAAACTAAGGGTAAGTGGTTACACGCATAGATAATCCCTACTACGTCTGTTTATCTGTACGAAAAAGTCCCGGAAAGTACTCAACGGACGTTTATCTCTTTGTTTGGAGAATATTTACAACCTAGTTTCTTTGGTAGTCTGGAGTAAGCCAGCTGATTTATTATAAGCTGTGCCTACATGTGGAACCCTAATAAATAAAAGATATGTATTATATTCGACGATAGAGCACAAGTAATAACTTTCGCATCGTGCTCAGTAAATAAGACCCTCCATTACTCCCTTACTCGTAATTTTGGAAAATATTACTGTGCGTTATTACACCCACACTTGTCTCACGTAGCGTAGGCCCGTATTATGATCTTTTAGGCACTGCGCAAATGTAGTCGTTTTCTAAACAGGATTAAAACAGATGTATTTAGTAGCAACTTGGCTCTCTCTCTCAAACGGCGAAGGAAAACATCGTGAGAAAACCGGCATGTCGTAGAACCTAAAAAGTTCTATAACATGTGTCAATTAAGTGCTTGAAAGGAGCCACTTGAGGCGCACTTAAAATCCTTTCACCACACTGTTGTTTCTATTGATGGATAATCGCAAACTTTCATATTGTTTTATATACTTGCAAGCTGGTGCCCGCGACTTCGTCTGCGCGGGATTAGTCACACAATATCTTTATAAATTGTAGCCTATGTGTTTCTGATGTATAAGCTATATTATTGTAAAGTTTCATTCAAATCCATTCAGTAGTTTTTACGTGAAAGAGTAATAAACATCCATCCATACTTACAAACTTTCGCGTTTATAATATTAGTAGGATATATTTCGGCCGGTTTTATTATTAAAATATTTCTGAAAAACTATGAACAATCTCAAAACATTCTTCAAAACTCATGACAATCTGATGCTGTCTCACTCTAGCTCATTAAGATAACACGCTCTGGTTCATCGCCAAGAAAGCATACAGACCAACATACAAGCAAGGTAATTAATAAAGCAAGAAAAAGCGCGCCTCTGTTCAAAGACATGAATGAAAATGTCACTCTCGTCAAGCCATTCACAGCGCGCCTAAAAATAGACCGTGTTTATCATGTTTTGAACTGCTGAGATAGGTGTAGTGAATTATTATTTTTACTCGACTTGTAGAGCAAAAGTTGAAGTATCTGAAAACAAAAAAGGACTATTTTGTTTCATAATCAACATTGGTATTAGGTAACTGATATTGGTGACCCCAAAATTTATGTGCACAATGCCAGTACTCTCTAACGGTGAGGGGAAACATCGTGAGGAAACCGGCATGTCGTAGAACCTAAGTGCTCGAAAGGAGCCTCTTGAGGCGCACTTATAATCCTTTCACCACACTGTTTCGAAAGAAACTAGTGACACGACTAGAGAAGAGGTGACCCCAAATAAAAACAAGTTCACTGAAAAATTTCTACTTTCATTTGGATATCGAGATTTTCTAAAATAAAATAAAAACATTTCGTCTTTGATCACCAGACACGGTAGGTCTCCTCAGACTTTTTAATACCAAGTACTGACTCAGAAACTTGAGGGTAAAGGGGGGTGGGTTAGTCTGAGGGTCATTAAGACTTGTATGTTTTGTATTGCATCACACTTTTTTTTTTCTACAACTAGCTGATTGAACAAGCAGATGGCCCACCTGATGTTAAATGGTAACCATCACATACAACAAAGCATTGCCTCGTAAGTAAGTCACGCACGATAGGAACGTGCCCTACGTGCACTGCCCTGCGTCCATCAACTTGAGGCATATGTGCCTGTAATTACACCGGGAACTACACTCTTCAAACCGAAACACAGCGTACCTACATGCTATAAACAGCCAGCTGTTATATTGTCCTTGTAGTAAGCGTAATATCTATTTTCTTTGGCTTTCTGTACCTTGATCTGTATCCAAGTGAATGAATGAAATGAATGAATGAATTTTTATTTAACACACATAAAAACATACACAGAGAAAACGTCAGACACAGCTAAAACAAGAAATTAAAAATAACTTACAACTAACTATAACTATAGGAAACTATACATAGGTTTATAAAGAAAAATAAAAAAACAAAGTGGATAAAAAAAAAAGTAAGATGTGCCAGCGAGTTGCCCCTGTGCGTCTGTGGGTCAAATTTGGTCCCATCTCAGCTTATAGCCACTCCACAACACGTTGTGTTGAAAAGGGACGCTGGTTTTCAGATGTACCGTTTGTTTTTTTTTTATTGGGCTTTTTGATTTCTTGATGTTTTCGGGAATGGTATTTTTACACTGTCTATTCACAGGTCCCATGCATGTTAACCTGTAACGTCTGTTTAAATAAGATTCTAGTCATCTTTGACAAATGAGGTATCACGTGTTATCGCGTCTCTCCCAGGCACGTTTCGGGTGCCATAAACATGAATATGAATGTATACCACCCACATAGCATGTCATCTAGTAAATTTTACATTATGGACAAAATATTTCATTTTTATCAAAAAGCATTAAACCTTTTTTACAGTATTTATGCCACTTGCTGATGGGACAAACAGATGGCCCAACTGATGTTAAGTGGTAACCATCACATATAACAGAGCAACGTAAACAGATGTTAAGCTTCATGGCTATTTCACCGCGGCGGCAACCACACTCTTCAAAACGAAACACACCAACTCTGCTTGGCGGTAGAAATAGGCATGGTGGTAGTACTTCCCCAGACGAGCCCTTCACAAAGAGCTCTACTACTCTTAATGCCACTTTTACCTTTTTTGTACTATTAGTTCATCTAAATTCTTCTTCTTCTTGCCGTGTCACTAGTTCTTGCGATACAGTGTCGTGAAAGGATTTTAAGTGCGTCTAAAAGAGACTCTTTTCGAATTTTGAAGAGTAGTAGAGCTCTTTGTGAAAGGCTCGCCCGGGGAAGTACCACCACCACGTTTTTTTCGGCCGCCAAGGAGCGTTGCTGTGTTGAGAGTGTGGTTGCCGGTGTAATTACAGGCACATGAGGCTTAACATCTGTATGCCTCAAGTTGATGGACGCAGGGCAGTGCATCGTAGGGCACGTTCTTATCGTGCGTGACTTACGAGGTAATGCATTGTTATAGGTGATGGTTACCACTTAACATCAGGTGGGCCATCTGCTTGTTCCATCAGCTAGTAGTAATAAAAAAAAATGTAAAGCTAGTAAATTTAACATCGCACAAAGTATTTCATATTCTCATCGAAAAACATAAGTCAAATGAACATTTTGAGACTAAATATTTGAGGCTTGACGAACACATTCTTGAAAAATTGGACGGCTGGCTCCTAAGCTTATAGTATATAAATCCTATTACATTGAATTGGAATGAAATTGACATGAAATTCTCAACTTGGCCCTCTGCCTGATCCGAAGGAAATCAGGCTTTCTATAGTAGAGTACGTAGAATAATAAGGCTCAATAGCCATCCATCTCTTGAGATTGTCTCATCAAAATCCTCTGAAATCGTTTGCAAATCTGTACAAGCAGCAACAAAAGTGTGAGAAATTATTTTATGTCACGCACATTTGACCACGAAAACCGTTGTTGAAGTACCTATTAGCAGAGTTTTTTATAATGCTCTGTACCTTAGTAGGGATAGTTTAGAAAAAAACTGAAAAAAAATAAGTTTAGAGTGGTAGACAATACAGTTTAATCTTTCAAGTTGGCTGTCATATTTTTACTATGATGCATATCTTTTATATAAAAAAAATATCTGTCCGCTTCTCTTTAATGCAATGCCCTTACTCTTCTCTTGTCGTGTCACTAGTTTCTTTCGAAATAGTGTGGTGAAAGGATTTAAAGTGCGCCTATCGAGCACTTGACACATGTTATAGAACTTTTTGGGTTCTACGACATGCCGGTTTCCTCACGATGTTTTCCTTCACCGTTTGAGAGTACTGGCTTTGTGCACATACATTTTTGATAGACAAACTCATTGGTGCACGATCTGTTTCGAACCCACGACCTTAGTCCCTTCACGTCACGGCCCTTATTGGGTACATTAAGTATTAAATCTCAAAATACATAGTCCTAATGATAAGTATAACAAAACACTTTCATTCCATCTCGTCGCGGAAATTGGTAGTAATGATCAAACTGATGACGACCAATTACGGTTAAAATATCACCGAAAAAACCAAGATATAAAATAAAATAAGATAATGGAGCTATTTGCTACCAAAAATTACAGAAGATAAATAAAACCAAATTAAGATTAAAATAGCTAACATCTAGCTCAGTATTATGGTATTCATATAAAACAATTAAAAACGTTAAAAAAGATTATACATATTCTTATACAACATGTAACAAAAAATAACCCTATAAGGCCAAAGACCAAGTGATCTGACCATGCACTGGAATACTTTGGCGTGTGCAAAGGTTGAATTCGAAATTCCTAGGGTATAACATGTTATTTTAATGTACCTATTATTATTATTATTTTTTACCTACTGTTTATTGTTTTAGTTTTAAACTTTTACCTACTTGGGTCAAATAAAAAAGTTTTCTTTCTTCTTTCTTACATCATTTTTTAAAACGTCAATGCCGATAATTTAGAGACAAGACCAAACTTTCTAAAATAGAACACCAATTTATTTTGTTCGCAATTATATTTTACACAAAATATAAACACGTCAGCCTCAGTATGTATGTTTCGAGCAAGATCATAGGTTTATCCACGTAGGTGCAAATGTTTTATAAAAATAACTTTTTCTTTTTCAGGTGCGGCGGATTTGTAAACATCATAAAACGGACAATTAACTTCGTTTTTTATTTATCCGTTCTCGAGTTTTTTTTGTCTTGAAAACAAACACTATACAAGGTGTTCCAATACATGTATTGAAAAACTTCAGGGGGCTAAAGTACCCATCAATATGAATAAATTTTTCTAAGGAGCCAACACTGTGAACGCGAAAAATAAACAGGTGTTTCACACATTTTAGCCAGGTCGGTATTGAACCTTTGTATGAAACAGCTGTTTTTTTTTCGCGTTCACAGTGTTGGTTTCTAAGAAAAAGTTATTCATATTGATAGGTTTTGTTTTTTAAATACAAGTATTAGAACACCTTGAAGCGAAATAGATGTAGGTATAATTTTACAATACAATACAATAACAGCCTCATAAAAAAAGGTAAAAACGAAATCTGTAGACTGAAAACAGTCAGGCAACTGACGACAATAGAAAACTAGCTCCAAACTTGCAAGCTTTTAGCAAAAACTTTGCGGTAATGGAAAAAAATATATTCATAGTTTTTTCTTAATATGTAGCTGCCTGTACCAAGCCACTGTCCCTAGGCAGGGTGGAGTCTGGACGCTTATTTCGGATAGTCGCATATTAATCAAGTCTGGACATTACTAGCTCAGTTGATAGCCTTCACAGCTCAGTTGCTCTGCCTTCTGCGCCGTAGGCCATGGGTTCGATCCCCACCGAGAACAAACATTTGTGTGATGAACATTGATGTTTGTCCTCTGTCTGGGTGTTTTTTGTAATATTTTATATATGTATTTACAAAGAAAAAAGAGTATATTATGTATTATATCAACTATCTGGTTCCCATATTACAAGATTTGGTTTAATTTGGGGCTAGATAGTGCTGTGTGAAAAGCCGACCAATATTTGTTATTTATTTAGTTAGTAGTAGCTCGGCCTTCTACGCTATCGGCCGTGGGTTCGACCCCGTACCGAAATATTTGTGTAATGTGAAATTATGCTGAAGTGGGACCTTTTTGCCCACAGCCGCAATCATTTAAGACAAATTAAAACGAGAAAGTATAAGTATTGCCTTTATTATCAGCTATCTGGTTCCGATAGTGGGTAGGTAGGTACAATCTTTGCTTAGTTTGGGGACTTTAAAGTTAGGGCTGTGCAAAATGTCCACTAATAATTTTTAAACCTAATTTTTTTCGCTTTACAGACAATTTTAAATCATATTCATAGCTTTATATGGTATAATATCAAATATTTTGATGAGCCTAGTTTTTTGTTGAGTAAGTTTAAGCTTAAGAGTTTAGTAAAAGGGTACTCAACAAAGAAAAGTTTATTGAAAAGCCATCATGGTGCAAGATGGATGGATTCTTTTTTTAGCTTCCGGTCCGGTCTATTCCAAAGATTGCCTGGTAAAATAGACTAGACCACTTTTTAACCGACTTCAAAAAAAGGAGCAGGTTCTCAATCTCTTCTCTTCTCTTCTCAGAAGGTTTTTTTTGTATATTTGTTACGTAAAACTCCGTCATTGATGAACCGATTCGAAAAAATCTTTTTTGATTTGAGGGGATATACTTTCTGATTGGTCCCATAGAAGTTTTATTAAAATCGGTTCAGTAGTTTGGGTACTAAATCGAAATAGCAGGAAAAATACGTATTTTGTTGTTTCAGTGTATTTGAAGTCGGTTCTTTTTCTTTGATGAAAAGTGATAATTTTCCAATACTTTTGGGTAATAATTGTATTGTTACCTTTATCTAAAAACATCCGCTTCTTTTGTCTTCAAAATGAGTGTCGATTTATTTGCAGAAAAGCACGTTATATTTAGAACTTTAATGTGATGTTTTCAGGGTGTATTTTCACGCGTATTTAAAATAGCACACGTCGAGGTGCTAAACTAGCAGAACTTAACGCTTTAACGAATAATTTGAAGCGCTGAATGGACCATGTAAATCTTTGAAAAGCAAGAAAGAAATACATTAACAAAGAGAACGGACTTAACGTTAAATTAACTTACTTTTAAGAGTAGTAGAGCTCTTTGTGAAGGGCTCGTCCGGGGAAGTACTACCACCACGCCTTTTTCTACCGCCAAGCAGCGTTGCTGTGTTTCGGCTTGAAGAGTGGTTGCCGGTGTAATTACAGGCACATGAGGCTTAACATCTGTATGCCTCAAGTTGATGGACGCAGGGCAGTGCCTCGTAGGGCACGTTCCTATGGTGCGTGACTTACGAGGCAATGCTTTGTTATAGGTGATGGTTACCACTTAACATCAGGTGGGCCATCTGCTTGTTCCATCAGCTAGTTGTATAAAAAAAAACCTCATAGGTACATGTTTTTTAAACGATACCTAATTTTTTTTATGTTCTTAACTAAACTATCAAATATAAACGTAAAGCAACGTGGCATAAGGTTGTAACTTTTTGCCAGTTCTCACTACTAGGTAATTACATCATTTGACAGTGATACAGTGGTAGCGGTCCCGCCTTCCGATCAAAAGGTCGTGGGTTCAAAACTGGTCATGCGCATCAATGGGTTTTCTGTTCAAAATGTATGTGCACAGTGGCAGTACTCTCAATCGGTGAAGGAAAACACAGAAACTGAAGGAACTCGCATGTCGTAAGCCCTAAACTCTAAAACATGTGCTACATGAATATTCGAAGTTCTTCGTAGCCAAGCAACGAAATCCAATTAAGAATAATAACTTATCATTATACCTACTCAGTTGTACTTCTGCTAACTTATGTTGAAGAGCGCCTACGCACTTGGAAGGGTAGAAATTGGTGTTTTAATGAAATACCTAGTAATTTTTAGTTTCAAAGTGGGCTTGATAGTTTCCACGTTAAAGTTTATCATATCATTATAATGACTTGTTTGAGACAGTAGAGCTTTTTTTAAAAGAATTTCTCGGGTAAGTACATATTACGAGTATTCATCATCTTCCTGTCCTTATCCCACGCTAAATGGGGTCGGCACTACAGGTTTTCTTCTTCCACTCTCCTCTATTATTCGTCATCTCAGTGCTCACTCCTTTCTCATATATGTCATCTTTCACACAATCGATCCATCTATTCTTTGGGCTGCCTCTCCTTTTAAAACCATTCACATCAATTTTCCACACTCTTCTTGTAATATGACTGTCTAAGTTTCTGGTAAGTAGATATTATTATAAGTATGTTTTGGCGTGGGACAGAGATGAGTGGAAATAATGGAGGAGACCTTTGCCCAGCAGTGGGACATAACTAGCTGAATATTTTTTTTTTTACAATAATAAGTCAAATAAGCATGATTTAGTATGAAAAGTAGTATATATGTATAACTAATTATTACTACGTTATAGGTAGGTTGTTCCATCACGTTTGAAAAAAAAAACATATTATCTTTACGAGTCTCTGACTTAGACCTCCTTAAAGAATTGTGTTGGTATTTGATACTAGAAGATTTGATATATCCGTGATATCTACCGTGCCTGAGGATTAAAGGCGTGAACCTATTTCTGTTTTTTATCTTTACTTCAAATAACATTCAAAGCTATAGTTTCAGCCCGAATCAATAATAAGTTATCAACGCTCTAAGCCTTCGCCAAGTCAGATAAAGTTATCAATGATAATTGTATTGAGCGATTGATTTCCTACCTAACAAGCGTTTTTTTCCCTATATATAAAATCTACAGTTACATCAAGTCAAATTCAAAGTCAAAAGGTATTTATTCAGTAAAATAATTATTATCAATAGGTGAATCTTATGTGCCAGTTCCACGCGGCCAAAGCTTAGAAGAACAGGCAACAAACTTAGGTCTTGGTTCGTGCCATTCTTTTGTATGGTCCTTGTTACAATGTAATTTAATACAATATTAAAGCTCCAGTGTGGGCCAATCGAATTTAGTGAGGCTATACGCCTCACTAAATCACTCACTTTTCTTCAATTGAAGCACAAAGATCACTTTTAAAAGTCTTAAAGCTGGGTGAATCTAGGTGCTAGTTCCACGCGTCCAAGTCTAGAAGAACAGGCAACAAACCTACGGCTTGGTATGACGGTTGTCAACTTCTTAAGAAAGTGTGTGGACAGAGGTGAACCGATGCATAAAATACTTTCTACGGTTCACCTAGGTGGTCATCCTCCAACAGGGGGGAATGCGTAACGCATTTTTCTCAGCGTCAAAAAAAAAAGGTTATCTCAGGAGGTGGACGGCGGGTAAGAACTGAACATAGCTAGTTCATGAGTATAGGCGGCACAAATCCAATAAATTTTGAACGGAAGCTACTCGTACCACATAATAAAAACAATTAAAATGGTAAAACAAGATAATCAACAGAATCCCATACAATCTTTAGATTAAAAAAATGTATCATGATATCATTGTGCTCTATCTAAAAACAGAAAGAACCTAAAGAAAAGAGTCTCGATGAAAATGTTTGGCCATAAACACTGACATAAATTTTACTCAAGTAGAAAACGTAAAGAATAAAATAGCATGTAACTTGATTTTTTTATGTAACTTTTTTTATTTTTGCCCCCTTTAAAAATCCCATATACCAGTAAATTTCTCAAGTTCAAGCTATCGACTTATCAAATTTTATGCAGATGGGATCAACGGTTCGAAAGTTATGGCCAGACAAACATACATACTTACATACATAAAATGCCAAATCGTCCAAGTTGAAACGCTCACTCGATCAATAAAAATAAAGTTACATTTTTAATGAAACACTTACGGAAAAAAGATCATAATAACATATTTACTCAATGAGATTTTTTATTGCGCTTTTTTCCTTACTTCTTTTTTTGTGAAGCACACGGATGTAAATGTACCTGACCATATCTACATAAGGTAATTAAGCGAGAGCGTTGTTGATGGTCTAAAGGTAAACAAGTCCGCCTTAATATGGTCGTATAATTTTTCTTTAAAATTATACATAAAAAAGTTGTAAAAGATTTGCAGTAGCCATATCAACCAACATACTACCTATATTGAATTTTTACGCAAACTCAGAGATACTGATAAATGACAAAAAAGTCAGAACCTAAAAAAAATACACACCATGAAATATACTATACCTATAGTTAAGTAAGCTACAAAAATGGTAATCCCCGCTTTCACCATTATTCAAAACGTTTCTAGATTAAAAAAGTATTTAAATAAAAAGTAAAGAAAACCAATATCTCACCTTTCCAAGACGGTAAAACTCCTATTTTACCTCGATACAACTTTCACTGCACTAAATTGAAACAAAATTCTCCTAAAAGTCACTAAAACGCCTTTACAACCATACTTATTACCAAACTTTTTAGAGCTAAGTCAAACTTTTCGATAAAACGTTCGAAATACGAATCGTCAGATCGCGCGCGGGAGATTTTCGCGATGACGTCACAGCCGTCCGCAGCGCGCAGTCTCTCGGTGGAAACTGGCGGGAAAATCTCACAGATGTTGAAAGTCGGACCATTAGCCGCCAGATTACAAATTCTGGACACAGAGTTTCTAGTTGTCATCGCTTGCAATTATTGTATTTGATGGATTGCTTACTCTGTTGATTTAAACGTTCGATGTGATGAAACGTTTCATCGCATTCTATCCCCACGGATTCTATCCCGTTTGAATTGAAGATAATTATGTTTACATTATGTGTGCAAAATAGTCAATGACGTTGTAGCTATGTCGGTTGTGATTCTTCTGATCTCAATCGGCAATTATCTCAGGTTGGAGGCCTTGTATCATGTTAACGACATAGTAAAAATTCTAAAATTAAACAAAGTGGAATGTAGGAATGCTTTCATGTTTTATTTGCGTTCACTTGTCAAACATCAATTACTTAATGCGTAGATAAGAAATTCATTTTAATAGTTGCTATTTTCGTACTTCCGTTAAGATCTTGTCATACCGATAATGGTTGAAATTGCCTCAGGATATGTCAATCGGTTAAATTCATAAGCTGCAACCTTAAACAAGGAATACATTAAAGATTTAGGAAAATTTGTTTTCAAAGTGACGAGTTTTTTTGCCCTTGTAATTGTTGTATTTGTTGCAAAAAAACCCTTTGCGCTCGCTAGTAAAGCAAACTTATACCAGCAGATATCCGTCAATCAATATAGATGCAGATAAACGTCAATCACCTTCGCTCTCCCACATTTCAAAATTTAGGAAAATATCAACTACTGAAGTTTACTGAAGTTACTTAAATAAGCTTTCGGAGAATAGGTTTAGAAGTGTTTAGCAAAAATGTCATACTTGATCCCAAACACAAGTTTTCCTACAGTAAATGAGCTTGCGATAGATCAAAATATTATTATATTTAGGTTGAACCTTTGTAATGGTATTCTCTTAAACTTTGTTATATGCGATTTTTTATTACTATCATTCAGTAATTTTATGTGAAAAATGTATGTCGGTCGAGTATGGAGTAGGTACTGTTCTCATCTTTGGGATGGCTCTGCCAAATACCAGCTTGAGGCCTTGGAAACTATTGAGAGACGAGCCAAAGGCTCATAGGTAACACGTTGTTCGAGTCTAAGCTCCTGACTCTCGAGCATCGCCGCAAAGGTGCCTGTCTATCGGTATTCTACAGGATACATTTCGGAGAGTGTGCGACGGAACTCCACAGCTTGATCCCCTCATCCCCGTTCTACCATCGGACGAGACGAGGCATCCATTCATGGTTGACATACCAACTGCCCGCACCAAGCGCTTTGCTTCAACATTCATCATGCGTACGGCCAAAGAATGGAATTCTTTACCGGTGTCCGTTTTTCCGAATGCCTATAATTTGGATGCTTTCAAGAGAAGAGTGAATAGGTATTTTCTAGGTAAACGTGCCACATCGTCGACCACATCTTCACTTAACATCAGGTGAGATTGCGGTCAAACGTTTAACCTATAAGTTGTAAAAAAAAAAATGCTCATAATTCCATTCGAAAATAAATCAAAATCAAAACGATCTTTATTTAGTACAATCAAAAGGATAAGTTTGAAACGTCTTATATAAGTAGTAGGTAAATCTACCGCCAGTTCCTCCCGACCAAAGACTAGAAGAACAGGCAAGAAAAAAAAACAAGAGAATGCAAAGCTCAATGAGACAACACCTATCAACTACACAAGCACCTCCCTACGCAATAAATAACCTCACGGACAAGTGTCTTCAAAATCCACTCACCATTCTTCGCAGAACAAAATTAAAAAATACTCAACTGTTCCTAAATTCTTTGGAAACTTTCTACAATATGCTCTCAAGACGTCCTCACTGGACCCTTACTTAGTTCACTGTATAGATATATAGTTAAATGGCAATAAAATATAATTATAATAATAAAATACCCAACACTCAACACACTCAACACCCTTTCGATTTGTGGTACTAGAGATTTTGAAAATGCCCACCAATATTTACGAATACTTATTAACTTACATTCATTTTAATTAAATGAAATTACAGGCACATGAGGCTTAACATCTGTATGCCTCAAGTTGATGGACGCAGGGCCGTGCATCGTAGGGCACGTTCCTATCGTGCGTGACTTACGAGGCAATGCTTTGTTATAGCTGATGGTTAGCACATAAAATCAGGTGGCTTGTTCCAACAGCTGTTTGTATTTAAATAAAAATTAGTTTTTATTATCGTTTTAATAACTTTTTAAGAGTAGTAGAGCTCTTTGTGAAGGGTTCATCCGGGGAAGTACTACCACCACGCCTTTTTCTGCCGCCAAGCAGCGTTGCTGTGTTTCGGTTTGAAGAGTGTGCTGGTTGCCGGTGTAATTACAGGCACATGAGGCTTAATATCTGTATGCCTCAAGTTGATGGACGCAGGGTAGTGCATCGTAGGGCACGTTCCTATCGTGCGTGACTTACGAGGCAATACTTTGTTATAGGTGATGGTTACCACTTAACATCAGGTGGGCCATCTGCTTGTTTCATCAACTAGTTGTATAAAAAAAAAATTGCCTGAAAATCCAGTTGAAGCAGCATGCCATTCAGCATGTCAATGCTGCCAGCATCTCGGGGACACTTCTGATGACACGATTTTGATCAAATGAGCTATCTCTAGATATAAGATACCATCTGCAGGTAGCGCAAATATTTCATGCGAATTTTATAAATTTTTAAGTATTTCCAATACTATATCTACGTATTGTAATTTTCTTTGTAAATCACTAGGTCGTTTTCAACAGTCAAATAGTTCAACTGTGTAGTTTTCATTATGAATTAATTACCTATAACTTCTGAAAAAATAAAGATAAAAAAAAACAAGCTAGACGGTGTCAAGCACCGGTGACTATCGAATGAACTCGATCGTGAGAAGTCGATACTCACGTAGGTAAGTTACTACCTAAGTAGTTAAGCTCCCACTCGGGGCTCTGCCTCAAACTGCACTTAGTAACATTCCGGAATTCCGTCGTTTTCATTTGTGATGAATTTAAGCCACCCCCTCACCCCTCTCCACCCTCTCACCAGGGTCTATAACACCTAAGGATCACCGAGCTATTTGGCAATAGACGCGAAAATTTAAAATGTTGATCTTCATGTCGTGTCACTAGTTTCTTTCGAAACAGTGTGGTGAAAGGATTTTAAGTGTGCCATAAAGAGGCTCCTTTCGAGCACTTGACACATGTTATAGAACTTTTTAGGTTCCACGACATGCCGGTTTCCTCACGATGTTTTCCTTCACCGTTTGAGAGTACTGGTATTGTGCACTTAAATTTTTGCACAGAAAAACTCATTGGTGCACGACTGGTTTTGAACCCACGACCTTAGGATCGGAAGGCGGGGCCGCTACCACTGGACCACCAGTGCTCTAAAAAAAATGTTGATAACAACTTGATACTTAAAAAAAAAAACTTTTTTATACTGTATGTACCCATTAGAGAAGGTACACCCCTAGACTTTCACTTGACACTATGGGACAATTTGTTTTTTTTATAAATTGTACCTTAAGAGCTGATTTCACCATGCTCTGTTAGATTAACAAAGGATTAAAGTGCCGTTAAATATGTCAAAATATACGCGTTTGACATCTAAGGTTAGATTTAACGGCCTGTTAATCCTTGATTAGTAACTAACAGAGCATGGTGAAATCAGCTCTTAACCTTTATTTTCTTTACACAGCGTTTTTCTCTATGACCTAAAAGTTCGGTTAGTTATAGTTCAAAATCTCCCATAAATAACTTAAAACATGAAAGTTTCAATATATGGGTAATTCGTCCTTAATCTCAACAAGTGAGATTTTACCTACGCCCCTAAGCTCAAGTTTTGGGTTTTACCGGTGATGCTTACCTACTTATGTGGTAAAAATCTTTTCAAATCTCAAAGTCAAGTCTCCGCCGTTCAATAACCACTTTTAAGTAAAAATTACCACTCCAAAACTACCATTCCAAAATTACCTTAGAGTGGTAATTATAGACTCCTGTGGTATATAATCCTAGGTACAGGTAAGGGTAGGTGAGGTCAAACTGCACTATTACTGAATCTCATAACGAGTAATGGAACTGCGAATGGTTATCAGGATATTCTGTGAAGCTGTTGCGAAATGGTGGAATGACAAACGTGGAACGGAGGAATTAATTTCGCTGTCTACCGTACCCTAAGTCTGAGTTTTATTTTTCATTTATAATTTTTCGCTTTCTGTATCGTATGGTCTTTTTGGTATGCTCATCATTTTGTACACGCATTCACCTCTCATTTTAATTTTCTTTATCCTTCAAGTTTTGCTGGAAGAAAACTCTTTTTAGGGTTAAGTTCGCCTTTGTACATGTTTTATATTTAAGTTTACAATGTTATAACTGTATACAATAAAGAAATCGAATAACCGATGTATGGGGGTCCGTATAGTCATTTTATCATAAAAAAAATACATCTCGTATCAAAACTTAATCTACCTCTTCTTCGCACCGTTTATGGCAAGGGTTTAAAAACAAGTGACTGCCTACCGTAGATTGGTTTCTACCATCCAGACTATAATGCTACTACCGTTCTACAGTCGGCATTCACTTGTTTTTAAGAAAATGGTGGAGGTTTTCTTCAAAACCAACGAGAAACATACTTACACCATTTTCTTAAAAACAAGTGACTGCCTACCGTAGATTGGTTTCTACCATCCAGACTATAATGCTACTACCGTTCTACAGTCGGCATTCACTTGTTTTTAAGAAAATGGTGGAGGTTTTCTTCAAAACCAACGAGAAACATACTTACACAGACTTGACTAAAGAGTATTTAATCTATTTCACTTGACATTGACAAGATTGTCTGTCGAATGAGAGACAGTTGCCTTAAGAAATTTTGAACTTGTAAATTTTGCATATTTTGACTTACACTGCGGGACAACTCTTCTGAGTTTCAATTTCAATACCTATGAAACATTGTTTATCGTTTTTCATGGTAGACGTTTCACACTTAAAGGGTCTCATTTGCTTCTAAGCGATTCTATTTCTAGTCGAAAGAGAAAGTTTCGACAAGAGGTAAGTGGACGCTCGTAAAAGTTATACTTGCCTCCAAATATAAATTTGTATAGGTGCCTTACCTACGCAAACAAAGGGGGTTTTAAGTTTAGTGTCTTTGCCATATAGCTACCAAACGGATGAACCGATTTGATTGATGTTTTTTTTTGTTTGAAAAATGATTCGATCGGGATTTTTCTTGGCTTTATTCTTTTTTATTCAGCCCCTTCAATATTATCAGATATTTTTGCTTTATTTACTAGTTTTAGTATCAACTTATGCAAACTTACTTTAGGAGTAGTAGAGCTCTTTGTGAAGGGCTCGTCCGGGGAAGTACCACGCCTTTTTCTGCCGCCAAGCAGGGTTACTGTGTTTCGGTTTGAAGAGTTTGTTGCCGGTGTAATTACATACACATGAGGCTTAACATCTGTATGCCTCAAGTTGATGGACGCAGGGCAGTGCATCGTAGGGCACGTTCCTATCGTGCGTGACTTACGAGGCAATGCTTTGCTTTAGGTGATGGTTACCACTTAATATCAGGTGGTCCATCTGCTTGTTCCATTAGCGAGTAGTATAAAAAAAAATACTTTTTTAGCAGAAAAACTTGTTCAGCATAATGATATTTTGCTTCTTCTTGTCGTGTCAGTTTCTTTAATATTTTTGAATAACTTCGTATATTGCGATTTTTAAAAAATAAGTTCAGTGATATTTAAAAATTTTAAAATGTGCGAGCGAGATGTACCTACTTACTTTAATGGGTGTCATGTCAGCCCCTTAAAAATACACAGACTGTAGTTATCGGCAAAACAGGCAACGGCAACGATTTTCTCAAAAAACTATT
The DNA here is from genome assembly GCA_932294275.1 of Chloroclysta siterata. Lineage (NCBI taxonomy): Eukaryota > Metazoa > Arthropoda > Insecta > Lepidoptera > Geometridae > Chloroclysta > Chloroclysta siterata. The sequence continues at coordinate 13,725,648 of OW028599.1, read as the reverse complement.
TATTAGGTATTTATTTACCATCTACATATAAACTTGATGATAAACCCTTAAAAAAAACAATTATTATACTTACCTACCTTATTATCACGCTAATAATCATGTAATTAGGTATAATTTATAAGATAATCTCGACTACTATTACCATCTTGTAATTTCAGATTAGATCACTCTCTAACATTGTTTAATTTAATTAGATTCAATAACATGTCTACCGTGTACCAACTACCGGAATACATGTTCCTGCGTGATGATTAAGGCGAAGACAAGAGCTAATGTGACTCTCGCTCGCACGTTTCGACATGTTGAAAGATATAAAATCACTAAACTCATTTTCGAAAAATCGCAATCAACCATTTTGTGTGCAATAACATTGCACACAGTTTAGTAAAAATTTCATTTTGATCGATACAAGTTTTCCTACTTAAAAGTTTGCTTATGTACGAAAACTAGTAAAGCAAATGAGTTTAGTGATTTTATATCTTTCAACATGTCGAAACGTGCGAGCGAGAAGTTGTTTGATAGTTGTCAGCCTCTTAACAGATACCTACAGGCTGTAGGCTACAGCATAATGTAAGCCGATATCACGATCAGATTACATGACATTTTATGCACCTACTCAACATGGTTGAACGCTCGTAAACTACTTAACCTAAAACTGAATCGAGCCTGATATAGGACATAGACCTAGAAGATGTACAATCACTAGAGCACCGAGAGCACTAGTGGCCCAGTGGTAGCGGCCCCGCCTTTCGATCCTAAGGTCGTGGGTTCGAAACCGGTCGTGCACCAATGAGTTCTACTGTTCTAAAAATTATGTGCACAATGCCAGTACTCTCAAACGGTGAAGGAAAACATCGTGAGGAAACCGGCATGTCGTAGAACCTAAAAAGTTCTATAACATTTGTCACAAGTGCTTGAAACGAGCCTCTTGAGGCGCACTTAAAATCCTTTCACCACACTGTTTCGAAAAAAACTATTGACACGACGAGAGAGACTAAACACATTTATGAAAAATATCAATAAACCATGTTGTGTGCACACATTGCACATATTTCAGCAAAAATATAATTTTGATCCAAACAAGTTTTCCTACTAAAAGTTTGCTTAATAGTTTTCGTACTTGAAAAATGCGAGCGAAAAGTACCTGCGTACCGACTTACCGAGGTACTTTTACGTGTGGCCGTGGATGTCATGTCAACCCCCTAAATAAATAAGTAGACAATTTCGTTTGTCAGTCAATTTATTTAGCAAGCTTAAAACGATACAAATAGGATTCGTTTTCTGACATTTCTGGAAGCAACATAGCTTTTTCATTTTAATTGTTTTTCTAGTGTTATTTTGAGTTGTGTTGTGTAATTTCGGTGGTATTTTAACCAACATTACTTGAGGTCTTAGCACAAAGTGTTAACATTTGGAATGAAAGTGTAATGTGATATCCTGATTTGGCCGAAAATGTTTACAATGTTTTGAAGAAAACCGCCACCATTTTCTTCAAAACAAGATGACAGCCGACTTGACTATGGACTGACTTGACTAAAAAGTATTTATTCAATACAAATCACTTGACACTGGCAAGATTGTCTGTCGAATGACAGACAGGAGCCATAAACGGAGAGAAGAAGAAGATTATGCAAAAAATGTTTACTTAGGTAGGTACAATATTCAATTGGGTTGTATCCGCACTTACCAACCTAATAATTTGAGTGCCTATCCCTAAAAGACGTGCCTAGCCTTCTTACTAAACCTAAGTAAGTTACAAGCTAGAACTCGGGTTAGGTTAGGTTGATGGGATTGTTAGCGAGCCCCCGCGTGCTTCTACCAGGGTTAAGGGGCTGACAACTATCAAACAACTTCTCGCTCGCACGTTTCGACATCTTGAAAGATATAAAATCACTAAAAACATTTTCGAAAAATCGCAATCAACCATTTTGTTTGCAGTCACATTGCACACAGTTTAGTAAAAAAATCATTTTGATCGATACAAGTTTTCCTACTTAAAAGTTTGCTTATGTACGAAAACTAGTAAAGCAAACTTTTGAGTAGGAAAACATGTTACGATCAAGCTGAAATTTTTACTAAACTGTGTGCAATGTGATTGCACACAAAATGGTTGATTGCGATTTTTCGAAAATGAGTTTAATGATTTTATATCTTTCAACATGTCGAAACGTGCGAGCGAGAGTCACATTAGCTCTTGTCTTCGCCTTAACCGTGTCAGTTTTTGGAGATGCCCATTGCCACTTCAACTTGCTAATTCTGCAGGCTACGTTGGTTACTTTGGTTATTCGGATTTCTATCACGTTGTGAATCTTCCAGCTCTCTTCATAGCTCTGCAACTTTAATAACATTTCAAGAGTAGTAGAGCTCTTTGTGAATGGCTCGTCCGGGGATGTACTACCACCACGCCTTTTTCTGCCGCCAAGCAGCGTTGCTGTGTTTCGGTTCGAAGAGTGTGGTTGCCGGGGTAATTACAGGCACATGAGGCTTAACATCTGTATGCCTCAAGTTGATGGACGCAGGGCAGTGCATCGTAGGGCAAGTTCCTATCGTGCGTGACTTACGGAGGTAATGCTTTGTTATAGGGGATGGTTACCACTTAACATCAGGTGGGCCATCTGCTTATTCCATCAGCAAGGTGTATAAAAAAAACAGATAAGGCTCGGTTTGTTTTTAATTTTGAATGAAATAGTAATACTTCATAAACTATATTTTGTAACTGGGGTATTTTCATGGATAGCCCGCCACGACTAACCTAACCCATAAAGACGTAGGTGGAGTATGGTGTACTGGAGTGGATGCAAATTGCTAGTTAACCTGAACACGGCTACTTGCATAACCCGAGATGAAATGATAAGGCCATTAGTGATTTGGTAGAGCTGTGCCTGTAAGTAGTACTTAAACACTTGAACACGATGAAGGAAAACTTTGTGTGGCATGGCTTTTGAGTTCCAACTTATTCTAGAACAATGCTCAAAAAACTGTATCGAGACCTAAGACCTAATAAAGTGGTGCTTGAATCTCTATTTAAAATGTAATATTACTGTAGAAAACGGGACTAAAGATTTATATGAGACTAGCTGGTGCCCGCGACTTCGTCTGCGCAGGATTAGTATTTCGAGTAGCTTATATTAGCGTGGCGTAGTAGCTACATGCGTGCATGCGCTGCCAAAACCGCTAGAGTTACAAATATTATGTGTAACTCTGGCAGCGCACGCCGAAATAGCTCGCAGATGGTAGATTTTTCCTACTTATTGTCATATTTTGGACAATTCACACAATATCTTTATAAATTGTAGCCTATGTGTTATTCTGATGTATAAGCTATATTATTGTAAAGTTTCATTAAAATCAATTCAGTAGTTTTTACGTGAAAGAGTAACAAACATCCATCCATACCTACTTACAAACTTTCGTGTTTATAATTATTAGTAGGATAACATTAAAAGGGCAGTATTTTTACTAAATTCAAAACAAAGAAATACCGAAAGCACTCTTTACTCAGTGCCTCAGTCTCTGAATTTAAATTGCCACGTATGAAAATAATTAGGCGGCAAATCAACGAAACATTGCTTGGTTTTTCTAATTCGGGGCCCGTTCCACTAATCGAGTCACGCACACGAGTTGCACCGCTACAATAAATATATTCGAGTGCGGGTGCGTAGTCAGATGAGCTAGGGATACATCTAGGGTTGTCATTGCGAACATTGCCAAGAATGTCGCGGTTCCAGGAGTGGCCAAACGTTTTTTTTTATACAACTAAAGCCTGCCCACCTGAGGTTAAAGCATACAGATGTTAAGCCTCATGTGCCTGTAATTACACCGGCAACCACACTCTTCAAACCGAAACACAGCAACGCTCCTTGGCAGCAGAAAAAGGCGTGGTGGTGGTACTTCCCCGGGCGAGCCACACACAAAGAGCTCTACTGCTCTTATTATGTCCCGGATATTTAAGGCGAAGACAGCTGCTTATATACTTTTCACTCGCACATTTCAATATTTTGAAAGATATGAAATTACTGAACCTTATTAACTAGTGGTTCGCCCCGAACTAAGATCTCGTGATAACGCTCTAAAAATTAAAGGAAGTCAGAACATCAGTCAACAGTTCAAACATTATATTAGGACTTGCTTCTGACTACAGCCAACTATCTTGGTATGATAACCAAGTTTCAACTCTATTGGCTTATTTATTGAAGAGTTCCGTTGAACAGACCTTGGCTCCATCATCAGACCAGGTCGCTGTTACCATTTTGTGAGAACTAAGTACCTTCTTAATTTATTACAAGAAAAAAAAATTAGAAAAAGCAAAAGAACTGACCGACCAGTAACAACACTATGATTTCAACTGGGTTCGTTGGTTATGTAAATTTTTACTTTTCGTTGTATCTAAAAACCGGGCATCCTAGAAAACAGTAAAATGGTTTTTTTTTCGGATAATTTAACCATTTGTAAAATTATCCGTAGCATTTGTTTACGTGTCACATCACTAGACGCAATTTCTGCTAGGCACCCTTACTTACGGTTTTACTTGCGGTGCGTCTATTTTATTTACGGGCCGTCTGCGAACGCCCGATTTATATCATTTAATTAGTGAAAACCTGGGGTTTCGTAGTTAATTTTAATGAAAACATTATTTTCATTACGAAAAAAGTAGAAAATATTCAAATGTGCTGGAAATGGAATATCTAGATATGACCTTTGCCTCACCTTTTCACAGTTTTTCATTAGAACGTGTAGGTCTGTAGGTGCCTAAATCTAGATTCTGAATAAATTAGGTACTTCGTATGTAATCTGGATGGATACCTCCCGCAGGATTATTTGGCCCTCTATACATTTTTTCAGGATTCAAGGCAACTTCAACCGCTTTCTTATTATAGCAACAGATGGCGTAACCGGCAGTATTACCATAGAAAATAGAAAGAAGATGTCATTAGTGTTCTGTGGGTATTACGTAAGCATGCTTACTTAGTAGTTTTGTTGACGACCAACAGATGGCGCTGTCTACAAGAACACAATAAAGTCCTTTTTCACTATGGAACAACCAAATTCTATTCAAACGCCTTAGCATGAATCAATTTGAAATGTGGCAAAGTTTGGTACCGAGTAATAGGCAACATCTGTCGAGTCTTAACCAATATTGTTCTCTTCATTTCTCCTATGTTTTTGTGACTCAAAATTAACGTATTTAGATTTCGATTAACCGATTGCTTATTTCAAAATAAAAATCGAAACTAAAAAATATTACTGTAATTCTCCACAATTGCTTATAGTAACTTTGGCGGACACTGTGCCCGATTTGCTTCCGTATCGCTCCATTTTCTTAAGCACATCCAGGCCGGATATCACGTGACCGAATACCACATGCTTGTTGTCTAACCAGTCAGTTCTGGAACAAAAAAATAAAATATAAATAGATAAATAAATATTTTTTTGGACTTTCCACACAGCACTGTCTAGCCCCGAACTAAGCAAAGCTTGTAATATGGGAACCAGATAGCTGATATAATACTTATATATTTTTTACCTACTTATAATATATTTTATTTTTATTTTTATACAATTAGCTGATGGAACAAGCAGATGGTCACTTGATGTTAAGTGGTAAGCATCTTCTATAACAAAGCATTACCTCGTAAGTCACACACAATAAGAACGTACCCTACGATGCACTACCCTGCGTCCATCAACTTGCAAACCGAAACACAGCAACGCTGCTTGGCGGCAGAAAAAAACGTGGGGGTAGTACAACCGTGAGCTCTTCAAAGTTTTCGAAAAACGAGGAATTTAAATAAAAAAAAAACTATTCACTAACTTTTGGAATATAAACCAAAGACTGTGAGTGAACCGCTCAACGTCTATGGTGGGCCAACAAATGGTATCTTTACTTTTTTAATTTAAAAAAAACTCACTTGGCTGTACACAAAAAGAACTGAGATCCGTTGCTGTTAGGGCCACTATTCGCCATGCTGAGAATGCCGGGGCCCGTGTGTTTGAGTGTGAAGTTCTCGTCGTCGAACTTGCGACCGTATATCGACTTGCCGCCCGTTCCGTTGTGGTTCGTGAAGTCGCCCCCTTGGCACATCTAGTGTTCATTTGTCAAGGTATTTCATTGTTAAGGCATAGATAGCTAGAAAGATAACTCGTTAATTGTTCACCACACAGAGTTCATGCGTCAAGTACTCGAATGGAGCCACTTGGGGCGCACTTAAAATCCTTTCCTCACACTGAAGAAACTAGTGACACGACAAGAGAGAGACCACACAGAAACATAATACAGGGTTAAGGCATACATTTCGGCAAAACAATTAGCGACCTTATCGCTGAGAGCAATCTCTTCGAGGCAACCTTGGATGGATGTAATTGATCGAGTGAGCGAAGCGAACGAAGATCTTTAGTTTCAACTTGGGCGATTCGGCATTTTATGTATGTATGTATGTATGTATGTATGTATGTTTGTCTGGCCATAACTTTCGAACCGTTGATCCAATCTGCATGAAATTTGATAAGTCGATAGCTTGTGCTTGAGAAATTTACTGGTAAGTATATGAGTTATATCGGATGGAGGGTTATTAAGATATGGGGTTTTTAAAGGGGGCAAAAATAAAAAAAGTTACATAAAAAAATTAAGTTACATGTCATATGAAAGGGCTTTGTTTGGACATTCCAAAACAATTTAAAAAAAAATTCTGGAACGCTCGGTTTTTGAGATACAATAAAAAAGTTAAATTAAGATAACCAGCCATCCAAGAGCTCCCATCTCTAAGAGTTTCGTTGGCATCAAGGTTTTTCTACTGGTCGGCCAGTTACTTTGCTTTTTCTTATTTTTTTTTCTTGAAATATATTAAGAAGGTACTCAGTTCTCATAAAACGGTAACAACAACCAGGTCTGATGATGGAGCCAAGGTCTGTTCAACGGAACTCTTCAATAAATAGGCCAATAGAGTTGAAACTTGGTTACCGTACCAAGTTAGTAGTCAGAAAAAAGACCAAGCATAATGTTTGGACTTGCCTCTGACTACCACCTACTCAAAGTTTAGGTGCGTTCGCCGGGTCGCATCACGAGATCTCAGTTCGGGGCGAACTACTAGTTATTTAGAATGACGGCAGTGTAGTCACTTACGGAAAAATATTATAGGTACGTAGGTAGGTAGCTTAATGCAACAGAAAACAACATTCCTTCATTGAGTTTTGATCAGCATTATTCTCCATATTTACTGAGATGATGGCTAATACATATAGGAGATCCCCTCCAAAAAATCAAGAGTCCATTTCATCCAACAATTAGCTGGTAGAGATCGCTGGTTAGTAATAAGACCGCCCATTATACTAAGTAGTTTGTGTGCAATATCTATAGAAGAGTGGAGAGAAAAAACCTATCGTGCCGACCCCACATGAAGTGGGATAAAGGCAGGAAAATTATATTCTCAATTTTACGAAAAGGATACAAATTCCGGTATGATCCTATGGAAGCAGCTAGCCTGGTAGCCGAAACCCTTCTCGTGCGTGCACAGTACCCTGAAGTTCTCGGCTGTGCGCGGGACTATATCAGCTCGCAGCATCATGATAACCCGCCCGAGCTCCTGCTTGCCGGCGCTGATGTCGAAGTATACTTGCGGGTTGCGCTTCTCAGCGGGCTTTGCGGGTATTACCTAAAAATATGTAAAAAGTTATCGTTATAAACAAAATCACTTTCAAAATCCAAACAAGTCCTAATTAAAGCTTGTGGAAAGGAATGAATCATTTTATGTGGAGGGATTGCTCTAATATGCATAATAGTTACCACTATATACAGGGTTACAGGAAAAGTCGTGCTAGATCCGTTAAGGGCGTGGAGTACCCATCATTCCTGACATATTTCACTATGAAACACCCTACCCTAAACTAAACCCTTTTCGAGATATTCGACTTTTAATTTTTTTATTGAAAATTGCCGATTTTTAGGCAATTAAATTTATTTTTGGTTGTTTTGTGTATCTTATTATTATTATTATTGCATTTTTACATGTGTAATTAGATGCTTTAGGACGTCAATCATTAAAATAGTGCATAAGTTAATTGAATAGACCGTAGTAGACAAGTGAAAGTTAAGAAATAAAAAAAAAATTAGAAAGTTTATTTTTCTCTAAGGGATATCTAAAAAAAATATTATGGCAATTCTTCGGCAGATGTTTTTAAAAATATCTACGTTTCATCAGCTATCTAACGAGGTATAACAATCTAGGGTTTGTATTACATTTCGTGGAAAAAAAGTAGTTGGGACGCTCCAGGTAGCAGTTCTAACGGTCCCGCGCCTATTGTCCTTCAAGTTCAGACACACCGTGAGAGCGAGACAAGTGACGATTTATGTAGGTATGAATGAAAGAAAAAATGTGTAGAGACCGGTTAGGGCTGGGAATACAACAGGGGGTATTGTTTTGGTTGTCAGTCTGCTTTTGTGCTTCGTACATAGTAGATGTGATATCGTTTTGCTCTTTTTCTCGACTTGGCTGTGATTCTGGACTATTTCTTCTGATTTGTGACTACTATACTTGTTAACCGGACTCTGATTTGTACCTGTGATACGGAAGTGTTGAAGATGACGTCCTACACACCTGAGGAATATGCTGATATGCTTATTTGTTACGGATACTGCGATTGTGTATCTGCGCAAGCTCGCAACGAATACGTAACTCGCTACCCCGGTCGTCGAGTGCCGGATGTGGCCGTTTTTGACAGAGTTTATCGAAGACTTCGAGAATCTGGCTCTGTTTTGAGACGTAATACAGACATGGGTAGACCACGAATTGACGACGAAGAACAGGACAATGAGATAGTGCAACGCTTTCGAGCGGATCCGACTACTTCCACTAATATTGTTGCCCGTGATCTGGGACTTTCGCAATGGAGAGTGTGGTTTACAGTGCATACTGCTGGCCTATACCCATACCATTACACGCCGGTACACGTTATTGAAGAAGGAGACCCCGCGAGAAGATTGGACTTTTGCAGATTTATGCTAAATGCTGACGTAGAAGACCCAGATTTTCTAAGAAATATCTTGTGGACGGATGAGTCCAAATTTGATAAAGATGGCATAACTAACTATCACAACGCCCATTACTGGGCCCCAAAAGCACTAAGGAATCCCAATAAGAAAAGAGTGAAGGGGTCCCAACGAAGATTCAGCGTGAATGTGTGGATGGGCATTATCTCCAATCATTTGATTGGACCTTACTTTCTACCGGATAATTTAAATGGGGAAAGCTACGAAAATTTCCTGAGAGCAGACTTGAGTGATTTGCTGGATGATCTGCCACTCAACCTGATCAGGGACATGTGGTTCCAACACGATGGCTGCCCTGCCCATTTCAGGAGAAGTGTCAGAGACTGGCTGGACACAAATTATCCAAACAAATGGATAGGACGAGGTGGGCCGTTGCCATGGCCAGCAAGAAGTCCGGACCTAACCCCCATGGATTTTCATGTGTGGGGGTGCATGAAAAGTCTTGTGTACAGCGAGCCGAATCCAGTTTCGTCTGTGGAAGACCTAAGAGAAAGGATTGTGGATGCAGCAAATAAAATGAGGACCACGTTGACCACTGGAGTAGTGAAGACTGGTCTCCGTAGAAGGATGCGACAATGTATCAGAAATAGAGGCGGCCATGTTGAACATGAACTGTAGAATAAGAAAAAGTTGTGTGAAAACCTTTAATAAATGACATTTCATGCTTACCTATTGTTTTACTTTTACTTTTTAGGGCTAAGTATAAATTTTCTTCTCCACTGTCGCCTATAAAACTAATTTTTTTTCAATGCAATTGAATAAAACCCTAGATTATTATACCTCGTTAGATAGCTGATGAAACGTAGATATTTTTAAAAACATCTGCCGAAGAATTGCCATAATATTTTTTTTAGATATCCCTTAGAGAAAAATAAACTTTCTAATTTTTTTTTTATTTCTTAACTTTCACTTGTCTACTACGGTCTATTCAATTAACTTATGCACTATTTTAATGATTGACGTCCTAAAGCATCTAATTACACATGTAAAAATGCAATAATAATAATAATAAGATACACAAAACAACCAAAAATAAATTTAATTGCCTAAAAATCGGCAATTTTCAATAAAAAAATTAAAAGTCGAATATCTCGAAAAGGGTTTAGTTTAGGGTAGGGTGTTTCATAGTGAAATATGTCAGGAATGATGGGTACTCCACGCCCTTAACGGATCTAGCACGACTTTTCCTGTAACCCTGTATACACTATAATATTTCTAAGTAAAATACAGTAGGGCCTCGTTAATCCGAACTCCCGCTTGTTCGGTGATCGCTGTAATCCGGCCGGGCAATGAAGTGCGAAAATTATACTATAACTCTTCTGTTATATTATATTATAACAGAAGAGTATTACTATACTCTTCTGTTTATAATTTTCGCTCACACTCTTTTTCTTACATGGTGGTAATTTTGAACAACATTTTTGTTTATAATGCTTTAATTTAAAAATTGATTAATGAAACTAAGGTTAAACATGTGTTTTATTACCATTAAATATGGCATACTATAATCCGGAAAGGGTGTTGTTTTTGCCTCTCCGGATTAACGAGGCCCTACTGTAATACCATAGAATCATTCATTAAATTTTGTTGATAAAAAAAATATATAAGTAGTAAGTATGTTAGAGAGAAGTTGATAAAGCAAACTGTTATGTATTTGACAGCTGATTATTGATTTATTCATTATTGTATTTTGTGGGTACTTAAATAAAAGATAGTTTTGTTACAAACTCGAAATGGCGTGTATCTTTTAGTGGCGACTTCGGAAAATAAATTGAAATTGTGCTAAAATGGCATTCAATATTACGAATATTGTGTTGCCTGAGAAGTTTAACGCTAAAACTGATGTGTGGTGTGATTACAAAGAACAGTTACTTTGTGCTCTCGACACCGCGGGACTTGTTCGTGGTGCGACACAAGACGATGATAAAGCGCGCTCATTGTTTTTGTCGCAATGTGGAAAGGACACGTATGCTCTAATAGCGTCCCTGTTAGTGCCGTTACGCCCTACACAAGTGAAATTGGATGAAATTATAGCAGTGTTGGACAAGTTCTATGAACCAGAAGTGAACGAAATTTTGCAAGCGGGTAAATTTCATAAACGTGCACAATTGAAGGATGAAAGCGTGCAAGAGTTTGCATCTGCAATAAGTGCATTATGTGCGAAGTGCAAATTTACGGACATAAAGCGTCAATTACGGGACAGACTCGTGCTAGGAGTGCGTGATGAACGTTTACGCCGGGAGTTGTTGAAAACGAAAAAGCTGACATACGAAACAGCTGTGCAAATGTGCCTCAATCATCAAGCAACCTTTGTGGACATGTACCCCGGCGTCAAGAAAGAAGAAACGCAGACTTTGCCTAGTACTACAGCAGCGGTGGCGGCTGGCGAGTCCATGGATATTGGCAGAATAAAGTCCAATGAGTGCAAACATTGTACACGGGTACATAAAGCAGGCGACCGCTGTACATTTGTTAAGGCGAAGTGTTTCAAATGTCAAAAATATGGTCACATTGCAAAAGCATGTGACAAGAAAGGAAAAGTACACCAGGTGGAAGACAATGATGAGGAGCCTTCTTCAGGGTGTGAAAACATGATGGGGATCTACACCTGTTCGGATAGTTACAGACCTCCGATAATGGTGAATGTGGTCATCGACGGTGCGAATGTAAAGATGGAAGTAGACTCCGGGGCATCACGCAGCATAATATCAGAGAGAACTTTCAAGAAGTTGTGGTCTTCACCTCCATCACTTCAGAATACCACAGTGAAATTAGTGACTTGGACGCGGGACTCCCTAAAAGTACTAGGAGTGGCGAATGTACGAGTAGTCTTAGGCGAACAAGAGTCGCAATGCGAACTAGTGGTTGTGTCTGGAGACGGACCTAGCTTGTTAGGACGAAATTGGTTCCATCCATTAGGCCTTCAAGTGGCAGGCTTATACTGGGCTGAAGAAGATTTGGTGCCTTTCATGAATGAGTTTCCGGATTTATTTAAAGAGCAATTAGGCGCATATAATGGTCCCGAAGTATCACTGCAGCTGCGCTCTGATGCAAGACCACGGTTTTTAAAAGCTCGTGAAGTGCCTTTCCCGCTGAAACAGCAAGTAGAGGAGGAACTGAACCGATTGGTAGAGGAAGGGGTACTGACTCCGGTTAGATATTCAGAGTGGGCGACACCGTTAAGAATCGTGAAGAAAGATGATGGATCTCTGCGTATCTGCGGGGATTATCGATCTACAGTAAACGCATCGATTCAAGTAGACAGATACCCACTTCCAACGTCAGTGGAAGCTTTTGTTAAATTGAGTGGAGTCAAAGTTTTCAGTAAACTGGATTTGAAGCAAGCTTACACACAAATGAAGGTAGATGAGGAGACAGCCAAGATGTTAACCTTAAATACACCGATTGGCCTGATGAAAATGAATCGGCTGGCATTTGGTGTAAGTGCGGCTCCATGTATTTTTCAACGAGTGATGTCTTCCGCGCTAGCGGACATGGACGGCGTAGCGTGTCTACTGGATGATGTAGCCGTAACGGGCGCGACGTTGGAACAGCATAATCAGAGGCTTCGTCGCGTGATGCAAAAGCTAAATGAACTGGGTTTTCGACTTAATAGCAAAAAGTGTGTTTTTGCTGCCAGTAGCATTACGTTTTTAGGACACATGATTGACGGCGAAGGACTTCATCCAACACCAGCAAAAGTCAAAGAAATTCGGGAAAAACCGGCACCGACAAATAAGGAAACATTGAGGGCTTTCCTTGGATTGTACAACTTTTATCAAAAGTTTTTACCTGATAGAGCTACCTTGCTTGAGCCGTTGTACAGATTGCTGGAGTCGAAGACACCTTGGAAGTGGAGTGAATGCGAACAAACAGCATTCGAAAAAGCTAAGCTTTTACTATCATCAGACCTGACGTTGGTCGGTTATGAAATAAACAGAGAGTTACTACTCATATGTGACTCCTCAGAATACGGAGTGGGCGCGATCATAGCACATGTCATGGATGATGGATCGGAGAGACCGATCATGATGGCATCGCGTACCCTACAGACACATGAGAGACGATATGGTCAGATCGACAAGGAAGCTTTGGCCATAATGTTTGGGTTGTTGAAGTTTCATGAATTTCTCTGCGGTCGACAATTTTGTATTGTGACTGACCATAAACCACTTGTTGGTTTATTTAATCCAGCCAAACCCATACCCGATCAGATCTCACCTCGGATGCTGCGTTGGTCTTTAAAGCTAGCGTGTTATGAGTACACAATCAAGCATAGACCTGGAAAATCCATCGGCAATGCAGATGCGCTGAGTAGGTGGACTGCACCATCTACTGGAACAGTAGCGGAAGAGGGGCTTAAGGAAGTTTTGTTGTTAGAAGAACAACCAAGTGGCTGGAATCTAAGCGCAGAGACGATTGCAGTGGAAACAAAGAAGGATACCCTACTGCAGAAAGTTTTGTTTCATGTTTTGCACGGTTGGCCAAATAAGAACTTGGACCCGGCTTTGCAGCCATTTTGGACCAGAAGGGAGGCTCTTTCTCATACTAAAGATTGTTTATTATGGAGCAACAGAGTCATAGTACCTGCGAAGCTACAGGAACAGGTGTTAAAGATTTTACATGCCCCTCATGCGGGTATAGTCCAAACAAAGGCATATGCAAGAGGCTATGTGTGGTGGGTCCAGATGGACAATCAAATTGAACAAATAGTGGCCAGCTGTGAACAATGTCAACTAGTTAGAAACTGTCCCCCGAGAAACCCACAGACTTGGGTTATGTCAGAACAGCCCTGGAAACGGGTGCACATAGACTTTGCCGGACCGTTTCTTGGAAAAACTTTCTTTGTGCTGATTGACAGCCATAGTAAATGGATGGAAGCAGAAATTGTTAATACTATGAGCAGTGGAGCTGTTATAACTGTGATGCGAAGAATTTGTGCTTCTCAGGGTTTGCCTGAGGTAGTAGTCTCAGACAATGGTAGAGCATTCACATCCGAAGAATTTAACAGATTTTTGAAGAAAAACGCTATTAAACATCTGCTCTCACCACCATATCACCCGGCTACTAATGGTCAGATAGAAAGAGCCATACAGACATTTAAAAATAAAATTAAGAAAATGATAAGTTTAAATTTGCCTTGGAGTGAAACGTTGAGCAAGGTACTGTATCATATGCGCACGGTACCTAATAGCGCTACTAACAAAACTCCAGCGGAGATGCTCAACGGCCGAAGGTACAGAACAGCGATGTCTTCCCTCCACCCTGACTCCGCACAGAGCCGCGGCGATCAACAGCTGGAGGCAGCGGCGCAGCGCCCGCTTGCCAGGACTTTTCAGGTGGAAGAACCCGTCCTGATACATATGTATGGGCCAGGAGAAAAGTGGCGGAGGGCTACTGTAGAGATTGTGGAAGGACCTAGCTCATACAGGGTGAGAACGGAAGATGGTGAGCTACACAGGCGGCATGCTGATCAGATACTAGCTAGAACAGCACATGCTGAGACCAGACTAACAGATACCAGACCTGGGGTAGATTCTGACTCCCAAACATCTAGTGAGCCACCAGTAGAAATACCACCACCAGAGATGTGGCCAGACATAATAGGGTTACCCAATAGTTCTGATTGATTATTGATATCTATTGTTTTTCTGATTACAAAATTAATGTTCAAGTAATTTACCAATTTAGATTTCGTTTTATATTCTTGTTTAGTTTATACCAATTTATGAAAGGAAGGTATGTTATGTATTTGACAGCTGATTATTGATTTATTCATTATTGTATTTTGTGGGTACTTAAATAAAAGATAGTTTTGTTACAAACTCGAAATGGCGTGTATCTTTTACAAACTAAAATCTTAAAGTTTCCAGGGTGATAAAACATACATTTAGAGATTTGGATGTCTCCGGAGACTCTATATGCTGTAAGCTTCCTTTATTTAATATTCCTGGGACTGAAACGACTCTGTATGCTGCCTTCACTGCGGGGTTTGACTTCTCAGAGGATGGAGTTACTCCTGACCATCTCCCGAAAAGTGAAAATCTACCACCCATTTTTTAATGATCCTGTTTATCATGTTTTTGTCATTTTTCAACTGCATTATAGTTTAATTGCCCAGCAGTGAAGTATTCTAGTTAAATTTTCACTGGTTTTGTATACACAGATACTAGAACAGTGGATGAACATATTCCTCTTCCTTCATACCCAAACCCAATGTTTATGTAAACAAAATTTTGCAAATAGGTCAATCTTATATGTAAAATCACCTTGTCAAATAGATGTTTAACTGGTTTTAGCAACACAAACTCATTTCTTAAATTACCACATACAGTATCTGGATAGTTTTAAGTTCTAATAAGTGATAAGTTAGCACAATTGCTTTGATATTTTTCTGTTCAAAAATGTATGTGCACAATGCCAGTGCTCTCAAACAATGGAGGAAAAAATCGTGAGGAAACCAGCACGCGAAAGGAGCCTCTAAAGGCGCACTTAAAATCCTTTCACCACACTGTTTCAAAAGAAACTAGTGACACAACAAGAGAGTGACCAGTTTCCCCTGTAGTTTATAAAATATATCCCTTTGAGTATAGTCACATATCAGAGCTGGTGGACAGGTAATGCAAATAGAAAAAGACCGGAAACTTACACTAGAACCAGTCTTTGTTGCATCTTTACTGCCCCCATCTTGTTCATTATCCTTATTAATTTGTAAAGTCTCCCCAGCATGTTTCTGCAGCCAGTTGTCATCTGACCACACAGGGCGGGTCGAACCTTCTTTGATGCGCTGTGGCGCTGCAATATTCACTCTTACTGTACGCCCAAAGAGTTCTGAATCATTCTGAAAAAATATTAGTTATACCATGTTAGGTAAGATCAGGTTAAAATGGTTTTACGTAAAGTAGTAGGTACATACTACATACCTATTAGTCCTTCGGCTCTTACCATGTTATCTATAGCAGCAGCAGCATCTTCGGCATTTTCAAACTCAATAAATGCGAAGCCCCGATGCTTCTCAGATTCATAATCCAAGGGAATCTGAACATCCACTAAATCACCGAAGGGTATGAATGCGGCGTTCAATACTTTCTCATCAACTTCCTCCGCCAAACCGCCGACGTAAATCGTTCTTTTGGAGTTGGGTTTGCTAGTCATTTTATAAGTTATTTAATTGAATCAAACCGCTTCTTCAACTCAATAATTAATGAACAGTAAAATACTCCTTAGTGCTTCACAAAACACAAGTTAACTAACACAACACAACACAACATAAACAAAACAAAGTCATATTATAACCTCAAAAAAATTTATGAAATTATTGACAGTAGACAACGTACATATTTGACTTGACATTGACAGAATACAGACAGTGACAGAGTTGACAAACACGACTTCGTCTGAAATGAACAAAGTATTCTCTTATCCTTAGACTAAGTATCATATAGACGTAGTGTTTCGGGTTTTTGGCGTGGCCGTTTTTTGTTAGTTTGTATGTATTCGCGTGAGTGACTAGAGAAGGGACAACATTGACTAACCTATCGATAGAATAAGAAATGGATGAAAAAGGCGTTTTAATTGGAATTCAACTTTTTAATTTTAACTGGTTGCTGACTTTTATTGCGAAAGCTCAAAACTATTATAGTCACTGAAACACTATCATCGTCAATATTGTTTCCCACATTGACCTAACCGTGAGAGCGATGTCCATCCCACTCGATACACTTTCTTATGGCCATTTCGTCCATGCATAAGAAAATTTTGTAGTCTATCAGTTTTCACGCCTAACAGCTTTTATCCACTCCCGTCTTCATTCTGGGCATTTATAAGAACCTTAAAAAATAATGTAAAATTTAACAAAAATTGAGCCGTCGCGAGACGCCTATAAGGTGTGAAAAATTGAAACTACAACATAAAAGCCGATCTGACCCGGCGCATTAGATGTTTCATATCAAAATCGGAAAATAAAATATTATCGATAAAGCTAAATTGGTCGGTGGAAGTACATCACTAGAACAGATGACTAAAACAATAATTTTTATTTTGCAATAATTAATGGGTTTACATCATTTTCACATAGGAAAATATGACTAGTACTAATAAAATGTAATACCTACAGTCTTTATGGAAGAAAAAACGTATTTTTTTAGCATGAAAATAGGAAAAGAATATTACGTATCAAATGACAATTCCGGGTCTTTAACTCCTCCTTTTGTTGTTTTTGATACACAAAACACAGCTTCACAAGACATACTTTCACCTTTTCAAATATATTTTGCCTAGACAATAATAATTCTTTAAAAATTTTCATAATTTCTTTCGCTACATCGCAATGTTGCTGCGAGTTTTTCTAGAACGTCAAAACAAGATCAAAACATTGCATCAACTGACGGCCACGATTTACGCAGACAGTGAGTGAGTGAGATGGAGTGAGTGAAGTTACATCTACTTTTCTTTTACTCGTAGCTAGGCTACATGGGAAGAACAAAGATAGATGATCACTGTTTGATACACAGTTGTAAAAGGATGTAAGTCTTATGGTTCCCTCCAGTATAATACCTCCATGCTCTTATCTGTGACAAAGCTCGCGGATTCATTTTCTGACATATTGGGAAGCAACATAGCTTTTTCATTTTATTTGTTTTTCTAGAGTTATTTTGAGTTGTGTTGTGTAATTTCGGTGGTATTTCAACATTACTTGAGGTCTTAGCACAAAGTGTAAACATTTGGAATGAAAGTGTAATGTAATATCCTGATTTGACCGAAAATGTTTCCAATGTTTTGAAGAAAACCGCCACCATTTTCTTCAAAACAAATGGCGGCCGACTTGTCTATGGACTGACTTGACTAAAAAGTATTGAATACAAATCACTTGACACTGGCAAGATTGTCTGTCAAACGAAGGACAGGAGAAGGACAGGAGCCTTAAATTGAAATAAAGAACAAAGCTCGCAACCTCTTGCAACATAATGTTTAAACCCTTTTTAGACCTGTTTAGACATTGGGCCGGATGAGCTGATTTCACCATGCTGTCAAAATGTACGCGTTTGACAGATAAGGTTAGATTTAACAGGATTTAACGGTATTTTAATCCTTGATTAGTAACTAACAGAGCATGGTGAAACCGGCCCTAAACTTACTTACCTATTTTGTATTATTCTATTTTCGAAACGATTAATCTCTGTTTTTTTTATCTAAGTTTATTAGGCAAACAGGCATAGTTTGCACATTAGGCTTTACAATGAATTTAAAATAATTAAGTTTGCGAGAGAAGAAGTAGGGAGGTAGGTGTCTGACTTGACTCGAAAAAGTGAGTCATAATCAAAAATAAACTTGGCTCTAAGTTAACTAATTTGGCCGGCAGGTAGCATTTCTTATTTAGCATAAACAATTCGTTTGTCGACGAAAAGGGCTGGTCCACAGGGGCCCAAAACTAAAACGACTGGCTAGGATAGCACCCTTCCAGTTACACTCAGTAGGTACCTAGATATTCAGGATCAGACGCGATTGAACAAATTGAACGATAATGCCATAAACGATACAGAACTAGGGACTAGGTTGGTAGGTGATGTGTGGCTCACCAAATCCATTAAACGTCACAAATTGGCGTCAATTTCTAACATGTTTTCATCCAATCTATAGTAAACTAATGAAGCGGCAATTTTAATTTACAACACGCTGTTCATTAATATAGCCTGTGTTATGTGTGCATTAGGAATAGCGGATAAAGGCATTAACTTTTATCAATTGCTATAATTTGTTTCAGCCCAAGTTAATGGCTATTTTATTTTTTTAAGTTAAGGTGGTCAGTTACGCACTGTCGCGAATATAAAAATCTGTGTTTAAATCTTTTGCGTTCTATTAGTGGTGACAGAAAGTTTTACAGTTTAGTTTACTTGCTTAATAACGGCCGGTTTCTGAAAGCCCGATCAAAACTAATCGCATGTCAAGTCACTTGCTATCTCTATGATCTATCTAATTCGATGTAATACTTAACTGAAATGGCGAGTGACTTCACATCCGATTAGTTTTGATCAAGCTTTCAGAAACCGGTCATTAGTATCGAAAATTTTGTAATTAAATTGATTAGAACAAAATTGAATCACACAATTGACTATTTTTATGACTCTTTATGAAGTGCAACTCGTTGGTCGTGCGCGTCATAAAAATTGAAGCAAAGCTCTTGGTGCGGATGCAGTCGTCAAAGAATAAATAATAGTTTGTAGGTACATGGTTTCTTTTACCTATTCTACGTTTGGTGATTCGATGTGTGGATCCGATATTTTTTTTTCAGTTTTGTCTTCGTTTTCGGAAACTATTATTTTACCATCCTGTGTTTTAAGCCTGACTTCGAACCTGCTTTCCCACGATTGGTCGGTAAAGCAGTTAAATCGTTAAAACTATTACTACTGTGAAAATATGACTACTAGTCCGCTCACCTGGCTCGCCTCGGGTCCCGTTACGCCAATAGATGTAATTACTTCGATTGCTATTGGTAATAGCGTTATGGGAGTGCTTTTACAAAACCAGTCAGACTATCGATTGTTCAAATAAGCAAACAATAATATAAAATGTATTGTTTTTTTTCCAATGGAACCTAACGCAAATAAAGATGATATCGAAACAATTTAACTTTTCATCACCATTTCCCTCTCTATGTTAGGTAGGTAAAAACCAAAATATATTTCATTGTGACATTTAGCCATGGTTGCGTAAACATAAATTATGTAACTCAGGTACTTATGTTTTATCTTATTAGGTAAGTATATTGAATCACAAGAAATAATAAACTTAGGCTAACGGCCGGTTTCTGAAAGCTCGATCAAAGCTAATCGGATGTCAAGTCTCTCGCCATTTCAGCTATTACATCGAATAAGGCCTGACTTCACCATGCTCTGTTAGAATAACAAAGGATTAAGGGGCGGTTAAATATTGCAAAATGTACGTGTTTGACATCTAAACTTAGATTTAACGGCCTGTTAATCCTTGATTAGCAACTAACAGAGTATGGTGAAATCAGCTCTTAGATAGGTAGAGATAGCAAGTGATTAGTTTTGTTCGGGCTTTCGGAGACCGGCCGTAGTAAGTTTGTTATTTATTGTGATTCAATATAATAAATGTTTTAAAATTGTTTGAATAGTAGGTATTACACAATATGATAACTCAGTAAATTGGATTATTGCCATTGAATTTTAAATAACTTTGATATACCGGACCAGATGGCTTATTACGAGTGTAGTGCCGATCGTCGATCGTTACGATACACCGAATTTTCTATGAAAATAAATCAACGGCATCTATTCTTATCGGCGTATTCTTTGAGAACCCGTTTTTTTTTCATAGAAAATTCGGTGTATCGTAACGATCGACGATCGGCACCCGATCGGCACTAAACTCGTAATAAGCCCTCAGTCGTCAACCGGTAACCGACATCCCGACATGCAGTATGAGAGTTATGCTACCATACCACTAACTTCTGACAAAATACGTAAATACTATAAAATATAATTCAATATTTTCAATACTT
Organism: Chloroclysta siterata; assembly: GCA_932294275.1. Classification (NCBI taxonomy): domain Eukaryota; kingdom Metazoa; phylum Arthropoda; class Insecta; order Lepidoptera; family Geometridae; genus Chloroclysta; species Chloroclysta siterata. Next base: position 13,705,081 of record OW028599.1, on the reverse strand, counting down.
TACTGTTTTCTCTAAGAAATTCTAATATACACACACACAATCTAAGGTACACATAATTAGACTACCTTTCTTGGTCGAAACGCGCTCAAAACACGTTATCTCACCACCGTTTATTAATTCATACACAAAGATGCTCGATCATTTTAGCAATTAATAAACTTGATGTACGCTTGATTGCTTCGATCAATTCACCATAAAACAGCGGAATCGCCCTGCAGGGGCCTTATGCTCACTTCGAGCGATATTATCTCACGGTGTAGATGACGTCATATCTCGTTCGATAAACTATTTATCCCCATTCTTACCATCTCACTCCCCAATTTTCTCATTTAAAGTTCATGCGAGACGCAACGTCAACGAGTTATTGAACGAGATGTGACGTCATCTCCACCGTGAGATAATCTGGCTCGAAGTGAGCATAAGGCCCCAGGTGTACTTATCAATCGGACTAGTGATGTGAACCCTATAGAATACTTAAAAATCACAATTGAGGAGCACCGGAACAAAAACCAATAAATCCACTTTACGTAATTAAGGTACCTACCTAATTCTCACTTTACGACTAGGGTTGCCAGATGGTACAGTCCGGTATTTTCGAGGCCTATCCGGTAAAAAATAAATGGTCATACCGGACAGAACAATGTCCGGTATTTTGATGAAAGTCGGTACTACTGGTCACAAGCGCCTACAAAAGTAGGCATATATTTTGTTAAATAAGTAGTAGATTATAATATTTATACCATTGTTTAATAAAGACTTTCTCAAAGTGAGCATAGTCTTGGCGACAACAATTTTATGACTGCATTATATTTTGTTACACCCGTATTTTGTTCGACCTAGCTTATGTAAGTACACAAAAACTCAAAACGCCATGCCACTTCAGCAGTCAGTTCAGGGACAACACGCAATGCATATTTGCATACGTCATGCTCTCCGCTTTGACGATATCTTTTGATAGGTACGGCTCTTGCGATGTTTAGATATTTGTGTACCTAGGTAGGTACCTAATTAATTTAATTTAAGGTAATTTGTGTGTGTACTTTTCAGCCCTTGTGTATGATTCTGTTCGACCATCCCTCGACGGCCCTTTAGGTAAGTACACATTGGAAACTCTACGTTAAACTCAATATCGGTAAAAAGTCTTCATTATAGGTACACTACGATTATAACCAAAGTTTAAAATACAATGGTTGTTGCACAGATTGTATTCTATAGATGCTTTTCACAACAATAACAATAAAGAAAAACTCACAAATATTACAAAAACCATAGAGTAGGTATAGGTACTTACATTCACCATATGTACCAATATGTAAATGGTAAAATAACTAAAAAACCGTTTTAGCAATTAAAAATTATGAATGTGGCACTGCAATCTGATAGGGTAATACCATTTGCCTTTCGTTCCATAAAACTAATTGGTTGAGCGGCTATTAGGTAAGCTAAAAGCTCTTTAAGATTTTATTAGATTAGAATACATTTTCTATTCAATTCGTTGCGCCAAGTCATAAGTTTAGGTTCAATTGATGATTTTATAGACTTAGGTACCTACCTACCTACCTAAACTGTGAGCTTAAATACTTCTCAAATACTAATAAATACGACTAAATACTACTTAAATACTTCTGAAACCAGCTTACAGGCTTAAAACCAGAAAAGTTGATGATATTTATAAAGTTTTTAGGCCGCCTTCGATGTTTTATGCCTCAGTCGTCCAGTCGTCATCAAAAATAAATAAAACTTAAATTTGTTAAAAGTACATTTTAACCGTATAATAATAATAAATAGTGGCGGATTTTTCACACAGCACTGTGCTATATGGGATTTAGATTATTTTTATATTCGGGAAAATCTTCTAGCTTAGTGTGTGTATGTGTTGAGTACCTACCTAGGCAGGTATGTTTGTTTCGGGGGGGAGTATAAATAGGAATACAGTTGTAATTTGACTAGTTCTTTATATTTCATTCAAATTCTGTCGGTACTTAAGGATTTGACCATACCCACCTGTAATATGAATAATGCCCCATGTATAATGTATGTATGTATGATTGATTATGTATGAGCCGCACACGATCTAGCACAATCCTAAGCTAGGCAAGACTTACTTAGTCGTAGATAATTTATGAATCTGTGACAAGAAGCGTAGCTAATCCTTCTGTCACATGAAAGTGACACACTAGTCATTAGTCTAGGGATGTACTTCAAATAAATAGCAGAGACTATGCACACGGCGGTTTTTTACGCGCGATTCACTCGCGTACACTACTGACGCTCGTAGAACGTTAACAAAACGCTATACCTACCTACTAGGTACTAAAGTCGAACCCTTGGTAATTTTGGAAACGTGCGCTGTATGTGAAAAGTACAATACATTCGCGTTTCTACACAAAATATAGGAGATTTTTCAAAAAGTATTCCCGCCATGATATTGTTTTTTTTATAAATGCCTGCCGTGGCTTAGACTCAGATGACATTCCAACCATGATTTCTTGCAGTAAAAACACAAAAAACCCTTAGGTACTTATTACTAGCATATTACTGAATATACATCGCACTTTTAGGGCATAACCGCAATTACTAACATTATGTATTACTTCAAGTAGGAAGCAGTGACGAGATACCAAGTCAGAGAAAAGTGGTTTTGGTATCCATTTCACGTCTGTTTCACTTAGCAGTACTGGGCCTAATCCTGTTTGAGATATCATCGACCCATCCATACATCAGAGCAGCTAATTACCAACCTACCATACAACTGATCGGACTGAAGGGGGTAAGCCCGCATCACGAAGTTGCATCTTATATTTTCTAATCCCATGACCACAAAGTAGCATGTCAGTGCTGCTTCATCTGAAGAACTCCACTGCGGACCTACTCCTATCGCCTCCACTTCTTCTTGCCGTGTCACTCGTTCTTTCGAAACAGTGTGGGACGGGGATTTTTAGTGCGCTTCAAAGAAGTTCCTTTCTAGTACTTTGCCACATCGCGTCTACTATTTATTTCAAGGATTTTCAAGGAACTTCCCTACTACGCTTTGCCATCAGCTTGTCATTTTTGTTTTATCTCGTCTTCTAAGCTTGGTCGCGTGTAACAAGCATCTAGGTTCAAACTAACTGGCGGAACCAACTGGCTTGAGATTAGAGCAAGCTAATATTGAAGACGTACCTACAAGAGTGTGTAATCAAACTTTACTCCGTTTCACTACCTAACGTTATGTAATTACTTAGTATAACTGCATCCTGTACGGAAGATTAATTCTACTAAAGTTTCGTTACAGATGGTATATGATTCTTGATGACTTGATAGTTTTTTGATCGAGTGAGCGAAGCGAACGAAGATCTTTAGTTTCAACTTGGGTGATTTGGCATTTTATGTATGTATGTATGTATGTATGTATGTATGTATGTATGTATGTTTGTCTGGCCATAACTTTCGAACCGTTGATCCGATCTGCATGAAATTTGATATGTTGCTTGTGCTTGAGAAATTTACTGGTAAGTATATGAGTAAAATCGGATGAAAGGTTATTAAGATATGGGGGTTTTTAAGGGGGCAAAAATAAAAAAAGTTACATAAAAAAATCAAGTTATATGTCATATGAAAGGGCTTTGTTTGGACATTCCAAAACAATTTTTAAATTTTTTCTGGAACGCTCGGTTTTTGAGATACAATAAAAAAGTTAAATTAAGATAACTAGCGATCCAAGAGCTCCCATCTCTAAGAGTTTCGTTGGCATCAAGGTTTTTCTACTGGTCGGCCAGTTACTTTGCTTTTTCTTATTTTTTTTTCTTGAAATATATTAAGGAGGTACTCAGTTCTCATAAAATGGTGACAACGACCAGGTCTGATGATGGAGCCAAGGTCTGTTCAACGGAACTCTTCAATAAATAGGCCAATAGAGTTGAAACTTGGTTACCGTACCAAGTTAGTAGGCGGTAGTCAGAAAAAAGTCCAAGCATAATGTTTGGACTTGCCTCTGACTACCACCCACTCAAAGTTTAGGTGCGTACGTCGGGTCGCATCACGAGATCTCAGTTCGGGGCGAACTACTAGTATTTTATGTTTCGTAAACAGGCTCATTTTCAAAAACAACTTTATGAACAAAAAATATACATATAAAGATCCGTCTTGAGCCATATAACTATCTGTAGGTACCTACTAAAACTATTTCCTCTTTTGATACAACATAAATCTTTCATTTCTCTCGATTCGAATTATCTATCAAATGATAGATAATTCGAACTATGCAAACCAATATATTTTGTGCCAAAACTGTTTGAGAACAGCACGAGGCAAGAATCATCAAAGCCTGCAGTGTTGCAGTCAACAGGCGAATAAACACTTTATCATACGCCGCAGTTATGCCTAAATGGCATAAAAAATACCAAGTTTATACCCTCAAGTTTATTACCTTTGCGTGTGGCGTTGCGTAAACGGCAGGCAGATATAGCGATAGCAGATAGAGGCAAGTGAGATGGTCCCTTTTTTCCATCAAGTGCAATCACCGCGCGGCCGAGCTATCTTAACAGGTAATTCTAAGTAGCTAAGTAAGTCTACACACAGACGCTTGGTTTACCGATCATGTTGTTAATCTTCTGATCGTGTTTCTGGTCTGGTAGTTTCTTTCAAAACAGTGTGGATTGCTAATTCAAAGCTAATTTGGGCCATAGTGGTTTGCCTCTACTTGCAAGGTCAAGTTAGCGGAGTCATTGCTCCTTGCTGAATACTTGCAGCCACAGAACCAGGAGCTTTTAAAAATATAATTCCGCGCTTGCAATTATTATAAAAATGCGCCAGTGGCTTTGCGTTGTCTTTTGTTTAGACGTGTTTTCTCCTTGCAGGAGTGTTAAATCGTGTGCATGGAGTGTTTTGCGTCAACTCGCAGAGTCAAGTACCCAGAGTCATCGTTCCTTGTTGCATGCTTGCGTCCACTAAATGCATATGCAGGTCACTACTAACTTAATTTTCAGTGACTTGCAATAATAGTATGACAAAGTCCTTGCTCTCCCCCGATGCGAGTGTGACAAGTGTGCATAGAGTATGCAGACTCAAAAAGTCTAGAACGAAAAGTATTTCTCCCATGCTGTGGATTATTGAAATTGCAAGATTTTTTTTATACTACTTGCTGATGGAACCAGCGTAGCCCTCTTGATGTCAAGTAGTAACCATGCACATGCCCTATGTCCATCAACTTGAGGTATACAGATTTTAAGCCACATGTGCCTGTAATTTCACCGGCAACCAAACCCTTCAAACCAAAACAACGCTGCTTCGCGGCAGAAATACTTTCGACGAGCCCTTTACAACGAGCTCTACTACTCGAGCTTTATTGAAAGCTCATAGAACAATGGATGAAAGCTCCCGCGATGCCAGCTTAAAACGTGTACATAGAGTGGTTTACGTCTACTTGTAAAGTCAAGTGCGTGGAGTCATTGCTCCTTGCATACTTGCATCCACAGAACGCATCTACAAAGGCTTTAAAAAACATAATTCCCCAGCTTGCAATTATTTTAACAAAGCGCCAGTGACACCGGCGACCAAACCCTTCAAACCGAAACACAGCAACGCTGCTTGGCGGCAGAAATAGGCATGGTGGTAGTACTTTCGACGAGCGCACAAGAAGCTCTACTACTCGAGCTTTATTGAAAGCTCGTGGAACCTCACGTCTGTGAGCTCCGGCGTTGGGAGTATAAAACGTGTACATAGAGTGGTTTGCGTCTACTCGCAAGGTCAAGTGCGCGGAGTCATTGCTCCTCGCTGCATACTTGCGTCCGCAGATCGCTAGCGCGGGTCCCGGGGAGAACTTGTGCGGTGAGTGGTTGTTTATTTATATTCTGTGCTTGTAATATTGCAAATATTTTGTATAAAAAAAATTGATTGTAATTTATGAATGAAAGGTCTATTACCTAGTTATCTATTCAAAAAGCTTTAATTTTGTTTTTTTTTATTTTTTAGGAAAACTTTGTGTACGATGTCTTCACTTATTAGAATTTTTATGATAGTCATTCAAAATTCAAATTCAAATTCAAAATGTATTTATTCAATAAAATCACAAGGATCACTTTGAAACGTCTTAAAGCTAGGTGACTCTAGATGCCAGTTCCACGCGACCAAAGCCTAGAAGAACAGGCAACAAACTTACGGCTTGGTTCTTACCGTTCTTTTGTATGATCCTTTTACAATGTAATAATATAATATATTATTGAAGTTTAGTGAGGCGTAGGCATACAGAAAAAGGTAAACAAAATCAAATTTATAAGACAGCACACGCTACGCCTCATTAATGAATTAAAGAAGTTATTAGGAAAAGCTTTTTTCTAACAATCTTTCGAAAAGCTTAAACTTTTTTTATTTTTTTACAAAGCTTTGTACTGACAGTTAAATTGCAACAACATTTTTATTTATGAAAGTTTATAATGACAAAAGCTCTAGGGAGCTCTTTGTAGACATAGGCACACTACATAGGTTGTTTAGGAGGTAACCAGCGTCTCTTACGCAGATACTGATAGATAGATTACCGGAAAAATTGGTCAAAATGCTATTTATATTAAATCCGTAGCTGTAGTTTTCAGCTCAAGCAAAAAGCTGGTTTCTCATGAAATTGTGAAATATTATTTATTTTTGAGCTTTGGAGTAAGTATAGTGTTGTAGTAAGTAAGTAATAAATAACAGTAACTTTATTATAAAAAATAAATATGAATAAATTCACACAGCTGTTCATGTAGTCCAAAGCTGGTTTATTATGAATCAGTTATCTACACTAATATTATAAAGAGGTAAACTTTGTATTTTTGTATTTTTGTATTTTTGTATGTAACGAATAGGCTCAAAAACTACTGGTCCGATTTCAAAAATTCTTTCACCATTAGAATGCTACATTATCCCTGAATAACATAGGCTATATTATATTTTCAAAAAAATCAGGGATCCTTACTAAAACTTCAATAATGTAACCCAAGGTGGAAAACAAAAAACCTTACATCGCGTGCGCTGCGAAAACTATTGAAGATAGAACAAAATAATGTACTACGATTTTGTAGAACACGTTATCATCTACAAAAAATGTCGCGACAGCATATGTCTAACTATTATAGTTATGTCACAATAAGTGTTCTTTTATTATAAAAAATTAATTGAAATGCCTCCGCTAGAAAAGGGTCTTTATTTGTACCTTGGTATTAATCCTTATCCAAATAAATCATTTCATAATTAAGACGGTTTCAATACCTATAGATTATTTCTTAAATTTTTCAAATCGGACATTCCATTCAAAAGATATGACGAAATTAATTGGTGCGATTAACGGGGTGCGATTTCACTCACTCAAGGAGAAGCGCGTGCTAATGTATAAAATAAGTAGACGCGAGGCTCGAACCCACGGTCTAAGTTTATCCTAAAATGTTCAAAAAATTTATGACCACCCATGCGAAGCTGGGACAGGCCGCTAGTCTGATATAAAATAGTTAGTCCAGATTGATGTACATAATTTAAAATATGTAAAGATTGAGTGTAATAGGTTTTTATGATTTGCGATAAATAGTAAATTAATATTTTATGCGCTATAAAATAGGAATTTATATAGATAGCGAGTTATGTTTTCAAGATAGATTTTATGATACGCTAGTGCACTCAAAGAAAATTCTAAACATAATGGTACTGGGCTTGTGTGAGTAAATGTACAACCCACTACGTTATCCACGGATTACTAAGAATGAATGAGAATAATTGAAATTTGAAGTTGTTGTGAAGCTAAGTTTTTTAATGAATATGAAGGTGAAGTTGCAATAAATATTGGGAATAAAATAAAATTATTTTTAGGGTTCCGTACCCAAAGGGCAAAGCGGACCCTATTACTAAGACTCCGCTGTCCGTCCGTCTGTCTGTCTGTCTTTCTGTCTGACTGCCTGTCACCAGGCTGTGAGGCTGTGAACCGTGATAGTTATACATTTAAAATTTTCACAGATGATGTATTTCTGTTGACGCTATAAGAACAAATACAAAAAATCTGAATAAAATAAATATTTACTTAATGGGTTTTTTTGCCGTTTTTATAAATAATAGTACGGAACCCTTCGTGCGCGAGTCCGACTCGACCTTGGCCAGTTTTATTTTGAAAGATAAGTGTGTGCATGTTGTTCTTAGAGACATCAGGTAGCATATTTTTTAAAGCTCTCTTAAATGTAGGTTCAGACATCTCTAATACTATAAGAATCAAAGTCCTGACTGACTGACTGACTGACTGACTGACATATAGACAACGCACAGCCTAAACCGCTGGTCTTAGAGACTTGAAATTTGTGGAGTACATAGGTCTTATGGCGTAGAGGTGCACTAAGAAGGGATTTTTGGAAATTCAACCCCTAAGGGTGTAAAAAGGGATGAAAACGTTTGTATGAAAAATTGTATTCCTTGAACCTACAAACTTGAAAATTGGAATACATATACTTCAAGGCAAAAAAATAGGAAAGACATTTTTAGTTTTTTAAAACTACCCTTAATAAGTGTGCAAAGGGATGTAAAAGTTTGTATGGGAGTTTTTTGACCGGTGGTTCTAGAGACTTGAAATTTAAAGAGTACATAGGTCTTATGGCGTAAAGATGTACTAAGAAGGGATTTTTGGAAATTCAACCCCTAAGGGTGTAAAAAGGGTTGTAAACGTTGGTATGAAAAATTGTATTCCTTGAATCTACAAACTTGAAACTTGGAGTAGATGTACTCCAAGGCTAAAAATTAGGAAAAGCATTTTTAGTTTTTTAAAACTACCCTTAATACGTGTGCAAAGGGATGTAAAAGTTTGTATGGGAGTTTTTTGACCGCTGGTTCTAGAGACTTGAAATTTAAAGAGTACATAGATCTTATGGCGTAGAGGTGTACAAAGAAGGGATTTTTGGAAATTCAACCCCTAAGGGTGTAAAAAGGGTTGAAAACGTTGGTATGAAAAATTGTATTCCTTGAATCTACAAACTTGAAACTTGGAGTAGATGTACTCCAAGGCTAAAAATTAGAAAAGCATTTTTAGTTTTTTTAAACTACCCTTAATACGTGTGCAAAGGGATGTCAAAGTTTGTATGGAAGTTTTTTAACGCGTGGTGCGCTTGACTTTAAACTTGGGGTAAATAAACCCCAAAATAAATAATTTAGAATCACGTTTTCAATATTTGAAAATTACCCCTGAAAAAGGTGCAATAGGCGGCTCACGGCTCACCACTTTAACGCGTGCGAAGCCGCGAGAAGCTTCTAGTAAGGAATAAATCAACATCGGTAAACTTGTTATTGTGTGTTCGTTCGAGTGAAACTATTCCCATACAACCTATGACACCCCCTTTTCAACCCCTTGCGTCGGACCTACAAAAAAGGTGCTTAGAAGCTCTTACACCCCTCAAACTTGTAGATTAATAAATACAATTAAAAGTATTGTTGGTTTTTGGTTCGCATAGAACAAGCTTTGCTCAGTTTGGAGCTGGATGGCGCTGCGTGAAATACCCACCAATTGTCTTCATTATTAAAAAATCTTACAAAATTGGCGTTTTACTTTTGCCCAGTAGTTCCCACTTTGTTTTTGGCATTATCAACTTTCTGTAAATAAGTGTGTCTGCGGCCACACTAATTTATTTTATTTAATAACAATTTCAAACTGGATACATAACTGGATTATGTAAAAATAGCATCTAAAAACCACTAAAGTTTGTGTGTAGTAGCAATACTATTAATAATAACTATTTCTTATTATAGGAATAACTACTATTACTATTAATTACTATAGGAATAGAAAATATATATCCTACTGATATTACCTATAAACGCGAAAGTTTGTAGGTATGGATGGATGGTTGGATGTTTGTTACTCTTTCACATAAAAACTACTGAATGGATTTTAATGAAACTTTACAATAATATAGCTTATACATCAGAATAACACAAAGGCTACAATATCCAGGACCAGCTTGTTTATTATAAAAATCTACATTGTACTTGTGTATTTGGTACTCATTTTATTCTGTGCCTATGGCGAACGAAGCCTATGCGCCGAGAGACGAATAACGCCAAGCGTAATTCTAAAGATTCACACGTCGTCGTAGCCAAATGATTAATTGTTAGGTAGCGTTGCGTGTATTGTACAGTGGTGCTGTAAAAATCGCCAGACAACTAAAAAGGCTTGAATAATACAACCATCTCCAATGTTGTCTATAGAAATTACCGCCATTGCGTTACAATACATATGCCTTACGCGCGGCCGCAGATTTAGGGCCGGTTTCACCATGCTCTGTTAGATTAACAAAGGATTAAAGGCCCGTTAAATATGTCAAAATGTAAGCGTTTGACAGCTAAGGTTAGATTTAACGGTCTTTTAATCCTTGATTAGTTACTAACAGAGCATGGTGAAACCGGCCCTTAGTTAGTTAGTGGCGTAGTGTTAAAAAACACTTATTACTTTTTACTTATACTTTTTACCGAACTTTTAGGTAAGCGATATTTTATTATCTACTTTATTCCAAAGCAAGAGAGCTCAAAATCAGAAGTTGTTTTGTAACATGATGGCTTATTTAGCGTAGGCACGAGTTTTTATTTTTTCTCGCTCAAGTAACTGGTAAACATCAGATTTTTTGTTGTTCAAATAGGTTTAATGCACTTGACTATGATTTGAATAGACCTCACGTATTTTTTATTGAATACTTAAATATATTTAAAATAGGCTGGGTATTTTTTTTTATTAAACTTCCCTGAAAGCATTACTGACGTGGTCGCATCCGCTCTAACAGATTTTTAAAAACAATACTGTAAAATTGTTGTATGTCGTCAACAAATACGGCTTATTTCAAACTACAGTAAATATAAAACAGTTGTATAGCTTTCAAATTACCTGAATAAATTAATTTTATCATCTTTACCATCGTATGTTCTGTACCTACTAACTTTTCTTGGCGAGTTAATTTCTTTTAAAAAGTACTTATAGGTACCTACTTAAATACTTCAAACCGGTAATCCACGCACCATAATTACCTACGTTTTTTCAAGTAAGCATTATAATTACCTATCCGGCGTTGTGTTAAACTGCCAAGTTATTATAATTACAATAACCGTTATTTAAATTATATATAATCTTCGCTCGCCTACTGTGGCAAAGAAATTAAAAAGTTTTTTCATACTTTTACTACACCACGATTTTATAACAGTATTTTTCAATAGTGAAATAGATGAGACCTTCCTCAAAGAGTGCGATGCGTTGCTTGTAGTCTTTCAAAACCTTATTAGTTCCATGTTCAAAACCGACCGACTAACGGCCGCTTTCTGAAAGCCTGATCAAAACTAATCAGATGACAAGTCACTTGCTATCTCCATCTAATTCGATGTAATATCTGAAATGGCGAGTGACTTGACATCCGATTAGTTTTGATCGAGCTTTCAGAATCCATCCGTTAGTTTAAGATTAACATTTATCTGAAAATCTAAATAATTGTAGATTTCGATTTAGATTCTAGGATTAAGACGAAAATAATTGTAAAAAAATATTTCGCTCGCACATCAACGTTTTTGAAAACTAAAAAATAATGAAGATAGTTCGCAAATCAGAAGGTGCGGAGAATATGATTACAACGCTTCAGAATGGATTGTTCCCATCTGTCACCCATTTCTGTCACCTATAGGTGACGGATGGGAACAAAAAGTTCGATCCGTCACCTTTTCACCAGCTGGGTGACGGATCGAACTTTTTAAAATATTAAAAGTTCGATCTGTCACCCCTTAGCCAAATGGGGGACGCATCGAACTTTTTTAATCTCAAAAAGTTCGATCTGTCACCCTCCGCCACTTACAGAGAGACAGACATAACTATTGATTTCTATCTGTTCACACATTGATTCGATTTGAAAAAAGTTTGAGATAAGGTCATCAAAATTATAACTCACAATAATATTTACCGCTGGTTTCTGAAAGCTCGATCAAAATTAATCGCATGTCAAGTCACTCGCCGTTCAGCTATTACAACGAATTAGATAGAGATAGCAAGTGACTTGACATGCGATTAGTTTTGATCGGGCTTTCAGAAACCGGTGGTCAGTCTTCTGATTTGACCTCATACAATCTGCTGTTTACCACCTTTGGTGTATATCAGATTCTCGAATAATGCAACATTCTGACCCGTTTTATTGATGATTATTTTAACGCACTAAGAACAATTGAACAGTGTGCATCCAAACCAACACGATGGTAGCTGAGTGTAGTTTTTACGAACTATAAATCTGCATTTATAGTTCGTAAAAACAATACAATAAGGTCGAAAATACAATGTTCTTGTTATACAAAGAAGCCGACTAGCCGTGGTTCGCTAAACATTTTAGTAAGACATAAACCAATTCTACAATACGCTATGATAACTAAGTATAGATTATAGATTTATAGTGATCCGCGAAGCTTTGTTACATAAAATATTATGTTGTGATACTCTTTTTTAGCCTTATAATAAAATAACACTAAATATGAAAATAATTAATGAAGTCCCTTATAAAAAAATTATAGTGTGAGTGATGATCTCATTAATGCTACGTTTTTTTTATTACCTTTGCTTTCGTTCACTTCCAGTGCCTTTTTTTTCTACTCGGTATATTCAAACAATACAACTGTTAAAGTCCGCGGAAGCGAATGTACCAGTGTTTCAAGGCTAAGAACAAGATTTTTTTTTATTTGTTTCCTAAAACATTTGCTTAGATAAAAAAAAGCATTTGCATAGTTCTATTATCAGAAAAACTCCACATTCCATGCGCCCGATTTTGCCAAAAATGATTTGGATCAAAAATTACATGAAGTCAAACAAAATGTTATAGCATCTGAAGCAAGTAAAGCATCCCAGGAATTTACAAAGAAGCCGTGACTTCTATGAAAGATGAAGGCCTTTTTTTATTTGATCGACAAATAAAAAAGTTCAACTCTTTCAAAATATTAATAGTAATTTGTACAAAGCCCGGAAAGAAGCTAAAAAAAGCTCTGCAAGTTAAAAAAAATTGTTTCATTGATGTGGAAGAAGTAGTGATTCCTCCTAAATTTGAACTCTTTCTGTTAGCCGATTACAATAACGAAGGTTATAGAATATTTTTTCTGTGCTGAAGACATGAGAAACCTTTTGTGTCAATTGGAAGATTTTCTTAGTGATGGAACCTCCAAAATCTGCCCTGAACCATTACTACAGCTACATACTAATAATGCATGGAGACTTTGGCTTTACCAACTACTGCAAAATGTGGGTATGTGCCAAATGTAATGTTTGGACGTACCTCTGACTACCCCCTTTAGACGTCTTTAAAGAATCTGGAGTTAGAACTTGGTACTAAGAGATCTGTGGGAATATCTACCGTGCCTAGGGTTCAAACCTTCTACCCTGATACTCTGCTAGTGTAGGGGGGGACGGATCGAACTTTTTAAAATTTTAAAAGTTCGATCTGTCACCCCTTTGCCAATTGGGTGACAGATAGAACTTTTTCAATTTCAAAAAGTTCGATCCGTCACCTCTTTACTAAATGGGTGACAGATCGCACTTTTTATTCCCATCCGTCACCTATAGGTGACAGAATTGGGTGACGGATGGGAATAATCCTTCAGAAGGATTTCAGAATCAATAAATATAAGAACATTATTTTACATCATTTTGATTCAAACCAGTTTTCTTATCTAAAAATGTGTTAACTAATATAAAATATTGGTGGACATTCTACACAATTAGCTATGGTACATAATTAAGCTTTTAGATAGGAAAACTTATTTCGATAAAAATAATTATTTTGCTGAAAACTACATTCAGTAATTTTATGAATAAAATAAACCTCAAATTTTATAAAACTTCAAATAGTTTTTAAATGTTTGACAGTTATGAGTTAAATATTTGTGGATTCGATTTCGCAGACAGTCGTCAAATGCTTGTTTGACCATATCCTTAACAAGTCATAAGCTTAACTTGTCAATTTCGCAATTCGTCAAATCCTTTACTTGTCGTATCCTACTCAAGTCAAAAGCTTAATTATTTGTCATTTTCGCGATTCGTCAATTCAATTATTCGTCAAAACGTATACACGTCAAATACGTAATTTATCTAGTCATTGTGAGATCAAACACTAAAGTGCTTCATCTTTGATAAAACCTAGGTGATGACCGTAATGCAACCTATATTTGTATAATAAGTGTTTCAATTACGATCTATTTTCATAATTATAACTTTTTCAATAATGAAAATATCAGTCAAATGTCAAAAATTTATAAATTATAAATTATTTCATTTCACGTGATAGTTTCGCGTCTTTTATTTTTTATAAATTTATTTTATCAAATGCAGTAAAAATAAAATATTTTGTTTAAATTCCATTCAAACTTGTCAATCTCATTCGAACACCCCGTTTGAACAAAGTCAATCGATCAAAGTTTCGCAAAAAAATCTACGGCGGCCGCGTAGATTTTTTTGCGAATCTTGAAATGCAAAACCCTTAATTGCAGTAAAAATGAAGCAAAAATTGAATAAATACATACTTTTTGTGTTTTTTTTCTAAATAATAATAATGTTGTCATTTTCTATGATTTTATTTTCATCTTGACTGTCCTAAAGCTTGCTTGACTAATAGCTCATTTGACGAATCAAGTATTAGTATAATTAAGAATTTGACGAATCATGTATTTGACAAATTTATGTTTGGATCAGTCTCTAGTTTGATGAATCAAGGATTTGACGAATTGCGAAATTGACAAATTAAGCTTATGACTTGTTAAGGATATGGTCAAACAAGTATTTGACGACTGTCTGCGAAATCGTGGATTCAAATACACTTGAAGTATTTATAATTCAGTAGTTGCCTACAGCTAAATGCTATGCCATAAACACATCTAGACCGTGAGTTTTATTCGTTCATAAAACATTTCCCCATTAGCTCATGTCCAAGATTACTCTATAAAATGATTGAAGAGTCATAAACGCTCGTTATAAAAACACCAGCCAGCAGTTATGTTATTATAACTTATAACAAAGTAACGGTGAGTTAAAACCGCTACCTTTTCTCACGATGAACCTTTTTATTTTATTTACATTGAAGCTTGATTGTGGCGTGTAGTTTTTCAACATCGGCATTATGTTTATGGGCACTAATTGTAGAGCAAAATTTTTAAAATTTTTACCAGCATCGCTCGTTTATGACTACATTCTGTCATATCATTAACTGAATGCCTCAAGTTGATGAACGCAGGGCAGTGTATCATTGGGCACGTTCATATTGTGCGTGACTTGCGAGGCAATGCTTTGGTTTATGTGATGATTACTTACCAAAATCAAAATGGTCTTTATTCAGTACAATCACAAGGATCACTTTGAAACCACTTAATATCAACTGATTGTTTATGTCATCAGCAACGACGACGGACAATTTTGACAGTGTAAAGTCAGTCAAATGTATGTGCACAGTGCCAAATACTCTCAAACGGTGAAGAAAAACATCGTGAGGAAACCGGCATGTCGTAGAACCTAAAAAGTTCTATAACATGTGTCAAGTGCTCGAAAGGAACTTCTTTGAGGCGCGCTTAAAATCCTGTCACCACACTGTTTCGAAAGAACTAGCTTCGTTTCGTAGAACTAGAACTAAAGAACATGACTAGAAAAATTTAAATACATCAAGTCGGCTGTCATTAATAGAGGGCCGAAATAGTACCTCCATGGCCGAAACACGCTGAGCTGGGCTGGAGCAAGGCTGAGTGAACAGTTCACGTTACTCAAGTTGAAACACTGCTCAAAGTTAGCCTTGTCACAGTTTGTCACACTCATAACTCATCGGTAAGAGATGAAAATACCATTACCCATCGGTAAGAAATGGCAATAACAAGCATACCTACCTACCTACTTTTAAATTCATATGTTAAGAAGCAAGGCTGTTTTGAATTATTCCGCTTCTCACAAGTTCTTTGACTTACCGAATCAGTAACCATACACTTTCCCGTTACATTTCTTCTAAGTACACAGGATGTATGTAAGAGCTATTGCTTTTTTGTGCTAATTAAAGAAAACGGTTTGAGTAAGGCTGTAGGCGGATGTACAGTCAATGACGGAAAATTATAAACACTATTCCCGTTGTTTTACGTCCGGTGCCAGCGATGGTATTTACCTATAGCATTAGCTTCCATCCAAGGGCGTCGCCAGCCCATGGCCCAGGGGGGGGGGGGGGCGGCAAGTTAATATTACGGAGGATGAGAGAAAAATATGAATTGTAGGTACAGTCAAGAGCATGAAGCTTTAAAGCTTGTAGCGCGAGTCTTTGCCTCTATGGCGATCGTAATAAGAATGGTTCCAACTTAGGCCTTGGGACTTTCGTTTCTTTGCTGATGGCTACATTTTTTTAATGTCTAGCTGCCCCTCTCTACCCCCCCTTGGCGAGGCCCTAGCTTCCGTCTAAGTCTTCGCTCGCGATGTATCGGGATGAAGAAAAAGCCGTAAGTTTCTTGCCTTTTCTTCTAAGCTCGGTAGCGTGGAACTGGTGCATAGATTCTACTTAGACGTTATAAGGGCATTTTGTGATGTAACTGAATAAATTCATTCTGACTTTGACTTATTCATTTGTAACGACACAGCACAAAAAAGTTCACTACTGGATACTACCAAAACAGCGCAAAAGTATCTGTCATATTTGTGTTTATTTTTAGATTTTGGTGAGTTATTTGAATGTTTTATTACATGTTAGTGATTTTAAATTAGTAATCGTTATGTATTCGGCGGCCACTGACCGAATCTCGGAAGACTAAGCTAGGTGTTTGCCAAAGAGCGATGGAGCGCAGTATTCTGGGTGTATAAAAGAGAACGGATCGAGTTAGAAACACCACACTGCGCTCCAAAACTGTCATCGCTGATATAGGACGCAAAGTGGCAAAGCTGAAATGGGCGTGGGCGGGTCACGTGATCCGTATGGACCCTGAAAGGTGGGCTAAAGGAGTCACAGGATGGACACCCGCAGAAGGTAGAAGACGTCGCGGCCGCACGAGAAAACGCTGGAGTGGCGACCTGGATTCCTTCCACAACTAGTGGGAAGAGTTAACAGAGGATCGAGGAGAGTGGATAGAAATGGGGGAGACCTTTGCCCAGTAGTGGGACAGTATAGGTTAAGGAAAAAAAAATGTTTTCGGCCTGCCGCGATACAGACTGCAGTGGTATTTTAAAACATTCGAAAACAATTCTGATCCGAAAAGTTTTCGAATTTTATAAAATAACTAATGCGGGGACCACTTGTAACAAATTATAATAACGTAAGGTAAAGTTTCGGTAAATAAATTTATTTGTATTTGTTCTTTTGGTAAACATTTTATTCTTGTAAAATTTTGGAGTTTTTGAGCAAGTTAAGCATTTTAGATTATTCATAAAAAAACTTATTAAAAGTCAAAGGGAAAAGCAATTTTACGCAAAGCTCTCATTATCTACAGAGTGTTATTTTATTTGTCTGTCTGTTGCCGCAGCTCGCGCAAATTGGACCGGTATAGGCAAACTGGTAGTTTTCTCGTGATTACTGATATAAAAACATAAGTTTTATCTACACACTGACCTGTACTTATAAGCTAGATCTCACGGTGTGCTGTACAACAAAATCATTGAAGTATGAAGTATCTTTTTATGTTCAGTCCTGTCCATCCCAAGGTTGCCTGGCAGAGATCGCTGTTAGCGATAAGGCCGCCCATTGTATTTCTACAATTGTTTGTTTGTGTATCTTTATTTCTTGTGGTAATCAATAAAGAGTTATCTATCTATCTAATATAAATGTACTTATACAATGTTGATAAAAAAACTAGTTTCAATTCAATCTACAGATCAAATCAAATGAAACCAAAAATTTGAGATAAGAATATTTATTTCCAAAAGGTTAAAAAAATTATGTTTATTTTCGCTGTGTGCTAAAGAAATAGTTCAAAAGGGTTTTTGTGAAGGACATTTAGCAAGTTTTTTCTATTCTATTAAAATTTATAAAAAAAAATTCTACCTACTTATCTTAACACTAAGTTAATTTTTTTATCATGATCAAACTAAACTACGATTGGAGCCGAAACATGCTGACTATGAATTTTGTATGTTTACAATAAATAATTTAATGGTTTTCCTAAGTTCTAATTAGTTATTTTTAATTACTTATCTTTGTCCACAGATAACACAATGAAGAACTCAGTACTGTTGGCTTTTGTCCTGAGCACTGCCGTGCTCGCTCTGGACAGCGGAGACAATAAGTTCATAAAAGACTATGCAATGCTAAAGGCAAGTACAAAAAATTGTAAAAAAAATGACAAAAAGTCTTCGCAGGCGGTAGGATTCGAACCTACGCTCCCAGAGGGAATCTGATTTCTAGTCAGACGCCTTAACCGCTCGGCCACGCCTGCACATGACAAAATGTTTGAAATTAAAAAACAGCGTACTCTTTACGCCGAGACGCAATATTATGATGTCAGTTTTTTTTTTTAATTTTTTTTAGAACTTTGTCGCTGAGCGACCACACTGCCCTATAATAAAACATCAAAAATAAAATACATCTCGTATCAATGATGTCATGTATGGCAGACAGACTAAAAACAATAGAACGCGTGCATACATAATTAATTATCTCATTTCATTTCAGCACATGAGGGCAAGTGTTTTTTTATTATTTTATTTATCAAATTATTTTATTACCTTTATTCAGATTTATGAAAGTTGCTTCGGAACAGCGCTATTGAAACAAATCGCCGCAGAACTAAAGGAGGCCTACGCAAAATGCTCAATAGCGCCACCTATGAAAGATCAGATGAACCAACACATACCGCCTATTTTGCTCAGCAAGTTGCCGCCTGGGTTCTCCATGGACCCGAACTCACAAACCATAACAAGACCGTCAGATGGCGCTATAAACAATAATCAAGAAAATGATTTAACAAATCAAGATGGACCTCAGCAGCAGCAAAAAGTTCCTGTTGGCGGTGTTCTGGCGTTTAGACCTCAAGGGGTAAGAAAAATAAGTGCAAAAAGTGCATAAGTGCAAAGATGCCTCCTGTGAGGATTGAACTCACGACCCCTGGTTTACGAGACCAGTGCTCTACCACTGAGCTAAAGAGGCGATAGTTGATAGCGCGAAATTAACAACTATATCACTCGAAACTTATTTAGTTGTTTATTACGTTTGTTAGTCATCCTCTTGGTTATAATATAAGCAACAACAGTACTTATCTGGTAATATAGATAACAAATAGGTCTATTCTGAGTATTGACAACATGTTTCTTCAAATTTCCAGCGGGTTTTGATAAAAAATAACAGAATAGACGTAAATCTGTTGTCCTTTAACCTAAACCCTATGTTTTAAAACAATTTAAGGGTCAGTTCCAGTCATCAGCGATGAACCCTTTCATGATGCCAGGGATGCCTCAGCTAAGGCCCTACAATGCGCCCGTCCAGCCCTTCCCTTACGGAGGGATGTACTACCCCCCGGGATTGCCGTACAACCCTTACTACCCTCAACAGTACCAGCAGGCACAGGGGTACTACCCCCAGCCGTATTACGGAAGCAATCGGGTTTCGGTGAGTTAAAGTTTTGCTATTTTGGGTAATTCAATTATATTTACATACATACAAAAAAAATCACACCTCTTTCCCATAGGGGTAGGCAGAGACCACGGATTTCCACTTGCTACGATCCTGACATACCTCTTTCGCTTCATTCACTCTCCTAACATTATTCATACATGCTCGACGGTTTAAGGTACTCTTGACCTGGCCTGTCTCTAAAATGTATTTCCATAATGAAAATACTTTCAACAAATGTTTGTTAGCCTAACCGATTATGTACTGAGAATTCATATGAGGATAATTGTTATTTAAGGCAATTAGATATTAAGCCAAACCCAACAACATGGTTTTACGAGATAAAATAAAGTGTGAATATATTAGAGGAAGTTGGAAAGTAGCGCCTGTAACGGATAAGTTGAGGAGCAATAGGTTAGCGTGGTATGGGCATGTCATGAGAAGGGAAGAAAGTCATTAACGAGAACAGTGTTAGGTATGGATGTGGATGGTTATAGAAGGAGAGGCAGGCCAGGCAAAAGATGGATGGACTGTGACACTGTGTGAAAGCTGACATGAGTAAGAAAGGAGTGAGCATTGAGATGACGAATGATAGAGGAGAGTGGAAGAAGAAAACCTGTTGTGCCGACCCCACTTAGCGTGGGATAAGGGCAGGAAGATGATGAATTAGATACCAAACCGAGATAAGAGATATTTTTATGTTATTATTGTACATACCTATGTACAATAATAACATAAAAAAGCGCTCGGCTATTATTGTACATACCTATGTACAATAATAACATAAAACGGTACAAAATTAATAATAAAACAGTTTTTTTTTCGAGCCCTTTAACTGAAGCCGTGAGACAAGCTATACCTGTACCAAGTTTCGACTTGCCTCTGCCTATTCTCATCTTTATCATAATAGTGGCCACTTGTTTAATAACTTTTATTTTTGCTGAAGCTTTGTAATGTTATTCTCAGAAACTTTGGCGTTTGTGATTTTTATAACCGCAATGACTGATTTTATATTTTAAAAAATAATGAAATGATAGCCCGAAGTTGTTTGATCAACGGTTGTCAGCCTGTTAAGGCGAAGATAACTGATAATATACCTCTCGTTCGCTCATTGGACATTTTGAAACATACAAAACCATTGAACTTATTTATGACTAGCGGCCTGTCCCAGCTTCGCATGGGTGGTCAAAAATTTTTTGAACATTTTAGGATAAACTTAGACCGTGGGTTCAAGCCTCGCGTCTACTTATTTCATACATTTGCACGCCAGAGAGTGAAATCGCACCCCGAGCGCCACCCGTGGACCCGTTTACGTTTTTAATTTCGTCATATCTTTTGAATGGAATGTCCGATTTGAAAAATTTAAGAAGTAATCTATAGGTATTGAAACCGTCTTAATTATGAAATGATTTATTTGGATAAGGATTAATACCAAGGTACAAATAAAGACCCTTTTCTAGCGGCGGCATTTCAATTAATTTTTTGTAATAAAAGAACACTTATTGTGACATAACTATAATAGTTAGACATATGCTGTCGCGACATTTTTTGTAGATGATGACGTGTTCTACAAAATCGTAGTACATTATTTTGTTCTATCTTCAATAGTTTTCGCAGCGCACGCGATGTAAGGTTTTTGGTTTCCACCTTGGGTTACATTATTGGAGTTTTAGTAAGGATCCCTGATTTTTTTGAAAATATAATATAGCCTATGTTACTCAAGGATAAAGTAGCATTCTAATGGTGAAAGAATTTTTGAAATCGGACCAGTAGTTTTTGAGCCTATTCGTTACATACAAAAATACAAAAATACAAAGCTTTCCTCTTTATAATATTAGTGTAGATAAATCGCAATCAAGAAAGTTATTGTAGTATTTCTGTGTGCAATGTGATTGCACACAGAAAAAAAACTGAAACAACTTCACGACTGTAATTCCCAGGCACGGTAGATATTCCCTTAGATCTCAGTATCAAGTACTAACTCCAGATTACTTTGCACACAGTTCAGTAAAAATATAATTTCGATTCGAGTTTTCCTACCAAAAAGTTTGCATAATTATCTACGGTAAACTAGTAAAGCATACAAACAGTAGACATAACAGTGAGCCTTTCCTACAGCGTCAACTGAACTTGCGCACGCGTCTCGGCCTGAACCGGCCCAGCACTGACAACGTGACGTGCGTGATGCAAGCGCTCGGCTACATCGACGAGAACCTGGAGCCCAACTACGAGCTCATCACGCAGAGGATCAACAACCTACCTGTTGCTAGCGAGCTTAAGAGCGATATTCAGGAGGGACTCAACTTCTGTCAGAAGTTTTCTGTAAGTTTTTTTTTATACCACTTCCTGATGGAACAAGCAAATAGCCCTCCTGATATTAAGTGGTAACCATCACCTATAACAAAACCTTGTAAGTCACGCACGATAGGAACGTGCCCTACGATGCACTGCCCTGCGATACCATCAACTTGAGGCATACAGACATTAAGCCCTATGTGCCTGTAATTACACCGGCAAACACTCTTCAAACTTCGTGGTGGTAGTACTCCCCGGACGAACCCTTCACAAAGACCTCTACTACTCTTAATATCCACCATCTACCTTCAAAGGCATCCAGATGGTGGGAAGAGGCTCGGGATAGGGAGAACTGGAAGTCCTTGGAGGGGGCCTTTGCCCAGCAGTGGGACTTTCCACACAGCACTATCTAGCCACAAACTAAGCAAAGCTTGCAATACTTTGTTTAATTTTTTTGGTAACCAGTTATCTGATATTACCTACTTAATACTTATACTAGTGGTTCGCCCCGAACTGAGATCTCGTAATGCGAACCGACGAACACACCAAAACTTTGAGTAGGTGGTAGTCAGAGGCAAGTCCAAACATTATGTTGTACTTTTTTCTGACTACTGCATACTAACTTGGTACGTTAACCAAGTTTCAACTCTATTGGCCTATTTATTGAAGAGTTCCGTTGAACAGACCTTGGCTCCATCATCAGACCTGGTCTTCGTCACCATTTTATGAGCACTGAGTACCTCCTTAATTTATTTCAAGAAAAATAAATAAGAAAAAGCAAAGGAACTGGTGGACCAGTAGAAAAACCTTAATGCCAACCAAACTCTTAGAGATAGGAGCTCTTGGATTGCTGGTTATCTTAATTTAACTTTTTTGTTGTATCTCAAAAACCGAGCGTCCTAGAAAAAAAGAAAAAATTGTGTTGGAATGTCCAAACAAAGCCCTTTCATATGACATGTAACTTGATTTTTTTATGTAACTTTTTTTATTTTTGCCCCCCTAAAAAACCCCATATCTTAATAACCCTTCATCCGATTTTACTCATATACTTACCAGTAAATTTCTCAAGTACAAGCTATCGACTTATCAAATTTCATGCAGATCGGATCAACAGTTCGAAAGTTATGGCCAGACAAACATACATACATACATACATACATACATAAAATGCCGAATCGCCCAAGTTGAAACTAAAGATCGCTCACTCGATCAATAAGTATTTTTTTTTATCAAGAATTCCACTCTTTGGCTGTCCGCAACACAAAAGTTGAGGTAAACCGCTTGGTGCGAGAAGGTGGTGTGTCAACCATGTCTAGATGTGTCTCGATTCCGTTTCTTGTAGTGCGATGATAAAATGGGGATTAGGGAACCAAATTGTGGAGTTCCATTGCACACTCTCCGAAATGTATCCTGTAAAATACCGATAGTCTTGTAACTTTGTGGCGAGTTATGGTCATTAAAATATCTATGTGTCTTTACAGCAATGCGTTCCAGAAGACAAAAGGAACATCGTGCCTCGTCCTCAAGAACAGATCAAGGCTATCTTCTTCTTCCGTTGCTACAAGGTTAGTAATCACATTATACCCATGACATCTTGCCTGTTCTTCTAGGCTTGGTCACGTGGAACTGGCACCAATATTCCTTTAGCTTTAATTACCTTTAAGACGTTCCAAAGTGATGTGATCTTTGTGATTCAATTGAATAAATGACTTTGACATTGTCATCATTAGATTAAAAAAGAATGCCCATGCCTAGGCATTTAGGCATCCCGCAAAGAATCCCAGGATAGAAGATTATGAGGTTCCACGATCATCGCTTTTAAAATAGTTTTTTGCTCCATTGATAGACAACAATACAATACAATACAATTGATATACAATCTATTATTGTTTTCTTCAAATTTTATCCAATTTTATTTCAAACTAGCTGTTCCCTGCCACGCTTCGCTGTGGCACATTGTGATTGAATGGTATAAAAACAATCCTTGATGCGGATTATATAATCATGCTAAAAGTTCAGCTCGATCGGTGCAGAACTTTTTGAGTTTTTGAAGCGTACACAAACCAACATAACATTTATATACATATAGATTATAGGTATATAAATGCGTTAAAATATATACATCGCGTTTACAGTCTAGTTTGCGTTAAATTAGACTTAACTAAACTTTACTATGGATAACATTCTAATGTCGCGTCGGTCCATGAGGTGGGTGGCCGTCCTGCGCTTTTTTTCCTGTTCTAGTCATTTGAAAACAGCCAGCAATAAATCAGACATTCAAACAATTAAAAACATTATGTTTTGCTTGAAATATAAAACAATTAACTTAAAAATATGAGTTACAAGTAATTAACTGCATTGTTTTACTTCTTATGTATAATGTTTAGTAAATTAAAATCTAAGTTCCGTGACAAGCATAAGATTCTTATCATAGCACATTGGAGATGAAATATGTTTAACAGGCCAAATTGCAATTAATATACTAGGTAATTAAAAAAAAACACTTTACACACCTAACAGAAAATAATAAACAAACACATTACACAAAGCTTTATCGCTCATTAGCGATCTCTTCCAGGCAACCGTTGGATGGTAAGGAATCTCAATAATAACATAGCGTAAGCAGGTATTGTTTCTTGATATAGAACCAAAGCGTCTAGACTAAACAAAGAACAATATAGCGTGGACGTTATTTGTACTTAGGAAGGAAAATAATTAAAATCCATAAAGTTATGAAATGTACATCAGTCAGTCACATAACAGTGTACAGAAAAAACTGAAACAGCAGTCAGAGGTTAGTCCAAACATTACATTTGGCACATACCCACATTTTGCAGTAGTTTTCCATACGTGACAGGTTGCAAGCCCATCGCCGCTGTTAGAATACTAACTAGTTACCTCACAGTGTACAGAGGTAGTCAAAATAAAATTCCACTTATGATTATAGTCGCGTTAAGCACTCGCTGCAAACTCGGTCATAAATTATCGGAACGAGACAGCAATATTGCTCTCTCTCTCTCGCACTTAAGAGAACGACACGGTCCTTTTGTTTAAGCGCAGAGATGTGCATTATATTGGAGTCGATAAGAACTATCGATACATATACCGACTACCCACAAGAAGTACCTCTCCGACCGCGCAACCACCGGGCGCTCTCGCTGAGTCATTATCATAACATGCATGCGCCCGCGCCGAGTACTCTCAACACTTGTGTTAAAATGATTTATGACCGAGTTTGCAGCGAGTATTTAACGCTACTATAATACACATTATTATAGTATTTACATTACAATAGCCTAACCAGAAAATAAATGCTTTTCTTCTGACTCCAGCACAAGAAACTTGAGGCGTGCATCATGAAGGACATCAGTGAACACTTCAGCAAGGAGTACGTCGTCGACACTGAGCCTGAGTTCGGGTAAGTCTGCTTTTTTACTACTTGCTGATCTTTTTCTTGTCATGTCACCTTTCACCACACTGTTTCGAACAAAACAGTGTGGTGAAAGATTTTGAAGTGCGTCTCAATTAGGCCCCTTTCGAGCACTTGCCACATGTTTGTAGAGGTTCTACGACATGCCGGTTTCCTCAAGATGTTTTCCTTCACCGTTTGAGAGTCACTGGTACTGTGAACATACATTTAAGAACAGAAAAATTCATTGTTGCACGACCTGTTTTGAACCCACGACCTTAGGATCAGAAGGCGAGGCCGCTACCACTAGACCACCAGTGCTCTATATCAGTACTTGCTGATGGGACATGCTTCGCAAGTCACGCACGATAAGAACGTGTCCTACGATACAATGCCCTGCGTCCATCAACTTGAGGCATTGTGCCTGAAATTTCACTGGCAAAGATGTGTCCTTCAAGCCGAATAACAGCAACTCGTAAGGTACTCAGAAATGGTGAAATAGGCACTTAGGTTGGTGTATATTTTTCTATAGGCCATCTGTCCATGTCTCAAACCTCTAATTTCTCCAATTCCAGGTCATTCTCCAGAGCTGGGCGATCCACCCGCGAGGCACCCCCTCGAGACCCCAGCATGGAGGCCCTCGAGGAAATGGAAGTCTACTTGTACGACTACCTCAGCGGGGGCGGCGCGTTCGACTTTGACCTTTACATATAAGACTGAAGACTTATATTCCTTTGAGATAAGAAAGTCAATAGGGTAGTTAACAAAACTGGTAATTTAGTGTCATCAAAATAATATGTCATTACGTCACTATCATGTGCTATCATGAATCCTAGCGGAAAAAACAATGATATGGCCACTATTTTTTCATGGCACCTATTTAATACTGCAAAATGACAAAAACGCATAGTGTCAATATAGCAAAAAGACGTAACCTGATTTACCTGCATAAATTATGTGAATATTGTAGAGTAATAAAACAAGTATCAAAATTGCATTTAATAGTTTAGGAGGTTAGAAAATAAAATGCGTGAAGCATTGAATGAAGAAGACAATACTCGCTAACACTAAGTAGAATAAGTTACTTTGTAGATTTATTTTATTTGTATCAATTGGTATTGTTAATGGGACATTTGCACCAAACGTAATTCTTCGCTTTTTTAAAAAAAAAAAAGGTATTTGGTGAGTTTCGATAAAAAATGGACTGAAATATGTTTTATAGAAGTAGTCCATTTGATTTACGTTTGGAAGCAAATGTGTGTTTTTGTCCAGACAGCTTCTTTAGCTTTCTTGACGAATAATAGGTAAAATAATAAAATAGTTTTCAAAATAACATTTTTGTGTTATCATTTTACGCCCTATCTTAAATAATTGCAAAAAATATAAAAACGAACTGCAAAAAATTGTTACCTACATAAAATGGTTAATTTACTACTAAATTATAACATTAATTATAAAACATTGCAAGATTTTTCATACATTATGTAATTGTTTTTGTAACGATAAATCATTTGTCATTGATTCTAGCATTTAGGTAATAACTTAAAAGGTTCAAGGACAAGAATTAATAAGCCAGTTTTAAAAAGAAATAAGCAACCTCAATTTTATTTCTGACACAAGGCTAAGCATTATTCCTGTTATTTTGACGTATTGACATTCGATTGAAACCGATTATTCCCTAAAATATTAAATGTATTGAAAGGTCACGCGTGTCAGAGTACAAAGAGGCCTAAAGGTGACTGTCCATCAAAATCTAACCGATGACGTACAATAATTTTCTTGTCAAAAATGAATTACCTACCTACGTCCTGATTTAGTTATGAATTCTCTTTCTTTAACAGAAATTTACAGGTGACAGGTTCATTTTAGAGTAATCACGCGAAATGTATTCTTTGTCTTGTTACAGCACTTTCATACAGTGCTGTTGTGCTCAAAGTGTCTAGATACTCTCAGCAAAATACATAGGTAAACTCACACCACACACATAGGTACACTAATATTATTATTATTATTTTTAAAGCTGTTTATTTATTTAATTATGTATATAGTAATTGTATTCTTCAGTTTTATGGCATCTCGTTCAACTTGTTGTCTCCAAAGGTAATTGCTGAAAATCAGTGCTTTGCTCTCGACCAATATTATGCGCTGAGCTATTGCCTTTTTGTCTAGCTGCAACACACACGGATCTAAATATTTATTTTTAAAATGTTGTTTGATTTCAAATTTACATATGGTTGTTTTTATTTTTCTTATTTGTTTTTTATTTTTCTTATTTCTCATTTTATTCGTTGTTTTTATTTTGATTTTGTATTTTTATGTATTAGTAAGGCAAATAAATGTATTATTTATCTATCTACCTGCTGTAATACTTTCAGTTAAAAATATGAATCAAAACGACAGATGTCATACATCATACTCAGACAAGCCTTCGTGCGAATAGAAATCGATAAAATCACATCTGTTTGTGAAATCCAAAACCCCTTTGTAGATTTCGGAGAAAGGTCCGAACTTTTTTTCCAAATCTCCATATAAAAAACTGCATTATGTGTTTGTTCACGAACGGATTTTTGTACAAGACTTTCACCGGGTAGTCTATTGGGACCGACTTTTTTCTTTGCGAAAAATAAAAAAAAGCTTTACCTGTTTGATCTAAAGAGGTAGGTTTGTGGGAATGCAAATATTGCTTATTTTCGACGAGACAATAGACAGTTTGCAGAAATAGAATTGGAGTAAATTAAAGGATGCTGTTTTCGCCGCTAATAGAAAATAGATTTATGATTGGCTTAGAAATTAGAACAACTGAGTTAATGGTTTTTTTTTATACTACTAGCTGATGGAACAATCAGATGTCCCACCTGATGTTAAGTGGTAACCATCACCTATAACAAAGCATTATCTCGTAAGTCATGCACGATAGGAACGTGCCCTACGATGCACTGCCCTGCGTCCATCAACTTGAGGCATACAGATGTTAAGCCTCATGTGCCTGTAATTACACCGGCGACCACACTCTTCAAACAGAAACACAGCGTTGCTGCTTGGCGGCAGAAAAAAGCGTGGTGGTAGTACTTCCCCGGACGAGCCCTTCACAAAGAGCTCTACTACTCTTAAAATCTGGGTCATTATTATATTACAATATTAAAGTTATTTTATCATCTTGAAAAAAGGAAAGTTAAAAAGGATTGTAGGAAGCTCTAAAATCGAAAAAACGACAGAAAATAACGATAATCTATAGTTTTATATTAATATGGTTTTTCATATTTTCGGGGTTATTTTTTATATTTTTTTTTATGGTTTAAACGGTATGACAATGGACCCAGCATGTCACGCAGCAGATGCGTTTGCTAATAAACACTTACTAACCAATATTTAGCATGACCGTCTGATTTACAAAATTCACGCTTATCTTGTAAAGGATTGAGTCTAGATTCCTTAAATTTTTACTGTCATCTGTATATTATATTGTATATTTTAGCTCAACCCGTCCGTTTAGGGTAAAGGAAACAGTTTGACATTATATTGACGAAACCATATACTAGCACAAAGCAAGGGACGTTGTTGACAAAAAAATATGTACTTTTATACTAACGAGCTACATTTTTTCACTAAAACCTCTGACTGAGAATTATTAATAAATAAATTCCAGCCTTTTAGGTATATTACTCGCAGTCAGTGATCTCAACTGAACTCTGTTTTCTATCTGTTACACAAATTATACAGGTACATTTAAGTTTGATTAATTACTGGGGATTTTAAGTACTGATCTACCTATATTAAACTACTGTGTCAAATACATACGATGTAGACCGTAGCAAATAAAAAAGCATTTTAAGTGATGTCAAAATGAGAAATCTATGAAAACAGCAGCGACTAGGCGCTATCAGGCACATTTACCCTACTCACAAAAATGTAGAGCACCTTGAGTACAGGTAAATATGAATAGAAAAAGATTTTTGTCAAATAATCGCCTGCGCAAGTGTTTCCACAAAGGGATGTTCTGCAAAAAAATAAAGAAAAGATTGGAAGGATTGATGTAAATGGTTTTTAGTTTAACCATTTGAATGGGAATTTCGATGATGCATTACATTCGACATCCGCAAGGTGTTTTGTTAGTAACGAAAAATGTAGGACACAATAGGTATGCTTACCCCATTTCTTTTATTGCTAAAATATTCTTTATAATTGATGATCATTCAATGATTTATAAAAAAATACAAGTGGACTTACAGATAACTCCGAATCGTCCAAATGCTATGGTAAATCTATACAATCAGTCATTTTGAAAATGATTACTCAAATAAAAAAAAATGCGCCAGTAATACCAAAACAAATAAAATAAAATAATACAGAAAATAATGTCAAATATGATATACATAAATATAAAGACGCTCTTTATTCCTTGTCAATATAGAGCGATTTTATAAAATCCTACTAATATTATAAACGCGAAAGTTTGTAAGTATGGATGGATGGATGGATGGATGGATGTTTGTTACTCTTTCGCGTAAAAACTACTGAATGGATTTTAATGAAACTTTACGATAATATAGCTTATACATCAGAATAACAAATAGGCTACAATTTATAAAGATATTGTGTGAATTGTCCAAAATGTGACGATAAGTGTCAATTAAGTAGGAAAAAATCTACCATCTGCGCAGACGAAGTCGCGGGCACCAGCTAGTAGGAACTATTGTCTTTGCACTTTCATGGCGTTGAAAAGAGATGGCTAACGGTCTTTTTACGTAATAATTATTATCACAAAATTATTATGTAATAAATCGGACCTACTAACTGAAGTTTTCTTACACTAGAAGATAAAACAATAGGTAGTAATTGCATATGTGATACGTAATGCATAATGCCGTTTGGCAGGGCCAGAGAAACTGTAGTTTTCTACGTAGGAAGTTAGCAAAGTTCGAAAAACAACCTTTTCTCTTTACAAATAAAATCCACTTTCCCATTTTTAAAATCAAAGCCTCGGCATATAGGTATCTACCAAAAACAAAACTGAACTTTAAATTTTATGGTTTACGGCTTACATTCATCTGGCATGAATCAAGCTGAATGTTGGTATGGATGACGGTATACAAGAGTGTGAACAACTCGAACTTAGAGTTCAGTAAAGTGTGAAATCCTGTAAAAAAAGTTTCAAGTGTCCACGTGCTGGCGCAGGTGGTTCCGTACTTCCGAAGTTAATGATTGGGGTCCCACGGGACGCGAACCCTGAACCGTCGAGTATTCGAGGCATTTCCTAGGGGCTTGCGATTACCTACTAATTAAGGGTATCCATTTGACATTTGAGGTGGACCTAATGAGTGTGAATTATGGCTGTGAAGGGCTGTAGTCTTGAAGAGTTTGCAAGGCTAATGAGTGACTTTATTAACTAACAAGAAACAGTGATTTTAGAGTATTTTTTTTTAGGAAAACATACTGTATTTTTTTTGTACTACTAGCTGATGGAACAAGCATATGTGCCACCTTATGTTAAGTGGTAACCACCACCTATAACAAAGCATTACCTCGCAAGTCTCGCACGATAGAAATGTGCGCTACGATGCACTGCCCTGCGTCCATCAACTTGAGGCATACAGATGTTAAGCCTCATGTGCCTGTAATTACACCGGCAACCACAATCTTCAAACCGAAACACAGCAACGCTGCTTGGCGGCAGAAAAAGGCGTGGTGGTAGTACTTCTCCGGACGAGCCCTTCACAAAGAGCTCTACTACTCTTAAATCTTTCATGTTTTGAGATACCTACCCAACTTGTTTAGTGCGTTTAATCTGCTATGGAAATACCTAATGTTAACAGATGTACGAGACCGGATTATGTAATTAATTAAAAAACTGATTGTCGACATTATGCAGTCTTACGGCTGATGACGATGATGATGAGACACAAAAATACATTCACCGTTTTCTATTTGCAAATGTCATTCCGGATGCTCGTCATCGAGCAGGACACCATTTTGGCCAAAATTACTAGAAAACATCAACACTTCCCTTATTTTTTATTTTTACCCAAAAGTTAGTAACAATCAATAAATCACGTCATATTTTAATAGTGCGAAGTTCGCAAAGTTCCGGATTGGCTCTCCCCCGGGGTCAATAAGTCTTGGCATATTCCCAAAACAATCGTAATATTATCCGCGACAGGAAAACACAACTTTGTCCATGGGAATTGGTTCGGATGTCGACTGTTTTGTAGATATCAATATCAACTATATGTTTTATACCGGCTGTCAGAAAAGTACTTACCTTCATATTTATTCGTATGGCATTATACCTTCTTACATGAGTTATTATTATTTCGACTTTTGAGAACTTATTTTTTCCAATTTTCGATTTCGTAATTAAGAGTTAGTTTTCCAGCGGGTTTTCTATTCGCAAAGAGCTAGTTTGTTCTTCGTAAACAGGGAGCAAAATAACACTTTGCTAGGGAGGAAAAGTGATTTGAGTTTGGAATGTGAAAATTCCATTCACCAAAGAATTCTTTTCAGAATTTGAATCACTATTACCACCCATTACTGTAAAGCTGTGTAAAATATGTATTTAAAAATACTGTTACTATAGATTAGCCATGTAAAAAAAGCCTGCAAAATCTCTTATATGATAAACAATCTTAAAACCATCGACATTATTTAACTATGGGTAGTTAGTTTTAGTTAAGTTTACTTTCACAAATTTGCTCGATCAAACCTAATCGGATGTCAAGTCACTTGCTATCTCTATCCAATTGATGTAATAGCTGTATTAGCAAGTGACTTGACATCCGATTATGTTTGTTTGAATTTTCAGAAACCGGCCGTTAGTCAAATGCTTACCATATTTTGATCGCCTTTGAAGGCTCTTCGGACGGCGTAAAAACTCCATTCGTGTTGGCCTAGCTAATACAAACTGCAAACAAAAAACCTGAAATCCGAACCGGCAACGAAACGACAAAAAGCTCTATCACGCCTTCTCCCGCCAAAAACGAACAGTTCCGATGATTTATGGCGCAAATTAACGAGTACATATCCTCATTCCAAAGCATCATTTCCTGGTAGAGCGAACTTGCGGCAACCCTGAAGGAATTCAGAAAAAGCGCGCCGAAAATGCCGAAAGACTTGCATGTGGTTCTGTATTTTTTAGGGGTCTACTTTTCAGTAGATAGAGAATGCTAACTAGTAACGACTGCAAAGTAGATATGTGCCAAAATGTAATATTTGGACGTAAGTACCTCTGATTAACCCCGTTAGAGAATCTTAAGTTAGTAATTGGTACTGAGTTCTGAGAGGACATCTATATAGGCAGGTATATGATTTTTTTATATTGGTTTCGGCTGTCATGGTAATGTAAAATTTAATAAATAAATAAATTAAATAAAAACTAGCTGATGGAACAACCATCACCTATAACAAAGCATTACCTCGTAAGTCACGCACGATAGGAACGTGACCTACGATGCACTGCCCTGCGTCCATCAACTTGTGTTTCGGTTTGATGAGTGTTGTTACAGGCACATGAGGCTTAACATCTGTATGTCTCATGTGCCTGTAATTACAACGGCAACCACACTCTTCAAACCGAAACACAGCGTTGCTGCTTGGCGGCAGAAAGAGGCGTGGTGGTAGTACTTCCCCGGACGAACCCTTCACAAAGATCTCTACTACTCTTAAAATCTACCGGGCTTTGGGATCAAAGTCGTGAAGTAGTCATTGTTTCTATTTAGCAAAGTATTTTTTTTTTATTTAGACATAAATTGAACTAAATGTCGACTTTATTCATTAAACAAAGTAGGTAGTAAGAATTTCGAGGTCACGCAATGCGCTTATCAGAAGACTATTTTAAATGAGCACATAGGTTAATATTATATTAGATACCTATAACTATTACTAATTATGTACTTCATCTTGTCGTGGTACAGTTTACTAAACAGTGTGGTGATAGGATTCTAAGTGCGGCTCAAAAAGGCTCCTTTCGAGCACTTGACACATGTTTTGGAACTTTATTTCGATTTTACGACATGCCGGATTCCTCCCGATGTTTTCCTTCACCGTTCGAGAGTACTGGAATCAAATGTATTATGTTCTGACATACGATTTATGGGTATGTGTGTGTGTGTGTGTGTATAATAAATGAGTTCACCTATAAGGACAGGGACTTTTGTAGATATACGTAATTTGGTTTCCAGAAACGGAGAAAAATAGTTACAAAATTAGAAACGTAAGCTTCAGTATTTTAACTATAAAAGCTAACCCTTTTCAATGGTACACTTTAAAAATAGTTTAGTCGACTTGGCAGGACTCTGAACTCAGTAAGTAAGTTATAAATTGGATTACTTAGTCAAGAAGATCTCTTAGTTATAAAAATAATGATAATATAGCCATTTATTTTGATCTCTTAAAGTTAATTAGCTATATCACAAAAATGCAACTCGATCCTTTGAGTCTGATCGATAGATAGATAACACTATCTATTGTACAAAAGAATACTTCATATATCTAGGCATAACTTAAAAAAGTACAATGGGCGGCCTTATCGCTGAAAGCTATTTCTTCCAACCTTGCAATTGATCCTACGATTCAATGTACCTCCTGGTACGATGGCAGCAAACATCAAACAAATGTTTGTTTTTTTTACTTCATCATCATCACCAGCCTAAAGAAGTGCACTGCTGGACATAGGCCTCCCCTATACATTTCCAGGAAGAACGATTCCGAGCCGGCTTAATTTTTTTTTTTACCCATTCCGATTTTATTTTTTACTTATTTGCTAGTATTTTTGTAATTACCTAGCAATTGCAACATTTGACTTTAAAAAAATACAGCCTATTGAGATTGAAGACCTTATTTTTTAAGGCGGTTAAAATAAAAGGTTCTCAAAAGCCATGAAATACGCTTCTAGTTAAAGCTACCATGATAGATGACAACCATAAGAATGCAGAACTAACATCCGCATACTGGAAGGCTCGTGTTACGCAGTTATTGTTTTTTATTTCAAAATAAAAAGGTTGCTATAAAAAGTTGGCTACAGGCGGAACAAGTGCGGCTCATGCCGAACCAAATGTGGGGCATAGACTTCTAAGTGAAGAGATGGAACGCAACATGGATGGAGCTTCGATTTCACAGTAGTATGCTACTGTCATGCGTCAGTCGTGCAACTAACAGCTTGAAACGCAAGAGTTTAAAGTTAATTCAGTCTGAACCATCCATGTCCATTAAGTGACAATAGACATGGGTGGTAACGGATTTCCTAGTGAACTACGTTATAAGCCGCTATTGCTTGATCTTTCGATGATAATAATTAGAGAACATAACTGAAATAAATGATGAAATATATAAAACAAAATATCTAGAATACATAACGCTTTTTTTTCAGGACTTACAGAACAGTATTTTTCCTAGTATTAACGATCTTAATATATATCTTGAATCAACAAACCCTAACACCAAATTTATACCTAGTTTTCCATAAAAATATCTTTATATTTATCTTTTATCAAAAAAAAAAAAAAACTTCACAGAGGACTACACCCAGTAGGCATTATTTTACACAGCCCGTACACGTTCTGTACATCCAGTTTCATACTCTTTGCCGACTCCCGTCTCATTCATTAGCTGGGTCGTTCGTCTTCATTGCATGTGACGGAGTTAGTTTATAGTTGGAATTGATGTTTGGGGCCCTTAAAAAGATATGCCGCTTATTAAATAAACTACTCATTCAGACAGTCTCAGGAAAATGCAGAGGCACTTGAGTATTCTGTTTACTAAATAGGTACTGAAAAAATCTCAGATATCAATATCATATTTTGTATCGTAGACGTAAGTAGGTTACGTTATAAGTTATTTGTACGACTCAATTATATCTACTGCTTATACGACTTAACGATTAAATTATCATTTGGTATCTACAGTAAAGTAGTTTGCAAGATGAAAGAAAGTTTGAAGAAGGTGAAACTTTTTTTTCCTGGCTGGCTTTAGACTCTGGTGCCGAGGAATGGGAGATTGGGCTGAATTATATAAAAATTCGTAATCAAGCAATACATTTAATATAATACCTACAAATAAAACCTGTTCTGCCGACCCCAAATGAAGTGGGATGAGGGCAGGAAGATTATGATGATGATGTATCAAGAGGGCAAGTACTTTATTAGGTATACAATTACTTAATGTTTTTTTTTCTTTTTAAGCAACCAATCTATATTCCCATTAAAACATCAGCCATCACCATGCCATCGCCATATGGCTGACTTGAAGGTATCCCTGGTGGAGCCGACGTGGACTGTCATCGTGCGGAGTGCACCCTCGTCATGAAATGGCGAAAGGTCAAATTTACACTTTCATGTTACAAAACTGCTTGGAATGTTTGGAATAACTTAGTATTTTTAGTATAAATTTCAAGAATAGTTTACCAATACTAAACAAATCCCTTGTAATAATAGTTTCTTGGCTATGGTTTTTGATGGTAAGTGTAGAATAACCGACGTTACATCAGAACGGTGTAAAAGACACACCTATTCACTCTTGCCTTGAAGAGATTCAGATTGTAGTGGAAAAAACAAATGGTTCGTGCAATGAGATAAAATGCATGGACTGTTACTGCAAATAATTTACACGGTAAGGTACTTAAGGTAACTTACTATGCTTTTAAGAAATTTAAAAGCATACCGAACTTAATAATAATACACTGAATTATTTACATAACATGTGTCACACTCGTAGTGCAAAGGAATCGATAAATTTACATTTACATTAGAGAGGATGAGTTTTTCAAGAAGAACGAATTTAAGCTGTCTCTTATACCAATTATACCTATCTAATCAAGCGCCAAAAACAAAAAAAAATCCACATTAGTTTAATGCTAGGAATATTTCATAACAAGCTGGTGCCCGCGACTTCGTCTGCGCAGGATTAGTCACACAATATATTTATAAATTGTAGCCCATGTGTTATTCTGATGTTTAAGCTATATTATTGTAAAGTTTCATTAAAATCCATTCAGAAGTTTTTACGTGAAATAGTAACAAACATCCATCCATCCATACTTACAAACTTACTACTTTTAACTTTATTAATGGTCGTAAAGACGATGCTGGCTTATAAAAGATAGGTACTTGACCACGTGCGATTATATAAAGATCTCTTCAGTATCACCCATCTAACGTGTAATCCACACTTTCCAAAGTCCGAACAAAAACGTGCTCCAGCTGCCCTACCAAGGGGGACATCGGACATCTTTTTACAAAGACCCCTAAAATGACCAGAAAAAATCACACTCTTTTTACACACAATAGGTCCTGATGCGAGGGTGGACGATCAATAATCGAAACAAAAAATATCCTAAAATAATTGTAAATTTTCTGGAAGGAGATTTATGTACAGTAGTCATTGTGGTCTAACGTTATCGCTTAGTGTCCGGTTGCAGATGCAGAGTGATAAAAAGACTTGCATTGTTGTGGCAATTTATAAAAAAAAACTCCGAAAACCATAGAGTAAGAGCGGTTACTCGGTGCGCCTCTTTTTTGCGCAGACCACCGTCATTTTTTAGAGCTTTCGAAACTCTTTTGTGCAAGGTTTTTGTAAGTGAAGCAGAAAGATCTTTGCATGGCTTTGATTGATGGTGCACCAAATAATGATACAGGTACCTATCAATGTGAGAAGGCACTTACCTTCAATATTTATTAAACCAAAGAAGGCTAATGTATTTCGTGTGTAGGTGAACATGAGCTGAAAATACTGACATACGAGGCTAAACATATGTAGGTACCTATGCTTGGAGTTAATAGACGCAGGGCGCATTGTAGGGCGCGTTCCTATAGTTTGTCACTTGCAAAGCAATTCCTTGTTATAGGTTACCGCTTAACATCATGTAAGCTATCTACTTGTGCCCGGAAAATTTAATAATTTTTTTAGGTATGAATGAATCGGACCAAAAAACTATCGACAGCTCAGAAAACCAAATCCGAGAACTATTAACTAATAGGTGGTCCCTTTGGTCAGTTTAATGGTATAATTATGGCCGAGAACAAAATATATCTCGGAAGTTGGAGGTGGCAAGATGTAAGATAAGGCAGATGCCGCTACAGCAAATTGCTCCGTGCTTTGACAGATTGAGATTAATTTGCGACTTCAGCGATAACACATACAAAACAACAACAAAAAAAAGACTAGCGTCTCTACGGAACTTCATTTGTTACATGATAGACTGCATGTAACAATGAAGCATTTTAGATATGTACCTCTATACCTCTGACATCATTTTAGATACCTCTTTAAATAATGCATCCCAAAGAATGGATGCATTATTTAAAGAGGTATTACCTATGTCCAGTGGACTACTTGATAACTAGTAGTGAAGTTGATGATGATGATGACAACCTTTTTTTCTGTAGGTAATTTCCAATTCAAAGTTGATCTATAAAATAAACTACGCTCGGAGTCAGTCTATCAAATTTTTGTAATATTACATTATCTACCTATTCATGTCAAAACATAAAAAAAAATTAAGTGGGTTCGATTCCCACCGAGAACAAACATTTTTGTGATGAACATAGGTGTTTGTTCCCTGTCTGGGTGTTATAAAAGTAATATTATAAGTTTGTAATTACAAAAAAAAAAATTACGTATAAGCTATCTGGTTCCCATATTACAAGGTCTGGCTTAGTTTGGGGATTTGGGGGAAGATAACGCTGTGTGGAATGACCAACAATTTTTTTTTTATGGTTAATGTACCAACTGCCAGTCTTTCGACCATTATGTATGCTGAGTTTTGGCTAAAAGGTGTCATCAACAGACGCTTTCGTAGTCACCTGCGAGACACATTGATACTGCGGAATACGGCGCAGGCAATCATTATATCAAATATTAATTAATTAATTACATAAATGTATTTTAGTTTTTAAAGTATTCATGATACGGGCCTGTATTTTAATTGTAACTACTGTCTTGCTTACAAGAACATTTTATATAAGTATTACTTATTTAAGTGCCTAACAAATGCCCGCATTGATAACTATCTTAATAACTTTTGCATCTACTGATTGCTTCTCAATTTCATGCTACCAAAATGGCACCGCTTATAAAAACAGAGTTCCTACTTACCAGATTATTTATATTGACAATAAGAATAAAAGAATAAATGATTATCTATTTATAGTTTGTTATCATAATAATAATATACTTAGGCATTCCTTGATAATGTATAATAACATTAATAACGCTTAAAACATATAAGTTTTTTGTGAATCTCTATAGGTACCTAGGCATAAAATATACCTATGTTATTTAAAACTTTCTTCCTTGGTAGTATTTCAAAACGCGGAGTTTTTTTTTCTCATTGGCCATAACGCACCACTATTATACCTATGAACAAAGACAGGTGTAAAAACTTTTTTCAAACCACATGTCACCAGAGACAAGGCGTTCGAAATTCAAACGGCAGCTGAAGATTCTAATAAATAAGGCGTCCGCCACGCGCCGTTCTCCCTCCGTTTTATAATTATTACATTTTATTTTTAAATTGTTTTTTCTATTC
The DNA here is from genome assembly GCA_932294275.1 of Chloroclysta siterata. Lineage (NCBI taxonomy): Eukaryota > Metazoa > Arthropoda > Insecta > Lepidoptera > Geometridae > Chloroclysta > Chloroclysta siterata. Next base: position 13,666,317 of record OW028599.1, on the reverse strand, counting down.
CATAAGGATTCCCCTCTATGTTCTCCCGATCCAAAACAATGTCCCCCTCGTACCTAATGGCTCCATTCGGTCGTGCGTTGTTTTAAATTGGATACGGGTCCATAATAATAAATTGTCGGTTTCAACCCGGCTTTAGAGCGTGTGAGTAATGATAATTAAATTGATCTTTATTTTGTCTATTTGTATACAAACTAGAAAATTAACAAAAACGTTTTAGAGTATCGATTTTACTGTATTCATTTTTGCAAAAACAGAACACTAGGCAATTTCGATGTCCAGGTTGTAAAAAAAGCTTTTAATTATACCACATTTTAGTTTGTTGGTGAATTTTGGTCTAATCTCTAATACTATAAGAATCAAAGTCCTGACTGACTGACTGACTGACTGACTGACATATAGACAACGCACAGCCTAAACTGCTGGTCCTAGAGACTTGAAATTTGAGGAGTACATAGGTCTTATGGCGTAGAGGTGTACTAAGAAAGGATTTTTGGAAATTCAACCCCTAAGGGTGTAAAAAGGGATGAAAACGTTTGTATGAAAAATTGTATTCCTTGAACCTACAAGCTTGAAACTTGGAGTACATATACTTCAAGACAAAAAAATAGGAAATACATTTTTAGTTTTTTAAAACTACCCTTAATAAGTGTGCTAAGGGATGTAAAAGTATGTATGGGAGTTTTTTGACCGCTGGTCCTAGACACTTGAAATTTGAGGAGTACATAGGTCTTATGGCGTAGAGGTGTACTAAGAAGAGGTTTTTGGAAATTCAACCCCTAAGGGTGTAAAAAGGGATGAAAACGTTTGTATGAAAAATTGTATTCCTTGAACCTACAAGCTTGAAACTTGGAGTACATATACTTCAAGATAAAAAAATAGGAAATACATTTTTAGTTTTTTAAAACGACCCTTAATAAGTGTGCTAAGGGATGTAAAAGTATGTATGGGAGTTTTATGACCGCTGGTCCTAGAGATTTAAAACTTGAAAGGTACATAGGTCTTATGGCGTAGAGGTGTACTAAGAAGGGATTTTTGGAAATTCAACCCCTAAGGGTGTAAAAAGGGATGAAAACGTTTGTATGAAAAATTGTATTCCTTAAACCTACAAGCTTGAAACTTGGAGTACATATACTTCAAGATAAAAAAATAGGAAATACATTTTTAGTTTTTTAAAACGACCCTTAATAAGTGTGCTAAGGGATGTAAAAGTATGTATGGGAGTTTTTTGACCGCTGGTCCTAGAGACTTAAAACTTGAAAGGTACATAGGTCTTATGGCGTAGAGGTGTTCTAAGATGGTATTTTTGGAAATTCAACCCCTAAGAGTGTAAAAAGGGATGAAAACGTTTGTATGAGAAATAGTAATACTTGAACCTATAAACTTGAAACTTGGAGTATTTATATTTCAAGGCAAAAAAATAGGAAAGGCATTTTTAGTTTTTTTTTTTAAAACTACCCTTGATAAGTGTGCAAAGGGATGTAAAAGTTTGTATGGGAGGTTTTTGACCGCTGGTCCTAGAGACTTGAAATTTGAAGAGTACATAGGTCTTATAGCGTAGAGGTGTACTAAGAAGAGGTTTTTGGAAATTCAACCCCTGAGGGTGTAAAAGGTTTGAAAACGTTTGCATGAAAAATAGTATTCCTTGAATCTACAAACTTGAAACTTGGAGTACATGTACTCCAATGCTAAAAATAGGAAAGGCATTTTTAGTTTTTTAGAACTACCCTTAATAAGTGTGCAAGGGGATGTAAAAGTTTGTATGGGAGTTTTTTGACCGCTGGTCCTAGAGACTTGAAATTTGAAGAGTACATAGGTCTTATGGCGTAGAGGTGTACTAAGAAGAGGTTTTTGGAAATTCAACCCCTAAGGGTGTAAAAGGGTTGAAAACGTTTGCATGAAAAATAGTATTCCTTGAACCTACAAACTTGAAACTTGAAGAAGATGTACTCCAAGGCTAAAAAACAGGAAAGGCATTTTTAGTTTTTTAAAACTACCCTTAATAAGTGTGCAAAGGGATGTAAAAGTTTGTATGGGAGGTTTTTGACCGCTGGTCCTAGAGACTTGAAATTTGAAGAGTACATAGGTCTTATAGCGTAGAGGTGTACTAAGAAGAGGTTTTTGGAAATTCAACCCCTGAGGGTGTAAAAGGGTTGAAAACGTTTGCATGAAAAATAGTATTCCTTGAATCTACAAACTTGAAACTTGGAGTACATGTACTCCAATGCTAAAAATAGGAAAGGCATTTTTAGTTTTTTAGAACTACCCTTAATAAGTGTGCAAGGGGATGTAAAAGTTTGTATGGGAGTTTTTTGACCGCTGGTCCTAGAGACTTGAAATTTGAAGAGTACATAGGTCTTATGGCGTAGAGGTGTACTAAGAAGAGGTTTTTGGAAATTCAACCCCTAAGGGTGTAAAAGGGTTGAAAACGTTTGCATGAAAAATAGTATTCCTTGAACCTACAAACTTGAAACTTGAAGAAGATGTACTCCAAGGCTAAAAAACAGGAAAGGCATTTTTAGTTTTTTAAAACTACCCTTAATAAGTGTGCAAAGGGATGTAAAAGTTTGCATGGGAGTTTTTTAACGCGTGGTGCGATTGATTTAAAACTTGAGGTAAATGTACCAAGAAATAAATAATTAAGAATGACGCTTTTAAATGTTGATAATTACCCCTGCAAAGGGTGCAAATGGCTGGTAAAAGTTAGTATGGGAGATTTTTAACGCATAGTGCTTTTGATTTCAAACTTGAAGTAAATATACTCCAAAGGGTGCAAAAGACTGACAAAGTTTCAAGGTTTGTATGGGAGATTTTTAAAGCGTAGTGTAATTAACTTCAAACTAAAAGAAAATGTGTTCTGTGGATAAATAACAAAAATACAGTTTGATTTTCGAAAACAACCCTAAAACGTTACCCTCCTTCGTTGCGCTCAAGTAAAAAGGATACAACAAGGCGTCAATGTTTGTAAGGGACATTCTAAAACAGAAATCTTGAGTTGGTACGAATAGATCTGAGGGTATCTACCGTGCAAATAAATAAGTACATATTTTCCGTGTAAGGTTGTCTTGGTTGTATTTGTCATGTTTGTGCTAAACTCAGTACCTATGCCTACCTACCTACCTAATATAGGTAATGTACACCTATAGGTATCTCTTATACCTGCGTAGGTATCCTACCCTAATAATATACAAATCAATGCGAAAGTTACGATGTTTGGATGTTTGTGGCTCAATTACGGCTCACCACTTCAACGCGTGCGAAGCCGCGGGAAGCCACTAGTATATAATAGTGTTGTATGTAGGTTATATGGTATTATGTACCTAATCAATTTAGTTTAGTTTAAACTTTCTCTTATTATTAATTTAAAGTTCGCCGTGCTTTTTTCTGATTTCTGATGAAACTTAGGTATAAGTTAGGTAAGAATGATAAAGATACAATCACGATACGAGCCTTATTGAGCAGCTCAATAATTTCCTCAATTTGAGCGGAAGCCGTAGGTAATCCGAACGCACTCAACATGTTGAGTAAACGTTACAATATCCAGAAACTCGATATTCTTCGTTAGGGCAGGCCACGCGACCGACCTAAAATAGCGGCCACAGCATGCCATATTGACAAATCTTACGGCCTCAGTGAACCAACACACGCTGTGTATTATTAAAATCCCAAGTAACTCTGGCAATATATCAAGCCGTCACTCCCCTTCCGAAGGGAGAACGGAAAATACTATTTTTAAAATACTTCCCTGCCGTTTATTTTATATTTTTTCCGTGCGTGTATTTTTACGCGGCACCAACCATCTTACCAAGACCTTTCGACACATAAACTTTGTACAGAGAGACGTTATTTTTAAAATGGTATCGTTTAATAATAAGTTGCAGGCGCGTTCTATATGTTACATACGGTAGCGCGTGCGTTCCTTATTTGAATTTGAATGGAGAGCGCGTGTGCCGTAGCACACGTCTTTAACTTTTTTATTGGGGGAACGCGACCAATGAGAGAGCTTTTTATAACGGTAAAAAAGTTAGGGGACTTTTTTATGTTACCTACATGGTGTTATATAGGTTTTTTATTGAAAGAGGCGTTGCTACGATGTAAGGTAAGGTGTTTTATTTCCAAATATATTTGAATCCTTTATGGTATCTTTTGATCGTTTGCAACTTTCGAATAATATTTGCAATAGCCTGTAATTTTACGTTGTTTATATCGAAAAATGCCTTTCTTTCTTTAACAAAATACTTATTTATCTATAAGTACATACTTTAATCAACTAATCATATTATTTTCGCCCAGCGATTGCCAGCATTTCCTAATAAGAGTAAGCATGAGCAAGTATAGAACATGGAGCATAAACAGAGTATTTTTTTAATACGACTTGCTGATATACAAGCCGATAGCTCATTTGATGTTAAGTATTAACTATCACCGTGCCCTACAAAGCTCTGAACTGCAATCATCAACTTGCAACCATACATTTCAAACCGAAAAACAGCAACGCTGATTGACGGCAGCAAAAGGCATGGTGGTAGTACTTCCCCGGACGAGCCACCATCATATAAGACTTAGATTAGGCACATAAGGGGCTGACAACTATCAAACAACTTCTCGCTCGCACGTTTCGACATGTTGAAAGATATAAAATCACTAAACTCATTTTCGAAAAATCGCAATCAACCATTTTCTGTGCAATTACATTGCACACAGTTTAGTAAAAATTTCATTTTGATAGATACAAGTTTTCCTACTTAAAAGTATGCTTATGTACGAAAACTAGTAAAGCACACTTTTGAGTAGGAAAACATGTATCGATCAAAATGAAATTTTTACTAAACTGTGTGCAATGTGATTGCACACAAAATGGTTGATTGCGATTTTTCGAAAATTAGTTTAGTGTTTTTATATCTTTCAATATGTCGAAACGTGCGAGCGAGAGTCACATTAGCTCTTGTCTTCGCCTTAAGCTATGTTCTTGATTATTACTCTTCGCATTCTATGGATAATTGATTTCCAAATATTAAGTTACTTACTTCGATTCGCTCGGTTGTTTGCGCCACTACTCAGAAACGATATATTTTTGTGTTGGTCGTTTATTTATTCAGTAACTGGCCTTTTATGACGTATGAGAGGCTTTTTTAGGTAGGTGCAGACTAGTACGCCGCATGTGTCAAGTGCTATTAAAAGGAGCCTCTTTGAGGCGCACTTAAAATCCTTTCACCATTCTGTTTCGAAATACCTAGTGGCACGACAGGAAGAAGTATACCGCAGTATGCTTACTTACTTCCTCCTCCTCGCGTAGTGTTCCTCATTCTGAGGGTCGTGATTCCCCCGACGAGCCATCACAGTTTTAACGATGGTTCTGTCTTTGGCATTGTGAAGAGCATCGTGAAGCTTGGTGTTTACGGATGAGCGGATTTGGTCAGTCCATCTAAGTGGACTTCGACCTCTCGGACGCTTGCCGTCAACCTTTCCAGTAACCATAAGCTTTTCAAGGTTGTTCTCATCTTTCCGAGCGATGTGGCCGAAAAACTCCAGTATTCGACGCAGGCAGGTGGTGGAAAGCCTGGTGCTTATATTTAGTTCATGGAGTATGGATACATTGGTCCGGAATGCCGTCCATGGTATTTGCAGCAGTTTCAAGTTACTTACTTACTTTTAGTAATTTGGAGCGCTTAGTGTACAGTCGGCTGCAATAATATGGTTATAAGAGATAATTCGGAATATCAGAGCGCTCGTTGCGTAAGTCGTTCTTAACCGATTGACTTTTTTTTATATTTCTAGCTGATGGAATAAGCATATGGCCCACCTGATGTTAAGTGGTAACCATCACCTATAACAAAGCATTGCCTCGTTAGTCACGCACGATAGGAACGTGCCCTACGATGCACTGCCCTGCGTCCATCAACTTGAGGCATACAGATGTTAAGCCTCGTGTGCTTGTAATTACACGCTGCTTGGCGGAAGAAAAAGGCGTGCTGGTAGTACTTTCCCGGATTAGCCCTTTACAAAGAGCACTACTACTTTTAAAACTAACCTTACTTAAGGGGCTGACACCCGTCAAAGTACTATTTTAGTTCACATATTTCCCAGTACGAAAACAGCTCTATTGTAAACTAGTGGCTTCCCGCGGCTTCGCACGCGTTGAAGTGGTGAGCAGTGATTGAGCCACAAACATCCAAACATCGTAACTTTCGCATTGAGTTGTATATTATTAGGGTAGGATTTTAAATACCTACGTAGGTATAAGAGATACCAATAGGCGTACATTACATATTAGGTAGGTAGGTATAGGTATTGAGCTTAGCACAAACATGACAAATACAACAAAGACAACCTTACACGGAAAATATGTACTTATTTGTTCCTAGTTTCTACCCCAAAAACAAACGAAACAAAACAGCTTCAAGACTTTGATTCCCAGGCACGGTAGATACCCTCAGATCTCTTCGTACCAACTCAAGATTCCCGTTTTTAGAATGTCCCTTACAAAAATTGACGCCTCGTTGTACCCTTTTTACTCGAGCGCAACGAAGGAGGGTAACATTTTAGGGGGTGTTTTTTAAAATCATACGGTCTTTTTATATCAAATCAAATCAAATCAAATCAAATCATTTATTGTTCGTGAATCTGGGTTTTACAAAAAATAAGATGGTTTATGTGTAGATAAGAATCTCCAGATCCTGCTGTTTAGCATACAAACAAGAGTACAGAATTAGAAGAAAGATAAAAAATTATAATAATTAATTTACAAAGTCAAAATATAAGATGTCCATTATAAATACAGATTAAAATAGAAACGTATTACAATGTCAATGTCAATTGTTATTTCACAGCTCAATGTCACTGTCACACAAAAAATTATTAACTGTGTAATATGATTTTCTGACTAAAAGTTTATTTAATTCTCTTTTAAAAGCATTTTTTGGTAAAAGTCGAACAGAAAGCGGTATTTTGTTATAAATATTCGGTGCCATACAAAAAACACTTGAACGCAACAAATGTGTTTTGCATAAAACATTGCGCATTTTACCCTCTAGCCGGCTTCCAACTGCAAACCATTCAAACAACTCAGGGTGGGTCTTAACAAAAACAGCGACTTCGCTGATGTATAACGAGGCTACGGTTAGAATTTTCAGGTTCGAAAAGTGTTCCCTGCATGAGTCTCGCTTTTTTATATTACATATGGCTCTGACGCACCGCTTCTGAGCCCTAAAAGCTTTTAACTTGTCCGTTGAGTTGCCCCAAAACATTATACCATAGCGTAAGTTCGATGCGACATAGCCATGATAGGCTGATAATACGGCAGACATGTTTGTGACCCTGCTCAACTTAAAAAGAGCGTACGCGAACTGATGTAGCTTATTACAGAGGTTGTCAATGTGGAGTTTCCAATTTAGCTTATTATCAATTATTAGTCCTAAAAACTTTGTACTGTTAACTTCACTAACCTTAGTACCCATATAATTAATATTCATGTCAAGATCAGTTAAATTTCTACGTTTAAAATTCATTATAAAAGTTTTAGTCAAGTTAATATTTAGATTATTTAATGTCAACCAGTTAATGATAGATGTTAGTGTACAGTTAATGTCCAATTCAAAATTATGAGATCTGTCATTTACAAATAAAATCGTACTATCATCAGCAAATAAAGTCATGGAATGGTTAGTCACTAGAGGTAAGTCATTAATATAAATGAGAAACAGAAGCGGCCCTAAAACACTTCCTTGAGGAACGCCTTGCCTTACAACCCTAGTATTAGATTCAAAGTGAGTATCATCACGGGTTTTTGTACAGATTTTATTGATTCTCGTCACCTGAGTCCTGCCGCTAAGATACGATCGAATTAAATGGTTAGCGGTGCCTCGAACTCCGTAGCCATCTAGTTTCTGAAGTAGCGTCTTATGGTTTACGTGGTCAAATGCCTTTGTCATGTCCATATATAAGGCAATCGCTGTTTTATTCTGATCCCTACTTGTCATTACTTTACGCAAATATTCATAAATTGCCTTGTTAATAGACATATTTTTCCTGAACCCATATTGATTTTCGTTAAGTACGTTATTATGTTCCAGATATTTGTACAGTTTATTGTAGAACACTTTTTCAATTACCTTAGCAAATACAGGAATAAGAGCTACAGGTCTATAGTTCCCAATTTCATATTTTTCGCCTTTCTTGTAAAGTGGTTTAACAATTGTGAATTTAAGTAGGTCTGGGTAAATTCCGTGTTCAATACATAAATTAGTAATGTGACTCATCACTGGTGAAATACTAGCAGCTACATCCTTTATCACTTTAGTTGAAATTTCATCGAAACCTACACTGTTAGTATTATTTAATGTTTTAATAATGTTAAATATGTCAATAGGGGAAGTAGGGGTAAGAAAAATGGAATTTGATTTATTATGGTTAATATTATATGTCATCTTGGGAGTATTATCATAATTTTTTATAATGTCAATGAAATAATTATTGAATGCATTTGCCATTTCAAGGGGATCGGATATGATATATATTTACTTCAAGTTTGAAATCAATCGCACTATGCGTTAAAAATCTCCCAAAATAAATTTTACAGTCATTTGCACCCTTTGCAGGGGTAACTATCAAAAATTAAAAGTGTAATTCTTAATTATTTATTTCTTATTATATTACCCCAAGTTTTAAGTCAATCGCGCCACGCGTTACAAAACTCCCATGCAAACTTTGACATCCCTTTGCACGCTTAATAAAGGTAGTTTTAAAAAACAAAAAATGCCTATCCTATTTTTTTGCCTTGGAGAACCTACATGTACTTCAAGTTTCAATTTTATAGGTTCAAAGAATACAATTTTTCATACAAACGATTTCATCCCTTTTTACACCCTTAGGGGTTGAATTTCCTAAAATCCCTTCTTAGTACACCTCTACGCCATAAGACCTATGTACTCCTCAAATTTCAAGTCTCTAGGACCAGTGGTCAAAAAACTCCCATACAAACTTTTACGTCCCTTTGCACACTTATTAAGGGTAGTTTTTAAAAACTAAAAATGCCTTTCCTATTTTTTAGCCTTGGAGTACATCTATTTCAAGTTTCAAGTTTGTAGATTCAAGGAATACAATTTTTCATACCAGCGTTTTCATCCCTTTTTACACCCTTAGGGGTTGAATTTCCAAAAATCCCTTCTTAGTACACCTCTACGCCATAAGACCTATGTACTCCTCAAATTTCAAGTCTCTAGGACCAGCGGTCAAAAAACTCCCATACAAACTTTTACATCCCTTTGCACACTTATTAAGGGTAGTTTTAAAAAACGAAAAATGCCATTCCTATTTTTTAGCTTTGAAGTACATGTACTCCAAGTTTCAAGTTTGTAGGTTCAAGGAATTCAATTTTTCATACAAACGTTTTCATCCCTTTTTGCACCCTTAGGGGTCGAATTTCCAAAAATCCTTTCTTAGTACACCTCTACGCCATAAGACCTATGTACCCCTCAAATTTCAAGTCTCTAGGACCAGCGGTTTAGGCTGTGCGTTGTCTATATGTCAGTCAGTCAGTCAGGACTTTGATTCTTATAGTATTAGAGATGTAAATATTTAAGACACAAAACAAAGTTTTTTTTTTATTTTCTATACTAAAACTAGTAAAACGAATGATCAATTTAAATACGTACAACTAAATATTATTCTTCCGCTGTAATTAGTTACGAATTCAAAACCTAGTTTCCTGGAAGGAAAAATACGTGTTTTCTCGTACACGTACGAGGACGAATTATGTTTAGTTCGTAACTGGTTACGAAGCACCGGTTTCGTAGACGGCCGAAGCGAAAATAACATTATGAATTACAAAAACTTTTACACAATCAAATAAATACCTACTTATGTTATTTACCGACAAATTATCAGCTTAGATCTATATTCTTAAGTTATTTGCTACTAACTTTGCCAACAAAGTAGGTAAGTTACTAGTATAGATTGTATAAAATACATTAAGGGGCTGACAACTATCAAACAACTTCTCGCTCGCACGTTTCGACATGTTGAAAGATATATGTTTTACTACTCAAAAGTTTGCTTTACTAGTTTTCGTACATAAGCAAACTTTTAAGTAGGAAAACATGTATCGATCAAAATGATTTTTTTACTAAACTGTGTGCAATGTGATTGCACACAAAATGGTTGATTGCGATTTTTCGAAAATGAGTTTAGTGATTTTATATCTTTCAACATGTCGAAACGTGCGAGCGAGAGTCACATTAGCTCTTGTCTTCGCCTTAAATCGAAAAATTACGTAAATTAAACAATGGATCAGGTCATAGATCCGCAACCTACAGTTTTTGATCAAATAAATTAAATTTTATTAGCTAAATCCTGACTGACTACACCCAATCTAAGGAGGGATGTATGAGTACCTTTGAGTACATTATTTTGTCCAAAATTGAGGTCAATGTTTTTGTACTAGGTACTAGTGAGTTTTTCCAAAAAAACTAATCTCAAGTACAATACACGTTTGGTTTCAATCCGGTGTCGGAGTGAAGCCAAATTGTTTTATTCTATCTCTAATACTATAAGAATCAAAGTCCTGACTGACTGACTGACTGACTGACTGACTGACTGACTGACTGACTGACTGACTGACTGACTGACATATAGACAACGCACAGCCTAAACCGCTGGTCCTAGAGACTTGAAATTTGAGGAGTACATAGGTCTTATGGCGTAAAGGTGTACTAAGAAAGGATTTTTGGAAATTCAACCCCTAAGGGTGTAAAAAGGGATGAAAACGTTTGTATGAAAAATTGTATTCCTTGAACCTACAAGCTTGAAACTTGGAGTACATATACTTCAAAACAAAAAAATAGGAAATACATTTTTAGTTTTTTAAAACTACCCTTAATAAGTTTGCTAAGGGATGTAAAAGTATGTATGGGAGTTTTTTGACCGCTGGTCCTAGAGACTTAAAACTTGAAAGGTACATAGGTCTTATGGCGTAGAGATGTACTAAGAAGGGATTTTTGGAAATTCAACCCCTAAGGGTGTAAAAAGGGATGAAAACGTTTGTATGAAAAATTGTATTCCTTGAACCTACAAGCTTGAAACTTGGAGTACATATACTTCAAGACAAAAAAATAGGAAATACATTTTTAGTTTTTTAAAACTACCCTTAATAAGTGTGCTAAGGGATGTAAAAGTATGTATGGGAGTTTTTTGACCGCTGGTCCTAGAGACTTAAAACTTGAAAGGTACATAGGTCTTATGGCGTAGAGGTGTACTAAGAAGGTATTTTTGGAAATTCAACCCCTAAGGGTGTCAAAAGGGATGAAAACGTTTGTATGAGAAATAGTAATACTTGAACCTATAAACTTGAAACTTGGAGTATTTATATTTTAAGGCAAAAAAATAGGAATGGCATTTTTAGTATTTTTTTTAAAACTACCCTTGATAAGTGTGCAAAGGGATGTAAAAGTTTGTATGGGAGGTTTTTGACCGCTGGTCCTAGAGACTTGAAATTTGAAGAGTACATAGGTCTTATAGCGAGGTGTACTAAGAAGATGTTTTTGTAAATTCAACCCCTGAGGGTGTAAAAGGGTTGAAAACGTTTGCATGAAAAATAGTATTCCTTGAATCTACAAACTTGAAACTTGGAGTACATTTACTCCAATGCAAAAAATAGTAAAGGCATTTTTAGTTTTTTAGACTACCCTTAATAAGTGTGCAAGGGGATGTAAAAGTTTGTATGGGAGGTTTTTGACCGCTGGTCCTAGTCCTTTGCATGAAAAATAGTATTCCTTGAACCTACAAACTTGAAACTTGAAGTAGATGTACTCGAAGGCTAAAATACAGGAAAGGCATTTTTAGTTTTTTAAAACTACCCTTAATAAGTGTGCAAAGGGATGTAAAAGTTTGCATGGGAGTTTTTTAACGCGTGGTGCGATTGATTTAAAACTTGAGGTAAATGTACCAAGAAATAAATAATTAAGAATGACGCTTTTAAATTTTGATAATTACCCCTGCAAAGGGTGCAAATGGCTGGTAAAAGTTAGTATGGGAGATTTTTAACGCATAGTGCTATTGATTTCAAACTTGAAGTAAATATACTCCACAATAAATAGTTTAAAATCATGTTTTCAATATTTTAAAACCACCCCTGCAAAGGGTGCAAAAGACTGACAAAGTTTCAAGGTTTGTATGGGAGATTTTTAAAGCGTAGTGTAATTAACTTCAAACTAAAAGAAAATGTGTTCTGTGGATAAATAACAAAAAGACAGTTTGATTTTCGAAAACAACCCCTGAAACGTTACCCTCCTTCGTTGCGCTCAAGTAAAAAGGATACAACAAGGCGTCAATGTTTGTAAGGGACATTCTAAAACAGAAATCTTGAGTTGGTACGAATAGATCTGAGGGTATCTACCGTGCAAATAAATAAGTACATATTTTCCGTGTAAGGTTGTCTTGGTTGTATTTGTCATGTTTGTGCTAAACTCAGTACCTATGCCTACCTACCTACCTAATATAGGAAATGTACACCTATAGGTATCTCTTATACCTGCGTAGGTATCCTACCCTAATAATATACAAATCAATGCGAAAGTTACGATGTTTGGATGTTTGTGGCTCAATTACGGCTCACCACTTCAACGCGTGCGAAGCCGCGGGAAGCCACTAGTTCTATATAAAAAAGCTGAAATTCTCTAGCAAAATCGATTTGTTCAAATAAAGAACTACTTATTTGTTTTAAACACTAGCTGAAAGGAACTTTGAAAAATCCGTTCGTTTAAATAAAGAACATTCGTGGAACCTTTCACTTCACATAAAAATATTGATGCCGCTTTTAGAACTAAGTGAACTCAGCAACGTATTTCATGAGTGCTTTATTTATCACCTAGGTATTTATTGAAAAAGCTGATTCTTTTTTTAAAAATCTATGTACCTATTTGTTCAAATTAAGAACTACATATTTTAAAAGCTGGCTGAAGAGAACTTCGTTTGAAAAATCCGTTCGTTCAAATAAAGAACGTTCGAACCTTTCACTTCCCATAAAAATATTGATGCAGCTTTTAGCGGGTCCATTCTAGGCGGGGCGGGCGTCGCCATGGCAACGGGGCGACCCTCCGAGGGGAAAAAACGGGTAAAAATTGCGGGAGCGAACTGGCGGTGATTTTTTATGGCATCGTACATTTTTTCCGAAGGAGCGGCGATGTGGGTGGAAGGATACAGGATGGTCATTTTTTTAACACACTGTTTCCAAAGAACAGCGACAAATTAAGAAGAATAATTGTTTCTTTAACTTCTTCTGAGCAAAATGCTTATGGAGTGGTATGCGCGTATTACCTTCCAATAATTAGATGTATACAAATCAAGCGAACGAGACGCACGGTGGCACTGCAATCTACCTACTCATCAAACATGCAAGTTTGTGTTCAATTCTTGCGCCTAGTCAAATGATTAAAATCTGCAAATTTGTATTGGTTTCTGGTTTGAGTAGTGTGTTGCCAAGGTACTCATAAAAATTCTGATACCCATGAGGGTTTCTGACTAAGATTCTAATGTCCATTAAATATCTGTCTTCGACCACCAAACTTAACAACAATCGCTTTTTGATGCTATCTTCAGCCTTCAGCTGCCAACTACTAAAATCAGAATATTATTATTCTCAACTAATTAAAATATAAGGTGGTAGTATTATTAGTAGTAGTAAAAAGTCTGTCCTATTCGAACATACAATATAGCAAACAAGTTTTTTTAACTATTTTTCGTACAACAAGTAATATTAAACCTTTGAAGCTTAGAATTTATCAACTCTCTTCTGTCGTTTCTTTCGAAACAGTGTGGAGAAAGGATTTTAAGTGCGCCTCAAGAGGCTCCTTTCGAGCACTTGACACATGTTATAGAACTTTTTAGGTTCTACGACAAGCCGGTTTCCTCACGATGTTTTCCTTCACCGTTTGAGAGTACTGGCATTGTGCACATACATTTTTGAACAGAAAACCTCATTGGTGCACGACCGGTTTCGAACCCACGTCCTTAGGAAGGCGGGGCCGCTACCACTAGACCACCAGTGCTCTAATTTATCAACACCTATCATATATATCCTAAGAATCATAGGATTTTTTTGTTTTGTAGTTCCATTCAGAGCACCCTGTATGCTGTCCGAAACTCTCCATGGAGTGCTAAATCGCGTCGCGCGTGTGTGTGTGAGTGGAGGCTGCAAATATTATAAGTATGGATTTTATTCCCTCTCCCTCTAGCCAGCCGTCCCGCTCTGCCGCGAAGGAGGGAATCTAAAATATGAGGAGAGTTTACTGAGACAACTGGACAAGTCACAGATTCGCAAAAATCAAGTTGCTTGTATTTTTTTACACCTTACTGTTCTTAGCTTTTTTCTTGTTTTTACTCTGTAATATATAATAACTTTAGATTTAATATCTTTTTAATTGATCGAGTGAGCGAAGCGAACGAAGATCTTAGTTTCAACTTGGGCGATTTGGCATTTTATGTATGTATGTATGTATGTATGTATGTATGTATGTATGTATGTATGTATGTTTGTCTGGCGATAACTTTAGAACCGTTGATCCGATCTGCATGAAATTTGATATGTCGATAGCTTGTACTTGAGAAATTTACTGGTAAGTATATGAGTAAAATCGGATGAAGGGGTTTTGAGATATGGGGTTTTTTACGGGGGCAAAAATAAAAAAAGTTACATAAAAAAATCAAGTTACATGTCATATGAAAGGACTTTATTTGGACATCACAAAACAATTTTTACTTTTTTTTTGTGACGCTCGGTTATTGAGATAAAATAATAAAAGCTAAATTAAGATAACCAGCGATCCAAGAGCTCCCATCTCTAAGAGTTTCGTTGACATCAAGGTTTTTCAACTGGTCGGTCAATTCCTTTGCTTTTTCTTAATTTTTTTTTTGAAATAAATAAAGGAGGTACTCAGTTCTCATAAAATGGTGACGACGACCAGGTCTGATGATGCAGCCAAGGGCTGTTCAACGGAACTCTTCAATAAATAGGCCAATAGAGTTGAAACTTGGTAACCATACCAAGTTAGTAGGCGGTAGTCAGAAAAAAGTCCAAAGATAATGGTTGGACTTGCCTCTGACTACTACGTACTTAAAGTTTTGATGCGTTCGTCGGGTTGCATCACGAGATCTCAGTTCGGGGCGAACTACTAGTTTAGATTTAATTGTCATCGTATCAAATCTGATACAGACAGATTGACTTAGGTCATTTATATTGGTGCATGACCTAAGTCGAACTTATAAACTTACGATCAGAAGGCGAGGTCACTCCTATCATCGGTGCTCTAAAAAGATTTTATAATATCCATAAATAATAAATCAAGTGGTGTTAGAACTTGCAACCTTTCTCTTGATCTGTTCCTCTGGAATTGGTCGCGTGGAACTGGCATTTAGATTCACCTAGATTCACGTATCAAAGTGATCTCGGTTTGAAGAGTGAGGTTGTCGGTGTAATTACAGGCACATGAGGCTTAACATCTGTATGCCTAAAGTTGATGGACGCAGGGCAGTGCATCGTAGGGCACGTTCCTATTGTGCGTTACTTACGAGGCTTTGTTATAGGTGATGGTTACCACTTAACTCAGGTGGGCCATCGGCTTGTTTCATCCGCTAGTAGTATAAAAAAAACTAACTGTGCGAATAGGATACTATCTCTCGACAACAACGCGCTAAGTGGAAAATAACACATTTTAATAACATATTTAATCATATTTTATTATATTAATAGTGCATAAGGATACTAACTAAGGCACTAAAGTCTGTGGCTCCATCTATAGGCAACACTATAAATCGAATAAAATAATAATAATAAATAAATATTGGTGGACTTTCCACACAGCACTATCTAGCCCCAAACTAAGCCAAAGCTTGTGATATGGGAACTTAAATACTTTTTTTTTGTAAATACATACTTATAACATTATTATAACAACCGACAGAGAACAAACATCTATGTTCATCACACAAATGTTTGTTCTCGGTGGGGATCGAACCCATGGCCTACGGCACAGAAGGCAGAGCTACTACCAACTGAGCTGTGAAGGCTGTCACTATGATTAAATATGTTATAAAAATGTGTTATTTTCGACTTAGCGCGTTGTCGTCGCACAAGGCATAAGGAAGTTTCCTACTCGTATAATATGAAAAGGAAAACTGAAGTCATATCGCTTCATAAATCTCACGATATTCATTCTTGATACGATTGTTTACGTTGCAAAATGTTCCTCGTTATTTTCTTTCGCTTTTCGTAATATCCAGATTGTTATTGAGATGACTATGTTTTTTTATTACTAAAGAAAGTACAAATATTCAAGCTCAGTATTTGCTTGCATAGTACTTCTCTACGCGTTTTGAAATACCTAAATGAGCAAATCAGCGCGTTCAAGCTGCGTCCGCGGTAGCGTGCACGGTGGCGATCAGTTATTTACAATGAATTTGTAGGTGTTTGTTCAGAGTGGCGTGTCCTATCCCGATCATTACTCACAAACAGCTGATCGCTACTGAGCACGCCATTGCGGACGCAGGTTGAACGCGCTATTGTGCTTATTTAGGTATGAAAACGAGTAAAAATACTATTTAAGTCAAGTTTATTCGTCCAGTGCTCGCCACAAACGAGCTGTGAACGCCCCTAATGATGCGCGCGTTCAATCAGCGTATAAAATACGCGTTGGATAGTTTATACATGACAGGATTCAAGTCCATCGCCAGATTACTAACTGTATTTCACTCGATGTTTTTCTTCACCGTTTCAAACACAATCTTGAGTTGTATGATCAGCAGGGCTATTTTATAAGAACAAGCCGACAGCAGTCAGAAATGAGTCGTGGGTTTATTGTAAAAATAACTTTTCTGCAAAATAAAAACCTACTTCAAATAGGTACACTTATACATAAAACAGCAAAATAAAAAAGGAATCATCGAAATCGGTTGGCGTGATATTGAGTTATTCGTCCATTTGTCGCGCACGTACTTAATGCAAATTTAAGACTTATATGGTTTTCTCATGGATGCCATTGTCAGAACTGGACCAAATTGAAAAAAATGGGACCACACAGGAAGCACAAGCTTTCAAATATTAAAATAATCATCAAAATCGGTTCGAAAGTTAAAAACATCGGTAAAAACATTTAAAAAACAGTCGAATTGAGAATCTCCTCCTTTTTTTTGAAGTCGGTTATAAATATACAACCAGTCAATTGAAGACTGGTCTTTTGTCGAAAAATATAAGCAAGTACTCAAAATAAAGCTTTCTTGACAGCACTAACAGGCAGCGCAGCGGTATGATTTTGTTTAATAAATAAGCAACGACTCAATTTACTTCTACTACGGCTGTCGCTACAGCTCGTTTTCAGCCACGACCATACCTTTTTCTGCGCCAAGCAGCGTGGCTGTGATCCGTTTTGAAGAGTGTGGTTGCCGGTGTAATGACAGGCACATGAAGCTTAATTTGGTGACTTGCGAGTTGGTAACATCTGTATGCCTCAAGTTGATGGACGCAGGGCAGTGCATCGTAGGGCACGTTCCTATCGTACGTGACTAACAGGACAATGCTTTGTTATAGGTGATTACCGCTTAACATCAAGTGGGTCATCTGCTTGTTCCATCAGCTAGTAGTATATAAAAAAGCGATAGCGGTAAGATTTGTTCATTCATTAAGCAACGACTCAATTTACTTCGACTGCGGCTGTCGCTATACTTGTACTTAGATAATTGACCCGCAGCTCCGAACTCACGTCCTTGAGTTCAGAAGGCGTGTTCGCACCCACTACACCACCAGTGCCCTCTAACCATGTACCATCGTTTATTTTAACATAATACTACACTACATTTCTAATATTCTTAAAAGGATTTCACACGGCACTTGGCAAGAGTATTCCAAAGGGTGCTGGCGATAGAATAATGCTCTATTGTGTTCAACCCTTTCGCCAAATCACGCGAGTAGTTACTAGATTAAAAAGTAAATAGGCACTGATATAAGTAAAAGAGGGTGATCTATGTGAAAAAGATTTAGTATACGTTGCAATAAATAATTAGAGGTAAATATAATTTTAAAGTCTTGTTAAAATCTTGAAAGGAATGGGGGGAAGCCTTTGCTCAGCAGTGGGACCCGGAGGGTTCATAATAATAATAATAATAAGTTAAAATCTTGGCCAGGCACTATACAAGGTGTTCCATAAGTTGTGTATATAAACTTCAGGGGGCTAAAGTACCCATCAATATGAACAACTTTTTCTAAGGAACCAACACTGTGGACGCGAAAAAAAAAACAGCTATTTCATACATTTTAGCCTGGTAGGTATTGAACTTTTGTATGAAACAGCTGTTTTTTTTTTTCGCGTTCATAGTGTTGGTTCCTTAGAAAAAGTTGTTCATATTGATGGGTACTTTAGCCCCCTGAAGTTTATATACACAACTTATGGAACACCTTGTATAGTCCCGTAAATAGGAGTAACAGTAAAAAAGTTGCCCTTGTTACTGTATAAATCATCTAGGTATATCACACGCAAAAGGCCTGCTTGAACCAGTTTTTTTAGACCATGTAAATAACTACGAGTTTTAAGAGTAGTAGAGCTCTTTGTGAAAGGCTCGTCCGGGGAAGTACTACCACCACGCCTTTTCTGCCGCCAAGCAGCGTTGCTGTGTTTCGGTTTGAAGAGTGTGGTTGCCGGTGTAATTACAGGCACATGGGGCTTAACATCTGTATGCCTCAAGTTAATGGACGCAGGGCTCATCGTGAGGCACGTTCCTATTGTGCGTGTCTTACGAGGCAATGCTTTATATAGGTAAAAAATATTATTTATAAGCAACAAAATGATATATTTTTAGTTTTTTATCGAAAGTCTGTTTTTACGTAGCAGTCGTAGCACATCGTAGCAATATCGTAGAACGTAGACCAAATTTAAACTTGTAATTTACTTATTTTATCATAATTATATGCTTTATAAATCTTCAATCATATTTGTATATTTTTTTTATGCTACTTGTTGATGGAAGAAGCAGATGACCCACCTTATGTTATGTGGTAGCCAATAAAGCATTGCCTCGCAATTCATGCACGATAGAAACGTGTACTACACTTACTGTCACTTATGTGTCCATCAAATTCTCTCTTGTCGTGTCACTAGTATCTTTCTAAACAGTGTGGTGAAAGGATTTTAAGTGCGCCTCATGAGGCTCCTTTCGAGCACTTGACATGTTATAGAACTTTTAGGTTCCACGACATGCCGGTTTCCTCTCGATGTTTTCCTTCACCGTTTGAGAGTACTGGCATTGTGCACATACATTTTTGAACAGAAAAACTCATTGGTGCACGACTGGTTTCGAACCCACGACCTTAGGATCGGCAGGCAGGGCCGCTACCACTAGACCACCAAGTGCTCTCCATAAAATTGAAGCATACAGATGTGCCTGTAATTTCACCGAGATCCACTGCCTTCAAACAAAACACAGCAACGCTGCTTGACGGCAAAAGAATATAATGCATGTTCGTAATTAATTACTGTTCAAATTCATACTCGATTAATACTGTGTGAATGAGTTTTGATCGAGTCGGCAAACTTTTGAGTAGGTTACCTATTTTTATTTTTCCTAGTTAAATTTGTAAAACCAAAATATAAATATCATCGCTTCTCATTTAAGCAACTTTGAATTGAAAAGTCCATCTGTCCACACACATGTCACATCATATAACTTCATCCGTGCCTCAACTTTCGCAGCTTTCTCTCAAAAAAATATCGATTGGTCCGAATCCCCCTTCAAATGTCGCAAAAAAACTGGGTGGGGGTATTTACAAAAGTCATGGAAAGGGTTGGCCACCCCTGCCCGAGGGCCCATGTTTTATTCATGCCGCGTTGAAACCGAATCAGGGGTTGTATCTGTGATCTCGATCAAATCTTTTTTTGCTATTTACTCTTTTGTAATGCTGAGATAGAAAATCTAGTTGCGCTTGCCGCTGTGGAGGTTTTTTTTTATTTTTACTCCCATACTTAAACGTTACTTAAAATTAGCCTTTTCACAGATTGTCATTATTTAGGAAGGCTGGAGAGACCTACGTCCAGCCGAGTGGACTAACATAGGTTGATGATGATGATTTAGCAAGCATGATTTATATTTTACAGATTTTTATAAATAAGGCGTTTTAGAATGTTCATCTAATGGTTTCAACAAAGTAACAATATTATCTAAAATTGAGATTATGTATGCCTTTGTTTTCTTTTAAGGGTAGAACTAGTAAAAACCTCATAAGATTGAAATTTGTAATTATTCAGAGCACCAGGGGAGCAGAACTACCAACGAAGCAACGCAGAGGTTAGGGTAGCTCTATTTATATCTTAAAAATAAATCTTAAACCTATCAGCACAGCATGTATATAATATACTCCCACCTATTTTCAAATTGACTATCGTATATGAAGAGTAACTTTTCGCAGAAAATTTTAAACATTAAAATCTTCAATATCTTCAACAATAGCAATAATTATTTCGCAGGTGCAAACGGTGCTCATCGATCAATTGTGGCATTTACTACCTATAAGTATTTTGCGACTATAATGCTCAACAAAATGGACATCCCTAATCGCCTTGTCCTCTAAAAAGCACAAAAGAGAACATTAAAAAGTAAACTTCCATGAATTGAGAAGCCAGAAAAAAAAGCAAGCAAACTTAGATGCTAAATTATACATGTTAGAGTTGATTTTGAAATGGCAAGATTTCAATGTGCGGTAAAAAACGTTTAAGATTAAAAAAATCACATCGATCTTACGTGCTTTTTGTTTGCGCAAAGAATTTAGCTGATTTTAGAACGCAACAAAGTGATTCTTTTTTAAGTTACTAACTAAAGATTAAAAAAGTCTTACCTACGTAAGCCTCTTGTTCTTCAGGTTTTATAAAGTTCACGACTGCTAGTTATTACAAAAAAAAACAGGTATCGGTTTCCATATTACAAGCCTTGATTAGTTTGGAGCTAGATAGTGCTGTGTGGAAAGTCCACCAATAATTATTATTTATTTAGAAAAACTATTTAAATATAAAATTATCTAGCTTTCTGGTACATCTAGCACAAGATTTGCATAGTTCGAGGGTAGATAGTGCTGTCCGTCCACCAATATTTATTATATTTTGAATTTAGAGCATGTGAGAGTCTTCAACGATAAAACCGTTGACTTCTGATTCTGTCTATGAGAAAAGTCATTGTAGGAACAATCAATGTATCCAATATTTCACTCGACACATCAGCCCGCCTTTAAAATGTTCTGGCACATAAGTTCGACGATAAATCGCCATGTCAAGGGGTATTTTGGACCATTTTTAATTTATCTGCCCCTAGCCATTATTTTTGCCGAGGGGTCAAGTTTTACAATAGTTTTCGGCCATCACTGTTTAATGTTGAATGCATTTTATTGCCACAATTTTGAAACGGTATTCGGAGGAACAGAAAAATGTAGAGGTGGCACAAAGCAGCGACTAAATCTGGAAAATTAGAGATTTAATTATATTATGTTAATTTTTTATGTTAAATGAATAACTTCTAATATGTAATAACTTCTGTGTCATAAGGTGGTAAGGTTGCGTTTTTTGGCAAATCTTTTGAAGTTTATCACATTTAAAATTTCTATAACATCTACCTAGATCTTTCACAGCGGCCTGCAGTTTGAGTGTTTCATGTATATCTACACTAATATTATAAAGAGGAAAGCTTTGTATTTTTGTATTTTTGTATTTTTGTATGTAACGAATAGGCTCAAAAACTACTGTTCCGATTTCAAAAATTCTTTCACCATTAGAATGCTACATTATCCTTGAGTAACATAGGCTATATTATATTTTCAAAAAACTCAGGGATCCTTACTATAACTCCAATAATGTAACCCAAGGTGGAAACCAAAAACCTTACATCGCGTGCGCTGCGAAAACTATTGATGATAGAACAAAATAATGTACTACGATTTTGTAGAATACGTCATCGTCTACAAAAAATGTCGCGACAGCATATGTCTAACTATTATAGTTATGTCACAATAAGTGTTATTTTATTATAAAAATTTAATTGAAATGCCGCCGCTAGAAAAGGTTCTTTATTTGTACCTTGGTATTAATCCTTATCCAAATAAATCTTTTCATAATTAAGACGGTTTCAATACCTATAGATTACTTTTTAAATTTTTCAAATCGGACATTCCATTCAAAAGATATGACGAAATTAAAAACGTTAACGGGTCCACGGGTCGCGCTCGGGGTGCGTTTTCACTCTCTGGCGTGCAAATGTATGAAATAAGTAGACGCGAGGCTTGAACCCACGGTCTAAGTTTATCCTAAAATGCTCAAAAAATTTATGACCACCCATGCGAAGCTGGGACAGGCCGCTAGTTTCGTACATTTTATTAATACTTACTTGTAAGTATTCATTGTAATTCTTTGTAAATAAATAAATGTATTTTAAAAAATCTTATTTATTTTAACTACATAACTCCGCAACATAAAAATCAGCAAAACACTTACCAAAACGAAGATTTTGACAATTGCGACATAAATACAAATTTTTTTTTTTTAATCCTACGTTTTCTTTTCAGTGTATCACGCTGTGCATTGAAGCGATCGCAAATTGGCGCTAAGCCCGCGCTAAGGCCGGCTGGGGTCACGCACAATGCGCCGGTCACACCATATTGACACCCCGACAATACCCAGGGTCATTTTTATTTGTTGCAGAAACTTAATTTATAATCTTTTCACACACGCCATTAAGAAGATTACCAACTACCCTTTTTCCTTGATAACAATTGTACATTGTTACATTTTTGGCGAAATAAAATAAAATGTAACCGTATATTCTCAGTGGCCATTGTCCGGCCAACCGTTGCATTCGATTTTGACACATTTTCAAATGTCGAATGCGTTCTACCTTTGATTTATGTTGGAAATTATTTGAAATTGGAATTCTTAGGGATGGGAAAAAGATGTTTAGGTTACGGGTCAATAGCACATCGATAAGTTCAATTGTGTTGGGATATAAATGACATAACGGTCAGTAGGTCGCACACTTCTTAAGATCATAGGTTAACGGTCGTCGTCTTGAAGTAAAATATAAGTATATGCACCATTTTGTGACAAAGAAACATGACAGATATTTTTTGTTTCGTAATTACTTAAATTATCATTTGACTAGAATAAAGATAGATTTCAATATTCAAATTCTTCTACGTGCAACGTTAAATAATGCTTTAAGTTTTTATTTAAAATAACCTTTGACTACATATTTTTGTTATAAAAACAATTCCACGTTCCACGATCATACCTCGTGCAATTTTATTTACCTTCAAGAAAAAACTGCTAAATAAATTCATAAGTAATAAAATTTACTTTAAAATATAAATGGTTGCAATTTTCGCCAAAATGTATTAAATTGTTGACCCCCCGACCATTTGACCCCACTGAGCGGACAACAAAGGACCCAGCGTCTTACTGCCAGTGGGCCGCAATAATAACACCAATCACAATGCTTATTGAGATAACATAAATTATAAATTACTCACAATTTACAATAGAAATGCACAAAGGTCACCATTAAAATGAATTAGGTACTTTGGAAACTTTTCAATTCAATATAACG
Source organism: Chloroclysta siterata (assembly GCA_932294275.1). Lineage (NCBI taxonomy): Eukaryota > Metazoa > Arthropoda > Insecta > Lepidoptera > Geometridae > Chloroclysta > Chloroclysta siterata. Next base: position 13,642,701 of record OW028599.1, on the reverse strand, counting down.
CTCCATTTTCTGGCATGGGTCAGTTTGACCCGACAGAAGAAACAATGACATTTTGAATTATTACGTTAAGCAAAAAAAATAACGGACTCATTCTAATGAAAGTTATTTAACTATCGGTACAAAAAAACATATGGCCATCTTGGGAAGTAAACCACTTTTAACAGCACCATTGTCTATAAACAAATAAAAATATTTATTTTACCTACTTTATATATACCTACATACATATTTTAAATAATATATAACAATACAAAAGCTTCATCATCCCCACATTAATAAATCTAACGACACTAAAAAACGAATAAAAAGAAACACGAGTAAACATCCTTCTAATCGTACAAAATTAACACCATACATGAATAAAAAATATTTAAAAAACGTGAGAGCGATCGGTATCTTTACAAAAACTAACCTGTAATAACTGGGGTGGGTAAAAAAGACCCTCGCTGATGCGATATCGTAAAAACCTGCAGCGTTTTTATGAACCTGTTAAAAAGTTACCCGTGAAATGAATCGGCTTTTTTAAATCATTTGCAAGGTCACGATCGGTGCACTTCTATTATATTTACGAAAATTTATTCTAAGAGACTTTTTCTTTTGAATTATAAAAAAAGACTAGTTGAATTTTTTTGGAGTGACATGGTGATTATGTTTTGTTTTAAAAAAAACTTTCATTTTCATTCTATGGAAAATAAAAGCGATGACAATGTGCCTATTTTGCATTTACTTTCATTTCTATACAAAATTATTGTTTTGTGCAAAGTCCTTCCGAGAATGAACGCAAATCTGCTACCGGGCTTGCGACACCCACGAACCGAGCGTACAATAGACGAGATATTGTTTGCAGATTTAAGACAAATCATAGCTTACTTTTTAGTTAGCAAACAATATTATTACTAGTAAAAAGCTAGACTAGACTAGAACCAAAATATTACAAATACAACTATTATATTGTGGACACTGGACAGCACAGAGTGGATATTACCAGCGCCCGTTTTTTCGGATAGGTACCCATAATTTGGATGTTTTCAAGAGAAGAGTGAATAGGTATCTTCTAGGTAAGCGTGATACACCGTAAACCGCATCACGACTTAACATCAGGTGAGATTGCGATCAAATGTTTTATAAGTTATAAAAAATATAAGTAAAAAAGTATTTTATTTTTCCTTGCATTTGTAATATTACACTCGCTACAATAATAAAAATACGCATTCATTTCTTTGGCGACAGCTCTCAAGTTCCAAACTTATGATTTTTTATTACGTTCGGAAGAGGAAGCATGGCAGCTGCGTCTCGTGCCTCTGACTTGCGCCCGCGCAGCTTTTTGCATAAACTAACTGCCATTTTTTTCAAAATTCCTTTTTGTTTTCAAGCGTTTTTTTTTCAATAGTGTTTTCCTTCCGCAACCAATTAAATTTAGACTCAACTACTACCTACTTCTTTGCAATTGGATAAAAAAAATCTAACTGATAATGTCTTCTCAGTATCATCTACCTACCTACTTACTTTGCTTATAACATGTAAATTCAATTTTATTAGTGCACAGTGTACCTATAATAGATTAAAATAAACAATAAAAAAAACTGTGAATCTAAGAATAAATAAATAAAAAAGTACAAACCTTGTTTATTTGGTATTTTTAGTAGACCGTGACTTCACGACCTATTTTTGTTATTACAACTTTTTCTATGGAATGTACTTACCTACTACTAGTCGTTTTAAAAATGCAAGTGACGTCACAAATGTCCGCCAATTTGGCTATTGAAAAGGCCAATGCTTGATTTATGGCCAGCAGCTGAACTAGACTGTAATGCACGCTGACAAAAAACGAGCACAGCAGCGGTCAGTTTGTTGATTTTTACCAACAAATTTGATCAAAAGTTTAACAAAACTCATATAACGTAGTACGAGAAGAAATAATTTTAGTTTTACAATGAAATGTATTGAAATGAAATGTAAATGTACATGAACATTTTAATACTGGGGAGATATTTTTTAATAAAGAAGATGTAAAAGAAATTGTAGTTTTACTGTCACTTTCTTTTTAAAAGTTTTGAAGTTCTATAGTCATTATTTTAAAAACTTCCGGTCAAAATAGAGCAGGTACACCATATTTTTTATTCTCCTTTATTTTTCTAATTTCTTCTTTTAGGAGTAATAGCTAGGTATTTAATCGAGACAGCAAAAAGCAGCACCCTATTCACTATACAATTATGGTAAAACATGGCTACCTTTGCGAACAATGACAGTAGTCGCAAAATGTGCCAATTTGGGTCGAAACTGCCCCGTCCATATCCTAGACAATGCCTACATTACAACGCACAGCTATAAATTATTTTTGCAGAAAACGCTTTTACGACCACTCTCGCTTTTTGCTACTTGTTTTTTGCTTCCGCATTCTGCGATTTGAGGCGAAAAATCGACACGTGGCCGTTGTTAGCCTGTTTTACGGCGAAACAACGCGTCACGGGTTAGATATTATAACGACATATTGAATCGATTTCTATTTTTAGGTAGCTTCTTTGTTTGACAATCATAATCAACGTATACTTATTTTATGTCGATTAGCCCATTGCTGAACGTAGGTCTATCCTAAGACTTATTAGTAGTCTCGCCTGGGGAAGTACTACCACCATACCTATTTCTACCGCCAAGCAGCGTTGCTGTGTCTCGGTTCGAATCGAATCGGTATGCGTGCCGGTAATATTACAGGGACATGCAGTGCACCGCATTACCACTTAACATTAGGTGGGCCATATGCTTGTTTCCTCAGCAAGGAGTAAAAAAGAATAAGACGCGCCGCTGTGCCTGCATTGACGCCGGATTTAAAACCTAGACATCATTACTTCTAATAGGTATTCGTAGACACTGCTGTAATAACCAAATAGGTACTCATTTGAACAGAAATACCTTTTGTAAACGACTTAGAGCATTGTTGAAATATATATATAAAGAAGACAAAACATGTATATGTAGGTATTTACTCAAATGTATCAGGCCTATTGTATTTTTGGATGTTCGTTATTTTATGTACTTGCTTTTTTTATTCTTTAAATAGATGCGTGCGTAATCGTCAAAGTATTTAGGTATTATAATATTTACTGGTTTATTCAAGTGATAATTTTCATTGTCTTATCGTTTTAAACTAAAGTTTTTTTTCCAATTCCGAATTAATATAAAACATGTTGTTTAAAAAGGTGCGGCTCAAGTGGGTACTCTAAACTAAAGTTTTTTCCAATTCCGAATTGATATTTATAAGACATATTGTTTAAAAAGGCGCGGCTTGAGCCTTGAGATTTGAGAGGTTGTATACCGTGCCTTGGGAATAGATTCATGAGGCAATTTTTTTTATATTTATTGTTTTCAGTATTTATTTAATCGCACAATAGAGTCCCATCTTAGCAGTACAAACTCAATCGTAAGAGAACCTTTTCTTTATTAATCACTTTCATCTGAAAGAAACCTCTGCTAAAAGACGTTAGATAAGTCGGAGCGGGGGCGGGAGGGATGGGAGGGTCGCCCTCGGGATAGATTTGAAGGTACAATCATTTTTTATGCGAGGGGGATCGAAGCCCGTGGCACAATGGGAGGAGATTTGAAAATGGAACTTTTTAGAAGAAGACAACTGCCAACATACCTCTCGCTCGCACGTTTTAACATTTTCAAAGAAAGTTTGCTTATGTACGAAAACTAGTAAGGCAAACTTTTTATCTAAAATATTTTGTGTGCAATAAATAAATAATTATTGGTGGACTTTCCACACAGCACTATCTAGCCAAACTAAGCCAAAGCTTGTAATATGGGAACCAGATAGCTGATATAATATATTCATACCAATTTTTTTTTTTTGTAAATACATACCTACTTATAAAAACTTTTTTTAACTTTTTTACTTTAATTGGCCCACAACAAACATAATATTTTCCTAAAGAATGTTATTGTTTTATCATGCAATAATTTGTAGCTGTATGTTTCCCAAAATTCTAAAATATGTAAATAAATAAAATAATTGATCGAGTGAGCGAAGCGAACGAAGATCTTAGTTTCAACTTGGGCGATTTGGCATTTTATGTATGTATATATGTATGTATGTATGTATGTATGTATGTTTGTCTGGCGATAACTTTCGAACCGTTGATCCGATCTGCATGAAATTTGATAAGACGATAGCTTGTACTTGAGAAATTTACTGGTAAGTATATGAGTAAAATCGAATGAAGGGTTATTAAGATATGGGGTTTTTTAAGGGGGCAAAAATAATAAAAGTTACATAAAAAAATCAAGATACATGTCATATGAAAAGGCTTTGCTTGGACATTCCAAAACAATTTTTACTTTTTTTCTGGGACGCTCGGTTTTTGAGATACAACAATAAAGTTAAATTAAGATAACCAGCGATCCAAGAGCTCCCATCTCTAAGAGTTTCGTTGGCATCAAGGTTTTTCTACTGGTCGGCCCGTTCCTTTACTTTTTCTTATTTATTTTTCTTGAAATAAATTATGGAGGTACTCAGTTCTCATAAAATGGTGACAACGACCAGGTCTGATGATGGAGCCAAGGTCTGTTCAACGGAACTCTTCAATGAATAGACCAAGAGAGTTGAAACTTGGTTACCGTACCAAGTTAATAGGCGGAAGTCAGAAAAAGTCCAAACATAATGTTTGGACTTGCCTCTGACTACCTACTCAACGTTTTGGTGCATTCGTCGTTTCGCATCACGAGATCTCAGTTCGGGGCGAACCACTAGTAAATAATTACACCAAGAGTAGTCAAAGTCAAAAGATATTTATTCAATAAAATCGCAAGGATCACTTTGAAATGTCTTAAAGCTAGGTGACTCTAGGTGCCAGTTCCACGCGACCAAAGCCTAGAAGAACAGGCAACAAACTTACGGCTTGGTACCTACCGTTCTCCCAGTAAATAAAAGTAAATATCTCCCAGTGTCTACCACCCTTAGGCCGGGTCCGAGCCCTCAGCCCTCCGTAATAAAGAGCGTGTCTCGAAACTGCCATAAAAGCTGAACGCATTACTTTTTACTCGCGATAAGGGTGGTTTTCTTCACGACCCTAAATGCGGGACATATTTCTGCGTGCGTACCGCTGAAGAAACTGCTATTGAATCCGTAGTTTTGGTGGAACAGTGATGTAAGATACCAGATGTAAAACTGAATTTACGGATACGGAACGAGCCTTTTTTTGCTTTTTAATTAGATCGAGGAGAGTTACATTCATTACTGGAGTACCTTGAAGAGCTCATTTTCAGGAATGGACTACATAGTGTTTTTATAATTTTTAAAATTCTACGAAGGTCATTTTACTTTTATGTCGTGCATCCCACAAGGGCGTTATGCTAGATTGTTCTTCTGATACGGACCGAACTGTATAATCTTCTATTCAGTACCGTTTATCGTGGTTCTTCCGTATTTGCTACGACATGTTACTTAAAATTTTCATTTTATTTGTCGTAATTTTGTGATGTGGTGGTGTGGTTTGCTATTAGTCCAGCCTAAAGGCAAATAAACAGTTACAAAAAAAACATGCAAAATAAATATAAACACCACAAACTGACAGCAATATAAAATGAAAATGTCAAGTAACTATGTCGTATCCATTGAGATCACAAACATACACTAACACCAAAATTGTACCTAGTTCTAAACAATAAATCAAATCAAATCAAAACGGTCTTTATTCAGTACAATCACAAGGATCACTTTGAAACGTCTTATATACTAGGTGAATCTATCGCCAGTTCCTCGCGACCAAAGCCTAGTAATAAATATATCTTATCTTATGGATACGGAAGAAACACGTATCGAGCGCATCACTACCACGGAGCGGTGACCGGGAAATGGACATTATCAGCGGAGGGTCATTCCCACAGATACCTACTGCTCGGAGGACTAAGGACACTTCGGAATGCAAGTTTAGCGGTTCCATTTTATAGCACCTTCATTTGTACTTGTCCAATATAAGTGCTTTATACCTAAGCCGTACTTGTCTTATTGAAAATGTATAAGTTTTTTTTTTTGGAAGAACATTATCAATGTTATCAGCATCATACAATATAAAAAAAAACTTTTATTTCTATCAAGAATGTTACCTTATTAGATTACAATCTAGCCGCAATATACGCTAATAAACACAATAATTAAAAAAAAAGATATCGACTCTATGGCATCAGTAACTCTCGAAAATTGTACCCTGCCTGTGAGACTCGCATGATTGGAAGTACAAACAAAAAAAAAACTGGGTAGGTAATCATATACGATCTAATCAGACGACATAATATATTTAAAAAAATGTATATATTTTGTCAAATCCTTTTAAAAAAAAACTGATATAAAGACTATTAAAAAGTAGTTGGTACTAGGTAATCATAATAGCAACCAAAATAAGTAAGTAATCGAGACTGTGGTTTTTTTTTAGTCTTTTTTGGACCTGATCATATTATTCATTAGATAAAGAATGCCGACAAAAGAAGTCAAATCATTATAAAAATCTTTAAAACCCAGGCCAATTTATACTAACTAGAATTTAATGATAAAATAATAATAAAAAACATTAGCCCGGCGGACTCCGGCGCCACACCGTTCTAATTACAAGCAAATAGTTCGAATTTCAAACAAATACATACGAGTATTATCTGTTATTTGGTTTCTAATATTCGGTCATCATGTCAAGTAGGCAACTATAGTCTTCAGATTCTGGTTAGAGGTAATTATTATTTGAATTTATAAAAAAAAACGTTTTATTTAAATGAAGCTACTACTGTTCTCGCATACCATGCTTAAAATACAATATGATTTCGACTGTTGCACCGGGAACATTTATTTTTTATACAACTAGCTGATGGAACAAGCAGATGGCCCACCTGATGTAAATGGTAACCATCACCTATAACAAAGCATTGCCTCGTAAGTCACGCACAATAGGAACATGCCCTACGATGCACTACCCTGCGTCCATCAACTTGAGGCATACAGATGTGCCTGTAATTACACCGGCAACCACACTCTTCAAACCGAAACACAGCAGCGCTGCTTGGCGGCAGAAAAAGGCGTGGTGGTAGTACTTCCCCGGACGAGCCCTTCACAAAGAACTCTACTACTCTTAAAACATATTTCAGAATCAAATTTTTTACCTTGTAATTTTTTTACTAATTATTAACTACACCATTATAAGCAATTGAAGGACGAACAGCGTTTTATATTTCATTTCACTCATTCAGATTTATAAATTGGGAGAAATAGGCATGTTGGTAGTAGGTAATCGTAATTTACGCCGGTTAAATATGGCAACTCCAGGAAGTATTGCCTAGATACAATTAGGTATTTAATCCTACTACTATTATAAACGCGAAAGTTTGTAGGTATGGATGGGTGGATGGATGGATGGATGTTTGTTACTCTTTCACGTAAAAACTACTGAATAGATTTTAATGAAACTTTACAATAATATAGCTTATACATCAGAATAACACATAGGCTACAATTTATAAAGATATTGTGTGAATTGTCCAAAATATGACGATAAGTGTCAAGTAGGAAAAAAAATATGCCATCTGCGAGCTATTCTGGCGTGCGCTGCCAAAACCGCTAGAGTTACACATTATACATATATACTACGCCACTCAAATAAAAGCTACTCGAAATACTAATACTGCGCAGACTAAGTCGCGGGCACCAGCTAGTACAAAATAAAAGCACTAATTTGTTCAAACCCCACCTGGTTTTTACCATTATTCGAAGAAGTCCAATTCCTAAAACTCATGAGTCATGTACTAATTTCCATTCAACATAAAATTAATTAATTTGAGCCGTTATTATCTAATTTTTCCCACACACCTAACTATCCCTCTATGTATACGAACACAATTTAACCTATTTTTTTATTTGCTTACTCCTAGTTTGCTCGTTAAATAACGAAATAATTTGTTTAAGATAGGGAACGGCGTCGGCCAAATCAAATAATGTTACGTAAACAATTACTTAGAAAACAACGTGAATAATCAATAACAAATACATATTTATGTACTAAGTAGCACGTACACACTGTTATTGAATACGCTAAATACCTACTAAACATAATTATACTTCTTTGGGTCTCCACTACTGAAGACTGGCAGTCATCTTTTTAAAATACTCTTTATCTAGAGCAAGCCATACATAGATATTCTACTTTCTTGATACCGGTCCATTACCAGTTTTTTTTAATACAATTAACTGATGGAACAAGCAGATGGCCCACCTGATGTTAAGTGGTAACCATCACCTATACCAAAGCATTGCCTTGTAAGTCTCGACTTACAAGGCAATATTATATTAAGGCACATTATTATATTAGGGCACGTTACCCTGCGTCCATCAACTTGAGGCATAGATATATTAAGCCCCATGTGCTTGTAATTACACCGGCAATCACACTCTTCAAACCGAAACACAGCAAAGCTGCTTAGCGGCAGAAAAAGGCGTGGTGGTAGTACTTCCCCAGACGAGCCCTTCACAAAGAGCTCTACTACTCTTAAATTAATTAGATGTTTCGTAGCCATGTTGTTCTGCTTCTACCTTCTCTTTTCCCAGCAACTTGCCCATTATCAAAAGCTGGAGCACATGGTAAAGCTCATGCCCCAAAACATGTCCCAGGTAGGCAACTTTTCTCTGCTTATTATTTTTTATTCAGCTATCTTATAGAACAAGCAGATGGTCCTGATGTTAAGTGGTAACCATCACCTATAACAAATCATTGCATCGTAAGTCTCGCACAGGAACGTGCCCTACGATGCCCTGCGTCCATCAATTTGAGGCGGATACAGAAGCGGAATAAGGCATGGTGGTAGTACTTCACAAAGAGCTCTACTACTTTTAAAAACAATAAAAGTACGCACAAGACCGGGCTTCCTGATGACCATTTTTCTAAGGACCTCAAGGTTTGTGACCTAATGCATCAATTAATGTGCATATGCGGCGGTAATACCCTATTACGTAATTTGCTTAAAACCTAGAAATACTTCTCAGGCATATAAAAGCATAGTTCGACGAAATCATAATCAGTTTCTTTACAAAAACACGCCACACCATCTTTTTGCACGCCCAGGATGACTGGTAGACAATGTTATTAGCATTAAGTCCTCCTAGCACTACATTGTTTTGTGTGTAAATCAATACCGAGGATAACCTTTTACCAATTTATACTAAAATAAAAAATAAAGTCCCAGGAGGTACCTAGTAGTTAAAAAAAACCCTTCAAATACTACCTGAACGTTATTTACTTAAGAACTACATTTTATAGCTCTCTGCTGTCTCCGCCTTAACAGGATTAACGTAAATTGTTTGAGGATTAAAATAATCCCGAAAAATCGCACAAACAAACAACCACTCATTTTATTAGCGGTACGGACAAAGGCGTTTCTAACGGTACCGCTTTAGGCTAGAAGATGGAAACTACGTATATTGTTTTTAAAAGTAAATCCGTTCTATAAGAACCGCCGCGGTGCAAAATTTAAACTTAGAACGACAATAATTCTTTTTTTTTATTTTATTACATGCCGTGACTTTTTTATTTTTAAAGCCTTTCCTAAGCTTACTGAACATAAATCCGCAAGTAGGTACGGTAGATAAGTCTAATGATAATCTAAAATAGCGTTTAGGTTTACTCTTTTAGCCGTTCGGATAAGGAAAATGAATATGTATGTAAGAAAAGTTATTTTATTATTTACATTTAAACAAGTGAATTATCTGGATTATACACAAGGCCACCATATTGTGGTAGTAATTGTAAATTCCGGGCTCATCATTGGTTGATTGCACCGCTAAAAAAGCTCAACGCCCCTCGTAGCGCCTGCCTCTATGCGGTTTTTTACGTTGTTTACTTTTAATCTACAAAAAAACGCTGCACTAAGGAGGGTGATACATACATACCCGTGACATGTGTGCTTAATATAAATGCAAGTTGCCTTATGTATGGTTTAAACAGTTTTAGAAAACGCTATTTATTTCCTAAAATTATTCATAATGCCGTAAGTGAAAAGTTTAAGGATAATAACAATAATTTAATAATGTTGTTATGTCATTATTCTCTCGTTACGCACAAATAGTTTATTTCCAAATTACCCATATTTGATAAAAGACAAATAAACATCAAAATCGCATTACCGCCATGATACATGCAAAAACAATATTATTTCCCTTTGTATTCGCCGAAATAATGTCTTATAATAACTGATCCAGTAACGCCTATGGATACAACAACAACATCCAAAGCACCAGGGGATGCTTATTTTTTTATTATTAATATCGCATAAACAATAACTTAATAACTTGATCCCCTCCCACAGTAGCTGGCTTCGTATTGGTTCGAAAACTTCGAATAAAAATAGGCTGTGGGGGAGCGAAAGGGACCCACATATCTGGTTCTATGTCTGTCTCTTTCCTTCGAGAAAACTCGTCGCCTTCAAATGTAGAATACATTTATCGATGTTTGGAGCATAAAAATTGACAGATTTTTTTCAGTTCATTGTGAGAGTCGGTGGCGAGCAGACGGTTTACGGCCGCTGCAGCTCAGGGTTGTCCCAAAAAACGATTGTGTGTAACCAGAATTATTTCATCAGTGAATATCTACGAGACTTTTGTGAAGTTTGAACATTAATGAAAACTATCGGAGTGTTGTGCTTTTGAAAACTTTCGCCGTTCAGATAAGCAGAAGGTATTACATTTTTTTATTATATTTTTATTTGAAATAGTTCGTTAAATAAGATTTATTAAGTATTTTTTAGTACCAAGGAGCATGCAGATGGATATTATGTTACCTTAAATTAATGAAATTAATTAAAAACTTTGGATAGACATTTATTATTTATACTTTTTGAAATACGATTCTAACATACCTACATATTACTGCGTTTTTGTCAATTTTTCATCAAATCATGTACTTATGATGATAATGATGATAACAAGAGCACTAGCATTTTTATTATCTACTAGCTTCCACGCCTGGTTTTTCTCGTTTACGGTAGCCTTTATGTTACTCCTGATCACGAACTATAAAAATATTCATACAAATTGGTGTTACTAGATGTTACTACGTACAGCCTTATTTACATTACAATGTCGGAGTGTGCCTGACTACCCCCAACACTTAGTACTTAAACTTAAAAATTATATTTACTCATAAAATATTGTTTTTTTTTATTAACTTTTATTTTCAACGGTCTGCAGTCTGATCAAGTTATTTGTATTTTGTAAAAAAAACTTTTAAGCTATAGTTTTCTTTATAGGTAAATATTATCAGATTTTTCAATATCCAATCTAAAAATTTGATATAATTTTGACATATATCTAGCGCACGGGCCTCAAATTAGAGCAAACTGAAACAGCTTCATACTTTGTTCCCCAGGCACGGTAGATATCCCCTCAGATTTCTCAGTGCCTACCAATTACTTAAGATTATTTGCAGCAGAAATATATAAAAAAACATATTTATGCAACAGGAAGGTTCATTACATTTAGGTAAGTACATGCTATTTCTGTACTCAAAAAGCAAATTGCACTGACAATTAAATTATACCTAATGTAATTAAATTTTCCTTCGTCTGACCAAAAGCGGAAAAATTAGTTTTGATGTTCAATAATTAAATGTAATAAAAGAGACACATAGGAAAAATATATAACATCATCATCATCATCTTCCTGCCCTTATCCCACGCTAGGTGGGGTCGGGACAACAGGTTTTCTTCTTCCACTCTCCTCTATCATTCGTAATCTCGGTGCTCACTCCTTGTCACTCACTCATGTCATCTTTCACACAGTCCATCCATCTTTTCTTTGGCCTGCCTCTCTTTCTAAAACCATCCGCATCCATGTCTAACACTCTTCTCATAATATGACTTTCTTCCCTCCTTATGACATGCCCATACCACGCTAACCTATTGCTCCTCAACTTATCCGTCACAGGCGCTACTTTCAAACTTCCTCTAATATACTCATTCCTAATTTGCATGCACATAACCAAATACCTAGGTACCTAACCTACTTATATTATGATGAGACCTGTGCATTGTGTTGCGTGGGGCGACTAACCAGCTGAAACGTGCGGGTTTGAATTCCGTGACACGTTAAAATATTCGTGTGCTAAACTAAAACAATGTATGGGACTGTTGGGATTTTAACTACTCTCTTAACTCTCTTAACTTTAAAATATTAAATATAAATAAATCAATGTTGGTGTGATTCTACACAGCGACACAGCACAACTAGGTAAAGCTTGTATGTGGGTAACGGATAGGTGATATAATACTAGAGGTATATACCTACTTTTTTGTAAATACATATTGTTTTATATATAATAGTTTTTATAATATCTGTATTTCTCTGTCTATGTGTAACACAGACACATTTATGTTCATCAAACAGATGTTTGTTCTCTGTCGGGATCGAACCCATCATATAGGTAGGTACTTACATTTTGCGGCTAATTAGTAAAAAAGGAATCATTTCCAAAAAAAGGTTAACTAGCCAGGTTAGGTCTTGAATGATAATAGGCTTTTTAAATAGGAAGCTAATCACCGTAATTTGGTTTTCAAAGAAAATTGACCTAATGGTCTGATCCGTCGGCGCCTTTACGAATTATCTAATGATTATTGCAAATCAACAATAACTAGATATGCTCAAAATTTGAAGGCCACAGTCCTCTAAAGCGCGCAATACAAATTATCTTACCACAAAATATCAGCTATAGATGTTTGGTTATTACTGTTTGGTTACTTATTATTACCCATGTTTATTATAAGAAAAGCCGAATGAAACTGAGCCTGCAATAGCTATTACAGTCTACCTTTTATCCGTGTACTACTCGAGCGAAGCCGTGGTCAGATTTTATACACTGAAAAATACAGCGCGTGCGATTTGAATTTTATAATTAAGTAACTGCAAACGAATCAACAACCTTTGAAACTTCAAAATAACACGATATCGACCTTAGATAAGGAACACGATATCGACTTTTCTTTCGGCTAATAATAATAATTTTTATTGAAGTTACGTATAACGCTTTAGTAGAAGTGAGCCCTAAAATACGTGACAAATAAGTTTCGCATTTTTTACGCTGCCATTTTTGCTAAATTAGCGGTAATTTTGAGGATTACACATTTAGTTGTGCAAACGCAATGTCACGACTCACGAATAGTTTGCTAAGCACTTTTTTATGCAGAGACTTAAACCAGTTCGCATAGCAACCTCATTTAAACAAAACGTTTTTCATTCTGAATGTTTTATTGACGATTTTTTTTTCTTTTTTGCCAGGAATGTTAAGTTGCGCATCCCCTGCCGGCATGCCGCCTGCGCCCCATGCCAGTCACCCCCAAGCCTGGGGTTCATTACTCCAGCCTCCACAAGTGGTAAGTTTCATATATTAAATAGTTACTGTCAACTTTTTTATAAACCCCAAGTTATATTCTTAGTTTGTCTTATATAAAATATCTATCAGTATTCAATGTGTATTTTTTCTTCCCAGAAATCTGAGCCAATGGACGACGGAAGCTTCGCCAAGGAGCAAACCAGTGGATTCTACTCTGAAGGCTTCCACAGCTCGTCCCCTTCCTCTTCTAGCAAGGACTCTCACGGCCACTCTCCCCGCAGCGTGGGCAGCCCTGGCGAGCCTTCTCCGTTCTATGACTCCATGCCTTTGAAAGCAAAGGCAAACCTAGGCATGCATTTGGACGCATTCCGTAACGGACTGCCCTATAGCCTTCTCACACCACCCGGATTTGAACCCCGTTCCAACGACGGAAGAGAACATTCACCGGGATATGACAGATACTCACCCAGGGGCCTAGCGCCCCCCAGCCACGTATCCACTCCCTTAGCTCGCGCTGACGCCACGCCGCCGAAATCACCCAGAACACCCTCCTCACCAGACAGAGATAACGAAAGAAGATCCTTCGAACGCTTCCACGACTCAGGCTTCGACGGCCAAGGTAAGGAGCATGATGATGGACGCGATGGCTCCGGAATGGATGAAGACGATGACGAGCCAGGTCTTCGTGTCCCCGCAGTTAATTCGCACGGCAAAGTAAAGACCTTCAAATGCAAGCAGTGTGATTTCGTCGCAGTAACCAAACTCAGCTTTTGGGAGCACAGCAAGGAACACATCAAACCAGAGAAGATGCTGTGCTGCCGCAAATGTCCGTTCGTAACTGAATATAAGCATCACTTGGAATACCACATGAGAAACCATATGGGTTCAAAGCCGTTCCAATGCACTCAGTGCTCATACTCCTGCGTGAACAAGTCCATGCTCAATTCGCACTTAAAATCGCACTCTAATGTGTATCAATACCGTTGTGCAGACTGCAACTACGCGACCAAATATTGTCACTCCTTGAAACTTCATCTTCGCAAGTACCAACACAACCCGGCAATGGTACTGAACGTAGATGGCACACCTAACCCTCTCCCCATCATCGATGTCTACGGAACACGCCGCGGGCCTAAACAGAAGTCGTTCCCTAAAATGTTCGAGCAGCAGCCATCGATCAACAATAACCAACAGCCAACTCCGCAGCACCCACTTTTTGGTGGTCACTTCCCCGTCAACTTGCCTTACTTACCACCGATGCTGCCCCACTCTTTCCTATTCCCACCTAACAACTACGAGCAAATGACATCTCCTAAACAACTCGAAATGGAGAAGCGAACTCCATCACCCCCTCCATCTCTGTTACACCAGCGCCTGGCTTACGAGCGGCCTCCCGAAGCTGGAATAACCTCTCCTCCGGTTACGTCTCCAGTTAACCTACCTACTACGCCAACAGCGTATAGAACCTCACCAATCCAAAGAGCTTCACCTCCATCCGTCGTGCAAACGAACGATGCTCTAGACTTGACTAGCACGAAGATAAGCGAAGCTGGGTCTCCTCCTCCCACCCAAGAACGTGCCACTCCCGTGACGCCCACCACAGCATTAAAGAACAGAAGGAAAGGGCGCGCTTTCAAACTACAGCCAGCTGCTTTGAGGCTTCAACATGAAGATGAGAAAGTTCAAAACGGGGAAGTTTCGGAATCCGAATCTGAAGCTTCTGTGGAAGTACCAACTACGACCGCACCGAGCTCTTACACTTGTCAGTTCTGTGACATTACCTTCGGAGATCTCACAATGCATACCATCCACATGGGATTCCACGGGTACAACGATCCGTTCATGTGCAACAAATGTGGCGAGAGGAGCGCTGACCGTGTCGCCTTCTTCATACACCTCGGGCGGGCTCAGCACTTGAGCTAGATTCACTATAGCTTATTTTAGCTTGACAAATTTCAACTCAAACCGTTAAACAAGATTACAGGGGCCCCGAAATGCATAGGGTTAACCGATATTCATCATGTCCATGAACACTAGCTGTGGAATACTTGTATTTTAGCAATTCTTCGACTTTATCTTGTTTAACGGTTGTTCGCCTAAATTTATTTATCCCTAGTCAAAGCTTTCTCGTAACATGCGTTGTATTTGTAAATAAATAAGTAAATTATTCTAGTGTAAAAATTAAGGCCAAAGACGACGTGGTGTCGATTGTTGAATTTGCATGCAGATCTTTTCAATGTAATCTAAATTAAGTAGGTATATTACCTACCATGTTTTGCTTTTACTACCGATTAAGAATATAGTTTAGAAATTAGTTGTTAAGTGGAATTACCAACTTGTAAATATATTTGTATTTCATTTAGTGCATCTGCCTGAAATATGTATGAAATATGCTTTGCATGCAAGTTCTAGGGAACGTGTAGATGAAGTTAGTATTTTTTTAGAATTAGCGTGTATTTTGACAGTTAAGAAACCTACTCTAAATAATGAAAATGTTAACAAAATAAGCATTAAAATATGTAGATTGTTTATTTCTGTGTAACAACATATTACTAAATGCCTACAAAATGTAGTTAGAAACAAGTGACCAATGTAAGATAAGACTGTAACTCTTGATTAAGTACAAAAATACAATCCTCGAGGTTCTAAGTAATTTTAAGTTATTGTACATTTTAATGAAGCGGTAAAGTTACCTATTAGTCATTAGATACCTACATATGTCAGACAGTTAAAAAATAAACATAATTATTAAGTGTATTATGACATAAGTGAACCAGAGTATTTATATTGAACGAGAAAAGTTTATTTTATTTATTTATCCTTCAAAGTCTAGGTAGTGGTAGTTTATTATGTGAATTATTATAAAATTAGTTGACTAAGTTTTGTTTACTGTTTGTGTAGGATAAAAAGCATAGTGTGTGCTTATGTATGTACCTTGTAACAAACTCAGTCATAACAATTTATGTACTTTTTATTTGTGTGTTGGATGCGTGCGCATTAAAATAAAACTGAATTTTATCTCAAGATTTGAATTTTCATTTGACTACACAATTTGACAATAGAATTAAAAACATTTACCTACTCAATCAATCAGTCAAATTTTGTATAATGAGATTTTTTTTGACACACTGTCATTTTACATTTTGGTAGCGCAAATATTTTAGTAAATGTCAGACAAACGCAGATTTCAAAGCCTATTTCTTTGGTATAGCATATATACCCTCGCCGCGTAAAGACTCTTCATAAAAAATCCACAATATGCAGGATTGGGACACCAAAACAGGGCGGTGAGCCTACCTATGTTTTAGAGCAAGGCCAAGAGGGGGCAGGGAGGGCCAGCTGCCCCCCTAGAGATTAAAAAAATGTAACCAACTGCAAAGAAACCAAAGTATTAAGGCCTAAGTTGGAACTAACTTATTACAATCCCCATAGAGGCAAAGACTCGCGCTACAAGCTGTAAAACTTCATCTTTTTCTCATCCTCCATAATATTAACTTGCCCCCCCTTGGGCCATGGGCTGGCGATGCCCTTGATGTACTGTATCAATTTTTATAAGCTTTTCGATTAAAACCCCTGTTTTGTGGTTCAATGGAGTAGTGCACGTAGTTCCACCGGTATTATTTCCAACGGTGTTTGCTGGATGATTGGGTTTGCGAGGGGTGGGGGTAGCGGGAAATTAAATAAGACCATTTGAGACACCACAAAAGGATTTAATGAAAGTCACTGAATACAGTGTTTAGGTACGTCTGCACAGGTAGATTTCACATTGATTGTAGGTTGTTAGTTTTTTTTTTTATTAACGTCTTGATTTTTGTTTACTAACGACTTGACTAGGAAAGTCGTTAAATATTCATGCATCATTCAGGTAGTTAACTGAACGGCGAACTCGACCAGTTGGCTGCGACATATCCACCACAGGACACTAAGAGACAACTGTCTTCGTTTGCGCATTGGCTAAACGGGTAGCTTTAGGTTCAACAAGCTATCATAACAGTTATAACGGTAGTTTTTTTTAATACAACTTACTTATTGAACAAGCAGATGGCCCACCTGATGTTTAGTGATATCCATAACCTATGATCATCGTATTGCCTCGTAAGCCACGTACGATAGGAACGTGCCCTACGTCCATCAACTTGAGGCATACAGATGTAAGCCTTATATGCCTGCAATTTGCAACCGCAACCACACTCCACAAACATGCTGCTTGGCGGCATAAAAATGCATGGTGGTAGTACTTCCCCGGAAGAGCCCTTCAGAAAACCGTTTAACTACTCTTAAAAAATATAAACTTTGTTCCTATTCATGACAAAATAACGCAACTACTAGGTACCTTTATACTCTTGCGCAGCAGTAAAAAGTAGTTAGCATTCCATATGTAAGTTTTTTCACATGAATAACAAATTAATGTAAAACAATACGCCGTAACAAGCGTTGAATATGGCACACGTAGAACAACAGTCTAAAAATAACATATTCTATTGTTAAATCTACCTACTGATATTTAAAGCTGTTGTTTTTTTATTAAACAAAAAAGGTAAGTAGTGTTTTAAAGTCACCGTTACGGTAATTTACTTTTTGCGTAATCAACTTGACATATTTGTTTGTATAACTGGGTAAAGTACAGTCACGTGCATTAATAAGTAAACAGTTTCAACTTTTCTTAATAATGTTAACATAAGATTCCTCAAAAGTCGCTACACTGATTTTACGTTCAAAATTATGTATACACCAAAATGTGTCAAAATGAGGTATACATTTTCATCAAAATAATGTAAGCACAAGACAAAATCAAATATAAGTAAACAATACAAACATCATAATTATGTATCCACTATAAATTTCAGAAATATGTCTATTATTTGTTAATTTTTATGTATAGTGGATACATAATTATGATGTTTGTATTGTTTACTTATTTTTGATTTTGTCTTGTACTTGAAAAATTCCATGTTATACCCAAACCAATACAAACATCATAATGATGTATCCACTATAAATTTCAGAAATATGTCTTTTTCATTTTCATTGCCTCGTAAGTCGCGCACGATAGAAACGTGCCCTACGATGCACTGCCTTGCGTCCATCAACTTGAGGCATACAGCCTGTTAAGCCCCATGTGCCTGTAATTACACCGGCAACCACACTCTTCAAACCGAAACACGGCAACGCTGCTTGGCGGCAGAAAAAGGCGAGTTGGTAGTACTTCCCCGGACGAGCCCTTCACAAAGAGCTCTACTACTCTTAAAAGAGTTACGCCTTAAAATAATTATTTGCAACACAAAAAAAAACAATTACCCATATATTAACTACAAATTCAATGCCATATTGTCATTTTAACCAATACAGACTTTTGTAAATTGCATGACGTGTGCTATAATTTTCCTCTTGTCAACTAAAATATCAGTGTGATACTACGACTTATTCTGTGCTATACATAATATTGCTGCTCGTACCAAACAGAAGCTACCTACTTATATGTTTTTTTTATTCAATTATTTATCCTTCCTTTTTAGGATTCCGTACCCAATGGGTAAAACGGGACCCTATTACTAAGACTCCGCTGTCCGTCTATCTGTCCGTCTGTCCGTCTGTCACCAGGCTGTATCTCATGAACCGTGATAATTAGACAGTTTTTACAGATGATGTATTTCTGTTGCTGCTTTAACAACAAATAAGATAGAGAACGTTTGCTTTACTAGTTCTCATAGGTACATAAGCTAACTTTTAAGTAGGAAAACTTATATCGATCAAAATGAAATTTTTACGAAACTGTGTGCAATGTGATTGCGCACAAAATGGTTGATTGCGATTTTGCAAAAATGGCTTCAGTGATTTTATATCTTTCTATATGTCGAATTGTGCGAGCGAGAGGTACATTAGCTCTTCTATTCGCCTTAAGGTTAGGTACAGCTTGGGGCCTCAAGCACCAGATTTGGTCTCCAACTCATAAAAACAACTTACTTTTTATGACGATATCTCTCATTTGGTGGAACAATGACGCACTTGTCATTTTTGGCAATAATGAGTTCAGTATGTCAGAACACCTGTAACAAGTATCTCGATTTGGAGATTCTTTTTAATTACTTTAATAAGTTAATAATTGATTAATAATAATAATCCTACTACCAGTTACTTACAAATTCATTAAAGCATTCTAAATAAAAAACACATAAATCACTCTCCTGCAAACATGGAATACATGTCAATTACGTCGATGTTCCACCAAATGAGCGATATGAACAGCCTTTAAGCGGGCTACATTTGGGATTATTCATAGGTATAATAAATTCTAAGTGACCAGTCAGGTCAGTCAGTCAGTCAGGTGTCAAGTTAGTCAAGAGAACTCTACGCCTATGTTTAAACCATAGGCATATCATTATTTAAATCAGGTTATTTTGGACCACATGAATTCTATCACATTTTAATTTAACTCAATAACATTAGTTAGTTAAATTAAAATGTGGCAGTCGTTGCTAAAAATAGTCAAAAATACATTGTTTTTTTTATAATTACAATTGCAAATGCCTTTATTTCAAAACCATAGTAACTACTTTTGTAATCAATATTATATACAGGTTTTATTTTACATTTTTGCTGTAAGACAGATTACAAAACTTGCTCTACGTGGTAAGATTTTTGTATAATTTGACAAAATAAAAACAAAATAAATACAAATATACAAAGTAAATTGCATGTGATTTATTGGATTTTTTTTTAGAGAGAGGGCAGAGATCTCCACCTATTTTTAAATTACAAAGAAAAATTTACCTTACACCTACATCTTTTCGCTGAAAATCAATTTGCCATCTAATGTTTTTTGTGCCATATTATTCTTTGTAAGTAGGTATACGTGTTTTTGTGTAATTAATGTATACCTTCTTTAATTATCAATTATTATTTTAATTATTATAATTACAGGATTAAAGAAATAAAGCTTTTATTAATGTTATATTTACAGGCACATGAGGTTTAACATTTCTAATGCATAAAGTTGATGGACGCAGGGCAGTGCGTGCATTAATAGCACGTTTTCATCGTGCGTGACTTGCGCCTCGCACTCGTGAGTCACAAGCTTTGCCTCGCAAGTAACGAGACAATGTTTGTTATAGGTGATCGTTACCACTTCACATCAGGCAGGCTATATGCTTGTTAATCAGAAAATAGTAAAATAATAATAAGGTTTGATACGGGTTCAAATAGGAAAAAAGGGTTAAAGTATGAAATTGCCGTTTTGAGCGAATTATTAAGCCGGCGCCAGACTTAGCTTCACTTTTTTGAACACTTGTTTGATTGATATTTGTGGCACGAGACTTTGTATTCAAAGTCTCGTGCCGCACACAGCAATCAAACAAGTGTCCAAACAAGTGCAACTATGCCTGGCGCCGGGGTAAAGCTAACGGCAACTTCATTAACATTGTGTTGTAAGGTGCCAACACTGGTGGTCTAGTGGTAGCGGCCCCGCCTTCCGATCTTAAGGTCGTGGGTTCAAAACTGGTGGAGCATCAATGAATTTTCTTTTCAAAAAATTATGTACACAGTGTCAATACTCTCAAACGGTGATGGAAAACATCATGAGGAAACCGGCATGTAGCGGAACCTAAAAAGTTCTAAAACATGTGTCAAGTGCTCAAAAGTAGACTCTTTCCTTTCACCAAACTGTTTTGAAAGAAACTAGTGATACGACAACGAGAAGAAGGTACCAACATGAATTGTGAAAAATTCCTTTACCTCCGAGGTGTGACCTCCAAACGAAGGTATATGGCGCAAAACGCTCACGTTTTGTGTCGCTTTTTCACGCAACTGTAATTTAATAATGTAGTTCTTATGGCTTTAAATACATGAAAAAAGACAGGTAGAGCTCTTCATGAAAGGATCGTCCGGGGAAGTATTACCACCATGCCTATTTCTGCCACCAAGCAGCGTTACTGTGTTCCGGTTTGAAGGGTGTGGTTGCTGGTATAAAATTACAGGCACTCAGGCTTAACATCTGTACGCCTCAAGTTGATGGACGCAGGGCATCGTAGGGCACGTTCCTATCGTGAGTGACTTGCGATGCAATGCTTTGTTAAAAAAAGCTATATTCAAAAAAATCGAATATAGTAAAAACATGATCTTTTTTTTATACTTCTTAGAAGGTTCATGCGTTGCACTTTTTCCACTTTGGCAATATTTTATCTATATTAAAAGCATTCAACCCACCGATGGAAGGTCCCAATTGTCGCCTGACCCAAATCCAGCGGATGTACGAAGAGATCGCTTGAAGTTGAAAAAAAATCCTCTAAAAAGAATTCGGCTTAACTCCAAACAGATAGGTAGTGGAACAAAAATTGTAAGAGACTTATTTAACAGCTTAATTTTACGAATAGTAAGTAGAAATTTATATATTTTTAGTAAGGTTGTAAGGTAAGGGAAAATTGCCACTTTTATTATACTCTACTAGATCTTTGAAATAGAAACCAGTCATCGGGATACGTCTTCCGTATATAAAACACTCATCCAAAACAAATGCATTTTCTATCTTTCTTAACTACCTTGGACGCAGAAAAGCGGGTCTCACTTACCAACCTAAACCATAATGTACAATGGCGACTCTATACTTTTCTGTTCTCCATACATTCCTATAAAACCATGAATCGGTGGCTGTATAAAGCACTTTTTTGCCAAGTTCGTGCCTATGCAGGTGGCATTGCAGGCTGCACTCAAAAAAACTCAAAAGACCTGTATTTAAAACACGCATTTGAATTGCAAAACCTTTGAATTCGAACATTTTGGTTGACTACTTCTGTGTAACGTGCAACTTTTTTTACGAGAAGACAGATTCTTTAGAATTACAACCCTGTACTTACGTAGGTATAGATATATAAATATTCAGGTGGTTATATTACGAAAAAAAATAAAAAAATTGACCTCACATAGAAAAGTAGCTACTTAGCTAGAGGTTTAATTATGTAAATATTCAAGCTTTTTCTAAGGAACCAACACTGTGAACGCGAAAAAAAAACAGCTGTTTCATACATTTTAGCCTGGTAGGTATTGAACTTTTGTATGAAACAGCTGTTTTTTTTTTCGCGTTCACAGTGTTGGTTCCTTAGAAAAATTTGTTCATATTGATGGGTACTTTAGCCCCCTGAAGTTTATATACACAACTTATGGAACACCTTGTATATATATATATATATATATATATATATATATATTTATCCTGTAGACTAGTGTGATACATAAAGTGTCAGTACAATATTGAAAACGACTGTTATAATAACAGTAGGTACCTCACGAACTACTTTTTTTTTTCGTTTAGGTATTTGGTTTTCCGTATTGCGAGCCTAGGTTTTGTATAGAGCCACGAGAGTTATCAGCACGCCATAGAGGCGCTTATCGAGTCTCCATACAAAATAAAACTCAGAATACCTCCGTTCGTAATCTCAAAGGTCGGCGTTTAAATTCCAAAGTATACTCAACCCACAATAACTTAAAGTGATGCCTAGTGATATCTATTGATCGCTAATTTGTGATTCTTCACACACACCTCTCCATTATAAAATGTTATATGACTAATGGATTCTTTTAAAAAATGATATTAGACCTTAAATAGTTTGCCATGTTTTTTTCATTTCATAAATCATTTCAAGCATAACGAAACGTTTGCAATTTTTTTGCTTTACTTACGAGTATTTTTTTAGAAATACATTTCTTTATAATATTATCGGAATAATTGTGTAAAATATAATAAAAAAATTATATAATCTGGTTGAATACGAAACCCTGCGCGAATCACGTGTTTATTTGTATTGTAATCATTATTTGTATTTAGGTAGGTGTTCGATCTAGTTTCGTTTTTTTTATGTTACCTAGCATGTGAATATAATAAAGATAGATCAATGTTTGTAAAATCTAAGATATCTACAAATCTAAGATTTTACGAACTGATCTATCTTTCTTTGATTGATTTAAAATTACTCGAGTGTCCGTGAGGAACATACCTCTAGTAATAAATAATAAAAAGCATAGGTAGATACAGTCAGAAAGATAAATTTAATTTTCAATGATTTCAATGATTTGCCAAAAACTATGGCAATTTTGTCCAAACATCATTTAGGTACTTATGATTGACTGAGCCCAAAAGTGTCTCGCACTCAAAATTTTATTTTCAAAATCCAATCAATCAAAACTTGTGGCCATATGGTTACACTGACCACATACGGTCGTTCGGCCTATTTTATAACCTCATATTAAAATAAAATTGCAGTTTTTAACGCAAGGAGGCGGTAAGGAGGCGGCACGCTCCGAAACCTCATACGCTCATCTTTTTTTTTTGCCCGCAAGATACCCAGCTGCTGTTTGATGACCACTCATGCTGTCCGGTTTTTTAATTGTATGGATAAGTGATACTATTATTTGAGACTTTGAAGTACCAGATGCTGAGATTTTGTTCTGAGAAACACGATTATTTTATCTGTACAAAAACGGGATAAAAATGGTACCTATAATATCATCTTTTTTCCTGAAACATAAAAGTTATAAGTGTTATATAATAATAATAATAATAATAATTTATTCAGAAACTTATAAAGTACACATGACAATACATAGGAGTAAGATGTAATAGGTACAATTTGTTTTGACTTTCGTGTCACATGTGGACCGATTTGGTAGCGCACTAACCTCCACCCTAGGAAAAACCTGTGTTGTGGGGGTTAGTTTTGTTCATGTAGGTACATGTTTTTATCATTTCATATTTTTATTATATTATACAGATTTCATATTTTTTTAAGTCAATATAGTTTACTCGATATTTACATATGAAGAAAATATCGTTACTTACTACTTTAAATCCTAGGCACGGTAGATATCCATTATGATTTCCTTAGTTCCGAGTCACTGAAGATTCTTTGAGAAACACTAAGCAGTTAGTCAAAGTCATATTATATTTCGTCCTACAACCACATTTTGCAGTTTTCTAACGTGACAGTTTGCAAGCGTATCGCCGCTAGCATATTCAATCTTGTAAATATTATACTTAACTCATAACAATACGTCTTACGCTACGTGCCAGATAGACAATCCACTAAACCGCACATCTGCATTATAAAGCAACTTTTTACGCCCAAATCCGTATTTTTTCATAAGTCCTAATCCCCAAAACAAGCGGGAATATTATTAGAATTTCGATTTTGGCGCGTTCTAGGAAGCGAATGCTGGAATCAATGACAAAATATGTATTTCAAGCAGAAAAGTCACTACAGTCATTATGTTATCGAAGTCTGAAGACCTTATATTCTGAGTGCATGCCGAATGAAAAATATGTATTGTGAGTTGCTTCTAGGTTCAATTGAAAGTAGATTGAAAGAGAAGTAGATAAAGAAAGTAGGTAGGATAACAATATCTTACCTATGTTAGTTTTGGAAAAAACTCTGATATATTTTGCATTCTTCTGTTATTCCAATATTTTTATTCTCAGCAAGTGAATTTATGTAATTCTTTTGAGAAATAAAAATTCTATAAGTACCACCATTCTTGCTGTATTAGGTAGGTATATCTTAGTGATATGTTAAGACATCAAAAAATATTTTTAGTCGATGTAGGCACAAAGTGTAAACAATTGGAATATAAATTAGATTCAGCCGAAATAGCAGATACTATCAGAAGAGGACATAATAAATATTGAAGGTAACAAACGGCCATCACTTTTTTCTTTAAAGCAGTTAACTGGACTAGACCAGATTTTACTGTTTTGTTTTTTAATATGCTAACCTTTAAATGATGAACAAAGAGGTTGATGGATACACGGTAAATTGAAACAAAGTAGGTGCTATACAATGTTTGCTTTATCCTTGTAGTGAGCGTCATTTTTCTTTGGCTTTGAGTAGCTTGATCAGAATTCTTGTGTACCTTACCTACTGCTTGTAGCAAATACTGTGCCAAACGTAACACTTGCTTAATCTTCCATCGACACATGCCTCTCTATTATTTCACGAGGACACGTGTTTCGCTTTGGTTCTATCTGTTTTTTATTTAACGAAAATAAATCCTCGTTTCTCTATATCTCTACTCGTACCTACTTATACTCCGACGAGGTGGGGCGACGATCTGCGAAATGTAGCTGGCAAACATTGGATGAGAAGAGCCGAAGACCGGGCTCAGTGGCACGTCTTGGGAGAGACCTACGTCCAGCAGTGGACGAACATAGGTTGATGATGATGATGATGATGATGACCTACTTATACTAACATTGTGGTTTTTGAATGCTTAGCAATAAATGAAAACCTGTTGGTTTACCTATAGTTTATAAAAACACATACATACATTCTTCCTGCTAGTATTTTAGATTCTAATTAAAAATGATGAATTTTTATTTCATATGTACGAAATAAATATTCAGCATTATTAATAACAAGCTGGTGCTCGCGACTTCGTCTGCGCAGGATAAGTCACACAATATCTTTATAAATTGTAGAATTTGTGTTATTCTGATGTATATGCTATATTATTGTAAAGTTTCATTAAAATCCGTCCAGTTTTTAAGTGAAAGAGTAACAAACAATACTTACAAACTTTCGCGTTTATAATATTAGTCGGATTAAGAAAAACTTTTCAATAAAAACAGGATATATTTTTACCTACCTACAAAATAAGTGAACATTTGTATTTCTTCGTAGTTCCCTGTTACCTACTATACTTTATAAATATACGTGATTCTATATTTTAAGTATACCTACCCGTCTACAGTCCAATCTAGAGTCAAAACTTCGGACGATAGTCCCAAATGAGTTAGCTTTCATATCTCGCAATCGACACCTTGAAAACCACAAGCCGTCACACTGAGGATTATAGAATTAGAGTTCCACACAATAAAATACTTAACAGAATAGTTAAGTTCCATCGTGATAAGAATTTCAACAGGTAAGAAAATGTTGTTATAAAATAAGAAGTTTTATTAAAATTAACCTGTATTCGACGGTCACAGGACTATATTTTTTGTTGGTTGCGGTCTTTGAGGTCCAATGGTAGAATGCCAAAAAATATGCAATTTTCTTTGTATATGATTTGTTTGATGGTAGGTAGATCCATGTACCTACTTAAGTTGTACTTAAGCTCCTCAATCTACACTAATATTATAAAGAGGAAAACTTTGTATTTTTGTATTTTTGTATTTTTGTATGTAACGAATAGGCTCAAAAACTACTGGTCCGATTTCAAAAATTCTTTCACCATTAGAATGCTACATTATCTCTGAGTAACATAGGCTATATTATATTTTCAAAAAAATCAGGGATCCTTACTAAAACTTCAATAATGTAACCCAAGGTGGAAAACAAAAAACCTTACATCGCGTGCGCTGCGAAAACTATTGAAGATAGAACAAAATAATGTACTACGATTTTGTAGAACACGTTATCATCTACAAAAAATGTCGCGACAGCATATATCTAACTATTATAGTTATGTCACAATAAGTGTTCTTTTATTATAAAAAATTAATTGAAATGCCTCCGCTAGAAAAGGGTCTTTATTTGTACCTTGGTATTAATCCTTATCCAAATAAATCATTTCATAATTAAGACGGTTTCAATACCTATAGATTACTTCTTAAATTTTTCAAATCGGACATTCCATTCAAAAGATATGACGAAATTAAAAATGTTAACGGGTCACGCGCGGGGTGCGATTTCACTCGCTCAAGGAGAAGCGCGTGCAAATGTATGAAATAAGTAGACGCGAGGCTCGAACCCACGGTCTAAGTTTATCCTAAAATGTTCATAAAATTTATGACCACCCATGCGAAGCTGGGACAGGCCGCTAGTACTCTATAAAGGCTTTTTAAAGGTCTTGAGAACTTCAGGTTTCTTATGGTACTTACCTCTGGCAAAAGTTAGAGATTAGTAGAGGGCCGTCCAAACTTAAGAAATAGATTTTGCATCTGTTGACATTACGCATCACCTCCTAAAAAATAAGGATTTAACTTGAAAAACCAAAATTTTTAGAAGAGGGAAAATAAATTCTTAGAATGTCTATTGAATGATAACGTGCGAAATAAAGCAGCAGCGGGTTAAATAAATTGTTTGTTCATCGTAAATGTATGAGAGCTTCTAGCTTTTACTAAGAAAAAGCGATAGGAATAATTCTGCCTGTTGTTTTATTTATTTCAAATGTGATGAATACGCGAGCCATTCCACCCTCCGCCTCCGGGAGCTTTAATAAATGCACTGATTGGAAATTCAGATGAGACTGGCCGAATTTATGGTTACTCACCCTCTTTGCTATTCCACCCTCTATGCTTTTACCTATGTCTTCGAACCAGTTTATGAGCCCTTTACATTTTAGCAAAACCATTTTTAGAGCAAGAACATCGACCATTCGTTCGCCAAAATAAAAAAAAAAATTTAGG
This sequence comes from Chloroclysta siterata, assembly GCA_932294275.1. Classification (NCBI taxonomy): domain Eukaryota; kingdom Metazoa; phylum Arthropoda; class Insecta; order Lepidoptera; family Geometridae; genus Chloroclysta; species Chloroclysta siterata. The sequence continues at coordinate 13,614,957 of OW028599.1, read as the reverse complement.
CATAGACAATAATTATTTTATGTTGAATCCCTGTCATGCGATGTCGGGATTATTTATTTAAAAGAAAGTTTTTATGGTAAAAAGTTAGGAAAGGAAATGCAAAAACACGAGTACCTGCTTTGCACTGTCCCTTTACAGCCACATGCACATTCCATTTTTAAATGTTATTCCAGTGATTGCCATACAAAAATATCTTTCATACCATCTTTACCAAAGAAAAAAATCGTTTGTCATAATAGCTGATTCTTTGTCCAATTAGAGGTGGAGAAGGGATCTCAAAAATATGGTCTGAATTTAAATCCTTTTATCTACGCTTCATAAGACATGTTCCATTTAATTTTCTAGTAAAAACTACAAAAGATAAAAAAATATTACTTTTTTTTTGAGATTTTACTTTTTTTAGATTCAATTATGTGAGTATGTAAATTATAAATACCTGGGTACATTGGAAGAGTAGGTTACCTAAAAAATATTCTAAATATTCAACAGAAACTAGTTTTTGTGCCAGAACCTTTCCTTCTGATTTGAATACGGTGTTGCTCTTGTAAAGCTCTTTAGCAAATTGTTTTCTTTTAATTTACATTTTATTATTTTAACTCATTGTGACAAACGTGAGCGACATAAAAATTAACCCGTCAATAGTGAAACGGGTACAAAATGCAAATCTTCCTTTTTGAATATGCAAATATATTACTTTTAGTGCCTACAACAAAAGGCCGGCACCCGACGTCGTGGCCCATCGTAAAAAGCTTAGAAAACTTACAAAGAAAATGTTCTAAATATTACCGAAGCTAACGGTACGTTTGGACCGGCCGGCGGTAAAAAAGGGTTGGCCAGTATTGGACATCAAAAGCACAGTTTTTGCGATCGAAAATCCCTTTAACTTGATTAATGGACAATGGCATTAATTTTGGGGCTCTTTGTTTTTTTAGGCTGTGTAACGTGATGGAATAACGGACTTTTTGAGGACGGCTTTCATGTTTCCGTTCCGACAGATAGATTATTGCGAAAAAAGACGACCGGCAAACAAACAAACTTTTTACGAGAAAAACTACATTTTTTCAATGAATATTACATCTACAATAATCTTCGATAGTACTTAAATATTGTTTTATGTCATCGCCTTTTAAATCTACGGATATGTCATTACATTACATTTAAAGATGGTTATGAAAAAAAATGTGTTTAATGTGTGTGCCAAAAAACTCTTCCCTTCTGAAGCTCGAGGGTTGCACACAATACCGGAACCACGTCACTTGACATTTAGCCCGCCCCAAAATAAAACCACATATTATAAAACACGCACGCGCCTACCAAAAAACGGCAAATAATTTATTTATAACTTTTTAAATGAGCCCCTACACGGAAGCTATCGTTTTTGTGCTTTTTTACCGCAAAAAACGCAAGTGGATATGTGGTTGGATTCTATCATGTGTGATGTGATGATAGGCCTAATTGTGATAAGTAGGGGAATTTTGCCACGGTTTTTAGTATTTTATTATATCGATATAGATAGATAGATAGATAGATTCGATTTGGTTAGTGCACAGTGTACATTTAATAGATTAAAATAGACATGAAAAACTGTGAATCTAAGAATAAAAAAACAATGATACAATAATTATAGTTGTCACAATGTTTTAGATAAGGTTTTAATAGGTGCCTCAAAAAGAATAGGGGTTTTTTGTTTTTATTTATTTTATTCTCCCAAAAGTTGTCTAGAAAAATTGTTTCCGAGTTACTATTCCATTCCAGTGGGCTAATCACAAACAAATTTAACGTTGGTCGCGTAAACGATATAGGTATATCGTATCCCTTACAACAAATGAGGTCACACAATAAATGTCAAAATTCATTCGTGATCAGCCTTCTGAAAACTGTGAAAACTACTTGAGCTAGACTAGCATTCAGACGAAGTATTCTAGCGTTACCGTTAGCGTTTTACTTTTTAAATTTTGTCCTGGCATTCGACAAACAAGTCGCGAATACATTATACCTAAATAAACACATCTAATATTATTTTTTTCATATTCTAAGCACATCATGAAGGTTTAATATACTGTTCTCAGTGTTAAGTATCTACTGTTTCATCATTAAATTATTTATTGTACATTAAGATTATAGTTATATAGTATCTCTTTAATTTGTATGTAGGTATGTATTGTAGTTAAATATATATTGAGTAGGTTATTTTTATGTTAATAGTTGTCGTTTTTTAAAGGTTTTCTCCTTTATTGTCTCAAAGAGCACTACCACCTACTCCACATAACACAAAGGTTAACTGGAAGAAAATGCTAATTAGCATTAAGTTCGCCTATGTACTTTACTTATGTGCAATAAAGAATTTTCTTATCTTATCTTATCTTATTAAATTTGTTCTGTAAGACCTCATTGTAAGACCATAACCAAACAATAGATCATAATCACTGCGGTCCCCCACGAAGCAATTTTTTACCAGAAGTTTTTTACTTGTTTTAACACCTCCAGTTCATACTTCCGTCAACAATAATCTCAGGTTGAAATAACAAAAAACCTCTTTCTTCTAAATTGGGGGGCAATTTAGATGGGGCGCGGTTAAAAACTGTGGGGGACTTTTTTAAGTGTTTTTTTGCAGAGAAGTGCGTACATTTTTAGATGGCTAAGTACCTAATAGACAATATCAGTCCAATCACATGCCATTATAAGCCCCTACAGCTAGTAAAATTCATGTGAGTTGGGTGTCCTATAAAAAGTTGATTTATAGAAAAGTTTCAGTTGTTTTATATCTTTAAAAATGTTGAAATGTCCGAGCCAGAAGTGAACATTTTTGAAAAATTATTAAATGTATGTTGAAGTTAAATGCAGTTACGAGAAAATTACTAACAACTAAGTTTCAAGGAGTATTCCTTGAAACTAACATTACAAACATCAGCAAATATATAATTTCGATCGAAATAGTATTCCTACCAAAAACAAAATTTATAACGTTTGGTACGAAAACTTGTTATTTCTTTTTTTGTCTATTTCGAAATAAACGAATACCAGTTTGATCTACTTTTCACGATTGACTCAACTGTTCTACCGAATAAGTATATCTACAAATGGTTTATTCTGTGACCGTGCTTGATAAACATGCCTTGTTACATCTACGCCTGCGCCTACACGTGCCAATCCACGTTATCACACAATTGAGTTTAACTTTTTACAAGGCTAGCCAATTTCACGACCCATCAAAGTAAGATATCTTGATAACGAGATGCGTATCAAAATCGGTCCAGTCAGTTTTGCTGAGCACGCGCAAATCAAGATGTGTAACTGATCCCCTATTTTATCGTAGCTTTAGAAACTAAAGTATTATCCGCAATTTCTTTACGTGTTGCACAAAAGTTGCTCGTTGGTCAGTCAACAGCTCCTAACCTTTTGTGCACCTTTTTCGACTTCGGTTCACAATGAGGAATAATCTCCAAAAAGTGACCCCAAAGAGTGCGCAGGATTGTGCCGAGCTCCATTGAAGCGGTCCTATCCGGCAGCGGTCGATATGAAAAAAACCATAATCGGGGACTTATTCGTTGAAATTTTTACGTCCATATAGGGTGCACAAAAATTAAATAGCATCAAAGTTACACATGAATTGATTTAACACCCATTTAAAAAAAAATAGCACAATAGGAGGGTTTCCTACAAGACTTAGTGAATGATAGTAATGATAGTAACCCGCTCAGAAACTAAGTTTTACCATGTATTTCACTAGTAATTTGCATGTTAAATAATTACACTGTCTATGTAAAGAGTACAGATAGTAAGTACTTATTTATTACAAGATTTTATCAATTCTATTTTTAAACTTTCTACGCCACTTAAACAATTTATTTAAAGCTTATGTTAGCACAAGTGTGGAAATATATTAGGTGACGTATAAAGAACATTTTATTGTAACATTATTGTAGGCACCTGTTTACTTGATTGTTCTACCGACACAGATTATTGATCTATAATGATAATTTATGAAATACCAACAAGAAGGCACAAGGTTAATATAATAATCAAGATAAGCTCTGTATTACATGTTTTACAAAAAGAGACTTTAAAAATAGTTTTATTCTAAAATATTATACCGCCTTGCCAACGCAATGCTGTATAACTTTATAAACATAAAAAAACCCATTCATCCTCATTAGCGAACTGTCAGTCAATGGAAATGAAGTTCAAGCTAATTCTGTTTAGTTTGTTAAACGTGTTTAACTGACTGAATCAGATCGTTTATGAAAGAGGGTAGGTACGTATATAATTTATTCTAATATTTTTGCGAATGAATTATTCAATAATTTTTATTTTACACACTCATTAACAAAGACAGAAAACGACTGACACAGATAAAAAAAATCAAATTAAAAACAACTTAAATAACAAACGAAAACAAAAGACTAACAGAAAATAGTCACATATTTTGAAATATTACACGGGCATTTATCGCGTTTTTCCTTTAATATCTTCCCGACGATTCGGCTATGGTGTAATTGGCGTGGTCGCGGGCAGAAAATAGACAAATACCTCTAAATAGAGGCACAAATGGTTGGACATGGTTCACCCTGTATGCTGGCAATGTGCATCCCGCTTGCCCACTCCAAAGTATCGTTGGAACAGCTTGCCCTGAATAAAGGGATGGACGCATGCGAATGACACACCTGCCTCGAAAAAAATAAGAACAATATGAGTTTTGGGGTAAGATTTCAGCTATGGCGACTTCAAGCTTGCAGGGAATTCATAAGATATAAAAAGTAAAAAGTAGTTTATTAACTTTCACTACATTTAAAAATAGTAGATACCTATTTATGAACTTAGGTCTAGGAAACAAGACATACCCGCCGTATCCATTATTTAAATTGTAAATTTACTTAAAAAAGAAATTAAAAAAAAAAGTTTATTTCAGTCTATACTATAGCAACATGCATACCTAAATCAAAGTCAAAAGGTATTTATTCCGTTGAATTACAAGGATCACTTTGAAACGTCATAAAACAAGGTGAATTTAGGTTCCAGTTCCACGCGACTAAGCCTAGACATAGCCCAGACGCGACTAGTTAAGACTATAGTAATAACAACTTAAATGAAAAAATAAAAACACTCAAAACCAATAGGCGTGCCGTTGGAAAGTTTTGTGGCCGATCAATGGGATAGAGTATTATTAGGTACTAGCTGGTGCCCGCGATTTAGTCACGCAGGATTAGTCACACAATATCTTTAGATTGGCACTAGCACCTAGAGTCGCCTAGCTTTAAGACGTTTCAAAGTGATCCTTGTGACTTTATTGAACCTTTTGACTTTGACTTTGACTTGACTTTATAAATTGTAGCCTATGTGTTATTCTGAATTCTGATGTATAAGATATAATATTGTAAAGTTTCATTAAAATCCATTCAGTAGTTTTTACGGGAAAAGTAACAAACATCCATCCATCCATCCATACTTACAAACTTTCGCGTTTATAATATTATAGTAGGATTAGTACGATATTTAGAGAATTTCTTATAATTTTTTACATTACTACAAAATTGTCTAATTTTTCCAAAAACCGTCCATAATCATGTAAGCTTTATTACCAGCAACACCCAGCGAAAGATCAGGAAAATTATCAGAAAATATGAAAACCACCCTCCACTCCGGCGGGTCGATACAGCGCGGCGTTTCATCACGTCGATGGGAAAAAAGAGGAAAAAATACATAACTTTTTAGGGGCAGTCTCCACAGTCACCCTCACCAGCCCCCACCCTCCCCAGAGGGGTAGAAGAACCCACACACGTATAACAAAAAAATATAAAAATATCGGCGCGAGTCTAGCGCGTGCTACAATGGTCTTCTATAAAATATCGTATCAAATTTATATAATGGGAAGTTCCTTTGTTGGCACGAAGGAGCAAAAAACCTATTGATTCGATTTGTGAATGAACATTGGGGATGTTTTGATGGATTTAGTCGACATCGCGGCTTGTATTTACTTTAGGTGTTCGTAACGGTAAAGCACGTGGCTATCAGAAAACCTATACGCGTACCTACTATGTTGTGGCTATCTAGCTATCTCTAGATCGTTCGTAGCGGTCTGCAGATAGCTCAACTGTTTTATGCGTATTTTGTACGTATTGTAAATTCTTGTATTCATTGTAATTCTCTTTCCAAATAGAATAACGACCATATTAGAATCTAAGACCTTACCTTGGTTGGAAAGCACACTTCCACTATCAGGTCCGAACCAGGGTCTGAAAAGTAAAGGCACGGCCTAAAATTTCAAAAGCTTGGAATTTTTGAACTTGTTTGATCATTATCTTGGTACCTAGTTACCTAACAAACATCATCCACTGCCAGTGGCTCAGCTAGGTGGACAAGAGCCCCGGTGCATAGAGGAAGAATCGGGCCCTCATCCCCTCTTTCTACATAGCTTGAACTTATGTTGGCCTTTAAATAAATCATGAAAAAAGAAAAAATTGTATGCAGGTTTTCCAGCTTCGGGAGCTGGCTGACCCTCTCTTTTCAAAGCTTAGGTTAGAGGGCCCCATGAGCTCCGGGGCCCTGGTTTACTTTAGCCACTGCTAGGTATATGCCTCTCTTTGTATTTACCACTGGTGACGGTTTTGTGCTAGTCTCATCCAGCTTTTGCCCACGATGTTACCTAAGTAGATAATTATTTATCACGTTGTGCGAGTGTATATATTTTTTTTATACAACTATCTGATAGAACCTGCCAACCTGATGTTAAGTGGTAACCTTACTACCGTAACTTATTACCGTATGCCTCAAGTTGATGCACGAAGGGCAGTGCATCGTAGGGCACGTTCCTATCGTTCGTGACTTACGAGGCAATGCTTTGTTATAGGTGATGGTTGCCACTTAATATCAAGTGGGCCATCTGCTTGTTCCAACAGTAGGTATAAAAAAAAAGTATCAAAAGAAAAACCTTATATTTATTTGTACGAACTCTAGGTACTTTGAATTGTGAAAACCTACTTTCCTTTACTTATTGCTGCACAACGGTAATACCGGGTTTCATTTAGACTCGGGAAGTTGGTATAAAACTCAACGGTTGGACGGAAGCCAAATAGCGTCTTTGATAAAGCTTTGATGTAATGATTCTCTTTGAGCAGAAGTGGAGGTTCTTTGGTGACCTATTCACATTTGTAAACTATTACTTTTACTATTCACTTATTTATATAACCGAAATACAATATAAATATTGGTGGACATTCCACACAGCACTAAGCACGCCCAAACTAAGCAATGCTTATTATTGTGGGAAGCTGAGGCTGTAAGGGCTGTCGTACACAATAAATAATTTTATTACAACTATAGCTACCTACATTATTAATTTCGTCATACCTATTTGCCTAACAAACAGGTTTACGGGTCACCTGATGGTAAGCGGTTACTGTTGCGGATTAATATCTGCTTTAGCAAACGCCTATAGGCAAAAGTAAAGCCAACTATAGTTGGCTCTACTTTTAGGACGTGATTTTGAAATTATGAAATGTTGGGGTCTAGCCTCCTCCCCTCCCCCACTTTATAATTTTGTCTAGACAAGATCCACTTTCTGTTTTTAAACACGTCTGCACAATGATAAATTGTATGAAAATGAAATAAGAATGGCGTGAGCATCTATCAAGCTAATACAATTTCACTTTCTGCAGGCGTGTTCTGCACCGGAAAGTGGATTTAAGGAAAAGATAAGAGCTAATGTACCTCTCGCTCGCACGTTTCGACATGTTGAAAGATATAAAATAACTAAACTCATTTTTGAAAATCCGCAATCAACCAAGTTGTGTGCAATCACATTGCACACAGTTTAGTAAAAATTTCGTTCTGATCGTTTTCCTACTCAAAAGTTTAGCTAGTTTTCGTACTCATGCAGTGTGATTTTTCAAAAATGAGTTTCGTTATTTTATATCTTTCAAAATGTCGAAACGTGCGAGCGACGTTAGCTCTTGTCATTGCCTTAAGTCTAGACCTTGGGCGAAGTATTTTTCCTCCAAGTTCTAGACCGCCTGTTTGCACTACAAATGCCTCATCGCAGATGACTGACGATCACCGATGGATAAATGACAATTAAACGGTCCTCAGCGAGCATGCTTCAGCGGATCCTTTCAGGCGGTGTCAGGGGTCCATCCAACGGAAGCGGGCATCAGCCGTCATCCAAACTACATTGTAATGTCGGAAAAAATACCAACATCTGGCCATTGTCGACCGCGGGGGAGTTGATGACTGTACCAAACAGGGTGTTCTATCATTTAAAGTGTAATTTTCAGATTCAGATAGATAACTCCATACTAGAAAGAGATAGATATATTTATTACTAGCTGACGCCTGCGGATTCGGTCGATTGTTAAGTCGTTTCCTTTTATTGGGTTCGTTCGTGATTTCTTAATACCGGTAATTTTTCATAAAAAATAGCCTTAATGCTATTACTACCTTTAATTGTTCCAAATCGGTCATCTGACCTTCCTGACTTCCGATCCTTGGATTTGGATGTCCCTACATTTTTGTGCCACAAAAAAGCCACAAAAATGTAGGGACATCCAAATCCAAGGATAGGAAGTAGAATACGTTACTCTGTGATGGCAAAAACTTTGAATGGCCCTTATACTTACTTACCTATGTACTAGGTAATACTTTTCCACTTAGGTACTACTGTAACTGTATCGGTAAGATAGAGACAGAAAAAAATTACCTTGCTACTTCCTAGATTGTTATATCAGTTGCTGTGAGGTCACCCTGTACATTATTTTGGGTACAAAATAAATAAATAGGTAACAAAACGTCGCCACCGCACGCGTCATTATTCAAGTACGATTGACAGCCACTTCCATGGGTCGCCTTTTCGTGTTTTGTGCCGATGTCGGGTCGCGAGTTCAATAATACGCCTAGTTATTGATGCTGAGCAACGGCGAACGCAGGAGAAACCTGTAGGTTTTGATCCTTCATCTTAGTAAGAAATAAAAACGAATTATTAAAACTATTATAATTATCTACTAGCTATTAAAAATGTTTATTTATATAACCCAAGTATCGTTTGAAATCCTTTCGTAGCAGTCGTAGCTTCGTAAATATTCGTAGCGCTACGCGAGTGGTAAAGCGGGATTACATTTAGAGAATATAAACAAAAGCATCGTAGAATGCCTAACGTAACGACTAACTTGTATCATAACTTTTGGGAAATTATAAAAATCTTTGTTTAAAATCTTTGTAACGAATAATGTTCGTGTAAAGATAACAGTCGAATTAAAGTTACGTGGAGTCCGTCACAATCTTGGCCGATACGACAATCTTGCCAGACAAAATACTCGAACGAGCCTCCTGTAAGCCAGGAAGCTCTGAACGGCTGAACGCAGAGACCTAGGGATCGTAGTCCCTGCGAGTAGATGCCAGGGTGATGGGTCACACACCCGAGGTGATTACTGGCAGTTCCCACTAGAAAAAAATTGCTGCAGAAGACCACGATTGATTGAATAATTGAGGTAGAGGCGGTTCCTATTATATTGTGGAACTAATTTTCGGCTTCAGTTTCAGCAACTTTGTAAAACTTAATTTAACGTAAAGTATCAAAATAATAAAGTCTGCATTATTGAATTGCAGATTCTTGCAACTTTTTATCGTTTTTCTTAAGACGTGTGCCATGATCGTTGAACAACAGTGGCGAATCGCAATATTCATGAATAATATAAATTCGATATTCCAATGAATAGAAACGTCGAATAAAAATGCAATTTATCATAAACGTCGCGTCCATTGAAAGCGATGGTCTTTTATAACTTTTAAATAAACATCGTTTTTGGGATGACGTACAAAATGGCGAATTTAATCTTTTTTATTTTTTCTAAAGATGCGTTTTTGGTGGGACAAGGGAAGCTAATGAGTACTACTGCTATGAGGACACCCACGCATCGGTCCGATGACGTTGCACTATTATTATTGTTCCTTATGGACAATGTTTGCTAATGTCCTCCGGGTTGTAGACAAGACCACTCGTGCCAAATACGAGTAGGTAGATAAGAAGCTATAGGAAGTTATAGGCAGAAGGTTTGTTAGGTTCGTCATGAATTTAAGGTATAATTATGTAGTGTTCTCTTTTATTTATTTTTAATTCATTTATGTAGCGTTCTACATTTGATCTGCCTATTTAATTTTGTACTAGGTACCTACGTGGTCGCTGCTTATTTGTTTTGTTATTAATGGTCGCGCGCGAGGAAATGTCTCCTAGATTCACCTATGTTTCAAAGTGATCCCTGTGACCCTGAAAAAAGGCTGGTTCTTTTTTAATAGTCTCGAACCGTCACGATCATTTAGTTTGTAAAACCAAATACATGCTGATTGCCGCGTTGCTCTAAGCCAAAAGCGGTTGAGGAAGAAAGGATCTCGAATGGCGAGTAGGTATACAAAGTGTATGACGCCCGCCATCTGATGGACCGACGACATTGGGAAGATCGCGGGAAGTCGATGGATGTTGAAAGCCCAAAATTGTTTCCTGAAACGAGGTCTATGTCCAGCAGTAAACTTTTTCATACCCTGTAGGGTGTAGGTACCCGATCAAATTAGATACTTACCATAAAGCCGGATTTACATTAGGACACAAGTGTCATGCATGATAAAACTAATTTCAGTACACGTGAAACTTATTTCTTTTAAACTAGTAGTTCGCCCCGAACTGAGATCTCGTGATGCGACCCGACGAACGCACCAAAACTTTGAGTAGGTGGTAGTCAGAGGCAAGTCCAAACATTATGTTTGGACTTTTTTCTGACTACCGCCTACTAACTTGTACGGTAACCAAGTTTCAACTCTATTGGCCTATTTATTGAAGAGTTCCGTTGAACAGACCTTGGCTCCATCATGAGACCTGGTCGTTGACACCATTTTATGAGATCTGAGTACCTCCATAATTTATTTCAAGAAAAAAAAATAAGAAAAAGCAAAGTAACTGGCCGACCAGTAGAAAAACCTTGATGCCAAAGAAACTCTTAGAGATGGGAGCTCTTGGGTCGCTGGTTACTTTAATTTAACTTTTTTGTTGTATCTCAAAAACCGAGCGTCCCAGAAAAAAAGTAAAAATTGTTTTGGAATGTCCAAACAAAGCCCTTTCGTATTACATGTAACTTGATTTTTATTTCTCTCTTTTTTTATTTTTGCCCCCTTAAAAAACCCCATATCTTAAAAACCCTTCATTCGATTTTACTCATATACTTACCAGTAAATTTCTCAAGTACAAGCTGTCGTCTTATAAAATTTCATGCAGATCGGATCAACGGTTCTAAAGTTATCGCCAGACAAACATACATACATACATACATACATACATAAAATGCCAAATCGCCCAAGTTGAAACTAAGATCTTCGTTCGCTTCGCTCACTCGATCAATAATAGTGTCGTGAAATCGACAGTATCGCTTAGATAATTGCTCTGTCAACATCGAAGCTTTATTTTATGATGCAAAAAGTCGTCGTACTTACCTACGATAAGATATACCTAAAATTAAAAAAGGTTATCTCGAAAGAAAAGACGTTGGTGGATTCGAGGATGGGTGGGAATAAAGCATCTGGGTGCAATACAGTTAATCTCTGAATTAGCAGATGAAGATCCTGAGAGCTATAAATTCATAATTTTTATATTTTCGTTTATAAATTTATAATTTTTATCGGCTGTCCAACGTTGATTCGCCATTTTTGGCGCGTATTTGGCTGCACCGCAACAAAAAAACACACGTTCACTCTCAGCAAATGCTGTCGCGACACTAGTTTCGCGTCGCATTTAGCCGGATTTACATTGCAAAATTCGTGGCTTGAAATTAGTTTTATAACATTAATTTCATCAGAAATTTCACGTGTAAACGTCTAGTTTCACAATGCATGCATTGTGTGCATGCACCGCATCAAAAAACACACGTCCACTCTGTGCAAATGCTGTCGCGCCACTAGTTTCGCGTCGCATTTACATAGTGAAATTAGTTTTATAAAAAATATGCGCATGGCACGAAACTACTCCAGTGTCGCCAAAATAATGCATGCGTTGTAAAACTAGACGTTTACACGTGAAATTGCTGATGAAATTAATGTTATAAAACTAATTTCAAGCCACTTATTTCGCAATGTAAATCGGCTTATGGTTCGGTTTGTTTAAACTTTTTATCCTATGCCATCACGTAGGTGCAGGGCCGGATTTAGGGGAGGGCAAACGGGGCGATGGCCCCGGGGCCTCCACAAACGGGGGGCCCCCACAATAGAGACTTCGGAAAAAAAATCTTTCAAATTCCAACTAGTAAACACTAGTAACATCTTCTTTTCCTTTGATATTTTTTTTTTGCTATTTTACCTTTACCTACAGCCTATAGTACTTTGTACATACATGATTATTTGATTATATTAATCTTAAATAACAGAAATTATTGATCTATATTTGTTCACTCCAATCAGGCAATAAGTGAAATATCAAAATCTCAAATGGCCCTGATAAGCACTTCCAATTCACTACCCATCTTGGAGGAGTACCCCAATCGTTTAATGGCTGAGTGGGTGGTACTTGCCCGCAACCTCGGAGGTTGGGTATTCGATTCCGTGTCTCAACAATTTTTTTTTCTTACATATAAATTAATTGCAGTATGTGAACAATTGGTGTTCTTCAATTCTTAAACAAATCAATTATTATTGACTAATAGGTATTTTTTTTCAAATTTCTTCATGCAGCAAGGCAAATAATTATTATTGTGAATAATAATTATTTAACGATTAGGCTCAAAAACTACTGGTCCGATTTCAAAAATTCTTTCACCATTAGAATGCTACATTATCCTTGAGTAACATAGGCTATATAATATTTTCAAAAAAATTAGGGATCCTTACTAAAACTCCAATAATGTAACCCAAGGTGGAAAAAATAATCCTTGCATCGCGTGCGCTGCGAAAACTATTGATGATAGAACAAAATAATGTACTACGACTTTGCAGAACACGTCATCATCTACAAAAAATGTCGCGACAGCATATGTCTAACTATTATAGTTATGTCACAATAAGTGTTCTTTTATTATAAAAATTTAATTGAAATATCGCCGCTAGAAAAGGGTCTTTATTTGTACCTTGGTATTAATCCTTATCCAAATAAATTTTCCATCCATTTCATATTCAAGACGGTTTCAATACCTACAGATTACTTCTTGAATTTTTCAAATCGGACATTCCATTCAAAAGATATGACGACCGCAATGAACACGGAGCAAAAACGATTCGTTTTGTTCGGTATATCGTAAGCAAAACTCATAGGTACTTGGGGTACTGACATGACAAATATTTTATTGTTGGTAACATGGTGACTTAAAAGGCTGACAACCATCAAACAACCTCACACTCTCACGTAAGGAAATTACGGTTATTATTTCATATCTTCTTATATGTTGAAATAAGCGAGTGAGTAGTTGTTGTTTGACAGTAGTCTGCGTCTTAAAAGCGACAAAGGACAAGAAAGTTAAAAAAAAAAATTTACAACGATAACGATTAAGTACTTTGACTAATTTGAGTGACTAACAGACATGACAACTATGAATTATGATAGAACAAAACATGACAGTCAACTCGACTTTGACTGAAATGACAGACAAGCAAACAAAGCGAGCCGTGTATAAATTTCATTTCACCGGACGAAGTTTAACGTGACTTTCAAAAATTACTTTGCGATTATTTCTAGTTTTTCATGTAAGTAGGCGTTCTATTGATTCTAAAATACAGCTAAATAGTAATAAAGTGGTAGTTACGCGTCTGTTCTATCCTTGCAAACCTAGCAGTAACGGGGTTCTTCCTGTTATGTCTGGAAGCACTTTCTTAATTCTTCGTTTATTGATATCTAATTTTGCATAGTTTATTCCTGAGGATAAAGTAGGTTATTTCTATTGCATTAGCTGTCCATACTGACTACAACACCCCAAAGCAAAATAGCATTCAAACCATTCGCGTAGGGTCATTGTGTTCCAACAATGTCAATGCATTATCAACACCAACAGAAACCCTTAACCAATACAGTAAATATTTCAGTAAAATGGCGACATCAGTGATCAACACCTATGCGGACCCATCCATGAACTGGATGAATGCACCCCACAGCACTGGAACATCCATCATGGCCTGTGAATTCAAGGACGGGGTCGTTATCGGCGCTGACTCCCGTACCACAACTGGGGCCTACATTGCTAACAGAGTCACAGACAAGCTGACTAGAATCACAGACCATATCTACTGCTGTAGATCTGGCTCTGCCGCTGATACACAGGCAATTGCTGACATTGTCACCTACCATCTGAGTAAGTTTATAATTTTTCAAACAAAATCATGTTCTTCAAGTCGATAGATATGAGTCACTATTGTTAAACAATTAATTATTGGACTATTATGAGAATTTACAAGCATTATTTGTCATCCATTTCCAGATTTCCATAAGATGGAGCTTGGAGAACCTCCAATGGTGGAAACTGCTGCCTCCATATTCCGTGAGCTGTGCTACAACTACCGCGACTCACTGGTTGCGGGTATTTTAGTTGCAGGCTGGGATAAGAAGAAAGGAGGTACAAATTATTATGCTTAGCCATAACTGACGTTATAACAATAATTAAAAGTGGTCATAGATAATATTAGGGACCTTATCCAAATGATCTACTTCATATCAATAATTATATTTTGAATAGCCTAGGTATGGTTATTTGTATATTGATCTGTTTTCTAAAGAACAGTGTTTTTACACAAAGCATCAAGCATATTTTTTTAAACCATTACTTTAAGTGTTAGGATAGGTGTGTAATAATAATAATTCATTTATTTATTCTAACAACAATATGGTCCATGGTATTAACATAGCATAGGTCTCATGCACAAAAGATTTAAAAGAATCTTGTATTTTCCAGGTCAGATATATTCTGTCCCAATTGGAGGTATGGTGCAGCGCCAAGCGGTTTCCATTGGAGGCTCTGGTTCTTCTTATGTTTATGGCTATGTTGATGCTAACTTCAAGCCCAATATGACCAAGGAACAAGCTGTGAAGTTTGTAACCAACACCCTAACACTAGCTATGCTCCGAGATGGCTCTTCTGGTGGTGTTGTCAGACTCGGTGTAATTACTGAGACGGGTGTTGAAAGGTCTGTTGTCTTGGGAGATCAACTACCCAAGTTCTATGAAGGTTGATTTAGTCTAAGTTTTGTAATAAAAATAAAGCATTTTAATTTGTAAACTTGAGTTTTTTTACTACAATGAGGATAGTTGTAGATTTGTTCCCATAAGGCATCCTAGATGGCGGTTGTGGGCAGTTACTGTTTTGGTATTGTTCAAGTTTAACCCCTAGACTGCGGCGATTCGACCAGAACTGTGAATAAGCGAGGTTAGAGTAGTAGTTTATTAAGGGCTCGTCAGGGGGAGTACTACAGCCAAGCTGCGTTGCTGTGTTTGGGTTTGAACAGTGGTTGCCGGTGTAATTTGAGGCACATGAGGCTTAACATCTGTATGCCTCAAGTTGATGGACGCAGGGCAGTGCATCGTAGGGCACGTTCCTATCGTGCGTGACTTACAAGGCAATGCTTTGTTGATGATGGTTACCACTTAACATCAGGTGGGTCATTTGCTAGTTCCATCAGCTAGTGGTATTAAAAAAAAAAAGGAATGCAAATTTTTAAAGCCTAATCTGAAATCTGAAGCCAGTGCTCTTAATCGGTGAAGAAAAACCACTAATTTGTATTCTAACAGCGGCGATGGGCTTGCAACCTGCCACATATGGAATACCACCTTCTCCAAAACGTGGGTATGTGCCATTGCACGTACCTCTGACCACCCCCATCTAGACATCCTGAAATAAACTTAAATAAGTACTTTTGGTACTAAGAGATTTGAGGGGATATCTATGCCTGTGGATCAGTCGTGAAGCTGTTACAGTAATTTTCTTAATATTGTTATTTAACTAATACCACTTATTATCAGTTAAGTTGTTATTATTAATTATAACTTAGCATAGTAAAACACGGTTAATTTATTGGTACTTCATTTACTGTGTACATTTTTGAACTTATTGTAAATATTTAACTTATATACTAGTGGGTACTCACATCAACTATATGTACACTTTTAACACTGTCAGTATTTTTTTAGACAAGCGAGTCAAGCCAAATACTTGCTACATAAACATTGAATAATATATTTTTAACCACTATTTATCTAATGTTGAGTTCACTCTAGAAAGTATTAATATTGATTTCGAAACCACTACAAACTATTAAACCTGATATAGTGGTTATAATAACATACGCATGAGAATCGAATGTGAATCAAAATATAATAGTTACTGTGTGTTCAGTGATTTTATTTCTTCAAACTGTGACGTAGTACGAAGTAAAAGTAGTTTGCGTCTTAAATGGCAGCTTTAATCATTAGGTACCTTTCACACATAATCCTTCCTGTTTTGCCGCAACAGTGAAATCTAACGCGAGGAACAAGGGTACTACACTAGGTAATTTTTTTTTTTATAATTAATAGACTGTCCTTTGGCTACAATCTCACCTGATGGTAAGCGACTATGTGATGTACAATATTCGAAATAAAAATGTTGTATTTACTTGAGTGATTGATTAGCGCCACCATTTAGAATTTATTTGTTTATTCATATTGTTAGGCGCTTGTTTATACAATCTTATTGAAATACGCATACGCATTTGAAAAGTTAAGTTTAAACTTCACATTGTTTAAATGTCTGTTTTTTTTTCGATTTATATTTCTTGCATTTACTGATTTTCCGTTTCCGCGCGGGCACACGCACACACGGCAGCAATACGCGCATCCTCTTGACTGGTGTCACTTCCGCCTTCCCTTCAGTTGCGTGGCTATCTTCATTCGGTACTGTAGTAGACTCGGCTTGAGACTCGTTGGTGTCTTCACGCGACTCCGCGTGAAGGGCCTCGGGTTATGTGATGACTCCGAGTTCCTCCATGGTGTCGAGATCACGCATGAGCATCTGAACTGTCTGTTTGGTGCGCGGATAGCTTTCCGCTGTTTCGTAGTGCACGCCAAAGGATGGATCTTGAGATTCCAATTCTGAAAATAAAACGCATTGATATTTAAACAATACAACGATACGATGTTAGCGCATTTAGCATTGTCAAATATGCACAATGAGCAACAAAACTTTTGTATTTTGTCACACACATCCATGCCCATTGCAATTTATTTGTTTCATTATATAATTTATATTATATTATTCGTATCCATTCATTACACGCATCTTTTGCTAAGATGCTCGTATTTTAACAATAGGTAATTGATCAAAACAATTAATCCTCGAGTTTAAATTCCACCCTGAACACTCGCTCATTAGATAATATTCCGAGCCTAAAATCTCGTGAGTTCACAAGCACACAAGCTCGTTTTTAGCACCGAAAACAAACATTTGTGAAAAAAACTTAGATGTTTGTTCTGTGAGTGACAAAAAATACATTCTATAACAGCCAGAGTAAATAAATAATAATAATAAATAAAATAAGTGTGTAGGTGGAATGCCCACCAATATTTATTTATGCTGGTAGATATAGAGTGATGGTAAGGTTACCTGCGACTTGCGCCTCTATGGAGTCGAGCCGCGAGTCAATCAGCTGCTGGCAGCGCTGGATGTGCTTGAGCAGACGCTCGCGACACACGTCATTGTCAATGGCCGCCTCGGGCTGCGGCGCGGCCGCTTGCCCTTGTCCTTGCCATTCCGCTGCTTCTGCACATTTAATAGTAGATTGTTTACCAAGGGAGCAAACAACTATTTTAATGGCGAGATTGTTTCTTTGAATCCAGAGCGGAGAGAAGGATTCTAGAGTAGAATCCCGAGCGTAACGAGGGATTCAAAGTAGAATCCTAAGTGTAGCGAGGGATTCAAAGTACTCGAGCTTAAAATAGTGTTGTTCCCGAGGTGGACACTCTACCTTTTACCACTCTCTATGAGAAAATAAGTTAGCGCAACTTATGAATAATCAAAGTCGCTAAGATTTAGCTCAGGTGCTTATATTTTGTTATAAAGCCTGCTTGTTCATACACTGAAAGTGAGCGAAATGCTATTTTGCTCCCTGTTTACGAAGAGCAAACTTATCTCTTTTCGAATTGATGTGATAACATTATAACTACATACGGACTGCATATCTTAGTTATACAATAACATGATAAGGGAGAACCATTCTTAGAAAAACAGTATTGTTTTCTGTGTTGCGCCCAGGTTTTGTGTAGAGTCACGAGAGATCTCAGCATTCCCGATGGTTATAGCGTTTTCATACAAAACTCGGGTTGGCAATACAAAAAAAACGGACTTGAGGAATTTAGTGTTCAAACAGTTATTGTTGTCTGTGTCGAATCAATCAAATAAAATTAACTTTAGTTTTCGGTAAAAGCCATCCAGGAAAACCCCTTTAAAAAAATATCGACGAGTTGTGATCATTTCATTACGAATGTACTAAAAATAAACTTGATACTCCCACCTAAAATGGATCAGAATCCAAACAGATCATAACTTCCATGAGTTCCAACATGTCGACATTTTTAGTTCTATTTATAAGTCCTTATGAACATATTTAAGTTTTAATCATTAATTAAGATAGTCAGCGTTTTGGTGTTATACTGTAAGCTTACTGTCAAACTTGAAATAAATATTCTATTCTATAACTACTACATAAAACTGCATACATTTATGTATTATACAGGGTGTCCCAAGACTATGCGACATTAAGGGAAAGTACTTTAAATATTGTAGATAGGATATTTTGCTTATAGGAGAATTTATTTTATTTTTTATAGTAGTACTGCATTCAAAGATTTTCTAAAAACTACTACTTGCTTCGTCTGGGAATCGAACCGACTCCCAGCTGATGATTCCCAGTCGAAAGAATCATCGGCTCTCTTTCGGGGCCACAACTCAGCATAGGCCACGTGACTCGTCGCTGTAAGATAGGGAAGCTAGGGCCATATTAGGTACCTTGCACAGTCTTGGCGAGCCGCTCGAGCTCCGACGTACTGATGGGCAGGTCCAGTGAAGCCGCACTGGGGCTGGATAGAAGACCGCTCAATAACGCCTGCGAACCCAGCTGTGCGTCGCGCTGAGAGAAACTGTAACAATATATATTTATCATAGTAACTGCATTTTCTAGAGAAAGGCCAGGTCGAGAGTACTGTAAACCGACAACAATGTATGAAGAATGTTATAAAAGTGAATGAAACGAAAGGATCGTAGCAAGTGGAAATCCGTGGTCTCTGCCTATCCCTATGGGAAACAGGCGTGATTTTATGTATGTAGTCCGCCGCGTCCGCCGCGCCGCCCGCGTTTGTCAACGTGGAGCGATAGCTGCTGTTAAAAAAAACTCACCGGTCGCTATCAGGGTCATCCTCAGTAACCGCCCTCATGTCCAAAAGGTGTGGGTCGTCCGGCTTCATCGGCAGATTCTCCTTGTCCATGCCGTTGATAATAATGTTGAGGTCAGAGTAGTCGGAGTTCAGCTTGAAAGGAACTTCCGTCTGCTCCCAGTCTTTCGCCCAGAGGTACAGCTTCGGGTGGTCTTTCTTACTGGGGAAAGAAAAAGATTTGCATTAGTATACGGCAATAAAGCGAAGGCTTTCGCCAAAGCATAGCGTTTGCTATTATAACCGTGCCCTCCGAAACATGGAAGAAATCAAATTGATACGGTTAAAAGTACACTGAAATACATACATACATAAAATCACGCCTGTTTCCCATAGGGGTAGGCAGAGACCACGGATTTCCATTTGCTACAGTCCTTACATACCTCTTTCGCTTCATTCACTCTCATAACATTCTTCATACATTCTCGTCGGTTTAGGTTACTCTTGACCTGTACACTGAAAAGTAGGCTAAATGTGAAACGGGAACTGTACTCTTTCTGGAAACGGCTGGGGAAGCCCATATTCAGCAGAAGCTGCCTAGTTCATGCTGATGAATTGACGATAATGCAAAAGAAAGTTGCATGTAGTGTCCGCGCTACGTTGTTGTAGCCTGCACTGCACTAGAGCGGTACAGTAGACTCACGTGGTGACGTAGTGCTTGAGCCGCAGTGCGTGCAATGCGTCCTGCACTCGCAGCAGGTTGCCGGACAGCTCGTGCGTGCGGCGCAGCGCGTCGTCGGGCCGCGCGCCGGTCACGAGGCCCTCGTACAGCCGGTCCTGCACTGCACTGCACTAGAGCGGTACAGTAGACTCACGTGGTGACGTAGTGCTTGAGCCGCAGTGCGTGCAATGCGTCCTGCACTCGCAGCAGGTTGCCGGACAGCTCGTGCGTGCGGCGCAGCGCGTCGTCGGGCCGCGCGCCGGTCACGAGGCCCTCGTACAGCCGGTCCTGGTCGTGCACGAAGCGCCGCGAGCGCCGACCGCGACGCGGGTTCAGGCAGATGCTGCACGTGTACTTCTCCGGCACCTACACGATATTAAACAGGTTAGACGGAGGTTTTTTTAGGCATCCAGTTTTTTTTTTTTTTTTTATACAACCAGCTGATGGAACAAGCAGATGGCCCACCTGATGTTAAGTGGTAACCATCACCTATAACAAAACATTGCCTCGTAAGTCACGCAGGATAGGAACGTGCCCTACGATGCACTGCCCTGCGTCCATCAGCTTGAGGCATACAGATGTTAAGCCTCATGTGCCTGTAATTACACCGGCAACCACACTCTTCAAACCGAAACACAGCATTGCTGCTTGGCGGCAGAAAAAGGTGTGGTGGTAGTACTTCCCCGGACGAGCTCTTCACAAAGAGCTCTACTACTCTTAAATTCAATACATTTATCAGATTAAAATGATTCAATGCGAAATACATGTTCAAACGATCCGATTTGGTTGTCACTGAATCACTATCTAGGCGAAAGGCAGGGGTTTGTCCACCCAGCTTCTGCGAAGCCTAAATGCAACCGATCATCTACAACGGACAGCATGCTATTGGTGCCGCTGCGGAGAGAAGTCTAGTAAGCCACGAGGTTCAGCTGCGCATAATCGTTAAGTGAAAACTAAATTTGAAATTGGACGAGTCTTGCATCTTCGACTGATTAGCAGAAATCACTTTTTTTTTACAAGATTTCCTATATTTTATGTACTCACTAGCGGCCTGTCCCAGCTTCGCATGGGTGGTCATAAATTTTTTTGAACATTTTAGGATTTTTAATTTCGTCATATCTTTTGCATGGAATGTCCGATTTGAAAAATTCAAAAGGAATCTATAGGTATTGAAACCGTCTTGAATAGGAAATGATTTATTTGGATAAGGATTAATACCAAGGTACAAATAAAGACCCTTTTCTAATTACATTTTTATAATAAAATAACACTTATTATGACATAACTATAATAGTTGGACATATGCTTTCGCGACATTTTTTGTAGATGATGACGTGTTCTGCAAAGTCGTAGTACATTATTTTGTTCTATCATCAATAGTTTTCGCAGCGCACGCGATGTAAGGATTATTTTTTCCACCTTGGGTTACATTATTGGAGTTTTAGTAAGGATCCCTAACTTTTTGAATATATTATATAGCCTATGTTACTCAGGGATAATGTAGCATTCTAATGGTGAAAGAATTTTTGAAATCGGACCAGTAGTTTTTGAGCCTATTCGTTACATACAAAACAACAAAACAACAAAAAATACAAATATTTCCTCTTTATAATATTAGTGTAGATTAGTGTAGATAAAATTAAAGTTTTCGCAGTAAAGATGGAATTTGCCCGCGTCAAGAACGGTAATGCATGTGAGTAACCCCAGCGCCAGACATAGTTTCACTTGTTTGAACACTTGTTTGATCAAAGCCAAACATTGAAATTCAAAGTCTTTGTATTCAAAGTCTCCGTGCCACACACAGTGATCAAACAAGTGTTCAAACAAGTGAAACTATATCTGTCGCCGGCTTGATAGATACCTCGGACTCCCGCTGTATGTTATGGCAGAGTGCGTGCTGCCAACACAGGCAGAGCTCGCATTGCACCATGAGGCCGTCCTCTTCGCGGAAGCCGCAATGGCAGTTGATGATCTCCTCGCGTTTCATGTGCACTATCTTTATGCGTTCGCCGGCTGGAATACATGGTCAGATTTAGGAAGAACTATGGGTTTAAAATAATCAGTTATCTAAGTATAAATAAGACTAAATAGTTCGACGAGATATAATTTAAACCGTGTAAATGGGGCTAAAACGCAAAAAAATATATCATAGTAAGGGCCGGTTTCACCATGCTCTGTTAGTTACTAATCAAGGATTAACAGGCCGTTAAATCTAATCTTAGATGTCAAACGCGTACATTTTGACATATTTAACAGCCCTTTAATCCTTTCTTAATCTAACAGAGCATGGTGAAATCAGCGCTAAATCTCGAAGCGAACACTCTCCTAGAAAGTCTAGATTTAAATAACAGTAATTTCAAAATCTCTAAGGGCCGGTTTCACCATGCTCTGTTAGATTAACAAAGGATTAAAGCGCCGTTAAATATGTCAAAATGTACCCGTTTGACAGCTAAGGTTAGATTTAACGGTCTTTTAATCCTTGATTAGTAACTAACAGAGCATGGTGAAACCGGCCCTAAATGTCTTTATCGTCGAATCAAACTATAATAACGTTAAATAACTTTGGAAAATGTTTTCAAACACTTACAATCTGTAAAGGTATACAACGAAGGATCGAGCTGATCGTCCATCGGATCCGAAGAAAGAATCATCCCCGTCTTCGGGTCAACAACTTTCGAGTCGTCAGGCGTGCCGGAGCGCGGGAAACTCGACCTAGTGTCCAACTCGTCAGAGTTCATAGCGAACCACTCTTCATCTTCGCTGACATTCTTAGCGAAAGACGCAAAAGATTTCTGTTTCTTCTCCCCTTTCTTCTTCTTGTCCAACGGTTTGGTTACCGTGTGAGTAGAAATAGCAGTTTCGAAGTCCAAGACATCCGAGGGAGGTACGGTCGATTCCGCATCATCGTCGTCATCTGTCGTAAAGTCGGGGAGAGGTTGTTCCGGCTCCGATCTCCTCACTGGAAGTAACACTCTTGGACGTTTGACTGGTTTGTTGATGAGCATGTTTCGAAGTTTCGGCGAGTCTTGGCTGCGAGGTATTTTGGGCATCATTTCATCCTTTGTCGGGGAAGTATGGGAGACATCGAGTTTTATATCTTCATCTAGGTAGAGATTATCGTATTTAGGTTCCTCTCGCTTCGCTGGCCTGTTCGTTTTGACCTTGAAGCCCCTGCGTTCGTTCCGGTTGAGTGCGGCTAGCGTCGGCTTGGATCGTGCGGCAGCCAGGTCTAGTACTTTGGGGGTAGCTCCCATCATCTTGCGGAGTTCCCTGTGGTAGTGTTTGATGTGCATTTGAAGGAGGGTGTTGTTTCGGAAGTTTTTGAAGCAACCTTCGGCTGGACAGCGAAGAAGGTTCTCGAGTACTTGTACCTTTAGCGAGCCAACCCACACTGTAAAACATAAGAATGTGAGCTATTTTCTTCTCAATTTAAGATAGATTTAAAATGTCATTAAAAATTCCAACTTCAGCAACTTTTATTTATGGTGTGTATTATTATAGATTTGAACTGTAAAAATAATCTCACCATATCCATCTTCAAGAGGAGGCAGCAAGGGTTGTTTGGGCTCATTTGCAGCCAGCATTGATGACGTTTCTCCCTCAGTATCGATCAGCTGCGAATTGTACTGCAAAATGTATGATTTGAATACATTTATTGACTTACTAGTGAAATTATTTAAAAAAATATGAACAAATGAGGTCTTTTAGTTTGGAAGGTGTACGCAATTGTGTTTATATAAAAACTTTAGTTGAGCTTCTTTATTTTACATAGCAATTATAATAATTCATCTATTCACACTTTATAAACCCACCTCGCTTTTATAACTTGTACCATACACAACCACGTTCTTCAACAATTTCGATCAATAAGTTGCACTGTTTCAATTCTACCCTCCCAAAACTTTTTATATTCTTGTACTCAATTAACTTGTGTGGGTACCTATATTTTTTATTAGTGATAAGGGATTTAAATCTCACTCGGTTCATAACTATTGAGACATTATAATATCTTTGTAATGAATTCCTTTGTCAACCGAAATTTCATTAACCTAGGTAATCAAAATGTTTTGTATAAGTAAATGTTTTTTTTAATAACTCTTTATGTATGCTATGGAAGAGTGATGCCTCCTAATACAGGTATTTTGCGACGAGACTTTGTATTCAAAGTCTCGTGCCTCACATAGCAATCAAACAAGTGAAGCTATGTCTGGCGCCGGGGTAAGAGTTTGAGTTTGAGAGCTTTGGTTGCACCAGATTTCCCCAATAAAGAATAGAGATACAAAATACAAAATGTTTATTTTCATTTCAAAATGATACATAAATTTTAACAGTAGTTTGATACCTCCTTTTAAGTAAAAAAATACCTGTATTCTCCCATATTTTGTATCTCTATTCTTTATTGGGGAAATCTGGTGCAACCAAAGCTCTCAAACTCAAACTCTTACCCCGGCGCCAGACATAGCTTCACTTGTTTGATTGCTATGTGTGGGACGAGACTTTGTATTCAAAGTCTCGTGCCTCACATAGCAATCAAACAAGTGAAGCTATGTCTGGCGCCGGCTTTATACTCACTGTGTGCATTTTCCGCTGCAATTTCAGTTTGATGGGCCGCTTCTTAACCTTGTCCTTCAACTTGAGTCCCGTCGGCCTTCTCTTGAGGCTCAGAGTCTTCCGTTTCACGAGCGGCGACAAGCTGTTGCTATCAGCGGGTAGGATGGTCGCGGGGGCTTGGGCGACGCCGTCGGGCGTGCTAGAGATCCAGCCCATCTTACGGGACAGCTTCAAATGCACCCCAAAATCCATGAGAGAGTGCTCGTAATCCTTTATAGACTCGTCTGCTGTTTCCAGAAAGTTCCGCATGTCTAACTTGGTGTGGAAGCGACGGTTTTCGGGGCTGGAAAATGTGATCAATGTAAATAACATTCTCATTAAAGTTATCCTATCCTATAACATAAATGCGAAAGTTACGATATTTGTGGCTAAATTCAAATTCAAATTCAAAAGGTATTTATTCAATAAAATCACAAGGATCACTTTGAAACGTCTTAAAGCTAGGTGACTCTTGGTGCCAGTTCCACGCGACCAAAGCCTAGAAGAACAGGCAACAAACTTACGGCTTAGTTCCTACCGTTCTTTTGTATGATCCTTTTACAATCTCTAATACTATAAGACTCAAAGTCCTGACTGACTGACTGACTGACTGACTGACATATAGACAACGCACAGCCTAAACCGCTGGTCCTAGAGACTTGAAATTTGAGGAGTACATAGGTCTTATGGCGTAGAGGTGCACTAAGAAGGGATTTTTGGAAATTCAACCCCTAAGGGTGTAAAAAGGGTTGAAAACGTTTGTATGAAAAATAGTATTCCTTGAACCTACAAACTTGAAACTTGGAGTACATATACTTCAAGGCAAAAAAAAAGGAAAGGCATTTTTAGTTTTTTAAAACTACCCTTAATAAGGGTGCAAAGGGATGTAAAAGTTTGTATGGGAGTTTTTTGACCGCTGGTCCTAGAGACTTGAAATTTGAGGAGTACATAGGTCTTATGGCGTAGAGGTGTACTAAGAAGGGATTTTTGGAAATTCAACCCCTAAGAGTTTAAAAAGGGTTGAAAACGTTTGTATGAAAAATAGTATTCCTTGAACCTACAAACTTGAAACTTGGAGTTCATATACTTCAAGGCAAAAAAATAGGAAACACATTTTTAGTTTTTTAAAACTACTCTTAATAAGTGTGCAAAGGGATGTAAAACTTTGAATGGGAGTGTTTTGACCGCTGGTCCTAGAGAGACTTGAAATTTGAAGAGTACATAGGTCTTATGGCGTAGAGGTGTACTAAGAAGGGATTTTTGGAAATTCAACCCCAAAGGGTGTAAAAAGGGTTGAAAACGTTGGTATGAAAAATTTTATTCCTTGAATCTACAAACTTGAAACTTGAAGTAGATTTACTTCAAGGCTAAAAAAATAGGAATAACATTTTTAGTTTTTTAAAACTACCCTTAATAAGTATGCAAAGGGATGTCGAAGTTTGTATGGGAGTTTTTTAACGCGTGGTGCGATTGACTTAAAACTTGAGGTAAATATACTAAGAAATAAATAATTAAGAATAACACTTTGAAGTTTTGATAATTACCCCCGCAAAGGGTGCAAATGACTGTAAAAGTTAGTATGGGAGTTTTTTAGCGCATAGTGCGATTGATTTCAAACTTGAAGTAAATATACTCCACAATAAATAGATTAAAATCACGTTTTCACTATTTTAAAACTACCCCTGCAAAGGGTGCAAAAGACTGCCAAAGTCCCAAGGTTTGTATGGGAGATTTTTAACGCGTAGTGTAATTAACTTCAAACTAAAAGAAAATGTGTTCTGTGGATAAATAACAAAAAAACAGTTTGATTTTCGAAAACAACCCCTGAAACGTTACCCTCCTTCGTTGCGCTCGAGTAAAAAGGATACAACGAAGCGTCAATGTTATATTCTGTGTTATATATATGGGATATTCTAAAAACGGGAATCTTGAGTTGGTACGAAGAGATATGAGGGTATCTACCGTGATTGGGGATCAAAGTCGTGAAGCTGTTTCGTTTCGTTTGTTTTTGAGGTAGAAACTAGGAACAAATAAGTACATATTTTCCGTGTAAGATTGTCTTTGCTGTATTTGTCATGTTTGTGCCAAACTCAGTCAGTACCTATACCTACCTACCTAATATAGGTAATGTACGCCTATAGGTATCCCATATACCTACGTAGGTATTTAAAATCTTACCCTAATAATATACAAATCAATGCGAAAGTTACGATGTTTTGATGTTTGTGGCTCAATCACGGTTCACCACTTCAACGCGTGCGAAGCCGCGGGAAGCCACTAGTGTAATATAATCACGGTAACATAATTTTCGAGTTTAGTTTTTTTTTGTATTGACGTGCCGCTGACTACTGTGTTTGTGCGCTAAGGAAAAACAGTCGTCATGGTTCACGATACAGGCCTGGCCACTAGGCCAGGCCTGACCCCCCCTAGGCCTGATCGTGAACCATGACGACTGTTTATGACTGTTTATTTAGGATAATTTATTTTTACACTGCGGTCTTCACACTAGTGAAGACCGCAGTGTAAAAATAAATTATTAGACTAGGTAGGTACCTAAACCTGATCAACCTAATGTAATCTTTTTTGCCTAGACTAATACAGACGTGCTTTATTCCTCCTCTAAAAAGCTTATCAATGAATAAAAAGCCCTTTTAATCACTGTTTTGGTGTTTGAATTTAGAACACACCAATACATTCGTCCTCCATCTCAATGCTATACAACCTCTTTGCGTAAAAAACACTCGATACAAATTCCTTGTACAAAGAATACTCGACATACAAACTCCTTGGGAAAATAACTCCTCGAGATTGAATTGGTCGACATTAGAATAAAATTGTTTTGTGTTCTATTTTAATTAATTTAACCTTCCATTTTTCTTCATTAAATGTCTATTTTCGCTTAAATCTTTCTTTTTTCGCAGTGGTATAAAGTATAGTATGCAACTCTTGAATAAAACGGATTTATATCGAGGGCAATCACTCGCGTCGCTCAGGATTCTAACACTTTAATCACTCGCTACGCTCGTAATACAATCATCATGAATTACTCCCTACGGTCGTGATTCAGTCGTTAGAATCCTTCACAGCTCGTGATTCATCTATGGCCCTCGCTTTAAATCCGTCCTTTATTGACTAATTGCATAATATACTATTTCATTTCCATACCTGACTAGCACCACGTCCCACTTGCCGGCGGAGTGGCCGACGCTCCGACGTACCATGTGCTTACTCCAACCCGGCGGCAGCCGCTTGTCTATCACCTGCAATGTAAATAAACAATGTTACTCAAACATTGTACTGTACACTACTTACGATGAAAGCGGCGGCGACTTTCTGGGGCCCAATAGCACTCATACTCCTATTGTTTATTGCAATTAATATGTTACATGGTAAGGTCCTACCTAATGTTAAAAATCCTACTAATATTATAAAGGCGAAAGTTTGTAAGTATGGATGGATGGATGGATGGATGTTTGTTACTCTTTCACGTAAAAACAACTGAATTTTACATCAGAATAACACATAGGCTACAATTTATAAAGATATTGTGTGATTTGTCCAAATATGACGATAAGTGTCAAGTAAGTAGGAAAAAATCTACCATCTGCGCAGACGAAGTCGCGGGCACTAGCTAGTAGTAAATAAATCCTTTAGTTTAGGTTTACGGCATGACAATATTTGGAGTAGAACTGCTTTACTAAATGCTCTATTCTAACGGAATTTAACATTCGGAAGGCACGTTTTTGGTTGCGACTTTGCTGACGCTCTCCGGGCTTTGCAAGTGTTAAATTATAAACTAAAACATAACCTAATTGAAATCTGTCCAAATATTTTAAGATTAAGATTTATTGGCATAGGAGAATCTTGTAATTTATAGCAGAACGATGAAAGGTACCTCGACACTGCGGCGCGGCAAGGCCGGCTTGCCGCTGGGATCAGGCTTAGAGTCGGCTTCTATCTCGCTGACTTTGCCGACAGGCTGTCCGTTGACCCAGCGACACGCCCACTCGTTCGGCAGAAGACAAGACTCAGGCAAAGGCACGCCTTCTGTAGCCTGCAAAAATCACCACACTAGTCACTTTGAGCATGAGGAAATGGAACTATGATTGGCATGCAACCTTACACATGGAATAATTTTTTAAAGATCGTATACCTGTCAAACATTCATTGCTGTATGAAATAAAACTGAAGTCATAAATAAGCTGAGTTGATAACCAACATGAAACGTGTTTTCTTACCTCATTTTATCTCTACCCAAGTGTACAATACTACAATATTCTACAAAACTAGTACACACCTGCTTTTCTCTTTCAATCTCTCGCAACATCTCTTTCATTCGTTGCTTCATCTCCGCGAGCTCGTTCTTGACTTGGTCGACTTCCGCCCATTTCTCATGCAAAAGCTTCTTCTTTTGCTCTCTTTTAATCTTCTTCTTTGGCTTTTCGAAATCTTTAATCCTTAACTTTTTCGGTTTCTTAACCAAGACTTCTTCTTGTGGCATTATAGATTCGGGTGGGTCGTCATCTAGCGGCGCGTCTATATCAACGAGAATAGGTTGCGAGTCTATGTCCAGCCTTGGCGATTCATTGCCCATTTCAATGTCCGATTTCGTTGTGTCATCATCTGGTACAAAATTTTGCTCGAATTCAGCTTCAGGTGTGTCGATTAAACTTGGTGATGGTAAATCTGCTACTAATACTTCAAAATCTGTGGTTGCAGTTTCAATGTCTACCTCTATGGGCTCGTCAACAGTTGTTTTAATGTCTGGCATTGGTGTTTCAACGTCAGGCACTGCTGTTTCAACACTTAGTTGGTTTGGTGGTGACACAACATTGGTATTGGTACCAGGTTCTTGTGTATCAGTAACCGTTATTTGTGTATCAGTAAACGGTCTTGAACAAAGTACAGATTTGGGTGAATCAATACGAACTGCGTTTGTCAAATTTACTTCTTGTTTCAATCCTCCTTCTAATTTACTTATTACTTCTTTCATTTTATCCATGACCTCTTCGTGCATTATTGGGTCTGGTTTATCAAATCTTTCCAGTTTATCTTCTTCGTCAACCTAGATTTTTATAAATTATAAAGAATTTAAATAACTAATTATGTTAACTTCAAGGAGATAAAACAAGGAAAGAAAATAATAGCGATATAATTTTATATACTCTATTGCCAAACTAGATGATGATGTACAGTTCAGTCAGAGGATTATCAAAACCATAATAGTATCTGCAATCAATAAGTAAACTCTACATAGCATTAAGTATCTAATTTTCTAACAATCTAATTACTGTTGTAAACTCAACTACGGCTTCTCTTAAAGATAACTTTACAGCATCAAACTCACTTACCGGATCTATATCAGATTTGGAATCAGTTGATTCGTCAGGATGCTGCATGCCATCAAAGTCGTCGACTTCCATTGCCTCTTCTTTTATTTCAATTTTTGTATTTTCTATCACAGCAGAACCGATTATTGACGCCACTGCATCTGCAAAGTAGTTGTTTTTATACTATTTAAATGCTGCATGTTTAAAAAACTGTATTTCTTTTGCTGATGCTGAAACTTTACTAACCTGGTGTTCTCAACTTCACAGAGTTATCTTCGAGCTTTATCACCTTCTGCTTCACCAACTTTTTAACTGCTTTCTTCTCCTTAGGCACTTTGTCCTTTTCAACCTTCACTTTTTGCTTCTTTTGTCCGATATTAAAAATCTCCTTTATGTTCAGCTTGCGTTTTTTTTCGCGTCGCTCGCTTTTTGACCCTAGATAGTCTCTAGTAGGGTCAAACAGATGGGTATGAAAGGTAGGGACGGGTATAGGGGACCCAGAACTAGGGCCTCCTTGTAGGATAGGCGAGGGAGCTCCACTAGTTGATGGGAGTGTTGTGTCTATGGTGAGAACGTCTCGGGTATCCTTTAGCTTGCTGAGGCGGGATACGGGACAGGACCAGTGGTAGCCGTCATCAAATATTACTCCGAATTTGCCTGCAAGCAAGATAGATTTGATTTAGTTGTGGATGGAAAATAAATTTATTCACAATACAACTGGGATTTTCTTTGTGATGTAATTGTTCTATGATAATAAAACAACTTGCAATTTTTTCAAGAAAAATTGTAGTCAGATTAACGTTTTTTTTTGCTGTTCAGTTACAGGCAACTTCATACACCTATGTGAATTTGGTCATATAAATCATAGTAATTTCTCTGTCTCTTTGATTTAAAAAGTGTCTTTTGTATATCATTTCAACTCACCATCACGCAAATCCTGATCAATGGTAGCAACGAATCTTCTATTATCCCTCCATCGAGCCAGGCACCTCTCTCCGACCACATACTCTTTCGTTTTTTCCTCCATCTTAATATCTTTGGGATCTTCATTTACATCTTTCAGAAGCTTTATTAGTTCAGTTGGTTTTTCTTCAGGCTTTGGAACACTGGTTCCTGTGAACGGACGCAGTCTTGGACTGCTTACGCTGATCCATTCATCGGACCTGAAATACAAACAATGTTCATTCTCATACTGCCTTTATAGAATAGAATAGATGAAATATTTTTTAGTTTTTCAATGGTTAAATATTGTTACTATAATACAAAGTTAAAATGAATAAATAAATATTAGTGGACATTCCACACAGCACTATCTCGCCCCCTAACTAAGCCAAAGCTTGTAATATGGGAACCAGATAGCTGATATCATACATATATTCCTTTTTTTTGTAAATACATACTTATAATATTATATAACACCCAGACAGAGAACAAAACATCTATCAAAGTTGTTCAAAAACTGCAAAATATTAAATAACATGTTCTAAAAGTGTGTATGAAGAAATTTATTCATCTAACTCATTGATTCATTAAATAGATATCTGGGTGGGATTCATGCATGATACATTACAATTTTATTAAGAACTTGTAATTAAAAAGTGCATACAACTGTTGAAATAATAAAGATAAGTATGTATTTGTCTATTTATATACCTTTGTTCTAGAATTCTCCGCCGACGAGATTTAAAACGTGTTTCATAGGAATACGACATTTTGCAGAAATAAAATATCGAATTCAAAAACTACGAGGCCACGAAATCAAAAATCGACCGCCAATTTGAATTGAGAACCGATGTCATGTCATGTTGACAGAATACTTCATTTTAACTTTTTTAAATTGCGAAAAAGCTAAGCAGTTATGGATTATTCGTACAAAGAGGCCTATTCTAACAAAACCCT
Source organism: Chloroclysta siterata (assembly GCA_932294275.1). Taxonomy (NCBI): domain Eukaryota; kingdom Metazoa; phylum Arthropoda; class Insecta; order Lepidoptera; family Geometridae; genus Chloroclysta; species Chloroclysta siterata. The sequence continues at coordinate 13,583,069 of OW028599.1, read as the reverse complement.
AGCTTTTACAATTGTTTGTTTTAGGCACTACTTCGTTACCAAGGAGCTGTGCAGTAAACCGTAACTAGAGGGGTGCTCCCCTTGATTAGGGAGAGCCGCCTATTTATTCAATTAAATATCTAGCCAAAATAAGCTTCATTCATAAATAAAGCTTATTTTTTACCTACCTATTACAATAGGTACATATTACAATTTTTTTTATTTATTCCGACATTTAAAAAGATCTTTTTGTCCCTAATCAATTCCATACTACATAAATAGTATATTACTTTTTCTTGAACCTGAGAGTTTAATTTTTTATTTTTTATTATACTACTATAAAAATAATAAAAATTAAATTAAACAAGGTGACATCTTGACTCTTGACAGTACTAAGTTACACCTGTAGATAGAGCCACAGTCACATTGTCCCGTACTATCCCCATGAGTTATTCGCCGGGTGTAATTAGAGTCCGATGGCGCAGTTGGTTAGCGCAGCCCCGTATCAAGGTCGTGGGTTCAAATCCCAATCGGATAATAACTTTTAGGATATTATAAAAAGTCTTTATGATTTCTTGAAGTGTAATAAACACTATAACAATAGTAAAAGTGCGAATCTGCCATTGCATTCGTATTTGTAACTAATATGTAGGTAGGCAGGCACTATAATTATATAATTCAATAATTCTTAACAATATTATATCATCCAGTGTTAGTTATTTGAGTGTATTGCAATGTAATGGTGTACTGTACATATGGTTGCCATCCGTTCGGGTTTCCCCGGATTTGTCCTAGTTTAGAGGGCGTCCGGGGAGCGTCCAGGCAGGGTTTAATTGGTAATTTGTTTAAAAATTTCAAGACTTGTACCGCCGACCGACGACGGCAGACAAAAATTATATTTAGTTATCTTTGAAAATAAATAAAAAGTTTATTTATGATATTTTAAACTGTTTATTATTATACTGACTAAGTTTTAAAAAAACCTGTTGAAATGTCCGGGTTTTGGGCTCCAAAATCCAAGTCTTTTCACGCGTCTTATCCTGGTTGCTATATTTTAGTGATGGCAGCCCTAACTGTACACCATACACTATACCCGGTACACTGTGTTGGTGATTAATTAAATACATATAAAAGCACTTACTTCTTAAAAGGGATCTCATAATGCACAAGCACTTCCATTTCATCAAAATCCACTTCAGCTATTTCAGCGGCATACCACTCTTCGCTGAAATCCTTGGCCTCAACTTTGGAGCCCACTGAAAGGGGCATGCTGCTGTTTCCTGCAACAGTTTAAGATATAAGCTGCCAGTGTAAAAAATGTCTTTAAGATGCAAGAGCTTCCACAGGTTGGGATCATAGAGTTAAGTTTCTATGAGCCTGCATGTGGCCTGCACACATTCCATACCTAGTCCATGTCATGATGGATTTTTATTTGAATGTTGTATGAGTGCTTGTGAAGGGCTCATCCGGGAAGTACTTTATTATGTGCCTTTATTCTGCCACCAAGCAGCGTTACTGTTTTTCGGTTTGAAGAGTGTGGTTGCCGGTGTAATTACAGGCACATGAGGCTTAACATCTGTATGCCTCAATGCAGGGCAGTGCATCATGGGCACATTCCTGTCGTGCGTGACTTACGAGGTAATGCTTTGTTATATGCTTCGATCAACAATCACTAGATTCCGTGTCACATAGAAAATCAAAGCTAAAAACTGTCCGCTTGAACATCTACTTACACACACATAAACAGCTACATCGAACTGATTCAAAGGTTTTTAAACAGTTTCAAGTTCAACCTAATTACAACCATAAACCCTTGTAATAAAGTCACAAATCTTCAAAATACTATCTTACACTTATGATCATTCGTCAATTACAGCCGTCACTTAGAAATTAAAAGACATAGGTTAAATAACATTTATTGCGTAATCAACCTTATGTTGCAACAAATAAAGTACTTTTCTCCATAATTACTTTGTGAGCTATATCGTTTCTGTTTGCTTCTTTGTATTTTACTACTCCTCACACACACTACAGGTTCCTCGATGGCGGACTTTGAATAAACGAAAAAATATTTATTTTTAATTGTTAACAGTGATTTAAGTATCGCAAAACGGAAACTACCGTAATTACTACTACATGTAATTACCGAAAAAAAGACATTCCTTCTGAAACCTTACTGTTTTAGGGGTTATTTTCGCAGTTTTAAAGCACACTGAGGCATTTTAGCACGTCCGCAGGTCGGCTGTGGTTGGAGCATACTAAACTCAAATAAGAACACAAATTTATTTGTGCTCTTATTTCTCGGGCCGTTTTTGAGCCCGTCACACGTAATCTAGGTTGATTGTTGATCGAAGGTTATATGTGATGGTTACCACTTAACACTAGGTGGGCCATCTGATTGTTCCATCAGTTAGACGTATAAAAAAAATAGAAAGAAAAGCATTTTATTGATCCGTATACCATACCTTTTTTTTTTTTTTTTTTTTACGCTGGGAAAAATGCATTACGCATTCCCCCCCATTGGAGGATGGAGGGAATATGTGGGACTCCCCGGTTTTCCGCTCTCGGTATACCCACTAAACAACCCAGCGACACTCCCGCGTCGCCTATATGGAGGGGAACTGGGAAACTGGCAGAGCCTTTTCATCCAGTCCCCCGCCGGCGATTGACCCGCCATGACAGCGGGGCCCCCGCAACGCCCCCGCCTTTACGGCGGGGCCCGCACGCCCCCCCCCCTTTGCAGGGAGGGACCCGGGAACGACCGTGAGTGCCCGGCCGTTCCCGCCCGACGGGGTGGTGAATAAGTGCAATGCGGGAGAAGGCCCCTCCAGGTCTTCTCCCGCTATTCACCACCATGAGCGGCGCGAGAAGTTCCGCGTCTCTCGCGCGCGCTCTACCGCCTGGGTAGACCCGTAGGTCTACCCTGCCTCATCACGCTGTGCCCTCTGCTAGTCAGAGGGACACGCGGAGAGGCCCACCGTGTCGGGTTATTAGCCACCATGAAACACGTCCGCAGTACTCTGCAGGCGTGTTTCATGGTGTTACCAGGGTGCACCACGAGGAGGTTACCCGACCTAGCACCCCCCGTATACCATACCTACCTTAACCTAACCTAATGCCCGGGATACACGAGGCTAGTTTTTCAAGCTAGGATAGCAAGCTAGTGTCAGTAAGCTAGGAAGCTAGTACTTCTGGCTTCGTGTAGACAAAACTAGCTTCATTTCTAAGCTAGTAAACTAGTTTACGAGCCAGGACAGTTTTTATTAGGATGGAGTTCTATTTCTAGGCTAGTAGCGCCCCCACTACTGATTTTACTATCCTGGCTTGTGTACTAGCTTCATGTGGTCGGCGAAGCTAGTTTTCAGTTGGCTAGTTAGCAGGAACCACACGTTTCGTTTGTTTTTCTAACCTAGCCGCATGTAAACAGAACAAGCGTGTTCCAAGCCAAGTCTGCAAGCCAGGACAGTTTAGTAGAGAACTAGCTAGCTATCCTAGCTTGAAAAACTAGCCTCATGTAGCCCAGGCATAATGGATAATAATAAAAAAATTGAGATTGGTAGTTTCACTTACCAGGATTAATTGCTTGTTTGGGTATTGCCTTAATAGTGTTACTCTTTATGACATTCGCTTCAGTTTCACTCAAAATCATTTCCATTACACTTGAAGCTACTTCCATGGTTTCATCATCAAAATTTTGGGCAAGCTTTTCTACATTATCTGCCGGGCTTTCTACTTTTTCAACAAGCTGTTCAAAATCCCCAAGATCTATTTTCAAATTGCCAACACCCATGTCTTTGCTCTTCACATGATCTTTAACATCTGTTTTAGCAACACTTTCATGCAACTTTTGAACATTTTTATCTATGTTGGCCTGTATATCTTTCTCTTGGGCTTCAATGAATTTCTTTATGTTGTCCAGGTTTTCCACTTCAGAACCTTTACTGCTACCCGAGGTATTGATATCAGTTGTATCCTCATTTGGCAATTCAATTTCATCATTTTTAATTATTAATCCATCCGGTTCTGCCTCATTTCTTGGTGTCTGTGGCGACTCCATAATATTAACAGTTTTAACCTCCCATGGAAAGATAGAAGGCACAGCATCTGAAAATGAGTGGGTATTTATTTAATGCTAAAAATAAAATAGGATCGAAGATTCAGAAATAGTTCCAGATTAAGATGGGATGCTTATTATTCAGAATTTAAACAAAATAGCTACCGTATAAAGAAATAACAAAGAAAGACACTATTAAAATGTAAATAGTTGTACAAATTCATGCTAACTACACAACAGGAATACTGCCCACACAGTGACTACTATGAAGAAAGACATGCAATGTTTCTAATAACAGAATTAATAAAAGTAACTCCTCTACTGAATGGTTTTAGAGACATTTTAGTATCAGCAAAGTAAATTTGGTGGAATTTTTGATGTGGAATACTTCTTCTAGTAATTAATACAACACTGACTATAGTGATGCAATAGTGTGATTATTTAAAGTTATCACCATAACTCACAGGTTTTAATTAACAAGTATACAGTGAGACAGTTTCTCAAAGTGCCAAACCACAGATCCATTAGCATAGATCCTACACTACAATGTTATTATTTTAATGCAAAATTTTCAATTATTAAATTAGATGTTTGTGACTCAATCATGCTGTAACAATAGGTCTCATATATGTATATTAACTTGCAATATAGTGCATAACCTATAATACCTTAACAAACATGAGTGAAGCTGCAGACGGAAGCTAGTTGAACTTTTTTTTTCATTAAATTCAAATGAAATTCACAACAACATAAATATAAATTAAAGGAAACTAGCAAGCATACTAAATAAAATATTTCAAACTACATAAATTAGAAGGCTCTATAGCAAATATGAGGGATAGACAACATCCAAAGAACAGAAACTTCTTTTGAGTACCTGACTTTAAAATATATTTACACTCCTCGTTCTTTAAGAAATCTCTCTTACAGAAGTGCCTTGAGCACACAAATAAATTGGAAACCAATTTTGTGGTTGGTTTATGTGCCACAGTTGTCCAATTATGGCATAAATGAGCATCTTTCGGAAATTTGTGGTAGGTAACGCCTTTATCTTCATTTCTTGTAGAACTGGACTTACAGTTTATGATGCAACATCTTTTTAGAGGCATCCCAGTGTTGTGCTTAAGATCAACTACACTCCCATTTTCTACAAGAACAAAGATCACAAATTTTATTTAATTGGACAAATTTCGATGATATTTCTGATCACATGCCTACTACGTAATTACTGTGTAGGATATGGTGTACATTTTAGCACTAAAGTGAGAAGTATATAGGTAGGTATGTTACACGCCGCAGCATCATTTTACTATGTTTAAGTAATTTAGGAAGAGGTGGTAATGTTAGTGAGCTATAAATAAATAAAGGTAGTTCTTTTGCACTCCAATGAAACGAGATGAAAAGATAGAACAGGAAAACACTCACCCAGCAGAACTTAAAGCAGTTCTCTTAATTTGAAGATGTGTTTACCAGACGGAGAATCAATTTTGAAGCGCTAAATTCCTTCAATACTTTTTCTTGTAAATATATCATGTGCCCTTGCTCGCTCCAGAAGAAAACTAGGAAATTGTCAAACAAACACAAAATAAACGCAACCAACGCAATCTACCAGTGTTTCCACTTAAGATTTTGGTTTTGCCCTAAATTCTTTAGAAATTTACCCTAAAAATCCCTATTTATTTTTCGAAATTCGCTAATTTAGGGCGAATGTTAATTTAAAAAAAAAAGTCTTTGCACATTTTTATTATTACCTGCTTGGAGTGCTTAGCACTTCTGTTGTGTCGCCGTAATTCGGACATTCCACACAAAATATCACAATCACATAATTCACAGTAAGCTTTGGTCTCCCCTTTGTCAGATCTCTTTAGCCAAGACTTGAAATCTGGATGCTCTAACCAAGACGTTTAAATTTTTGCGCATATTTCTTACTCTCCGTACTTGCAGCTGACTTTTCTCCTTTATCTTTAGATGAGGAAGGCACTTGCTCACTATCATCACCTGTGTCTTCCATTTTCAAATATGATAATACAATTAGAGACTTTTGTTTCGCGACCGACAGAAAAATAGCAATCAAAAATAATCCATAAATCATGTTACTAATTTCTGATGTCCTTTACAACATAGGTAAATAGAATTATCCAAAAGGTAATCTAACATATTCTGTCGGATTATAATACGAAACTAATTTGGGGAATCCCTTCAGAGAGGTAGAGCCATAGAGCATAGAATAAATAGGGTTACCACATCAAAAAATTTTTGCCCTAAAATTCCCTAAATCCCTGTCGCAATAAAAACAGCCCTAAGCTGTACATGAAATAAGTAGTTTCGCCCTAAAAAAGGGCGAAATCCCTAAAAGTGGAAACACTGCAATCTACTTTATTGATTGACTGACTACTGTGCACAGAACATTATTACTCAAGACCATAGATTTACTTGATCTAAGCTCAAGACGCTACTGTGACTGACCTACGACTGACTGAACTGAGTCAGCGGTGGGTCAGTCAGACTGACTCACCGAGTCAGCCGATGATTAGTGATGGACGTTAAACATCAATGGACGTCAACATCAAGCTAACATCGATGATTTTTAATCGATGACACAGACACCTGCAAAGTCTCATGAAAATCGGTTCAGTATTTTATTAGAAAATATGAAAGCAGACTCAAAATCGTAGCAGACTCAGAAACGCAGAAACATTTTTTTATTGAGGTTGAGCACTTAAAATTGTGTTAAAAAAATTTCAGATCGATACATTTAGGCAGATATTGCTTACCTTTCTTAACTTAAGTAGGTATAAATAAATTAACATTCTTACTGATATACCTTCTCTCTGAGAATCATCATCATCATTCAATCATTCTACTATTTTTTTATTTATTTAATAAAAACAGTTGGCAGCACAGCTTAGCGCCGAGTACCGACTGCGTGGAGACGAGTTGGCAACCCTGTATTACACAGCCCGAGAATGTATAACCCGGAAAGCACGGCCAGGAAAACGCAGCCAGGAATTCATGTACAAAATGTACGTGAAATCCGGGCCATGTTTTCCAGGCTGTGCTTTCCCAGCACAGTCGGGATTGTACAGCCAGTATTACACGACCATGGATTTTGTGACCATTGCTCTAATTGGTCGAAAGCCTATGCTCTGTTTAGATGCACTACACAGTAAGTATAGGCAAGTAGCACAGATTAAAAATTATATAAAATAAGAGAATTATTCAGAGATTAATGTTAGAAAAAAATAAAATTCTGGCACTTCGGCGGCCGTTGCCGCGGCACGCTCGCTTTGCTCGCTCGCCTCGTGCGTAATTTATATGTTTTAACATAACCTAACCAATCCGAGTCGGATCAACAAGTAAGTGAGTAAGTAATTGACGAGTGTAAACAAAGCCTAAGTTTTGGCATTAAAATTTTGGCTGCGTTTTATCGGGTCGTGTTTTCCAAAGGTGTGCTGGATTTGTACGGCTTGGAATGTACAGCCTTGGATTACACAGCCGTGGATTTCGCGACCAAATTGTACATCAATTCCGGGCTGTGTTTTCCTCGGCTGTACAATCCTTGGTTGTACATTATCGGCACCCAAATTGTACATCAATTCCAGGCTGTGTTTTCCTCGGCTGTACAATCCTTGGTTGTACATTATTGGCACCCAAATAGAAAATCAATAAATAAATAGGTAATAAAAGTATTGTTATGTACCTACATAACTCTCTCTAGACTAGAGACTCTAGTAAATGTGTTGTAGTTTTACTAGTAAATTATGGTAAAAACATCCACTTATTGTCTCTAACTTTTCTCAAGCATGGATTTGGCAAAGTCTCTATTCAATTCGCGAGATCATGATGGCTATGTGGGACGAGAAGATCATGATCGAAAAATATGTGCTTCGCTAGCAGACGATGACCCAGAAGATGTGATAGATGCAATACGAGGACTTAGCATAGCTGATGAACTACTTCCCGCTCCAGGTGGACCTTTTTCTGCACTCACTCCAAGTATGGTTCCGCAAGATATAATGGCAAAATTAGCACAGCCAGAATCTGAAGGCCACAGTGGTGGTCTTCCGGACTACAGATTTGATGAATTTGGTTTTTGTGTTGAAGAAGAAGATGATCCAGAACAAATTTCAAATAAATCACAACTTTCAAATACAAATTCAGATGATGACCAGCATAGTCTTCAGTGGGAATTTTACAGTAAAGAAATAAATTTCTCTGATGGTGATGGCAAATTAGAAAAGACAGATCAATTGCAAAATATGGTCAAAGATGGTGTACCTCATTCACTTCGTCCACAAGTATGGATGCATCTGTGTGGTGCCTACAAGAAAAGGACTGCAACAGATATAACTTATCATGATATTGTTAGAGCGTCCAGTGATGATGGCTTGGTGACAAGTAAGCAAATCGAGAAAGATTTAGTGCAAATATTGCCCAATAATGTTTGTTTTTCACATCCTACAAGTACTGGTGTTCCTAGATTACGCAGAATTTTAAGAGCCTTGGCTTGGCTTTATCCTGATATTGGTTACTGTCAAGGAACAGGAATGATAGCTGCATCATTACTTCTTTTGATGGAAGAAGAAGATGCATTTTGGATTATGTGCACTACGGTGGAAGATCTCTTGCCAGCGTCTTACTATTCTTCAACATTGATTGGGATACAAGCAGATCAAAAAGTTTTGAGGAGTCTCATCTCAACATACCTTCCAGGAATAGATCAAGTATTAAATGCACATGATATAGAACTATCTCTTATAACAATGCATTGGTTTTTGACTTTATATGCAAATGTGGTTCACATGAAAATTTTATTGAGAGTATGGGATCTCTTCTTTTTAGATGGATCTCTTGTTTTATTTAAGGTCACTTTAGCCATGTTGAAGATCAAAGAAAATCGTTTTACAGAAATTTCAAATTCAGCTCAGATTTTTAATGCACTTTCTGATATACCGGGTGAAATAGATGATGTTGATCTCCTCATAAAAACTATTGATGATGTATGTGGTGATACATTGAGTCCAGCTTTGATTGAGACTCACAGGCGACGGCACCTTGCATATCTTATGACTGATCAAGGTGCATTAGTAGGTAACCCAGGTGCTGTATCAAACTTACCAAAACAACAATTGCAAAGACGGCAGATTAAGAAAAACAAATCAGTTATACAAACTATTCTTTTTGGTGAAGAAGGTATCAACAATGATTCAATATCAAAGAATGTAAAGCAAACAGAAATACTTGTAGATCTTAGAGAAGCCATACTACAAGTTGCTCGACATTTTCTTGCTCTTGAACCACAATTAGCTTCTGAAGTCCAGCTAACCGCCGACTACACAATGCAAAGTCATGCTGCTGATAGACAACGGTATGTAAATGTATCAAAAAGCAAGAAAAGACGAGCAAAAGCTTTATTAGACTTTGAAAGGAGGGATGGTGATGAACTTGGCTTTCGGAAAAATGATGTTATAGATGTATTAAGTTCTAGAGACGAACATTGTTGGATTGGAGAATTAAATGGATTGAGAGGATGGTTCCCAGCACGTTTTGTTAAATTATTGGATGAAAAGGGAGTCAAATACAGCAGAGCTGGAGATGACTCTATAACAGAAAAGATTGCTCATTTAGTAAGAGGCGTTTTGGCACCAGCTTTTAAAAGAGTTCTTCTGCATGGTATAAAACGACCAAGTTTTCTTGATGGCCCATGTCACCCATGGTTATTTATAGAAGAAGCATCATCAAGAGAAGTAGAAAAAGATTTCAATTCTGTGTATAGTCGCTTAGTTTTATGTAAAACATATCGATTGGACGAAGATGGAAAAGTGCTTACACCTGAAGAGCTTCTCTACAGATGTGTTCAGGCAATTAATTTGTCACACGACAATGCTCACGCACAAATGGATGTTAAGTTGCGAACCTTGATTTGCATGGGGCTAAATGAAGAAGCACTCCATTTATGGTTGGAAGTACTATGCTCCTGTGTTGATGTTGTTCAAAAATGGTACCACCCATGGTCATTTATTAATTCTCCCGGATGGGTACAAATAAAATGTGAGTTAAGAATTCTTTCACAGTTTGGATTTAATTTGAATCCAGAATGGGAACTCCCTGTAAAAAAGGACACGCAAAATCAACCACTAAAGGAAGGTGTGAGAGATATGCTGGTAAAACACCATTTGTTTTCATGGGACTTGTAAAACTTAAATAAATAAAGTTCTCAGACAAAATAAAAGTTCATCTTAAATTGTTAAACTTTCAAAAATAATATTACCTATTACCGACAATCTATTGGATATTAAACTATTCTCGTTAGACTCCACTAGACCGCTTAACTTATTGAACACCCTATATTTCTAATATTAATGATTATGCATAATTTTTCATTAGTACAGACAGAATAGTGTATTGTGGTTAAGTTTAGGTTTATTGAAAAAAAATATTTAATTTAATGAAAAATGGTTTAATCAAGTCTGATGTAGGTATTACATATTTTTTACGAGAGCCTGTGTGCCTACTTACTAGGTACCTGGTTTATGTTAAAACAGACAACTATCAAACAACTTTTTAGCTAACACATTTCAACATTCTTGAAGATATAAAATCACTGTAGTTAAGAACATTAATGTCTCAGAGAACAACATTACCTAAGACCAAAAAATTTTTTCTATTGTTTTCAGTGATAAAGTCTGTTGGTTGCTGGAGTTATATCTTTTTAATAAAAAAATATAAAAATACCGATGTAATTTGATGCGGATCGAACGATCATATTCTATATAATTTTAAAGTATCTTTTAGATTAGTTTAACTCTATCTAGCTCTGTATATTTATACCTACCTGTACTTATTATTGTGTAAATTCACGTCTTTATTGATTATAATGCTTAGCAATGAATTTCTTGTTTCCCTTTTATTTGGCAGGGTCTAAAATTATACAAACCAAGATAGTTTTGAAATTCACATTTTGGTAGCTACCCCGAACTGAGATCTCGTGTTATTACAGAAACTTCCTTACCAGTAACTAGGTACGAAGTCAACAAAACTCTAAATAAGAAGCTCACGGATAAATGGTTATATAAATGTACTGTTTCAATTAGAAATAACTAGTGGTTCGCCCCGAACTGAGATCTCGTGATGCTACCCGACGAACGCACCAAAACGTTGAGTAGGTAGTCAGAGGCAAGTCCAAACATTATGTTTGGACTTTTTTCTGACTACCGCCTACTAACTTGGTACGGTAACCAAGTTTCAACTCTATTGGCCTATTCATTGAAGAGTTCCGTTGAAGAGACCTTGGCTCCATCATCAGACCTGGTCGTTGTCACCATTTTATGAGAACTGAGTACCTCCTTAATTTATTTCAAGAAAAAAAAATAAGAAAAAGCAAAGGAACTGGTCGACCAGTCGAAAAACCTTGATGCCAACGAAACTCTTACATATGGGAGCTCCTGCATCGCTGGTTATCTTAATTTAACTTTTTTGTTGTATCTCAAAAACCGAGCGTCCCAGAAAAAAAGTAAAAATTGTTTTGGAATGTCCAAACAAAGCCCTTTCATATGACATGTATCTTGATTTTTTTATGTAACTAATTTTATTTTTGCCCCCTTAAAAAACCTCATATCTTAATAACCCTTCATTCGATTTTACTCATATACTTACGAGTAAATTTCTCAAGTACAAGCTATCGTCTTATAAAATTTCATGCAGATCGGATCAACGGTTCGAAAGTTATCGCCAGACAAACATACATACATACATACATAAAATGCCAAATCGCCCAAGTTGAAACTAAGATCTTCGTTCGCTTCGCTCACTCGATCAATAAATATTGGTGGACTTTCCACACAGCACTGTCTAGCCCCAAACTAAGCCAAAGCGTGTATTATGGGAACTATAAGCTGATAATACCTAATAGGTAGGTACCTATATCCTCTTTTTTGTAAATACTTACTAATAATACCTACATAATAACACCCAGACAGAGAGAGAACTAATTTATGTTCATCACAAATATTTGTTCTCGATGGGGATCGAACCCACGGCACAGAAGGCAGAGCTACTAAGTACTGACTGTGCTCTGAAGGCTAAGGCTAAGGCTGACGAATTTTATCTCAAAAACCTTTAATAATAATAAAAATAAAGCCCTTTTCGTACGACACCTCACTTCATATATTTGAGTAGTCACCTATACCTGTACCCATAGATTTATAATACTATAGATTGCCTACGAGCGTATACCCGAGCAAGACGGACAACAAGTACATACACAATTTATGGGTTGCTACATCATACTATTTTCACCCAACCAAGCATAAGCTATGATGTCGCCGCGGCTCCAGTTGTTTGTTTAATGATGTTTAATTAAAGCTAGTTTCTGAAGTTTAATAGTTTGTACCCTCCTCTAGGTTACGCCATTTTAATATCTTCTTAGATATGAGCTAGAAAAAAGCCTACACAGCTCAGTTGGTAGCCTTCTGCGCCGTAGGCCGTGGGTTCAATCCTACCGAGAACAAACATTTGTGTGATGTGATACTAGACGTTTGTTCTCTGCCTGGGTGGTTGTGATTTGGCTTATTTTGGGGCTATATAGTGCTGTGTGGAGCGTCCACCAATATTTAAAAAAATAAAATAAAAAAAACAGGGCGAACTGGCACTAAGCTGGCATTTTAGACATTGACATCAGAACCCTAGGCCCCGCGAGCTAGAGTCCTGGATTTTCCTAGTGAGGGGGACAGAGCTAGCTAGTGGTGCTATTCTTCACATTCTACCACCTACCAATAGTTTAACTATGTTACTGCACCAGCTAGGTAAATTTTTTATGAATAAAAAACAATTTATTTATTTATCATTGATTTATTTATTCTACATCCCTACTCATCAGAAACCGTAATTCAAAACGTTAATTTATAACGCGTGCTTCAATTTTAAATTAAGTAGGTATAAACAATACATCTTAACAGGAGTAAGCCAGCTTATGCTAGAGCTGACCATAAGCCTGAGCAATGCCACCACTTTGCCCTGAAGCGCGAAGTGGTGGCATTATGAATACAGCTATCCTCAGAACATCACTATGAATATGTCATAAATACATTAAAATATATCACGTGTAAGTACGTATTTATTTATTAGACGATAAATATTTAATAGTTTGTACATAACAATTCCAGATGAGAATATTTTCTTAATACCCACTTTTTAAAGCAAGATTTTTGAACATACTTTTTATATCCAGAAAAAAAAGCAGAGATACCGTTTATGTTGAAATAGCCCAAAAGTTTTTTAGTCCGTAAGTTTCTTGCCTGTTCTTCTAGGCTTTGGTCACACGCGAGGAACTGGCGGTACATTCACCTAGTACCAATTTAAGACGTTTCAAAGAGATCCTTGTGATTGTACTGAATAAAGACCATTTTGATTTTGGAGCTTGGTGACCTGGAGCTTGGTAGCCCGTAGCTTTAACCCACCAGCCCAAAGTAGTTGCATCTTTGGGAAATCTGTAAAACAAACATGTTATTATTAGGCATATGTAGGTATTTAATCATACTACGCGATGGTGGTCTCAGACATAAAATAACTACCAACTTCTCATATGAAAATCGTGAGGAGACTTAAATTATTAAAATGTAACGCAAAGCTAAAAAAATAAATTAAATGAAATTAAAATATATGTACCTACTACCTATACCTATATTATATATTTTTTCATTATGTACTTAAGTCAAACAAACCTTATTTCTTTGAATAAGGTAATAATAAGTTGCGACATTGTCATTTTTTTCTAGATTATTGTGTGTATTTGAACTTATCCTAACATATCAGAGTCGAATCCACCCTAAAGTTGTTCGTTTCCCAACATTTTTGGCAAATAGATTTTGTTTTAGTTGGCAGCCCGAAAGATCGTATAACCCAGCCAAATTATGTTTCTATAGAACTGTATCGGTCGGTTTGAATAGCCATGTCATTTGTGTGGTTTATAGTAACCTATACTCAATTTTACAAAATAATTAAATTCTAGAAATCTACTATGATATGCGATAGAAAGTAAACACAACCGTTAAATGATTAATTGTGGACACTGTGCATTCTCCGTTTTATAGTTTAATTGACAAATAGAACATAAAAGTGATACTTACCGAAGGAAGCTTAATTTTCAGTTTTCCGAGCTGTATCATTATCACAGCCTAAAATACTACAATGCACCACATTATAAACTTAACTCTACGTATACTGGGACCTAGGCACACACTATTTTCAAAGAACTTTGGCACTAAACACCTGTAAACTCACAAGCACCAAGCTGTTTGTTTAGCACCAAACTTGGGGTGCTAAACAATCAAAAACGTATACGCAGAAAGGGACAGAACATTTATATTATATTTCTCTCACTCATAGGTATAATTTGTATTATTGCGTCTCTCTTACTCTTGGTATTATTATTTGATGCTCTATCTATTGTATACTTGATCTAAGCCTGTACCTAACCTAATTTTTATTGCACACATATTACCTACCCCTTGTCCGATATCATACAGATGAATCAAATTGATTCAATCAATGGTTTGTACTCGGCTCGGAACAAACATACATGCAAAATCGCCCATGCTGTCACTAACATCTGCTTTGCACACTCGATTAAAAGGGACACATCTCGTTTAAATTCTGCGTTAGCCTTATAAATATCGGGTAGTCTGCGGCTGATTTAGAAATCTGAAAGGTAATTGTAAATTTGTTTATTTCTTTTCACAAAGTAGGTAACTTAAAACAATCTAGTCTTATCTAAAGTGGTTTGATGCGAGGTTTACCTACCTGAGACTGGTGCCTGAGATAGGTATAAAGGATTAAATAAAAGTTAAGGTAAGTACCTAATGTTTGTCTGAGGTTTAAAATCCCTAAAAAGGGGTGGGGGAGTCCACGGGGGCCGCCGCTATAGAAAAACCGGGGAGTCCCACATATCCCTCCCATCCTTCAATGTGGGGAATGCGTAACGCATTTTTCCCAGCGTCTAAAAAAAAAGGCTTATAGAGGCCCCAAGGCTTCAATAAAAGGATGATTAAAGATGATGTTGGGCCTTTAAATGTTGTTACCCACATTGTTACACAGGTAACATAATACTTAATTAACTAATTTTATTGTAAAACATTTATTCACACGTTTTAAATAAAAACAAAAAGCTCCAAAGCCACCACCTATTTTTTTTTTTATAAAGCTATCATTTTCTTATTAGAAACATATTCTTGGTTTTACACCCTGTATCGGATTTGCCTTTTAGTTTTTTTCTCGAAGTCAATGCAATGGCGCGCCATTGAGTGAAGGATGTCGTAACGCGTAAACAAGCAACCCAGGTACCTACCTACCTTCCAATAACGGCATTGTGTGCGTAAAGAATAGATAACAGTGGGTATTGCGCGAACCAAAATATCTACTTGCTTTGTTATAAATGTTGTTTTTGGTCCAACTGACCCTTTTATGTTTATCAAATGAAGGAAAGTTATTGGTTTTACCTTCTTACTTATTATGCATGTAGTAAAGTCCAATAATTTCTGTGTTTAAAAAGTGTAACAGCTCGAGTCAGTGCCAACATCGATACAAACCTTACTAGGTTTCACGATGTTGTGAAATGATTACTGTAATTAATGATTTTGTTAAATTAATAAATAATCTATCTATAGTGATCTTTTACCTCAGACAGATTTAATTTTGTAGGTAGGCAAGTACAAGGACACTTATTATATGTAAGTAGGGTAGTTTGTCCATAACTAGGAACAGTCGGCCACTCGTCAGATGTAACACCATAATAATATAATAATTATACCTATCTAATAACTAAGCTACATACAATACAGTTAATCGTATGAAATGGACTGCAATGCAATATACACATTCGTGATGTAGCGTAGGTACCGTGTTGGCCCAAATTGATGAAACGTGTAGAGGCCCTTTAAGTTAAGGTGATGGTGACAAAAAACCACTGATCTCTATTACACGCGTACTTGTATAGTAGAGATCAGTGCAAAAAACGCACTGTTGAGCAGTAGTGTATGTCAAACTTGTCAAAGTCAACAATTAATGACAGTTTAAATGACTGACAATTAGATAACCTCTTTTTGTATCTATCTAATTCTTTTCTCTTTGAGTTGAGAAGTCAATCGTGCTTGTTCTCTTCGAGCTAAGGCCTTTCGGCGACTTGCACGAACAAATCATTTAAAATGGTGTCCAAAGCTGAATTAGCTTGTGTTTACTCTGCTCTCATCCTTGTTGATGATGATGTCGCCGTTACCGTAAGTTATTAACACATTCCGTGGTAACGTTACACTTCTAGGTTAGGAAATCCCCTAGTATCCTGGTTACAATCCGTGTTAATCAAGCCAATACTTGTTTAAAATATCCTAAATCTTAATTAGGTTTCTTCCCTGTCATCGTTTCTAGATACCCTACGTTGTATTTCGGTGGATAGTTGTGGCGCGAACTTTGTATAAAACTATTTTTTGTTGTATTGTAAATAAACGATGTTTGCAGGGTGAAAAGATCTCCACGATCCTGAAGGCTGCTAATGTAGATGTTGAGCCGTACTGGCCGGGTCTATTCGCAAAAGCGCTGGAAGGTGTAAACGTGCGTGAGCTCATCACCAACATCGGGTCGGGCGTAGGAGCTGCGCCAGCAGGAGGCGCCGCCCCGGCGGCCGCCGCCGCTGCCCCTGCGGCCGAGGCCAAGGAAGAGAAGAAAGAAGAGGAACCTGAAGAGTCTGACGATGACATGGGCTTCGGTAAGATTATAATTCTTTAAATTTACCATCTGCTTCAGAGTTACTGTTTCCACAACATAAGTGCTATGCTACAAAATTGTAGAATGTCAAACAAATGAGCGAACACAATAATTGTGATAGCTCTCCCAAAGTGAATAAATATTATTATTGTTCCAATTTATATCTTCTGGACATAGATCTTTTAATGAAATTACATTAGTCCCTAATTACCATACCTACTGTCAATTCAAAAGTTCTTTCAATGATGCTTGCATGTATTAGCTGCAGAAATCATTCTGTTGAAAAATTTTATCACTGAGAAAGACTTATTACCCACTTAATTAATATACAATCCTATGAAAAAGGCTAAATATTCTTTTCTTTTGTTTCAGGTCTCTTTGACTAACAAGCTTTATGTTAAAGCTGGTATTCCATAAGCTTTTCAAAGCGTTTAGCTGTAAGGAAATGACTTTATAATAAAGTTAACAATTTAAAAAAATTGGTGTCTGTTTTTTAGCTACCTTACTGTGAACCCAAAATGGAAGGTATCTTTAATGGTATCCAAATCCTATAAAACTTTAACTTAACTTAATTTTGTCGATAAACCTTTATAATACTGGTATTAATGCATAATCATCAAAGTTTTAGGCAGCTGGATCATTGTCCACTATTTGATGTATGTAAATAAAGTAAGTCTCACAAAAAAAATCATAACTAGATTGATCTAGGGGTGTCGGACTATATTGTGCAGAGTTGGATTAGTGTGAAAATTGCATTGTTATCCTATAAATCCCATTGCTGAGAAAGATGCTCTCTGTGTAGATTATATGAGGCCACTTTGTAGAAATGACTAAGAACTACATAATTAATAAATATATTGGTGGACTTTCTACCAGCACTATCTCTAGTCCTAAGCAAAGCTTGTAATATTTGGGGACCAGATAGCTGATGCAAATATCTATGTTCATCTTCAAATCCCATTTATTGTGCAATATGCCTCGTTCATATAATATGTATGAAAATGACATTAGGCATGAGTATCTGTCCAGCTTATGTTATTTTTATACAATATATCTTCCCAGTCATCTGAAGCTGGTCTATTTATTAAAAAACCAATCTGTAGCTAATAATATAATTAGATTTTGCTAATAAACTAATTTAATCTATGGCAATATAATCTAATTAAAATTTATCCCCACATTGCTCTCTGGACTCCTGACAGTTTATTATTGTCTGCAAGGTGTCTCCAAACAATTCGACTCATTCGCCATTCAGGGACAATACCTCTCGGTCTGAAAACAAATAATTTATTCATCAAATCTTAGTAACGTAACAGGCTTCAATCTAGGCATGTCAAACAAAGTTCAACAACCTATCCTCAGGGTAAAATCTTGAAAACAAAACGGATTTTGGACACCTTCAGTCCAAAATCTGTTCTGTACCCTAAGTATGAGTTGTGTTTACCATAATTGGGTTTTTCGTTTTTCGTTCTTGTTCTGTGTTCGTTGTGGGTTTTGTATGAAGATGTGATAGAGATACCGATACGGAACTTTATGTTGCAAGTATGATGAAAATTATTAGTAGAACATAAAGTTCCGTATCAGTATCTCTATTGCATCTTCATACAAAACCCGCAATGAACACGGAACAAAAACGAAAAACCAAATATGGTAAACACAACTCTTTTGGGGTACTGATAGTCTTAATTACCTGCTCCAATCAATAAATATTTTTATTATTTTTATATGATACCTACTAAACCTAATAAGAAAGATATTATTTGAGTCTCAGCAATACAATAAACAGAAAAAGAACAATTTAAAAAAATAAGCCAACTGTCACGCAATATGGGCCCACTGGAGGTCTAGTTGTGGAGACCAGTCCACTCACTAAGTACCTACCAAATGTGAAGCTAAATGGGCCCCATCTCTTAACTAAGGGAGGTATTATGAGGTGCTGGATACTTCAGCAGATTGTGATATAAAGACTTTACTTGGATGACAGCACACATGGTTGGAGCTCAATCAAGACAAAAAAAATATTAGGTTGGCTGGTAGAATGGTAAATACCTTGATGTAACAACGCATCTATTGTTTATCCTCATTGGAATAGCATTCATCTCGAATTTATTGATATCTTTATCAGCAAGTTCCCGTATTTCTACAGGCAATACGTCATTCTTTCTCAGAGCATTAATCCTAGTTCTCTCAAGAAAGTTCTCTGCACTCATCCGGCGCCTCTTTACGTCCCGAATCATGTGCCAGTTCGCCCATTTGTTACGGACTTGTTGAAACTGTAAATGAAAATGGTATTAGCGGTTTGAAGGCAGTTTACGATGGAGTATATATTTATGATGGTCATATTTTCTGATATCACTATACATATAAATTATTAACTCTGATTAAATTCTGAATAAATCGTATGAACATGTTACACAGTGCGACTTACTCTAAAACCAGCTATAGCTTGTGATTTCCAAACAAATTTACTAGCAGTTATATTTAGATTCATGGTCTTCAACGAATAAATATCTTTAAATCAAACAAACAAATTATTTTATTTCGTTTTCAGAAAACTGAACATTACATTACTTACGTAAGAAGAAATGCAAACAAGTAAAATTCAGGGGAGGCAATAATGTACGGTCAAATAATGTACAGCATGATATTGCACAGCACGATAATGCACACCCCGATAATCCGTGTCCACTGGTTTGAATTATTGGGTGTACATTATCATCCCGTACATTAACATGCTGTGCAAAATCGTCACGTGTTGATAATGTACACCCAGATATTGTACAGCATGATATTTGGAAGCCACTTTAGTACCTTCGAGCCTCGTTTGCACTGTACCAGTTCAATCAAGCAGTTTGCTTATAAATGGTTCTGACGCTAGATGCTTGTCCTTTTGCCAAGTCGTACTGGTTTGCTTAACCAGTAACACTGTCTGTTTCACAATGTTTTGAATGAAAAATTGTTGTAATATTTTTGACAAAACAAGTATAAATAACATCCAACAATGCAAGAGCCCCCATCTCTTAGGGTTTTGTTGACATCATAGTTTCGTTACTGGTCGGTAAGTTCTTTTGTTTTTTCTTATTTTTTTTATGCTTGTAATTAATTTTAATTGAGAAGGTACTAAGTTCTCGTAAAATGGTGATCTGTACCCCAAGTATGAGTTTTGCTTACGATATTTCGTTTTTCGTTTTACGTTTTTGTTCCGTGTTCATTGCGGGTTTTGTATGAAGGCGCGATAGGGATACCGATATGGAACTTTATGTTCAGTAGAACATAAAACCAAATACTTAGGGTACTGATGATGAAGACATGTTCTGTCCAACGGACCTCTCCAATAAATAGTTTAGTAGAGTTGAAAATTCGTCACAATACCAAGTTAGTAGGCGGTAGTCAGAGTCAAGTCTAAATAAACCGAATGTTTGGACTTGCCTCTAATTATCACCTACTTGAATTTTTGGAGCGTTCGGGTCGCATCTTGAGATTTCAGTTCGGGATGAACCACTAGTTTATTTTATTTTCACATTTTTAAAGGACATGCGCGATTATTACAGCCGTATTACAGCTTATAATAAACTATACCTACGACTTATATAAAACAAAAAATGATGTCAGTGAGCTGACAGCTGATGTCAGTTGTCTGATAATGGAGCCAAAGTCTATTCAATGGAAATCTTCAATAAATATGCCGATTGAGGTGAAACTCGGATAACATACCTACCAACTAAGTAGGTATCTACATAATGAATGTCCACCAATATTTATTTATTTAAAGAGCTTTAGAATTGGTAGGCAGCAATAACCTTTGTCTTCTCCTCGTCATCGTGTCACTAGTTTATTACAAAACAGTGTGGTGAAAAGATTTTAAGAGTGTGTTTGCCAGTGAAATTACAAACACATGTGGCATAAGATCTTTATGCCTCAGCCAGTGCCGGATTAGCCACGTAGCAAGAGTAGCAAATGCTACGGGCCCCGTGCATTTGGGGGCCTCGCGCTCCAACGCCTGTCTGACCGTAATATGTACAATGTGTGCGTGTGGTTACCGTTGTCGCGGACCTTGGGGGGGTGAAATACGGAAAATGTCATCAAAAAATCACTATCCCTATTTTTTTTCTCTCCATTATAAAATGGCAGCCATTTGTTGTCTTTTGCCCCAAGCACGGGTGCTTGTACTGACTATAGCTACCCATGTAGATGTCCTAGGAAGACGACAGAGGACTCACTTTTTTAGTTTTATAAATTCTCTTTTCCTCTATTATAAAATAGAAATTGCAACAATATTATCACTACTTTTTTCTCTACATTATTGGCCATGAAACTTTTTTATTCACAGGCCAAACCCTTAGCGCTAGCAACTTAAAATTTCGCACACGTATTCATCTTATGACGTAGGCATCCACTAAGGAACGGTTTTTTTAAATTCAACCCCCAAGGGGGTGAAATAGGAGATAAAAGTTTGTATGAAACTTTTTATTCCTTAGACATATTTGCATGAAATTTTGTATGAATTTAGTACGGCAAAAACAATGAGTTACATATTTGAGCGTTTTCCAAAATCCAACCCCTAAGAGAGTAAAATAGGGGAAAAAAGTTTTAAATAAACGCACAGGCCAAACCCTTAGGGCTAGAAACTTAAAATTTCGCACACGTATTCCTTTTATGACGTAGGCATCCGCTAAGGAATGATTTTTCAAAATTCAACCCCCAAGGGAGTGAAATAAGGATTAAAAGTTTGTTTGAAACTTTTTATTTACCCTAACCCCTAAAGGGGTGATATAGGGAATAAAAGTTTGCATATTTTTTTTTATTCCTTGGACATATTTGCATGAAATTTCGTATGAATTGAGTGCGGCAAAAATAATGAGTTACGTATTTCAGCGTTTTCCAAAATTCAACCCTAAAGAGAGTAAAATAGGGGATAAAAGTTTGTATGAAACTTTTTATTCACAGGCCAAACCCTTAGGGCTAGAAACCAAAAATTTCGCTCACGTAGGTATTCATCTTATGACGTAGGCATCCACTAAGGCACGATATTTCAAAATTCAACCCTGCTGGGTGAAATAGGGGATAAAGGCTTGTATAAAACTTTTTATTCACAGGCCAAACCCTATTAGGGCTAGAAACTTAAAATATCGCACACGGTTTTCTCGTATGACGTAGGCATCTACTTAGAAATATTTTTTCAAAATTTAACCCCCAAGGGGGCTAGCAGCCCGTCCGACTATATAGACTAGTAGTTCGCCCCGAACTGAGATCTCGTGATGCGACCCGACAAACGCATCAAAACTTTGAGTTGGTAGTAGTCAGAGGCAAGTCCAAACATTATCTTTGGACTTTTTTCTGACTACCGCCTACTAACTTGGTATGGTTACCAAGTTTCAACTCTATTGGCCTATTTATTGAAGAGTTCCGTTGAACAGACCTTGGCTCCATCATCAGACCTGGTCGCCGTCACCATGTTATGAGAACTGAGTACCTATTTAATTTATTTCAAGAAAAAAAAATAAGAAAAATCAAAGTAACTGGCCGACCAGTAGAAAAACCTTGATGTCAACGAAACTCTTAGAGATGGGAGCTCTTGGATCGCTGGTTATCTTAATTTAACTTTTTAAATTTTATCTCGAAAACCGAGCGTCCCAAAAAAAAAGTAAAAATTGTTTTGGAATGTCCAAACGAAGCCCTTTCATATGACATGTAACTTGATTTTTTTATATAACTTTTTTTATTTTTGCCCTCTTAAAAAACCCCATATCTCAAAAACCCTTCATCCGATTTTACTCATATACTTACCAGTAAATTTCTCAAGTACAAGCTATCGACATATCAAATTTTATGCAGATCGGATCAACGGTTCTAAAGTTATCGCCAGACAAACATACATACATACATACATACATACATACATACATACATACATACACTAGTAGTTCGCCCCGAACTGAGATCTCGTGATGCGACCCGACAAACGCATCAAAACTTTGAGTTGGTAGTAGTCAGAGGCAAGTCCAAACATTATCTTTGGACTTTTTTCTGACTACCGCCTACTAACTTGGTATGGTTACCAAGTTTCAACTCTATTGGCCTATTTATTGAAGAGTTCCGTTGAACAGACCTTGGCTCCATCATCAGACCTGGTCGCCGTCACCATGTTATGAGAACTGAGTACCTATTTAATTTATTTCAAGAAAAAAAATAAGAAAAATCAAAGTAACTGGCCGACCAGTAGAAAAACCTTGATGTCAACGAAACTCTTAGAGATGGGAGCTCTTGGATCGCTGGTTATCTTAATTTAACTTTTTAAATTTTATCTCGAAAACCGAGCGTCCCAAAAAAAAAGTAAAAATTGTTTTGGAATGTCCAAACGAAGCCCTTTCATATGACATGTAACTTGATTTTTTTATATAACTTTTTTATTTTTGCCCTCTTAAAAAACCCCATATCTCAAAAACCCTTCATCCGATTTTACTCATATACTTACCAGTAAATTTCTCAAGTACAAGCTATCGACATATCAAATTTTATGCAGATCGGATCAACGGTTCTAAAGTTATCGCCAGACAAACATACATACATACATACATACATACATACATACATACATACATACATAAAATGCCAAATCGCCCAAGTTGAAACTAAGATCTTCGTTCGCTTCGCTCACTCGATCAATAAAATGCCAAATCGCCCAAGTTGAAACTAAGATCTTCGTTCGCTTCGCTCACTCGATCAATTATTTTTAATAAAGTAGGTAACATAAAAAAATATTTATTTCAGAATCAGAATCAGAATCAGAATCAGAATAGTCTTTATTGTAAACTGTTTAAAAATATAAGGTGGTCGTTTATAAGAAGTAGTACAAACAGTATAGTATTTAGCGTAAATAGTAAAATATTTTGCATGCCTTAAACACGAAGCGCTTAGGCTATGCTTCACTTCGACTTGAAAATCTAAAACTCGATTTCGACACGTTCAATCGTAAAAATAAGTAGGTATTTTACGAACTGTTTAACGTTAATGTTCTAATGTTTCATTATAATCGACTAGCGGCCTGTCCCAGCTTCGCATAGGGGGATATAAATTTTTTGAACATTTTAGGATAAACTTAGACCGTAGGTTCGAATCTCGCGTCTAATTATTTTCATACATTTGCACGCCCTTCTCCCTGAGTGAGTGAGAACGCGCCCCCTGGAACCGCACTATTTTTAAAGCGAACTAAAATTTTTAATTTCGTAATATCTTTTGAATGGAATGTCCGATTTGAAAAATTCAAGAAGTAATCTATAGGTATTGAAACAATCTTGAATATAAAATTATTTATTTGGATAAGTATTAATACCAAGGTACAAATAAAGAGCCTTTTCTAGCGGCGGCATTATAATTAATTTTTTATAATAAAAGAACACCTATTGTGACATAACTATAATAGATAGACATATGCTGTCGCGACATTTTTTGTAGATGATGACGTGTTCTGCAAAGTCGTACTACATTATTTTGTTCTATCATCAATAGTTTTCGAAGTGCACGCGATGTAAGGATATTTTTTTCCACCTTGGGTTACATTATTGAAGTTTTAGAAAGGATCCCTGATTTTTTTGAAAATGTAATATAGCCTATGTTACTCAGGGATAATGTAGCATTCTAATGGTGAAAGAATTTTTGAAATCGGACCAGTAGTTTTTGAACCTATTCGTAACATACAAAAATACAAACATACAAAAATACAAATTTTTCCTCTTTATAATATTAGTGTAGATGTATGTTTGTCTAGCCATAACTTTCGAGCCGTTGATCTGATCTGCATGAAATTTGATAAATCGATAGCTTGTACTTGACAAGTACTTTTACTGGTAAGTATATGAGTCAAATCGGATGAAATGTTTTTGAGATATGGGGTTTCTTAAGGGGGTAAAATAAAAAAAGTTACATAAAAAAGTCAAGTTACATGTCATATGAAAGGGCTTTATTTGTTGACAGTTCTCATAAAATGGTGACAACGACCAGGTCTGATGATGGAGCCAAGGTCTGTTCGACGGAATTATTCAATAAATATGCCAATAGAGTTGAAACTTGGTTACCATACCAAGTTAGTAGGCGGTAGTCAGAAAAAAGTCCAAACACAATGTTTGGACTTGCCTCTGACTACCACCTACTCAAAGTTTTGGTACGTTCGATGGGTCGCATCACGAGATTTCAGTTCGGGGCGAACCACTAGTTAGACTAGTATCTATACCACATTTCTACCCTTCAAGCGATTTTTAAGATTTTTAAGCAAACCAAGGGCCCCTTGACAGAATATGCTACAGGCCCCGCGCTGGCTTAATCCGGCACTGGCCTCAGCTGTTGATGGACGCAGGCACAGATGAGAGAATACACGCAGGGCAGAGCATCGGTGACTTACAAGGCAATGCGTTGTTATAGGTGATGGTTACCACTTAACATCAGGTGGGCCATTTGCTTGTTCCATCAGCAAGTTGTATAAAAAAATGCTCCTGAAAGAGGCTCCTTTTGATCACTAAAAAGTTCTACAAAATGTAGGTATCTACATTTTGTAGAATTTTTTAGGTTCTACGTCATATCACTATACTTCTAGAATAGTGCTCTCCATAGGAGTAGGTAACTATCACTGAAAAAACGGAAGAAATTAAAATAGTATTGAACAATGAACACTCCATCAAAAGAGAACTTGCTGTACCCCAAGTAAGAGTTTTGCTTACCATATTTGGTTTTTCGTTTTACGTTTTTGTTCCGTGTTCATTGCGGGTTTTGTATGAAGACGCGATAGAGATACCGATACGGAACTTTATGTTGCAAGTATGATGAAAATTAGTAGTAGAACATAAAGTTCTATATCGGTATCCCTATCGCGGCTTCATACAAAACCCGCAATGAACACGGAACAAAAACGTAAAACTAAAAACCGAATATGGTAAGCAAAACTCATACTTGGGGTACTGATTTCCTAGCAGGCTGCAGACAATATAGTACGATTCACCAAGACATTTCAAAACTACAAAATAATCGTTACAAACTATAAATCAAAGAGAAATTTCAGAATATTCCGTAATCTTTATAATGACAACATATAAACATAATCGGATCTAACTAAGTACGTGTAAACTAAAAATGTAAAATGGTACAGCAATGCAAAACTCAACTTGCTCAACTCACTGTTTTTGGTCGAGTGGCATATTGCATGGCAGGCAAAAAGACCGATCGACTCCAGTCCAGCGCCATAAAACAAAATAAAAAAAAGATTCATTTCTTATTTTCTAGAAGAAGAAATATAATTATTTTACATATATTTAGAGTGAATTACCAGTGTAACAGTTTTAAATAGTATGAATGGACTGTATATTTGTTTGTGAACTATTTTAAGACGGAACACTTTAAAAATCGTACAAAGAATCGTTTTCACGACTAATGGCGATTTGAATGTTTACATACACTTTTAGAAGCTGATCAGGGCCTGTTAACTGCTGCCGCTGAGAAACGTGGAGAGTTTATTATAAATTACCCAAAAACACAACATAAGCACAAATTCAAATGCACTTTTGCTCACCGGCCGGTACATAACCTTCAGGCACCGTTTAACTCCACTATCTTATATGATATATTAAATACACTATATTATATGACCATGACACGGAGGGCACGTGACTTGCATGCAGCAATGCTACAGGTGGTTGCTGCGGAGCTCTAATAGTAACAAGATTCAAGATCAGCTATTGCAAGAACGAGATGAGACATTGAGGCTCTAATGATTGAATTGACTTGATGATTTTGGGTCAGAATAGAATCCTCAAGAAGCAATTGGCCGAGCTAGCCACCCAATACAAAACTGATCATGATCAATTAGAAGGCCTAACAGTCGAGACTTGAATGTATGAACCATTGGTTCTTACCACTCATGACATGAAACATGTATAAAATCCAGGAGTTATATGAGTGTAGACTAAAAATAATCATTATGAATCTGTGCATGTGTCTATGTCTAATGATTATAGTATTGGATTTAAAGACGTCACCAGGGACCCTAACTTCTCACTAGTTGATTTCTCTTCACCTAAAAGCCAAGGAGTATCTAAATTAATTTCCTAGCATTGTCAAAAGTTCCTAGCATTATTTATATTGTAAATATCTAGGCTATACCTTTTGTACTTGTATTAGTATTATATAGATGACAAAAAAGCTTGGGACTGATCTATGCTCCAACTCATTACAAACACTAAATAATTAAGTCGGTACCTTAATAAAATTGTAAAAAGGAACCAAGCCGTAAGTTTCTTGCCCATTCTAGGCTAGGCTTTGGTCGCGAGGAACTGGTGATAGATTCACCTAGTATATAAGATGTTTCAAAGTGATCCTTGTGATTGTACTGAATAAAGACCATTTTGATTTTGATTTTGAGTTGTAATTTAAGTATAAAAACATAACTAAATTAACTGTTGTACTATTAGTTTTTCTGTACTATGGGTAGGTAATTTAAATAATATAGGCTATCATTTACGATCTTATAGACGAGCATAGTATGGTTGTTGTTATTTTTTCTGATGTTCTAAAGTTCATAAAAAGGAGATTATTGCTCCTCTAAGAAACTGCAATCCAGTACAACGACCCAACCTAGGTTTATAGTAAGTATGCAGATGTTAAGCCTCATGTGTCTGTAATTTCACTGGCAACCACCCTTTAAACCGAAACAGCAATGCTGCATGATGGTAGTATGCACACCTGGTCAAGCTCATCGCAGAGGTTTTAAAATTAAATAAAATTGGTGGACTTTGCACAACTCTATCTAGCCCCGAACTAAGCAAAGCTTGTATTATGAGGTCCTGATAGCTATTTAAATAAAAAAAATTTTTTATGAAAACATACATATTTATTTATTTATTTATTTTAACACTTTATTGCACAAAAATAAAAATTTAAGTGTACAAAAGGTGGGCTTAATGCTATAAGCATTTTCTACCAGCCAACCTTAAAGGTAGAAAATGATGTTGGCGTGCTATTATTAAAAATAAACAGTTACAAATTAACAAACGCAAAGTTACACGGTGAAGAGAAGAATAAAAAAAAAAAAAAAAGAAGACTGAAAAGAATTACACCTAACACAAACATATACCTGCAAATACATTTCAATAGTACATGAAGCAATACATAGGCACTTGTAACATATAATAATACCCAGACTGAACAAACTATGTTCGTCACACAAATAAATTTTGTTCTTGGTGGGGATTGAACGCACAGCCCACAGCAGAAGGCAGAGCTATTACCAACTGAGCTGTGACGGCTTTTGAGGCTACGGCTAGATACTGTAACGTACCTACCTAAGGTACATTCATTCGTACTAGGGCATGCAATACCGGGACTAATCTCAATTGAGTTCGGTACTGGAGCCCAATACCGGAATCCCGGTACTAATACCGGTATTGGCAATTTTATTAAAAATTCTAGTTTTTGTTCGTATAAAACTAATAATTGTATGTAATTCAAGCTAACTTTAGCAAGATCTATTAAACAAAGACTTGAAACGAAAAAAAACTGCAGGAATAAAATCAAAATAATTTGTATCAAAATAATAACAAAATAGATCAATCAACAAACTAACGTTACTTATATTTCCTTTTACCTACATCTATCTGGCTACGCAAACGCTGCATGTAAGGATAAGGAGCTTTGTGTTTTTAAAAGAAATCACATTATATTCTAATATAATATGATAAACACAATTTGTTTTTCAGCCTCATTAATCATATAAGTAATTAAATTAAATGAACTTAAACGTACGTATACGTACGTACCAAATGTAGTCATACTATCAATTATATAACTTTTATTTAAATTAAATATTTCTATATACGGATCAACATTGTAGCTTAAAAAAAATAAATAACATTTTTTATCATTACACGTAATGATGATGATGTCGTCCAGGCCGGATTCGACAACGGCGACATTGTTACTGCTTGTTTATTGATTTGTCTATCGTGTGCTCTAAGATGACTGTAGTAACCAATTTTGGCTTGTAATAAGATTATAGGTACCTAGACAATAATCAACTCATCATTAACGTCATTATTATTTGGTCAAAAAACGTTCTTCTTGTTAATGTGTTCTCAATATTCGTAATGTGAAAGAGAATCTAGCATTTCATCTGAGAGATTTTACTTATTAATCGGTTACAAAAGTATCCCGCAGAAGAAAATATTCGCTCACTCTCAGGTCTCAACGCTTGTTAGCAAAATACGCATCAGATATTCATAAGCTTTAGTTGGATGGACTCCTCTATTTTTATCTAAGAAATGGTAATGTTGACTAAAACTCAATAGGTAATTAACTTTTTATCACATCAATTCGAAAGGAGATAGTTTGCTCTTCGAAAACAGGCAGCAAAATAGCACTTTGATCCCAAGGGCGGTAATGTGATTTGAATTTGGAATGTGCTTATTGAGTAAAAGTTCTAATCACCAAAGAGATCACGAACACTGTATGAACAGGCTTTATAACTAGTGGTTCGCCCCGAACTGAGATCTCGTGATGCGACCCGATGAATGCACCAAAACTTTGAGCAGGTGGTAGTCAGAGGCAAGTCCAAACATTATGTTTGGACATTTTTCTGACTACCGCCTACTAACTTGGTACGGTAACCAAGTTTCAACTCTATTGGCCTATTTATTGAAGAGTTCCGTTGAACAGACCGTGGCTCCATCATCAGACCTGGTCGTTGTCACCATTTTATGAGAACTGAGTACCTCCTTAATATATTTCAAGAAAAAAAAATAACAAAAAGCAAAGGAACTGGCCGACCAGTAGAAAAACCTTGATGTCAACGAAACTCTTAGAGATGGGAGCTCTTGGATCGCTGGTTATCTTAATTTAACTTTTTTGTTGTATCTCAAAAACCGAGAGTCCCAGAAAAAAAGTAAAAATTGTTTTGGAATGTCCAAACATAGCCCATTCATATAACATGTAACTTGATTTTTTTATGTAACTTTTTTTATTTTTGCCCCCTTAAAAAACCCCATATCTCAAAAACCCATCAGCCGATTTTACTCATATACTTACCAGTCAATTTCTCAAGTACAAGCTATCGACTTATCAAATTTCATGCACATCGGATCAACGGTTCGAAAGTTATGGCCAGACAAACATACATACATACATACATACATAAAATGCCAAATCGCCCAAGTTGAAACTAAAGATCTTTGTTCGCTTCGCTCACTCGATCAATTAAAAAAAAGCGCCTGAACTAAATAAAAATAAACACAAACACGTGAAACGCGGATTCCACCTTTGTTCATTATTGTTTACTCAAATTCAGATTTTACTTAGTTTTATGAAAATAAATAAAATTACAATGAATACATGATTATGACTATGAGACTATGTGACAATGTGACAATATGACTATGTGACTTCGTGACTTCGTGACTTCGTGACTTGGTGACTTTGTGACTTTGTGACTTCGTGACTTTGGGACTTTGGGACTTTGTGACTTCGTGACTATGATTATTCATAAGTTGCACTAAGCTATTTTCTCATAGAGGGTGATAAAAAGTAGAGTGTCCACCTCGGGAGCAACACTATTTTAAGCTCGAGTGAAGTACTTTGAATCCCTCGCTACGCTTAGGATTCTACTTTAGAATCCTTCGCTCCGCTCTGGATTCAAAAAACACTCTCGCCATAATAATAGTTGTTTGCTCCCTTGGTAAACAATCTACTATTAAATACCTATTAAAATTTTGACATTGTTATCAATCAATAATAAATTCTATTATTTTATTTTAATTTAATATGCCTAATTGCACCCAACATTCGATATTGATTATTCGATTTCAATACCGAACAATGCCGGTATTGATTTCCTTCAATCCCGGTATTGAAATACCGAAAAAATCTTCCGGGATCCCGGTATTTCGGTATTACGGGATTCCGGTATTCATGCCCTAATTCGTACCCATCCTATACCTACTTACTTAGCCTATCGTAGATCTAGTAGATATTACATCAAGGCTAGACCACTTCTTACTAGAACCCTAGGTGGGTTCTACAGTACATTCGTACTGTTCCCAAGTTTATACCTTAGTTGAACTTTAGTTTTTAAGTAAGTATACGATAGGATCCAGTTTCAAATCCAGTCGTGCACCAATGGATATTTCCTATCGAAAAATTTATGTGCGCAATGTCAGTGGTTTTAAACGTTGAACGAAAACATCGTGAGGAAACCAGTAAGTATTCTAACAGCGGCGATGGGCTTGCTACCTGTCACGTATGGTATACCAACTACTGCAAATTGAGGGTATGTAGGTAGGTATGTACCTATATTTTTCATTATACCAAATGTCATGTTTGGATGTACCTACGTCTGACTACCTCCCCTAAACGTTCTAAAAAAATCATGAGTTTTAGGTAAGTACCAACCTCATCATCATCATCATCATCATCAACCTATGTTCGTCCACTGCTGGACGTAGGTCTCTCCCAAGACGTGCCACTGAGCCCGGTCTTCGGCTCTTCTCATCCAATGTTTGCCAGCTACATTTCGCAGATCGTCGCCCCACCTCGTCGGAGGGCGTCCTACACTACGCTTACCTAAACGCGGTCTCCACTCAAGTATTCGTTTGCTCCAACGATTGTCGGTTCTACGGCAAACATGGCCGGCCCACTGCCATTTCAGCTTGCTAATCCTTTGAGCTATGTCGACTACTTTAGTTCTCTGTCGGATAACCTCGTTTCGAATTCTATCCTTCAGAGAGACTCCGAGCATAGCCCTCTCCATAGCTCGCTGAGCGACCTTCAGCTTGTGGACCGACCCTACTGTTAGTGTCCACGTTTCGGCAGCATAGGTCATAACAGGTAGGACGCACTGGTTGAAGACTTTCGTCTTCAAACATTGAGGGATGGGCGACGAGAAGATCTGACGGAGTTTCCCAAACGCAGCCCAGCCCAGCTGAATTCTCCGGTTTAGCTCTCTCTCAAAGTTGTGTCTACCCAACCGCAGGGTCTGCCCGAGGTAGACATACTCCTGCACAACTTCGAGAGGCATTCCAGCGACAGTGATCGGCTCTGGGGTGATGCGATCATTAATCATGATCTTAGTTTTGTCCAAGTTCATACCCAGGCCGATCCGTCGTGAGGCTGCCGCTAGGCTGCCAACCTACTTGGTACTAAAAGATCTGAGGGGATATCTACGAGGGGAGGGGGGGCAGTGAACCTGTTTCAGTTTGGTATGATGTAGGTAGAAAACAAGAGCGATATGATTCCAATCGTCATAAGTAGGTAGGTAAGCACTAGGGTTGCCACCCGTACTTTATAATAAAGTATTGTACTTTATTTCAGGTAATTGTACTCTATACTTTATGAGAACAATAAAGTACACCAAAATACTTTATTTCGCATGATTTAATTTCTTTGGGATTTTGAATAGTTTAGTCGTAAGTATTTTTTCGTTAAACGACTTTAACGATTGATGCTGAATCGATTTCGCCTCTCGCCAGCGCCACATCACATAAGCACTCGTTTTTAACAATTTCTAAACACAACCTAACCTCAAATTGTACCTAAACAATTGTACTTTATTTTGATACTATGTACTTTTATTTTCTTACCTATAATAACCAATGTACTTTAACTGCAAAAAGGTGGCAACCCTAGCAAGCACAGTGACCATCAAAAGTCAATAAATATTGAAACAAAGTTTCAAGTGTTGTTTCAATGAAAGTTCGTTTTTTGATAAAGGAGCTGTTTCATAAATATTTAGACCCGTGGTCGGGCCTGTGTAGGTACAGTATAATACACCACTATTTTGTAATTATCAAAAAAAATGAACTATATGATCAGTGTCTGTAACTGATCACTTAGATGTAGCTAAAACTCAAAATAATTAATTAAAAAGAATATCCCAAAAAAAGGATGATAATTGGTTACCCTTTATCTGTACTAGCCTAATACTACTTACTACTGACCCGAGAACCATTCTTAAATGTTTGTCTCATTCGAAACGAAACGCAGCGCTCGCGCAATACTAACTATTATTTTTTCTATGGCCGGCCTCAGACAAAATAAAAAAGTAAAGACGGAGCTCCACGAACAGAAAAGTGAGGCCAGTTTTCTAAACATGTGTGCGGAGGCCGGTGTTGTCATGACAATTCAAATTACCCCAAAATTACAAAAATAACATTACTAAATAAAAAGTCTATCATGATATATAATCTAACACAACTTATCTATTTTAAGAAATAATAATAGTAAAAATCAGTCCACAAACGGGGAAGATATCGCGTTGCCGTGGGTCAAGATGACCGACAGACCAGCCATCAACGCAATGTTTGACAATTTCGTTCGTACGTGTGTGTGTGTAATTGTGTATGTACACGTCAAGGCGTAGTTTGGCCGGCCTCACTTTGCTGTTCACAGAGTTCCGTCTTTACTTTTTTATTTTGTCTGAGTATTACATTTATAAACATTTCCACTGTCCGACCTTTCATACGAACCATCAGACGAATAATTTATAAGACTTTATGTAACAATAATTTTGTAGAAAAATGAACGAGCCCAAAACGTAAAATATTATATAATTTTATATTATTAGTAATAT
Source organism: Chloroclysta siterata (assembly GCA_932294275.1). Classification (NCBI taxonomy): domain Eukaryota; kingdom Metazoa; phylum Arthropoda; class Insecta; order Lepidoptera; family Geometridae; genus Chloroclysta; species Chloroclysta siterata. Next base: position 13,549,680 of record OW028599.1, on the reverse strand, counting down.
TAGGCCAATTCAGTTGAAACTTGGTTACCATACCGAGTTAGTAGGCGGTAGTCAGAAAAAAGTCCAAACATAATTGAAAGAAGTTGAACCGTGGTTCAAACGGCTCAGAATTTCAGGGTACTACAGTACAGTGCCACCAACATATCTGGACTTTGTGGCACTGTAACTTCAAAGACTTCAAGCAACCATCGAGCAATTGCAGGATCCGCGAAGACACGACTATGTTAGCTAACTTACTTACCTACTTCTAGTTACCTTTATGAAGTGACCTTCATAAAAAGCTTGAATAATTCCACTTTTGAATATTGGCCTCATTTGGGAGGGTTTTTCAAAGTCACCATAACCTTGCGAGGCTTTGTAAAATAAAGAGTTTTATTTTTTTCCACTCATCATCAGGTCATCTGTATGTTCCATGTATAGGTATACATATACATTACAATATACATTTGTATATACATTATAATGTTTTAAATAAATCTCATCAGAACAAGCAGATGTTGATAACCCTTGTATATATGTTAAATCGTAAACATCATCTTTATCAAAGCTCGCAAGTCACGCAATATTTAGACGTGTCCTACGATGCACTGTTCATCCATCAACTTAACGTAATGTACAGACGTTATTGCGGACGACTCATTTAACTGTAATTCTACCGGCAAGCCTGAGGTGTCAAACCACACACACACGACGAAACACAAGAAACGCAGCAACGATGCTTGGCGGTAGAAATAGGCATGATGTGGCCTTGTAGTACTACCTGACGAATTGTATAAAAGAAAGACTAGGTATATGTAAATAAGTCCTTCTGCAACTTATAACCTAGTTTTTAAGTAATTTATGTACCAAGTATCTAACTTTATTTATGTATGTATGGTCGGTAGTAATAGATCGAAATTACTATCCTATCCTACCTATTTACGAAAGCATTAATTTTTTTATTCTAATAATATTGTGTAAAGTTTCTAATCGGGAAAAATCCTTCAAAAATTATGTTAGTAATCATTGCTACCGCGTGAGTGAAGCCACGGGCAGACGAAATAATCATCAAGTAAATTTAGTTCAACTTTGTAAAATGAACCTTCTTCAATAAAAGAACAACAATAAAAATTTTGATGCAAATTATTTACCACCGTATTGTTACATTTTCTATTAATATCACATTTTATTATTATTCTGTGGCGTTCCTAATCGGAAAATATTCCTTCAAAAATTATGTAAGCAATCATTGCTACCGCGTGAGAGAATCCACGGGCAGCCGAAAAAACCCTCAAGTAAATTTAGTTAACTTTGTAAAATGAACCTTATTTATAATGTACACAACCTTTTTATTCAATAAAAGATACAACAGAAAATCTTGATGCAAATTGGTACCACCGTATTAATAAATAATTAAAATAATGTGGTAAATAATTTGCATCAAGATTTTCTGTTGTTCAATTCATCCTTACTTCATAAGTCATTCGCCTGCGCAGATATTACTTCAAACGATTCAACGGTTCGAGTACGTAACAAACCAATGAATCAAAATAAATATTCTACTCAAACGGTTCAGGGTTCTATTTATCATAAAACCAATCTTTGAACCGTTTGAGTTGTGTTTCACAATTTTGAGTAGACCCTGAGAACCGCTCCACAGATGAGCGGCTCCAAAAATGCAGCATTGAAAATTAGATCTTATTATCTAGACGTAAAAATTCAAATTCATTTGGCAAAATTTTTGATCTGGATATCTTTTTTGTAATATAGACCCTATCTACCTAGGAATAAAATTTATATTAGGCATGAGAGCTGTTGAGCCGCTCCAAAAGAAATAGAGCCGGTACTGACGCGCTCACTACGGTATGAGCCGCTCCAGACGCGTACGTCTGACTCCTTCTACCCACGGCTAGCTCTGTATCACATTTATGTGTAGACCTGAAAACAGCTCCACAGATCATGAGTGACAAAATAGTAGTTTTGGAAATTCGATCTTATTTTCTAGAGAAACAATTAAAATTCATTTAGTAAATTAATTGATTAAGATTTTCTAAAATAGACCCTATCTATATAGGAATAAAATGGCTGGCATGGCAGGGAGAATGTGAGTGGAGTGGGAGTTGAGTCATTGCGAAAGGGATAGTTCTGATATTGACATACCTACTCACTGCGATGCAAACAAGGTGCCTACAAAATATCACGAACACCTTATTTGGACTTGCCTCTGTCTACCCCTTACTATCTATGGTATGGTATGGTATACCTAGAACATCCTCTAAATATTTCTGTTGAAATTTTGCAAGTGAGAAGTTGTTTGATTTATAGGTAGGTAGGTACTTACTACAGCTTACTACCAATAAATTTTTCAAATAAAAACTGTCAACCTTCCTCCCAAATTTCATGCAGATTGGATCAATGGTTCAAAAGTTATGCTTAGACAAACTTAAAATTCCAAATTACCTACCCAAGTTGTCATGAAGATCTTTGTTTATTTCATTCACTTGCCTCTGCAGCCTCTGCAGGCTCGACTTGAGCATAAGTATGACGCTGAACTGAGGATTAATGCTGTGAAGGTAGCAATGATCCTAAATCCATATCACATTTAATGGTCCACTGTACCCCTATGCCCTGAGCAATCTATAAGATGCCACCCTGGACTACCTGAATAATATAGGTAGACCAGCCATTGACATGTCTGTCCACAAAATCAATAATGTTGATGAGATTCAAAATATTGATTAGGTATGTTTTCGGAATATTTGCAATATCTAGATTTACCTATACCTAAACATGATATATTAAAACCAATCATACTAGTGTATCAAACTCTATTACAGCATAAAACTGAGTTTTTTTTTGTTACAAAATCATCTGTGATCAGTCTTCAGACTATGAGCAGGTTTGTGGTGGGTCGTTTGTCTTTTAGAAGGTGCACTCCAGCGAGTGCTTCTCCTTTTAAACTAATCCTAATCCATAAAACTGAGTGACAACCGATTTTGTTGTGCTAACCAATATTATTCTTATATTTTACCAATGTTTTTGTGACACAATATAAATGTTTTTTGATTTGATTATTGTCTTGTCCATTATCTCTTTGGTTTTATGGTTGCAAAGCACGCAAGCTAACAAACTACTACTACTACTGAAATACTATAGGTACCTACCTAGGTCATATTCAAAATCAACATTATACTTAAATTTATTTATTTATTAAAAATACATAAAGTAGTATATAACACAACATAGTTTCAGAGTCTGTCTTGAAATAGGTACATTAAAATTATATAGGTATGGATTTCATGTTCATGTTTAATTTACAACTTTACTACCTATTCCATAATTTCATACACCAATTTATTACCATACTATGTAGAGTAAGTAGGTATATTTAAAAGGCCAGGTCAATCGAGAAACACTACATGGTATACAAATTCAACAACAACTCTGCAACCCTCTAATAGTCCTCTGTGTAAACTCCAGTTGTAATTATTATAAGAGTGAGTGGATGCTGCATATTGGGTGCCGGACAACGGTGGCATCAAGTGTATTGGTAGCTCTCTTCACCAATTCTTCTCATAGGTACTAATTATCATGATTCCGACAAAGAACACCATTTTCTTATTTTATTAAGCTCTTGGGGCATATGTACCTACTCCTCTGTTACTACAGCGAAGAAACCTTGTTCATAAAATTATAATCAGACTTCTCTTTTCTGATTTTTCGTATTCTATTACCAGGTTCGTAGGAACTCAAAGTTGATTATCCTTACTCACTGGGCGTGTAGGCGTTTGCCATAAATAAAAGACATTTCCCCTGCAGAAATCATCCTGAATATGTATAGTTATTTTTTGCTGCTTGTTGATGTATTGATGATGAATACACCCACACTCTGCTTCGCTACAGTGCAGTCCAAAATTTTAAATTATATTTATGTTAATGCGTTCATAATGTTCCTATTTTCAGTCAATATACAACAACATTTATCGAAAGTTTAGACCTCTCGAATTTCTGTTTCTGAAAATAATCACTGCATACGGTACCTACTAGTAGCACCACTAAAAATACTAGAAACAACAAAATAAATAACTAAACAAAACATGCATTCAGGCATGTTTTGATTTGAAGAAATCCAAAAACTTCTTCTTGAATTTTATTAAAGCAAACAAAGCAAGCAGCAAGACAGTCGCACTTGAACACATCTCGCACATGAAAACGAGGCATAGCTTCGAGGTACTAAATTGGCTTCCAATTATCGTGCTGTACATTATTGTGCTGTACAATATCATGTTGTACATTAGCTGGCTGTACATTATTGACACGTGACATATTGCACATCCAGATAATGCACACCCCGATAATGTACACCCGATAAAACGAATCCAAAAAGGTACCAAAGTGGATTCCAATTATCATGCTGTACATTATCGTGCTGTACATTATCATGTCGTACAATAACCGGACTCAAATTCAGGAGTCCGGTTATTGTACGACATGATAATGTACAGCATGATATTTGGAATCCACTTTGGTACCTTTTTGGATTCGATAATAACTGGGTGTACATTATCGTGGTGTGCAATATTGTCACGTGTAGTTAATGTGCATCCAGTTAAAATACAGCATGATAATGTACAGCACGTTAATGTACAGCATGATAATTGGAAGCCACTTTGGTACCGTAAAAAATAATTTCGGACACTTCGGCGGCCGCTGCCGCGGCGCTCGCTTTGCTCGCCTCGTGAATAATTTATTTGTTACAACATAACCTAACCAATCCGACTCGACAGTACTAAAGTGGCTTCCAATTTTCATGCTGTATATTAAATGGGTGTACATTAACAACACGTGACAATATTGCACGGCATGTTATTGTACGGGATGATAATGTACACCCCGATAATTCAAACCAGTGGATACGGATTATCTGGGTGTACATTATCATGCTGTGCAATAATGTGCTGTACATTATTTGGCCGTACATTATTGGCTCCCAAATTCATATAATAAACGTCACACCAGCAGTGGTGTCGTGTCAGTGTCAGTCATCAACAATAATCAAATAAAATACATACGAAAAAGTCAATCAGGCAGGCAAGCCAGTAGGGTCAGCCCTGGTTGCAGGTAGATAAGTACCTAATAATATGCTCACTCAATAGCCCTGTTGCTGGTTCAAATTATTGTAAAAGTAGTGAAGGAAGGGTGCCAATAATGTACAACCATGGATTGTACAGCCGTGGAAAACACAGCAATTTATGTACAATTTGGTCGCGAATACCATGGCTGTGTAATCCAAGGGTGTACAAATTCAGCACACCTTTGTAAAATACAACCCGATAAAACGCAGCCAAAATTTTTATGCCAAAACTTGGGCTTTGCTTACACTCGTCAATTACTTACTCACTCATTTGTTGATCCGACTCGGATTGGTTATGTTATGTTAAAACATATAAATTACGCACGAGGCGAGCGAGCAAAGTGAGCGTGCCGCGGCAGCGGCCGCCGAAGTGCCAGAATTTTATTTTTTTCTAACATTAATCTCTGAATAATTCTCTTATTTTATATAATTTTTAATCTGTGCTACTTGCCTATACTTACTGTGTAGTGCATCTAAACAGAGCATAGGCTTTCGACCAATCACAGCATGGTCATAGAATCCATGGTCGTGCAATCCTGGCTGTACAATCCCGACTGTGCTGGGAAAGCACAGCCTGGATTTCATGTACATTTTGTACATGGAATCCGGGCCGTGTTTTCCAGGCTGTGCTTTCCGGGTTGTACATTTTCGGGCTGTGTAATACTTGGTCGTAAATTAACCGGACCCGGAACTAACATTTAAAAAATGTACGTCAAATTTCGCAAAAGATGAAAAGAGCTATACTCCAGAGCTAGAAAAAAAAAAGCCGCTTTGTTTGATGTTTGTTTTGATTTGTTTTTTCATTTGTTTGTTGACTTTGTTGGTAGTTCCCGTAGGATTTAAGTGCTCTGTGATGTAGTTGATTGTAGCTTTGTACTTCCAGATACCTAATAATACAAATTAAATCAATTTTTAAGATTGTTTTACTACAATGAGCTTGAAACGTACGTCTCAGCTTTCGAATAGCCACAATGCATCAAAAATGATAAAAACTGTGGATACGAATAACTATCTTCACAAGACTCTGAAAGATAGCGGCCTCATCCTCAATCATCCTCCGGAAAAATGCAAAGCTTCACTAAAATGTATTGAATTAACACGTAATATAAAAAAAAATCTCGAGAAACATTTTGAATATCCTCGCAACTTAACAGAGTTTTATTCGATTTTTGTGAAAGAGTGTGACAATTTGGATATATTCAAGCAATACCTGTTCCCTAATATTGTAAGAGTATCTGATGAAAGTACTGAGGAGCATCCGGTCAGCGACAGTGTAATGAAAATATTGCTTAGCATTCCAATCATACAGAACAAGATGATGGATTATGTATTTGAGAGAGCTATAGATTTAGCAGCTCAGTCTAAGTGTGGACCTTGGATTCAAATGATCCTGAAATGTTTTTCTACCCTAGACAACATAATAGATAGCGAAAAACTTTTCACAAATCTGATCAATTTACTGGATATAACATCTGAAAAAATGGTTCGACATGAAATAATAACAGCTATACCTGATATTATTGGAGACCAAGAACATCACAATATTGCAGCAGAAATGAGTCGGGTCCTGAGTGAAGATCATGACCTTGTCCCAGCTGTTTTAGATTGTCTGTCTTACCTCTGTCTATCAGAAGAGCAGTATGGACAACTGCAAAAGAAAACCTTGGACATATTGATGACTATATCAAAATGCAGCACTTTCCCACAATTCATAAAATTCCTACTTATTCCCAATCGCATGACAGACTCCTCATATATGGAAGCGGTTCAAGGGTTGAGAAATTCTCTTGGTTGGCCCACAACTGGCATAACGCCTCAAGATATAGCTTCAAGCCAAGTTCTTACAGCTGCAGCTATTAGGAACACTATGGTTTCATCTAAAATGATTGCCAATGCTTGGCTAAAAGTAATAACAAACTGCAAATTGAATACAGATCACAAACCAATAGATCTTATCATACTGTTGATATTGTTTTCAACTTCAGAAGAAAAGCAGAATCAAGTGGAGAATCTTATTCGAAAACAGATTAAAATGGAAATATTGAGAGAAAGTTTGTTAGATGAAGCATTTGAGAAATTCAAGCCTATACTGAAGGATTACTTGAAAAACTTAATTGAACTAGCTAATTCATTACTGAAAACCAAAGTAGACCCAGAAGTGGAATCATTTGCTGCACACTTGTACACTCTCATGTTCTCAGAATTAGATGACTGTTGCCAGACTATTGTTGCAGAGTTGCTCCAGTTGAGTTTAGATTCAAAACAATGTGTTATGAATGTACTAATTATACTCAACAATGTTGCCACGAAAGACATGTCTTTACTAAAACCTCAAAGTATTCAGATGCTGACACTACTGGACAGGACAAACGACATGCCTCTACATGATGTAAGAGCTGTTATGAACTTGTTATGTGGTCTAGCTTATAGCTATGAGAATTCCGTAATAAGAGATGATCTACACATGATTATAAGAAAGCAGCTGAGTAGTTCAGACTTGAAAATTAAAGTCCAAGGAATACTGGCTGGAATTCACGCTGTCAAATATCTCATGACTAACATTGATGATGATGAGACTAGAGATATGCCAGATGACATAAGCTATGGATCTGTGACATATCTAGCTGAAGGTGACCTGCGTGAAGCTGCTCAGATCATAGAACTTGTAAGTCGCAGTACTAAGCAATGTCCTGATATGGTTGCCTTTTTCTATGATGAATTATCTAAAATTATATCAAGTGCCACACACATCAATAAGAATTTCCTGTCATGGCTAACCGATGCAGTTACAAATGATCTGCAACAAAATTTCGTAGTTGATACAATAGAGCAGGATCAGATTGGAGATTTGAAGCTGTGCATGAAATTTTGCCTGAATGCTGATAGTGAGATGGATGAAATAATAGCCATAAATGTTGCTGGCTTAGCTTTGCAGCCAATGAGGGAAATATGTGTTGCTATACTCTCCCCTTTGTTTCAACTAGTACAAATATTACACAGCAAACAACAAGACAACAACTTATCAAGTATTGATGCATTGTTGGGATGTGCAATAGTAATGCCCAAGTTTGATGTTGATTTAGTTGAAGACATGGATCAAGATAATGTGAGTAAGATTTTGGACTGTCTGGTACACTGTGTCAATTGGTTTAGAGAACTACTCAATGCCTTTTCAACCCAAGATGATGAATCACTGCAAAGTAAAATTTTGAGGAGAGTCATTCAAATAGAAGAATTAGAGCTAGTTATTTTTGAGATTCTGATGAGAAGCAAAATATCTTACAAACCCCCTGTCACAACTTTTGATATCAACATATACACTGGAGAACTGATTGAAAAGGCTCACAAAGTTTCAATTACCAAACAAAAACAGACGAAAAATGCCCCTGACGATACAGTCCAGCTTGAAACAGCTAGAACTCAAACAACACAGAATAATGTTGCTAAAAACAAACAAGATGTTGTCCTGAACATAAAGTTTAGACAACTGAATTTAAATCTTCTGCATTTGTTTAAGTTAAACATGACTTTAGAAAACGAATCAGAAACGGAACTTACTCCAAAAACATTAAAGTTTATTTTAAAATGTGTTACCAATAATTTCGAAAACATTTTAATATCAAAGATAAAGAGAAAGACTTTTCTCTCGAAGAGTGAAGATATTGCGTACGATCCTGTAAAAGCTGAAGAAACTGCTAAGGCTATTGGTGAAATATTGCCAAAATTAATGGACCATTTACTCCAAGTTACTAATCACATTGAACATCATATAAACCCGAATACTCAGAGTGAAAGTGAAATTATATACACTGCTGAAACAGTAGAATACTTAACCTGTCTAGAAAATATTTACAAGATGTTAACAATTTTTTTCAAATGGATAGGATTCAGGAACCACCATAATGCCCTACTTAAGACTTCACTTAGAACTGTGGCTAACTCAGACAGTGCTATCATATCACTAAAGGATCTGCTACTAGCTGTTGCTAAGAGATTTGATGACCATGAGAAGTATTGCATTCTTCTTTCTACAGCCGTTGCCCTGATTGAACTTGTAAAAGCTATCCAAAATCACTCAGATAATAAAATTATCCTCAAGATATTGAAGAAAATGGCTCTAAAGTTTTTGTCTCGGCAATGGAAGACCCTCGATGGAATACCAGAGAAGGGGCTACAGTTCAACCAAAGTGTTGATCGGCTAGCTTCAATCTATTTCGTAAACAACGAAATTCTGGCATTAAAGAATTTGTCTCTGCAGTTGACCAACGATATCAATAATTTGAAATCTCGTAACGATACGTTAAGTTCTATGAAATGCATAAACAAAAACAACTTTCCTATTCTGTACAGGAACTTGGGGACCTCGTTGTATGAAGCCACTAAAAGTTCCCTCAATAAAGGTATGACTAATTTGGAGCATCTGGGTCTTTGGAAAGATGTTGCTACAACTCTGAAATACATGTCTGACATTGCTAAAACTCTTGAAAATAGAAACAACTTGTCAGCGTTCTTCAAGAAATCGTTACCGGTTCTGAAATTATTTATGTCACAAGGAATGCCTATTCTGGAACTACAGTTCAAGCATAACACCCAAGAGGTATTGGAAATATTAAAAATTCTGCAGCAATCCACTAGGTTCCTGCAATCTCTATGCTGTCATTCGAGATTGAAGAAAGACTCTGCGCTAATGAGCAAGGTTCCTTTCATGAGACAGTTGCTTGAGACTCTTTTGTACAAAGTGAAGGCTGTTTTAGCTGCAAATAAATGCTCAGAAGCTTTTTGGATGGGAAATCTCAAAAATAAGAATATTCACGGTGAAATTATTGCGACACAACAGAGCATAGAAAGCGAAGAGTCTCTCGAGGACTGTGATGAACAACTACCTGAGGATGATGATACTAACGACAGTGACGAAGAAATGTTGGATCCAGATTCTAAAAGCGTCAGTGATATTGTCTAGCTCGTAAGTAAGACCTACCTAGGAATGAGATCCTTCGATTCATGAAAATAAAATGTGTACGCAGCAATCTCTTTGATTTGAAACTCTTTTCAAGTAGGTACCTAGGTTAGGTAGGCAGTCATCATCATCATCCATAGCCTGACTGTGTACTGCTGGGTATCGACCTTTTTTTTTGTGTGCCACTGTTGACGGTCTTTTGCTTGTCTCATCTAGCGGCCCGATTACGCTAATTTCTGGCTTTTGAGATCATCTCAATAGCCAGACTGAAAGCCATCTCGATCTAGACATCAGCGTAATCGGGCCGCACCTCTTGTCCACGATATTCGTCACATCGCATCGTCTACCCATCGACGTTGTTATCGCGGTCTATTCGGACTGGCTTTTTATGCAACTCTCATCCTGTATCGAGATCGGCTGTGATGGCCTACATGGAGGTAATCTCAGAGGCCCCTACAGAGCACCCTAGATCTCCGTAATATGGAATCTAGAGAATCCGTCCATGCTATTGTTTCCACCACCCATTTCATTAACTACTGAACGAATGTGGATGGAATATTGTGGGTTATCCCTAAGAGATTATGCTTGTATTATGCATATACACCTTCCTATTGAATCACTCTTTCTATAAAAACCCGCATCAAAATCCGTTGCGTAGTTTTAAAGATTAAGGGCCGGTTTCACCATGCTCTGTTAGATTAACAAAGGATTAAAGGGCCGTTAAATATGTCAAAATGTACGCGTTTGACAGCTAAGGTGCTTACAGAGCATGGTGAAACCGGCCCATAAGCATGCATAGGGATATAGGGACAGAGAAAGCGACTTTTTTTTAAGTATACTATGTAGTGATAAAGGAGCGCGGAAACCAGGTGGAATCAACCGTGCGTTGGAATATACAAAGGGCCTAGGGTTCTGATGTCATAGTTCATAGCCTTGCTTAAGATAGGTATTTATACACCGCAAGTGGAGCCGCTGGCAGTTGCTAAAACAACTACCTACTAAATCTTGGCAAAGAATCCATCTCTAGCTCGTGGGGCCCAGGATTCCGATGTCAATGCTTAAACTAGTGTTTTAGCTAGGTACATCATTATAGGAAAATAAAAAATCTTTATTATAAAAATTCAAAAATCTGACCAGAAAAAACATAATCTTGTTTCCATCCTTTTAGTTTGGGCAGTCGGGTTTTTTTATTATTTTTAAGATTTTATTTTTGTCGAGGCCTATATATGTAGGATTTAAGATGAGTGTTTTCGTAAGCGTTCTAAATTCTCCATAGATTGGTCATGCAGGTGGTTTTAAGGAGTAAAAGGAGCGAATGACTAAACCGGCAAGCGATCTAACTGATATAAAAGGCCCGCTTATCTACACTAATATTATAAAGAGAAAAGATTTGTATTTTTGTTGTTTTGTATGTAACGAATAGGCTCAAAAACTACTGGTCCGATTTCAAAAATTCTTTCACCATTAGAATGCTACATTATCCCTGAGTAACATAGGCTATATTATATTATCAAAAAAATCAGGGATCCTTACTAAAACTCCAATAATGTAACCCAAGGTGGAAAACAAAAAACCTTACATCGCGTGCGCTGCGAAAACTATTGATGATAGAACAAAATAATGTACTACGACTTTGCAGAACACATCATTATCTACAAAAAAAGTCGCGACAGCATATGTCTAACTATTATAGTTATGTCACAATAAGTGTTCTTTTATTATAAAATATTAATTGAAATGCCGCCGCTAGAAAAGGTTCTTTATTTGTACCTTGGTATTAATCCTTATCCAAATAAATCATTTCATAATTAAGACAGTTTCAATACCTATAGATTACTTCTTAAATTTTTCAAATCGGACATTCCATCCAAAAGATATGACGAAATTAAAAATGTTAACGGGTCCACGGGTCACGCTCAGGGTGCGATTTCACTCACTCAAGGAGAAGGACGTGCAAATGTATGAAATTAGTAGACGCGAGGCTCGAACCCACGGTCTAAGTTTATCCTAAAATGTTCAAAAAATTTATGACCACCCATGCGAAGCTGGGACAGGCCGCTAGTGTAAAATAAATAACAAAACTCTTCAAAAAATGGCTTCATCGATTTGGATGCGGGTCTTTTTAAATGATTTGTATGACTTATGAGGTTTTATGATAAGGTGCTCCGGGGTAAGACCGGACGGTTTTTTAGCAAACCATTCGTATGTTGCAAAATATTTTTTTTCTCGACTATGAAAATGTTGGCGAACTTAAAATTTAGTTAGAGCTTTGTATAAAAGACAGGTTTATAAATCGGTATATCCGATAACCCTCTAAACACAACGGTGGCCGAGTTATAGGGGATTAAAGTGATAGTAATTTTTATAAAACCACGGGAAAGATCGGACCTTGACGGGGTAACATCGGACTACATTCTAAAATCGCCTCTGTAGCTCCAAACATAAGCTACCCATAATGTAAATATCCGGTTTTATCCAATAATAAAGCATCAATATCGATTTTCGAGATACTGTTTCAATGACAAAAGTGAGAGGCAAAATATTTTTTTATTCATTCTTATAATCCGATGTTACCCCGGTTCAGAAAAAATGAAGTTTCTATGTTTCTCAAACTTTGACACCTCCACTCTAACTATGGTGCGTAGGTAGGAATACGGAGATACAAAGGTTTAGCAAGCACCTCATAGTTGGTTTTAACTAACTAACTAACCAGCTTGATCAATGAAGCAAATTAGATCTAGTTAATAAATTATTAACCATAAATTACTTATTTCTATTAAAAGTCATTTCTTTAAATCTTTTTTGAGTAGGAAGTCGCCCGCAGAGATTTTTTTTTTGTAGTTTCTAGGCATAATAATAAATATAAAATAATAAAATAAACTGAAGCAAACACACCATAGCTAAAAGTGTGCGCAAGCTAAGCGTGCATAGGATTACGTACCGTACATACAAAATTACAGCTTTTAGCTTTTATTAACAGGCAAATTAATTCACAAAATAAAAAAAAATTGAGCGACGTAGGTAGGTAAAAGTTTGAGAAACTGTTTATATTTTACAGTTGGGAAAGATCGGACAGAATTCATCCGAACTTTACCCATTCAAATTTTGATGGGGAAAGACCGGATCTCAGGCTACATACAGTTCTAGCGTGTCTAGACCACTTTAATCAGCAAACAAGTTGCCGCATTAATATGATAAGCCACAAAACTCGTAAAAAACACAGCCGTTATACCAGAATTTACGATTAAAGTTGCCGGGGGTAAGTCCGGATCCTTAAAAAATCACATTTTACGTACCTTTTCATATCCGAGTGAATGAAATGCGCGCTGATGGTCCGATCGACTGGCGGCGACTAGTGGGATGGGCCCAACAAAATGGCGTTGCTGGCAATGTTGCCAAGAATCAAAAAATACCCTACGTTATGGAGATATTCGATTTATTCGATCTTACCCCAGATCCGATCTTACCCCGGAGCACCTTACATTTTAGAATCACTCATGGCCCTAGGTCGCTAAAGTGAATGGTGACTTATAGATTGCGTTATGGTTTAGTCTTTGAGAATTTAACTATGAAAAACTATTATTTGAAATCACTATTACTCTTGATTTTTGATACGTAGTTTTTTTTTCATGTTTAAGAATATTGATCCTCCTTCCCTGCTCATTGATTTTTTTGAAACTTTGTATCCTAGGACTCTCGGGCAGTGTAGTCAAATCTTTTGATACCTCAATCATCTAAATCCAGCCGTTTGGGTGCTGCTATGTGGTATTAAAGAAAATATTGAAGGATGGATACATAGATACACGCCAAACACATAACCCGGTTGCCTTCGGCACTCGGGTAAAAAGTGTGAGTATTTCATACATTCACCAGGAATTTGGAGAATATAAGAACGTGAAAAGTAGAGGGTGAATTAAAAGACTATAATAACTTAGGTCAAGGTGGTATATTGTGTCAGTTTAGTACAATCTCTGGGGTGGACCCATAGTGGATTTCATATGCAGGGAGCGCACATTCTGCCAATGTTTCTTGAGCAGCGACACAAGGAAGTTGATGGACAGATGCACATTCTGTGCAAGCTCATCAGGAGTCATATCCACGTGGCCGACAGCGACAGACAGGCACAATACCTGAATTAAAAAAAAAACAATCATTAAGTAATGTTTACAGCCAATTATTAGAATAGATGAAAATTTCTGGTACTGTACCCCAAGTCTGAGTATTGTTTTCTGTATTGTCAGGCTGTTTTTCTTTAATTCTTTATTGAATTAAAAGATATGTACAAAGGCTAAGTTTTCTTCCCGCAAACCTTTGAGGCATAAAGGTTGTAATATGAAATGGTTGCTATGTGTACATACAATGTACATTTCCAGCAAAATGACATGGGCAATAGAGTTCCACAGATCCTTATCACATCTTCTTCTTGTAAACAGTCAATTAACCACCATGTCGGCTGGATGAGTGAGTAGGAGGCTCGAGAAGATGGGACATGGATGACCTAAAAGGCTGACAAGAAAATTTAAACACTCGCCAAGATATTTTTTATTCAGCACACTGGATAGAGGCACTGATAGATTCCATAGAAAAACGAAACTCAAGACTTGGGGTACTGGTAAAGTTCAAATATTACTGGAACCAGCAGGTTTTGAAATTAGATTTAAAGCAAGTTGCATTCTTTATTTTCAGTATAATTTCTAGAGTTGATCAACCCATGGAAAAATTCCATGATACAAAAATACCGCAAAACAACGCATTTTATTGAGAATTTATCCAATCATCTACACTCAGGCCGATGAGTCCTGGTCTTAATAATAAAATAATCATATTTAGATTGTGAGGGGTAATTATTAAGGATTCAAGGTGCCCAAAGTACCTACATACCTTTAAAAAATTTGAAATCCTTACCATATATACTATAGTTTGAATATTTGGTAGATAATAAATTATTGTGATGCCTCTGGTTTTTCAGACATCCATAGATGAGCCACTTAGGCTACTTTTGTCAGAAAAAACAATTTACCTTCTTCATCTGGAACTTGATGGTGGCCTTGACCTCGTCAATTTTCATAGTCATGGACTCCTGGTGTGATAGTAGACCAGGGAACTTGCCAGCTTTGTTCAAACCAGGCCCAAGCAGACGTGGAATCTGCTTGATGAGGGACTCTGATGCAAGGAAAGCATCATATCTGAAAATTGAACATAGTATTTTGTCAGCTTTTTATTCCTTGTACATGGGCTCTATGAAAGGTAGGATGTGATCATGTAATGATAATTTCCTCTTTCTGCAATGATTTTCAAATGCATTCAGATTTATAAAATTTCTAGAAATAAAGAAAAATATAATGTAAGTATTGGAAGTGGCATATTTTGATTATGAGGCGAAATCAGTTTTCATGAGTTCTGACAAGGTCACGCGACATGTGCGTTAAAATGTGTGCAGGGAAACGAAAATGGTTCTCAATTGTAGAAAAGTGCCAATATTGTTCAGAAGCTGGCGAATCAAATGCAACCTTTTTCTTTTTGCAACAGACAATTAATAGAACAATAATACTAAATAAAACTTGCTTAAACAATCAGATTGTTTGTTTGACAGTCATTATAGGTATATCTATCTGTGGAAGATTCTACTGCACTTACTTCTTGGCTAGCTTCTTTACAAGTTTCTTGTTCTTGTTCAATTTTTTGAGCGCCTCAGCATCCATGCATGGGACTTCTAGAGACTTAGCCTCATCACAATGCTGCTGGTCTCCCAAAATACATACTTGCATCTTAGGCCGAGGAATATACTTTAGCCTGAAAAAGAGTGAAATTTTAATTCAGGATTCTCACTGAATACTAAGATAATAAGGTTACAGAATCAGTTAGAAGGTGTTCATCAATGTTTACAGATAATACATGCAATTTGTAATCATCATTGTAAGATATTTCAAGGTCAGCATTGAAAACTGAAGAACCATACTGTACTTTCCTAGCAGAAGGGGAGGGAAATTAGTACACCATCATACAAAATACTATGTTAGTAGATGTATGGTTCCTCCCTTCAAATCCAACATTGCCATTCAACTTTCTACAAGTAAGTAATTAAAACAAAGGGTACCTCATTATGTGCCTTGACCAGCTCATCTTAACATGTCGGTAAGCCGAAGCTAACCTACCCATTATTTTAAGACTTTGGGTGAAGTCCCGTCAGATAAATCTGACTCCCTGTCCAGATTCATTTTAGTGGAACTTAGGTTCACATGCCCCACTAAAATGCTCCTTCCAGGTAAACATACTTGACGGTGCCGGAGAAACGCTTGTCCTTCTGGGGATCATAGTTCTTCAAACCAATTTGGATTTCTACAGTCTCCAAAAAGTTACGTTTCTTGTCTTTCGACGTCTGGATAACGGCATTAACACACTCGTAGAGTGTATCACGGGATACTTTAGAGCTGAAATTGAGAAGTTTATATTAAAACAAGCAAGATTGTTTTATTTTACCATGGTCTTCCCACTTCCACAACCACGTGGTACTACTTCTCACGATGAACTTTTGAAAATAAACTTCAACACATTATTTGTTATCAAAATTAATTAATGTCCTTTTCATATACAATCAAAACATTTACTGATTACAAGGATTCTCAAAGATTTTTAAAATACTTACGACATTTTCGACGAAATAACCTCCCAGCGCTACGAACGAATAATCTGAAAAGAAAGAGCACAACAGTGTTGCCGGCAGCTGAACTCAAATGACGCGAAACTTTCGCGAATCGCGGCGAAAGCAAAGCAGTGCTGCCATGCCTTGGCCAGGCCGGCCGCATAGGCATACGCTCGATTTCCGAATTAGGTTTTCAGATCAGGAATTCAGATTCGGAATTCCGTGAGACTAGCGCAAATGTCCGGTTTTTATATTCGGATTTTTTTACGATCATTACGTATCGAGTGAAAGCACTTACACACGCGTAATCATGGAAGACGATGACTAATTGATTGCTATTGCAATTTATAGAAAATAATTTACATGATTGCTATCGATAATAGTGCTAGGTGCTGAACGTTAGATTTCAGAGACTTATGAAAGATAGTGCTAGATCTAGCACCAAAAGGGCTGAGTTGGCAAGCAAAGAATTTTGTTACATTGTTTTTATTTGTCGCCCCGTTCAGCTAAAATCTTAAGACCATACTACCACGTCCTACATTGTATCAGTCGCAAGCAGTCTGACTCTGTTCGGTCTGACTGGCTGAGCCAACCTTCACGAATTTTATTTTTGCCTATATTTCGCGAATTATGTGAAACTCGTCTTTGTAAATAAATACAAATCAACCGTCTATTTGAAATATATTATGTATGAAAATTGCAAGTCGCTAAGTGCACAAAAAAGGGAGAAAACAAAATATTTTTTATAATACTTTAGCAGTTTGTTTTGCCAACGAAATATATTATATAAATTTACGTATCGAATTGAGAAAATATTAATATTAATCTAGAAGGATCTCTGAGATTTTGCGTTTCTAAGTTTTTTTTAGTTTTCTATGAAAATAGGGTTGTCACAAAAATGTTCACAATTTAGCTGGTTACTAACAATAGACCGACCACCAAGAGTCTCGAAGAAGTTAAATATAAGATATATGAGTAAGGCAAGACGTGCATATAGAATATTACAGGTCTAACTCTAAATTACTACTATTATTACTATTACTATTAGCCTATAGTGTCCCATTGTTGGGCAAAGGCCTCCCCCCATTTCCGCCAGTCACTACGATCATGAGCCTTCATCCTCCAGTCCCTCTCATAGGCGTCCAACTCGTCCCGCCATCTCATGCGCGGTCTGCCACGACGCCGCCTCGCCGTGTCAGGACACCACTCGGTAGTGGTTTTGGCCCACAGGTCATCCGGCATGCGACAGATGTGACCGGCCCAGTCCCACTTTAGGCTAGCGGCTTTATGTCCCACGTCGGTAATTTTAGTTTTGGAGCGCAGAATGGTGTTTCGGACGCGATCTGTTCGTTGGATTCCCAGAATGCTGCGCTCCATTGCCCGTTGGCAAACCTTGAGTTTGGATTTCTGAATATTTGTCAAAGACCAAGTCTGCGAGCCATATGATAGAACGGGAAGAATGCACATGTCCATGAGTTTACGTTTGAGTTTCATTGGAAGGTTGCCCTTCAGTAGTTCCTTCATCGACCAGTAGGTCCTCCAGGAGAACGCCTGGAGAGAGAGAACTCTAAATTAAAATTTAAAAATTCAATATTTCCGAAGTCCTGGGTTTGTCGCGTCTGGTTTTTTGTGTGGTAGTACCTTAAAATGTAATTAACAAATTGGCGATAAAATAAACTGCTAATATGTACAGATTTACCAGAAAAAAAAATGAAATCAAGAGATAAAGTTAATTGACACTTAAAAAAGCCTGAGCTTCTAGTGGTTTTCTATCAACAAAAAACATTAACAGGAAGGGATATAATCCGTTTCTATGGTTTTAATAGATTTTTCTCGATTTTCAAGAGAGTTGCCTGAAGAGTGAACATTCTAAAAGTCCTGACGTCTAGGAGGTGAGTGGAAAAAGGGGGACGAAGATGAGGATGAGACCTTCCAACACTAAGATAAGAAAACGTAATTGGAATATTTCATCATCATCATCATCAGCCCAAAGAAGTCCACTGCTGGACATAGGCCTCCCCTATAAATTCCCAGGAAGAACGATTCCGAGCCCTCTCCATCCACCGACTTCCCGCGATCCTGACAATGTCGTCAGTCGATGGGTAGGAGGGCGTCCCACGCTTCGTTTTCCTGTTCGTGGTCGCCATTCGAGAACCTTTATTCCCCAACGGTTATCAGTCCTTCGAGCTATATGACCTGCCCATTGCCACTTCAACTTGCTGATTCTGCGAGCTATGTCGGCTACTTTGGTTCTCCTACGGATTTCCTCATTTTTGATTCTATCCCGTAGTGAAACTCCCAGCATAGCTCTCTCCATAGCCCGCTGAGCGACTTTGAGCTTGTTGATGAGGCCAATAGTAAGCGACCACGTCTCAGTTCCGTACGTCATCACTGGCAACACACACTGGTTGAAGACTTTCGTCTTGAGGCTCTGCGGTATCTGTGACGAGAAGATGTGGCGTAACTTCCCGAACGCTGCCCATCCGAGTTGGATTCGTCGGCTGACCTCTTTATCGAAGTTGGACCTACCTAGTTGGATCGTCTGACCCAGATACACATAGTGGTCTACAACTTCGATGATATCGCTCCCAACATGTACCGTCACGGGTGCGACATGAGCATTAGACATGATTTTCGTCTTGCTCATGTTCATCTTAAGACCCACCTGTTGGGAGACAATATCGAGGTCTCTGAGCATCGTGCCTAGATCTTCCAGCGATTCCGCCATTATGACTATATCGTCGGCAAATCGAAGGTGAGTGATGTATTCGCCATTGATGTTGATGCCGGAAGTTGTTGATCGGAATATTTATACATATATTATTATTTTATAAATTTCTGAAGCGTGTAGTTCATAAACGTTAGAAATTCGGAATGTGTATATAGAGTTAAAGTTGTAGAACTTAGTTTCAACTTGGGCGATTTGGCATTTTATGTATGTATGCATGTTTGTCTGGCGATAACTTTAGAACCGTTGATCCGATCTGCATGAAATTTGATATGTCGATAGCTTGTACTTGAGAAATTTACTGGTAAGTATATGAGTAAAATCGGATGAAGGGTTTTTGAGATATGGGGTTTTTTAAGGGGGCAAAAATAAAAAAACTTACATAAAAAAATCAAGTTACATGTCATATGAAAGGACTTTGTTTGGACATCCCAAAACATTTTTTACTTTTTCTTTTGGGACGCTCGGTTTTTGAGATAAAATAATAAAAGTTAAATTAAGATAACCAGCGATCCAAGAGCTCCCATCTCTAAGAGTTTCGTTGACATCAAGGTTTTTCTACTGGTCGGCCAGTTCCTTTGCTTTTTCTTAATTTTTTTTCTTGAAATAAATTAAGGAGGTACTCAGTTCTCAATCTCATAAATTGGTGACGACGACCAGGTCTGATGATGGAGCCAAGGTCTGTTCAACGGAACTCTTAAATAAATAAGCCAATAGAGTTGAAACTTGGTAACCATACCAAGTTAGTAGACGGTAGTCAGAAAAAAGTCCAAAGATAATGTTTGGACTTGCCTCTGACTACTACCACAGATAAGAGAATACTAGTACAGATACCTCATCCCATACATTGAAACTGTTCCAGTCTTAACTCGGGCTGTGACTCGGGCAATTTTTCGGGATATATGAAATAGCCCGAAGCTAAACAAAATAGCCCGCATAGCCGCTAGATGTCGCGAAGTTGCGTTGCGAGCAAGCGGCATCACGTAAAATGCACTTACAACCAATAGATGGCGATAAAATTAGTTCTGCCAACACGCACATACTATTATTTATTCTGTGTCCGCACGCAGTCCTTCGCCCACAATGATAGTTTTGCCAGTTTTGTTTCAAAATAAGAATCTACACAGATTATTAAGTAGTAGGTGGCCACTTGCATTTAAAAGATACATATGATAGGTATGTTGTGTTATTGTGTAGTCTACATCTATTCGTTTAAGTATTTTTTTTAAGCAAGATGTTGATGCTGCCTTATGAAATTTGTTTAAGTAGCTAGGATGTATTAGGTACCTAACTACCTACCTACTTTTTTGCTCGAACACTAGGCTGTTTTAGTTCGGAGGCACTGACTGATCGCTGTTTCAATTATGCAGGCGTTATTGGGATCTATTCGCTACAAGAAGTAACAGGGTAAAAGTTTGGGCAAACTCCCAACTTGTGCCTCAATTTAGTTTGACGAGGCAAAATCAGCAACACACTCAGTGGTCATTTCGTCGTGTCCCGTGCTTCGATCAACAATCAACCTAGGTACCTAGATAACGAGTGACTTACAAAATCAAAGCTAATATGATAAAATACTAATACATGATATACTTTTTTTACTGGTAGGTAATTTATAGACCTACTTATACACCCAGACAGAGAACAAAATTCTATTTTCATCACAAAAATGTTAGTTCTCGGTGAGGATTGAACCCACGGCCTCCGGCCCTGAAAGCAGACCTACTACCAACTGAGCTATAAAGGCTGTTAGACATACAACGAAATTAGTCTTCCAAATAATCCCCGCGCATTCTCGAGCTCCCTAGCTACTTGGCTCGTATTTAGTTTGTATGTTATGTATTTGATATAAAGTTCACTATGCTATGGACAATTTCGTTGCAAAAAGTCGCTTTCATTCCAACCCGCGGCGATGTAAATTAAGCCTGAGACAAAAGTTTTAAAACAGTTTAAAGTTCAACCTAATCACAACCATAGCTCCTTGTAATAAAGTCACAAATCTTCATAATACTATCTCACACTTATGATCATTCGTCACCAAAAACGAGGAAATCTTTTCATTTAGATATGAAAAGACGTAGGTTAAATAACATTTATTGTGTAATCAACCTTAACGTGCAACAAATAAAGTACTTTTCCCCATTTTTACTTTGCAAATTAGATCGTTTCTTTTTGTTTCTTTGAATTTATAATTTTGTGACGTAGTTCATTATTTAAAAAAAAAAACCACCAGAAGAAAAGCGATAACCTATTTGACTTTGAGATGAAGTCGACCCTCTTATTAGCCGTTCAACTGATGGCCCACCTGATGGCTTCAAGCTGATGTAAAGGCGTTACATCTAATGGCCTAGCTGATGTGGAGCTGTTACCTCTTTTGAGCTACCTGTACCCCAAGTATGAGTTTTGCGTTTTTCGTTTTACGTTTTACGTTTTTGTTCCGTGTTCATTGCGGGTTTTGTATGAAGACGCGATAGGGATACCGATATGGAACTTTACAAAACCCGCAATGAGCACGGAGCAAAAACGATTCGTTTTTGTTCCGTGTTCATTGCGGGTTTTGTATGAAGCCGCGATAGGGATACTGATATGGAACTTTATGTTCTACTACTAATTTTCATCATACTTGCAACATAAAGTTCCGTGTCGTTATCTCTATCGCGTCTTCATACAAAACCCGCAATGAACACGGAACAAAATCGTAAAACGAAAAACCAAATATGGTAAGCAAAACTCATACTTGGGGTACTGGAGTCGCGCGGTTACTTCTAACCCGATAATTAGTGATCA
This sequence comes from Chloroclysta siterata, assembly GCA_932294275.1. Classification (NCBI taxonomy): domain Eukaryota; kingdom Metazoa; phylum Arthropoda; class Insecta; order Lepidoptera; family Geometridae; genus Chloroclysta; species Chloroclysta siterata. The sequence continues at coordinate 13,527,455 of OW028599.1, read as the reverse complement.
CCCCACTTGATGTTGAATGGTCACTACCTATTTGTGGAAATCCTAAAGTAGATGATGTGTTTAATAACAGAACCCGTTTTTCGTACAATATGAAAAGGAAATAATTGACAAAAGTTGGTTATAGACGTAATCTCTCAACATAAAATAGCCCACCTGATGTTGAATGGTTACCTTTCACCACCCACTCCAAGATGTTGAGCGCTTATTTCTTGGATTTGAGATACCTAGTAGTTGGCCATCGTCGATAGCCGCTGAACATCAGGTGGGTCTTCTAAAATAATTGAAGTGACACCTGATGCTGAGCGGTTATCTAAAGTAGGTAAGTCAAGTAAACTTTGTATTTACCTACCAACTATATACTTGCGTTGACGTAATAAATAATTTTCTTTCTACGGCACTACGTACGTCCGTAAAGTTTAAGGGGCTGACAACCATCAAACAACTTCTTGCTCGCACGTTTCGACATGTTGAAAGATATTAATCAATCAGTTTTTTCCTTCTAAAAAGTAAAGTAAAAGTAAGTAACTAGTTTTTGTACTAATGCAAACTTTTGAGTCGGATAACTTGTATCGATTAAAATGTTTTTTTTTTTTACTAAAATAAGCATTTACCAATTAAATAATAAACCATTTTGTGTGCAATCACATTGCACACAAAATGGTTTATTCAGATTTTTCGAAAGTGAGTTTAGTGGTTTTATATCTTTCAACATGTCGAAACATGCGAGCGAGAAGTTGTTTGATGGTTGTCAGCCCCTTAAAAAGGCATAATTTTTGGCTCAGATTTTTGTCGCTGTCTGGCCCGCGCCAGCACCAGCACTGACAGCGACAGAGTTTCACGTTAGAAGAGTGCGGCAATGTTTAGGTGAAATTATGCAAGATGAATTGCACCTTGTTGCGTCGCAGTAAGAGTCCTATTATTTATTCTGTACTAGTAGAAGTATTACAACTCTTATTTCCGTGGCTAAAAATCGAATCATGTTAATATACACCGTTTTTTTTATATTAATAATAAATAAATTATTTTTTATTTTTTACGTAGGTAGGTACGTAGTAAAATGCCTCTATAAGAAACGAAAAAATTCTATAAACGCAAATAGCGGCATCTTTTGAACTTTTGAAACCGAACCACAACGTAGTTCAAATAATTTCCGCAAGAAAAAACGTGGTCAATATTGATTATTGTAAAAACATGAAGATTTCATTATCAGCTTATTTCCTCATCTTCCTGTGCTTATGGGAGATTTTTTTACAATATAACATAAGCTATTCATGACCTTAATACTTTTTTCTGGACTAAAACAAATATCAATAATTCAATCGCAACCGGTATCGCCATCTATTGATGTTTAATTGGAACTAAAAATGCTTTGTAGGCAATGAGACACCATGCTACTACATACTCAAAGTTTTGATGGGTTCGTCGGGTCGCATCACGAGATCTCAGTTCGGGGCGAACTACTAGTTTTATAAGCTTTCATTTGGTCTCTGAACATTTTTCCTACGGCGGCGAACCGCTTTTGAGATATAGGTGAAAAACCCAAAACTGGGACCTTTGTCCCCCACTCTTTCAAAGTCTCAGTCTTTTTTAGCTACCCACCCCTTGCTATACTCTGACTACTACACCTTTGTGATAAGGAGATATGATTGCATGAGGCTGTCTTGGCTTTTCGGTGGCCTTTATGACCAGCGGAGGCTTGGATATAGGTTGGCCTCATCTTGTCTCATGAGGAGTCGGGTGTGCCCATTACCGTCAAAAAAAAAACAACAAAACTGTCAAAACAATGCAAGATGCAATGCGTCATGTCAAAGGTCATTTACAGACTGTCATGGCGGCTCTAGAAGTGTTCACTTACTAAAAAATTCGACCAGCTAAACATTTAGCTATCGCAACTTTATTTGCCTATAAATTAATGAAATTGCCCTTTTATGGAAAACTTTTTTTTTTTAAGTTTTTCTTCGTGGTGTACATAGACCCAACCCAAAATGAAACATGTCCTTTATCACACACCCAGATACACCGAACGTCTGTGGTTCTGTTTTGGCACTGACATTCCAATTTGCTTATTTGGATTCAAATATATTTTAAAATAACGATGCATATTTATTGTTTTTGCGAACTTTGTCAAGAATCAACGAATTCGGAGATGCGGGTTGGGGGTATCTTGGATTTGTTTTATACCAACTTGTAGTCAAAAGTGCTGGGTCGTGCTGCCACCAGCCACACTGAAACATGTAACAGACTCATTTTTCGTACTGAGTTATACCATAAACGGGCCAGACACAAAAATACAATTTCATTTAAATAACTTAGCAATATAAAAATTCCGTAAAACACAACCTCTTTAACACAGTCGCGGAACTTCAGCACTCCATATCCTCCTCCGCATCCACCTCCACTAGGATGGGCCTTCGATACATATAGGTACAACTGAAAAACTACCAACCTCAACTGATGTTGTGGGTGGCAGTCTAAACATATCACAAGGTCCAACTGGCTTGATGACACCTTTGCGTTTCATCTTGATTGGGCGTTTTTCCATTACCCGGCCCGGCACCGGCACCGGCGCCGGCGCCGGCGCCGTGCCGTTGCCGGGGAAGCAAAAATGTATGAAAATGTATGGCTCGCTTTTTTACTTACCGGCGCCGGCGCCGACCCGGCATTGAGTCCTGCCGGCGCCGTCGCCGTCGCCGGGGTAGCAAGCTTCCCACCGGTGCCGGCCCGGCAAAATTGCATGTGTATTGCATATTTATATGAATTGTAGCCGTGTGAGTGTGTAAGTGCGCGGGGCGGGTAGGAGGGCGCGGAGCGGAGGGACTCGTATTTGGTTTTTGGTTCGCTTACAGTGCGTACGCGTCAAGGTCATGGCGTTCAAATACGACATCGTGACTCTTATCGAGTTAGTGGAGGCCCGACCTTGTCTCTGGGACAAAACTAATGAAGCAAGTAAAAATAAAATATTACGAGAGAAATGCTGGCAGGAAGTTTTTGCGTTTCTCGAGACAGGATATGAAGAAATGTCGAAGGTAGAAAAGAAAAACACAGGTAAATTAAGTTATTGTTTTTATTAAGTTACAGCTGTGTTAATTACAATATAATTAAGGTATGGCTACTCACTAAATTTTAGATAATTGCCAAGGCAGCTGACCTGCCTCAGACATGAAATAGTTAGCAAAACACGTACGCACTCCTTTACCAGTTTAGCGGAAATATTTACTAAATAATAAGATTTATTTAACTTTAAGATGTTCGTTTATTTTACACGAAACGATTAATACAGTTACAATAGTGCAAAGTTATAATTAAGGAACCACAAACTCTTGCGGCTAATGCTAGCGACAGACTGAATAACATTTTTCAGTCGCCGAACTTTACAAGGGTCGAGTGTAAACAATAAGTATGAATGTAGCTAGGTACGTATATACGTAACACGCTACATCTACATCCCTCATAAAAAAAAATTATATAAAATTACTTGAAAATGTAAATATGAAATGACAGTAAATGACATTAAAATTCATTAGTAAATTACATCATAAAAATAAAGTAGGTAAAGTATTGAAAAATATAAGTAGGAAGGTATATGTAATTCCTAATCTAACAACTTAGTACCTATAACACAAAGTTCAATATAAGAAAAAAATTAAATGTTTTTAAAGATATAGGTAGGTACATAAGAAAGTATATTATATAAAACAAAACTTTAAATTTGTTAATAACTAAATACTTAATTAAGTTATACATAAAATTTTTGCGTACACCTGTACAGCCAGGCTAAATAACTCAAGAAGAGTGTTTTAGGATAGTTATTAGGTATATAATAATTAAGGGTAACTGCCACCTGCTATAACTACTGAAACTCCCGTTTTTGTGGCAGTGCCGAATAAAAAATAAAACTGAAGTGGTTTAAAGTTCATGGTAGTAATGACGTACGCTGTGACTGAAATTCCGGAATGCATGAGTCTATTTTTAGAACAAAGATCTTTATACGATACGACACGATTAACGCGCACTGCACTTATAATAATTTTATTCACTCTTTACACTTGAATACGTTTGTTCTCATGGTGCTGAAGTGTTGATTTGCTGTAAATAGGTAAGTACCATAGTCCCTTTGGTCTGAGTGAGTGATGACTGCTGTGCTGATGACTGCGTTCGTTGTTCGCTATCGGTAAGTATATACTTGACACACTTAAGAGTCAAATATCAAACCGTACAGTCTTCTTAACCGTGCGACCGGATCTCGTTATGACTGGTGTTGTTGTTCCCACATCAGATTTCGGCGGATCGATTAACTTCGATTGCTGAAGTGTTAGAAGTGGCGCACTTAATGGTGCTGTTGTTTCAAACGTTGTTGGACCCTGAGAAACCATTGTTTCGGGTGTCGCATTGCTAGGTGTGTAGTTTATAGCGTAAGCTGGTTTAAGCCTATCTAGCGAAATAGCGACGTTTCGAGAACCTACCTGGACTGTATAAAATTTAGGGTTCCGATTTATAACCTTATATGGCCCCTCGTATGGTGGAGTTAATGATTTCTTCACTTCTCTTCTTATAAAGACGTAATCTGCAGTTGTTAGGTCCTTGTGAATAAAAAATTTCCTATGATCAGGCTGTTTTCTTGTACTTGTTTGCATTGTGGCTAATGTCTCCATTAAATTACGGGTATACTCTGCATCATTAATTTGTGCTTCGGTTGTTACAAAAAAATCACCTGGTAGACGGATAGGCATTCCAAATGTCATTTGCGCTGGGCTAAATCCTATGTCCTCTTTTAAAGTTGATCTTAGACCTAGAAGTACCATAGGTAGCTCTCTTACCCATTGATTTGAGTTATTGCAGCGTGTCATAATGGACGCTTTAAGTGTGCGATGCATGCGCTCTACCTGTCCGTTTGCTTTAGGGTTGTATGCTGTGGTGTGGATTTTTTCTATACCGAGTCTCTTTGTTAATTGTGTAAAAAGTTGTGACTCGAATTGTCTACCTTGATCGGTTGTTATTTTTACTGGACAACCAAATCTTGAAATCCAATGTTCTACGAATTTGTTTGCTACTGTTTCGGCTGTGATATCCTTGATAGGTATGACTTCAGGCCATTTCGTAAAACGATCTATAATAGTGAGGCAATATGTGAAGTCCTCCGATGGTATCAGTGGTCCGATAATGTCAATATGTACGTGGGTAAACCGATTTGAGTTTTCAAACTCTCCTAATGGTGTTATTGTATGCCTTTGGACCTTGCATTTTTGACACTTTATGCATTTTCTCACGAACTTAGCGACGTCATTGTTCATGCCGGGCCAAAAGTAACGTTGAGCAATAAGGCGTCGTGTTGCAGTTACTCCTGCGTGTGGCTTAGTCCATGTGTAGGTACACGATAGAGCTTGTTCTCGGAATGCCGTAGGTAACGAGCTTGTGTTGTTGATTAATTCTCGTTCTGAGTAAGGCATGATATTTAGTTTTAGTTCTGTATCTTCGATTTGGCTTTTGTATAATAGCTCGTAGGCGAAGATATCAGGCAAGTGGTTATTTGTATACGGGTTTTCCCTTTGTGCAAATATAGTTGCACGTTATGTTTGGGAATCGCTTTAAACGATTCTGGTTTAGTTTTATCGGGATACCGCAATAGTAGTGTGATATTTATCTGTGGTATTGACGACTTTTATGGTAGGAAAATCGTCTTCTTAAATCACTTGCGTATTTCTATTAAGGTCGGTCAACTTATCTTTTAGTTTACTGCCGTTTATATCAACTAATATCTAGTTGGTTTTTGGCTAGGAAATCTGCTCCGATAATTGACCGTTGTAGGTAAGTACATCTGCCATAATGAAAGTCCAGCGCATTGGGCGCTTTAGGCCAAGATCTGGAGTTACTGGTATTCACTCCATATGTATATATTGGCGTTCCATTTGCAGCATATAAGTAGGTATATAATGTATCTGCCAGAATGAAAGTCCAGCGCATTGGGCGCCGTAGGCCATGACCTAGAGTTACTGTGTTCACTCAATGTGTAGGTATTGGCGATTCATTTGCAGCATAATATGTATAATAGTAAAAAATAGTGGTGGCCGTACTTTATACTGATGGTGACGGCGGTGATGAGTCTGCCGTTATGGTGACAGCGGTGATGAGTCTGTCGTTATGGTGACAGCGGTGATGAGTGATGAGTCTGTCACTAGATGGCTGCGCCTGGTCCGTCTGCGCCGTAGGAGCCGCATCGCCGCATCCTCCGGTCCAAGCTGCGTGTCGAGCTTGGTGTGAGCAGGGGTGGTAGTCATTGTAAAACTACTTTAAGGCACAAACCACTGAATTTAATTTAGTTAATAAAAATAGTCACTATCGCGTTTCGTTTATCCACTTTTACTGGTTATCACATAATACGTGAATTTAAAACCCGTAAAAATGGATCACGTCGGGTCACCAATTTAGCGGTTTATTCCCTTAATAATATGATTTATTTTATTTTAGAGGAGAGTTTTTAATTAATACGAAACGGTTATTTAAGTTACATAGTGCAAGGTTATATTTACGGAACCACAAACTCTTGCGGCTAATGCTAGCGACAGACTGAATAACATTTTTCAGTCGCCGAACTTTACAAGGGTCGAGTGTAAACAATAAGTATGAATGTAGCTAGGTACGTATATACGTAACACGCTACACCAGTTTTCTTTGTGGATATTGTTTTATTACTTGGTAAATTTATTAGTTGAGATCCACTAGTAATGACCAAATCACTTTCCCGATAACCATCTCGTTTGCGAACAATGTTATGTAACATTACCGTCGCTTTCACGATATTCTTTGAAAAGTTTCTGGAAACATTCAATGGTCTATGTAATATCCTCCATTTGTTACTTAATACACCGAACGCACATTCTACGTATCGCCGAGCTCTGTGCAATCGATAATTATATACCCGTTGCGTCACACTTAAGTTATGATTAGAGTAATCTTTAAGAATATGCTCCTCGAAGGGAAATGCAGAGTCTCCGATGAAAACGTACGGTACTTTTGTATCTAATCCTGGCAAGCGTCTCGGTTGTGGAATATTAAGATTCCCGCTTTTCATCCTTTTCCAAAATTCCGTTTTTTGTAAAATGGACGAGTCACAGTCTTTACCATAAGCGCCAATGTCGACGTACAAAAATTTGTAGTCCGCATCAACTACAGCCAGCAGAACTATAGAGTAGAAATTTTTATAGTTGTAATTCATTGATCCTGCATGGGGGAAGTTTTCAATGCGTATATGTTTCCCATCGATAGCACCGAGACACATAGGAAAATGTGCTCGTTTTTCAAATCCATTGCTGATTTCTTCCCAGTCTTTTACTGTTAACACTTTAAGATGTTCATTTCGAAAAGTAACCCATATTTCGTGGCACACGCAGTGTATAATGTTGCTCAAAGTTGTTATCCCAATTCTATAGCTGTAATACATATCGGTCATGGTGTTTCCTGATGCGAGGTACCTGAAAAAAAAAGTTGATTAAACAATTATTTTTATTACAGGTGATGTCATTATGAAAAAATGGGCGAATATAAGGGATTCTTTCGTGAAATCTCTGCGTACCAAAACTGGCCAAGGATTCCAGAAAAAATATTTACACGCAGAACAATTAAATTTTCTTTTAAAAGTTGTAGACAAAGCAGACACAGATTCAAATTTAACTGACACAGAAAATCCTTTGACGTCAAGACCGTGTTCATCAACATCAAATACACCAGATCCTCCTCCGCTTACACCTGAGCCTAATAATGAATTACCACCACCCACATTGCCGGCACGGAAGAAGAAAACAAGGGAGTCAGATGTGCTAGAAAGGGAAATCTTGGCCGAATTAAAAAAACAGGCTAATAAAGATAACAATCCTGCTCCACTTACCTCAAGGATGAATGAAAAAGAAACTATGCTGCTGTCATTTTTTCCTTACATAAAGGATATGAATGAAACAGAAATGATGGATTTGCATATGGAAATTCTAACGTCGATTCGGAATATAAAACAAAAACGAACTCTAAATTTTCGCATCATCTCGGAATCACCATCACCAGCAAGCAGTACAACTAGTTCTAAAAACGTATATCTATCCCAGCTGCCGTTTGCACCAACCTCTGTTACTCAGCCAACAGTTACCTCACAACAAGTGCTAATTGATATGAACAACCAGTATTTACCAGCTGAAGATAATGACAATGCACTATATGATAGCAGAAACCCTCTGCCTAACCCCCAGCCAACAGAAACATATACATTTTCAGAACAAAATGCAGGCGTAAATGTCTATCAAAATTTAATGAATCAGTTTCGTACTGAAGAGTAATTATAATTTTATTTATATAAAATAAGGAGTAAATTATATTGAAGATAGAAAGGATTATAGTTACATAATTGATGTTTTTTTATAAATAAATGTTTCATTTATGATTATAGTGTTTCATTTATGATGGTAGTCGTTTTTAATGACAGATAAATTCCACAAAGGTGAAAAACTTACCTCAACGTCACTACTAGCATTTCTTCCGGTGGTATTGCCATTCTAAATGAAGTATCTTTCTTCTTAATTTTCAGATACAAGTTCTCCAACAAATAGTTAAATGTTTCTTCGGTCATGCGAAAATAGTTGAAGAATTTTCTGGGGTCCTTTTTTAACTTTTCAAATAGCGTATAATATGTTCCTTCTACGTATCTGACTTTTAGTATTGGATGAATCCAAAATTCGACGTCTCTGCGTCTGCGTCTTTGGCGTCGTAGATGTAAAAGATATAACAAATATAGTCGACGGCTTGACGATACCATTGTTATTTCTAAACGTAAATTACACTTTACGTGTCATCGTGCTGAAGTCCGTGTCAGTACTGTACCACTCACCGGGCGTAAACCGGCATCGACACCGGCGCAGTGGAAAAACGAAACCCCGGCGCCGGTACCGGTGCACGGCCATGCCGGTGCCGTGCCGGTGCCGGGCTGGCTAATGGAAAAACGCCCATAAGCCTTTGCATAGATCCGTAGGCAAAACCATTTACTCTGCCAATATAGCAATCAATAACACGTATTGTGTGGAAATCTGGTCTCTGAATCTGAAACATTTGGTAGGTAGGCAGGTTGATATTTACTTACCTTCTTCTTGTGTTCAGCAAATCTAGGAAGTTAACTAAATATAATAGGTACTTTCTTCACCATAAAATTTTTCTTTGGCGTAAGCATGGTGTACCTATAGTAGGTAGGTATATTATATAGGTAGGTAAAGTGTATTTCATCAAACATAATCAACAAACCCAAATAAGTTGTTTAATAAATATTCGCTACGCTCATTCTCTAGGTCAATAACCTTCTTACAAATTCGGCTTCTTTAGGATTTGGCTAAACCTAATAATAATAATTATATAGGTACAGATTTATTAACCTTTTTCGGAAGAGTAGAAGATTGTGCAGTGGCTTGCAATACTGATAAAGCATCTTCTTTATTGGCAGGTTCATGATATTGAGCTTTTAAGACATCTTTAATATAATTTTGTGGGCCATACGTAGTAATTCCAAAAAAATCCATGGTGTTCTTTGCACTTGTAAAATTTATCTAAATTCTTTCGGATAGCCTAACTATATAGGGGTAGGTAGGGTGGGGTGGGCAGTCTACGCAACAACATAAGTGGACATCGATAAAACTTTAATTGACCGATTATTCAATTCTTGTTTGTGAAACAGATATATTTTCAAGTTTATTTATCGTGTGTTGTTTGTATCCTTGGGTAAAAGTTCGTGGTTCACCTTGTTTTGTTTTATGTTAGGTAAGTTGAAGTTTTATACCTATTGTTAGTTTTTTAATGTCATTGTTTCGACGTTTAGAGTAGCTTTTTGATTTTAATGGTATGACCTCCTCTATTCTTCCATCCTGATTTAAGTTTGACGAACCTTCAAACATGGTGAGAAAATTGAAATTATGGATAAATATAATGCATTGAAATTTTGAATACTACAGCCTTCTACAGTTTTATTTTTCGTTTTAAACCTAAGTGCGTAGCCTACCTCCTAGCCTACCTCCTAGAAGGGGTTAAACACCCGTTCAAATTGACAAAAAAACGCATAAGATGTTAGTCAGATATCAATTTCTGACTCGTCTAACTGCACCTTTACAAATACCACACTGAATAAAAGTCATTCATGGGAAAAAATCAAACGAAAGACTAGGTGGTATGGTATGATCTTGAACTTTAGCCTGCTCCGGGCGAAAAAAAAACACTCAAATTTACACAGAGAGACAGACAGAATTTTCTGCAAGGAGGCCTTAGATCAAGTATAAAATAATATATATCTCGCTCGTGAGCAAGGCCCCTGGGGCCTTATGCTCACTTCGAGCGAGTTTATCTCACGGTGGAGATGACGTCATATCTCGTTCGATAACTATTTATCGCCATTCTCACCATCTCACTCCCCAATTTTCTCATTGAAAGTTCATGCGAGACGCAACGTCAACGAGTTATTGAACGAGATATGACGTCATCTCCGTCGTGAGATAATCTCGCTCGAAGTGAGCTTATGGCCCCTGGGGCCTTATGCTCACTTCGAACGAGATTATCTCACGATGGAGATGACGTCATATCTCGTTCAATAACTTATTTCAAACTTTCTTAGGGCGTACGACTTTTTTAATGCTGTGGTACGATTGCGCCATATTTTCACCTGGCAGCCCTGACCTGACCTGACATTGACATACTTGACTGACATAGGTTGACGATTTGATGAATGTTTGTTTCAAATCAAATTGAAAATAGATAGAATAGAATTTATAGGTAATTATTTTATTTACTCATACCAATATTATTATTGTATTCTCAACTCAATTTCTCAGTTTATAGTATGTAGGTATATAATTTGTGATTGTATTGTGTACCTTCCCTTTGTTGTACGTACTGGTTTTCTCCTTATTAGTATTATAGCTATTGTTATTTTATATAAGTCCTCACTGGTACTTCCTGCCGTGCGGGTTGAGCTTTACAAATCCGGGATACTTTCTTACCCACATAGACTAAAAAAGTACCTAATAACTAATAGATTACCTACTCATAACAAGGTTGGCAATTCTACTGTACTTTAGTGAGCATTAGCATCATACCTCAAAAGGTGAAGTCATTCTTGTTGTGAATGTAAGCAGATCCAAGCTAAACCTATACAGTACCTAAGTCAAAGTAATTCTTAAATAATTCTGGAAATTTTATCATCTAGCCATAACCTAAATCAGTTATATCTGTGGGAATCAGTTAGGTATGTACTTGATTCTTTTTTGTAAATATATTTAATTTATTACTCAACGAGTGAGAACAAACTATATTCATCACCTTTTGTCCACTGCGGGGACCGAACCCACAACACTACTGAGCTGTGAGGCATGTAGCAATTGGTTCATTAAAAAGTAGTATATGTTAAGAAACATGCAATAATTTTATTGGTGTTTTTGATAACATTAGAAAGAGACAAGAGATTTTAATTAATAGATTACTGACATATGTTTTTCAGGCAGAGGAATAAAAAGAATTGATAATCTGTTAGTTTATGAATAACTCAGAAGTTATAACATGTGCCAGTACATAATAAATATATGCTGATAAAGAGTAGAACTCACAAAGAATGGCAGTAAAAATTTGCAGAATCTGCCTGGCACTAGGTGTTAAAGTTTTCAAAATGGGTAATAGTGAAGCAAAGAGTTTTATTGAGAATATTTTCCAACAGAGTGGTTATATGCAGGTTTGTAAATCAAGTAGTTAGTGTCTACTCATTTAATTTACATGAAACTATTCTAATGTATGTTAATAATTACTTTATTACCTCTACAGGACTTGGATGAAAACCACTACATCTGTTTTGAGTGCAGAGCTTTATTGGATAAATCATACAATTTCATAAGAAGGGTGCTCAAAGCACAGGAATTTCTATTTCAGGTAGCAAAGGATAATAAAATAGTAAGTATTCAGTCAGTTCCCTGTCTGTCTTTAGTTAGGTTAGTTACATATTAATTTAATTTAAGCCTTAAGCTTATAATTTAACTTTTTTTCAAATACTTATGCCATTGTATGTCGGTAGGTCTTCTTACAACAAGACCCAATGTGTCCGCTGAGAGGGGCCTGGTGACTTGTAATACAGGTTCTTACGAACCTACATCAAGCACCAGTCTTTCACAATGCAATAGCATTAAATTTAGCTTGTTGTCAACTAGTTATGGTTTTATCTCTGTATTGTGAAAGAAAATAAATGCCTTTTTACTTTCTTTTACTTTTTGTCTGATGTAATTTCCTACTTGACTACTAGGTGATACAATATTAGAATAAATAATCTTTTCAGATAACACCTTTATGTATCAAACAGATAGACAGACAAATAATAGGCCTCAATCTAGTTAAGGATTTTAAGTATATTGATGTGCTTATTACTGAAGAGAATGAAATAAAAAGAGAAGACAAATCACAGGAGTTTGAATGTAAAACGGAAGTGGATGATATTGATATGCCAGACCCATTAGAAAACTCGGTTGACTATAATATTGACGAAAAAGAAGTTGACTTTGGTATTAATTTTAAAGATATCTTGACTGATACAGAGTCAAAGTTAGATATAAAATTACCTACTAATAATTTTGATACTGAATATGAATTTGATGGAACTGCCTTTGAACAAGTTAAAGAAGAGATAATTGATGAAGGTGACCACATAGATCAAATGCAGAACAAAAAAAGAAAATATGCAAGTACTCAATCAAAAAGCTCTGGTCAACCCAAACAAATTACTAAGAAAACTGCTAAAAATCCAGGTAAAAATGTAAAAACAAAGAGATGTGTCACTAATAGTGATGATAAAAAAATTAGAAAGAGTACTAGGCTTAAAGAACAAAAAAAGGTAGAGAAACTGAAACATGAACCAGAGCCTTATGATGGATGTGTGGACCCAGGACAGCCAATACAGCAACCAGATATACCAAAGTACCCCGCTAAATGTGACCATGTATGTATGGTGAATGGCAATAATATTATCTCTAGCAATTGATAAAATTTAGCTCAATCGGTGTGTGATGTTCTGACAGCCTTCACAGCTCAGATGGTAGTAGCACTGCCTTCTGCGCTGTAGGCTGTGGGTTCGATCCCCACCGAGAACAAACATTTGTGTGATGAACATAGATGTTTGTTCTCTGTCTGGGTGTTATTATATATTATATGTATGTATTTATAAAAAAAAATCTATTTGGTTTCCATATTACAAGCTCTGGCTTAGTTTGGGCCTAGATAGTGCTGCGTGGAAAGTCCACCAATATTTATATTTATTTAGTGTCTCTGCCTTCTGCATTGTAGGTTGTTGGTTTGTTCTACATACAGGAAAATCATTTATTAAATGAACATAATATTGTGCTCACTGTGTGTTATAATTTAAGTACCTATGTATTTTCTATTTTGCAGTGCAACTATGAAGTTCCAAACAGGACAGCACACTTTCATCACTATTTGCTTGAGCATAAAGATAAAAAGTATCCTTATGCTAAACAAACTGGAAAACAATTTGTTTGTCAATTCTGTGGGCTTGTCAATAGCGTAAGTTCAATACTAGTGTATTTATTTAATAAATCCCTATAAAGCAGGGGTTCCCAAACTTATTTTGTCTACTGCCCACTTTGAGAATAAATTAGCTTTTAGCGCCCCCATTTTTTCACCTACTTAAAAACCACTATAACTAGTATACATACATAACATACATAGTATAGTATTATAGTATACATGGTAGTACACAACGGCGTTCAGGTCTCAAGTTTATTCCTCCCATTTTTTTTCTGGGTCTCTTGCCGCCCACCTTTAGGCCTGCAGCGCCCACAAGGGGGCGTTATCGGCAACTTTGGGGAAGGCTTTAAAGGGTCAAGGGTTCGTATTAAAGCAGTGACAATGAACTTGTTAACTTACTTCTAATAGAAAACACTAAATACACAGCCAAAAATGGGCATGTGAGAAATCTAATCACATACATCTGGATATCAATGGTAAGAGGAGCCTTTAGAGTGAAAGTCATAAGGTATTTATTCAATAAAATCACAAGGATCACTTAAACATATGTAATATAATACAACATTGAAGCTCCAGTGTGGTTCCAATTGAATTGAGTGAGGCGTAGGCATAACAGAAAAAGGTAGAGGCAATCAAATTCATAAGACAGCACTTGCTATGCTTCAAACTAACAGCCCAAGAGATTTGAGAGGGTTGATGGGGATTACAGCTGTAATGGGCCTGACTTTCTTTCACAGAAAAAATCGCGTCACATCGACCATGAGCTGACACACGGTACTGAGAGTAATTTCGTCTGCTCTCAGTGCCCCAAGAGCTTTGTCAACAGGCACAGGCTTCAGAAGCACACATACCGCACACATCCACTTCAAATGCTGGAATGTGATTATTGTGGAAAGAAGGTTAAGTCCAGAGAAAGCCTCATGATACACCTAAGAGTAAGTTGATTAATATTTAGGCCTGTTTACCAGCAGTATTGAACAATGACCTGGAAGGTAGTCATATCAAGGAAGCTTACGCCATCTATCGATCCACCGTCTAGCTAGTTTAGAATTAAATTACGAGGTCTACCTAACTGCGTAAAATAAGTATGCGCTGTTGCTATGATATCTACACTAATATTATAAAGAAGTAAACTTTGTATTTTTGTATGTAACGAATAGGCTCAAAAACTACTGGTCCGATTTCAAAAATTCTTTCACCATTAGAATGCTACATTATCCCTGAGTAACATAGGCTATATTATATTTTCAAAAAAATCAGGGATCCTTACTAAAACTTCAATAATGTAACCCAAGGTGGAAAACAAAAAACCTTACATCGCGTGCGCTGCGAAAACTATTGAAGATAGAACAAAATAATGTACTACGATTTTGTAGAACACGTTATCATCTACAAAAAATGTCGCGACAGCATATGTCTAACTATTATAGTTATGTCACAATAAGTGTTCTTTTATTATAAAAAAATAATTGAAATGCCTCCGCTAGAAAAGGGTCTTTATTTGTACCTTGGTATTAATCCTTATCCAAATAAATTCATAATTAAGACGGTTTCAATACCTATAGATTACTTCTTAAATTTTTCAAATCGGACATTCCATTCAAAAGATATGACGAAATTAAAAATGTTTACGGGTCCACGGGTCACGCGCGGGGTGCGATTTCACTCACTCAAGGAGAAGCGCGTGCAAATGTATGAAATAAGTAGACGCGAGGCTCGAACCCACGGTCTAAGTTTATCCTAAAATGTTCAAAAAATTTATGACCACCCATGCGAAGCTGGGACAGGTCGCTAGTTATTTATAATCAAAAAGATTTGCTTGTTTATTTTTTTAATAACTAGCAGAGCAGTGGGCGGCCATTGCTTTGCTTGCTAGGTACCTAAAAAAAAAGTATCCCTTAATATGTTATCCAAGTTAAACATGTAGGTATCACACGTAGGTATATGTAGGTATTATTAATTTATGATGTGATCGTCTTGGCAGCAGAAAGTTTAAAATAAAAAGAGGCAAAAAAAAAAAAACAATTCCCCAAGTGGTTATGCCTAGATTTTACAGAAATGAGAAATAATAAAGGGATGAAAATATTACTGAATTGAGAACCTCCTTTATTTTAAATCGGTTATGATGAGAATAATTTATTATATAATCTCGTTCTACATTTAACTGAATTAATGGAATTTAGGTATAATTTTGTACTAAATAAAATGATTCAAGTAAAATTGTATTTTGTTTCAGGCACATACAGGTGAAAGGCCATTTAAATGTCCATTCTGTGGTGCAGGGTTTGCACATAGAGGTAATATTCGTCCTCATATTCGCGCGAATCATAAAAAAAGCCTGGATGAGTCTGATATTTTAATTAGAAGAAATGGAGGAAAATCATTTTATGAGGCGACAGATATTAAAATCAAATGTGCATCAGAGATGTTTATGCATTTAAGTACTGTTATATGAACAACATACAATGATATTTAATAATAAAATAATATGTATTTATACCGAAGTTTCCCTTGTCATGTCACGTGATTGTGAGTGAAAAAATTAGTTCTCAGCAAGCTGGATAGGGGCGCTTATCGCATCTACATGCAAAACCCGCTGGAATTATCAAATACGAAATTCGAAAATAACTATTTGTCAAAACTTTGAATAGACGCAGGTTTAAAGGCTGGAGCAGACCGGATGCGTATGCGTAGACGTAAGCGTAGACGTGCACGTACCACTGAGTTGTAATGTATGGAAATGTATGAGACAGGACACACTGCTTGCGTAACGTAGACGTGCGCGTCGACGTAATGCGTAGCCCTACGCAACGCAGCTCCCAAGACACAAACAGGCTGCGTGACTTACGCCGTACCTTACGCAGAGCAGAACGGCAACGTCGCGTTGATGACGTTGTATTCAATCGCGCGCCATTTTGGACGTCACACCGAACAAATTTGAACACGCACGTACCTTTGCTGTGCGTTGCCCTACGCGCGAAATTGCAGTCAGTTGTATTTTATTACAAAAAAGTGTTTTTTTTAAACGATTTTCATACGATTCAAGTTCACGGCAAAGGTGTGTGTTTCTCTTCTTTCATTTATATGTTTCTCTACACTATGTGTTTCTCTTCTTTCATTTATATCATGGACCCATTTTCTTTTTGCACACGCAGAAGTGTTCTAGCACAATAGTAGTAATATTGCTTCTTCCTCGTCAGATGAACTACTAGGACCATATTATCCCAATCTTCGTGAGACATCGTGCACAACAGCGTCAAAAACAGTAATATGGCTGCTGCAGCCGGGCACGGGGCCTGCGTTGCGTTCTCAGCTCGATTGCGTAAGCGTAAGCGTAGACGTATGCGTAACCCGGTGTGATATTGGGTTACGCCGTAACTACGCGGGTGACTACGACGTTGTTACGTCGTAGTCACGCATACGCATCCGGTCTGCTCCAGCCTTTAAAGTAGTAGAGCTCTTTGTGAAAAGCTCAGGGAAGTACACCACGCCTTTTTCTGCCGCAAAGCAGCGTTGCTGTGTTTCGGTTTGAAGAGTGTTGTTGCCGGTGTAATTACAAGGCACATGAGGCTTAACATCTGTATGCCTCAAGTCGATGGACGCTGGGCAGTGCATCGTAGGGCACGTTCCTATCGGGCGTGACTTACGAGGTACCTAATGCTTTGTTAGGTGATGGTTACCACTTAACATCGGTAGGGCCATTTGCTTGTTCCATCAGCTAGGTAGTTGTATAATAAAAAGGTCTTGGCCTTCAATACGTCTGCTTTAATCTATCCTATCCATGAAGGTAATAACTTAGTCTAAGATCCTACCTATATGCCCAAACCCCTTTTTTTCGTTTGTATTTTTAACAGACAGCCAGTTTTATGATTTTACGGCCACGTGACGAGAAATAACACTCGGTGTCTCCGGTCCGGACTCGTTTGGCGCCTTTCTTTTGGTTTAGCAATTCGCGAAAGGCGTTGTTTCATCAATGTATAGAGCCCGGGTTGGGTCTGTGTACAGTGTTTAAAAATACCGCTTAGCAATATAGATAGCTATCAAAGTTTTTATTCATCTTTGTTCCTTAAACGCACCAGCGTCTAATAATTTATATTCACACTGAGCGTCTATTCCGACTTTTGTTTTTCGCATAACACGATTCGCGACTACCTACTAAACAAACCCCGGAAAAACGGAAACGAAATCCCGTGTTGTCAAAAGTCGGAATCTTGTCGGAATAGAATAGACCATGGAGGAAATATATGAATCTTATAACGTAACCCATTGAATCGATTCACGATCTGGATCGCATTGACATACTCGATGGATTCAAAAACATACGGATTGATGAGTGATTGAGATGTAGCCATGGGTAACTCACTCAAAAAACATGATCTGCAGCGCATCAGCTCATTTACAGTCTCGAGCCGGAGCCGAACCGCGGTTCAAACGGCTCAGAATTTCAGGGCCAATTTATTTTCATGGTACCTTCAAAGACTCCAAGCAAGCACCGATAAGACTTGGCAAAAGGACTAGACGCCAAAACAAAAAAATACTACTATAAAAATAGTTTTGTAGAAAAATAAACGAGTCCTAAACGGAAAATAAACAGGAAAAAATCCTTGAATTTGTATGTTATAGCAATAACTAATAAATATTGCTAACAATGAACGACGGAATGAAAAAAAAATAAAGTAAAAGTTCTACTATTCAAAATGAACCTTACTTGATTAAACGATAAAACGGAAAATATTTATGCAAAATAAGACGAGCCTAGAACGCAAAATATCCTTAAATATGTATGCTAACACGCGAGCGCATCCACGGGCTATTGCTAAAACAACTCAAGTTAATAATTCAAATTCGTAACCCATACCATTTAAAAACATGCTTTTCTAAAAATAACCCTATTCCTTCAATTCATCCTAACTCCACTCACTCACCCGCGCAGATATTACTTTAAACGATTCAACTGTTCGAGTACGTATTGAACCTCTCAATGAATCAATACAAATATTTTATTCGAACGGTTCAGGGTTCTGTTTATCTTGGTTTGAACCGTTTGAGTTGTGTATCACATTTTATGAGAAGACCTGAGAACCGCTCCACAGATGAGCGGCTCCAAAAATGCAGCATTGGAAATTAGATCTTATTATCTAGACGAAACAATAAAAATTCATTTAGCAAAATTTATGATCTGGATATCTTTTTTCTAATATAGACCCTACCTACCTAGGAATAAAATATATATTAGGCTGGCATGAGAGCTTTTGAGCCGCTCCAAAAGAAATAGAGCCGGTACTGACGTACTCACGACGGTATAAGCCGCTCCAGACGCGTACGTCTGACTCCTTCTACCCACGGCTATTGAGATGGTTCATAGGTTTGTCGTAGGTAACGATTTATTTTGATAATGATGGAATACTGACATGCTCATTGATAAAATATACAAAAAATCATGACCCAGCATTCTTCTCTTCATTTCATTGAATTTTTTCATTTTATATTCTAGCTAGGCATTCGATTCGATCTGGATGAAGAAAACAGAGAAGTTAATCGATTCAAGATCGTTTAATAAGGAAGGTAACATGAAGGTAACCTAGAACTTAGAAGAACGGGCATTCCTACTCTAACTCTACCTACATCGCAACATCAAACAGACAGACAGAGTTGATTTGTTTCGTTCGTTCGATTTCTTTCTTTCATTTTGGGAAGCAAAGCAAAAACTTAGCTTTTCATTGTTTTCAGTTTCAAGGAAAAGTGAAATAAAAAGTCACAGATTTCGGTACAGGTAAGGTACCGTACGTACTACGTACCTACAAAATAAATAAAAAATCTTATTATCTCTTTAAGCATCTATCTCCTTCCATTCACAATTTTCATGATTCCGTGTAACTGTCGGCTTTTTTTCGACTCCCCATTCGCTTGAAGGCACCAGGTATCTAAAAATATAACTAAAACCGAAAACCAACGCACTCTGCCTGCTGCTTTTCATCTATTCTGTATTATAGTTGCATTTCATTGACCTCAAAATCAGGGATAATCACACACAGCAGTAACGTAGTAGTGTTCGTCTGGATTAGCAAAAATTCAAGAAGCGAAAATTCAAGGTCCATGCGTCGAACGACTTCTAAATTGACTCAAACGATTAATTCCAAGCATGGATGCGGTAAGAATAATGTTTAACTATAGCATTCCCTCCTTAAAATATGTACCTAATCAAATTCAACCAAAGCATATACATAGTACCTAGCTTATTTACACATTAACATTTTGATGACATCATTCATATTCTGTTTGAGTCACAAGTAAAACTAACTAATGTTTGCCTTGCACTCTCCTATTGAATACAAAATGTTTACTATGAACAAAGAACTACATTGTTATCACGAAGTATATTTTTTATGAAAGCTTAGCAGGTTTATAATGTATTTACACCCACTATATTTTTTGTAATATCATGATACCATAAATTTATATGTTTTCAGTTTGGTGAAGAATCAAAGCGTCAAGTTGCACCAATGTTGAGGAAATTGTTAAATTATGATGTGCAAGTCACCAAAAAAATTGTGGAACTATCATTGAGAATAACTGCATTAAGGTCTTTGCGAAACCACTCAAAATTTCTAGAGGTATTTTTTTCTGTCTTGGATTGCATTTACACTACTCATTGTTTTTTAGCATAACTACTTGTCTAGATAAGTAGTAGGTATAATATAAACAAAATAACGAGCACTGATTGTAGTTGGTTAGCTTAAATTATTAAATTTAAAAAAAGACATGGAATTGAATTGAGCAAAACACGAAAGAGTAAAATACAAAAATGGTGTTTTAATTTTCAGGTGTCCTGTCATGGGATAGTGTGGTTGGCAGGATGGTTGACTTTTATCTGGTTGTTTAATAATAAGGAACTCTATCAGTTACAAGTCAACCTCTTATTTGGTAAGATTTAGATATTAAAATATACTTTCTATTTTCTTACATACATTTTCTTAACCATCAATATAATTTCCTTCAAGATCCAAGCAGTCACATCATATTATCATTCTTTGAAAATGTTTCTTTATTTTCAGCTCTCATCCTGGACATAGTAATAATCGCCACAATTAAAGCTTTTGTCAGAAGACGTCGACCAATACCAATGAACAAACTACTATCAATCAACCCTGACAAATACTCTTTTCCATCAGGGCATGCCAGCAGATCTGTTATGATTGCATTCACATTGATCTACCTAGACCCAGTATCAATGTTATTTTTCCCTCCACTTCTGGCATGGGTGACAGCCATTTGTTTGTCCAGGGTATTATCAGAACGCCACTACATCTTGGATGTGATCTGTGGAGCTGGAATAGGAATACTTGAAGGTCTAATTATGTGTGGGATTTGGTTCTCTCAGAGTACCGCAGCTAGTATATTATCATCGTTGTCGGATGAAAAGCTGGATGGAGGAGAATTCCATGTTTAGTTATTAAGTAGGTACCTACCTACCTTAAAATATAATGTGATCACCAAATGATGTTTGAGGTTTGGTTCTCTCAGAGTACTAGATTTAAATGAACACAAGAGTATGTACCTAGGTTTATCATGAATTCATTAGCCTTCACTAAAATTAACTTCTAAAATTACTTATAAGAAAAAAATCTTTTAATAATATGTATAAAGCTTTATTTTTGCTAGTACATACATACCTAGTCAGTAAGATAATTTTGTTGAAACCTAAATAAATTAATTAAATTAAAACATGATCAGCGCCCCTAGTGGGCACGTTGAGAACATTTATTTATTTAACATGTACCTACACCTAGTTTTAACTTTATACATACGTAGCTCGTAAGTTACAAACTAGAAAAACTAACAACTTACATTTAAATAAAAATTACATAAAAAAATAAACATACGCCCGACTCAGACCAAATAAAAAAGTACTTTTTTATTTGGCCTGAGACGCCCGATCAAAACGAATCGGATGTTATATCACTTGCTATCTCTATTTAATTCGATGTAATAGCTGAAATGGCGAGTGACTGGACCTTGGTAATTTTTAGGGCCGGTTTCACTATGCTCTGTTAGATTAATAAAGGATCGAACAAGGAGGAGGTTCTCAACCCGACTGTTTTTTTTTCTATTTAAGTTTGTGTCGCGGAAATGGGTATACAATATATACAATAACCGCGCCGACTCGCGGCGCGGTTCCTCCGCCAAATATAATTGTTTTCTGATTATTTTTTTGTTTGGTAGGATATACTACTTATACTACTACTATATACTACCCCATATTTAAATTTATAAAGTTTTTGTGTTATGTTTTTAGTGTATACTTAGTCTATTTTTTTTGTTAAAAATTTATATTATTTACTTTTGGCATGCGTGTTCCGGAAACAGTAGATATTGTCTTCTTCCTACGTATTTATTGTATGTAGGTGTGTGTGCTATAAAGAATTAAAAAATGTATGTGTTTCATACTTGCACTATCCCTGTATTGAGATTTCATTATCAAGTTTTTGTATGGAAACTCGATGAGCGCCTCTATCCCTCTATCGACTATCAATTTATGTACTTGGGGTACTGGAGAGTTTGACAAACAATCCCGCTACTCCATAAATAACCGAATGAAAACATTGGTCTCTGGTATGGCTCCCGTTAGAGCACGCCCTGAATATAAAATATCATAAAATAATAGTTTTGTACTTCCGCGGTCGGACCACGGGTCGGTAGCGGGTATTCTATTCTGTTTCAAATTCTAGCGCCCAAGTCTCAATTGACTACATTAGGCTAACAGCGCGCTGCTAGCCTAATTTAGTCAATTATTATTATTAATATACACTATAATATATACACAATTATTATACACTCGAGTGTTGCTTGCTAATGTCATGTTCCTGCCACGTGAATAGTCACTACCACTAGTGTTGAGTAGGACATACATGAGGCACCTCTTTTGAGGCACTCATTCACTCCAAAATGTCCCGGTCCTCATGTTCAATCCTTGTACCACCTCAAAATTTTTGTCATACTCTCAGACGAAGTGCTCACTGTTTGACTGCGACGAACGAGGAAAATATAAATCTTTCATTTGAGGGAGTGAATGAACTGATGTATTGTGTGACAGAAATGAGGCTCGAATCACGTTGAAATGACATCAGTTTCTTACATAGATTTATAATACTATAGATTGCCTACGAGCGTATACCCGAGCAAGACGGACAACAAGTACATACAATTTATGGGTTGCCACATCTTACTATTTTCACCCAACCAAGCAAAAGCTATGCTGTCGCCGCGGCTCCAGTTGTTTGTTTAATTATGTTTAATTAAAGCTAGTTTCTGCAGTTTAATAGTTTATACCCTCCTCTAGGTTACGCCATTTTAATATCTTCTAAGGAATGAGCTAGAAAAAAGCCTACACAGCTCAGTTGGTAGCCTTCTGCGCCGTAGGCCGTGGGTTCAATCCTACCGAGAACAAAAATTTGTGTGATGTGATACTAGACGTTTGTTCTCTGACTGGGTGGTTGTGATTTGGCTTATTTTGGGGCTATATAGTGCTGTGTGGAGCGTCCACCAATATTTATAAAAAATAAAATAAAAAAGACAGGGCAAACTGGCACTAAGCTGGCATTTTAGACATTGACATCAGAACCCTAGGCCCCGCGAGCTAGAGTCCTGGATTTTCCTAGTGAGGGGGACAGAGCTAGCTAGTGGTGCTATTCTTCACATTCTACCACCTACCAATAGTTTAACTATGTTACTGCACCAGCTAGGTAAAATTTTTATGAATAAAAAACAATTTATTTATTTATCATTGATTTATTTATTCTACGTCCCTACTCATCAGAAACCGTAATTCAAAAGGTTAATTTATAACGCGTGCTTCAATTTTAAATTATGTAGGTATAAACAATACATCTTAACAGGAGGAAGCCAGCTTATGCTAGAGCTGACCATAAGCCTGAGCAATGCCACCACTTTGCCCTGAAGCGCGAAGTGATGGCATTATGAATACAGCTATTCTCAGAACATCACTATGAATATGTCATAAATACATTAAAATATATCACGTGTAAGTACGTATTTATTTATTAGACGATAAATATTTAATAGTTTGTACATAACAATTTCAGATGAGAATATTTTCTTAATTCACACTTTTTAAAGCAAGATTTTTGAACATACTTTTTATATCCAGAAAAAAAAGCGGAGATACCGTTTATGTTGAAATAGCCCAAAAGTTTTTTAGTCCGTAAGTTTCTTGCCTGTTCTTCTAGGCTTTGGTCGCGCGCGAGGAACTGGCGGTACATTCACCTAGTACCAATTTAAGACGTTTCAAAGAGATCCTTGTTATTGTACTGAATAAAGACCGTTTCGATTTTGATTTTGGAGCTTGGTAACCCGTAGCTTTAACCCACCAGCCCAAAGTAGTTGCATCTTTGGGAAATCTGTAAAACAAACATGTTATTAATGATACTGTACGCTCAGTAAAAGCTTTATAATGAAAATGCATTTCCGTTTCCGTCGATTTTAACCAGTTTTCGTACTTTTTACACCAAGTGCTTCCGGTCAAGTGGCGCCACCTGGCGGCCGCGCGCCATTTTGCTTCGTAAAATGTGCAGCGGCATTTTGGAATCATTGGCGTTTTGTTTTCCGTCGAAGCAACTTGTGTCTAGCAGCTATCTCTGCGACGACCGTTGCATATAAATATTTTATGTTCAAATCTTATCTTATTCTTAAAAGATGAAGAAAATTTTAATTTATTAAGTGAAGTGAAACTGTGCAAAGAGGGAAAAAACCGTGAGTACAACCCTCTTTATTTTAAATAGATGACCGTGATCAATTTTTTAACGATTTTTCGTTCGGATCACGTTCTCATAGTCAAAAAATTACCAGTTTAGGTACTTGAACGTGTATTTAGTAGGTATTATATTTTGTACAAAGTTAATTTTTCAGAAATATATTAGATATAAAAGCCTCTGCTTTCACACAGAAGCTGTATGGTACTATTACTTGCGAGCATACGTGCTCTTTTTCTAGAAACTGAAAGTCTAGAAACCTGCAGAATAAATTATATTTCTATTTTCTTTACTAACCAGTCTGTCAATACAGGTTCAGGGTGTATAACAGGTTCAGGATTCCATTTTTATTAATATGGTTAGCGGGAAATATTATAACATCATTGTTCTTGCGATGAGGTCCAAGATCACAAATTTTAATATCAAGACAGAAAGGATCTATCTGCTTTAAAATAGCCCCATAGCTGTTTGAAACAAGTGCTTAGGCTAGAAGTCTGCACATAGCTACTTCACATACTTCAGGTATTCATAGACTTTTGGAAACAAACGAAGGGGGGAAAACGTATGATACCTTATGTTAACATGCCTAAATACGACTTAAAACTAACTGCATTATACTAAACTGCATTAAACAGAAATTTAGTTTTATCTATAACAAAAATATTGCATGATGTATATACAATCTTTTTTCTTGGGCTTATCTGAGTCGTACAACTGAAGAATCACTTTTCTTGAATTTTGCTACCTACCCACTTTATTATTTTCATAAGTAATATAATATCACTTTTGATTAGTTCGCGGGTCACCAACCCAAATGTCGTAGATTATAACGAACATAGTTTGGTAAAAGGCAAAGCCCTCTTGGCCGCCCCTGCGGGGGTTAGGCGTTTTAAAAATCTATGTTCCATCAGGTGGAACTGTATAAGCTTTTAGTGAACGTGAACAAAGTTGATCCTGTCACGTTAAAAAGGCAAAGCCTTTTTGGCCGCCCCTCGCGGGGGTTAGGCGTCTGTAAATCTATGTTTCATCGCGTGAAACTGTAGCTTTTAGTGAACGTGAACAATGTTTGATCCTGTCACGTTAAAAAGGCAAAGCCTTTTTGGCCGCCCCTCGCGGGGGTTAGGCGTTTGAAAATCTATGTTTCATCGCATGAAACTGTAGCTTTTGGTGAACGTGAACAAAGTTTGATCCTGTCAAATTAAAAAGGCAAAGCCTTTTTGGCCGCCCCTCGCGGGGGTTAGGCGTTTGAAAACCTATGTTTCATCGCGTGGAACTAAATACTAGTAAAAACTATTAGTATATATGGCTTTCTCAATACGCTGGGTTCTCTCTAAGGAAATCCAATCAATCTAACAGCCACCTCTCAAGGGGGTTTAGGCGTTAGTAAAACTGTGTTCAATCACGTGTGATTGAGATGAGATTTTAGTAAACGAACTTTCTTTTCTAAATTTGTTGGTTTCTCGCAAGAGAAATCTTATCAAGCATACAGCCGCCTTTCGAGAGAGTTAGGCGTTTGCAAAACTGTTCCATTGCGTGAAAATTTGTGCGATCCTTTGTGCGATGGCCTTTCAAAGCACAAACATGCCTGTAACAAGTACATCCTCGCGGGGTGTATGTTCCTATAGCCAGTTTCCATTTAAAATCTCTCAACCCTCACTATTGTAATGATGAATGAAAATAAGAAAGTTTCATTCCATAATAGAAACTAGCGACTTTATCGTGAAAACCTAAGGCTCAGAGAAGTTTTAGATGGCTAAATAATGAAGATTAATATGGTAAGTACAGATATAAATAAATACCTCATAAAGTCAGTTATAAGCCACGTGATAAGCAAAACAGTTATTATTACTCTTCCACTCACAATGGAAGAAAATAAATTGATAAAGTTATCGTATCAAATGCCTAGCCAAGCGCCTAGCTGGCTGTAAAAATAAGTAATAACAATATGCTGAAATGTGTTTCATAATGATTTTCAATATTCTTATGAATATTATTTTAACATTACATACTTTGTAGAGTAAAACCTATCTGGTTATGGACCCAAAGCTGATAGTTCTGGCCATTTTTTACACAACACTAACCTAACTTAACCCAAACCTAACCTAGTCTAGGTGTTTGGGTACTGGTATTGCTGGCGCCAGAAATAATATTAAAAAAAAAAAAAAAAAAAAAAAAAAAAAAACCACCTAACCTAACCTAACCCAAACCTAACCTAGGTGTTTGGGTACTGGTAGTGTGTTTAACTTAAGCTTTTGAGCTTCAAGTTATATAGATGAGTTTATTTTAACGTATAATAAGTATTGTAGGTTCCAGACATAAAACCTAACCTAGGTGTTTGGGTAATGGTAGTGTATGCTTAACTTAGCTTTTGAGCTTCAAGTTATATAGTTGAGTTAATTTTTACTTTTTACGTTTATTAAGTATTACTGGCTCAGATTCAGTTTATATGTATATCAAAAATCTGTGCATCACTATGATCACTTGTTTTTGATTAGGCACACCACGACGAAGAAATTTACAGTTTAAACATTAAAAAGCAAAGCGTCGTTATTAATTTTGAGAAATCAATTATCAGTGCTCATAAAAACTTAATCCATATTATGTTCATCATTAACAAAGTTCATGAATTCCTCACTAGACTAGTCCCTACCCTACAACAGGCGTTCTAAAAGAATCGTTGCTACATTACCTAACTCTGACAGATTTCTAAAAGATGTTTTGAATATATGGTCTTGGAGTAGGTACACTCCATATTGCTCAATCCTATCAGCTGGTTACCAAAATATTTACACTAAAAAGAGATGCTGACCAGTCTGTACTGCAGTCGCTTGCCTACTAACAGAAGATATGAAATCAATTCATGTCAATCAAATGGAAATAACGTATCTTTACTACTACGATTACTACCATTCGAAATACACTTTGGCATGTGTCCAAGTTCGAAAATCAGGCCGTATTTTTATGTCACTACCATCATCCCGAGTGGCATCTATGACTAGCCTTTGTAAACATAGTGTTTATAAAGTAGGCAACTTGCGTAATCGATTTATTTGCCTCTGAAATTTCACATGCAGCCTACCTACAATTATAATTTTTGAGATTTGAGGACATTCAACCTACCTACAATTATATTATTTGCATATTTTTTGAGAACTAAGGAACCATCACTCTATTTCACGATGCGTTTAGTATTCAATAGACTATCCACTCACGTGGGTATTTCGACCACCGGTTATCCCCAATGTCGCGGCTGACCTATTTCTGTCAATGGAATATTACTCATTAATAGTTCCGCAGTAAAACTTTGACGCGCTAACCTCAATATTTGAGCTCTAGCAGCACCTTTCACATTGGAAAACCTTTCCTATCAAATTATCAACCTCTAATAAAAGAAGATTTAATTTTTGTAGTAAGCAAATGCTAGTATATTATTGAATACGGACCAATAATTATTTTTATCTTTGTTTAAACAAAAAATATAGTTTTAAATACCCTGATAACATGACTGTAGTTTGCAACCGTTATTAACTTCTTGTTTAGCACTGAAATGAAATTTTGAACACACAATTATTATTATTAGTATAATTTCTTTGTGATTTGCACTTTACAAATAATTTCATTCGATACTTTCACATAAATGCTTGGTTCTTACGTTATGATGCAGACGCTTTTCTTGGTCTCTCGTTTAGGATACTCCTAAGTCAGTAAGAGAAGAGAGTAAGTAGAGAGTCAGAGTAATCAAAGTTTCCGGTTTGAGACGTTGACAAAAAGTGGTTTCAATAAAATAAGACTAAAAAATATCACTATAGATAATATTAACAGTTGATGATTCCACATTAGATCTTGTAGGTACCTACTTAATAGTTTTGTCATTTATTTGTTCAATACTGATTGCAGTAATTATAGATGTTTGTTAACTATTATTAATTTAGTGATCATGCTAATACAA
The DNA here is from genome assembly GCA_932294275.1 of Chloroclysta siterata. Taxonomy (NCBI): domain Eukaryota; kingdom Metazoa; phylum Arthropoda; class Insecta; order Lepidoptera; family Geometridae; genus Chloroclysta; species Chloroclysta siterata. The sequence continues at coordinate 13,499,201 of OW028599.1, read as the reverse complement.
ATTCCTTCTCATTAATTATTGAATAACTTAATTATGCAACACAGCCAAATTATTTAATTTGCTTGTTACAGTAAAATAAAAGATTTTGTTAAGCGTTTTTCACGCACAGTCAATAGCAGGCTGGAGGATCAAATCGTTGTTTAGAGGGACTGCTATTACAGCACCTCTAGAGTTCGATCTATGAATCGCATTCACAAAAAATTATCTTCTTGATTAATGAATTTGATATTGAGAGGTATAAAAGACAACAATTAATATCACACATCTATTAATATCATACATCTGTTTGACGTATTAAACATCCTTACTTCGTCTGAAATAACATACTGAAGAGGTCTATTGCCAGACAATGTCCTCCACAGATTTTGTAGTCTATGGGAAAGCTTTCCCTAGTCACCATGCTTAGCAGGTAATTTATGATTACTTACGATCGCTTATTTAGTATCAGATCATAGCTAAATCTGATATAAATAAATGAATTCGGTACATTTAACCAAACGGAAGCTAGTTCCTATTCCTATATTGTACGTTATCAGTTGTATTATTGATAATATGTAATACGTTGTGATCGTAATAAATGAATCATTATTAGCAAATGATAAATAGTATACTTTCGTAAAATAAAGTTTTTATTAATATTGTACCTACACTGTAGGTTGCCATTACAGTGTTTTACCTATCTACTTATTGTGGTAAAATATTTTTAGATTCACATTGGCGCTAGAGTTACCTAACTCTTACAAGTGGCGACACCAGGCGATAACAAACAAATCCTCATTATAAAGCTTTTACTGAGCGTACAGTATCATTAATAGCAGCGTTTTACCTGAAATAAAACGCATATTAATATACTTACCTCAGTAAAAGCTTTCATTTTTATTTCTGCCTGCTGAAACTAAGCCAATGATTCCAAAATGCCGCTGCACATTTTACGAAGCAAAATGGCGCGCGGCCGCCAGGTGGCGCCACTTGACCGGAAGCACTTGGTGTAAAAAGTACGAAAACTGGTTAAAATCGACGGAAACGGAAATGCATTCTCATTATAAAGCTTTTACTGAGGTAAGTATATTAATATGCGTTTTATTTCAGGTAAAACGCTGCTATTATTAGGCATATGTAGGTATTTAATCATACGACGCGATGGTGGTCTCAGACATAAAATAACTACCAACTTCTCATATGAAAATCGTGAGGAGACTTAAATTATTAAAATGTAACGCAAAGCTAAAAAAATAAATTAAATTAAATTAAAATATATGTACCTACTACCTATACCTATATTATATTTAGGTGTCGAGCCTTCAGGCTTGACCCAATGAGATTACCCTCTTGTACATCAGCGCCATCTAGTAGTTATTAGTGTCCAACTCTATGGAACTGTCAGTTACTTCATACGTCATCGTGTCGATGGTGGTGGCAGCGCGGCGGGCGCCATCTTTATCCAGTACGCTTTTGAATTTCGGCGTCGTCAGTATTAAAAATAATTATTAAATAAAATAAAAAGTGGAAAAAAAAAAATAAAGGTAAAAGTTTTACTTTTACTAAACTAAAAAAATGCAAATCTCCCTAGTTAGTTAGGGAAAGGGTTTGCAACAAACTTGTGCATGCATGTTCCCATGTATACGGGACCGGGGATCCGCTTCACTAAACTTAGTGACGCTACCTCATCATTGTCATCTCGCAACGAATGACAGACAACCCAAGCTAACCTTATGCTACCGCTAAGGAATGCAGGCACCCGCTTATTAAGGTCTTAATCATGCAAAATCATTAGACATGCGCTCGATGCAAGTCGTATGAATCGATGCGACCGGCGACAACACGTCGTCGTATGAACGATTTCATGCGTGTCGTATGAATCGATATGACCAGTCGTGTCAAACATTTGATTCTGGACGCATCAATCGATACGACCGGTCGCATGAATCTATTCAAGTGACGCGTCAATTGTATAAAATATTAAGTTCCCCTAGCGGATTACAAATTATCAATTGTCTCTCTACTGTTACAGGCCATGGCTCCAACCCTAATGAACAATCTATGTTCCCAGCTTGTCCCCCAAGAGGACCGAGAATTCTACCAAAGAGTAATCGATATCTTGGACGATCATTACCCAAAGGACTGGAGGTCCTGGGAGGTCGAAGAATTTTCCCATGCCGACTTATTCGGACCAACTATATCACCAAAAACTGAAGCGAAACTGAGGTTCGCGATCCCGACGGTGGAGTTGGCGAGAGCTTTCACACCAGAAGACCCCTATCTTTCTGAAAAGAAATATAGGGTTATTAAAAGAAAACTGTTAGAATGGCCTTTGGGTCGTGCAGTTCTATATGCACCACATAAAGTGGCTGAAATGATGCATGGAAAATCATACGATCAGTTCATGGCCACCGTAAGGATCCTAAAACCCACACTGATATCAAGAGACATAGCCTCGGGCAGCAGAAAACGGAGATCCACATCTCACGAAAGTACAGCCTCCGCAAAAACGCCACGCACAGATACTCTGAGTGAGGGAATGCAATGTACCCTATTCGAAAAAATGATGGAGGTAATTAAGAGCCAAACCCAAGCCATTGAAAACGTTTCGGCAAAAGTCACATCTCTGACGTTAGACCGTGATGAATCTCAACCAGACCTCAATGAGTCTTTTGAATCAACTGAAGAGGGTGCTCAGCATGACGAAGAATTTCAACCACCACTACTTCGCGCCATGTCGAGCTCATTAGATTGCCCTGATGCGGAAGCTTTAACAACTCAAATAGCTGAAGCTCAAAGGAAGTTGGCGGAGATTACGAGCGCAAATAAGTCGGAACCATCAGACTGTGATTTTTCACCAAACACCGCTGAAGCAGAACCCAAACTGGCAAAAGCTGACCCTCAATTAGTTGAACAAGGCCGTAAATGCCAACGACTGGGCGATGAAGGTTGGAAAAACGTAAGATACGCAGATGTACAAAAAACCTTCCATGCTACCCCGGTTTTTGGAGCCCTGAAAGTAAACAGTGTTCTTGCGTCAAATACCCCGTCATGGACATCATTAGGGCAATTGGAGAAGACAGACTTGACCTTGGGTGCAATAACTCATGGTCTGCTGCTCCAACGCAAAACTTTTCAAGAGGCCTGTAAAAATTTGGATCCCAAAATTCGACAGGAGATTCAGGGCAAATTCAGGAAAGTTTCAGATGGACTGCTTCAGTATACATGTGGCAGAAGGGCTGAAGTCATACAGACTCGACGAGAGACTTACAAACCAGCAAACAAAGTCCTCAATGATATACTTCATGAAATCCCTCCATCGGACACACACCTCTTCTCGGAAGAGAAAATAGCTGAAGCCATGAAAGATCAAGGAGGGGCGCATAAATTTTTTCCAAAGAAAAATAATTACAAAGCAAACGGAAAGAAAACTTTTCCCACAAAAACAACAAAAGTTCCAGCAGCTCGCGATACATTAAAATTCAAAAAGCCATTTCAAGGTTCCAAGAATTTTCGATCTTCGAACAAGCAGCAACAACATGATTTCACCAGTAAAAACAAGACTGCCCAAGGTGGAGGAAAGAAATCATAAGGTCAGTCCTTTTCTCGCTGGTCAATTAAAACATAAAATTAATCTGTGGAACTCGTTAAGGGCGTCAACTACGATCACCAATATTTTAAAGGGTTACAGAATACCTTTCGTTCGAAAGCCACCTTTGACCAACTTATCCCAAGCTAGGGAAAAAATGTTTGATCCTTCAAAAACTATGTCACAGCAAATATCCGACTTACTGGAAATGGGAGCCATTTCGGTAAATAAATTTAACCGTGGCTATCTGTCACCAATATTTTTGAGAGAAAAATCAAACGGTTCTCACAGATTGATCCTTAATCTAAAAAACTTGAACTTTTATGTCTATACTCCTAAGTTTCGACTAGTAAGCTTGCGCAAGGTATCCCAAACAATACAAGAAGGAGACTACATGGTTAAAATTGACATCTCCAACGCCTATTACCACATCCCAGTGTGGGACTCACACAGAAGATATCTGTCTTTTGCTTTTGGAAATAACATTTACAATATGAACTGCTTACCATTTGGACTTTCTAGCGCTCCATCTGTCTTTAGCAAGATTTCTAATTGGGTGGCATCACTGCTAAGAGAAAAAGGAATCAGAACTATTGTTTATTTGGATGATTTCTTACTTCTAAATAAAGATGCTAATTTATTGGCACAACAAGCTCAATGGACAGTCGGGTTTTTACAAGATTTAGGCTGGCATATAAATTTAAGCAAAACTAACTTGACACCCACACCAAAAATAGAATACCTAGGGCTCTACTGGGATTCCACAGAAAATAAAAAGAGCTTACCAGACACAAAGATAACGAACATAAGAGACATAATAACACAAACATTATGCAAAAACTCGTGGAGTTGGTTAAACGCAAAACGACTGTTAGGTAAACTTAATTTTGCTTCTAACACGGTACCCTTGGGGGCTCTTCATTGCAGATCCATACAAATCGCAGCAAAACAACTCCCAGACTCACAAAGAAACAAAGTGTTTCAGTTACCAAACCTAGTGACGGAAGAGTTATCGTGGTGGTTTCAAAACGTAAACAAATCGTCGACTCTCCAAATCGCGGCACCCTCAGCATTCGTGGCAACAGATGCTTCAGACATCGGCTGGGGAGCAATAGTAAACGGCAAAAAGCTATCAGGTCACTGGAACACTTATCAAGATCCCTGGCACTCCAATCAAAAAGAATTGTGGACCTTCTTCGAAGTCTTACAAAGAGAATGCATTCAACTTCGTGGAAAGACCGTCATTTTTCAGACAGACAACCGTACGGCGGCTGCCTACATAAGAAGGCAAGGAGGAACGAAGTCTCGGAAACTACTCAATATGGCTACAAAAATTCTGAATTTGGCTCACTCGTTAGACATCAACGTTGTACCGAAGTACCTACCAGGCAAATACAATTGCCTTGCAGACAGCCTATCCAGACTAAAAACGCAGCAAGAATGGCACCTCGATGTCCAGATGCAGACCCTGATCTTCCAAAAAATGGGAACTCCAGACATAGATCTATTCGCATCGAAAGCCTCTGCTGTAGTCCCGAGGTACGTAAGCGAGGATCTAAAGGACACCACCAGCGAATACACGGACGCTTTCAGTCGACCATGGGATTACAAACTGGGTTGGATTTTTCCACCACCAGCTCTGATTCCGCAAGTTCTCCAACATATGAACATTTCCAGCGGCCACTATTTACTAATAGTACCGAATTGGGAGAAAGCTCATTGGAAACCAGTCGTGAAAAAACGAGCGCTGTGTCCCCCCCTTCGCATCAGAAACCTCAAAACCCACCTCCGGGACCTTCGAACAAACCTTCCACCTCGAGATATACAGAACCTCCGTTTGGAAGTCTGGAAGGTACGGGCTGGGCTACTGAAGTGATGGATTGGAATGAGACGGAACGCAGCGTATTACAATCAGCCTGGAGACCATCTACGCTGAGAACATACAAACCAGCCTGGGAAAGCTGGCTCCATTGGTCCAAGAACGCTGACATCTCACCGTCAACACCAGGCCCAAAAGATTTAGCTAGATACCTTATTTACCTTCATGAGGTAAGGAAATTAGCCCCGAGAACCATTCTAGTCCACAAATCGGTTGTAGCTACCTTCACGAACCCTTCGAAGGATTCTCTCAGCAGTCACCCAATTGTGAAGAAAATCATCAAAGCAATTATGTTAAAGAATCCGCCAAGTCACAGGCTCATCACATGGGATGTTGCTGATCTCCTAAAGTGGGTGTTGGAAAGGAATGTCGAAATATCCAATTTATTTCAAGTGTCTCAACATGTAGCAACACTGTTACTCTTGGCAACAGGGCGACGTATTCATGATCTAACGCTTCTGCACATTGACTCTAATCGTTGCCATATCACAAGAGATAAAATTATTATTTGGCCTGCTTTTGGATCAAAAACCGACAACGCCAAATATCGGCAGTCAGGATGGTGCCTATCCAAAAATGACGATCTAAAACTCGACCTGTGTTACTGGATACCTGTACTGATAGAAGCGACAAAATTAAGAAGAGGTGCTGATTCAACCCTGACAAATATGTTTATCACAACTAGAGGAAAAGTGAAAGCTGCGTCACGATCAATAATAGCAGGATGGTTACGACATACATTTAAGGATGCCAATATTAAATGTTCGCCGGGCAGTTTTAGATCGGCAGTTGCGACTAATAACTGGTCCAAAAAGAATTTAAATTTAGATGAAGTATTGCGCAAAGGTAACTGGCTCAGTTCTTCAACTTTCTTGAAGCACTACTTCAAGGAAATCGAACCTAGAAATACCGATTCTCGATTTTCAATGGCAGATAATTTTAGTGCAATTTAAGTACCTACTTACTTAATTCCTATCAAAAATCGTGTAAATATTGTTAATTATTGTTAAGCCAAAATGTTGAAGAGTTTTTTTTTGGAACATTATACAGTTGATTATGTACCTAACAATATACTTGTTCTTATTTTTTTCGGTTTACCGGGAACCCAAGACTAGTCAAATACCTACCTACAGGTATGATATCACAGTACGCCTAGGTGTCAGCGCCGGCAGATATCAAACATCTCATTGGGTCAAGCCTGAAGGCTCGACACCTAAATATACCCGTTTTACCCCCGAAGGGTATAAAACGGTTATTTAGGTTTCAGCCGAAAGGCTTGACCCATACTTAACATCTTGCCGGCTTTCAGCCTCGCCTCAATTAAACACGTACTGAATAAAGATGGCGCCCGCCGCGCTGCCACCACCATCGACACGATGACGTATGAAGTAACTGACAGTTCCATAGAGTTGGACACTAATAACTACTAGATGGCGCTGATGTACAAGAGGGTAATCTCATTGGGTCAAGCCTTTCGGCTGAAACCTAAATAACCGTTTTATACCCTTCGGGGGTAAAACGGGTATATTTTTTTTCATTATGTACTTAAGTCAAACAAACCTTATTTCTTTGAATAAGGTAATAATAAGTTGCGACATTGTCATTTGTTTTCTAGATTATTGTGTGTATTTGAACTTATCCTAACATATCAGAGTCGAATCCACCCTAAAGTTGTTCGTTTCCCAACATTTTTGGCAAATAGATTTTGTTTATGTTGGCAGCCCGAAAGATCGTATAACCCAGCCAAATTATGTTTCTATAGAACTGTATCGGTTTGAATAGCCATGTCATTTGTGTGGTTTATAGTAACCTATACTCAATTTTACAAAATAATTAAATTCTAGAAATCTAATATGATATGCGATAGAAAGTAAACACAACCGTTAAATGATTAATTGTGGACACTGTGCATTCTCCGTTTTATAGTTTAATTGACAAATAGAACATAAAAGTGCTACTTACCGAAGGAAGCTTAATTTTCAGTTTTCCGAGCTGTATCATTATCACAGCCTAAAATACTACAATGGACCACATTATAAACTTAACTCTACGTATACTGGGACCTAGGCACACACTATTTTCAAAGAACTTTGGCACTAAACACATGTAAACTCACAAGCACCAAGCGGTTTGTTTAGCACCAAACTTGGTGCTAAACAATCAAAGACGTATACGCAGAAAGGGACAAAACATTTATATTATATTTCTCTCACTCATAGGTATAATTTGTATTATTGCGTCTCTCTTACTCTTGGTATTATTATTTGATGCTCTATCTATTGTATTCTTGATCTAAGGTTGTAGATCATACATGTCATAGATTTAGAATCTTAGATCAAGTATACAATAGATAGAGCATCAAATAATAATACCAAGAGTAAGAGAGACGCAATAATACAAATTATACCTATGAGTGAGAGAAATATAATATAAATGTTCTGTCCCTTTCTGCGTATACGTTTTTGATTGTTTAGCACCAAGTTTGGTGCTAAACAAACCGCTTGGTGCTTGTGAGTTTACAGGTGTTTAGTGCCAAAGTTCTTTGAAAATAGTGTGTGCCTAGGTCCCAGTATACGTAGGGTTAAGTTTATAATGTGGTGCATTGTAGTATTTTAGGCTGTGATAATGATACAGCTCGGAAAACTGAAAATTAAGCTTCCTTCGGTAAGTAGCACTTTTAAGTTCTATTTGTCAATTAAACTATAAAACGGAGAATGCACAGTGTCCACAATTAATCATTTAACGGTTGTGTTTACTTTCTATCGCATATCATAGTAGATTTCTAGAATTTAATTATTTTGTAAAATTGAGTATAGGTTACTATAAACCACACAAATGACATGGCTATTCAAACCGATACAGTTCTATAGAAACATAATTTGGCTGGGTTATACGATCTTTCGGGCTGCCAACTAAAACAAAATCTATTTGCCAAAAATGTTGGGAAACGAACAACTTTAGGGTGGATTCGACTCTGATATGTTAGGATAAGTTCAAATACACACAATAATCTAGAAAAAAATGACAATGTCGCAACTTATTATTACCTTATTCAAAGAAATAAGGTTTGTTTGACTTAAGTACATAATGAAAAAAAATATAATATAGGTATAGGTAGTAGGTAGTATATTTTAATTTCATTTAATTTATTTTTTTCACTTTGCTTTACATTTTAATAATTTAAGTCTCCTCACGATTTTCATATGAGAAGTTGGTAGTTATTTTATGTCTGAGACCACCATCGCGTAGTATGATTAAATACCTACATATGCCTAATAATAACATGTTTGTTTTACAGATTTCCCAAAGATGCAACTACTTTGGGCTGGTGGGTTAAAGCTACGGGTTACCAAGCTCCAAAATCAAAATCAAAACGGTCTTTATTCAGTACAATCACAAGGATCTCTTTGAAACGTCTTAAATTGGTACTAGGTGCATGTACCGCCAGTTCCTCGCGGGCGACCAAAGCCTAGAAGAACAGGCAAGAAACTTACGGACTAAAAAACTTTTGGGCTATTTCAACATAAACGGTATCTCCGCTTTTTTTTCTGGATATGAAAAGTATGTTCAAAAATCTTGCTTTAAAAAGTGTGAATTAAGAAAATATTCTCATCTGAAATTGTTATGTACAAACTATTAAATATTTATCGTCTAATAAATAAATACGTACTTACACGTGATATATTTTAATGTATTTATGACATTCATAGTGATGTTCTGAGGATAGCTGTATTCATAATGCCACCACTTCACGCTTCAGGGCAAAGTGGTGGCATTGCTCAGGCTTATGGTCAGCTCTAGCATAAGCTGGCTTACTCCTGTTAAGATGTATTGTTTATACCTAATTAATTTAAAATTGAAGCACGCGTTATAAATTAACCTTTTGAATTACGGTTTCTGATGAGTAGGGATATAGAATAAATAAATCAATGATAAATAAATAAATTGTTTTTTATTCATAAAAATTTTACTTAGCTGGTGCAGTAACATAGTTAAACTATTGGTAGGTGGTAGAATGTGAAGAATAGCACCACTAGCTAGCTCTGTCCCCCTCACTAGGAAAATCCAGGACTCTAGCTCGCGGGGCCTAGGGTTCTGATGTCAATGTCTAAAATGCCAGCTTAGTGCCAGTTCGCCCTATTTTTTCTTTTATTTTTTATAAATATTGGTGGACGCTCCACACAGCACTATATAGCCCCAAAATAAGCCAAATCACAACCAAACAGGCAGAGAACAAACGTCTAGTATCACATCACACAAATGTTTGTTCTCGGTAGGATTGAACCCACGGCCTACGGCGCAGAAGGCTACCAACTGAGCTGTGTAGGCTTTTTTGTAGCTCATTCCTTAGAAGATATTAAAATGGCATAACCTAGAGGAGGGTACAAACTATTAAACTGCAGAAACTAGCTTTAATTAAACATAATTAAACAAACAACTGGAGCCGCGGCGACATCATAGCTTATGCTTGGTTGGGTGAAAATAGTAAGATGTGGCAACCCATAAATTGTATGTACTTGTAAATTGTATTATAAATCATACTATAGATTGCCTACGTGCGTATACCCGAGCAAGACGGACAACAAGTACATACAATTTATGGGTTGCCACATCTTACTATTTTCACCCAACCAAGCATAAGCTATGATGTCGCCGCGGCTCCAGTTGTTTGTTTAATGATGTTTAATAATTAAAGCTAGTTTCTGCAGTTTAATAGTTTGTACCCTCCTCTAGGTTACGCCATTTTAATATCTTCTAAGGAATGAGCTAGAAAAAAGCCTACACAGCTCAGTTGGTAGCCTTCTGCGCCGTAGGCCGTGGGTTCAATCCTACCGAGAACAAACATTTGTGTGATGTGATACTAGACGTTTGTTCTCTGACTGGGTGGTTGTGATTTGGCTTATTTTGGGGCTATATAGTGCTGTGTGGAGCGTCCACCAATATTTATAAAAAATAAAATAAAAAAAACAGGGCGAACTGGCACTAAGCTGGCATTTTAGACATTGACATCAGAACCCTAGGCCCCGCGAGCTAGAGTTCTGGATTTTCCTAGTGAGGGGGACAGAGCTAGCTAGTGGTGCTATTCTTCACATTCTACCACCTACCAATAGTTGAACTATGTTATGCACCAGCTAGGTAAAATTTTTATGAATAAAAAACAATTTATTTATTTATCATTGATTTATTTATTCTACATCCCTACTCATCAGAAACCGTAATTCAAAAGGTTAATTTATAACGCGTGCTTCAATTTTAAATTAAGTAGGTATAAACAATACATCTTAACAGGAGGAAGCCAGCTTATATTAGAGCTGCCCATAAGCCTGAGCAATGCCACCACTTTGCCCTGAAGCGCGAAGTGATGGCATTATGAATACAGCTATCATCAGAACATCACTATATGTCATAAATACATTAAAATATATCACGTGTAAGTACGTATTTATTTATTAGACGATAAATATTTAATAGTTTGTACATAACAATTTCAGATGAGAATATTTTCTTAATTCTCACTTTTTAAAGCAAGATTTTAGAACATACTTTTTATATCCAGAAAAAAAAGCGGAGATACCGTTTATGTTGAAATAGCCCAAAAGTTTTTTAGTCCGTAAGTTTCTTGCCTGTTCTTCTAGGCTTTGGTCGCGCGCGAGGAACTGGCGGTACATTCACCTAGTACCAATTTAAGACGTTTCAAAGAGATCCTTGTGATTGTACTGAATAAAGACCGTTTTGATTTTGATTTTGGAGCTTGGTGACCTGGAGCTTGGTAACCCGTAGCTTTAACCCACCAGCCCAAAGTAGTTGCATCTTTGGGAAATCTGTAAAACAAACATGTTATTATTAGGCATATGTAGGTATTTAATCATACTACGCGATGGTGGTCTCAGACATAAAATAACTACCAACTTCTCATATGAAAATCGTGAGGAGACTTAAATTATTAAAATGTAAAGCAAAGTGAAAAAAATAAATTAAATGAAATTAAAATATATGTACCTACTACCTATACCTATATTATATTTTTTTTCATTATGTACTTAAGTCAAACAAACCTTATTTCTTTGAATAAGGTAATAATAAGTTGCGACATTGTCATTTTTTTCTAGATTATTGTGTGTATTTGAACTTATCCTAACATATCAGAGTCGAATCCACCCTAAAGTTGTTCGTTTCCCAACATTTTTGGCAAATAGATTTTGTTTTTGTTGGCAGCCCGAAAGATCGTATAACCCAGCCAAATTATGTTTCTATAGAACTGTATCGGTTTGAATAGCCATGTCATTTGTGTGGTTTATAGTAACCTATACTCAATTTTACAAAATAATTAAATTCTAGAAATCTACTATGATATGCGATAGAAAGTAAACACAACCGTTAAATGATTAATTGTGGACACTGTGCATTCTCCGTTTTATAGTTTAATTGACAAATAGAACATAAAAGTGCTACTTACCGAAGGAAGCTTAATTTTCAGTTTTCCGAGCTGTATCATTGTCACAGCCTAAAATACTACAATGCACCACATTGTAAACTTAACTCTACGTATACTGGGACTTAGGCACACACTATTTTCAAAGAACTTTGGCACTAAACACCTGTAAACTCACAAGCACCAAGCGGTTTGTTTAGCACCAAACTTGGTGCTAAACAATCAAAAACGTATACGCAGAAAGGGACAAAACATTTATATTATATTTCTCTCACTCATAGGTATAATTTGTATTATTGCGTCCCTCTTACTCTTGGTATTATTATTTGATGCTCTATCTATTGTATTCTTGATCTAAGGTTTCCTATGACGTAAGTTAGTAATTGACGTAACGAAAAATTGAGTGCTTGATGTCGATTGATTGATGGAAACTTAGAACAGTTTTTTTTATTATAACTGTAAATATGAAGTAGATAGGATTTACATTAGAGGTACATTAAGTACATATAAGTAGATAATATAATATGTTAGTTCAAATTCTTCAAATTCAAATTCTTTATTTAATAATAATAAAATAACATTACAGAAAACACATTCTCCAATACGTTATTCTATTTTATGACTAGGTAACTAATTTAAACGTTATTCTTCTTCTTGTTGTTTCACTAGTTCTTTCGAACCAGTGAGGTGAAAGGACTTTTAGTGCGCCTGAAAAAGGTAATTTAGACACACATCAAGACACGTCAACTGTAACTCACACAAACTTTCTTGGATGACAAATGAAATGAGTAGAGCGAACTTGTATTATTTCGCAATATGACATTTGAAGCATGACATTGTACCACCTCATGAGCAAGAACGAGGGCCTCATACAAACTCGTTTTGAAACTGTGTCCTAACCTAACCCAACACTAACTACCACACGGTGTCCTACCAATTAGTGTTGAGTAGGACATACGTGAGGCACCTCTTTTGAGGCACTCATTCACTCCAAAATGTCCCGGTCCTCATGTTCAATCCATGTACCACCTCAAAATTTCTGTCATACTCACTCTCAGACGAAGTGCTCACTGTTTGACGAACGAGGAAAATATAAATCTTTCATTTGAGGGAGTGAGTGAACTGATGTATTGTGTGACAGAAATGAGGCTCGTATCACGTTGAAATGACATCAGTGTCAAGACGTAAGTTAGTAATTGACGTAACGAAAAATTGAGTGCTTGATGTCGATTGATTGATGGAAATTAGAACAGTTTTTTTTATTATAACTGTAAATATGAAGTAGATAGGATTTACATTAGAGGTACATTAAGTACATATAAGTAGAAATATAATATGTTAGTTCTTCTTATTCTTGTTGTTTCACTAGTTCTTTCGAACCAGTGAGGTGAAAGGACTTTTAGTGCGCCTGAAAAAGTTAATTTAGACCAAGACACCTCAACAGTAACTCACACAAACTTTCTTGGATGACAAATGAAATGAGTAGAGCGAACTTGTACTACATAATTCGCAATATGACATTTGAAGCATGACATTGTACCACCTCATGAACAAGAACGAGGGCCTCATACAAACTCGTTTTGAAATTGTGTCCTACTCAACACTACTACCAATGACCCTAATTTCCCAAACTTGGTTTTGTGACGTAAAACAATAGAAGACGAGGTAGTATGGTCATAAAAACTAGCCTGCTCCAATAATAAAAAAAAACTATTCAATGTGCATAGACCATAGACCATGCATAGACGAACGACGAACCAACCACCAGTGTTACCATTTGTGGCAGTTGGCTCCAAAATTTTCGCTGTGTGGCAGTTTAAGGTGACGATTTACAGAAGTGACAGATTTTGGCAGATTTGGAATATTTCAAGAAAAATCATATTCGTTTCAATTTTTAATGACATAATCTTTATACATTAATTTATTTTATATTTTACCGAACTGGAAACTTCAGTTTCATGACCAGATTATGCGGGGAATTCCCGCCTATACACAGGTAGGTACTATTACCTCCATGGACACAGATAAGATAATTCATGGGTAGGGGTACGTAGTACGTACGTCGGTAGTATGAATTATGACGTAATTGATTCAATAATCATATTTCATAGAATAATAATTAAGTATTATAAACCCTATTACCTACCTAACCATACCTACCAATTATGTAATAGGGCTTATTATTATTCTTTTCATTTTGATTGATTTGATTTCCAATCATCTTGTTTTTATCTCATTCTTTTTTGGCGTCTATCGTGTACAGTTCTGTGTAACGATCAATTCAATATGAAGAGAAAATACGAGCATACTAGCAGCGAAACCCGGCGTTGCTCGGGTTAAAATACATCGCATGTACTGACGAAAAGTCACTGGATTTCGGTTTACATATCGTCAAATATCGAAATTTCTAGTACCAAAACACTCTAGAATATTCAAATAGTTCGGTCGTTTTCGTTTCTCGGAATTACTTGAATTTGTTTAATTACTGTTCACTCTAACTTTGAATGATCTTCAAGTTGTAGGCATTTTGGAAGTTTCTAGATCATTTCAGAAAATTATAGAACACTTCGGATTGATTTTAACAGTTAAAAGACATTTTTGAACTTTTTAGACCATTCCAGAAATTTTTAAAACGTTCTAGGACATTTCGGATCGATTTAAACAGTTTTAGGCATTTTAAAAATTTCTAAATCATTCCAGAAAATTTTAGAACGTCTTAGATTATTTTGGATCGATTTGAACAGTTTCACTCATTTTGGAACTTTCTAGATCATTTCAGAAAATTTTGGAATGTCCTAGAAAATTTCGGATCGATTTTAACAGTTGCAGATCTTTGGAACTTTCTAGATCTTTCCAGAAGCTTTCTAAAACATTCTAGATCGATTACAATAATTGAAACCATTTTAGAATTTTCTAGATAATTTCAGAAATTTTTAGAATTTTCTAGATCATTTCAAAAACTTTCTACAACATTCTAGTTCGATTACAACAATTGAAACTATTTTAGAATTTTCTAGATCATTTCAAAAACTTTCTACAACATTCTAGATAGATTACAACAATTGAAACTATTTTAGAATTTTCTAGATCATTTCAGAAATTTTTAGAATTTTCTAGATCATTTCTGAAACTTTCTACAACATTCTAGTTCGATTACAACAATTGCAACCATTTCGGAACTTTCTAGATCATATCAGAAATTTTTAGAATTTTCTAGACCATTTCGGATCAATTTTATCGATTGCACACATTTTGGAACTATCTAGATCTTTCCAGAAGCTTTCTAAAACATTCTAGATCGATTACAACAATTGAAACCAATTTAGAATTTTCTAGATCATTTCAGAAACTTTCTACAACATTCTAGTTCGATTACAACAATTGCAACCATTTTGGAACTTTCTCGATCATTTCAGAATTTTTTTGAATTTTCTAGACCATTTCGGATCAATTTTATCGATTGCACACATTTTGGAACTTTCTAGATCATTCCAGAAGCTTACTGAAATATTCTAGATCGATTACAATAATTGCACGGCGTTTTTAAACTTTCTAGATCATTCCAGAAAGTTATAGAACTTTCTAGATTGATTTCATCAGTTGCACACATTCTGGAACTTTCTAGATCATTCCCGAGATTCCCGAGATTTTAAGAATTTTACACAAGTTTTCTGTCCTTCTCTAACATGTATAGTTAGAGAAGGACAGATAAGGTGCTCCGGGGTAAGATCGGATCTGGGGTAAGATCGAATAAATCGAATATCTCCATAACGTAGGGTATTTTTTGATTCTTGGCAACATTGCCAGCAACGCAATTTTGTTGGGCCCATCCCACTAGTCGCCGCCAGTCGAACGGACCATCAGCGCGCATTTCATTCACTCGTATATGAAAAGGTACGTAAAATGTGTTTTTTTAAGGATCCTGACTTACCCCCGGCAACTTTAATCGTAAATTCTGGTATAACGGCTGTGTTTTTTACGAGTTTTGTGGCTTATCATATTAATGCGGCAGCTTGTTTGCTGATTAAAGTTGTCTAGACACGCTAGAACTGTATGTAGCCTGAGATCCGGTCTTTCCCCATCAAAATTTGAATGGGTAAAGTTCGGATGAATTCTGTCCGATCTTTCCCAACTGTAAAATATAAACAGTTTCTCAAACTTTTAAAAAATATTTGAACTAAAAAGGCATTTGCTAGAGGTAGTACCTACCTACGTCGCTCAATATTTTTTTATTTTGTGAACCAATTTGCCTGTTAATAAAAGCTAAAAGCTGTAATTATATACAACGTGTTGATGAAGTTATGTAGGAAAACAAAGAGCGTGTATTTAGACCAAGCACTGGAATACTTTGACGTGTGCAACGGTTGGATACATCGTTTTCGAAATTCCCATAGAAAAGTAAAATTAATATTTTCTCAGAAATTTGCAACAGCCCTTTCTGTGTACGTGTCAAGGTCACACGCACGTGCGCTTCTATCTAGGAAAGAAAAAAACAACGATAACCTACGAGATAATTTGAAATACTTACCTTTCGGTAGGTAGGTAGGTACGCCGCCTATCCCCTGACACGATATTTTTACTGGTTCCTATGGATTTTGTCATTATTTACTGGCTATAATAACACTGGATAAAACTGGATTTTGGTAAGTTTGCGAGATTTCGCACGACACAGGCTTCAAACTTCACACTAAACCATTACCTCGTAGGCACTGCTCATACACACACTGACTGACGACGGCTTTTTACATAACAATCACCATTTTATCACGTTTGATGACATTTTCTCAACAAAACAATGTACAACAACGCATGTAAACACAAACAGGGTGACCATCTCAAAAGTAGCGGTTCTACCACACACCTGCCAAAAAATCTGTCAAAATCTACCAAGCTTGACGATAAAAATACCAAAAATATGACTTCATACCATCTCCTTCGTGGCTACGGAATAAATTAAATACCTACATTACATTCAGTTACTATCTTTTGATCGTTTGTAACGGTTTGCAGTTATCTAAAACGAGATAGGTAAGAAGAAGTTGAGTAAAAAGAAGTTGTTTAGAAACCAAATCAATAAAGGTAAAAAAGAATAAGAAGTTTCCAGTTCGGTAAAAAATAAATAAATTATAAATATTATTTCATTAAAAATTCAAACTAATAAGATTTTTCTTGAAATATTTAAAATCTGCCAAATGGCAGAAATCTGCCACAAATGGTAACACTGATCGGCGGCCGTCGGCCGTCCTGATTGGATATGCGTTTTTAAATGCAACCAATGACAGACAGGTATGTCAAAGATTAAATAGGACAGACTAGACACTTCCCAAAATTGCAGTTGAATAATTTTGTGGTGTCAATGAACCATGGTGGTAAAGTAACATGTTACAATTTAAAGAACTATGAATATCATAAACATTGCTTTACGACATCTAGTAATCAAACAAAAATAAATATTCTATTAAATATTGAGTACGTAGCCACGTAGGTACCTAGTTACTGAATAGGTATTAGTACCAAAGATCTCAGAGAATGTTTACCGTGACTAGGGATTACAGTCGCGAAAATATTTCTTTTACATACCAAGATCTTTAAAAACAGCAACATCATTATTAGGTAGGCACATTACTAGGTAATTGGTGGTAGTTCTGTTACCTATTTTATCTAAGTTCACAACTAGAGGTCAAAGAACAGCTGTAAATAGGGCTGCCTCATGATGCGTTTAGATTCATTTTACATAAAAGTTTAAGAGGCATTTCATGAATGAAAAACTTTGAAATTTTAAAAGTCGTAGAACAAAAGTTGTTCGTTATGACCGGTAGAATATCCTGCTTTCGGATCCCTACAACTCTTAATAAACACGTTGTATATATATATATATATTTATTATTATGCCTAGAAACTACAAAAAAATTCTCTGCGGGCGACTTCCTACTCAAAAAAAGATTTGAAGAAATGACTTTTAATAGAAATAAGTAATTTATGGTTAATAATTTATTTATGGTAAATATTTAATATAAATAATAAGCAAATTAGATCTAGTTAAGATCTAATTTGCTTCATTGATCAGGCTGGTTAGTTATTAAAACCAACTATGAGGTGCTTGCTAAACCTTTGTATCTCCGTATTCCTACCTACGCACCATAGTTAGAGTGGAGGTGTCAAAGTTTGAGAAACATAGAAACTTATTTTTTTCTGAACCGGGGTAACATCGGATTATAAGAATGAAAAAAAAAATATTTTGCCTCTCACTTTTGTCATTGAAACAGTATCTCGAAAATCGATATTGATGCTTTATTATTGGATAAAACCGGATATTTTCATTATAGGTAGCTTATGTTTGGAGCTACAGAGGCGATTTTAGAATGTAGTCCGATGTTACCCCGTCAAGGTCCGATCTTTCCTGTGGTTTTATAAAAATTACTATCACTTTAATCCCCTATAACTCGGCCACCGTTGTGTTTAGAGGGTTATCGGATAAACCGATTTATAAACCTGTCTTTTATACAAAGCTCTAACTAAATTTTAGGTTCGCCAACATTTTCGTAGTCGAGAAAAAAAATATTTTGCAACATACGAATGGTTTGCTAAAAAACCGTCCGGTCTAACCCCGGAGCACCTTATATATTATTCCACATTTTCGCCACCCACAACCACCCTATTCCACCCACCCCGACCAAACTCCCTTATGCACACCAGGAGACCAAGGGGTATTTGCCATCCCAACGGAAAGTTGATCGAAGTTGCGGATCATAGAGAAAACCGTGGACACACGTACGAACATTAGCATTTTATATAATATACTAGCAGCGAAACCCGGCGTTGCTCGGGTTGTCGGGTTTGTATAATACATCGCATGTAAGTACTGACGAAAAGTCAAGTACTTATATATCGTCAAATATAGAAATTTCTAGTACCAAAACACTCTAGAATATTCAAATAGTTCGGTCGTTTTTGTTTCTCGGAATTACTTGAATTTGTTTAATTACTGTTCACTCGAACTTTGAATGATCTTCAAGTTGTAGGCATTTTGGAAGTTTCTAGATAATTTCAGAAATTTTTAGAATTATCTAGATAATTTCAGTAACTTTCTACAACATTCTAGTTCGATTACAACAATTGAAACTATTTTAGAATTTTCTAGATCATTTCAGAAATTTTTAGAATTTTCTAGATCATTTCAGAAACTTTCTACATCATTCTAGATCGATTACAACAATTGAAACCATTTTAGAATTTTCTAGATCATTTCAGCATTTTTAGAATTTCTAGATCATTTCAGAAACTTTCTACAACATTCTAGTTCGATTACAACAATTGCAACCATTTTAGAATTTTCTAGATCATTTCAGAAATTTTTAGAATTTTCGAGACCATTTCGGATCAATTTCATCGATTGCACACATTTTGAAACTTTCTAAATCATTCCAGAAGCTTTCTGAAATATTCTAGATCGATTACAACAATTGCACGGCATTTTGGAACTTTCCAGATCATTCCAGAAAGCTTTAGAACTTTCTAGATTGATTTCATCAGTTGCACACATTCCGGAACATTCTAGATCATTCCCGAGATTCCCGAGATTTTAAGAATTTTACAGAAGTTTTCTGTCCTTCTCTAACATGTATAGTTAGAGAAGGACAGATATATATTATTCCACATTTTCGCCCCCCACAACCACCCTCTTCCACCCACCCCGACCAAACTCCCTTATGCACACCAGGAGACCAAGGGGTATTTGCCATACCAACGGGAAGTTGATCGAAGGTGCGGATCATAGAGAAAACCGTGGACACACGTACGAACATTAGCATTTTATATAATATATTAAGAATTAAGATTAAGATTAGAACAAATACCAGGATTATTAAAATAATAACTTGAGCTACCTATCTGCAAACCGTTACAAACGATCTAAAGATAGTAACGGAATGTAATGTGTTAGATTTATTCCGTAGTATGTCATTTTTAACGTCGTGTTTGGCAGCTTTTGGCAGATTTTTTGGCCAGTGAATGGCAGAACCGCCACTTTTGAGATGGTCACCCTGCCAACTACAGAATAGGTAGAGATGGGCGTTTCCGTAAAATTTTGGCATCGATGCGCATCGTTACTATGTAAGCCGCATCCGATGCCGGCATCGTTTTTTTCGGCATCGATATTGGACTATTGAATTTGTCAAAATTAGGTGTCGGTGCCGGCTGTAGTCTGCATTCCGCTCGCTCATTCTCGGTTTCGATCTCGCCGAGCGAAAGATACGATACGTTCGAACTCGGCATTCGAATCATAGATAATAAACTATGAACGAATGCCGAGTACCGATATGCCCTGATGCGCTGTCGCTCCGCATGGTGTTTTTCGTTTTGCGTTGCGATGCGAGGGGCATCTGATTTTTAATTTTATGGCATCGATGCCGGCATCGCTTACTGGCATCGTTGTGTAAAAACGTTTTTACAAAAACGACCATCTCTAAGAATAGGTAGGCAGCAGGGCTGCCATTTGTACGATTTAAATCGTATTTGTACGATTTTTTGCATGTTTTGTACGATTACGATCGAAACATCGAAATCGTACAGAAAACGTACGAGTTTTTTACATACAATTTTAGATTTCTATACATGAAAGAAAACGTTCAACCGTAAACAATAAGGTTGATATCCGACTAACATTGCGTTTAAAGTTGATGATTATTTTATTAAAGAATGACGACAAATCATTTCCTTTGCGCGCGGTCTAGTTGTACGGAGCGGAGAAACGCGGTTCTACTTGTTATTTTCTACTAAATCGTGCAGGCTCTTGTGAAAAATGATGCGCTTCTGTAATTAATTTAATAAAAATGAGCGACGTAAGTGTTATTGAGCGTTCTCGTACTCCTAAAAAGAAATTCGTGCAAAGAGGTGTACTTTATTATAAAATGTTTAAATATATCGATGATTGATTCTTGTAGGTACGATTTTTTATTTCAAACTTTCTTAGGGCGTACGACTTTTTTAAAGCTGTGGTACGATTGCGCCATATTTTCACCTGGCAGCCCTGGTAGGCAGGTACTGTTGTGTTGACCAGTATATAAATGTACTCTGTGGTGTTGACTGTTATTATGACACGAACAACGATTCAGTCATTGTTTGTATACATCCACAATTTATTATTTTTTTAATATTTCTGAACTCAAAATAGCCAGTTTACTACAAGAATTAAATAGCTGGTAATTCGTTTTATCCAGTTGTGTGAATAATCATTTGTGTAAGATTTTAGAATCGACTTGTAAATATAAATATAACGCGCGGGTCTCTCACTAAATATCCTACGTGGCATGTGCATTAGTTTTGTGTTCTCTTATTGTTTTAGTTATACATCATGAGAAAGCTGAAAGGTGCTGTGAAGGAAAACGCTCGGCAGAAACGCGAAAGAAAGCAAGAATTTGCAAAATCGCGACAACAAATCCACACTATTGTTTTGCCTACATTCGCTGTAATCTTTCTTTTTATATGCCTATACGTTTATATGAAGACACGACCAAGCTCAATGCAGTATGCGTAAATTAATTTTAATGAATTATCTACACTACTACATAGTACCTACCGTAATAAGTAAAAACTTAAATAAAAACACCTGTTGGTTATAGGTAGACTGTATGGTTGTTGTGGTTTGCTTTGTTTTACTATGGAGTAGTGTTAAAGGTAGCTAGGGTACGAAAAACTTTGAAACTGAAATCCGAATACATTTGCCACACACAAACAAACACAAATTATTTTCTTTGTAGGTACTTTATTTTCATGGGAAAGGAGACTTTTAGTTTTATAAAATAAGAAATAATAATCTGTTTATAATGTATGATGTATGCAATAATAAAGTGTGTGATGTATAAAAAAATACCTGGATTTCGAATCAGTTTTCATGAATTTAAATTTTGTTACAATTTTGAAGATTAAAATTGATTTATTTTATATTGATTGATTGCCAGTACCATCATGTTATTTATCTCTAAAAATCAACTGAAATATATTTTATATAATTATTTTTAATGGTACAGACAACTCAAATCACATAAATTTTCGAAATGCAAATTTATTTATTTTGAATAAATATATATTTTTTTAAAATTTTGTTTCTAAGTAGGTAGCCTAGTAAAAAAAGCTCAATCACTCTTTATTTTTAATAGTCATACATAACATTTACAAAAATGCAAATTTTTAAGTACACAAGGTTGGTTATGCATCAGGCCAAAAAGGACTTTGAACCCTGATGTGTATCAGACTTTACATGACATGTGTACATAAGTAATTAAGTAGGTGAGCACTACCACAGAATAAATTATAGTACTATGCACTACTGATACATTAACCTACATTTCTTAAAAAAAATATTATACCATGGTAATAATACATAATTGCTATTTTGATCACACACTATCACAGCCATAAATCCCGCCATCTAAAAAGGTACATAAAATCATGAGTAAGTTAACAAAAATTTGGAACTACATATAAATATTTTTTTATCACATCAATTCTAAAAGATATAGTTTGCTCTTGGAAAACATGGAGCAAAATAGCATTTTGATCCCAAGGGCGGTAAAGTACTTTACCGCTCTAGGGCGGTAAAGTGATTTGAATTTGGAATGTGCTTATTGAGTAAAAGTTCCAATCACCAAAGAGATCAAGGACACTGTATGCAGCATGAACAAGCAGGCTTTATGATAAAAAAAAAGCGCCTGAACTAAATAAAAACACGCGAAACGCGCATTCCACCTTTGTTCATAATTGTTTACTCAAATTCAGATTTTACTTAGTTTTATGAAAATAAATAAAAGTACATACATGATTATGATTATGACTTTGAGACTATGTGATTATGTGACTATTAGACATGTGACTTCGTGATTATGTGACTATGATTATGATTATTCATAAGTTGCACTAACTTATTTTCTCATAGAGGGTGATAAAAAGTAGAGTGTCCACCTCGGGAGCAACACTATTTTAAGCTCGAGTGAAGTACTTTGAATCCCTCGCTACGCTTAGGATTCTACTTTAGAATCCCTCGCTACGCTCGGGGTTCTACTCTAGAATCCTTCGCTCGGCTCTGGATTCAAAAAACACTCTCGCCATTAAAATATTTGTTTGCTCCCTTGGTAAACAATCTACTATACTATAATGCTGTTATTTATATTATTGGTACATAAGATTGGGCGTATTTTGAGTTTTGACGCTGCTCTTGCGGGTATAAAATGCTTAAATGTCTTTTCGGCGTTTTTATTTTAACAGATAAGCGTCTGGAGACGCATATCCACTTGTACGAGTTATTTATGTCGGACGCTCGTACATACACACACACGCTGCAACATCGCTGAATCTGTAACTTATTTTAATAATTATGTATGTAAAAATGTAGTGTCTTACTCTGGTGCCGGAAGCTTTGTTAAATGTTTAAAACATTTAACAAAGCTTCCATAGCCGGAACCGACTGATCTCCCACTAAGCCCCAAATATCTCGTTCTAAAATGGAACGTCACCCATTCAAATACTGTCTACACACAGAACTGAGCTAACTTAGTTTATCTGTTGCGAACGTTCAAGCGAGCTACGCTACGAGGGATTAACTTCTACGTAGTGGTGGTAAGATCGGCGGATCGCTTCTGGCTGCATTGTTGCGCCATCCAACCCAGCGCCCAGCCGGAAGCCAACAATAGAAACAGTCCACTGACACAGTAAAACTGCGACTGGATCGGCAGACTCAAGCTCTGAATGAGGACTAGAGTGAGGATCGCCTGGATACTCGTACCAAAGAGCGTGTTAATCCCGAAGATAAGGCCGAAGCAACTCTCATCGCTGAGCTGGCCGGCTATTTTTGCGCTGAAAAGACAAAAGAGAAGTTTTAAAATATACTATTTTTGCGGTAACAAAATAAAATAACAGTTTTATAATTGGGGTAGTGACCCCGCTTTCTGATCCTAAGGTGGTGAGTTCAAATCCAATCTGACACATGTTATGTTCTCTTCGAAAAAAATATGTAGTTAAAAATACGAAAAAACACTATTATCACGCTCTAGAAATCTCTATCTCTATCTCTAATACTATAAGAATCAAAGTCCTGACTGACTGACTGACATATAGACAACGTACAGCCTAAACCGCTGGTCCTAGAGACTTGAAATTTGAGGAGTACATAGGTCTTATGGCGTAAAGGTGTATTAAGAAGGGATTTTTGGAAATTCAACCCCTAAGGGTGTAAAAAGGTATGAAAACGTTTGTATGAAAAATAGTATTCCTTGAA
The DNA here is from genome assembly GCA_932294275.1 of Chloroclysta siterata. Classification (NCBI taxonomy): domain Eukaryota; kingdom Metazoa; phylum Arthropoda; class Insecta; order Lepidoptera; family Geometridae; genus Chloroclysta; species Chloroclysta siterata. Next base: position 13,475,050 of record OW028599.1, on the reverse strand, counting down.
CCTACAAACTTGAAACTTGGAGTACATGTACTTTAAGGCAAAAAAATAGGAAAGGCAGTTTTAGTTTTTTAAAACTACCCTTAATAAGTGTGCAAAGGGATGTCAAAGTTTGTATGGGAGTTTTTTAACGCGTAGTGCGATTGACTTAAAACTTTTGGATACGATGTTTGGATGTTTTTGGTTCAATCACGGCTCACCACTTCAACGCGTGCGAAGCCGCGAGAAGCCACTAGTTATAATATAATTAAATTGAATTAGTTACGATATGATGAGTATAAAAAAACTCAGTTGTCTTGTTTCCACTGTAAGTCAAAGTCATAAGGTATTTATTTATTCAGTAAAATCACAAGGATCACTTTGAAACGTCCAAATACTAGGTGAATTTAGGTGCCAGTTCCATGCCACCAAAAGCACAAGACCAAGGTATATGTTTTTATAACTTCTTTTTAACATTTTAAATGTTATCCATACTTTTATATTAATCTTTATCCAAATACATCGTTTCGTATTCAAGACTATTTCAATACCTATAGATTACTTCTTCAATTTTTCAAATCGGACATTCCCTTATAAAGATATTACGAAATTAAAAATTTTAGTTCGCTTTAAAAATATTATGAGCGAACGCGCGGTTTTACGGGGCGCGTTCTCACTCAATCAGGGAGAAGGGCGTGCAAATGTATGAAATGAGTAGCCGCGAGACTCGAACCCGGTCTAAGTTTATCCTAAAATGTTAAAAAACATCCACCCATGCGAAGCTGGGACAGGCCGCTAGTTTATTATAATTTAGCTTACTATCCGCTTACCTGGCTAAAGTGATGGTGTAATGAAACAGCATGCCCATCACGATATAGCCGGCGTAGGACACGAATATGTTCGGTATGAACGTGCCTAGGAACAAGGCCGCCCCTTGGACGGCGGCTACAGGCGCGGGCAGAGCCGACCGCGTCAGTATCGACGCTAAGTAGGCCCCGCCGGCGCCTAGCAACGTTTGTATGGCTTCTACTGCTCCGTTGTAGGCTCTCTGAAATATAAAAGTAATTACGTCAATGTCTGATGTACCTATGTAGAGCACCGGTGGTCTAGTGGGAGTGACCCCGCCTTCCGATCGTAAGGTCGCAGGATCGAATCCGGTCGTATACCAATGGATTTTTCCTATCGAAAAATTTATGTGCGCAATGCCATACTCTTAAACGGTGAAGGAAAACATCGTGAGGAAACCAGTTAGTACTCTAACAGCGGCGATGGGCTTGCAACCTGTCACGTATGGAATACCAACTACTGCAAAATGTGGGTATGTGCCAAATTTTATGTTTGGACGTACCTCTGACTACCCTCCTTAAACATCCTCAAAAGAATCTGGGGTTAGTACTTGATACTAAGAGATCTGAGGGGATATCTACCGTGCCTGGGGATTTCAGTTTCAGTTTTCTGATGTACCTCTTTCTACATAACGTATCTTTGTATCTAATCAGAGGTAAGATCTACCTACTAATGACCTAATACCTACTATTAGCACATCTTCCACGGTCTTCTAAAGAGCCGGTCTCCTTGTACCTCTTTATGGTATAATACACAAAGTTCCGACTACATCCCAAACTTTGGATTTCACTAAAAACTTGCATTGGTTTTTTTCCTGCTTGACACAGTGAAATTACAGTCGCACGCAAATCTTTTGTTGGCGCCATTTTCACGGAGAATGAAACAAATATTCAAATGTATATATTTTCTGATTGAAAACATACGAAATTAAAAATTTTAAAAGTTTAAAAAAGGTTGCATGAATTACTTTCTTTTTAAATTAATTAATTAAGTTCGTCTCAAAACTTATGAACACACGAGGTAGTTTATTTTACATTACCCATGTATGTATTAGGATTAATTTTTATGTTAGTATATTAAGTTCCTCAAATATGTAATTATTTAAGTTTACCGCGCTACGTGCACCGCCGTCCATTACCGCTCTAATCAAATACTTTCCATCCTAAGGTTGCCTGGAAGAAATCGCTTTCAGCGATAAGGCCGCCCATTGTACTATATTAATTTATGCCTAGATTTATGATGTATCCTTGTGTACAATAAAGTGTTATCTATCTATCTATCTATTAGCAGAATGAAGGGACTCTTGGACTATTTTGGTTTTTGGAATAAATTAATATGAATATGAATACAAGTTAGTCCTTTAAAACAATCCAACAAGGAAATAAATAGTGTCTGTCATGTAATCCACATGACAGACACTTGATCAAACATGAATGACCCTAGTTTTCGCTATTTATTTCCTACACGAAATGTGTTGTTAAAATAAACATAGCATGCTCGCTTAAGCTTAAAATATTTATAGAGGTATACAAGATCCTTTCTTTGAGATAAGCTGATTTACATTGTACTATTGTTTTAGTCTGCAAATTGTAATCATAAAGATAACACTATTTATACACAAAGCTCAGGCACTTTATTTATCTTTGCATCTCTAGTTGCCAGATTAGGGGCCGTCCATAAATTACGTCACACGAATTTCATGATTTTTTGATCCCTCCCCCGTCCTTGTCACAGCCGGTGACATTTGTGAGAACCCCCGTTGCCTAGTGTGATATCACATATTTTACAATTTGACATTTAGAAATTTATGAAATTAAAACATCAGTGTTCCGAAATTATTTTTATTTCCATTTAAATCCCATTTTAATAAAAAATTGTGTTGTGATACTTAGATATAAAAAAATATATATTTTGAAAAATGTAATGTCACAAAATTTAGGACCCCTCCCCACCCCTTGACACACAATGTTACACTTCGTCGACCCCCTCCCTGGGATGGCCCCTTATGAGTTAAATACAAAATTACACCTTCAGTAGATATAATTAGATTCAGTGACTTTATCAAAATATTATCACTATTATCATTGGCTCTAATCATATTGCTACTTTGTTCCATCATTGTTATTCCAAATTATATCCCATCATAGTTTGAAAAATAAAATACATAAAACTGTACTAGCACTATTACAGTAGGTAAGTAATAAAACACTTCTGAAGCGCTATTTTATAAACAAAAGTAAATGAGTAGTAGGTAAGCACTGTCTAGTCTAGTACATACAACTTTAAAAAGCTTTCAATAGCAGTTGCAAGTACACCTGTACCCATACATGTTTTCGTACATAAGCTAATTTTTAAGTAGGAAAACTTGTATCGATCAAAATGAAATTTTTACTTAACTGTGTGCAATGTGATTGCACAAAATGGTTGATTGCGATTTTTCGAAAATGAGTTTACCGATTTTATATCTTTCAACATGTCGAAACGTGCGAGCGAGAAGTTGTTTGTTTTTTTTTTTTTTTTTTCGAATGGACTAAATGCTGGTGATCGTCTGACGATTCTTACAGCGCTACCGAACAATGGCGAGCGCGGAAGGCGCTCAACCGGTAAAGTTAGGTTGGGGCAACAAACGCAAGGGCACCGCTATGGTACGACCTCGACTTGGGCTGTTGCCAGGGTGGGGGTTTAAATCTAGATTAGGCCCCGAGTGGGCGGGCGCTAAGGGACGTCTTCGACCTCGCCGGCGAGGTCGGTGAATCTGTATAGTGTTTACTCTGTCCGAATTGGATGACTCGATCGCTTCCGCGTTAGCGGTTGCGATCTCATCATCGGGATCACCAAGGATATGCCTTGAGCTATGTGAACTTGGCACCCGACTTTAAAAAAAATGATATTTTTTCGGTTTATTTGGTAGATTTAGGTTAGTAGTAGATAGTAGTGAAGTTATTTTCGTTTGTAGTAAAACCAAAAAAAAATTAAAAAAAATTAAAAAAATCGCGTCCCCCGACTTTGCAAAAATCAACTTTTTCCGGCTGATTCCTATAGATAAACGTTAGTAGTGGATTGTAGTGCAAGAATTTTCGTTTGTAGTAGTAAAGAAAACATAGAAAAAAATATTTTAGTTTTCGACTATTTATAAAAACGATATTTCCTACAAAAAATCGATTTGAAAGGCTAGATGATTACTACAAACGCTGAAAACGACTGAAAGAGGTTCGTAGAAGTTTGTAGTGCAAGAATTTTCGTTTGTAGTAAGCCAGAAAAAGCGAAAAATGAGTAAAACTTGTTTTTAAGCATTGAACCCAGGATTACTTAAAGTAGAAGGGTTATACGGTTACTACAAACGCTTAAAACGATAAAGAAAGGTTAGCAGAGGTTTGTAGTGAAAGAATTTTCGTTTGTAGTAAGCCAGAAAAAGAGAAAATTGAGAAAAACGTGTTTTTTAGCAATGAACCCGGAATTACTTAAAGTAGAAGGGTTATACGGTTACTACAAACGCTGTTTGAGAAAAACGTGTTTTTTAGCAATGAACCCGGAATTACTTAAAGTAGAAGGGTTATACGGTTACTACAAACGCTTCAAACGATAGAGATAGGTTAGCAGAGGTTTGTAGTAAAAAAAAATTCGTTTGTAGTAAGCCAGAAAAAGAGAAAATTGAGAAAAACGTGTTTTTTACCAATGAACCCAGAATTACTTAAAGTAGAAGGGTTATACGGTTACTACAAACGCTTAAAACGATAAAGATAGGTTGGTAGAGGTTTGTAGTGAAAGAATTTTCGTTTGTAGTAAGCCAGAAACAGAGGAAATTAAGAAAAACTTGTTTTTTTGTAATCAACCCAGATTTACTTAAAGTAGAAGGGTTATACGGTTACTACAAACGCTTAAAACGATAAAGATTAGTTAGTAGAGGTTTGTAGTGAAAGAATTTTCGTTTGTAGTAAACCAGAAACAGAGAAAATTGAGAAAAACTTGCTTTTTAGCAATGAACTCAGAATTACTTAAAGTAGAAGGGTTATACGGTTACTACAAACGCTTAAAACGATAAAGATAGGTTGGTAGAGGTTTGTAGTGAAAGAATTTTCGTTTGTAGTAATCCAGAAACAGAGGAAATTGAGAAAAACTTGTTTTTTTGTAATCAACCCAGGATTACTTAAAGTAGAAGGGTTTTACGATTACTACAAACGCTTCAAACGATAAAGATAGGTTAGCAGAGGTTTGTAGTGAAAGAATTTTCGTTTGTAGTAAGCCAGAAACTGAGAAAATTGAGAAAACTTGCCTTTTAGCAATGAACCCAGAATTACTTAAAGTAGAAGGGTTATACGGTTACTACAAACGCTAAAAAAGATAAAGAAAGGTTAGCAGAGGTTTGTAGTGAAAGAATTTTCGTTTGTAGTAAGCCAGAAAAAGAGAAAATTGAGAAAAACGTGTTTTTTAGCAATGAACCCGGAATTACTTAAAGTAGAAGGGTTATACGGTTACTAAAAACGCTTAAAACGATAGAGATAGGTTAGCATAGGTTTGTAGTGAAAAAAATTTCGTTTGTAGTATGCCAGAAAAAGAGAAAATTGAGAAAAACGTGTTTTTTAGCAATGAACCCGGAATTACTTAAAGTAGAAGGGTTATACGGTTACTACAAACGCTTAAAACGATAGAGATAGGTTAGCAGAGGTTTGTAGTGAAAAAAAATTCGTTTGTAGTAAGCCAGAAAAAGAGAAAATTGAGAAAAACGTGTTTTTTAGCAATGAACCCGGAATTACTTAAAGTAGAAGGGTTATACGGTTACTACAAACGCTGTTTGAGAAAAACGTGTTTTTTAGCAATGAACCCGGAATTACTTAAAGTAGAAGGGTTATACGGTTACTACAAACGCTTTATACGACAAAGAAAGGCTAGCAGAGGTTTGTAGTAAAAGAATTTTCGTTTGTAGTAAGCCAGAAACAGAGAAAATTGAGAAAAACTTGTTTTTTAGCAATGAACCCAGGATTACATAAAGTAGATGGGTTATACGGTTACTACAAACGCTTAAAACGATAAAGATTAGTTAGTAGAGGTTTGTAGTGAAAGAATTTTCGTTTGTAGTAAACCAGAAACAGAGAAAATTGAGAAAAACGTGTTTTTTAGCAATGAACCCGGAATTACTTAAAGTAGAAGGGTTATACGGTTACTACAAACGCTTAAAACGATAGAGATAGGTTGGTAGAGGTTTGTAGTGAAAGAATTTTCGTTTGTAGTAAGCCAGAAACAGAGAAAATTGAGAAAACTTGCTTTTTAGCAATGAACCCAGAAATACTTAAAGTAGAAGGGTTATACGGTTACTACAAACGCTTAAAACGATAAAGATAGGTTGGTAGAGGTTTGTAGTGAAATAATTTTCGTTTGTAGCAAGCCAGAAAAAGAGAAAATTGAGAAAAACGTGTTTTTTAGCAATGAACCCGGAATTACTTAAAGTAGAAGGGTTATACGGTTACTACAAACGCTTAAAACGATAGAGATAGGTTAGCAGAGGTTTGTAGTGAAAAAAAATTCGTTTGTAGTAAGCCAGAAAAAGAGAAAATTGAGAAAAACGTGTTTTTTACCAATGAACCCAGGATTTCATAAAGTAGAAGGGTTATACGGTTACTACAAACGCTTAAAACGATAAAGATTAGTTAGTAGAGGTTTGTAGTGAAAGAATTTTCGTTTGTAGTAAACCAGAAACAGAGAAAATTGAGAAAAACGTGTTTTTTAGCAATGAACCCGGAATTACTTAAAGTAGAAGGGTTATACGGTTACTACAAACGCTTAAAACGATAAAGATAGGTTGGTAGAGGTTTGTAGTGAAAGAATTTTCGTTTGTAGTAATCCAGAAACAGAGGAAATTGAGAAAAACTTGTTTTTTTGTAATCAACCCAGGATTACTTAAAGTAGAAGGGTTATACGGTTACTACAAACGCTTAAAACGATAAAGATAGGTTGGTAGAGGTTTGTAGTGAAAGAATTTTCGTTTGTAGCAAGCCAGAAAAAGAGAAAATTGAGAAAAACGTGTTTTTTAGCAATGAACCCGGAATTACTTAAAGTAGAAGGGTTATACGGTTACTACAAACGCTTAAAACGATAGAGATAGGTTAGCAGAGGTTTGTAGTGAAAAAAAATTCGTTTGTAGTAAGCCAGAAAAAGAGAAAATTGAGAAAAACGTGTTTTTTACCAATGAACCCAGAATTACTTAAAGTAGAAGGGTTATGCGGTTACTACAAACGCTAAAAAAGATAAAGATTAGTTAGTAGAGGTTTGTAGTGAAAGAATTTTCGTTTGTAGTAAACCAGAAACAGAGAAAATTGAGAAAAACTTGCTTTTTAGCAATGAACTCAGAATTACTTAAAGTAGAAGGGTTATACGGTTACTACAAACGCTTAAAACGATAAAGATAGGTTGGTAGAGGTTTGTAGTGAAAGAATTTTCGTTTGTAGTAATCCAGAAACAGAGGAAATTGAGAAAAACTTGTTTTTTTGTAATCAACCCAGGATTACTTAAAGTAGAAGGGTTATACGGTTACTACAAACGCTTAAAACGATAAAGATAGGTTGGTAGAGGTTTGTAGTGAAAGAATTTTCGTTTGTAGCAAGCCAGAAAAAGAGAAAATTGAGAAAAACGTGTTTTTTAGCAATGAACCCGGAATTACTTAAAGTAGAAGGGTTATACGGTTACTACAAACGCTTAAAACGATAGAGATAGGTTAGCAGAGGTTTGTAGTGAAAAAAAATTCGTTTGTAGTAAGCCAGAAAAAGAGAAAATTGAGAAAAACGTGTTTTTTACCAATGAACCCAGAATTACTTAAAGTAGAAGGGTTATGCGGTTACTACAAACGCTTAAAACGATAAAGATAGGTTAGCAGAGGTTTGTAGTTAAAGAATTTTCGTTTGTAGTAAGCCAGAAACAGAGAAAATTGAGAAAACTTGCCTTTTAGCAATGAACCCAGAATTACTTAAAGTAGAAGGGTTATACGGTTGCTACAAACGCTTAATACGACAAAGAAAGGTTAGCAGAGGTTTGTAGTGAAAGAATTTTCGTTTGTAGTAAGCCAGAAACAGAGGAAATTGAGAAAAACGTGTTTTTTAGCAATGAACCAAGAATTACTTAAAGTAGAAGGGTTATACGGTTACTGCAAACGCTTAAAACGATAGAGATAGGTTAGCAGAGGTTTGTAGTGAAAAAATGTTCGTTTGTAGTAAGCCAGAAAAAGAGAAAATTGAGAAAAACGTGTTTTTTACCAATGAACCCAGAATTACTTAGAGTAGAAGGGTTATACGGTTACTACAAACGCTTAAAACGATAGAGATAGGTTGGTAGAGGTTTGTAGTGAAAGAATTTTCGTTTGTAGTAAGCCAGAATCAGAGGAAATTGAGAAAAACTTGTTATTTTGTAATCAACCCAGGATTACTTAAAGTAGAAGGGTTTTACGATTACTATAAACGCTTAAAACGATAAAGATAGGTTAGCAGAGGTTTGTAGTGAAAGAATTTTCGTTTGTAGTAAGCCAGAAACAGAGAAAATTGAGAAAACTTGCCTTTTAGCAATGAACCAAGAATTACTTAAAGTAGAAGGGTTATACGGTTACTACAAACGCTAAAAACGATAAAGAAAGGTTAGCAGAGGTTTGTAGTGAAAGAATTTTCGTTTGTAGTAAGCCAGAAAAAGAGAAAATTGAGAAAAACGTGTTTTTTAGCAATGAACCCGGAATTACTTAAAGTAGAAGGGTTATACGGTTACTACAAACGCTTAAAACGATAGAGATAGGTTAGCAGAGGTTTGTAGTGAAAAAAATTTTGTTTGTAGTAAGCCAGAAAAAGAGAAAATTGAGAAAAACGTGTTTTTTACCAATGAACCCAGAATTACTTAAAGTAGAAGGGTTATACGGTTACTACAAACGCTTTATACGACAAAGAAAGGCTAGCAGAGGTTTGTAGTAAAAGAATTTTCGTTTGTAGTAAGCCAGAAACAGAGAAAATTGAGAAAAACTTGTTTTTTAGCAATGAACCCAGGATTACATAAAGTAGAAGGGTTATACGGTTACTACAAACGCTTAAAACGATAAAGATTAGTTAGTAGAGGTTTGTAGTGAAAGAATTTTCGTTTGTAGTAAACCAGAAACAGAGAAAATTGAGAAAAACGTGTTTTTTAGCAATGAACCCGGAATTACTTAAAGTAGCAGGGTTATACGGTTACTAGAAACGCTTAAAACGATAGAGATAGGTTGGTAGAGGTTTGTAGTGAAAGAATTTTCGTTTGTAGTAAGCCAGAAACAGAGAAAATTGAGAAAACTTGCTTTTTAGCAATGAACCCAGAAATACTTAAAGTAGAAGGGTTATACGGTTACTACAAACGCTTAAAACGATAAAGATAGGTTGGTAGAGGTTTGTAGTGAAAGAATTTTCGTTTGTAGCAAGCCAGAAAAAGAGAAAATTGAGAAAAACGTGTTTTTTAGCAATGAACCCGGAATTACTTAAAGTAGAAGGGTTATACGGTTACTACAAACGCTTAAAACGATAGAGATAGGTTAGCAGAGGTTTGTAGTGAAAAAAAATTCGTTTGTAGTAAGCCAGAAAAAGAGAAAATTGAGAAAAACGTGTTTTTTACCAATGAACCCGGAATTACTTAAAGTAGAAGGGTTATACGGTTACTACAAACGCTTAAAACGATAGAGATAGGTTAGCAGAGGTTTGTAGTGAAAAAAAATTCGTTTGTAGTAAGCCAGAAAAAGAGAAAATTGAGAAAAACGTGTTTTTTACCAATGAACCCAGAATTACTTAAAGTAGAAGGGTTATACGGTTACTACAAACGCTAAAAAAGATAAAGAAAGGTAAGCAGAGGTTTGTAGTGAAAGAATTTTCGTTTGTAGTAAGCCAGAAAAAGAGAAAATTGAGAAAAACGTGTTTTTTAGCAATGAACCCGGAATTACTTAAAGTAGAAGGGTTATACGGTTACTACAAACGCTTAAAACGATAGAGATAGGTTAGCAGAGGTTTGTAGTGAAAAAAATTTTGTTTGTAGTAAGCCAGAAAAAGAGAAAATTGAGAAAAACGTGTTTTTTACCAATGAACCCAGAATTACTTAAAGTAGAAGGGTTATACGGTTACTACAAACGCTTTATACGACAAAGAAAGGCTAGCAGAGGTTTGTAGTAAAAGAATTTTCGTTTGTAGTAAGCCAGAAACAGAGAAAATTGAGAAAAACTTGTTTTTTAGCAATGAACCCAGGATTACATAAAGTAGAAGGGTTATACGGTTACTACAAACGCTTAAAACGATAAAGATTAGTTAGTAGAGGTTTGTAGTGAAAGAATTTTCGTTTGTAGTAAGCCAGAAAAAGAGAAAATTGAGAAAAACGTGTTTTTTAGCAATGAACCCGGAATTACTTAAAGTAGAAGGGTTATACGGTTACTACAAACGCTTAAAACGATAGAGATAGGTTGGTAGAGGTTTGTAGTGAAAGAATTTTCGTTTGTAGTAAGCCAGAAACAGAGAAAATTGAGAAAACTTGCTTTTTAGCAATGAACCCAGAAATACTTAAAGTAGAAGGGTTATACGGTTACTACAAACGCTTAAAACGATAAAGATAGGTTGGTAGAGGTTTGTAGTGAAATAATTTTCGTTTGTAGCAAGCCAGAAAAAGAGAAAATTGAGAAAAACGTGTTTTTTAGCAATGAACCCGGAATTACTTAAAGTAGAAGGGTTATACGGTTACTACAAACGCTTAAAACGATAGAGATAGGTTAGCAGAGGTTTGTAGTGAAAAAAAATTCGTTTGTAGTAAGCCAGAAAAAGAGAAAATTGAGAAAAACGTGTTTTTTACCAATGAACCCGGAATTACTTAAAGTAGAAGGGTTATACGGTTACTACAAACGCTTAAAACGATAGAGATAGGTTAGCAGAGGTTTGTAGTGAAAAAAAATTCGTTTGTAGTAAGCCAGAAAAAGAGAAAATTGAGAAAAACGTGTTTTTTACCAATGAACCCAGAATTACTTAAAGTAGAAGGGTTATACGGTTACTACAAACGCTAAATTAGATAAAGAAAGGTTAGCAGAGGTTTGTAGTGAAAGAATTTTCGTTTGTAGTAAGCCAGAAAAAGAGAAAATTGAGAAAAACGTGTTTTTTACCAATGAACCCAGAATTACTTAAAGTAGAAGGGTTATACGTTACTACAAACGCTAAAAAAGATAAAGAAAGGTTAGCAGAGGTTTGTAGTGAAAGAATTTTCGTTTGTAGTAAGCCAGAAAAAGAGAAAATTGAGAAAAACGTGTTTTTTAGCAATGAACCCGGAATTACTTAAAGTAGAAGGGTTGTACGGTTACTACAAACGCTTAAAACGATAGAGATAGATTAGCAGAGGTTTGTAGTGAAAAAATTTTCGTTTGTAGTAAGCCAGAAAAAGAGAAAATTGAGAAAAACGTGTTTTTTACCAATGAACCCAGAATTACTTAAAGTAGAAGGGTTATACGGTTACTACAAACGCTTAAAACGATAAAGATAGGTTGGTAGAGGTTTGTAGTGAAAGAATTTTCGTTTGTAGTAAGCCAGAAACAGAGAAAATTGAGAAAACTTGCTTTTTAGCAATGAACCCAGAATTACTTAAAGTAGAAGGGTTATACGGTTACTACAAACGCTTAAAACGATAAAGATAGGTTAGCAGAGGTTTGTAGTGAAAAAAATTTCGTTTGTAGTAAGCCAGAAAAAGAGAAAATTGAGAAAAACGTGTTTTTTAGCAATGAACCCGGAATTACTTATAGTAGAAGGGTTATACGGTTACTACAAACGCTGTTTGAGAAAAACGTGTTTTTTAGCAATGAACCCGGAATTACTTAAAGTAGAAGGGTTATACGGTTACTACAAACGCTTAAAACGATAGAGATAGATTAGCAGAGGTTTGTAGTGAAAAAATTTTCGTTTGTAGTAAGCCAGAAAAAGAGAAAATTGAGAAAAACGTGTTTTTTACCAATGAACCCAGAATTACTTAAAGTAGAAGGGTTATACGGTTACTACAAACGCTTAAAACGATAAAGATAGGTTGGTAGAGGTTTGTAGTGAAAGAATTTTCGTTTGTAGTAAGCCAGAAACAGAGAAAATTGAGAAAACTTGCTTTTTAGCAATGAACCCAGAATTACTTAAAGTAGAAGGGTTATACGGTTACTACAAACGCTTAAAACGATAAAGATAGGTTAGCAGAAGTTTGTAGTGAAAAAAATTTCGTTTGTAGTAAGCCAGAAAAAGAGAAAATTGAGAAAAACGTGTTTTTTAGCAATGAACCCGGAATTACTTAAAGTAGAAGGGTTATACGGTTACTACAAACGCTAAAAACGATAAAGAAAGGTTAGCAGAGGTTTGTAGTGAAAGAATTTTCGTTTGTAGTAATCCAGAAACAGAGGAAATTGAGAAAAACTTGTTTTTTTGTAATCAAACCAGGATTACTTAAAGTAGAAGGGTTTTACGATTACTACAAACGCTTCAAACGATAGAGATAGGTTAGCAGAGGTTTGTAGTGAAAAAATTTTTGTTTGTAGTAAGCCAGAAAAAGAGAAAATTGAGAAAAACGTGTTTTTTACCAATGAACCCAGAATTACTTAAAGTAGAAGGGTTATACGGTTACTACAAACGCTTTATACGACAAAAAAAGGCTAGCAGAGGTTTGTAGTAAAAGAATTTTCGTTTGTAGTAAGCCAGAAACAGAGAAAATTGAGAAAAACTTGTTTTTTAGCAATGAACCCAGGATTACATAAAGTAGAAGGGTTATACGGTTACTACAAACGCTTAAAACGATAAAGATTAGTTAGTAGAGGTTTGTAGTGAAAGAATTTTCGTTTGTAGTAAACCAGAAACAGAGAAAATTGAGAAAAACGTGTTTTTTAGCAATGAACCCGGAATTACTTAAAGTAGAAGGGTTATACGGTTACTACAAACGCTTAAAACGATAGAGATAGGTTGGTAGAGGTTTGTAGTGAAAGAATTTTCGTTTGTAGTAAGCCAGAAACAGAGAAAATTGAGAAAACTTGCTTTTTAGCAATGAACCCAGAAATACTTAAAGTAGAAGGGTTATACGGTTACTACAAACGCTTAAAACGATAAAGATAGGTTGGTAGAGGTTTGTAGTGAAAGAATTTTCGTTTGTAGCAAGCCAGAAAAAGAGAAAATTGAGAAAAACGTGTTTTTTAGCAATGAACCCGGAATTACTTAAAGTAGAAGGGTTATACGGTTACTACAAACGCTTAAAACGATAGAGATAGGTTAGCAGAGGTTTGTAGTGAAAAAAAATTCGTTTGTAGTAAGCCAGAAAAAGAGAAAATTGAGAAAAACGTGTTTTTTACCAATGAACCCAGAATTACTTAAAGTAGAAGGGTTATACGGTTACTACAAACGCTAAATTAGATAAAGAAAGGTTAGCAGAGGTTTGTAATGAAAGAATTTTCGTTTGTAGTAAGCCAGAAAAAGAGAAAATTGAGAAAAACGTGTTTTTTACCAATGAACCCAGAATTACTTAAAGTAGAAGGGTTATACGGTTACTACAAACGCTAAAAAAGATAAAGAAAGGTTAGCAGAGGTTTGTAGTGAAAGAATTTTCGTTTGTAGTAAGCCAGAAACAGAGAAAATTGAGAAAACTTGCTTTTTAGCAATGAACCCAGAATTACTTAAAGTAGAAGGGTTATACGGTTACTACAAACGCTTAAAACGATAAAGATAGGTTAGCAGAGGTTTGTAGTGAAAAAAATTTCGTTTGTAGTAAGCCAGAAAAAGAGAAAATTGAGAAAAACGTGTTTTTTAGCAATGAACCCGGAATTACTTAAAGTAGAAGGGTTATACGGTTACTACAAACGCTGTTTGAGAAAAACGTGTTTTTTAGCAATGAACCCGGAATTACTTAAAGTAGAAGGGTTATACGGTTACTACAAACGCTTTATACGACAAAGAAAGGCTAGCAGAGGTTTGTAGTAAAAGAATTTTCGTTTGTAGTAAGCCAGAAACAGAGAAAATTGAGAAAAACTTGTTTTTTAGCAATGAACCCAGGATTACATAAAGTAGATGGGTTATACGGTTACTACAAACGCTTAAAACGATAAAGATTAGTTAGTAGAGGTTTGTAGTGAAAGAATTTTCGTTTGTAGTAAACCAGAAACAGAGAAAATTGAGAAAAACGTGTTTTTTAGCAATGAACCCGGAATTACTTAAAGTAGAAGGGTTATACGGTTACTACAAACGCTTAAAACGATAGAGATAGGTTGGTAGAGGTTTGTAGTGAAAGAATTTTCGTTTGTAGTAAGCCAGAAACAGAGAAAATTGAGAAAACTTGCTTTTTAGCAATGAACCCAGAAATACTTAAAGTAGAAGGGTTATACGGTTACTACAAACGCTTAAAACGATAAAGATAGGTTGGTAGAGGTTTGTAGTGAAATAATTTTCGTTTGTAGCAAGCCAGAAAAAGAGAAAATTGAGAAAAACGTGTTTTTTAGCAATGAACCCGGAATTACTTAAAGTAGAAGGGTTATACGGTTACTACAAACGCTTAAAACGATAGAGATAGGTTAGCAGAGGTTTGTAGTGAAAAAAAATTCGTTTGTAGTAAGCCAGAAAAAGAGAAAATTGAGAAAAACGTGTTTTTTACCAATGAACCCAGGATTTCATAAAGTAGAAGGGTTATACGGTTACTACAAACGCTTAAAACGATAAAGATTAGTTAGTAGAGGTTTGTAGTGAAAGAATTTTCGTTTGTAGTAAACCAGAAACAGAGAAAATTGAGAAAAACGTGTTTTTTAGCAATGAACCCGGAATTACTTAAAGTAGAAGGGTTATACGGTTACTACAAACGCTTAAAACGATAGAGATAGGTTGGTAGAGGTTTGTAGTGAAAGAATTTTCGTTTGTAGTAAGCCAGAAACAGAGAAAATTGAGAAAACTTGCTTTTTAGCAATGAACCCAGAAATACTTAAAGTAGAAGGGTTATACGGTTACTACAAACGCTTAAAACGATAAAGATAGGTTGGTAGAGGTTTGTAGTGAAAGAATTTTCGTTTGTAGCAAGCCAGAAAAAGAGAAAATTGAGAAAAACGTGTTTTTTAGCAATGAACCCGGAATTACTTAAAGTAGAAGGGTTATACGGTTACTACAAACGCTTAAAACGATAGAGATAGGTTAGCAGAGGTTTGTAGTGAAAAAAAATTCGTTTGTAGTAAGCCAGAAAAAGAGAAAATTGAGAAAAACGTGTTTTTTACCAATGAACCCAGAATTACTTAAAGTAGAAGGGTTATACGGTTACTACAAACGCTAAATTAGATAAAGAAAGGTTAGCAGAGGTTTGTAGTGAAAGAATTTTCGTTTGTAGTAAGCCAGAAAAAGAGAAAATTGAGAAAAACGTGTTTTTTACCAATGAACCCAGAATTACTTAAAGTAGAAGGGTTATACGGTTACTACAAACGCTAAAAAAGATAAAGAAAGGTTAGCAGAGGTTTGTAGTGAAAGAATTTTCGTTTGTAGTAAGCCAGAAAAAGAGAAAATTGAGAAAAACGTGTTTTTTAGCAATGAACCCGGAATTACTTAAAGTAGAAGGGTTATACGGTTACTACAAACGCTTAAAACGATAGAGATAGATTAGCAGAGGTTTGTAATGAAAAAATTTTCGTTTGTAGTAAGCCAGAAAAAGAGAAAATTGAGAAAAACGTGTTTTTTACCAATGAACCCAGAATTACTTAAAGTAGAAGGGTTATACGGTTACTACAAACGCTTAAAACGATAAAGATAGGTTGGTAGAGGTTTGTAGTGAAAGAATTTTCGTTTGTAGTAAGCCAGAAACAGAGAAAATTGAGAAAACTTGCTTTTTAGCAATGAACCCAGAATTACTTAAAGTAGAAGGGTTATACGGTTACTACAAACGCTTAAAACGATAAAGATAGGTTAGCAGAGGTTTGTAGTGAAAAAAATTTCGTTTGTAGTAAGCCAGAAAAAGAGAAAATTGAGAAAAACGTGTTTTTTAGCAATGAACCCGGAATTACTTAAAGTAGAAGGGTTATACGGTTACTACAAACGCTGTTTGAGAAAAACGTGTTTTTTAGCAATGAACCCGGAATTACTTAAAGTAGAAGGGTTATACGGTTACTACAAACGCTTAAAACGATAGAGATAGATTAGCAGAGGTTTGTAGTGAAAAAATTTTCGTTTGTAGTAAGCCAGAAAAAGAGAAAATTGAGAAAAACGTGTTTTTTACCAATGAACCCAGAATTACTTAAAGTAGAAGGGTTATACGGTTACTACAAACGCTTAAAACGATAAAGATAGGTTGGTAGAGGTTTGTAGTGAAAGAATTTTCGTTTGTAGTAAGCCAGAAACAGAGAAAATTGAGAAAAACGTGTTTTTTAGCAATGAACCCGGAATTACTTAAAGTAGAAGGGTTATACGGTTACTACAAACGTTTAAAACGATTGAGATAGGTTAGCAGAGGTTTGTAGTGAAAAAAACCCTTCTACTTTAAGTAATCCTGGGTTCAATGCTTAAAAACAAGTTTTACTCATTTTTCGCTTTTTCTGGCTTACTACAAACGAAAATTCTTGCACTACAAACTTCTACGAACCTCTTTCAGTCGTTTTCAGCGTTTGTAGTAATCATCTAGCCTTTCAAATCGAGTTTTTGTAGGAAATATCGTTTTTATAAATAGTCGAAAACTAAAATATTTTTTTCTATGTTTTCTATACTACTACAGACGAAAATTCTTGCACTACAATCCACTACTAACGTTTATCTATAGGAATCAGCCGGAAAAAGTTTATTTTTGCAAAGTCGGGGGACGCGATTTTTTTAATATTTTTTTATTTTTTTTTGGTCTTACTACAAACGAAAATAACTTCACTACTATCTACTACTAACCTAAATCTACCAAATAAACCGAAAAAATATCATTTTTTTTAAAGTCGGGTGCCAAGTTCACATAGCTATATGCCTTGGTCTACGGAGGGATCTATCGACGGGAGGGTCGATAGGATAATCGGGCATCGTAGAAACAAGAGGGTTCGGGTGGTGGGGAGCTGAGTCATAGTATCGCCTAGAGGCGAGCTTAATGAAATCGGCAATCGACTCGAGACCTAGATCGCGATGGAGATCGATATTGCGCATATACCAAGGCGCACCAGTGGCTTTGCGCAAAAATCGATTTTGGACACGTTGGAGGATAATAATGGACGAAGAGTGGGCGAATGCCACAGATGAATAAGTCAGGACGGGACGGATACAAGTTTTGTAAAGTGTCACCTTATTTCTAAGGGACATTTTACTCTCTTTGCATAGGAGACTATGGAGTCGTCCAAGCATGAATTTGGCGCGGTTACTAACCTTTCTGATATGTTCGTTGAAGTTCAGGCGACGATCAAGAATGACGCCTAAATAGCGTGCTGACTTAGCCCAGGGAATGGGTTCGTCGAAGAGGGTGATGGGGCGAGGTTTGGGGAAGCCCTTTGAAAAGAACACTGCTGTGCTTTTTGTGGGGTTTACCTCAATTCGCCACTTACGGAACCATACACCTAGTGCAGTGAGGGCGGCTTGCAGCTTTATACATACCCGATCGGGGTTCCGATCAGATGCATACAAAGCTGTGTCGTCCGCAAAAAGGGCAATTTCCACCTGATGGGTACGGGGGATGTCGCTGGTATACAGCGTGAACAGAAGGGGAGAGAGTGCGGAGCCCTGGGGGACTCCGGCTCTGATGGGTCTGGGGTCCGAAAGGGAACCCTCGATGCGGTAGCGAAAGCTGCGATTTAAAAGGAAGTCTCTTATGATGAGTACGAGCCTAACTGGCACACCAAGTTTGTATAGCTTGTAAATCAAGCCATTGTGCCAGACTTTATCGAAAGCCTTCGCTACATCGAGAAAGACAGCACCAGTATCTGCAGGCCAGGTATGGTGGCGTCTAGTTAGCACGTGTTCCGTGAAGCGAAGCACTTGCTGGGGGCAAGAGTGTCTCGGACGAAAACCAAACTGCTCGTCAGGGAGTAGTTGGTGCTCGTTGACATGTGACCAGAGACGTTTCAAAAGAAGACGTTCATAGATTTTCCCCAGAGAGCTGAGGAGACTGATAGGACGGTAGCTGGAAGGCTCTGACGCCTTTTTGCCTGGTTTGGGGATGCCGATGACGGTGGCTTCCTTCCAGGCATCGGGGAAAGTACAAGTCGCCATAGCCGCATTGAAGATGCTAACTAGGAGGTAAACTAGAGCAAGGGGGAAACGCTTTAGCACCTTGTTGCTGATACCGTCAGCACCAGGGGCTTTTCGCGGATGGAGGTCTTTGATTATCGCCTGAACCTCAGAAGCCTTAATGAGAGGTAAGGGAGGATCGGGGGGAGGCAGAGAAGTCAAGTGTTCGACTTCGTCGTTCACCAAAGCGAGATGGACAGGATCAACGGGTTCGAGACTCGGGGAGCATTGCGACTCGAGGCTTTCTGCTAGGCAGTCGGCCTTTTCATCGTCGTCGAATGCAAGAGATTTGTCTGGTCGGGAGAGAGGGGGCATGACTGAGATAGTGTCTGCTTTCATTGACCGAGCCAGCTTCCAGTAAGCCTGGTGAGAAGAAGTTGTTTGATAGTTGTCAGCCCCTTAAATACAATTGAGCATAAAGCCCCTGCCCCTCCCCGTACTTGGTGAGTTTCAGAGTAAACATGGAGCGGGATAGAGTTTATTTTCCCGCGAGTAACAGTGTATAATTGCGAAAACATTGGGTATATCTTTATTAACTGAAAATTCTAATATACTCGCCTTAACCCATTATTAGCAAGCGGTGCCGAACTTAAAAAACAAAATTAATTAAGCAAATTATAATTTTTTTATTCATCCAACGCAATCGCACACTTACTTCAAAATACTTTGAAAACTCACGTGAGATTAGCGATGGGCGAGGGTCGAGCAAAATCTCATCAAGGGAAAAGGGGGGATCGAAAAACCATCTCACGTAATTAATAGATGCTCCCTAAGTGCGAATGAGAGGGAGAATATACTCACAGGAGCGGCGCTCTGTTCCTGCGTGTGTTTCCAAAGCAGTTGCACATACACCTGCGCTTGTACAAAGAGCGCCATCGCGCATGCGTACAGCGCTGACCACGCCACCACTTTCGGGCGGGAGTAAGCAGTGCGCACATGCCGGCCTAGCAGAGAGGTCGCTTCCATCACGCTTGAAATAAACTTTCGCTGGAAAAACACAGATTATAAGCTTTTACATTTAAAATGTCAAAACCCAAAGGTATTTATTCAGATGAACCACAAGGATCAATTTGAAACGTCTTAAAGCTAGGGAATCTAGGTGCCAGTTTCACGCGACCAAGCCTGGCAAAACAGGCGTAGTCCTAACCAAATGCAAGGATTCCCTGCGTCGGTCGTTAGTATTAGAAAATAAAACAACACACCATCTAAAATAGCCAAGTAATTACAAATAATTCTAATTTAAGACATGCAGAAATGTTGGTGTAGTAGAATATTGCAATTAGCAAGGGATTTCGTAGGCGAATACGCCTACCAAATCCAAAAAGTTATTTTCATTCAACAAAATAGTATAGATAGTGGAGACCACCCGACAGTTTTCGTATGTTTTCAAAAGATTATAGGTAGAGTAGTAGTGCTCTTTGTGAAGGGTTCGTCCGGGGAAGTACTACTACCATGCCTTTTTCTGTCGCCAAGCAGCGTTTCTGTGTTTCGGTCTGAAGAGTGTGGCTGGCACATGAGGCTTAATATATGAACACATCAAGTTGATGGACGCAGGGCAGTGCATCGTAGGGCACGTTCCTATCGTGTGTGACTTACGCTAATGCTTTGTTATAGCTGATGGTTACCACTTAACATCAGGAGGACTTTATTGTTCAACCAGGTTGCAAAAAAGACCAAACTGATAAAATATTGCAGGATCCAGATTTTGTTCCTTTTTACAGATTAATGGAACCTATAAAAAAAAACACTACCTCATTCTTTGTCTGCGGCTGCTTGTCTATGGGCATGCTTAGGACAGAATTCTTGCGATGGAAGTAGATGCCGTGCTGCAGCGGAGGCAGCATTAACGCGCAGATCGTCGCCAAAATCTGAGCTGGAAACACCAACTTTATTATTAAGGCGAAGACAAGAGCTAATGTGACTCTCGCTCGTACGTTTCGACATGTTGAAAGATATAAAATCACTAAACTCATTTTCGAAAAATCGCAATCAACCATCTTGTGTGCAATCACATTGCACACAGTTTAGTAAAAAAATCATTTGATACATGTTTTCCTACTCAAAAGTTTGCTTTACTAGTTTTCGTCTATAAGCAAACTTTCAGCTGTCAGCCCCTTAACTAGTTTCCAGCGCCAGAACAAAAAAATAACTAGTTTGATAGTGGCACTCTACATCGCTATTTGCGTTTTATTAGCTCTATATTCGGCTTTAAGTCCGAATAACTCGAACACACCAACCACAAGTCACGAACAGCAGTATTCGTCTTGTTCGTGAAAAACAGGCAAATATATGCGAATATATTCACTACACATCATCGTATTTGGGAAAATATGTGAAGTAGTAATAATGTGAAGTACCACCATGAAGTTTTTTACTCGTTGATTTACTATGAGTAACCAACTGTACTATTAGCACACTTAGGTATCACATCTAGGTAGATGAATGTTAGAGTAGTCTAGCTCTATCACTTGATGCCAATTAGAAGGCGACGCTTCAACGACGTATGCCAGTCATGTGACCATTCACAGAAGTAAACATATTTTTATAGTCGCTATCAGCGTTGCCAGATTTTTTTTTACGTTCTTTTTGTTTATCGTTAAATAGTTTTCGAGTTATCACTGAAAATCGGGACGGAGCCTCACGGGAGGGGGATATTTAATTATGATTTAAAAATCGGGACGTTCAGCCAAAATCGGGACGTCTGGCAACGCTGGTCGCTATACACATTATTTGTTACTGCTAATGCTATACTCGTGATATGCTAAATATAACACAAAAAATGGGGACTTAAATAATACATGGTGTTCCAGGAAGTACTGTCAAGCGATGATCCGGAGATGCAGCACCACTTGGGCTACCCAAATCACCCCATGTTCTGCGATTTTTGGTACTTTGAGTTATGATTTTAAAAGTTGCAAACGGTCATAATGAAGTGAATAATTTAGATAAATCCTTAATTTTTTGTTATTTTGCTAATAGTTAGGTCTCTCCAATAAAATAACAATGTACTCCACAACCCATACGACTACGCCATAAAACATGTACCGTGTTCGAATTAAAACATTTTAAATTTTACATTCGAACACGGTTCCCTTATTACAAGCTTTGCTTAGTTGGGCCTAAATGTAAATGGTCGTAAATGTATTTTATTTTTTTAGAAAATACATACACACTTTAACATATTATAACACCCAGTCAGAGAGTTCATAACGAAAATGTTCGTTTTCGGTGGGGATCAAACTCACGGCCTACAACGCAGAAGGCCAGAGTACCAACTGAGCTGTGAGGACTGTCACATTGATCTGTATAATATTGAAGTATTACACGGGTATTTATCGCGTTTTACCTTTATTATTTCCCCTACGTTTCGGCTATGTTGCAATAGCCGTGGTCGCGGGCAGGCTCAGTCGGGTCGTGGGCGGAAATACCCGTGTGTAGGTAATACTTCAATAATGTGTTATGTGATGTAAACTCTCGCGTTTAAAAAATACGATCTGTAAAATGTCAACTGTTTCCTAGTTAGGTGTTATTTGGTATGATTGACTGGGGTTATATTATTCTCATCATCATCATCATCAGTTTGAAGAAGTTCACTGCTGGACATAGGTCTCCGCTATACATTTTAGAAAGAACGATTCGATGCCCTCCAAATACCGACGATCTTATGTTTAGGGTCCATTAGATGGAACATCCTATGCTTCGTCTTCCGGTTCGATTTTCCCCATCAGTCAGTTGTATATTATTCTATTGACCTGTAAATGTAATGTAGTTTAGCTGCCGGTAGTCCATCAGTCCGTAGTGTGTTAGCAGCTGGGAGCTGACTCCTGATAAGAAGCGTCCCGTCAGAGCCGCGATGCGCGTGTAAGATGAGACGATTGGGTACTTTGCCGAATCCACCTAAGAAGGAATACACATTTTAATAAATATTTAATAAGTTTTCTATCCTACCAGGTAATATTATAGGTAAGAGTAGTAGAGCTCTTTGTGAAGGGCTCGTCCGGGGAAGTACTACCACCACGCCTTTTTCTGCCGCCAAGCAGCGTTGCTGTGTTTCGGTTTGAAGAGTGTGGTTGCCGGTGTAATTACCGGCACGTGAGGCTTAACATCTGTATGCCTCAAGTTGATGGACGCAGGGCAGTGCATCGTAGGGCACGTTCCTATCGTGCGTGACTTACTAGGCAATGCTTTGTTCTAGGTGATGGTTACCACTTAACATCAGGTGGGCCATCTGCTTGTGCTATCAGCTAGTAGTATAAAAAAAATAAAAAAAATGCAAATGTCTGTATGGTAAGTGTGTGTGTTTGTTTCCACTTATTTCCGTAAAGGCACGAATTTGGATGAAACTGGAATATACAGTTCTTGACCTGAAATGGCATAATAAAGGCTACCTACTGTTATCTAGGAAGGTAAAACGCATGGCAAGCATGTAAATAAATATTAGTGCACGCACCAGCGTCATCTTACCCCAAACTAAGCAACGCTTGTGCTGATATCAATAATGAATTTATCGTCTGATTATAACTATGGTATATTATGAGATCAGAGGAACTAGATATTTTTTTGGGAAATAATAGTGGTATACCATTAAAATGTACTCAATTAGAGTCAAAGTCAAAAGGTATTTTATCTATAAAATCACAAGGATCCCTTTGAAACGTCTTAAAGCTAGGTGAATCTAGATACCAGTTCCACGCGTCCAAGCATAGAAGAACAGGCAACAAACTTACGGCATGTTGTGGCGTTTGGCGCCAATCAAACTTAGTGAGGCGTAGACATAACAGAAATACCTAGAGCCAATCAAATTCAAAAGCCAGCACACGCTACGATTCGAACTAATAATATCTAATGCATGTATTATTTACAAAGGCGAGCGTAACCCTAAGAAGAGCAGGTAAATAAGTAGGTACCACTGACCTCAATAAATACACTGGACAGGCGGCTGGCAAGATAGATTTGTGCCTATTTGATTTACGCCATTTTGGCGCTGTAAGCAAATACGAAAGTCCATGGAACTAAAGTTAGTGATGCACGCAAGTCGACATCTAATGTTTTTATCGATAGCTATACGCTCATGGTTTGTATGTAGCTGTGCTGTGGGTGACTATTATGTACTTGTCACACAATTTGTGGAAGAAGCTTTTTATCACTTAAAAGGTATCTAATAAGGTTCTGTGCGTCTGAATAAATTGACATTATACTGATTTATCGAAGCAAGCAGGTATCTATTGAAATGAAGAATAGTATAATAGCTGGTTGACTTAATAATTCTCTATTATAAGATTATTCATTATTTAATTTTTAGTTTCAAATATCTGCCTACATTTAATTTTCCAAAAAGTTTAAATTACTTATACTATAGATATGAGTAAGTATCGATACTTTTCAGGTACTCCAGTTAGTAGTATCGCAAGACGATTTGAGTAGGTATCGATACTTTGCGTTTGGTGGTATCGGAACATCCCTACTTCTATGTAATTTACCACGGCAGCCATTTGCAATATACGTCACAATTAGTTCTAGGGACTTTCGTATGTCAAAAGTGGCGCTTCAAATTGGCACAAAAAATTGCTGTCATTCTAATGGTGAAAGCCTGTCCAGTGTATTTATTGAGGTCAGTGGTAGGTACCTACTTAGGTATATTAGGAAAAAATGTCACTTGACGAGTTTTCTTATTCTGCCCATAAAATAGTGCAATCTCAAGTCTAATTCCACAACATTTTGCGCTTTCAACATTATGAGAATTCAACATTCTGTTCCTAAAGGAAAATATCAGCATTTTTGAAGTAGGTACAAAAAAACTGAATCATCTTGACATTTAAAACGTCATAACTTACTTTTGCATAGATATAGGTAAAATATGCTATTTCTGTAGCCATGTAGAGTCCATAGAAGAATTGCGATGCTTGGAGCCATTCTAAACTGGAGGTCCACAGTAGGATAGCATACACTGCTATTCCGCTCAGTCCTGGAAATATTTACTTTTTATAAGGACCAAACATGTGATAGGGCAACGGAATTCTTCATGCTGATGATCATGTACTTAACAATTAAGTTTGTTGCCTGGTCTTCTTGGTTTTGGTCGCGTGGAACTGGCACCTAGAGTCACCTAGCTTTATGATGTTTCAAATTGATCCTTGTGATTTTATTTAATACTAGCGGCCTGTCCCAGCTAAGCATGGGTGGATATAAATTTTTTCAACGTTTTAGGATAAACTTAGACCGTGGTGGGTTCGAGTCACTTCTGGTAACTCGCGCCTTGCCCGGGCCCGCGCTGGGTGAGAACGCGCCCCGTGACCTTATATTTTTAAAATCTTTTGAATGGAATGTCCGATTTGAAAAATTCAAGAAGTAATGTATAGGTATTGAACCAGTCTTGAATATGAAAAGATTTATTTGGATAAGGATTAATACCAAGGTACAAATAAAGACCCTTTTCTAGCGGCGACATTTCAATTAAATTTTTATAATAAAAGAACACTTATTGTGACATAACTATAATAGTTAGACATATGCTGTCGCGACATTTTTTGTAGATGATGACGTGTTCTACAAAATCGTAGTACATTAATTTGTTCTATCATCAATAGTTTTCGCAGCGCACGCGATGTAAGGTTTTATTTTTCCACCTTGGGTTACATTATTAGAGTTTATTAGAGAGATCCCTGATTTTTTGAAAATATAATATAGCCTATGTTACTCAGGGATAATGTAGCATTCTAATGGTGAAAGAATTTTTGAAATCGGACCAGTAGTTTTTGAGCCTATTCGTTACATACAAAACAACAAAACAACAAAAATACAAATCTTTTCTCTTTATAATATTAGTGTAGAAATACCTTTTGACTTTGACACCCAACTTAGTCTAGAACAGTTTACAACATTTAAAAAAAAAGAGGCTAGACATGCTGTCAAATAATTTCAACAGTGTTGCAGTTACTGCAGTACACAACATAGTCAGTTTAATATTAAAATCAAGAATATTAAGAATTAATATTAAAATCAATGAAATATTTATCGTACAAAAACACATACAAAGTTAAACAAAATAAAAGGTATTGACAAATAATAAAAAACGTTTCCATGCCCATTATTATGAGTAGAAATTTTTAGACTTTTTGTAATTTTTTCATAATTGGACATGCAAAGGAATGAGATAAGCCTAGAACAACTAGGCAGTAAACATCATGCTATCTTATACAACAAGGATTTACCTGATTACTCGTAATTAGGATAATCATTTTATGTTGGTATAATCTCAGTTTATTTTTAGTATGTTTCAAACTTTGAGTCTATACTAAATAACCTTAAACTATTATTTTAAATCAGCGCAAATAAGTTAATATGCTGAGAATAGTGTTTTGGGTGTTTTTTAATAAAAAAATAAAAAAAAAAGTCTTGAAAACCCAAGAATATGATGCAATATTGACCTACCTGTTATGTAAAGTATTTGTGGATTTTATTTTATAAACTTGCAGGAATGATAGAAAAAATAAAGTCTAGAAGCCCAGTGTTCTTTATAAATTGATATACTAGGTATACAAGTTGACTAATATCATAGCAGTAATGGTTTTTGTAATATCGCAATTGTTATAAACCAATTGTTGGTACATACCATAGAACGAATTTATTAAATAATTATATATCCTTGTTGTGAATTTCAAAATAATGTAGGTACATAAAAATATGCATTTTATAGCTAATGTCAGTAGGAAGATAAATATAAAGACTAAGTTAAAAATCAAAAGTACTTACCTGAAAGAATGATGATAGGCTTGAACTTCGAGAAGTCAGTGACAAGGAAGACGAAAACCAACAGCCCCAAGTAGGAATATGTTCCAAGTGGGTACACATCCCTGTTCAGCTGCTCCTCAGTGACATCTCTCCACTCTCCGAGCAGGAATTCCGAAACGAACGGCTCTGATGGCCTGATCTCCCGTAACGTGCCGAATGCGCACAAAATCATCATTACTCTCACCCATTCTTGCATTTTAACCGCGGTTTGGTTATGCTTTATGGTCGGCTTAGGCCAAGGTTAATCGCTCGCCGAGAAACACAGTTGCCTTGTTACGGGACAGACCGCCAAATGAACAGAGCCGCTTGCAAGCCAGCCAATCGCTTCGCCTGCTGTTTTCTCGTACAGTCGACGACATCACGATGACTACTACCAATCTAGGATACCGATAGTGTACGTAGGCTTGCGTCACGTAGGTATGAACGTTATGCAATGCATGCAAGATCAAAACATAACCAAAAGTTAATATTAGATTTTGTATCAATTTTTTTATATAGTTACATCCTTTACAGCACTTTTTTTACCCCTTTTTAAATGATAAAATCAGATTTTTTAAATTTTACTACGTTTCAAATTTTGGTCTTATTTTGTAGAATAGTACTCGCTTTAGATTATATTAAACATAGAATCTAGAAAATAAAATTAGTATTTCAATAAAATACAAAACGTTCAAATCAAAGAGGAGAGGAGTAAGTAGTACTGTTACAATTATTATTACAAACACAAGTTCAAGTTCATTCAAAACAAACAGCTGTTCGGAATTCGGATGGATCATAGATTTATAATACTATAGATTGCCTACGAGCGTATACCCGAGCAAGACGGACAACAAGTACATACAATTTATGGGTTGCCACATCTTACTATTTTCACCCAACCAAGCATAAGCTATGATGTCGCCGCGGCTCCAGTTGTTTGTTTAATTATGTTTAATTAAAGCTAGTTTCTGCAGTTTAATAGTTTGTACCCTCCTCTAGGTTACGCCATTTTAATATCTTCTAAGGAATGAGCTAGAAAAAAGCCTACACAGCTCAGTTGGTAGCCTTCTGCGCCGTAGGCCGTGGGTTCAATCCTACCGAGAACAAACATTTGTATGATGTGATACTAGACGTTTGTTCTCTGACTGGGTGGTTGTGATTTGGCTTATTTTGGGGCTATATAGTGCTGTGTGGAGCGTCCACCAATATTTATAAAAAATAAAATAAAAAAAACAGGGCGAACTGGCACTAAGCTGGCATTTTAGACATTGACATCAGAACCCTAGGCCCCGCGAGCTAGAGCCCTGGATTTTCCTAGTGAGGGGGACAGAGCTAGTGGTGCTATTCTTCACATTCTACCACCTACCAATAGTTTAACTATGTTACTGCACCAGCTAGGTAAAATTTTTATGAATAAAAAACAATTTATTTATTTATCATTGATTTATTTATACTACATCCCTACTCATCAGAAACCGTAATTCAAAAGGTTAATTTATAACGCGTGCTTCAATTTTAAATTAAGTAGGTATAAACAATACATCTTAACAGGAGGAAGCCAGCTTATGCTAGAGCTGACCATAAGCCTGAGCAATGCCACCACTTTGCCCTGAAGCGCGAAGTGATGGCATTATGAATACAGCTATCCTCAGAACATCACTATGAATATGTCATAAATACATTAAAATATATCACGTGTAAGTACGTATTTATTTATTAGACGATAAATATTTAATAGTTTATACATAACAATTTCAGATGAGAATATTTTCTTAATTCTCACTTTTTAAAGCAAGATTTTTGAACATACTTTTTATATCCAGAAAAAAAAGCGGAGATACCGTTTATGTTGAAATAGCCCAAAAGTTTTTTATTCCGTAAGTTTCTTGCCTGTTCTTCTAGGCTTTGGTCGCGCGCGAGGAACTGGCGGTACATTCACCTAGTACCAATTTAAGACGTTTCAAAGAGATCCTTGTGATTGTACTGAATAAAGACCGTTTCGATTTTGATTTTGGAGCTTGGTGACCTGGAGCTTGGTAACCCGTAGCGTTAACCCACCAGCCCAAAGTAGTTGCATCTTTGGGAAATCTGTAAAACAAACATGTTATTATTAGGCATATGTAGGTATTTAATCATACTACGCGATGGTGGTCTCAGACATAAAATAACTACCAACTTCTCATATGAAAATCGTGAAGAGACTTAAATTATTAAAATGTAACGCAAAGCTAAAAAAATAAATTAAATTAAATTAAAATATATGTACCTACTACCTATACCTATATTATATTTTTTTTCATTATGTACTTAAGTCAAACAAACCTTATTTCTTTGAATAAGGTAATAATAAGTTGCGACATTGTCATTTGTTTTCTAGATTATTGTGTGTATTTGAACTTATCCTAACATATCAGAGTCGAATCCACCCTAAAGTTGTTCGTTTCCCAACATTTTTGGCAAATAGATTTTGTTTTTGTTGGCAGCCCGAAAGATCGTATAACCCAGCCAAATTATGTTTCTATAGAACTGTATCGGTTTGAATAGCCATGTCATTTGTGTGGTTTATAGTAACCTATACTCAATTTTACAAAACAATTAAATTCTAGAAATCTACTATGATATGCGATAGAAAGTAAACACAACCGTTAAATGATTAATTGTGGACACTGTGCATTCTCCGTTTTATAGTTTAATTGACAAATAGAACATAAAAGTGCTACTTACCGAAGGAAGCTTAATTTTCAGTTTTCCGAGCTGTATCATTATCACAGCCTAAAATACTACAATGCACCACATTATAAACTTAACTCTACGTATACTGGGACCTAGGCACACACTATTTTCAAAGAACTTTGGCACTAAACACCTGTAAACTCACAAGCACCAAGCGGTTTGTTTAGCACCAAACTTGGTGCTAAACAATCAAAAACGTATACGCAGAAAGGGACAAAACATTTATTTTATATTTCTCTCACTCATAGGTATAATTTGTATTATTGCGTCTCTCTTACTCTTGGTATTATTATTTGATGCTCTATCTATTGTATTCTTGATCTAAGGGATGGATGGAATGGCTTCAGTGCTACCAACCTTTACCAAAAATTTTCCCGAAGTTTTTTTCTGTATTTCCCTAAAAATCCCTAAATATCATTTTATATGTACCTACCTACATACTTATTTCACCTAAATTATTTCGCACGCAGCTGGCATTGGAAACAGGTAGCATCATTAGGCCATCAATGTGCGCCTTGTTGAACATTTTGTATGCAAGCAGAGCATTCGGGTTTCCGAATTTGAATTCCCGATCTGAAAACCTAATTCGGAAACCGAGCTAAGCGACCGGCCTTATTGCTAAATCAAATTTTGGCGACTGAGTGAAATTAATGAATGAATGCGCCGCGCAGTTCATTCGTTTCATATTGTGCATTCTTTTTTACGCACAAAACTGAAAACAAGTTCGATTTTGCAAGTTTAGTTTGAAATCTCTAAAAAATCCCCAAAGATTCCAGTCCCTAAAAATGACCATTTTAACACTTCTAGTCCCTAAATTTAGGGACAAAATCCCTAAGTTGGGAACCGTGAATGGCTTCAGTCAGGGTAACCATTTCAAAAGTGGCGGTTCTGCCACACACTGTACAAAAATTCTGCCAAAATCTGCCAAACTTGACGTCAAAAATGCCAAAAATACTTTTTCCTTCATAGAGACGGCATAAATCAAATTCATTACATTCAGTTGCTATCTCTAGATCGTTTGTAACGGTTTGCAGATAGCTCAAGTTATTCTTGTAAATATATTCTTGTAATAATCTTGGTATATGTTAATTTATGCTCGTATTTTCTCTTCATATTGAATGGATCGTTACACAGAACTACACACGATAAACACCAAAAGAGAATGAGATAAAACAAAAGTTTATTGGTAACCAAATCAATAAAGGTGAAAAGAATTTGAACCCTATACAGATTATTTACCGTTCTAATTCATACGAAGTACCTGTGTAAAAACAGACAAGACGCAAAGCGCACCCCCCAGATTATGCGGGCATTCCCCGCATAATCTGATAATATATAAATAAATAAATAAATATCTGGTCATGAAACAGAAGTTTTCGGTTCGGTAAAATATAAAATAAATTAAAGTCTAAAAGATAATTTCATTGAAAATTCAAATTATTACGATTTTTCTTGAAATATTTAATATCTGTCACTTTTGTAAATCGTCACCATAAACTGCCACAACTAAAATTTAGGAGCCAATTATGCCAAAATGGCAGAAATCTGCTACTAATGGTCACACTGAATGGCTCATTCATACGACTTATTTTTTTGTTTGCGTAGCATGACTTGATACTTGTCTTTTTGCCAAGTCCTATTATTTTGTCAGCTCTTCATCATATTTAGAAATACAGACAGCATCTGTGGCCAGTGCTGTCTGCTGTATTTCTGTTTTCTCTTGTTTTCTCCTTGCAGCACTAAAAATAAAATACTCTTCTTCTTCATTGAACTTTGGTATTTACTTAATTTTTTCTTCGGTTTTCCTAAGATTTTCCTGAATATAAAATTCAGTTTAAATAATTTGTGCATAAATTTATTTATATGTCGCTGTGCTTTGACCATTGAACTAAGAAAGAGAGTACCTACCCATTTTTATCTTTGTTAATCGTTCGACTAAGAGTAATATCACTCAAGCACGTCACGGTCGTATTTGCGAGGAGAAATCAACATAAACTTTGTGCTGAGAAGCAGTACCTACCAATAATTTGTCATGAAAGCAGAGCAGCTGAGTGACAAAATGCTGTTGTGTAGTTATTGTCCCAAAGAGTTCAGATACAATAGTGAGAGGAAGAGACATGAATTAAGCCATTTTCCGCGGTTTGAGTGTGAAACTTGCTGTAAGAAGTTTAGTTTTATGTAAGTTTATTTCTTAATTTTATAAGCCTACCAAAAATATTAGTATCAAAACATATTGTTCAAAAAGCAATTACCTACCCGACACAGATAAAGTAGACCACTTATGTTAGAACTGTACATCCAGTGACTATCCAAATATAACTCATTTTTCCTTTACACAGTTCTGCTTTGCGTCGGCATCAAAAACAACATGAGAGGACTGGGAGTGTGAAATGCAAGGAGTGCCATCGAAAGTTCAGAGATGATGCACTTCTCAAAAGACATATCAAATATGCACATAAAGGTATTGTTATCAATTGACTGTCCTTAAATTTGACAGCCTTTACAGCTCAGTTGTTATTAGCTCTGCCTTCTGCGCCATAGGCCGTGGGTTCGATCCCCACCGAGAACAAACATTTGTGTGATGAACATAGATGTTTGTTCTCTGTCTGGGTGTTATATAATATTACAAGTATGTATTTAAAAAAAAAGTATATATGTATTATATCAGCTATCTGGTTCCCATATCACAAGCTTTGGCTTAGTTTGGGGCTAGATAGTGCTGTGTGGAGTGTCCACAAATATTTATTTATTTATTTATAAATTAAAATACATTATTGATAGTGAGTGAAGCAAACAAAGATCATAATGGCAACTTGGGTAATTGGGCATTGTATATTTGAAATATGTTTGTCTGAGCATAACTTTCAAACTGTTGATCCAATCTGAATGAATTTTGGTATAGATCTATAGATAGTTATTGATAAAAAAGTTTATGAATTTAATCTAACAAGGGGTTATGAGATATAGGGGCAATAAATTATTGGAGAAAAAAAAACCTTGCAAATACAAAAGAACTGAAAAAATGCTTTAATTAATAGCTACCTACAACTTTGTTATATAGTGTTCAAATTTGAATTCAACAAATTTATAACATTTTTAGGTACCTACACCTAATTTACCTACACCTACACCTAATTTTGTACGCCTTCATGTAGAATATGTTGGCTCATTATGTTGTTTGACAATATTTACTGAGAACTATTGTACCTATATTTCTGTGAATAAATGATTTGGATGATAGGATAATATTAAAATTATTTACTGATAAGATAGAACCTCAAAATTTATTATCTCATAATACTAGCTAGCCTAAAAAATACTTGCCATCTAATTCAAGGGGATGGAATAACTTACTTGCATAATTATATCAGTTTATTTTTTCCAGGAACATTCTTCTGTGAGAAGTGCAACTCAAAATTTAGCAGTGACCTAGCTCTAGCCACACACATGAAGACTCACAATCCTGAATCTGAAAGGCGCTTTAAATGCAGTTATGAAGGATGTAGAAAGTCATTCAATTTCTCACACCATCTAAAACATCATGAGCTGACGCACACTAATGCCAAGCTGCATTACTGCTGTTACTGTGGTAAAGGTATGATTGCAATTTATTGGTTGTTCCAACAATATTATTATGAGGCTTGAACTATTATTTTCCTTATACCTACTAAATAGAAATACATACCTAATTAAATTAAATATGCATACCTATTGGAATTGACTAACATAAAGTAGTAGTAATTTCAAATATGGTAATCTAATCTCTAAGGTCTTAAAATGAATTATTGCTATACTTCTAAATGCAAATGGGTGTGCTGCAGACCCACTAACCTAAGCCTGAGCAAACTTTGGTTTGGTAAAATCTTTGTGCTTCCTTAGGTTTTATCCAGTCCCATCACTTGAAAACACACCTGAAAGTGCACGACCCCTCAATCAGCCTGGTATGCGAGATTCCTGGCTGCAAGAAAAAGTTCTCCACAGAATATGCTAGAAAACGGCATATGGCTATTCATAATAGTAAGTTGGGTCACTATACAAGGTGTTCCAATACTTGTACTTAAAACTTCAGGGGGCTAAAGTACCCATCAATATGAATTACCTTTTCTAAGGAACCAACACTGTGAAAGCGAAAAAAAGAACAGCTGTTTCATGCAAAAGTTCAATACCTGGCTAAAATGTATGAAACAGCTGTTTTTTTTTTCGCGTGAACCTATGCTTTTGCGTTTAGATACGTAACATCCTTGAAAAGTATTTTGAAAGAAATCTGAGGATAATCTGAGGCATGGGTACCTATAACTACTGAATGGAGAACTTCTTTATTGTAATGGTATTTTATTTTTATTTACAGAAAATAAACCAGACAGCGGTATAT
The DNA here is from genome assembly GCA_932294275.1 of Chloroclysta siterata. Taxonomy (NCBI): domain Eukaryota; kingdom Metazoa; phylum Arthropoda; class Insecta; order Lepidoptera; family Geometridae; genus Chloroclysta; species Chloroclysta siterata. The sequence goes on along the minus strand of OW028599.1, from coordinate 13,442,158 downwards.
CATCAGATTCAGACTCTTGTGACGTTTCTATTACATCCAAAGTTGAAACCGATAAAGGTACAAAAATACTCTGATAATTTATATTCACTTCCATGCCATGCAAAAACATAATGAACTTATATGTTTCTCATTTGTTTCAGAATCTCTATTAATATCACAAAATAACAATCAAAAACCCACCGAAAACTGTAGTAATATAGAACAATCTAACATAACTGCTATTTATATAAAAGATCTCGACGACATTGTTGAAGAGTGGCCAAACAGTCCTTTTAAACCAAGTGCGGTTAAAGAAGACACTCCAAAATGTGTTGAAGAAAGTGGTGTGGGTTGCAAAATGAATAGCGAAAACTGCAAATGCTCCAAAATGTCTACTGTCAATGAAAGCTACGATTTTTCATGTATTGAAAACAATAGTACAAAAAACTCCGATAATAACAATAGTATTGTAGAGGTGTCGAGGAATATAGTCCCTGCTAACTTGAGAAACCATGATGAGTATACTAATAAAACAACTGAAGACTTTAAGCGCGTAAAAGTAAAAGTCAGTTCATTAACTGACTTCAATCAAAATAATCAGATAGATATGTGTGAAGGATGTGACTGTGCCAATATCTGTAGTAATAAAGTATTAATGTATGATCTCACGCCAGAAGTATCGCCTAATGATCGATTACTTGAAAAAACAGTCAAGAAAGACAGCGCTGCGCCAAATATAGAGTATAGAATCGACGGAATCATCAAAATCAAAGATACATTTGATGATGATATCATAGTCAAACCAGATAACCATGATTTTAAAAGGTTTATCCCATTTAGTACTTGTAAAGATGTGATTGGGAATTGTCTAGTAAGCGGTGGCGATGGTTGCCTGTGCGCGAGGATGATGGCGGATGAAGACCAAGCCATCATGGCTCAGGAGATTGAGAATATCACGCCACAACCTAAGACTGACTTGTGAACATTGTAAAGTGTACTTAAGGTACTGTGCGTATTTAGTGTAAACTTGGTACTTATTTTAGCTAGAGAGCACTTAATTTCTGTACGTTACGTAGGTACCTACATAAAAATTTTGTAAACTTGGACGGTATTACGTTTCGAGTTTCGTTTTAGGTAGAATAGAATGATAACACAGAGTAATTATTAACTTAAAATTTATTTACAGTGTAATTTTTACAATATCAACCATTTTTACAATATATTTAGTTAACAAATAAGGTTCTTAATTATTTATTATACATACATCAGACCTCTTATCATTAAGTAAAATTTTATATATTGGAATGTAGGTATCACATACGGCATGGCAGACAAAGATTCCATCATCAACACTCAAACATTAAGTAAACTTACGATTTCAAATTAAAATCATGGTTCATAATTTCGATAGAAACTAAAATATACATTTAGCTATGGTAACAAATTGGACAGAATAAAATTAAAGACAAAATAATAATTTTCTTGAAATTAAAACGTAAAAGCGTTTGTACATAAATAAACAATGAAATTGAGTTTGCGCGTTCTTTGATTTATAACTCAGTACAAGTCGTGCGTGACGCAATATTATAAGTACGAAGCAATAAATAAATCTGTGTAATTGTTCAAGATGACTCCTTTCTAGTTTGACTAGTCTAATGATACATTAAAATAAAATAAAGTAATTATGTAGGTAGTAGTAAAATTAACTACATTGTTCAATGTTAAAAACCCACAAAATTGCCTTTCTATTGGTAAGTAGTAGTGTGAAGTAATAAAATCTCTTCAATAGAATCGACAGCATCACAGGATACGAAAATAGTAAATATACACAAGTTACAGCTTACTCTATAAGTAACAAGTAGAACTACGCTTCATTGTTATGTACCGAATCTAATGTCCTTCTGTCACTTTTTTTTGGCGAATCACTTATATCATTAAGTTCTTGCATACTTTCACTACTGTAACTTTTCTTCAATGCTTCCTTTTCTTCCAACCGGTCTTCTGTAATAGGCACAACACTCAAATATTCACTATCATCCTCAGTAATAGGAGATGAGGATGGAGTTGATAAACCATTCTCTAAGTTATTTACTGTAGTCTTGTGTTCAATCGTATGATCTTTACCGATATCTAAATCATCAGTATCAAGCAAAAATGTAGAAGTCGGTAAACTCTCTTTACGCTCCAGGTTTTCTTCACTGTTTAAAACGTTTACAACCTCTTTAGGATTTTCTGTTTTGTTTTCTTGAGAGGATTTCATGAGCTCATTAAAAGTAGTATAATCTTCAGTTGTCACTGGCTCAGTTGTTGAGGAGGCCTTAATTTCAGCGTTCGCTTTACTAGAAATTGATTCCAAAACATTAATGTGTTCTTCATTGTTTTCATTTTGAGTTTCAGTTAGATTATTAGGTTCAATATCATGACCCTCTTGCAGTTTTTTTACTAGGATCTTGTTGTTCTCTGCTTCTGGTAAGAAAGGATTCATTTCAGTTTCGTGATCCTCAAATTCATTTGCTTGTGCGTTAGCATTTTTAAGAGCAGTTGAAGAATTATTATGATTAGATATTTCGTAAATGGTCACGTTTAGATTGTTAACCTGTGTTGTGTTTTGAGATTCTGTATCGCTCCTAGAGACCGTTTCAATGCTACTTGAAGTTGAAGAGTTGGGTATCAATGATGACGATGGAGCTTCAGTTGCTTGTGATGACGCCGATTCAACTGTTGCATTACTAGTAGATGACAACTCAGAGGGCATCAAAATATCACCAATCATGATGAGGCGGGGAGTAGTCGTTTCATCCTCTGTATTTATCGGTTTGGGTAGTTCTTTTACCGTTAAATCACTTTCAGGTTCTTCCCAGACTGGGGCTGGCTTGGTTTCTTCGGATGATCCTTGGGTAGATGGGCTTACTACGACATTATTGGGGGTAGTTGTTTCAGCTGATTTGTATATGTATTCGACGACTGTTGTTGCGTCGACTAGCGCTGGTTTTTCAGTTACTGTCTTATTAAATGCTTCGTTGGATTTATCTTTTACCGTAGTCGTGACTTCTTTTTCCGTGTTTACTCGTTTCACTCTAGAGTCTTCACTGTCATAATCCTGTGCCAAACCATACATCGGTTCATCCTGTTCAGACATTTTGTTGTTGTTTGAACTCATGTTATTTAAATAATCAGGTTCAAAATCATCTTTGGGCTTTCCACCATTAATAATTTCCTCAAATTTGCTAGAAGGTGATTCTGTAGTTTCGTGTTTTTCTAGCTTGTTCATTGCTTCTTCCAAGTTAATTTCAGCGACAGGTTCCGATAGCCAATCAGATTCAGTAGTAATTTCTTTCGAAATATCATGCATAGTATTAGACTCAGTAGTTTCTTGTTTAGATTCAGTCTGGTTTTGGAATGACTTTGATGAACGGTTGTACAGGTTGTTTAGGGAATCGAACGTAATCTCCACTCCTTCATCGGATTTACGACTTTCAGTAGTAATTTCAATTTCTTTAGAGTCTTTCCTGTTAAGTGCATCCATCAATTGTTTTTCTTCATTTGACTTAGCAGCTTGTTTAGTTACAGAATGTTCATCCTCCGATTTAGGTTCCAGAGTTACTGTTTCACTTTCATTAGTAAACGGGTTCTGTGATTTTTCATTATCATAATCTGTTGGCATTTCAGTTGTAAGAAGTTCAATGTTATGTTCATGTATACTATTATCAGCAGTCGTTTCCATATTCACAGTTTTCATTGTTGTGACTTTTTGGCTTTCTGTTGGTGCGTTTGTAAAAACTTCTTCCATTTTGTCATCTTCCTTGCTCATGATATCAGAAGGTATTATGATTTTACTTGCGATCGATTCTGCTCGTACGGTAGTGGTTGGTTCTTCACCAAAAATATCGATTGATTTGAATGACCTTTGTTCTGATTCGTCATTTCTAGGGGTTTCAGGTTCAGCTACAGATTGCTTTTCATTTTGAGCTGTCCTGTCTTCGAGCCAATCGTTGATCTCTGTAGTGGTCTCGCTGTTATCTGCAGCCACCAACACAGGTACATGACTTTGTTTGCTGTAGATTGAAACTATTTCTGGCTTAGGCTCGTACGATGGTTCGTTGATAATATTAGGTTCTGAAATAGATACTCTAGTTGTCGAAGTTTCCATTTCTTCAGTAACCTTCGGGATGTTTTTATCTTCATTGGTGAATAGAGTATGTTTCTTGATTGAGTTAGATTCATCTTCTGTGTTTTGTTGTCTTTCAGAAATTTCTGAAGAGCTTTCGGAAGGTATTGGTTCAGGTTCTGAAATAGGAACCGCTGGCTCGGGTTCTGACGCTGGCTCGGGCTCTGAAGTTGGCTCGGGCTCTGACGCTGGCTCGACCTCTGATGCAGGCTCGGACTCTGACTCTGGCTTGGGCTCTGATGATGGCTCAGGTTCAGACATGGGCTTAGTATCGGATGCTGGTTCAGGTTCAGGTGCTGACTTAGGTTCTGGTTCTGTTTCTGATTTGAGTTCTGCGTCCATTTTTGAATTTGGTTCTGCAGTCGGCTCTGGTTCAGATTTTGGTTCGGGTTCAGGCTCAGATTCGGGTTCAGGTGCTGGTTCTGGTTCTGATGTAGGTTCTGGAGCTGGTTCCACTGTCGGAGAAGGGATAACTTCTAGATTGCGTTCATTTTCTGAAGAAATTGGTTCTGGTCCCGGTTCGGGTTCAGAAGATGGTTCTTTTTCTGAGGTTGGTTCAGGCGCAGGTTCTGCGGTTGGTTCAGCTTCAGGTTCTGCTGCGGGTTCCGCCTCAGGCTCAGCAGTTTGTTCAGGATTCACCGGTTCAGACGTTGGCTCTGGCTCAGATTTAGGTTCTGCCGTAGGTTCTGGTTCAGCCTTCGGTTCTTGAGCTGGCTCCTCAATCTTGTGTACGTTGTCGCCGTGACCGAAGATGTGAGAGTAGTTCATATCGGATTCGCTTTCAGTAGTCGTCTGGGGTTTGGCGCGGTTCGTTTCTTTCCAGTCGAAATGTTCGTTTGCAACAACTACGTCTTTAGTCGGCGCTTCTTCTTCTGGAATAGGTTTCGTTGTGGATGGATTAAAATCGACTGTGGCACTTTTGAATTCGTGGTCCTTATTTTCAAATTTTACGATGGGTTCCATGGGGTAAGAGTTTTCTAGTATCGACATGCATTGTTTCGGGTTGTTCATGTCGACCATCTGTCCATGTGGGCAGGTGCAAGTAAACTCAAGAGTCATTTCATCAAACTCGCATCCATGTTCACACTGATTGTTGTCTATTTGGCAGATATCGAGGACTGGTTTGGCGTCCATTTTCTCTTCGGCCACGTGGTAGACATTGATCATACGGTTGTTTTTTTCGAGGTAGTCATCGAGTCGTGTTTTCAAGGAGTCGGCTGTGAGAAGGTTCGTGGTAGGGGCAGCGTGCATCTTTGGCGACCAATGGATTCGGTAGGTGACAACGACTGAGCCTTTCCTGAAAAATAAGAAAAGGGTTTTTAAATACGTATTTTAGCTAGTTTTCGAGAATGGGCATGCAGCCTAGCCACATTCAGTTGGTATTGGTACATTAATTTTATCTTTGAAAACTAACGTTACAAAAAAATATTATAAGAGTACGAGCAAGTTTTAAACATCACAAATCAATTAAGTATCAACATCACCACGAGCATAGCTCTTGGATAAAGAATATAAGTTCGTGGCAAGCATCAAAAAGCTGTAATAAAACATTTTTTTTTATTGAGTGCTTGTATAATCTTACCTAAGCTGTATGACCTCGACGCTGACGTCATTGTCCCCATTCTCGAGGGTGTTTCTATCGATAACAGCTCGTTTCAGTGCCTCGGAGAAGGTGGCGACAAACTCGCGGTATTCGTCACTGTCAGTGTCAGCGAGCTTTGGGGAAAACTCCTCGTTGTCTATCTTCAGCTCGCCTTCCAGGGTTCTTGGTACTGGAAACAATAAAACTTGCGTTAAATGCTTGAATGCTGGAACGTGGATCTACGCGAGACACCTCTATACCTACGTAGACAGAAAAAGCGAGCATGAATTAAAAAATTTAGTTGAACTCTTTTATAAACCTTCCACATACAAAAGACATCAACGCGCTCTTTTTATCGGGTAGTTTTTTGGTTTGACAATGATACATAACATCAAATACTTCGATAGGCATTGTGAAAACTAACTTTATAAGATTCTGTATAGTTTGTATACTTAGGTATAAGTGCGACGCGCGTAAGTAGGTACCTCCAAAATTTTTACTGGAGAAAAACCGCAAAGGACAAAAAAGTGGAACGTGTGGGGTACAGTGCTCTTATCTCGGTGGCCAAGACTCACTTTGGGTCACTGTGCTAAAAGAGTAGGTATGTTTGTATAATAAATAACTAGTAGTTCGCCCCGAACTGAGATCTCGTGATGCGACCCGACGAACGCATCAAAACTTTGAGTCGGTAGTAGTCAGATGCAAGTCCAAACATTATCTTTGGACTTTTTTCTGACTACCGCCTACTAACTTGGTATGGTTACCAAGGTTCAACTCTATTGGCCTATTTTTTGAAGAGTTCCGTTGAACAGACCTTGGCTCCATCATCAGACCTGGTCGTCGTCACCATTTTATGAGAACTGAGTACCTCCTTAATTTATTTCAAGAAAAAAAAATAGGAAAAATCAAAGTAACTGGCCGACCAGTAGAAAAACCTTCATGTCAACGAAACTCTTAGAGATGGGAGCTCTTGGATCGCTGGTTATTTTAATTTAACTTTTTTAAAATTAAAAAAGTTAAATTAAAATAACCAGCGATCTCGAAAACCGAGCGTCCCAAAAAAAAAGTAAAAATTGTTTTGGAATGTCCAAACAAAGCCCTTTCATATGACATGTAACTTGATTTTTTTATGTAACTTTTTTTATTTTTGCCCTCTTAAAAAACCCCATATCTCAAAAACCCTTCATCCGATTTTACTCATATACTTACCAGTAAATTTCTCAAGTACAAGCTATCGACATATCAAATTTCATGCAGATCGGATCAAAGTTATCGCCAGACAAACATACATACATACATACATACATAAAATGCCAAATCGCCCAAGTTGAAACTAAGATCTTCGTTCGCTTCGCTCACTCGATCAAAAATAATAATAATTGTCCGGGTGACGAAGTTAGGCCTCCGGAAGCCTCTGCATAAAGGCTGTGACAATAGCTGGAACTGTGTGACCTTCAAAACGTACCTACACCTTAGTTTTGAATGTCACAAAGTGTCATCTGCATCCAGCCAGATGTGAAATGTTTCAATAAGTGGTTTTACAAGGGGCTGACGTACTTACCATACATAGACATGTCGCTCTCATCCGACCCAACATTTTGAACGCTTGCAACATCGTTCTGCGTTTCAGGTCCGTGTTGAGTCTGGGCCGGTTCGGTAGCGTGTTCACTATGATCATGCTCACTATGATCGTGTTCACTATGATCGTGTTCACTATGATCGTGTCCACTATGATCGTGTTCACTGTGATCGTGGTCATGCACGACGCCGCCGAAAGCGCGCGCTGATGATATCGTTGTATTGTACTGTTCGAGAGCAGTGGGAGAGCCAGAGAATAGGATGCCAGCTGGAACAATAGATATACAATATAATATTACAAACAAACTGAATCTAAAACATTAACCCCCTTAAATATAACTAAACCTAAAATTATTATATCATTATTTCATTTTCATCTACTTGATTTATGATTTGTCACGTTTCCGGGCTTGATAAAACGTAGATTTAAATTCATCTAAGTATATCGTAATCATATATCATAGTCACCTATAATTATATCAAATATCATAGTCATAAATACATTTTCTCTCACTTTTATCGAAATTGCATTTGTCCATGCATGAGAACATCCGTCGTGAACATACCTTGCTTCTTTTTACCTATTTCTGAAAATATATTCAAGAATACTTACTGGCAGCAAGCACGATGACGGCTACAATGGCTGCCACTACCAGCACTAGCAGGGTCCAGCATAGGGGTCGTTTACAACCGCCTTTTTCGCCGCGTTTATCCGCCGTCACGTAAAGCTTCTCGCCTCTGAAACAAACGACAAAGTTTGAATCATTGAGAAAAAAGGAGTTTCATTTGATACGAACTTAACAAGAAGAGGAATAAAGATGAGCTAAACAGGAAAAGTAAACGAACATTGTTGTATTAAAACATTGTTGTATTAATACCTAGTTAAGTTCTTTGTGATTTGCCTTACGTAGGTATTTTATTTACTAATTTGTTCATCCAGGGTAGGTACCTATACAATCTAGTTGTTTGGAATAATATAATTAACACCTACCTAGGTACTTGTAATGGTAGGTGAAGTAGGTAGGTTGAAGATAAACTTACAGCATAATCATCCATAATCCGATTTAGAATGACACTTACAGTTTCGACGGTATCCAATGATTGGATTGTTAAATTGGATGGTTAAATCACATAAGATTACAATCATAGAAAGTTTATTAGGTACTTAGAGACATTTTGAATAATCTCTTATTAGTAGCTACCATTTTGATTTCTCAAAAGTGGTTATCAAAAACACGGACACAAAAAAACGATTGGTCTAATCCAGAATAAGAAGATTTCAACGGACACAAAATTTATAATTCCAACATGGAATTCTACGTACTTTTCATAATCTTTCTTTCCGCTGCTTGTATTGAGAAGCTGCTGTTCTTCTGCTGGACCCTGCTCCATCCTTACCAGTTTGCGGATAAATGACTAGCTCTTTTATTAACGTACCTACCGGGTCACTATTTTAGAACTACCTTTCACTTCCGTTTAATTTTGTTTCACCCACTTAAATAACTAATTTTGTGGACTGGCTAAGAGTCCTTTAGCCATTCGGGGGGAGAGTTACAGATGCATAGGAACTTGATTTGTAGGTACCATGAAGGTACCTAGTTGCACTCAATAACTTGAACGTATGGTAGGAGTTATTATCTTCTACCCATTGTAATTTCATTTGGCTCATCATTTGTTCTTATTTTATGTTTTTTGCAACTTTATGTAGATAGATAAGGTTTTCATATTTTCTTAAAGTTGCTAAAGAAACCCTATTAGGTAGGTACACTGAAAGCTCTATAAAAAATTAAAATCGTAACCGTCAAGGCTAGAGCTAGAGTAACAAATAAGGTTTTATTATAAAACACAAGAGCAGGTGCGTTCTCAGGAGGTTTAATGGAATTATTATCTAAATACTACCTAGCTGTAAATTAACGATGCTTTTTACAGAGGGGCAATGGATGATTTATTATTTACTGCCCTCTTGATGATTACTGTATGAGAAATCTGTAGGCCGGGTTTTATAAGTACCTACCTACCTACCACCTACCTACTTAAATAGTTGGAAATAATTCCGTAGGTAAGTACCCTAAAGTCTTTGTGAGTTGTTTAGTCGTGATTTGATTCCTTTGATCCTTTGATTTTTATTTAAACAATTATTTACCCTCTGCCCCTTATCCCTACTCTAAATACATACGTCCAGGTCCAAGAGGTGAGCGCGGTCGTCAGGTCGACGACCTCCTTTGTTCCTAGCATTCCCGGAGCGGAACAATCAGCTTTGTTATGGGTAGTCCTTCAATGAGCACGAGCTATACAACACAGCGATGTGGTAAGAGAAAATGGAAAATCTAAGACATGTAGGTACCTAACCTACTTACCTACTACCTACCTAGGTGTAGGTAATTTAGGAAGGTATTTTCCTGATGCTTTTATCTACGACTCCTAACTTTCTTTACGTTTTATAAGTATTTACCTACCTACCTACTCGAAACTAATTTGTAGAATAAATCGCTAGGGGGTTCCGTAGGTATTTCGTTAGTAGTAGGTATAGGTAGGTAGGTAATTCGTTTGTAATTTAGAAAAAAAATCTTTGTTTTACCCTTTGCTTTAACCATGATTAAACGACCGGTTCTAATGCCTCGTGATCAGATGGTTGAACACCATTGAGCAACGCCTATTCAGATCATGAATGGATCCAAATATCAGTGGGCCATTCATTTTACTTATGCAATGACTGCTGACATATTTTCAAACTATGCGTTGGTAGCTCAAGTTTTATGTACTTACGTAAAAGTAACCTGGTACTCCGTTGGTACCTTCTCCAGGTAGGTAATCCGAAGGGCAAGCAATATCTGCGCCTTTCATTCCAAATGGTTGTGTTCGTACGTCAAAAAGTAACAGAAAGACACATGCAGTATTTATAGATTGGTACCTATACCTATAGGTATGAAAGTATCACCTTAAACAACAACTGAAAAGTACCTATCTTCCTAGGTGTACATAAAAACATAGGCTGCATGTCTCCAAACTAATTTTAAATGTAAAAAAATCTTAGCGCACAGAAAAATCTTGTCCAATATTCAAAACAGGTAAAGCAACAGATAAAATTACGTAGATTGTGATAAACATGTAAGGCGGAACAGGAATACGACGCATATAAACTGTGGTTTAAGAACCACAATGCCGCATGTGGGGTCTTTTAAATTCTTGTATTGGGCACCGAAGTTCTTCTGTCAGAGTAAAATAAACCATATTTTACGTAACATAGGGTCCACTGGGTGTTAGTTAATTTCGACCCACGATGGACGTGAATGGAATACCTATGGATGTTTAAAGACAACTGTGTAATTAACTGTAGCATGATTGTGCTTTGCATTAGGTACCTACTTTGAATAAGAGCGCAATGCTTTATGTGGACACAGTGCTTGAACTGCTGAGGGGTCAAAATAAACAAGAAAATAATCTGACTGAGCCCATAACTTACACAACTTACCTACTTTATATAGCATACTGTAATTTTAAGAGTAGAGTAGAGCTCTTTGTGAAGGGCTCGTCCGGGGAAGTACTACCACCACGCCTTTTTCTGCCGCCAAGTAGCAACGCTGTGTTTCGGTTTGAAGAGTGTGGTTGCCGGTGTAATTACAGGCACATGAGGCTTAACATCTGTATGTCTCAAGTTGATGGAAGCAGGGCAGTGCATCGTAGGGCACGTTCCTATCGTGCGTGACTCACGAGGCAAGGCTTTGTTATAGGTGATGGTTCCCACTTAACATCAGGTGGGCCATCTGCTTGTTCCATCATCTAATGGTATTAAAAAAAGTATGCTATAGGTACCCCAAAAATTTTTTTTGGCAAAATAGTTTAGTTTTCATACATTTAAGTCATAGTAAAGAAGCTATGGTAGGTATATTATTTATTCTGTGGCTACGGTTACAACAATCCATCTGAGTTGGTAAATTAGCGTCTACTAGGTTCCTTACCTATCTAAGTATATTATCTTAGTAGTTTTATGCCCTCAAACATGGCCGGTATATTACCTACCTAGCCTACTACCAGTCAGTTACCTCGAAGCTTGAGTTATTTCTGAAAAACAATCCCATTCCGTACTTTCAAACCTTTCAAATTACGTGCCTGAGAGGTGGTTTCAGGTTACACAACTGTTGCTCCATTGTTCGTAAAGCCTTAAAATCCGGCAGAAAGTTTTTAAATAGAAATACAGTCTCCAGAGCTAGTTGTCGAATAGCTAGTTCATTGTTGCGAGTGTTGCATATTCAACATGAGAATGTAGGACCATTTGCGCTGGACCGGAACGAAGATTTCTTTACAGAAGTATATTGGGTTCCTAACTGTAATTATAGGTACAACTTGATGTTTCAAGAAACATCAAATTAAAATGAGGACTCGTGTTAAAGCTTTTCTAGTCTGTCGGAGCACAATAACTGAAAATGCATCAAAATTTAGGATAAATTCCATACCTTTATTCCTTCCTTTATATATTCCTTTTTTCTTGCTTCATGCATTTAATTGTAATCAGTAATATCTAATAAAAAAAAACATCGTTGAAGTTGATGATTTGTTGTAAGGGATGGTTACCACTTAACATCAGGTGGGCCATATGATTGTTACATCAGCAAGTTATATAAAATTTAAAAAAAAACGAGTACGTATGTCATCCTTCGTCATAAAACTTTTTTAGGTGTCTGTCGGTGAGTCGTCGTGACCACAGAGAGGCAGGCAGTGTCATACAACAATGAATATGAATTGCATAAGCTACGAAGCCTCGTGATGTGAGCTTCCTCGGAATTTCCGGCCTTTCAAACGTGGGATAGCTTTATTTCAATTTCAAGTGAAAGTTCATTAGGAGGCGCATAAAATTGACATTGCGCTAAAATTATCGCTTTTAATCTGTTAATTGGCAGAAACAAATGCGATGTTTGATGATGACCAGGGGTCGAAAAGGTAGAGTTTTTAAGTACCAAATGACGTCAAATACGCTACTACGAAATCTAAATATGGATATGCCTTTTTAAATCCTCGTGTCGGAAATGATTCGGGCTCGAAATCAATTGTGATAAAAACTGACGTTTCCGATTGGAAACCTTTCCGAATGTTTTAAAATAGCCCTGCTGTACGTGTTACGTGTAACGCTACTTAGTTTGTTTTTAACATTGGAAAAAAGAGTTTTAGAAGACAATAATATCAATTTTAACAACATGTGGGCCATCTGCTTGTTCCATCAACTAGTTGTATACATATAAAAAACCCATAATTTTTAGAAATCATTTTTTATGAATCCCTAATTCCGGGTTTAAAAGGCCATGTTAAGATTGCGTAGGTAATTTTACGTCATTTGGTACTTAAAAACTCGACCTATTCCGACCCCTGATGATGACGGACGGGAAGCTCCGTTGTGGTTAACTTTTTAACCGAGTTCAATACCGGCGGAGGTTCTCATTCAAATTTTATTTCTCTCCATGCCCCCATATGTGGCAAAGCCTTCACTATTTTAAAATTATAGATAAGAAATAGGCTCACGGCCGTAATCCACAGGTAGGTAGGTATAGTAAACATCTCATCGGATCTCTGAAATCTATTCAAGATCATTGAGAGTGTCTAATAATTGTGTGCTACTCCCTCGTGCCTCGCTAGCTACCTCGGTAGCCACGTCCAATTTCCAACGTCGAACTTTGCATTTCATGCTAAAAGCGACTGTAAATGGTTATTCATTATCAATTACAAAACCTTACGCAGGTTTGTCTGACATAATGCCATTATGTCATTATGATAGCTAAACCTATAAGTAATGTGCTTACCTACTCGACCCATTCTCAGTATTTCAGTTCAAGAGAAAATAGTGTAATTATCCGAGCAAAGTGAATGGATCAATATCATGTTATTCGTGAATTATAAAATGCGACCTTGTGTGAGTTTGAGCGAAACTGATCTGGTTTCAACCTTCATCATTTTGTTGAACAGTATTATTTTGGGCTATGAATAACTAGTAGTTCGCCCCGAACTGAGATCTCGTGATGCGACCCGACGAACGCATCAAAACTTTGAGTAGGTAGTAGTCAGGGGCAAGTCCAAACATTATTTTTTGACTTTTGTCTGACTACCGCCTGCTAACTTGGTATGGTAACCAAGTTTCAACTCTATTGGCCTATTTATTGAAGAGTTCCGTTGAGCAGACCTTGGCTCCATCATCAAACCTGGTCGTCGTCACCATTTTATGAGAACTGAGTACCTCCTTAATTTATTTCAAGAAAAAAAAATAAGAAAAAGCAAAGGAACTGGCCGACCAGTAGAAAAACCTTGATGTCAACGAAACTCTTAGAGATGGGAGCTCTTGGATCGCTGGTTGTCTTAATTTAACTTTTTCGTTTTATCTCAAAAACCGAGCGTCTCAAAACAAAGTAAAAATTGTTTTGGAATGTCCAAACAAAGCCCTTTCATATGACATGTAACTTGATTTTTTTATGTCACTTTTTTTATTTTTGCCCTCTTAAAAAACCCCATATCTCAAAAACCCTTCATCTGATTTTACTCATATACTTACCAGTAAATTTCTCAAGTACAAGCTATCGATACATCAAATTTCATGCAGATCGGATCAACCGTTCTAAAGTTATCGCCAGACAAACATACATACATACATACATACATACATACATACATAAAATGCCAAATCGCCCAAGTTGAAACTAAGATCTTCGTTCGCTTCGCTCACTCGATCAATAATATTTTTAACTAGTAGTTCGCCCCGAACTGAGATCTCGTGATGCGACCCGACGAACGCATCAAAACTTTGAGTAGGTAGTAGTCAGAGGCAAGTCCAAACATTATCTTTGGACTTTTTTCTGACTACCGCCTACTAACTTGGTATGGTTACCAAGTTTCAACTCTATTGGCCTATTTATTGAAGAGTTCCGTTGAACAGACCTTGGCTCCATCATCAGACCTGGTCGTCGTCACCATTTTATGAGAACTGAGTATCTCCATCATTTATTTCAAGAAAAAAAAATAAGAAAAATCAAAGGAACTGGCCGACCAGTAGAAAAACCTTGATGTCAACGAAACTCTTAGAGATGGGAGCTCTTGAATCGCTGGTTATCTTAATTTAACTTTTTAAATTTTATCTCGAAAACCGAGCGTCCCAAAAAAAAAGTAAAAATTGTTTTGGAATGTCCAAACAAAGCCCTTACATATGACATGTAACTTGATTTTTTTATGTAACTTTTTTTATTTTTACCCTCTTAAAAAACCCCATATCTCAAAAACCCTTCATCCAATTTTACTCATATACTTACCAGTAAATTTCTCAAGTACAAGCTATCGACATATCAAATTTCATGCAGATCGGATCAACGGTTCTAAAGTTATCGCCAGACAAACATACATACATACATACATACATACATACATACATACATACATAATATGCCAAATCGCCCAAGTTGAAACTAAGATCTTCGTTCGCTTCGCTCACTCGATCAATAACCGGCAATCCAATGTTACACATACCTAGCTGGTTTACGAAATGGTTACTGTAAAAAGGAAAAAACAAACAAAAAACAAGTAACCAAGCTGTAAGTTTCTTGCCTAATCTTCCGGGCTGGGTTGCGTGGAACGTGCGGAGGCTAGGCTCCTAGGTTCACCTACTTTTTAAAAACATTTCAAGTGGTTATTCATGTGGTAGGTATTATAAAATAAAAGCCATTTAACTTATTACTGACAATGACAGATAAAAAAAAAACTATGCGTAAGTTTAAGAGCTGATTCCACCATGCTCTGTTAGTTACTAATCAAGGATTAACAGGCTGTTAAATCTAACTTTAGATGTCTAACGCGTACTTTTTGACATATTTAACGGCCCTTTAATCCTTTGTTAATCTAACAGAGCATGGTGAAGTCAGCTCTAAGGTCTAAATATAAAAATCTTAAATACCTATCGACAGTATCTAACAAGTGAGTAGTAAGTTTACAAAACCTTTTTAAAGTGCAGGCAGAACTTGTATAAATAATCATAATAAATAATAACAGCTAAACAGAACTACTTCCAACTAGTATAAAAAAACCACTTGTCTTGTTACCTAAACTAGTTATAGTTATTAATTATGAGCAAATACAGGAACTAGCAGATTTCACTGAAATTGAGGAAGATCTTACAACATTCTTGTTTAATTACTTACCTTGGTAAGTTGGTACACACATTCACAGGTAGGTCCGTACCTAGATTTTAATTTTTAATTAATAAAGACATATTTAGTTACTAATAGGGTTTAGGGTTTAGGGGTAAGCAAAAGAAAAGCAATAGATAGGGACGATTGGCGATCCTTGGAGGAGGCTTATACCGCCGAAGGTGGTCCATACACAAATATATAAAAGTAATAACTAGTATTTAGATAATTTAGTATTAAGATTTATTTTTATTTTATTTTATATTGTGTGGAAATAAAGCTATTTTTATTTTTATTTTTTATTTTTTATCTACACTAATATTATAAAGAGGAAAGCTTTGTATTTTTGTATGTTTGTATTTTTGTATGTAACGAATAGGCTCAAAAACTACTGGTCCGATTTCAAAAATTCTTTCACCATTAGAATGCTACATTATCTCTGAGTAACATAGGCTTTATTATATTTTCAAAGAAATCAGGGATCCTTACTAAAACTCCAATAATGTAACCCAAGGTGGAAACCAAAAACCTTACATCGCGTGCGCTGCGAAAACTATTGATGATTATTTTGTAGAACACGTAAAAAATGTCGCGACAGCATATGTCTAACTATTATAGTTATGTCACAATAAGTGTTCTTTTATTATAAAAAATTAATTGAAATGCCGCCGCTAGAAAAGGGTCTTTATTTGTGCCTTGGTATTAATCCTTATCCAAATAAATCTTTTCATAATTAAGACGGTTTCAATACCTATAGATTACTTTTAAAATTTTTCAAATCGGACATTCCATTCAAAAGATATGACGAAATTAAAAACGTTAACGGGTCCACGGGTTACGCTCGTTGTGCGATTTCACTCTCTGGCGTGCAAATGTATGAAATAAGTAGACGCGAGGCTCGAACCCATGGTCTAAGTTTATCCTAAAATGTTCAAAAAATTTATGACCACCCATGCGAAGCTGGGACAGGCCGCTAGTATTTTATAATTGGGTTTGCTTTGACTTTTGGTTTCTGGTATGAAGTAGATATACTTTGGAGTACCTTTTTTTTATACAACTAACTGATGGAACATACTACATGGTACCTATACCTACTAATAATTTACCAAATATTTCGTGGCGTGGGCTGCGACGTTAGTACCAAATCTAACATAACATTTTCAATTCGATTGCCGACACGCCCCAAGCGAAGTCTCTAGCCTATCCGTCTATTGATTTCGTTACGGAAATAAATTATGGGATAATAACGGTATCAAATTAAAAGATTTGGAATACGTTATCGCTAATTTCGGCTAGCCTCTCTTCTCTCTTGTCATGTCACTAGTTTCTTTCGAAACAGTGTGGTGCAAGTGCGCCTCAAGAGGCTCCTTGCGAGCACTTGACACATATTATAGAACTTTTTAGGTTCTACGACATGCCGGTTTCCTCATGATGTTTTCCTTCACCGTTTGAGAGTACTGGCATTGCGCACATACATTTTTGAACAGAAAAACTCATTTCGGCTAGTGAAACTGAAACAGCTTTACGACTTTGATCCCCAGGCACGGTAGATATCTCCTTAGATCTCTTAGTACGAACTCAAGATTATGAGGATTTCTAAGGAGGGTAGTTCAAAAATTACATTTGGCACATACGCACATTTTACAGTAGTAAATAATGTTATTTAACTATTGTTTTCAGTCCCTGTATAAAGCCCTCTGTAGGTGAGTCAAGCTTTGTCCACCTACATAAATAAGTAAAACACAGCACAATGACTAGACTTTCGAAATATTTAAGTTAGTGTTAAGCACATAAGGCAACAATGGGGTGCACTTAACTTAGCATAACATGACAAGTTGTAAATAATTGTATTTAGATAATTATGTTGCATGTTCCTAAGACTTTCCTTTCATATATTAAAAGTACAATATTAAAATATTAAACTCAGTCACATTATTTGTCACGATAATATTGACCTATAGTACATTGTTATCCTAGGGGTGAAAGTAACTTATTTAGTCCCGAGACGGGGTTTGGCGCCCGAGCATAGCGAGGGCGCCAATAGTTCGAGGGACTAAATAAGTCTTTAACCCGTGGTAAACACTGTGCTTTTCATTACGAATACAAGGAAAGTAAAAATAAAAACATGAATTAGCTAAATAAAAAATGAGTGAATTGTAGTAAATCCAATCCATGCTGCATTATTATAACCAAAGAGTTTTTATGTTCGATCGAAAAAGGTTAAAGTCCATGCCGCATTCTAACCAGAATTTTTATGTTCGATGACATTTGATGTTATGGATACTAGTTGCTACATAAATTATATTTACGAAAAAGGTTAAAATTACATGTTTTGTGAAAAATAAAGATTTAAGAGAATAAAGGGTTATAATAGAAATTATAAAAACTATTTAAAAAATCCATTACAGTTTTCACTACCTTGGTTGATTATGTATCTCTTTGGTAATATACCTCTTTTGTTTACGAATGCCAACAGAAGTCATACTGTTGACATTCGTAAACCAAAGAGGTTTGTTTATTTTCCTAGAAAATGTGAAAATAGAACTAGTTTTTTTTAAATAATTTGATAGCTGTCAGTTGAAAACGATTCTCCCTAGGGCTGGAAGTATTACTTTCAACCCGCTCCTCAGGCAACTTCAGACCTACTTTCCGAGTATGAGAAAAATAAGTTGCAATACTTGATTTTATTGATTACCCCTGTTAAATCACCTTTGTCTACCTAGGTATTTACCGTCAGAGATTTTACGCATGTTAGAAGTTTAATAAGAATTCATATAAGGAATTCATACTACGATTGTGTCTCAGGTCATTTGGATTTTTTATTGGAATTCAAGGGCTAGGTATCCATAAATATGAAGAAATTGATAGCTTTTGTCTTTAATGTGGACTTTATTAGTTGCAAATTATCGGAAATGAATGAAAAAATAAGTTTTTTTAGCTTGGTGATTAAAATTTAAATAATGTTTTTAGAAAGATTAATTTAGAACCATGTTTTACCTTATAGTTTTTTTTGAATTTTTTTGTCATACACCCTTAGGTATATTTGTTTTTCCACTCGGAACACTACTCACGCGAGTTTTACTTGTCCTAATGCCATTTATTATTTTCTGTAAGTCCTAGGCACCTGTGTTCTAAGTTACCTAATGTTTGTTTAATCATTTTCTAAAAATAGTAAATGAGGCATCATTAAAATAGGAAATTAAACTATTAATTTACAGGGATGTTGTCGTCTAGTAATAAAATAAATCAAGCGATGATAAATTGCGTTTTGATTTACAACATTCTGTTAGAACTGCAACCCTAAAATTCATAGATCGAATTACTACGGTAACCCAATGATTAACAGTTAATGGTCACCGTAAAGATTGCAAGATCTTAATTGGCAAACTTAGTCAAATATTGACAGAAATCATTGCATGCTAATTTGATTGGTTAAACAAATGAACTAGCCGAATGACGTCACAGTTGCATAACAAACCGCATTCTGTGACACCAACCCAGTTGGCTCAACCTGGTAGGTAATATGAAGCGGGTTTATTGGCTTTACCTAATTGAAATAAGCGGTTGATTACAAGCTACTAGTGATCTGTCTGTATAGGTCTATATTACCTACTTCTGCGGTGCATACTTACAGGCAGCGGTCAGGTTGTGTTTTAGTTCGAATAGTCAGTCAGTCTATTCAGTGTTTGATAGGAGTCTCTTTGAGGCGCACTTATTACGTTTCACCACACTGTTTCGAAAGAAACCAGTGACACGGCAAGAACAAGAAGTTAAAATACAGACTGATATTAAGTAGATACTGCTTTTAGAAAAATAAAAAAGGTAGGTGATCATTTTCTGATCTAGGTACTTATTTACATTGAATACCTACCTACATTCTCATCAGACCCTCTTATTCGATTAGTTTAGTAATTATTCTTAGTCCAAATCATGAATTCATTTACCCAAAGATATCAAAGCCACAAGAAGAACGAAGAAAACCATAAAATTAGTTTTTTAAACCATTTAAATTCATAGAAAAACTGCTCATCCGTGAAAAGTCAGGTCTTCGCCCTAAAACAAAGACTTTACCACTCATTATAGTAACATCACCGCGGATTAGGACAAAAGCTAATTGCTAATTTCACAGAGGCCCCAAGGACGTATCCAATCTAAAATAACTTAAGTGTAGAAGCGGAAATACGGGCCGTGACTAATCTTAAGACACGGTTGAAAAATTTGACTGATTCATCAACGGACCTTATCGCAGTTGTCATGACAACCAATTCGCTAAAGGTTTAAATTATGATACCTATCTGCTTGTTAGCTTTGAATGTTGTAATGAAGGTAACACAAATACACGCCATCATCAGCTTGATCCACTACTGGACGATGGACATATATTTCCAGGACCAACGATTTTGAGCCCTCTATATCCATCAAATTCAATTTTTAGAATGCTGCCAATTCATTCCCGAACGAAGCAACAAAAATGCTGAAGTTTTTATACCATATAGATAGTTTTAGAAGGGACATTCCTTTAAATTGCTTGCAATAATGTTGAAAGGAATCCTGTATCAAGGACAAATAAAACAACACGAGCCAACATCTAAATACTGGCGACTGAAATTAGATTATCACCAAGCGATAACGTGCTTACGTGCGCCACGAAAGGTGTTTATTTAAATATAATTTACATGTAATCGTGATCATGATAACTTAAGCCGTGTAAACATACTATTTTGGTACGCACGTAAGTCACTCATACCACGGCAGTTTACTTGTAAACGAAAATATCGGAGCTCTAAAGGTTTGCTTTGTTCAAGGTAAATCTTTTCAGTTACGTGGATCTAACAGAGACTACCTATTTATCGTTAAAATGAAATAAGATAGTGACCTATTATGTATAATATAGTACTAAAGTAGCTAATTGAACCTATGGGGCTACGTAGGGGTCCCATAAATCAGCGGAGCCTACGCCGGCATAGCCCGAGGTGAACAATCGGGGCCCGTGATAAACATCTGGCCGCACCGTTCTGGTCGATCAATGCTTTGATTAGCTACACCTGTACCGTACTGCATGCGAAGAGGAATCTTCAAGTAAGTACATTGGTTTGTCTCAGTGATACAACGTGACAGGCAATAGAGACCCAACGCCTTATTGTGTACTTACCTCTTAGCGAAACGGCAGTTGATATCAAAACTGTATGTTTGGATCTTAGCAAATTAAAACGACACAACTTACCCCTTCTTCGTGTTCGTTCGAAGTTTGTGTTTCGTTCCTAAAACTAGTTTCATAAACGAATCTGTGGGATTCACCGGCAGTGCGTGGTACTGTAGTTTATTCTGTCCCCCTGAAAAATCGGCCTATGTTTAGTTTAAATAATGCAGAATTCCGTCACTCACCTCATAAACTTCCTATGCTCGTTAACAGGAACGAAGTACTCATCGTATGGGTTGCTGGCGTTCATGTCCACCGCCGTATCCTTCTTCGTCCCATTCTTGGGAGTCAGGTTAATTAGCTCTAGGTTGACCGCCTCAAGCTTGGTGTCGCCATTCGGCTTGTGACCATTTTGGGTTCCATTGGGACCGTTGGCGGGGCCGTTGGAGGGTCCGTTGGAGGGTCCGTTCGAGGGTCCGTTGGAGGTGAAGGACTCGTTGTGGTTGGGATCGGATTCGTCGTGTTGGTAGGCTCGGTTGTCGAAGGCGGCGGGGGAGGGCGGGGAGGGCGGACGGATCTGCGGCCGCATCGGCTCCCGAGGCGACGCCGATCTGCTGTGGCTATCCATTATTTTTGGAGCGGACTGACATCTGTGAACAAATGGTACAGTCAGTTATAGGATGAACTGAAATGATTACGTTATTATTAGACTATAGATTTAAGTAAGTTTTAATTTTTTATTTTGGGCACCCATCTTTGGGTGAAGGCCTCCTCCATCCATCGCCATAGTGTTCGGTCCGCGGCATGCCTGGTCCAAGTGACGCCGACATCTTGGATGTCGTCACGCCAGCGCCGGCGCGGGCGGATGTCAAGTCACTTGCTATTTCTATCTTAATCGCAGTAGGTAATAGCTGAAATGGCGAGTGACTTGACATCCGAATAGTTTTGATCGAGCTTTCAGAAACCGGCCGCAAGTATTACACCTTGTTACAAATTTTTCTATTATGCTATTATCACGAAGTAGGTAATCAGTCAAGCTTGACAGCATTTCGTTCATCTTTGGAACAATACTACCTATATCTCAGTCAACAAAAGACACAAAAACGAATATCGGTTGTTGTTAAAACTATTGTAAGCCAAGACGATGTCCTTAGTTATTGCAAAAATTAAATTGGCATGCGACATATTGACAATATTTTGACGACAAGTGACTTTGTTTTTTCAACACGACTCTAGAAAATGGGCACAGTAAAGTATCTGTCTAACAGTTCCCTGCTACAGTTTTCATGAAAAACAATTTGAAACTTTAAAATAAAAGTTATTTGTTCATTTCAAATTGTTAGCGCTTTATAACTAAACTAAGCTATGTACATGTCCGCAATGAATAATAAATGTATGTAGTTGTTTCAACAACTTAGCCCTAACTTTATGTAGGTACTACCTAACTTTGTACATTATTTTCTTATAATAACCCAATAGTTACTACAGACCATTTTTTGTATCGGCGTGTCCTGCCTGAAGTTAAAAATAGTAAGACATAGACAGTTATTTATTGGCCACAAGAACACATAACATATAATTAGGGTAATATAGTTACTAACACATAAGCGCCTGCGGGTGTGTTAATAACTCACGTGACAAAACTCACTCGGAAAACGGGTTTGCTTTTCTGCAAAAAACAGTGAGCGCAACTCAGACTCGGGGTAGGTACAGAAATTACTTAAGTAAGTGTGAACAGGGAATGCCCTGTTCACACTTGCGTAAGGATGTATTTTCTGATGACGTACAACCATCATATCGATACCAAAAACGATTTACTCGTACCTAAGTAATCTTATCAGTAGGTAGAATCATTAGGTACTTATATCAAAAGCGCTTTGCAAATACCTACGCCATTTCATATTTTATACTTGCTTAAAACTAACATGATTCATCAGGTTTAGAATTCCACTGCAAGATCGCTTGGAAACCAATTGCCTTGTTTTGGTCACAATTCTAAACAGTAAACAGGCTTTGAACAAAGCCTGCTTTAACAAATCTTTATGTATACCTATTACTACTGGTATGTGCAGTGTTTGTTCAATAGAAGCCGTCCTTAATCCCAATAGTGACGACGTGACGTCACGAGGCAAGCAACCTTTTACCAGCATTGCTTTAGATTAAACCACGCGGCTCGTTGACAGGGTCAAACAATATAGGAGGTCGTGTCATAAACAAAACGTATCGCATACTTTTTAAAGGACGAACGTGGTTTTTATAACACCCTATTTATAAGAGGGGTGTTATAAGTCTATGGCCTGTCGGTCGTGTCGTATAACTGTGGGTGTTTGTCTATGGCCTGGTAGATCTGAAACGAATGCTGCCATTTTTGCAAGGCAGCTGATAATTCACATTCGAGCTTCATAATTATATTATATTGTAACAAGGATCATACAAAATAAGGAGTTCCTGTTCGTCTAGGCTTTGTGGCGTGGAACATGCAGACACTTAGATTAATCTAGCTTTCAAGACGTCTCCGCGTGATCCTTGTGATTTAAGGGGCTGACAACTATCAAACAACTTCTCGCTCGCACGTTTCGACATGTTGAAAGATATAAAATCACTAAACTCATTTTCGAAAAATCGCAATCAACCATTTTGTGTGCAATCACATTGCACACAGTTTAGTAAAAAAATCATTTTGATTGATACAAGTTTTCCTACTAAAAGTTTGCTTATGTACGAAAACTAGTAAAGCAGTCAGTAGCAATCAGTAGAATACAGTGCAGTCATCAGCTGAATCCCATTATGAAGGAATCTCAGATTTAATTGCAATTTTAAAGAGTCCAGCAGTCTACCTTCCTTTTGTACTAATAAACTTTATTAGACTACAAGTTCTTGTTAAATTGTAGATAAACCTTTCGTAAGTAGGAATCCAAAGGTAATTTTACAAGTCATGATTCTGAGGTACGTAGAACCATAACCTTTAGTTAGGATTCCACACAGCAATGTTGCAATTGCTGAAGGCGTGCATCAAGATTTAAGATGCTCTGTTCATCTTTGTTTGTGGGCAAATAATCTGTTACTTGACCATATTTCAGACAACTCTGTACAATAGAAGTAACAAATCAAATAAAAAACAAAATTGAAATAACTTGACTGACGCTCCTTGATCATTAATTCTGACAACTGAAGTAATAAAACAACTAATAAAAGAAACAATTGAAAATCCAAATGTCTTGACTGGCGCTAACCCAGGGGAAAAGCTTCCAAGTGACTTTGTCCTGTCCTTATTACTCTCACCTGGTCCTGGGTGGGCCCCGTCTTCTCACAGGCGAGTTCAGGACCAGCGACCGGGTGTAGTAGTACCGGGCATGAGCGGACCGAGGCGTGCGGGGCGCCTTTCGGTACCGCTCATACCTTACCAAATTCCCCCCTCCTGTCATCACCACTCACTGACTCCCATTGGAGACGGAACACATTCCTAACATCCTATGGCTATCACACTTTAAAATAAAGTTGGT
The DNA here is from genome assembly GCA_932294275.1 of Chloroclysta siterata. NCBI lineage: Eukaryota > Metazoa > Arthropoda > Insecta > Lepidoptera > Geometridae > Chloroclysta > Chloroclysta siterata. The sequence continues at coordinate 13,418,052 of OW028599.1, read as the reverse complement.
TCCATTTTTGAACAGTTTTTATTTCTTTTTTTCTTAGAAATATAGGTTTGACAAGCAAGCGTTTCAGCCGAGAAACTACCGCGCGATGGCACTCGGCTCATTCAGGTGACGAATCAAACAATCACGTAAACAATAATATTGTTTTCTTCGTGTGCACGGGATGATGTGTTTTGACATCAAACTGCGGTTAGAAGACACGTCAGCGTCGTTGTTACTCGAGCAAGACCATATTTGCGAGATTTTTGAAAAGGTATTTTATTTTATATTTGGCACCACGCCGACACTTCATTATAAGGTCATCAAAGGTACTTATACAAGAAACGGTATGAACGACGTAAGTTTCTTTCCGTTGTTATTCTACTCATACTCATATTGTTTATTGCAATTAAGCAATTATTATGTAACATGGTAAGGTCTTAATGTTAAAAATATCTCTTTTCTAAGAGATGACAATATTTGGGAGTAGAAGCAGGCCGAAGTTTGAAATATAAAGCTAGCTGGTTAATGTTTGGGATCTAGGGTAGGTCACGGGTCACGTAGAACTATAGTGCCTAGCTAGATAGTGATCGATGCGGCTTAAAGAAATATATTTCTTTTAATTTTGACTTTGATACCTACATAAGAACAGAAAACAACTCAAACCCAAAAAGAAAGTTCTATAAAATCTTCCTTTCAGTTTAAAATATTACTTAAGTTTAGTAAACACAGTAACTAGTCGAGGCTTATTAAAATTCATAGCAAAACAGCATCCTGTATCGACTATTTGTATGAATGGCTTCACACTAAAATAATACTGACGAACAATAAGTGGTCATTCAAAGAATATGACGGTCGAACTGATTCCCCCACAATGCATGTTACTACGTAGCTAATTCACCATTACCTTGTAGGCTATTTTCATCATGTTTTATAACCATTATTTGCATCGCATTGTAGTTGAATTTAAAAATTACCACTCGCTGAAGGTTATTTTCGGTAAGTGAGAACCTGTGAATTTAGTGTTATCGTACTGTGTATTGTATGATATAGGTAGGTACCTACCCCCAATATAAAATATGCATTTGAATCTGAATTTCTTTATTTACCTTGACCTACTTATAGATTAATACTACGTAGTAGATACATGAATATTTAAGGTAATATTTATACATTAATATTTAAAGTGTTATCCTTTTTATTGGGTTACGAGTAATTCATGTTGTCATTCCTGTTCTCGAAAAATTTTCAAGATAAAAGTAGCATACATGCTTATCCAGGTTACGAACTATACTTGTTCTAAGTTTCTTCCCGATCGGTTTAGTGGTTAATATCCAAAACTTCGTCACTTTTGCATGTTTAAGTGTGTAAGTATAGGATAGAATAAGATTATAAGTTGGTTTTTGCAATGAGTTTTCCTAAACACGGGAATGTTAGATTGTGTAGATCAAAACTAGCTATATTCACAAATATTGTATTTTCCCAGAACACTAGATAGCTATGCTGTAGCAAATCTAGTATTTCACAAAAGTCTGCGCGCTTGTAACGAAACACCTAAACGAATCGAACTCCAAGGTTTCGCGTTTCATTACAATTTCAATATTTTGGCACGATCCTTTTAAACTCTAGGAATGTGGAAATAAAAGCTAATATTATTGCAAAATTTACAGTAGATAATAAGCATTGATTATGAATTGTAATTTGTGTGTGTAAGAGACAAATATCATTAGACAATGGTTCCATACAAATTGTCAATTAATTGCTATACCTAAAATATGCACGATGTTCATAAGGTTTGGTTGGAAAAAGGTAAGATAAGTTATTTTTTTAAACCGAAAGAATCTTGTTTGTTGCCAAGAGATCAGAAAAACGTCTACCGCGCCTGGGGATAATAGTGATTCTATTTGAATTTTGAATTCATACCAGTGTCCCATAAGCCTAAAACATACCACATTGTTTGTGGCTCATGCTTCCACATTGTGTGTGCTCATTCGGCCGACACACCTATCCGATTGTTCCTAAGTACGTAGGTAACTCACCTACACCTGCAGTGAAAGGTAGCAGAGGTCACTTGTCTGAAGATGAACCTGTCTACCACTCGTTTTGTTTTTGCTTATATTGCGCACGTAATGGATGTTGGTATTACAATCGGTAAATAGTACAAAATATCGCAAGAATCTTGTTATACCTTGATTTCATAATATATCCACAGTTCTTAAAATACAATTTATACCACCGTTTCTAATAATAATACATCAAATAATTCGTCTTCTTCTTCTTGTCGTGTCACTAGTTTATTAAAAAGGTGTCGTGATAGCATATTAAGTGCGCCTCAAAGAGAGCATAATGATTTACGATTTGGTAAATGTAGAGATGAATATAAATGAAATTGGCTAAACGGCTTAATAATACTGTAGGTAATACCCATTACAAGACCATACACAATATACACGTTAAGTCGTCATGTCTTTGAGTAATTAAGATCCTTGACAATAACCAAGGGGTACCGAATGGTGAACATTGTTATGACTAAAATAAAAATACATCATTATCATGATGCATGTTTCTCCGAGACCTTGATTTGCCGTGCTTCTGACAATCACAAAACATTTTTTTATTGCTATTAGTTTAGTAAATGGTGCTATGTTTACACACATACAACTGATTTCATATGCAATGGAAATTAAAATGTTGCCGTAACCATTTTGCACTTGCTTGCGAAAAAGAAACTATTATTTAGATTTCTGACATCATTCAAGAATGACCATTTGACCATTCCTACAATGATTAAAATAACAGTTATTAACCTATAATTAGTAGGGAAGTATCTAGGTAGATATATATAAATTACTTTATTGCACACCACATAATAATTAAACATAACAGAACTAAAAAAATCATCTGAGTGATATACAATGGGCGGTTTTATCGCTAAAAGCGATGAGGTATTCCTCGTAGAGCACCGATTTTAGATCTCTTCCAGACAACCTGGACAATGCTGACTGACAAGACTGGATTTGACAAGAACGATAGAGGACATTGGTGTAGAAAAAACTGTAGTTTTTTCTGTTTTTTTCATCTACTTTCATCTATTTAGTGCAAATACTTGAAGAAATAACGAAAAAAGAAATAGAGTGAAGGAATAACGTTTATGAGTATGAGAAAAAAGACTCGAGAGCTCGAGCAGTGTTCAATGTGATTTACAGCCACACGATACCACGCTACGAATACCTACAAAGGCTTTGAAAACCGATCCTAGAAATGTCTTTCAAAAGTTAAATGATCAAATTCCTACAGATGCGTTGCCAAGCAATCAAACACGCCCATAAAAATGTATAATAATTTACTGGAGAGTTGTGTATAGGTGAGGCAATGAATCTAGAAGGTGAAGTTAGTAGTATAGGAAGTAATCGAGAACCAAACCGGATTCAACTCAAGTATATTATTTGATCATGAATAAGTGACAACTTTTAATTAATGCAAAATTGCTTAGCTTGGTGCTTTAGAAACGAATCAATTAACTTTGTAAAGTCGTAAGATAAAATAATTACGTGAATACCACAATTTTTAGAAATAAGGTAGGTAACTATATGGATTATGGATAGACTATATGGATTAACTATATGGATTTTTTAATTAGATTTTTGTGACTCAATGACGCCCTAACGGCTTTATAGACGATACTTTTTATTGAAATAAAACGAGTTAGACCGCAGACGGAAGCTAGTCAATTATGGAGGCAAAAGTTGGACTTGCGTGCTGTATAGAATATTTTTCCTGTGTTTGGTGCATATACGAGCAACACATTTTAATTTAGCTTCAGGTGGTACACAAATTAGCATTTAGCTATGGCGGACTTCCCCCTACTTGAGGTTGAAAGGAAATCGCATGCTAAAGGAAAAACAGTTTCATTGGCAAGGTTAATAGGTTTCGATTTTATTACCAAATGCAGGAAAACCTTAAGATCTCTGTAGCTGTCATCCTTTTACTTACAAAGTCAAAAGCAAAAGGTATTTATTCATTTCAATTACAAGGATCACTTAGAAACGTCACTTTTTTTCACGTTCACTTAGAAAAGTGAATCTAGGTGCCAGTTCTTCTTTCCTTAGCTCTAAGGTGTGAGGATGAACTCTCTGCTGATGACGAGAAATGCAAAGATGGAACATAGTTACCAGTATTATTTCGATCAATTCTTCAGAACCCCACTGAACGTCCTGGAGAAGTTTCTACTCAAACTTAAGGATCAAACTATTTAATATTTTCTTTTGCATCATTCAAGGTCTGAATTTCACGTGCCAGCGATACCAATCAACTCTCCTGAAGGTAAGATGCCAAATAAATTACAGATGTAGCCAACACATACGCTTGTGATTCCACGCGTGTCTCCTCAAGGCCGGAAGGTATGTATTAGCATCGCCTCGGGTAGGCAAAACATACAAATTACCTAAAAGGACTCTATCAGAAATTCATTCGATGTTCTTTGTAGGGTGCTTCTCGATTCCGATCATGCCAAGTTGCGGAATATTTTGGCATCTGCATACAATCGTGAGGTGGTTGAATCTTTGCTATAGCATGATATGGATTTTGTAAGCTGGTTCTGCTTGATATTATGTTTGGGCCTTTGTCCGTTTTTGATAGGGAGCAACAATTGGATCATTGTCATATCACCATACGCAATTCAATCCTCTCTGTTCTTAAAAAAGAAACAACTTTACGACTTTGATCCCCAGACACGGTAGATACTGCTGTTCTTGATTCCACTTGCTGCATGGCTTTGGATAAGGTCTCTCCATTCAATTGTTATTGTGAGACACAGATTAATCTTAAGCTTTTACGATGAAAAAAAATAAAGAAAAGTATTTTTCATTGTCAGTCATTTAACAATTGTTTTTTTTAAATATTGACAGCATCTTAATTCACAAGTGCATATTAATTTAATATGCGCATGTTTATTTGTTGATCTAGCATACATTTTACATTTGTTGAACTAGCATAAAATTTGATATTTTATATTGGTTATGAAATTAAATTCTCAGACTAGAAGACTAGACTACATACCTTCGTAATTGTATGTAATTAAACATGAAACAGATATTGCCATTTTTGTGAACATATGAAGGAACTTCGTTGCGGCGCTGCCACTAATCTTGATTTTATAACGGTTGCCGTGGAGAATGTGGCTTCTATTGAAGTTCAATTTACTAGCATGACCTTAAGCTGTGCTCTCATGGGATAGTGTTTATGATTATCGCGCGTGCAAAAGACTTCAACGCGCTCGCTCTGTAGTGCTATTCCGTAAACAACAAATCACGGGATTAGGTATTAACTAGTAGATCCACACTTCGATCACGAGTGCATGTATTACAGAATGCGAAATTGAATACTCTCAGCGGATTCGGCGGTCACTTGGGTCATTGTTGTTGACGGAATAGCACTACTGCTCGGATACTTTGAAGTTCATGGACGCAACAATAATTTAATTGCAAGACAGGATTTGCTTTAGTATACCGGGATTCTAGACTATAGATTTACTCTTCCAGCTCCCTGTAATTTCACAGGCAACCCAAACACAGCAACGCTGTTTGGCGGCAGAAATGGGCATGGTGGTAGTACTTCCCCGGACGAACCCTTCACAAAGAGCTCTACTAAGCTTACCTAACTACTAAAAAGGGACTAAGTTAAAATGAATGACTATTATGAAATTTGACCTCTACTACGTGTAGACGAGCCCTAAGTGTCGTGTGCGTGGGACCCTAGGCACGTTGTATTCACGCCTCGCATCATTATAAAGCCCACACCATGAGGTGGAGATTAGAATCCTGCGCATGAGGAATTATGAATTCATTTAGTACGTATTAAGTGGGCATTTTAGTTATAAAGCTTGTGAATAATTGTAGTGTTGCTGGATGATGTCTGTATTTAAGTATTTAGAAGCCGATGTTGTTAATAAGATGCGTTAGATAATAATTTGCATTGTTCGCAATATAAGTAATTTATTATGATTATTCCTGTTTATGTATTTATTTTCTTTATTTTATATGTAGATGGTTGGAAGTGGTTGGGGAAATAGTAAAGTAAAAGAAACTATAGGTATATGATTTTGGTAGCAGCCTATACGAAGCAGACTATGGAAGGATTATAATTCGTAATCTGAAAGACCTCTGTTGTAATAAAGCGTGTCAATTCATTTAAGATTCAAGGTAGAAGACAATTTTAGATTTATATTCTAAGTCATGAGGCAATTTCTTTTAAACCAAAGCACTAGATACAACAAACAAGATATTTATTTGCAAAAATAAGTGTTGCATAAGTTGTCCCTTTTCGGGTATCGCAAAATGTATTTATATTATTTTATAGATATTTTTTAACCGACTTCAAAAAAAGGAGGAGGTTCTCAATTCGACTATATGTTTTTATGTTGGTTACCGCATAACATGAAGCGATTTGAAAAAATATTTTTTTTATTAAGAGTATGTCCTTTCATTGTAATTTCATAAAAATCGGATCAGTAGTTTGGTTGTAAATCAAAATAACAGGAATTGTATATAATATTTTGCTATTTTCTGCGTTAATGTTTTCAGTGTTTTTGAAGACGGTTTTTTGCAGAAGAGTTACTATTTTAATAATTTTTATTGGCAATCATTGAAAGATTTTTGCATCACAGTCGCAGAACCACTTGAGGAATGCCCGTGTGTTTGTCAAGCTGCCCTCGCAAGCAGTCGTGACACCGGCTGACCTCGTTGCGACTTTGAGTTGGCCCAGCTCGTGCCAATTGGAATTGTACCACAAAGGCAACTTACAATTGAGTTATTCTAATACAATGATTTGAATCAGGAGTTGGTGGAGAATTATCTTCAGGCGATAAAAAAACTTGGAACCTGATCTGTACTCCAAGTCTTGAGTTTTGTTTCTAGTTTTTCGTAATATCTCTTATCGAATCTCCATACAAAAAAGGCCTGACGTTACCGACCGGCCGACGGAGTTGGGGTGCGTACCCCAACTCTGAGTTTGGTTTTTCGTAAAAAGAATGACTACATGTTCCGCAAGTAATGGCTTCATAGTTCGGGTATTATGGCATACCATAGTGCTGACGTCACAAGGAATTTTAATGTGTCAGGACTACGTAGATTGTGGCTTTTGTCTTTATTATTAATTAAAAGCCTACTTACAGAACACTGCATCACGAGAGCACAGCTGGTGTAGTGGTAGCGGCCCTTCCGGCGCCTTTCGATTCTAAGGTTTAAAACCAGAAGTGCACCAAGTTTTTCTGTTCAAAAATGTATGTGCACAGTTCCAGTAAATGGTGGCTCGAAAGAAGCCTCTTTGAGGCGCACTTAAAATCTTTTTAGGAAGAACCTTTTTAGTGACACGACAAGAGAAGACAACCTTTTTAGTGACACGACAAGCCTTGATTTCGTTAGTACCAAGCTACAAGTACACCTAAATAATTACAAGTTGAATTATGTAACTTACTAAATTACTAAGTAGGTAAGTGCTAACTTGTAAGTTCACTTAAGCATAAATGCGTATTATGGTAATACGATAGACCTGTTCGCTAATTGGCTTTGAATGCTACTTCGGAATATGTAAGTACTGGTGTGCGGTAAGCATTATTGGTAATTTTCCTACTAAGTAAAGTAATTACATAACAACGGTAATTATATATATTAGTAACATAAACCTATTCGGAATAGTTGATAGTATTTGAATCTTATAAAAAATACTTAAGTCAGAGTGCAAATGAACCTTGTTTTTCGTAGAGTTCTAGCTATGAGATGTAGGATGAAAAGTTTTGATGAGTATTGTTTATGATCAAACACAATACATAAGGTACTTTATGTAAATGAAAAATTTTAGTGAAATGAGATAAACTTTCTAAAGATGAGCCACAACAGAAACCTAAAAAATTCTGGTCGTAGTTTTTCAATCACGCGTAAATTATGATTTATGATAGAACCTCAATTGTTTTGGCATCAAAATGATTGATAACCTTTTTCAACACGTAGACGAAAATTGCTTGTTTAGGATGTACCTAACTGTAAAACGGTCACTGACCATTGGAAGCTTGGGTGACGAAGACGTGTGGGTGTTTGCTTCTAGGACGCAGCTCCATTTACACAGATTTTACGGTTTTAGCCTTTGAATTCTTGTGTTCCTGGTTTGAGCCTTGGGTGACATTCCCGATCTCTTCCAAGGTCATGCTTGCTTGGTGAATGTTGACCCTGGGGCAGTGAGTTTGAATATCGCATGAGCGTTCTGGCAAGTGTTTTAGTGCAAAATCTGACACGACTGAGAAGGTTGGTAACAACTGGCAGAATCTTTTATACATTCAGATAGACATATTGAAGTTAGCGGATATAAAGGATTACTTAGTTAGCACTTTGTGATTCATAGTATCAAACAGGTTTCTTTATTTAGATGTAGCTATTAATTATCACCATATTTTATTTCTTAGTTTCTTTGTAGGTTGGATAAGAATGTCAAACTCATTTGAATCTAAAATTGTAATAAGGTTACTGAGTGAATTGTTTTAGTTATTAGCTGTGTCATTGAAAGGTTTAGGAATGGAGGAAGTTATTTACAATCATTATTTTGTGTCACGAAGTTCCCTGATTTAATAGTAACAGAACAATTACCAGTGCTGTTTTACTTGATTGCTATAAATAAACAATGAGAAAATTGCCTGCCAAATCCTTGAACCAATAAAACGAGAGACGCGAAAAAAGAATAACTTTTTTATAATGACGACATCGACAATTTATCTCTGTAGTATTCGTAGAAGATCATGTCTACTGAATATAATACAATCAGCGATGATCAATTCTAAAGCCATAAGTGAGGTATGTGACTGTAAATAAGACGCAGTTACAACAAGGTACCTAAGTACCTTAACAGTTTTATTATTGTTTGTGAATGGTGCATGAGCTGACTGTGCAATTGCATTTCATTCTATTCTTCAAGGACGTTTAAGTCTTTAACAAGGCAAATTAGTACCTATTACTTCTTCTTGTACCACTAGTTTCTTTCAGAAGAGTGTGGTGAATGGATTACTTCTATTTAGCTCCTAGTTACTGAGGTAATGACGTTACTAAACTTGAACTACACTTGATCAAAATAAATATTTTTTGTAAAGTATCCCGTTTTGAAAATGGAAGGTTTCGTAATTTCATTTTAAAATGATCTTTTCTAATTGAAAAATGAAAGTTGTATGCTGTTTATTAGGTAGTTACTTTGCGCACCTCAAATTGACACAAGTTTGTCAGCGCGCAAGAATTTGGGTGTGACTTGCATTCTTGGCTTCTCTCGCATACTCGCATGACACAATAGGAAGGTTATCTCGAATACATTACCTATAATGGTTGAGGGGTAATTGGGATGGCAGGTATGCATACCTTGGGGCGTTTTGTGAGTTGTCTCATAGGCGATGGTATGCAAGGAGGATTATGATCAAGATGACAATAATAACCTACGAGGCAATGCTTTGTTATAGATGATAGTTACCACTAAAGGATCATACAAAAGAACGGTAGTAACCAAGCCGTAAGTTTTTTGCCTGTTCTTCTAGGCTTTGGTCTCGTGGAACTGGCACCTAGAGTCACCTAGCTTTAAGACGTTTCAAAGTGATACTTGTGATTTTATTGAATAAATACCTTTTGACTTTAACTTTGACACTTAACATCAGGTGGGTCATTGCTTATTCCATCAGCTAGTTGTATAAAAAAAGGGATACTGAATCGTCTCTCTCAGATTGGAATAAGCAGTTCGTAGACATAGACATAGACATAGACAGACATTTATTTGCTAAAAAAACACACATACACATACAAAACAATAAAAGCTAGGAAATGGCTAAACAGAGATATATATTGCAGTCCTTTGTTGGTATGTAGGTGTTTGTGTGCTGCAGCAGCAAAAGGGTCTCGACTCAGCGTATGCCTCACTACTACTATTATAGAAGATAGGCGCTGTTATTCTGCCGAGACCTTCAGCCAATAAACCTTGTGAAAAATTTATAAGTGTGGAGTGTTCTGTTATAAAATAAGTTACAATTATGTTGAAAATAAACAGTACATACATATGAATCATATAAAAAATGGTAATAAACTTACATCGTGCAGTAATAGGCGAGTGTGTGTTTTATGCATGGGCTTCCATGATTCCCCCAGTCTCTTAAGAGTCTGGTTATCACAGAGGGAAACCCACAACATGTGTGTGTGTTAATAAAGGTACATATATTATACAAAAAGGTACATAGACTAAATATATGAACTTATAATCTAACAAGTGAATGGTGCACTATAGCTATTCACACCAGACAACCCAGTTTTCTGTTGCTCCAGAACGAAACATTTAAAACGTTTTTAAACATTTCGTCTAAAAAGAGCAACCTTAACCGTTTTAAAATGAAGAAAAAATTATTAAGAATCAAAGATTATTAACCATCTTTGTATAAATAAACCATCGTAATCTATTGTTGTAGACCATGAGGAAGTATTTTTATTCTTGACTTTTACTTGACAATGATCTGGGTTGACCTCGGCGTGCGAGCGTAATACTATCAGCTTCAGAGAAGGTCCGTTCAAAACAGAGTAGAGTAGATGACTCATCTGTAGATTGAAAAAGGCCAATGGATACTTTATGGTCAGACGGGATTTTACATAGGTCCATATTATTATAATGAGGAAATATTGAGAGTATTTTGCAAAATACGAAACATTTTGCTATAATAATGGCCATTATGACGAACCTTGAAAACTTTTTAAAGAAAGAAAACTAAAAATGAAATGGGCTCATGACTGACTCACCAGCCTCTTCTCACACCACATCACTTGGCTCAAAATGCACAATAATTTAAAGAGTACCTTACATTATTGTGCATTTAAGGTAAGGACAAACGAGCTTTGAGAACGCTTATGGTAATCAGAGGCACGTACAACCAATACACCTACATATTTGTTACACGATTTCTTTTAAAGACAAAATTAAGCTTTTTTCACACACAAACAGACACGAAATAAGTGAATGTAAATTAAGTTAATTTTTTACGGAGACTTTTGCGTTATACCGAAATATTTCCAGAAATAATCTCGAAATCTGATACGCAAGTTATAATATGATTTCATCACGGTTTGGTTTATACAGTCTTTAATAAGTCTTATAGGCACAGATTAAATAATATTGCTAGCGTAACAGATTAAATTAACGTAATAAATTTAGGCAAGTGATTATTTACTCTCTCAAATACAGTCAATAATTAATTATATTTATTTTTTTACTTTGATCAAAACGACACATACCTACAAATTACATTAATTAAAGAACATAAGAATTTAATAAACAAAAACAACTTTTTATTTTCATTGTTTGTTGTGTGTACAGATTGTCAATTTTCATTCATTTTTTATACATAAAGACCTCATTGAATTTCTTGTAGTCAGTGAAGGCATGTGTGTGTGTGAAAGTTAATATAGTGTGACACAGGCCTAAGGCATCTAGACTTGCGCATGAGCACGCGAAGATCGCACCGTCACTTCCGGTGCAACCGGATGTGCTGAACGGTTATTGGTCTTAACCCGTAACGTAACCAATCGTAATAATTACGATTGAATTCTTCATACTTAACTGGCACGCGTAACCACTTCACGAATGAATGCAAGCGTATTTGCATTCACAACTTTATGTTGAGCTTAAATTGGTTGAGTAACTTGGCCAAGAAGCAAGTCAATATCTTTATCAGAGAAAATTATGAACGTTTTATTTTGTAACGATTTAGAGCTGATTTCACCAGGCTCTGTTAAATTATCAAAGGATTAAAGGGCCGTTAAATATGTCAAAATGTACGCGTTTGACATCTAAGGTTAGATTTGACGGCCTGTTAATCCTTGATTAGTAACTAACAGAGCATGGTGAAATCAGCTGCTGCTCTAAGGGCCGGTTTCACCATGCTGTGTTAGATTAAAAAAGGATTAAAGGGCCGTTAAGGCCCAATTTCACCATGCTCTGTTAGTTACAAATCAAGGATTAACAGGCCGTTAAATCTAACCTTAGCTGTCAAACGCGTACATTTTGACATATTTAACGGCCCTTTAATCCTTTATTAATCTAACAGGGCATGGTGAAACCGGCCCTAAATATGTCTAAATGTACGCGTTTGACATCTAAGGTTAGATTTAACGGCCTGTTAATCCTTGATTAGTAACTAACAGAGCATGGTGAAATCAGCTCTTAATCTGGTAAACTGGGGTTTTCATGTTTATTTTTTAATCGCAATTATTTTAAAATATCACCTTCATATTTTTACGGAGTTTTAAATGAGCCGAGTCAATCCACATATTTTATGATTTCAAAGCACGACATATCTGGAATGTGCCTACGTGACTGTTGTTATGTCTTATAAAGATAGCTTTTAGCGATAAGACTGCCCATACCTTTAGTTTTTAAGTTCTTGCCTATTATGTGTTCCTTAAATAGTTTTTGTATACAATAAAGTAATATTATACATACATACACTTATCTTGTTTTTAAGTTAACTTTTACTACTAAGTTATACTAATTACAAACTGCTGACACAAGGTTGCAATAATTAAGTATTTGTATAATAAATATTAATATGGAATGCCACTCTGTTACATAATTTATTTGGTAATTGACTCAATTATGATTATTTTTAACTTTCACATTAAGGTGGAGCTTTGAAACAACTTTCATGTTATTATAGATTAAGAATAAGCTGGTGATAAGCAAACATTGTGGGGAAATTAAAGGTACATAAAGCTTTACATCTGTATGCCACAAGTTGATGGACGTAGGGCAATGCATCGTAGGGCACGTTCCTATCGTGCATGACTTGGGAGGAAATGGTTGTTATAAATGATGGTTACCACTTAACATAAGGTGGCCCATCTCTTTGTTGCATCAGCAAGTAGTATAAAAAAAGCTTTTGACAATTGTAAATACTCTCAAATAATTGCCATAGAATTGTATGTAACTGGGATCCGCGAAGTAAATAAGCTGACGTAAAGTGGCACATTTAAAAAAAAAAAATGTTGCGATGGATTATTCTCCAAGTAAATGACAGGTTTAATAAAAAAATAGGACGGTACCGTTGAAAAACTTCAGTTCAAAGAATTTTATTATGTTTAAATAGCTCATAGGACTTTACAGTCTTCTTTTAACGAGTCTAAGCACGATTTTTAACAGGTAGATAAAATATAAGGTTGGCCGTCTAGGCAACATAAATGTTACATTATCTCATAACTTACTTAACTTATTGATAAAACGAATTGCTGACCGTATCATTAGCTCCAACTTTCCGTACAACTGCAACCTGCAAGGCTTATTGCAGATAGCGGTCTAAATGCTCTTAATTAAATCGGTCTGTTGAAATCGAGAGTGACGTGTGGGTGCCAGACGGCCCTGAGTTACGCCCGCAGAGCCGAAGACAGGCTTGCGCGCCACGACAAGGTTATCGACAGAAAAGCTAGCGGTAATCTTACCAATAGTGAGGAAGAATAGTCGAATACGAACAGTCTGTTGTACCCATTGTACATTTGTGTCTTTTTTATAAATAATGGACTGTCCTTTGGCTACGATCTCAATTTATTTAAGAGTAGTAGAGCTCTTTATGAAGAGCTCGTCCGGGGAAGTACTACCACCACGCCTTTTTCTGCCGCCAAGCAACAACGCTGTTTCGGTTTGAAGAGTGTGGTTGCTGGTGTAATTACATTTATTATTTTATTTTTATTTGTTATTGTACCTACTGTTGTTTTGTTTGGTGTACAATAAAGTATTTTCATTTCATTACAGGCACGTGAGGCTTAACATGGACGCAGGGCAGTGCATCGTAGGGCACGTTCCTATCGTGACTTACGAGACAATGCTTTGTTATAGGTGATGGTTACCACTAAACATCAGGTTGGCCATCTGCTTGTTCCATCAGCTAGTAGTAGCAAGGTAGCAGACCACGGCGGCTCCGAACTATGCTGTTTTATGAATATGCAGATATTAACTCCAAATGCGAATGAATATTGGATATTTAGGTAGTTAAACCTACATCAAATTCTATTTATATCAAATTTAATATGGATTAATAGATGTCTGATTTAACTTACTTATTTGACTTCTGGCAATATTAAATATACCTAGAGATAAACGTTGGTGAATCTAAAAAAAACATGGTTTCAGCGGTTATCAAATCAAAAGAATCGGTACGTACTTGTCATGTCCTAGTTTCAGTGCGGTGAAAGGATTTCAAATGCACCTCGAAGTGGCTCCTTTCAGCAATTGACACATGCTTTAGAACTTTTTAGGTTCTACAAGCCGGTTTCCTCACGATGTTGTCCTTCACTGTTTGAGAGTACTGGCACTTATTTATAATGAATTATTTATGTAAGTTTTTTATGTAAACGTGTCTCATGGCTCCAAAACTCGACGTACAGCAATCACTTCAAACCAAACACTTCATATTCGGTCAAACTGTGGTTAGCCTTGCGCGCTACTAAGTCCGATCCGAACCAGTGTCGAAATGGCATACTTTGTTGGTAGGTATCTATTACAAAGCTTGCCTTAGGAAATGCAAAGAAATAAATGCAATGTTTATTTGATCATTATGTAAAATCACAGTTATGAGACAACAGAATTGCGAGTGTTAAAATTAAAAACAGCGGGTATTCGTGTTGCTCGTGAAAATAGGCAAATAAAGGCGAATAGTCACTACACATACTTATATTTGGAAAAATAAGACGAATACAACAGTATAGCGATGTGAAGTGCAACAATGATGCTGGGTTTGAAAATATAATGGGGTTACTTTTGTTGAGATCTATAAAACCGTAGATGTATTCATGCTAAAGACGATGCAGTTCTCTCATTCAGTGCTGAATTTTCAGATAAGCGAACCAAAACCGAAAAAGAACGGAATAGGTCTATTGACTAACGGTGTGTTAGGTGCTCAGGCTGTTTTTAAGGGATTGGATGTCGAAACGTGGGCATTCAAGATCGAACCACACATTTTCTGTCTCCCTCTTTTCCTGCTTATGTTTTTCCTCTTTTTTAGGGTTCCGTACCCAAAGGGTGCTGTCCATCTGTCTGTCTGTCTGTCTATCTGTCTGTCAACAGGCTGGTATCTCATGAACCGTGATAGTTAGACGGTTGAAATTTTCACAGATGATGTATTTCTGTTGCCGCTATGACCACAAATTAAAAAAAAACAGAATAAAATAAATATTTAATGGGGCTCCCATACAACATACGTGATTTTTTGCCGTTTTTATAGATAATGGTACGGAACCCCTCGTGCGCGAGTCTGACTCGCACTTGGCGGTTTTTTTTCTATTCAATTGTTTTTGTCAAGATATGAAACCAAACAATACTTTTTTCATCGTTTTGCGAACTGAAATTGCTCCAGCCTTGGACATCAAATTATGATCCGGATTCAATGCCACGTATCTACTAACGACAGAGTGTATCCTGCATTTAAGACCATTGCAATTAAGGCAATTATTTGTAGTAATAACATATTTAAATAGTCATAAAGCTGGTTTTTAGATATTCGGAAGAAACAAATTGTTTGTTACAGTAATAACGACTTGATGCAATATTTGAATAAATTAGCAATGATTGGCTGTTTTATAAATTTATAGCTGGAAATGAATAGGGAGGCATTTGTCCAGCAGTGGATTTCATCAGGCTTTCGATGACGATAAGCCATGTTTTCCGAGCAGATAATACCTTAAATATAAATTTTGTAAACATCATGATTATGATTATTTTCTGTTAAAACACTATTGTATAACTCTTTCATGTTATTAATAAGGTGAATATTTAGAGCTTAATGTATATATTAAATAAAAATTAAAATATTTAGAATTAATATGTTACGTAGGTAGTAGTTTATTTAATATTTTAAACCAATAAAATAATTATACTGTTTTCCTCCATATAGAGTACCGAATTACCGACATAGCCAAATTAAATATACTGTACCAAACAACCATATACCTATGCAATTAAGATACAATACGCATGTAAAAGTATAATAAAACCACTGAGGTACGAGTATTACTGTATACCTCAGTGAACAAAATCCACAAACGATGTACCGTTTCATTCAAAACCTATCGTGGAATATGTCTAACCTTTGCAAATAAATAGCCATCTAATAAGTGTAACGGTCACTGAACTCTTCATCAGTTCAGACGCCAGAGCGTTAGCCGGACAGTTATAGACAGACACAGCCTACCCACTATTTACTACAGAAATAGGTTTACTTTATTTAGCCGTGTATCAATTGCAGGCTTCACACTACAATAGAAAGATGAGACAATCAATTTGCTCTCCTATACTCTACAAGACAAAGTACAAATTACAATGCGAGTGATTCAGTTCACTTTGCACGGGCTTTGCGAAGCTCAATTCGGCATTGTTCATGTGAGATGAGTCGTACTATAGAAGCATCTTGTTTTCAGTTACTTTCTAAGTGGTCGTGAATTCGTGATAAGTTACATGAAGGAAGCAGTAACAGTTAGGTAGGTACCTAAAAGTTGTTCATAATGTGTTTTTTGTTTTTGATACCTATTATGTTTTATTGTAACTATAGTTTTTAATTAGAATTAAATTAGAATATTTTTATTATTTATTGTAACTGTAACGATGATATGGGTGTCGCAGTTGCTGCGTTGTCGCGTATGGTGTTACGGAAGACCAGCGTTATAGTAGCGTATGCTGCTATAGCATTTATGCTGAGTGACGGCCAATTTTTGTCACTTAAGTACTTACTTTTAATGTATTTTCTTGTATTTTCATAAACTTTATTTACGTGTGGCATAAATAAATGATTTTGTATTGTATGATTGGATAATCATGACTTTCGTTTGATATAGATAAATCCAATTTGCTCGATAGTTAACAAGTAGATAACTAAAGTATTTTTATTTCCATGTTCGGTTTTGATTTGTTAATATTCGTTCGAAAACCTGGAGTTCGTGCCAGTTGTAATGTGTGGTCTGGCTGAATGTAGATTTTTATTTTATTTTATATTATCAAAGTTTTTTTTTTGAGTTCATAATGCTCAAAAGGACTGGTCGAGATGAGACAAAGCGGTCTCCGGCGGTAATGGCTAGTGAGGAACGAACCACAAGTTATATCTTTTTCTAGGTTTTTGAAAGGTTTTTCTAAAGCACTTATTTCATTTCCGTCACATGATTGTTACATAACAAACAGAAGTCGACTTCTTCCTTGAGGGTTCCGTATTTAGGTACCATAAAACGTGAAAAAAACCATGCTATGCTTTATGCACTTATGTGGCATATAGGAAGTAGATATGTTCTATGAGCTGGTGACGGAGATTTTAGGATACCCTAAGACCTCAGTTGGCTTACTCAAAAATGTATGGTGTAAATATGATCTTCTTCTTCTTGTCATGTCACTAGTTTATTTCGTAACAGTGTGGTGAAAGGATTTTAAGTGCGCCTCAAAGAGGCTACTTTCGAGCACTTGACACATGTTTTAGAACTTTTTTAGGTTCTACGATTTTTTGTATGTTCTGTGAAAATTGACAAACAAATACGCCACTAAATGGACGAACGTCTAAATAATAACCTCTTAGGAAAAGAACCCAAAAAAATCGACCATACATCATTAGTTCATCTTCAATTCACAAACATGTCGTAGAAAGTTCACTTATCGTTACATCATTTGTGAGAGCAAACGGACAAACATTGCGACCGGACCGCATTATACAATCGATTTTGGTCGACAAACATTATAATGGCTACCGGACGATTAAGAGTTCTATAAATAATAAATTAAGTAAAACAGAAAGCGGATCTAGTGAAGATCACTCCGTTTTTATTAGTTTTTTATATAAGTAATTTAATTTAAAGCAGGCATAGAATTCCTCCATGCGTGATGACTACAGCAACCCCTCCATAATATGGGGGAGGCTTCTGTCCAAAAATAGACTTATTCAGGCTAATGATATTACTGCGTATGTGTTGCTCGACGTATACTTTGTAAGAAACCCCTTCACGTTTGCTTGGTCTAGACCGGTTTTAGTGTCTTTAACTTATCCTTATGATGAGGATGAGTTAGCCACATTACTAACGTAGGAAACTTTTCGCTTAACAAACGTAGGATGTGGCGCATCCTGATTCCACGTCCAATGCTTATAAATATAACCTCACTACATTTAAAACGCTTTTTGTGTTAAACCTAACTACTGATTGTTCTTATTTATTTTCAAGAATTTTGTGTGAACGGGAAATCCGGTTTTAGCATCAATGTATCGGATCGTTGATTGTTTTTTAAGTCCATGGCTTTTTTACGCAGTTATTTTATCTTGCGATATACAGGTGTCCCAGGAAAGATTGTTGAGCGATGATACAGATATGCAGCACCCTTTGGGCTTCCCGAATACCCTGTATCTTTAGCATGTACCTAAGATTTTGTATCCCTCAGAAGTTTTTGTATGGCACTGTTTTTCTAAATCAAGACTGCTTCTTTTTACATTTAGTTTTTAGAATCAGAATTACGAATGAAACCCGGAAGTTTCTAATTTGTTTTTATTTTATAGTCGACTATTCGATTTAGTATTTAAATTGATAACGCTGTAAGCAGTTGCATAATACTGATCTATAATTCCTTTGTGCACATAGAAAGCTTCAATATCATTAAATGGATCTGTTTCTTTATCTATAACAGGTATAGTATGTTAGAAGCTGATTAGCGAACATGATACCTACTTTTTATATAAGGTTTGTTATAAAGCTACATGTTCGACTATTTACAATAATATAGGTAGGTACCTTCACTTTAAACGTTGTGTTAAAGCCAGGTAGACCTTCCATTACTTTTGTATCACGTCTAGTCCATCTTCCGGATGTGAATAGGTGCAAAAGTAATTTTTTATAAGTAAATAGCTTAAGAAATTATATTTTGTTCTATAAAGAACTAGTGTCCGTACAAAGGTACATCAGTAGATACTTACAGTACTGCTTAGCAGCTTAGCAATAACCCAGAGTCATCATTGCTTATTGCGTAATTTACACAAACTCCATACAAACATTGCTAAGCAAAGCTATCGAAATGCTTTTTTAATTACTACCTATACTTACTATAGGTACTTTCAGGTCACTACCTAGTAATGTCTTTTTAATTTCAGACCTAGATTCGTAATATTTACATAGACATATATAGTACGTAACGTGAGAGTAAATAAACGTCTATCGCTTGTTACGAAACGTTTCCACATTGATTGGAGGATCACGAAGACTTATTTGCGATTTCACTAATATTTTTGCAATGTTAGTTTGCTGTGAAATGTGCTAAGGACAAACTCACGATCGCCCTAGGTCCTACGCCAGTGTCGTCAACTGGGGATTTAAGGCGAAGAAAAGAGCTAATGTACCTCTCAATCGCACGTTTCGACATGTTGAAAGATATAAAATCACTAGACCCATTTTTGAAAAATCGCAATCAACCATTTTATGTTCAATCACATTTCACACAGTTTAGTAAAACAATCATTTTCATTGATGCAATTTTCCGACTCAAAAGTTTACTTTACTATTTTTGTACATATGCAAACTTTTGAGCTCTTGTCTTCACCTTAAGGGGGGGCTAGCATCAGGTTTGACATTCTGACGTTATAGAATTGCCGACAGAATGTTTCAATTACGAACAAAGCTAACGGCTTTGTTTCAATTAGTTGAAAATTGAAATTTTAACCCGTCAATCAAGTCACAGATATCAAGCAAGAGGCTTCGCTCTTATTGGCCAAAATGAACTATGTTTTATAGTCGGGCAGTGAACGTCATACCTAGTCTTGTCATAACTTTTAGCACTTTAGAGCCTTTTCAATTTTAGTGGTACCATAAAATGCTATGTCTATTTACCCGTTCTGTTGAAACAACTTTAGGTAAGGGTAAAAAAAGTAAGTGGTCTTGGGTATTTCAATATTCATCTTTGCGTAGTCAATTCAGGAAACTTGTAGACATAGACAAAATAAGTTACAAATGTTTGTTAATCTTCTTCATACTTCGTACACCTCATTATCATGTTTGTTGCAATGTATTTTCTATGCAATTTCGTTTTGAGCTAAACATTATCTTTTAACACTTTTACGCATGCCAGTGGCCACTTCAGTCAGACGGCTCGGTTCGCGAAAGCAGTTGCCGCCATATTCGGCGCGACCAGTACTTCAACTTTCTGATGTCCTGGTATCCGTGCGTCGACTTTACCTGACAATCCAGTTTTTTATCAAAATGCGAGATGATGAAGATATACATTTTGTAACGATATGAGTTAGGAATGCTGTAGCTACAAGGTTAAGAGATTTAGACTGCTTATTAGTCTGACTTATGTTTGAAAAATAGTGATATTGGTCTTGTTCATATTAGTCGCTGAGGGCTCCACTATAGCTAAAATTGACAATAAGACTATTGCCATTTCTGAGGTTGCCATTCTTCCCATCAATTTCGTTATAACAGTGACCAGTATACCTTATAGAACTACTATAATATTACGGGGATTAGAAACAGGGCTGTAAAATCCTATTTAATAATTAATTGTAATTTTATTGAGAAATTATAATTTAATGTAACTAAAGATAAATTAGGTATGTTGTGTGCTACTTTTTTTATACGAATATGGAAAATATCTAAATTTAGATTAGGTTGTAGGTATACAAATAAAAGTGAACACAGCAAATATTTTCATTGAATAGACGATGGTACTGTTTCTTAGTAATTATTATCTTTATTCATGGTTCTGCTAAAGAGGTCAGTTAGTACTTAGGATTAAAAACTCGGGGTCGTTGTCTGTAGTTTTTGCTCAATGCGTCGCGACGCGAATAAGCGTCCGATTAGTGCTGCTATGGTTCTTACTTTTTCAGAAAATATATTTGCATCTGTCTTTTTTTCATCGTCTTCTATGCTTCGATACGCCATTTCTTCTATATTTTTTTCACAGTCATAAAAACCAATATTCCTAACTTAAACTGGTTTACTGTTTATTTAAGTTTAAGAATGCCAATGTAATAACAAGAAGATTAAGAGTCGGACAAAACAATCAAAATGCGATAAAAACTTTTACTTTCGCCTTTTTACATTATCTTCATTTGTTAGTGCATTGTCGATGCATTGGTAATGGTACAGTGCCGTGGAGAGTAGGTATAGTTATGTAAAGGAACAGGTTCGGTTTGGAAGTGGGTCGGTTTGCTCGCTTCAGCTTTCCAGCGGTCCCTGCCCTCGCTTGGACTTTATCTTGATGTTTCGTAGACACGTCTGTCTAGCTTAAATACTCTAAGTTAGTCTCCATAGTATCTAAATTGGTTACATGTCTAAGTCCAAACATTACTTTTGGCACATGCCCACGTTTAGTAGCTATACGGTCGGTTTCTGAAAGCCCGATCAAAACTAATCGCATTTCAAGTCACTTGTTAGCTCTATCTAATTCGAATAGCTGAAATGGCGAGTGACTTGACATCCGATTAGTTTTGATCGGGCTTTCAGAAACCGGCCGATAGTCTTCCATACGCGACGTTAAATAGTCGCTTATCAATCTAATTCCTTCCTCATTAGGGATCAACTTTTCCATTTCCTTCAAATGATCATATCAAGTGCCAAGTGACCACATAAGGAACAAGTCCATATTAATGGCGGCACACCCTTACTTTCCCTCGGACTCAGGTACTTGAACCTGCATCTTGCATTCACCTTCTGGCATCAGGCGGACCTCACACATGCATGACGTCATTAATCGTGACTGATACAAATGGTTGCCATGGCTGCAGGCAGCTGTGGACTTTTCAGTCGGCTCGTGCAAATAAAAGGATCTATCTATGATCTATTGCACAGATTATATAGGCGTGTTTTGTATATATGAGTTTTTGTGACAGTCTAGAAACGATTTCAGCAAGTTCCACTTCACGTGACTGACTAATTTTATATGAAAAACATCTATAACATGGCCATGGCCTTGACTACTGTGAACACGGGCAATCATCCAGCAGTTAATCACATCCGATTGCGGAATAGCCCCATCACGATGACAGCATGACAGCTGACACTAACATTATTTCCTGTCATAATTAAACCGCTGTGCGCGGGAAAACTAGATCTGACAACTGTGACACTGAAAGCTGTTCCTTTTTTTATTGTATGTACATACAGGGTTACAGGAAAAGTCGTGCTAGATCCGTTAAGGGCGTGGAGTACCCATCATTCCTGACATATTTCACTATGAAACACCCTACCCTAAACTAAACCCTTTTCGAGATATTCGACTTTTAATTTTTTTATTGAAAATTGCCGATTTTTAGGCAATTAAATTTATTTTTGGTTGTTTTGTGTATCTTATTATTATTATTATTGCATTTTTACATGTGTAATTAGATGCTTTAGGACGTCAATCATTAAAATAGTGCATAAGTTAATTGAATAGACCGTAGTAGACAAGTGAAAGTTAAGAAATAAAAAAAAAATTAGAAAGTTTATTTTTCTCTAAGGGATATCTAAAAAAAATATTATGGCAATTCTTCGGCAGATGTTTTTAAAAATATCTACGTTTCATCAGCTATCTAACGAGGTATAATAATCTAGGGTTTTATTCAATTGCATTGAAAAAAAATTAGTTTTATAGGCGACAGTGGAGAAGAAAATTTATACTTAGCCCTAAAAAGTAAAAGTAAAACAATAGGTAAGCATGAAATGTCATTTATTAAAGGTTTTCACACAACTTTTTCTTATTCTACAGTTCATGTTCAACATGGCCGCCTCTATTTCTGATACATTGTCGCATCCTTCTACGGAGACCAGTCTTCACTACTCCAGTGGTCAACGTGGTCCTCATTTTATTTGCTGCATCCACAATCCTTTCTCTTAGGTCTTCCACAGACGAAACTGGATTCGGCTCGCTGTACACAAGACTTTTCATGCACCCCCACACATGAAAATCCATGGGGGTTAGGTCCGGACTTCTTGCTGGCCATGGCAACGGCCCACCTCGTCCTATCCATTTGTTTGGATAATTTGTGTCCAGCCAGTCTCTGACACTTCTCCTGAAATGGGCAGGGCAGCCATCGTGTTGGAACCACATGTCCCTGATCAGGTTGAGTGGCAGATCATCCAGCAAATCACTCAAGTCTGCTCTCAGGAAATTTTCGTAGCTTTCCCCATTTAAATTATCCGGTAGAAAGTAAGGTCCAATCAAATGATTGGAGATAATGCCCATCCACACATTCACGCTGAATCTTCGTTGGGACCCCTTCACTCTTTTCTTATTGGGATTCCTTAGTGCTTTTGGGGCCCAGTAATGGGCGTTGTGATAGTTAGTTATGCCATCTTTATCAAATTTGGACTCATCCGTCCACAAGATATTTCTTAGAAAATCTGGGTCTTCTACGTCAGCATTTAGCATAAATCTGCAAAAGTCCAATCTTCTCGCGGGGTCTCCTTCTTCAATAACGTGTACCGGCGTGTAATGGTATGGGTATAGGCCAGCAGTATGCACTGTAAACCACACTCTCCATTGCGAAAGTCCCAGATCACGGGCAACAATATTAGTGGAAGTAGTCGGATCCGCTCGAAAGCGTTGCACTATCTCATTGTCCTGTTCTTCGTCGTCAATTCGTGGTCTACCCATGTCTGTATTACGTCTCAAAACAGAGCCAGATTCTCGAAGTCTTCGATAAACTCTGTCAAAAACGGCCACATCCGGCACTCGACGACCGGGGTAGCGAGTTACGTATTCGTTGCGAGCTTGCGCAGATACACAATCGCAGTATCCGTAACAAATAAGCATATCAGCATATTCCTCAGGTGTGTAGGACGTCATCTTCAACACTTCCGTATCACAGGTACAAATCAGAGTCCGGTTAACAAGTATAGTAGTCACAAATCAGAAGAAATAGTCCAGAATCACAGCCAAGTCGAGAAAAAGAGCAAAACGATATCACATCTACTATGTACGAAGCACAAAAGCAGACTGACAACCAAAACAATACCCCCTGTTGTATTCCCAGCCCTAACCGGTCTCTACACATTTTTTCTTTCATTCATACCTACATAAATCGTCACTTGTCTCGCTCTCACGGTGTGTCTGAACTTGAAGGACAATAGGCGCGGGACCGTTAGAACTGCTACCTGGAGCGTCCCAACTACTTTTTTTCCACGAAATGTAATACAAACCCTAGATTGTTATACCTCGTTAGATAGCTGATGAAACGTAGATATTTTTAAAAACATCTGCCGAAGAATTGCCATAATATTTTTTTTAGATATCCCTTAGAGAAAAATAAACTTTCTAATTTTTTTTTTATTTCTTAACTTTCACTTGTCTACTACGGTCTATTCAATTAACTTATGCACTATTTTAATGATTGACGTCCTAAAGCATCTAATTACACATGTAAAAATGCAATAATAATAATAATAAGATACACAAAACAACCAAAAATAAATTTAATTGCCTAAAAATCGGCAATTTTCAATAAAAAAATTAAAAGTCGAATATCTCGAAAAGGGTTTAGTTTAGGGTAGGGTGTTTCATAGTGAAATATGTCAGGAATGATGGGTACTCCACGCCCTTAACGGATCTAGCACGACTTTTCCTGTAACCCTGTATATGCTCGGAAAAAGTATTGTACAAACATTTTGGCAGTTTTAAAACAATATAATTAATAACAGTTAAAAACATATAATAGAGTAACTGTTAAAATATTTCCATTAGAGGTATGAGTCATGAGTAATTTCCAATTGTATAAACACTTCCAAGTTTAGGCATGATAACTATGACTAATTTTACAGAATCTAGAAATTTTAAAACTGGCTATTTCGGTAATGAAGACTTGCAGAATTCACATAAAATATTTTACACGAATGATGACTAAGAAAGTGTCTGGGTCGAGGTAGATTTGTTTATATGTTGATATTTTTTACACGTGGTTTTGTTTTATCAAACTAAATATACAGTAATCAGTGGTCATTGCCACTTCAGTTTTATAGTGTCGCAGACGGCAGGCACCTTGTACATTCGGATACAGATAACACAAATCCAAAGCTCACAAGGACATCAAAGCGAGCAGTATACATGGTGTAAAAATACCACTCCCGAAAACTTCAGGGGGCTAAAATACCCATCAATATGAATAACTTTTTCTAAGGAAACAAAACTGTGAACGCGAAAAAAATTTTTGCCAAGTAGGTATTGAACTTTTGCATGAAACAGATGTTGTTTTTTCGCGTTCACAGTGTTGGTTCCTTAGAAAAAGTTATTCATATTGATGAGTACTTTAGCCCGCTGAATTTTCATGAGTGATATTTTACAACGTGTATAAATGCATTTTCTATATTTATTACCGGACCAGACAAGTCTGTAGCTGTACACAAGTTGGTATTAACTATCAAACCCTCTGTGGTAGGTATGTCTTACGTGATTACACTTGACCGCGCCGTTCCGGGAACATAATCACATTCTTTTTGCAATCTTCGTCTTGAGCTCTTTTGCGGTATAATATCAAAGATTGAGTTGCGTGTGAGAGAAACATGAGAGAAAAAATACTCTTCTAATGAAGAATGCTTTTGTTACAAGGCAAGTTAGTAGATAGATGCAGTTACTTTCCGTTTTTATGTAGCTTAAGTTCCTACTTCGATGAATAAAAACCACAATATGATGCAAAAACTCTTAAGTCCTTACTACAAAAAATCTGTCAAGACGATAAACTATGCTTAAACTATTGCCATCTCTTACCAATGCGTAATGGCAAACAGAGACAGCGCTAATTTTAAGCATTATTTAAATTTAAACACCATTTTATAGTCTAGACTTTGCGTTCATAGAGTTTTTGCATGATATTGTGGTTTTTATGGGTTTTATTCATGGCGATATGTTTTTCCTCGACAAAACCATTGATGAGTTAAGAACTGAAGGCTTTTTATGTTATATTTAAAATGCAATGCTCCAGTGACTCATAAGTACAGAACCTTAGCCTATTTTTTTATGGAAAAACCTGTAAAAACACGAGAAACCCAATGCTACATATCTCTTGAACTTTTAATTTCTGCCGCCAAGCAGTGATGCTGCTTCGGTATGAAGGGGTGGTTGCCGGTGAAATTACAGGCAAATTTGTATGCCTCAAGTTAATGGACGCAGGGCAGTGCATACGGGCAAATTCCTATCATACGTGGCTTACGAGGCAATGCTTTGTTACTTATAACTTATGTTTACTTTTTCCATTAGCAAGTAGTATAATTTTTTTTTTTTTATACAACTAGCAGATGGAACAAGCAGATGGCCCATCTGATGTTAAGTGGTATCCATCACCTATAACAAAGCATTGACTCTTAAGACACGCATGATAGGAACGCGCCCACGATGCACTGCATCAACTGGAGGCATACAGATGTTAAGCCTCATGTGCCTCACACCGGCAACCACACTCTTCAAACCGAACACAGCAACGCTGCTTGGCGGCAGAAAAAGCCGTGATGGTAGTAATTCCCCGGACGAGCCCTTCACAAAGAGCTCTTAAAACTTGTGAGTGTGCAATTGAATTGAAATAAAATTTAAAAAAAAATAAACCTGACATTTTCCTACTAGCTATATAAATAAAGGTTAGTGGGTAACTAGGTACCTACCAAGGCAAAAACAGCCGAGCAAGGAATGCGCCGCCAAATCCAGGGCACTACACTGCACTAGCCGATAGCCGATTGAGTAAACACCAGTTTGTAGATTTAGCACGATAAATCGAAACGCTGCTATTCGCGTTCATACGTTTTACATTTTATATTCAGCGGCCAGTTGTTTTTTATCTGAAACAAAAAGCAGTACTGTTAGCTTCATGAAAACTTATGCAAGTATAAAAAATGCGCGAAATTTGTGACGTCTTTTTCCCTCGATTGGCAAAAGCTTGGTTTTCTAGAGCTAATGCCGGTTGCGAACTAAGAGCTAAGTTAGTTAAGCTTAGAGCTGATTTCACTTAGCTTAGAGCTGTTAGTTACTAATAAAGGATTAACAGGCCGTTAAATCTAACCTTAGATGTCAAACGCGTACATTTTGACATATTTAACGGCCCTTTAATCCTTTATTAATCTAAGATAGTTAGGTGAAATCAGAGCTTAGTCATTCCAAAAATTAAGTATCTGTTTAAGGGGCTGACAACTATCAAACAACTTCTCGCTCGCACGTTTCGACATGTTGAAAGATATAAAATCACTAAACTCATTTTCGAAAAATCGCAATCAACCATCTTGTGTGCAATCACATTGCACACAGTTTAGTAAAAATTTCATTTTGATCGATACATGTTTTCCTACTCAAAAGTTTGTTTTACTAGTTTTCGTACATAAGCAAACTTTTAAGTACGAAAACTTGCATCGATTAAAATGAAATGTTTACTAAACTGTGTGCAATGTGATTGCACACAAGATGGTTGATTTCGATTTTTCGAAAATGACTTTATATCTTTCAACATGTCGAAACGTGCGAGCGAGAAGTTGTTTGATAGTTGTCAGCCCCTTAAGAAGGATTATACAAAAAAAAAACGCTACGAGCCAAGGTTCATATATATTTCTTGCCCATTTTAGGTTTTGGTCACGAGGAACTGGCGGCCTAGATTCTCCTAGTTTATAAGATGTTTCAAATTGATTCTTGTGATTTTAATGACTAAAGACCGTTTTAATTTTATTTGATCTTAATTAAAAAGTGACGGTTAGATATGTTAATGGTAGTTGTTAGTTTATTCTTCATGAGACTTGTGGGACTAGGGTACGTTCCTATCGTGCGTGACTTGCGAGGCAATGGTTTAGGTGGTACCACTTAAGGGGCTGACAACTATCAAACAACTTCTCGCTCGCACGTTTCGACATGTTGAAAGATATAAAATCACTAAACTCATTTTCGAAAAATCGCAATCAACCATTTTGTGTGCAATCACATTGCACACAGTTAAGTAAAAATTTCATTTAGATCGATACAAGTTTTTCTACTTAAAAGTTTGCTTATGTACGAAAACTAGTAAAGCACACTTTTGAGCAGGAAAATATGTATCGATCAAAATGATTTTTTTACTAAACTGTGTGCAATGTGATTGCACGCAAGATGGTTGATTGCGATTTTTCGAAAATGAGTTTAGTGATTTTATATCTTTCAACATGTCGAAACGTGCGAGCGAGAGTCACATTAGCTCTTGTCTTCGCCTTAACATCAGGTGGGCCATCTGCTTGTTTCATCAGCTAGTCATTAACAATTCAATTAAAACTATGCGGGCAGTGTATCATTGAACATTCATGACAGAAAGAAGCGCAGTTTTCAGATGGAGCCATTATAGGCAGAAACTCATGGGGGCCGACCGGCATCTCTTATAGCAGTATTAAAATAATATTACACTGAAATTTCGTACCATATTATATACGTCATCAAGTCTGTTCAACTACAACCAGATAAAAAAGAATAGCTGACAAGTATTTTCGTACTAGATGACGTTTCAACTTATAGAAGCTAGAACTGTTTTCAAGATTGTTTTCACAACTGCTAAAATTGACAGTTCATAATATTATTTTAATACTGCTGTAAGAGGTCCCGGTCGGGCCCCTGTACTGTACCCCAAGTATCAGTTTTATTTTTAGTTTTCAGTATCGTCAGGCCGTTTTTGTATGGAGACTCGATCAGTGCCTCTAAGTTCTATAACATGTGTCAAGTGCTCGAAAGGAGCCTCTTGAGGCGCACACCACACTGTTTCGAAAGAAACTAGTGACACGACAAGAGAAGAGAAGTGCCTCTATCGGGCGTGCTGAGAACTCACGAGTTTCCATACAAAAACGGCCTAACGATACGGGAAACGAAAAATAAAACTCAGACTTGGGATACAGTTGATGTGTAGTATTACCTAACGGCTCATTGGCCGCAGGTTTCTCACGCGCTTCACAAATGCCGTAGGGTAAGAAGTTAATATCATATCTTGAGTTGTTGTTATTATTTAAATAATCGACCGTTTTACATAAAACTATGTTATATTAACTATTTATGTTTGAGCTAAAGTTATGACTATATAACATTAGTAACTAATTTAATGTCGTATTTAACGTGATTCATTTTGATCATAGCGAGAAAAAAATAACACAAATATGTAGTTGATTAGGTAATCTATGATCTTAAGAGCTGATTTCACTATGCTCTGTTAGATTTACAAAGGATTAAAGGGCCGTTAAATATGTCAAAATGTACGCGTTTGACATCTAAGGTTAGATTTAACGGCCCGTTTATCCTTGAATAGTAACTAACAGAGCATGGTGAAACTGGGCCTTCGAGCTGATTTCACCGTGCTCTGTTAGATTAACAAAGGATTAAAGGGCCGTTAAATATGTCAAAATATACGCGATTAACATTTAAGGATAGATTTAACGGCCTGTTAATCCTTGATTAGTAACTAACAGAGCATGGTGAAATCAGCTCTTTTAGAATTGGGAGCTCAGTAGCAACAGCTCACTATTATGTAAAGGTGTCGATCAAATATTGTGAATATCCTGAGGTCGTGGGTTCAAAACCAGTCGTGCACCAATGAGTTTTTCTGTTCAAAAATGTATGTGTGCCTGTACTCTCAAACAGCGAAGGAAAACCTCGTGAGGAAACCGGCATGTCCTATAGAACCTAAAAAGTTCTAAAACATGAATCAAGTGCTTAAAAGGAGCCTCTTTGAGCGCACTTAAAATCCTTTCCCCACACTGTTTGGAAAGTATTTTTTTTTTATATTACTAGCTGATGGATTAAGCATATGGGCCACCTGATGTTAAGTGGTAACCACCACCTATAACAAAGCATTGCCTCGTAAGTCTCGCACGATAAGATCGGGCCCTACGATGCACTGCCCTGCGTCCATCAACTTGAGGCATACAGATGTAAAGCGTCATGTGCCTGTAATTTCATCGGTGACCACACTCTTCAAACCGAAACACAGCAACGCAGCTTAGCGGCAGAAAAAGGCGTGGTGGTAGTACTTCCCCGGACGTGCCCTTCACAAAGAGCTCTACTACTCTTAACTACTAATAAGTAACTAGTGATACGACAAGAAGAAGAAGAGATCAAATATTTTTATAGTATGCCATAAGTAGACTACTTGTAGTAGGTAAAAACTATATCTAATAACATGCTAAGCGTAAAAAAGTGGTATTTAATATAGAATGTTGTGCATCTGTTAATGGCGGTGGCCTTGTATAGTCATCATTAGGGAGTACATAAAAAAATGAATATGTACATAATTTATGTGCGCAATGCCAGCTCCCAATCGGTGGAGGAAAACAACGAGAGGGAATACCACGTATGGAATACCAACTACCTACTGCAAAATGGTATCTGCCAAATGTTATATTTAGACGTACCTCTGACTAAGTCAAAAGTCAAAGTCAAAGTCAATAGGTATTTATTCAATAAAATCACAAGGATCACTTTGAAACGTCTTAAAGCTAGGTGACTCTAGGTGCCAGTTCCACGCGACCAAAGCCTAGAAGAACAGGCAACAAACTTACGGCTTGGTTCCTACCGTTCTTTTGTATGATCCTTTTACAATGTAATATAATATTATTGAAGTTAAGTGAGGCGTAGGCATGCAGAAAAAGGTACCTACCTCCCTTAAACCTCCTGAAAGAATATCGAGTGGGTACCTACTTGATATAAAGGGATATCATCAGTGTCTGAGGATCAAATTCGTGAAGCTGTTTTTGTGGTTAAAGAAATAAGCAATTTTGTGTTCAAAAATGTATGTGCACAGTGCCAGTACTCTCAAACGGAGAAGGAAAACATCGTGAGGAAACCGGCATGTAGTAGAACCTAAAAAGTTCTACATATAACATGTATCAAGTGCTCGAAAGGAGCCTCGTGAGGCGCACATAAAATCCTTTCACCACACTGTTTCGAAAGAAACTAGTGACACGACAAGAAGAAGAAGCAATTTGTAGAGCCATTTCATTCGAGAATATAACAATGAGTTTTAAAGAATTCAAAATGTTAACTTATTATTGCTAAGGGTCAAGTAACAAAAAGCTGTCTTGCTTCCATTTTAAGATGTGCTACAAACATCTTGTTTTGGAGCCTCGAAGGTGACATTTTATATGTACCTTAGGAAATAACTGGTTCTAATTTTATGCCTAAAATCACTGGTCGAGCAACCTCCTCGAACATCCGATTGGTGCTCTTCAGATTAGTTTTTATTCATCGTTGGTATCAGAACTTCAATGATTCAGATTAAATAAATATTTACATACCTACCTTCTACACCTACTTAGGGCTTCTAAAAATTACACATATTTTCAATTGTAGGTATTTATTAAGCGCGATCATAATACATATTGAAGTATTATTATATATTGAATATTAAGCTTGAATATTAAACAGAAAATACTTATTGAAGTTAAAATACACGGGTATTTATCGCATTT
Organism: Chloroclysta siterata; assembly: GCA_932294275.1. Classification (NCBI taxonomy): domain Eukaryota; kingdom Metazoa; phylum Arthropoda; class Insecta; order Lepidoptera; family Geometridae; genus Chloroclysta; species Chloroclysta siterata. The sequence continues at coordinate 13,386,649 of OW028599.1, read as the reverse complement.
ACCTTTATTATTTTCCCGACGTAGCCGTATTGCAACATAGCCGAAACGTCGAGAAAATAATAAAGGTAAACGCGATAAATACCCGTGTAATACTTCAATAAGTATTTTCAGTTTAATATTCAAGCTTACTACATTTTTTCTAGCCCCAAAACTTAAGAAATGATTTATTAGAAAATATCGCACCTAATAGATTTTAGGAATGTCAATTAAATCATTAAGATGTTCCATTATCATTGCTCAGTTAACCACTAAGTACCCATTTAAAGGTTTTTAACCTGTTATTAATTGCTCAGTTAACCACTAAGTACCCATACAAGAATTTTGACGTAAAACATGAGTAAAAACAGTCCAAACAATCTGGGTCAGTTATTGAGGGTCGTACACACGAGCGGGTAACGCACGACTGCACCGAAAGCTGGTATTGCCACAAAATGTGCAGGCAATCATTTTCGTTGCCGTGCTCAATGCATGAATTTTTTAATTGCTGATGCGTCGTAATAATAATTGTTGCTGTTGCGTAGCCTGCTAAGCGAAATAGTTGTTTCTTAGTTAATATTTAAATAAGTATTTTGTTGAAGTCATCTTCAAAGGTGACGAAAAAAGATTCAAATTCAAATTCAAATTCAAATTAATTTATTTACCAAAATAAGATTAGAAGTTTACAAGGGTTGCTGATGGACCCCGCACTAGGACAAGCCTGTATCGCGGGAGGCCAGACTACAAAAGAAACGATTTACACAGACTAAAACTTAAACAGATAACACAGAAACAAGGCAAGACACGAGACTAAACACAGGATAAGAATAAACAGATAAAGAACACGACATGATGTAGAAAGAAATAAAAATAAAAATAAAAAAATAAAAATATCCGTATAGATAAACTCAAACTAAATCAGACATCAAAATATATTTTCCTCCATTTTGAATTATTTTATTGACAGTCCTAATATTTTGCTTTAATGTGATAACTGGGCAAAATAAAAATTTTACTAGTCATCATATTAAAAGTTCACCGTCGCCCACATTTCTTCTACGTTAAACTCAAGGTCACGAGATATTTTACATAGTTACATAACTACGATTTGTTCTTCTTGTCAAATTCCTCGCAAATGTCAAGCCGTTGGATCGAGTTGGCGTCCTTGTCACAAATTGTTGACCCACTAGTGCCCCGCACCTACGGGTGCCGAAAAACGCGTTTGCGTTATTTGCAATCGCGAGAAAACAGCATGTGTGTAGATGAGGCATAAGGCGAAGACAAGAGCTAATGTGACTCTCGCTCGCACGTTTCGACATTTTGAAAGATATAAAATCACTAAACTCATTTTCGAAAAATCGCAATCAACCATTTTGTGTGCAATCACATTGCACACGGTTTAGCAAAAATTTCATTTTGATCGGTACATGTTTTCCTACTCAAAAGTTTGCTTTACTAGTTTTCGTACATAACGAAACTTTTAAGTAGGAAAACTTTTCGAAAGATTTTTCGAAAATGAGTTTAGTGATTTTATATCTTTCAACATGTCAAAACGTGCGAGCGAGAAGTTGTTTGATAGTTGTCAGCCCCTTAATACACGGACGTGCAAATTGTTCAATGGTTTCGGTTTCACGAAATCGTGCTATATCGGTTTATGACACTTCACAATATGGTGCAACGTCACATTCTGGCTAGGTACCTTGATATAATGGTGACAAGTTTAGAAAAGCGCAAGTGATGGAATGACGGATTCCCATCCACAGTACCACTACACGTATTCTTAACGATTTTATTACTAATGTCTATTGCCTTTTCACACCCTAATCAACTGTGATAGAATTTATGATGCTTAAGTACCTATCCTGAAGGTGGGAATAAGATAATATCAAATGTAGGCAAATGTCTTAGTCCTACTTGCGAAGTTGAGCGCAAAAGTTAGTTTAGTATTAAATTAATACTTATATAATACTAGGTTTCATAAGAGTTGCTCAGGGTAGCATAAATGGCCGATAAAACTGTCGCCATCTCTTTTCGTTGACAAGAAGGTGACAGTGACAGACAAGTATATCTTCTTTAAAGAGCCGCTATAAGGTGACAGTGGTTAAGAAAGAGGCTTGCGGTTTTGTTCGAAGACGATTGACGTGATTGATATTGATTTGATATAAGTACCTTCTTGTTGTATCAATATTGGATTATTCCATGCTATATTTACACAGTTTGCTAGGACGTGTAGAGGCTACCTAATATTACCTTTGATGTAATAAAGTAAATGATTGATGTATTATGTATCATTATGCTAAGTAGGTATTTATCGATTGTTAGAATTATTATGAGTTCTCGATCCACGAACTAATAAGCTGATCAAATACATATTTTATGGTTATACAGAGTGTAAAAATATTATTCCAAAAAACAATCCCGCTATTTCAAACGGTCTTGGCATTCGAACGGAACATTTTTGGCTGGAATGTGTGTTATACACTGATGTCCATATAGTTAGCAGTGTCCTCAAAATCTATGGTTCTGTTTGGACATTACCATTAAACAAAGAATAACTACTGGTCACTGCTATTATCATTTGAATAAAGAGACAGGCAGACCGCTAAGTAAAAACGTGAAGATGTTGTTAATGCATTTGTCGGTGATGATGACGTTAGTTTTTAAATTACAATTTATCTCTACACCACGTTTCCATAAAGTGTGAATTTTATTAGGAAAATTACCTATACCGAGTGATATATTAATTTATGGTTCTCGATATGATGAAAAGATATGCAGTAAAAATAAATCAGTTTTTATGTACTTATTTACCTTTATTTATAAGGCATCGGAATGTAAATGAGGTATTTAATATTCACGTTTCAGTTTTAGAACACGTTTTTCTACAAATGATTTCAAAATTATTAACTTTTAAATGTATGGGCAATGGTGGTAAATCAGAGACGACGACATAAGCTGGTCTACCATAAAAAAAAAGATGAACAAGGTTCGGTTTTGAAGTTTAGAATAGTAGAGTTATACTGCGGAGCAAACAGGCCCTTTTAAAGATTCTTGTCCGCATTGTAAGCATTTGAATCTTCAGATTATAAAAGTAGTAGAGCTCTTTGTGAAGGGCTTAAAATTAAAAGCAAATCAGACTATTGCAAACAATGCTTCAATAGCTAGAATCACTATCAATCGGAAGCTGGTTGGTTACTTTGTCACGCTGAATGGCATAAATTAATCAGATTAACAACCATTTCTTGCTCAATATACCAACCTGCCAGTTTAACTTACGTACGAGTACCTTTCAATACTGACCTTCGGGTGTCATGAGTTATATCAGGGCATTATTCTAAGGTCGCGCTCAGTAACTGCAGCTTTCATATACATATAATATTTTTATACAGCTTGCTGATGGAAGCAATGAAAAAACATGGATGGCAAACAAATGGCCCACCTGGTGTTAAATGTGTGTGTTAAGTTAATTACCTATTGCCTATATAACATAGCATTGCCTCGCGGGCTCACGCACGACATAAACTTGCCCTACGATGCACATCCATCAACTTGAGGCATACCTACAGGTGTTAAACCGCATGTGCCTGTAATTTCATTTCCACCATTTAAACACAGCACAGCAACGCTGCTTATAGGCAGAAATAGGCATGGTAGTCGTTCTTCTCCGGACGAGCCTTTCCCAAAACGCTCATTTTTTTTAAAACGTGTGAATTTCGCTTTTTTTGTTACATTTGGAATACATTTTGTGATAGATCCTAAATAAAACAATTGCAAAACATTATTTACCTGAATTTATGCCACGAATGCCACGATTAATTATACCAGTAAGAAATAAAAGTCATTGAATTTGTCAAATGACAGCAATTCAAAGAATTGGATCGCTATAAGGCTTCATTTGATGTTTGACAGCCATAAAAAATGAGAGCTTGTTGAATAAAATCGACAATTACATTCATATACATAGATTAAAACCAAGTTTCTTATTACGCACCTTTTATCACGAAGACTTCAAAAGCTGAGCACGACTGCATGGCAAAATCCATCTAATAGAACAATTAGCACCACACCTTTGAACTGAGAAGTAGACGAAACTATTACAGGGACAGTTGCGTGTCTCTACAAATTGGTGTCCTAGCCTGGGTGCGGCAAAGTTATAATTTTTACTCAGCCATGCTGGGAGTTTCACTCCGTGAGAATCAGAAATAAGGAAATCCGAAGAAGAAAGTAACCGATATAGCTCGCAGAAGTTGAAGTGGCAATGGGCAGGTCATCTAGCTCGAAGAACTGACAACCGCTCGGGAATAAAGGTTCTCGAATGGCGACCACGAACTGGAAGACAGAGCCTTGGACGGCCGCCTACCAGATGGACCGACGACATCGTGAAGATCGCGGGAAGTGGGTAGATGGAGAGGCTCAGAATCGCTCTTCCTGGATATGTATAGGGCTATGTCTAGCAGTGGACTTTTACAGGCTTTTAATGATGATGAAAGGTCTTCCAGTCATTGCATCTGACGAGATGGCCTCATTTCATTTAGACCGTCAATGATGGATGTTGCTTTTTTGGAAACACAGATACAAAAGCTCATGAAAATAAAACAAAGAAGAAACTGAAATATGAAACCTTCTTAACGATATTAAAACAAGTATTTTGGACATTTGCTCTTGAGCTTAATTTTTTTCTCCTTGTTTTCTCCTCAGATAATCAGACCTTATTATAATCATAATCATTTATTCATTGTTTCATCATGTTGTTTATAGTATCTAGTTCTTAAGGGGTAACCAGGATATGAGCCCCGTTAGGGGATTACAATGGTTTTTAAGAGTAAGAATCTGAAAGCGTGATTTTTCATCCTTTTGCACAAGTTCTTGTTGCATAGTTACCTACACAAAACGTTTACCGTGTTGCCGGTAAACGATAGTTTGTGTAACTATTTATGCTGTCACTGCTGTAATAATGTTGAAAGAATCAATGCTTTTTCAAAAGCATTTGTAATGAACCCAGAACATTCACTCCAAATGTTAAAGAGGCAGGATACGACTTTAAGAGGATTCCTTATCTGGCCATCAAAGAACTCAATCTGTACGTATAATTACAGCAATAATCAGGTAAGTGCAAGTGAATTCAGCAATAAATCGAACAGTTTGATGTAATTGAGTGTGCACTGGAAGTGGTGGATGCAATGCGAAAGTAAGCGGCAACAACCGGTCGCGCGAAGGCCGTCCGGCGTGCTTTTGTCTAACGCGCGCTGCAAGGCATAGGCGCTGGCGGGACATAAAGCAAATAATTTTTTGAAATGAAAATTTTATTGATGCATGACCCTTTTTGAAACCACGACCATTAAGCTCCCAAAGCCTGTACGATATCATACGACTTGGCTGGATGGTGGACAACGTTATGATCTATGACGTGGCCACCACTCGGTCACTGCCTTTATCCATATACCTTTCAATGCCTATAGATGAACAATTTATCTCATACCACGCTTGCGTATTTAATAACATGAGCGCAGATTGAATGATTTTGCATACGATACACGCGATTTGAAATATCTGAAAATACATTCTATTTTTTATCCAAATCTATCCTGTTCCGGGCATCATGCCCCTGTAAATTTCATACTTGATATGGGTTGCCTACCATTATATTTTCGGACATCCAGTCAAACAAGTCATACAATTTTAAAATGTGATTTGAAATATTGTGAAATAAAATCTTGATATGAACATTTCACGCCTCAAAAGCCTATTTTATTACAAACTTTGTAAATAAGTCTAAAAGTCAATACGAATGCTTCCAAGTCTGATTGCCGTATGTCGACTGGTTCAGTCTAAGTAGTTAGTAGTAGTAGTAGGTATCTGTTTTTGTCTCTTCCGCTTGTACGATAGTCCACAGCCAAAACTGCAGAAATGCAACAGCAAAAACGCATACTGCACCACTCCTACCGCCGAATACTACGTGCCTCTCACTCCGACCTCGGTCGTTGATGTCATGCCGTCCTTGTCAGGGACCCATGACGAAAGTTCCAATAAGAAGAAGGAAGACGTCAGTGAATAATGGAAACAACAAAACCCAAGTACAACCAAACTGCTAATATTTTTTGAACCTGCTAATGCAAGCCAAGCGTCTTTACCAAAAAGTCTGCCATCTCTGCTTCATGATAGTAGGTAATCCCAATTTATTAAAGTGATGATTAGCACTTTTCAATTTCAATCAATTTACTTCGTAACTAGAAAGTGACGGCTACCGTCAATCAATTGAGGTTATCACTAGGTAGGTAGGTATGTATTCTATTAACCCACGATTATTATATTAGGTAAATAAGTAATTTGTTTACAATTTTCTGCTTTGTCCGATTTGAAGGGTATGCTTGTCTGCAAAATTAGAGGCGCATATTTACGTATCAGAGTGATAAATTATGCAGGGCTAAATAGTGCTTGTCCTCTGTGAAAGTGTTCTTTTAGGTAATAATGATGTTACAAGCAGAGGATCTAGGCTTTTAACATCAGGAGAGCCAGTTATTTGAGCCGTCAACTTTTCTTATTAAAAAAAACATAGAGCCCTACTCAAAGGTCCATCTTGACTACTGCCAGTCCCTTTCTAGAAAACATGCAGTAATATAGAAATAAATCATTAAAGTTAGGTAAATTAATATTGGTGGATTTTCCACACAAATGGGAAATAAGTACTAACCAAGAAACTCCAGAGATAAACGCAGTAAGATAACCGCAAGAGCTAACGTATACAAATAAAAAAAATAATCAATACTAAAGTAATGTAACTCAAAACAAAGTTAGTAACTGTGTCTTGTTACTAACGGTAGAGGCTCATATTTAGTCAATACCGGAACTTGCAGGGGTGACTCAGTCACAGGAAAATAATAGTAGGTAAGGTAGTTTACTCGCTCTATAAGGGATAGTGGATGAAAACTAATTTGATTAATATCTTATAATATCCCTAAATGTACGAGTTGGGAATGATGGTATAAAGTTGATGAAAACTAAATGTCTATATTTATGAGATGGGACCAAATTTGACCCACAGACGCACAGGGGCAACTCGCTGGCACATACATATTACTTTTTTTTTTATCCACTTTGTTTTTTCTTTATAAACTTATGTATAGTGTCCTATAGTTATATTTAGTAGTAAGTTATTTTTAATTTCTTGTTTTTAACTGTGTCAGACGTTTTCTCTGTGTATGTTTTTATGTCGTCGTATCCTACGAATAAGGTGACTCTTGCAAATTACAAGGTTTTCAGGAGACGGTTTTTACTGATTATTTCGATAAGTATTAAACTTTTTGATGAAATTATTTTTTTATCTGGTTTATTAACGTTCTATTGATAATTTCTATAGCTTGTTATTATTAAAATAATACGCTTTCCCTTAGTTTTGTTGATTAGAGCCTTGTTCCACGTACTAGTTTCAGGTTGGCTCGGTCGTAATCGCCTTAGTGACTCTTATTCCACGGAGATTTCGGTTGACAACGCTTACAATCGCCTTTGAGGCCTTGTTCGCCGGAGTTTGTGAGCTATGCGTGGTAATATGTAGTTACTAGATAATTAGTCACGTGCAACATCGCATATTATCTAGTGCCTATACAAGGTGTAATAATACTACTCCTAAAAATTGGGTGGTGGTGGTTTTAATATCATCAAGTAGAACTTAGGTAAGTAAAGTACTCCCTTATCTTTATTGGACAAAAATAAAAATAAATACATAGGTAGGTACTTAGGTTCTCAAATTAAATAGGATGTCAAATTAATCACTAACCTACTCTAGGTTAGTGATTAATTTGACATCCTATTTACCTACCTACTTATCTTATATTTTTGTATTGGTATGATAATTGTAATTTTATACCTACTGACTGACGCTTGATTTATTTACCTAGGCAAGTAGGTACTCCACTACTTTCTTTTTAATTGCACAATAGGAAATCATAAATCATAATCATAAATCATTTATTTGCTTCAATGTAGGTACATAAAGATGACAGGAAAAATAAATCAGTAGCACTCATTCCCCATAGCTGGGATGCAAATTGTAGGTGTGGGTTAGTATAGGTATAGTATGTCAAAATATATTAATCCATGTCAAAGTCCCCCTATTAAATAAAATTATGTTATGTCAATGAATTGCAGTAACCATTCTAACCTAGGAAATCTTTTAAATTATAATAGCCTTTACTAATAAGCCAAAGTCTTAGTTCTTTGGTGAACTTATTTAGCGGAAGGCTTCTCAACTCTCTGGGTAGAGCGTTAAATATTTTTCCGCACATTGCGTAACAATTATTTAAATATAATGTTGTACGAGGAACCCTAGGTAGTACAATTCTGTCAGAATCCCTGGTATTGCGTAGGTACAATTCGTTTGCTCTTACAAATAACTGACTATTTTTCCTGACAAATAAAGCCGCCTCAAGGATATAGATACATGGTAGAGTAAGCAGTTTCAAGTCCCTAAACAGTGGTTTACAGGATTCCCACGGCGGTATACCCACAATTGCCCTGACGCATTTTTTTGTGCAATAAATGCTCGTTGTTGTATGTACTATTTCCCCAGAGTATAATGCCATAACGTAGCACTGACGCGACAAATCCTAAAAAAGTTGTAGTTTCCACCTCTAGAATATCGGTGTCTCTGCTAGTGATGCGCATTTTTTTAACTTTATTAGCGAATGTACCAAACTAAATATAATTTGTTTTATTTAAATTAACTTGTAAATTATTGTCCTCTAGCCATTTAGTTACAGATTCTATTGTATTATTAATGTCAGATATGTAATCGTTAATGTCAATATTACGTTCGGATGTTACAAGCAAAGAAATGTCATCAGCAAATAAAATAAATGGTTTATTGGTAATGTCAGGAAGATCATTTATATAAAAAAGAAATAACAGTGGTCCTAGGACACTGCCCTGAGGCACCCCATATTGATTATCTTTAAATGAAGATCTAAATGCAGTAAGTTCTTTTCGTTCGTTGATATTTGTAACTTCCACGCACTGCTGTCGATTATCAAGGTAACTCCTAATCCAATTTAGAGCGGGTCCTCGTATTTGTATAATTTATTTGTTAAGATATGGTGAGAGACAAAATCGAAAGCCTTTGACATATCAAAGAATATGACAGTAGTCCGCTTATTGTCATCGATATTATCCATTAGGGACTTAACAAGATTAAAGCAGGCTAGTGTTGTAGATTTTCCTCTCTGAAATCCATATTGTTCTTGTCTGAAAACATGATTTTTTTCTATGAAATACACTAATCGTCTTTGTATTGCAACTTCAAATACTTTTGTTAATATAGGCATTAGTGTTATTGGTCTGTAATTATTTAAGATTGATTTATCATCCTTTTTGTGGAGAGGTTTCACAATAGACTTTTTTAAAATGGTCGGAAATGAGCCCTCTACAAAGGATAGATTTATCAAATAGGCTAATACAGGGGTGATTTCAAACGAACAGGCTTTCGAAATTTTCGTTGCTAGTTCATCATACCTAACCGCATTTATGTTTTTGAAAGAAAGAATCATTTTTTGAACATCGTCGAAATTGTAAGGTTTTAAAAATATACTATTGCAAGTCATTTGTCTACATGTATTGGGTGTTTTATCATTATATTTCTTATTATTTGTTTGGTCTATCCAGTAATTATTGAAAGTGTCTGCAATTTTTTTTGGGCAGTTAATAGTTTTCATGTTATGCCTAATATTATTTATAAAATTCATTTGTTTAACCTCTTCAGTTTCCGTCTTAATCAGTCTCCACGTTGCTTGACACACATTTTTAGCACTATGTATAACTTTATGGTTATGGGCTTTGATTGAGTGGTCTACACATTTTCGGAGTAGGACTGTATACTTTTTATATTTTATTTTGTTAACCTCTGATTTATTAGAATAGTATTTGTAGCGTAGTAATCGTTTTGTTCTACAACTTATCTTCAAGCCTTTAGTGGTCCATCTTAAATTTGGAACTCGATTAGATATTTTAAATCGGTATTTTGGAAAGCAAAGATCATAGAATAAACTAAACAACTCATGAAACTTTTCGAAGGCGCTATCAAGGTTCTCCTCAGTAAGAACTTCAGAGAAGGATAAATTGGATAGACATTGCCTAAATTAGTGGATGTTTTGTATTGTGTAGTCTCTTCTAAAGTTGTAGTACTCCAATAAGGGAATTTCTTGGACCGCTGTAGGAATGACGAGTAGCTGAGCAGTGTTATGATCGGATAAGCCAAGGTGCAAAAGCTCCCCTCGAGCTGAACTTATGTTGCTAATAATGTGATCAATGCATGACTCTTGTCTGGTTGGCAGGTTTATGTGCATCGTTAAGTTGTAGTTGTTAGCAATGTCAATTAGACGAGTCGAGTTCTTAGAAACTTGGAGTGTATTAATATTTAAATCTCCTGCCAGCACTAAGTCTCGTTTGTGGTAATGGGTAATACGTTGAAGCAATAATTTATCTAGTTAGCTGAAAAATATTTCAACATCTGAGTTAGGTGTTCTATAGAGACAATCATGTCTGAAAGCACAATCATGTCTTGAATCAACAGCTTAATGCCGCAACATTGTCTGACAATAGCATAACCTTTGACCCAATCCAGTTGCTTGAATGACATACCTTGCTTCACGAGTACACAGACTCCTCCGCGGACTTTGTTGTTTATCTTTGGCCTACAAAACAAAGATGCCCTAATATAGCCATTAAGTTTGATCATGAACTCTCTGCCATTTTCTATGAATGATTCCGAAATGCAGATTACGTCCGGATCCTCCTGTTTACCTACGAGGTCTTCAAGGGTAATTACAAAAAGATGTTGTTTATTTACGAGGCCATTTATATTCTGATGAAGTAATATTAAAGAACATTTCTTAGGAGTCACGAAAAAACTCGGACCCTCTCAAAGATATTCCCTCTGTATCCGAAGCAACGCGGTTTGCGGTAGTACTCTCAGTCTGTGTGCTCTTAACTGCACTTACCCGGGAGACTGGCACACTCTGGCCAATACTGGCTCTGCACGCCTGACCCCCGTTTGCAACAGTCCCAGAGACAGCTTTAAGTGATAGGAACCTCTTTATGCAATCAATTTGGTCTAAATTTGAATTAAGTTTGTTGCAAACATCATGTATAGTACAATTGTTGGAATTAATGTCAATAAATGTACAGTGATTATACTGCCTACTGATTAGATCAACCATGTCATTAAGTTTTATTTCATTAAGATAAATATTATTTCTAGTACTCAATATTAACACTGGACAGGTTACCAATTTTAAAAGTGTGCACAGTTCAGCAATCACATGTACTTTTTTCTTGTACTTGGTCTTGCATAAATTAATATCAATGGTTCACATTGATATTAATTTATGAGATCGTTTCATGTCTAATTTGTATCACACAACACATCAACAATCCGCACTTTACCGCGTTCTTCGACGAACAAAACTCCTAATGCGTTTAAGACCCGAACCCCCACCCAAATTTTTTGATTTTGCGCGTAAAATACCGCCACAGTGGCGTTAGGTTCTTTGTTCGTCGGAAAGTATGAGCTCTCCATCCCGCGCGCTCGGTTTCGCGCGTGGAATATAGTTACAGTGGCATTAGGTACCATATTCGTCGGAAATTACTCGCTCTCCGCGCAGTGCGCTCGGTTTCGCGCGTGGAACACAGCTACAATGGCGATTGGTACCATGTTCACCGGAAAAAAATCAGCCATGTAATTAGGACCTAATTTTAAAACCTTAATAAATAATTGATTTATATAACATTTTGAACTTTTTTTGAACTTATCTGATGCATATCATGATAAGGATTCCAAAAATGCAAAAAAAGAATAAAGGGACAATGGCGACTGTCACCTTGTTCGTAGGATACGACGATGTGTGTTAAATAAAAATTCATTCATTCATTCATTTAAAGTTATATGTCTACATATAATATATGTATATCTCTAAAGCTATAAATTTAGATACGATACAGTTGCCTACATATAATCCATTTTTGATATATAGAATACATATTAATAGGCTTTAATATTTTTGCTATAGAAAATCGTATATTATAAAAAATACCAAAAAATAAAATGATATTGATCATGTTTTGATCAAGCTGTTGAAATGAAATTTATGGTAGCTACTCTTTTAACCTTCAAATAGCCAACCGGATGTTTTGATTCTCTTTGGATCATTTCATTTTATTTTTAGCCATAAATTTTAGTTTTACGATTTTATCCGTGTCTTTTTTTTTATTGAATTATACTGACCATACGTATACAGACCTATCCCATGTTTTATAATCAAATCATGTTTATACTAAAAAATAATTCTGAAATTATTTTTTTTGTGTTGTTCCTCAAAAGCTAACTGAAGATATAGAATGAGCAAATATAATTACCTACATAAGTATATTATTTATGACAAGGTTTATTTTTTATTACTTATCCTAAGGGCTTCATCATAGAGCGACATCACTGCCCTATAATTACAGGATTAAACGAACTCACCTGTGTGATGTTCTATCCTGATTATTTAAGTACTCATTCTAGGATCGTTCTTTCGCGATATTAATGCAAGAAATGCGAGTACTACTACTAGTTGTCATCCCAGAATTAGTATGAAAAGTAATAAAACATCAAAAAAATACACCTCATTGACTCAATTTAGGATACTAAGGGCCGGTTTCACCATGCTCTGTTAGATTAACAAAGGAATAAAGGGCAGTTATATATGTCAATATAACATATATGTCAATGTACGCGTTTGACATCTAAGGTGAGATTTAACGGCCTGTTAATCCTTGATTAGTAACTAACGGAGCATGGTGAAATCAGCTCTTAGGTTACCTGCTACAAAACACCAAAACATTTGCTAAAACTCTGCGTCTACGGAACTATCGAGCCAATTTACAATCGATGTAAATTTTATGTAGAAGACCTGTGTTTTTAAAAATAAAAAATACTGGTGTACCTACCGTCAGTGCACGTACCTACTTACATACACAGAGTAACTAAAACACACGGCTGTGCGTGTTTGAATTCACAAATTTTGTTAAGGCGTGACATCGGCTTGTAAAATATTTTTAATTTTCACTGCACATAATTAATTATAACAAAGATTTTAACAATAGAACAATAGATTTAAAATTATTTCCCACTGCCAGCCAGAATGCTCAAGAGATTGTGCTAAGCACATTTAGGTAGGTACATTTAGCGCTTTGTCAGTCAACCTATACCTACTTAGATAAGTTATATTCTTTAAAACTATGTAGACGGGTCAAAATGATGACAATCAACAATCCAGGCTCAGTCGGTAATAAATGAGCGCTCTTCATGTTCGCGTATTCGTCTAATATTCCCAAATACGATGTTTAGTGACTCTATTCGCCTCTATTTGCCTGTTTTAACGAACTAGACGAATAGGTACGAAAATACGCGAATACCTCTATTTGTGAAGTTGTGTGGACGGTTTCAAGTAATTTGGACTTCTACACAAGAAAGCCGAATAATTGGGGTATTCCTCGTAGAGCACCGATTTAAGAGCACCGATCTTATTCCTTAATATATGTATAGATAAGACCGCCCATTGTACTACTGTATTTTATATTTGAAAGTGTTTTTTTTTTAAGTTTGGTGTACAATAAAGTATTTTTCATTCATTTCATTCATTCATTCGTTGCAGAGCACCTGCGGTGTAGTAGGTACCTAGTTACTCGTGTTAGGGTAGTCTTTATATTCTACTCAATACTGATTTCCTAGATAATTATTTTCGAGTCTCAAACGTGAAATATGACAGAAAATGTCAAAATTACAGAAAAGGCCAAATCATCATCATCTTCCTGCCCTTATCCCACGCTAAGTGGGGTCGGCACAACAAGTTTTCTTCTTCCACTCTACTCTATCATTCGTCATCTCAGTGCTCACTAACAGAAAAGGCCAAATATGACAGGCAAATAAAAACGCGAATACCGAATGGCGATGTGAAGTGCCATTAGGGCAATCGACATTATGTCGATCAATTAACGCCACATCATAGGTATATTACTGCTATCACAGCTTGCACATTACATTAGACACGATTATGATGCTCGCCGTGATGATAAGTCACGTCACGCGGCAAAAGAACACGCACAAAAATGTTCCTTTCAATATATTATCTAAAATAGTAAAAAATATGTAATGGGTAATTCATAAAGAAACACGTTTTAACCGACAGATTATGTAAAAACGTTAAATAAACGTATAACGATCGTTTCGATATGAACTATCGAGCGGATTTAGCTTGTTATTTTATGCATTTAAACTACTCTTGCTTTTAATCTACTCTTAACTAAAATAATTAAGAAATACCTTAACGATGCGATGCTCAAACGGCGACTAATTTAGCGAAAGACTAGTACCTACATACTTTATTTTTAGTTTGGGTATAGCAAATATTCATTAAAAAATACGATTTACAGTAATCGTTACAAAATAAGCTTGAATATGCTAAAGCTACCATGTTGCAGTGTTGAACGAAATATAATTTGAGACTAGCACCTATTTCTTTATTTTTAAATTAAATAATAATTCAGAACCATTTAAAAATATAGATAAACATAATACATTTAAGCCTTTAATATTTCAATACTTAAAACGAAGAAGGTACCTATCTACATATTAATAAAGTCTCTGAGATCCGTTACGAAAACGTTAGGTTTGATCATTGAATCGGTATTCGGCAGCCGTTGAAATGTTTCTCAGGATAATTTATTGACCAATAAAAATCGGCTTTTTATATATTATTTTCAACTTTGTTTTGTTGATTTTCAACAACAAATAAACCATATTTAAAATAGTAGTAGGTAAAACTGCAACTTACTCTTGGTTATGTCGATGCTTTATTTCTAAAAGCTGTACATACTTTATTAAAATAAAAAACGGTATAAAATACTTACGTGCAAAATGCTGCCACAAAATAAAAATATCACTATCACAAAATCCTCAGTCAGTTCGTGTCACTGGCACATTAAAACAAAAAATAAAATAATTGAACGGCTCAACGTTCTAGATTCAAATTCGAACGGCGGCGTCGAAGGTGCGCGCGCGAATGTCGCCCGGTCACGTGCGCCCGCCCACCGGCCGCCGGCACCTGTTATCCGGCCAAATTAAATTGGTAGGTGCAAACTGAATAAGGTACATGTGCACCTTACACTTGGTTAAGTTCTTTCCCTTTTCCGGACCCTTCTTCCTTTGTTTAATGAACAGGTTGGTGACTCATTAGTTTTTGTGGTTAATGGGCCTTGTTTACATATTTTTGAAATAATGCACCTATTGTATTTTCCATGCTATATGTATATTTTTACGTATTTAGTCCTCAATAAAGAAATTATTTATTTTATTTAATGTTTTCTTAAATTAGTCTACACAATGAACGGAAAACTTAATAAACCTTCTTCAATTAGAGAATTATTCTCAACAGAATTTACAATCCGAGACCGATAATTGATTATAGGAGAGAAGTGTTTTTCAGAATTTATAGTTCTTATTTCTTTAAGTACATACACCATTTACTATTCTACACGCAATCTTACTAAAAACACAGCAACTACTACTTGAGGATTGACGTTTAACTGTCATTGTTAAATAATAGCTTTTAATACAACAACCAACACATTTTTTAAATCATAAGTCATTCAAGATCAGTTTCGCACTTTTACTCTACCTTTTATAAACCAGTTCTGAAGGTTTGCCAGCTGTATCTGCGAAGCCTTTTCTATTCGGTCGGGTTATGTCCGTCTAGCGACGGGCATTGGCAAAGCTCGACCAGGTAAGCTCGTTATCGTCTTGGAAATACTCAGAATCGCTCGATTACCTCTACCACCGCATTCATGATGCATTTGTTCTAACTTCTAAGCAAACGCATTGTTGCGAAAGAAACAAAGGTCATTATTCTTTTGTTGTTTTTTTGTGTATATTGAATAGTGATTCATGCCTGAATTATTATGCTGGCATTTTACTCGTAAAATGGTTATAATAAGAAAACTTAGAGGTAGATCATCAAAACAAGGTGTTATTATTCTATAATGCAATCATGACTCTAGAAGCCTCAATCGTTATAATTTGTTATATTTATGAAGCTGAAACTGGCAGCCAAATAGTAGCAGCCAAACATAAAAATCCAGGGCCGAATTAAGACTTACGAATATTATAATTAAAATTTCTAAACTTATCTATTTAACGCTAGGTGTTAGTTCTAGCAACAATTGTGATACTATTTATGCCCCGACAGGAGCAAAAAAACTTTACATAATACAAAATACTCCGACAACAGTTGTCTTCTTTTAGGAATTCTTTAGTTTTGGATTCTGCTCCCTCAAAATTCATGCTAACATCCATTAAAGACCTTCATTGGAAGGTGTCCAGTGATTTTCAGAAAATTCTGTCGTTGCAAGAGTTGGAAAAACAAAAAACGTTTATTTTTTTAAAGTTTTTTTTATAACTTTTGTTATTGATTCCGCTCCCTTAAAATTCATGCATACATCCATAACAGACCTTCATTGGAAGGTATCCAGCAATTTCCAGAAAATTCTATCGTTGCAAGAGTCCAGGAGATAGTAGCAGCCAAATCGAAAAATTACCTTTTTTTAAATATTTTATAACTATTGTTTTTGATTCCGCTCCCTTAAAATTCATGCATACATCCATAACAGACCTCCACTGGAAAGTCTCCAGCAATTTTCAGAAAATTCTATCGTTGCAGGAGTCCAGGAAATCGAAAAAACCTTTTTTTTTTAATATTTTATAACTTTTGTTTTTGATTCCGCTCCCTTAAAATTCATGCATACATCCATAACAGACCTCCACTGGAAGATCTCCAGCATTTTTCAGAAAATTCTATCGTTGCAGGAGTCCAGGAAATCGAAATAACCTTTATTTTTTAAAATATTTTATAACTTTTGGTTTTGATTCTGCTCCCTTAAAATTCATGCTTGCATCCATAACAGACCTGTACTGGAAGGTCCCTAGCAATTTTCAGAAAATTCTATCGTTGCAGGAGTCCAGGAGATAGTAGCAGCCAAATCGATAAATGACCTTTTTTTAAATATTTTTGATCGAGTGAGCGAAGCGAACGAAGATCTTAGTTTCAACTTGGGCGATTTGGCATTTTATGTATGTATGTATGTATGTATGTATGTATGTATGTATGTATGTCTGGCGATAACTTTAGAACCGTTGATCCGATCTGCATGAAATTTGATATGTCGATAGCTTGTACTTGAGAAATTTACTGGTAAGTATATGAGTAAAATCGGATGAAGGGTTTTTGAGATATGGGGTTTTTTAAGGGGGAAAAAATAAAAAAAGTTGCATAAAAAAATCAAGTTACATGTCATATGAAAGGGCTTTGTTTGGACATCCCAAAACAATTTTGACTTTTTTTTTGTGACGCTCGGTTTTTGAGATAAAATAATAAAAGTTAAATTAAGATAACCAGCGATCCAAGAGCTCCCATCTCTAAGAGTTTCGTTGACATCAAGGTTTTTCTACTGGTCGGCCAGTTCCTTTGCTTTTTCTTAATTTTTTTTCTTGAAATAAATTAAGGAGGTACTCAGTTCTCATAAAATGGTGACGACGACCAGGTCTGATGATGGAGTCAAGGTCTGTTCAACGGAACTCTTCAATAAATAGGCCAATAGAGTTGAAACTTGGTAACCATACCAAGTTAGTAGGCGGTAGTCAGAAAAAAGTCCAAAGATAATGTTTGGACTTGCCTCTGACTACTACGTACTCAAAGTTTTGATGCGTTCGTCGGGTCGCATCACGAGATCTCAGTTCGGGGCGAACTACTAGTATAACTTTTGGTTTTGATTCTGCTCCCTCAAAATTCATGCTTACATCTATAACAGACCTGTACTGGAAGGTCCCTAGCAATTTTCAGAAAATTCTATCGTTGCAGGAGTCCAGGAAATCGAAAAAACCTTTTTTTTTTAATATTTTATAACTTTTGTTTTTGATTCCGCTCCCTTAAAATTCATGCATACATCCATAACAAACCTCCACTGGAAGGTCTCCAGCAATTTTCAGAAAATTCTACCGTTGCAGGAGTCCAGGAAATCGAAAAAACTTTTTTTTTTTAAATATTTTATAACTTTTGTTTTTTATTCCGCTCCCTCAAAATTCATACTTACATCCATAACAGACCTACATAGGGAGGTCCCTAGCAATGTTCAGAAAATTCTACCGTTGCAGGAGTCCAGTAAATCGAATAAACTTTTTTTTTTTAAATATTTTTGATCGAGTGAGCGAAGCGAACGAAGATCTTAGTTTCAACTTGGGCGATTTGGCATTTTATGTATGTATGTATGTATGTATGTATGTATGTTTGTCTGGCGATAACTTTAGAACCGTTGATCCGATCTGTATAAAATTTGATATGTCGATAGCTTGTACTTGAGAAATTTACTGGTAAGTATATGAGTAAAATCGGATGAAGGGTTTTTGAGATATCGGGTTTTTAAGGAGGGCAAAAATAAAAAAAGTTACATAAAAAAATCAAGTTACATGTCATATGAAAGGGCTTCGTTTGGACATTCCAAAACAATTTTTACTTTTTTTTTGGGACGCTCGGTTTTCGAGATAAAATTTAAAAAGTTAAATTAAGATAACCAGCGATCCAAGAGCTCCCATCTCTAAGAGTTTCGTTGACATCAAGGTTTTTCTACTGGTCGGCCAGTTACTTTGATTTTTCTTATTTTTTTTTCTTGAAATAAATTAAGTAGGTACTCAGTTCTCATAACATGGTGACGACGACCAGGTCTGATGATGGAGCCAAGGTCTGTTCAACGGAACTCTTCAATAAATAGGCCAATAGAGTTGAAACTTGGTAACCATACCAAGTTAGTAGGCGGTAGTCAGAAAAAAGTCCAAAGATAATGTTTGGACTTGCCTCTGACTACTACCAACTCAAAGTTTTGATGCGTTCGTCGGGTCGCATCACGAGATCTCAGTTCGGGGCGAACTACTAGTATAACTTTTGTTTTTGTTTCCGCTCCCTTAAAATTCATGCATACATCCATAACAGACCTCTACTGGAAGATCTCCAGCATTTTTCAGAAAATTCTATCGTTGCAGGAGTCCAGGAAATCGAAAAAACCTTTTTTTTTTAATATTTTATAACTTTTGGTTTTGATTCTGCTCCCTTAAAATTCATGCTTGCATCCATAACAGACCTGTACTGGAAGGTCCCTAGCAATTTTCAGAAAATTCTATCGTTGCACGAGTCCAGAAAATCGAAAAAAACTTTTTTTTTTTAATATTTTATAACTTTTGGTTTTGATTCTGCTCCCTAAAAATTCATGCTTACATCCATAACAGACCTGTATTGGAAGGTCCCTAGCAATTTTCAGAAAATTCTATCGTTGCAGGAGTCCAGGAGATAGTAGCAGCCAAATCGAAAAATGACCTTTTTTTAAATATTTTATAACTATTGTTTTTGATTCCGCTCCCTTAAAATTCATGCATACATCCATAACAGGTCTCCAGCAATTTTCAGAAAATTCTATCGTTGCAGGAGTCCAGGAAATCGAAAAAACCTTTTTTTTTTAATATTTTATAACTTTTGTTTTTGATTCCGCTCCCTTAAAATTCATGCATACATCCATAACAGACCTCCACTGGAAGATCTCCAGCATTTTTCAGAAAATTCTATCGTTGCAGGAGTCCAGGAAATCGAAATAACCTTTTTTTTTAAAATATTTTATAACTTTTGTTTTTTATTCCGCTCCCTCAAAATTCATACTTACATCCATAACAGACCTACATAGGGAGGTCCCTAGCGATTTTCAGAAAATTCTACCGTTGCAGGAGTCCAGGAAATCGAATAAACTTTTTTTTTTAAATATTTTATAACTTTTGTTTTTTATTCCGCTCCCTCAAAATTCATACTTACATCCATAACAGACCTACATAGGGAGGTCCCTAGCAATTTTCAGAAAATTCTATCGTTGCAGGAGTCCAGGAAATCGAAAATACCTTTTTTTTTTTAAATATTTTATAACTTTTGGTTTTGATTCTGCTCCCTCAAAATTCATGCTTACATCCATAACAGACCTGTACTGGAAGGTCCCTAGCAATTTTCAGAAAATTCTATCGTTGCAGGAGTCCAGGAGATAGTAGCAGCCAAATCGAAAAATTACCTTTTTTTAAATATTTTATAACTTTTGTTTTTGATTCCGCTCCCTTAAAATTCATGCATACATCCATAACAGACCTCCACTGGAAGGTCTCCAGCAATTATCAGAAAATTCTACCTTTGCAGGAGTCCAGGAAATCGAAAAAACTTTTTTTTTTAAATATTTTATATAACGTTTGTTTTTTATTCCGCTCCCTCAAAATTCATACTTACATCCATAACAGACCTACATAGGGAGGTTTCTAGCAATTTTCAGAAAATTCTATCGTTGCAGGCAGGAGTCCAGGAAATGGTTATAAAATATTAAAAAAAAAAAAGGTGTTTTCGATTTCCTGGACTCTTGCAACGATAGGATTTTCTGAAAATTGCTAGGGACCTCCCGATGTAGGTCTGTTATGGATGTAAGTATGAATTTTGAGGGAGCGGAATAAAAAACGAAAGTTATAAAATATTAAAAAAAAAAGTTTTTTCGATATCCTGGACTCCTGCAAAGGTAGAATTTTCTGAAAATTGCTGGAGACCTTCCAGTGGAGGTCTTTTATGGATGTATGAATGAATTTTTAAGGAGCGTAATCAAAAACAAAAGTTATAAAATATTTAAAAAAAGGTCATTTTTCGATTTGGCTGCTACTATCTCCTGGACTCCTGCAACGATAGAATTTTCTGAAAATTGCTAGGGACCTTCCAGTACAGGTCTGTTATGGATGTAAGCATGAATTTTGAGGGAGCAGAATCAAAACCAAAAGTTATAAAATATTAAAAAAAAAGGTTTTTTCGATTTCCTGGACTCCTGCAACGATAGAATTTTCTGAAAATTGCTAGAGACCTCCCTATGTAGGTCTGTTATGGATGCAAGTATGAATTTTGAGGGAGCGGAATAAAAAACAAAAGTTACAAAATATTTAAAAAAAAGTTTTTTCGATATCCTGGACTCCTGCAAAGGTAGAATTTTCTGAAATATGCTGGAGACCTTCCGGTGGAGGTCTTTTATGGATGTATGAATGAATTTTTAAGGAGCGTAATCAAAAACAAAAGTTATAAAATATTTAAAAAAAGGTCATTTTTCGATTTGGCTGCTACTATCTCCTGGACTCCTGCAACGATAGAATTTCTGAAAATTGCTAGGGACCTTCCAGTACAGGTCTGTTATGGATGTAAGCATGAATTTTGAGGGAGCAGAATCAAAACCAAAAGTTATAAAATATTAAAAAAAAAAAGGTTTTTTCGATTTCCTGGACTCCTGCAACGATAGAATTTTCTGAAAATTGCTGGAGATCTTCCAGTGGAGGTCTGTTATGGATATATGCATGAACTTTCTGGGAGCGGAATCAAAAACAAAAGTTATAAAACATTAAAAAAAATAAGGTTTTTTCGATTTCCTGGACTTTTGCAACGATAGAATTTTCTTAAAATTGCAGGAGGCCTTCCAACAAAGGTCTTTTATAGATAGAAGCATACATTTTGAGGAAGCGCGATCAAAACTAAAAGTATTTTTTTTTATAAATATACGTTTTTTCTATTTCCTGGACTCTTGCATCACTATAACCATACACCCATACACCATACATCATTAAGATACTATAGCTGACATATAGTTACAGAAATTTCAATTTTGAAATGGTAGTTCACACTTAGTCCGGCCCTGGACGTTTGGCTGCTACTTTTTGGCTGCCAGTTTCAGCTTCATTTATATTTATAACATACTTGTATACTGCAAGTATGTTTAAATAGAGACTTGCATGTAAATGCTAGGTCTTCACCCAATGTTTTTTACTTGTCGGGCTATCTTCTAAAAGGACATGTAGTTAACTATTTTTTTTTTATTTAATTAAATAGCTTATCAATAAACAATTCGCATTTTTCTGCCGCCAATCAGCGTTGCTGTGTTTCGGGGCACATGAGGCTGAACAATTCAAATATCTTGGGCATATCATCACTGAAGACCTAAATGATGATCAAGATATTGAGCGAGAAAGACGGAACTTGTCCATCGGGTGTAACATGCTTGCGAGGAGATTTGCCAGATGCAGCAAAATTATGTAAAAATTACAATGTACGCAGTACGCTTTAAATAATAAAGCGTACTGCCTAGGCATGTATACCTGCCAACTCTGGTTCAAGTACAAAATAAAATCGTTTACCATAAGGGTGCAATACAATGACGCCTATCGCATCCTTATGAAAAAGCCTCGATTTTGTAGCGCGTCAAGCATGTTCGCTGATGCACGAGTCCCGGATTTCTTCGCCATTATTCGCTCGCGAGAAGCTTCCTTCTGGAGTGGCCTTAGGAATTCTAAAAATATTATTTTAAAGTGCATGGCTGATAATTTATACAGCCCTATATACAGGTTTTGGCTCTCGGTACACCAGGGCAGAAACCGCAAATAAGTAGGTACCTATTGTTCCTTCTTATTTTATTTAGGTTGCTTTAATATTTTGTAATTTATGGGTTTTTTTATGCCTGAAATAAAAGTATATTATTATTAACATCTGTATGCCTCAGTTGATGGATGCAGGGCAGTGCATTGTAGGGCACGTTCCTATCGTGCGTGACTTACGAGGCAATGCTTTGTTATAGGTGATGGTTACCACTTAACATCAGGTGGGCCATTTGCTTGTTCCATCAACTAGTTGTATAAAAATAAAATACACAAATTCATATATCGAATAACGTCAAGGTTATGTAGCTTTAGAGCTGATTTCACCATGCTCTGTTAGTTACTAATCAAGGATTAACAGGCCGTTAAATCTAACCTTACATGTAAAACGCGTACATTTTGACATATTTAACGGACCTTTAATCCTTTGTTAATCTAACAGAGCATGGTGAAATCAGCTCTTAGACTTGTCTTATATAAGTAGATATTCAAAATATATCTAAGTAAAAGTACCTTTTAATATTAAAACAGTGTTAGTACACACCATCAAAAATGTATATTTGTATAATAACATGGGGCTCTGCAATTACGTTAAAAGGCTGATGCGTCGAGTCATGGTGCAAATGATGTAGCGCTTTCAAACCACTCCAATAGCCATGTATCACGAGTCAGCGATTTGTACCATCTGCGTGTCGATTCTCTAAACAACAAAATCACGGAGTGTTTCACTCAGTGGATCCGCACTCACTTCGTTCTCGAGATTCCCCGCACATTGGAATTTCCACTCGCCAAAACACTCACGCGGGTGGCGCTAGTGAATGTATTACAGAATGCCAAATTGAAAACTTCCTGTGGATTCTGCGGTCCCTTGGGTGAATGTTGTATCGGAATAGCACGACAGCGTAGGTGAGATGAAAAGTGATGAGTGAAATTAGTGAAAGTACTTATTTGGTGCGAAAATTACACTCGATGCAGTGCTCTCGAACCATTAGCTTCCTATTTTTGATCATTATTAAATAATGCAGCGTTTTTTTGGAAGAAAGTATTTTATGTGATTTTTGTAGTGCAATTGGGATCCCAGGATTATTTAAGGTAATTTAAAAAAATAAGGCCAAAATGTGGTCCTTTTCTGCGTATTTGGTAAACTTATCAAAACCGTGAAAAACTGGCCTTATGGCTTAAAAAAAATAAAAAAACTGGCTTAATAAAACTGAAGTCAAATGCGTTCAATGCTTTCTTTTCGACACAGAGACTCGTTTGTTCGAAGAGACAGACAGATACACGCAACAACTTAAAACTATTTTACTTTAAAATTTATTTGATTGGATTTACACATTTATATAACGCCTATTAAAACACGAAATCCTTTTACAGTGTTTTGAAACAACTGGTGACACCACAAGAAGAAGAAGACCAGTTATAGATACCGTTAAATAACGGCCGGTTTCTGAAACCCCGATCAAAACTAATCGCATGTCAAGTCACTTGCTATCTCTAATTCGATGTAATAGCTGAAATGGCGAGTGACTTGACATCCGATTAGTTTTGATCGAGCTTTCAGAAACCGGCCGTAAATGTATTTTATTTATTTCTTACTAGCAGCATCTCACGGCTTCGCACGCGTTTAAGTGGTGAGCCGTGATTTAGCCACCACGCGTCAAAAAACTCCCAAACAAATTTTCACATCCCTTTGCACAATTATTAAGGGTAGTTTAAAAAAACTAATAATGCCTTTCCTATTTTGAAGCCTTGGAGAACATATACTCCAAGTTTCAAGTTTGTAGGTTCAAGGAATACTATTTTTCATACAAACGTTTTAAACCCTTTTTACACCCTTAGGGGTTGAATTTCCAAAAATCCCTTCTTAGTACACCTCTACGCCATAAGACCTATGTACTCCTCAAATTTCAAGTCTCTAGGACCAGCGGTTTAGGCTGTGCGTTGTCTATATGTCAGTCAGTCAGGACTTTGATTCTTATTGATCGAGTGAGCGAAGCGAACGAAGATCTTAGTTTCAACTTGGGCGATTTGGCATTTTATGTATGTATGTATGTATGTATGTATGTATGTATGTATGTATGTATGTATGTATGTTTGTCTGGCGATAACTTTAGAACCGTTGATCCGATCTGCATGAAATTTCATAAGTCGATAGCTTGTACTTGAGAAATCTACTGGTAAGTATATGAGTATAATCGGATGAAGGGTTTTTGAAATATGGGGTTTTTTAAGGGGGCAAAAATAAAAAAAGTTACATAAAAAAATCAAGTTACATGTCATATGAAAGGGCTTTGTTTGGACATTCCAAAACAATTTTTACTTTTTTTCTGGGACGCTCGGTTTTTGAGATACAATAAAAAAGTTAAATTAAGATAACCAGCGATCCAAGAGCTCCCATCTATAAGAGTTTCGTTGGCATCAAGGTTTTTCTACTGGTCGGCCAGTTACTTTGCTTTTTCTTATTTTTTTTTCTTGAAATAAATTAAGGAGGTACTCAGTTCTCATAAAATGGTGACAACGACCAGGTCTGATGATGGAGCCAAGGTCTGTTCAACGGAACTCTTCAATAAATAGGCCAATAGAGTTGAAACTTGGTTACCGTACCAAGTTAATAGGTGGTAGTCAGAAAAAAGTCCAAGCATAATGTTTGGACTTGCCTCTGACTACCACCTACTCAAAGTTTTGGTGCATTCGTCGGGTCGCATCACGAGATCTCAGTTCGGGGCGAACTACTAGTAGTATTAGAGATAGATTGAATAACGTATAATGTTAATTAAGTTATTGTGTACTAGCTGGTGCCCGCGAATTCGTCTGCGCAGGATTAGTATTTCGAGTAGCTTATATTAGCGTGGCGTAGTACATATGTGTAACTCTAGCGGTTTTGGCAGCGCACGCCAGAATAGCTCGCAGATGGTAGATTTTTTCCTACTTATCGTCATATTTTAGACAATTCACACAATATCTTTATAAATTGTAGCATAAGTGTTATTCTGATGTATAAGCTATATTATTGTAAAGTTTCATTTAATTCATTCAGTAGTTTTTACGTGAAATAGTAACAAATATCCATCCATCCATACAAACTTTCGCGTTTATAATATTAGTAGGATTTGTATAAGTACGTCTACGATAGAAATATGATAATTGTATCTTCTGTATTCTTGATCTCCATCACCTATTTATCTAAATCACACGTTCCACATAAGGCATCTTTGAACATAATTATAATAAGTAATATAAGCAGGTGAAGGCATGCGTCTCGTGGCGGCAGGAAGCGGGTGCACAAGTAGGGCTCCGCTGCCGGCATCGAACCGCGACCCACGCCAGCTGACACTTTTTAACAGTACGTGAACTACACCTTAACTTGTTCTTTCCCTTTTTAACCAAAAAACCAAATTAAAAAATAGATGAAGCTCTGAATTCGACTGTTGTTTTGTATGTTTGTTACACGATAACTCCGCCAATTATGAATTGATTTTATAATTCTTTTTTTGGTTGATTAATCATACTTCAAAGGAAGTTCCATATTCGTTATAGTTCATAATAGTTGTCGAAATTGATACATTACTTTGTGTCAAAACTAAAAAAAACTGGGGCTACACAAAAATGACGTTTTGGTTTGTTCAGCAAAGGTTTTATTTTATGTTTTTCAGAGTATTTAAAGTCGAATTTTTATCTAAAAAAAGTTATATTATTTCCACACTTCTCGATCTTTGCATTTGTGTGGGCCAGAGATATCTACCAAACTATAATAATACTATGGCAGCATTTACCATCTTTGACTATTCGTCAGATTCAAATATTTGTCAATTGTCTAAAATATAATATAATAATGTTCAATATGTCTAAAATAGAGACGTAATTAGGAATCTAGATCTAAGAATGAATATTATTGTAACTATTATTTTTTGCTTATTCGATTGTAATCTGTTTGAATTGTGAATTTCAATAAATAAATACGTTCAAGCCTCTTATCAAAATCTTTAAGCTTTAAATCTCCCTAATTTAGTATTAATGCTATAGTTTGTTGAGTTGAGGCACTGGCTCCCTTCACTATGGCCGATGCAACTTTGACCGTGACCAGGGTCCACTTCACTCTAAACTTGATTGTAAGTTGATTTCTTACCTTCATTCATTTGAGAAAGTATCCGGTATGGTTCTTTTGTAAAGGCTCTATGGTCACATTACTGGGTGGTACTCTCAAACGGTGTACACTGCGATAATAGTTCATTTATTGAGCATAAATGTTTAGCTTTGCACATTATATACACAAAATTATGATTTCATTGTAAAAGTGATGGAAAGTGAGGCTTTAATATTTTATTTTGTTTATTTGATTACTCTAAAAGGTTGAAAGAAAACGTGAGGAAACCGGCGGCATGTCTTAGAGCCTAAAAAGTTCTTAAATCATGTGTCAAATGCTCATAATGAGCCTCTTTGAGACGCACTTAGAATATTTTCACCGCACTGTTTCGAAATAGACTGTCACGACAAGAAGACTGGGTGGTGTAACAAATGTTTTTTTTTCTTAACTAAATGCGTAAATAAAATCTCGAATATTCGTATTTTTTCAACCTTGTGAGGTTTAAAAAAAACCTTCCTCAATAATACACATACACATCTAGAAAATTTTGTCATTTCTAAATGTATTATTTTGTATATATTACATTTTAGTCAGATAACCTGTTTGTAATCTGTTGTGTGTCTTAACAAGCCTAGTTTTTAGTCCTAATGAATGAAAAAAAATGGTACACGAGCGTAGTTCCCAAAACCGTAAATGTTGTTAAAGCTATAGCTTTTCTGTTAAAACTATTCATTATTTTTCAACTTTATTCACGCTAAGCTTTTTAAAAGATTTATTTCCAAACTCATCAGAGCTTAAGAAAGTTCAGGTGTTGGCAAGGTAACTAAGCTTTTAGGAATTCCCTTAATAGTTTTAACAGGACCCTACCTATTAAAACGGTTTTTTTGGCCGTCTACCTGGTATTGGTGAATGAGAGACACACGGACAATAGGATTCATTTCTTTGCAATATTCTCTATAGATCTTCGTCTCTACTACCTACTTCGTAAAGACTTAGGCCCTTATTCATTATCTACCGAAAAGACAGAACTAAACCCACAGGTTTATCCTAGGGTGGAGGTTAGTGCTCTAACAAAGCGGTCCACATGTGACACGAAAGTTCTAATCAAAGCTAATTGGACCTACTAAGCATAAGTACAAAAACTAGCAAAGCAAACTTTTGAGTTGGAAAACTTATATCGATTAAAATGTTTTTTTTACTAAACTGTGCAATGTGGTTGCACACAAAATGGTTAATAGCGATTTTTCGAAAATGTGTTTAGTTATTTTATATCTTATAACACGTCGAAGCGAGAGGTACTCTTGTCTTCGCCTTAATATTTTGGAAGTTCGTAATGAAGCTTTGCACGTACAATCATACATCAAGAATGAACCAGTGGGTGTTTTAGCTTTAGGCATGTCTCATTCAATTGTCTGATTTATTCATTGCATAACGTGAGATCATAGCAATAATGTTTACCTATTAGTGGGTTGTATTTACTTTCTGCCGAGCACGGCTTCCCTCGCGTATTATGAATGATTGCCATATTTGCTATACCTAACACTATTTCTAAGTTCCACCTCCACCGGTTCAAAGGTAAGGGGTTGAGACACAAAAATAAACATCCAAATATAGTAACTTTAACATATAGTATAGTATAGTGGGAAAATCTAAATCAAAATGAAATCAAGCCCAAACACAAAAAAGTGTGTTCATATTATAAGTAGGTAAAAGTTTGATCGCACAAGAATTAGGAGGTAATTTACCTGTTTGTACCTAAGTAAAGGGCGTTAAAAATGTTTAAAGGGTCGTCGGCAACGCGCTAGTGATTCCTCTGCTATTGCAGGAGTTCATATTCTACGGTAACCGCTCAGGCGGGCCGTAAGCTTGTTTGTCTACTTTGGTGTATAAAAAAAGTACTGTAGGTATACTGTAAGTGTAAGAGCTGATTTCACCTTGATCTGTTAGATTAACAAAGGATTAAAGGGCCGTTAAATATGTCAAAATGTGCGCGTTTGACATCTAAGGTTAGATTTAACGGCCTGTTAATCCTTGATTATAGTAACTAATAGAGCATGGTTAAATCACCCAAGCAACATGGTCACGTGAATAATGACGTGAATTTTACGGCATCGAAAGACGTCGCATCACGTCATTTAAGACGTCAGTTTTGACGTGAGGATGTCACAAATTAGTGCGTCATTAATGACGTGATTAGCTTACGTGATTTTGACGTCAACGATGACGTCTAAAATGTCGTCGTATACGTCGTGACAATCACGTCATAAATGGCGTCAAATTTGTCGTGATTAACTAACGTGATTTTGACGTGAACTGTAACGTCTAAAATGTCGTCGTATTCATCGTGACAATCACGTCTTAAATTACGTCAATTTTGACGTCACCTGTAACGTCATAATGTCGTCGTAGAGTGGCAAGATACGTCAGGTTTTTGCATCGGGTTTCCCGTCGGGTGCCCGTATTCGGTAACCTGATCGAGGAACCCGATGCGAAACCTGACGTATGTTGCCGGCCGTATTCGTCTTCTCAAACAACCTTATGTTATTATTACCTTACGTCCTGAGTTTGGACTCATCTAAAAAACAAACACAATAGGTAGGTTAGTAGGACAATAAGTTTTAATAGGGTAAAATTACACAAAAAATGCTCACAACAAAATTCATGGATAATTCACTACATTTCCACACCTTAAAATACTTACTTATAATTAAACCAATTAAGTAATTATATTAAGTACATTCTACCACTCAAACTTCCAATGCTGTGTAGTTGCAGAAAAGCCATCTGCAGGCATAGCACCTTTTAATTTGGTATGATGCGTTGTTGGAACTCTTAATTCTTCAGTATACAACGATGATTGTGATGACCCTAAAACACATAATAATTTTCTTTAAAGTAAATAAAACCCAGCAGTCATTTTTCAACATTCATTTCAACATTTTTGTATGGAAGCTGCCATATCATTAGCCATAGGTTTGTGCATATTTTAACTCTTTTATTCTCTCAGATCTTCTATGTTTTAGGCAGGCAATGTGATAAAAAAGTCATGAAGACAAAGACTTACCTCTCAATTTTATTGTGTAGGTGTAGTATTAACACTAACTAGTTCTTCAGTAGGCATGAACGGTTGTTGTGGCACTAAAAACAAAATTATAATGTTATTAGTAAACACCTCTATCAGATTGTAACTAATCCAATATAAACATAATGAAAAAAAATATAGGTAGATAATACTTTACCTCTATGCGTAGGATACTTGTTGTATCACCATCAGTAGACAGAAATGGTTGGACTGAACCTTTCAAAAAAAAAAAGTAAAATAGTAATGTTTATTTTTAAAGTACTTATATCATTATAATTAAACGAAAGGACATGCAGGCATACTGTAGTTAAAAACTGTTAGTCAAGGCCTATCACGTGCATTTTGTACACTAACAAAGTCTACGGACAAAATACTGGAATCATTGTTGTGAAGATATTCCATTTTACAAAGATAAACTTAACTGATGAGACTATGACCACGTTTACAGCAATCTCCTCATTCTTCGTTTCTTCTTCAGCAACCACGTACATACCTACTAACCCCTAGGAATTTAATGAAAACTTTTCACAAAATTATGTATTAATTACTGTTGTGATGCCCGATGCCCGCCATAAAAAATGTCAAACAATAAACCGTACTTTTTTTTTTCAACAGGCTATAGTCATAATTATGTATACCGCCTGGTCTTTCGTTGTATTCCTTCAGTAGGTAGTAAATAGTTTGGCATTGCTTTCCAAACAGCATGCACGGCTAGAAAAAAAAGCAGAATTGCACACCCCCGTGATAAATTATTTACTTTGTATTTTATTTATACCGGGTTTTGCGTGAATCGAACAAGGAATAATAATATTCCTGTAAACTTAAACCCCCTCAGAGATTCATTTTAAATATAGATCAACCTATGTATTATTCTAGAACCTAAACTATCTTCATACCAAATTTCATCTAAATAAAATAAGTTACGGAGATACGTGGTTACAAACATTCACATCACCTTTCTCATTTATTATGGTATAATATAGCATAGTATAGTACTGTACTGTACTGTCCAATACTGTACAATACTATAACAGTACGGTACAGTACGGTACGGTACGGTACGGTACGGTACGGTACGGTACGGTACGGTACGGTACGGTACGGTACGGTACGGTACGGTACGGTACGGTACGGTACGGTACGGTACGGTACGGTACGGTTCGGTACGGTACGGTACGGTTCGGTACGGTACGGTACGGCACGGTACGGTACGGCACGGCACGGCACGGTACGGTACGGTAACGGTACGGTACGGTACGGTACGGTACGTTACGTTACGTTACGGTACGGTACGGTCAGGATAGTACAGTATAGTACAGTATAGTACAGTATAGTAAAGTATAGTACAGTATAGTACAGTATAGTACAGTATAGTACAGTACAGTATAGTACAGTATAGTACAGTATAGTACAGTATAGTACAGTATAGTACAGTATAGTACGGTATAGTACAGTACAGTATAGTACAGTACAGTATAGTACAGTATTTACAGTATAGTACAGTACAGTACAGTATATTATACTATAATACCTCTATAATAAATGTGAAACATACAGTACATTATGGCGAATGACGATACACAGCGCAGGGTCACGTCATTTGGTGACGATATATAAGGCGTAAAACGATATCCAGCGCAGGGTCACGTCATTTGATGACGTTATTTAAGGCGAATGACGATACACAGCGCAAGGACACGTCATTTGGTGACGTTATGTATGGTGAAAGACGATATCCAGCGCAGGGTCACGTCATTTGATTACGTTATTAAAGGCGAATGACGATACAGAGTGTAGGATCAAGTCATTTGATGACGTCTTAAAAAATGAACGACGATGTCTAGCTCCGAATCACGTTATTTGATGACGTCTTATAAAGCAAACGACGACATATAGCTCCGAATCACGTCATTTTATCACGTCATATAAAGCAAACGACGACATATAGCTCAGAAACACGTCATTTTATTACGTCATATAAAGCAAACGACGACATATAGCTCCGAATCACGTCATTTTATCACGTCATCTATAGCGAAGGACGTCATTGTTTCAAAGATGACGTCAGTTTGTCGTCACTTTTCACGTGATCATGTTGCTTGGGCAGCTCTTAAGGTGCTACAAACAATATACCTACGAAAAACTAAATTTATAAAAATGCCTAAGCAAGATATCTAATCGCGTCGTGTGAACTTGAAATTTGTTTGTTGGAATGATTCAAAAACTTGGAACGCAACGGTTGAGGTCGTTGGAGCTTTACAAGCCGTTGGATGAGTCATCGCAAGTATATGGACGGATCTGCCATACATTATGTTTGAATTGTTACTGGATTCGTGTTCTCTATTGAATGTATTATGCTAGTTCATGAAGACGCAAACAAGCATAATTTTTTGAATGTACCTACAAAGCATATTTTTTTTCAATTTCATTTCCTGTTACAATCGTATGGCTGTTAGTATTAAAAAAGGCTGACAACAGTTAAATAACTTCTTTCTCCCACTTTCTTTCTTCTTCTTTTTTTCTTTCTTTTTTTTTACATATTTGAAGATATAAAATTACTGAAGGTATTGCAAACGACGTGCCCCCGTGCCACTTAAGGGGATCTACCGTACCTGGGGATCAAAGTCGTGAAGCGGTTTCTGTTTCATTTTCCCCAGATATTTCTCTTCCTTAAGACGTCAGATAGACTCAAAGTTTTCCTTGTCGCTTTTTAACTGAGGTATTTTCCTAGGTTGCGATTATTCATCAACAATTATCCATTCATAGGTAATATGCGTAGATGTCTGGAAGTCTGTGTAGGTGGTATCATAGGTATTGGTGCTATGTACCATGTATGATTCAGCAGAATAATTTAGTATTTGGAGATTACCAACTCGTCATGTCATAAAAAATGCTTTGCAGCCGCAGTGTTTAAAAGGGATTTTCCTCAAATACCAGCTTCAATTAAACAATTAATTGATTGATTGAAAATATTGTGCCTTAAAATAGCAGTACAACGGCGGACTTAAAGAAAATAATAAATATATTGAAAACGAACAGTCACACAAACTTGTACAATATCTTAGTACATAGTATTCACAGTTCAGATCAATCAGCTGATTACCGAATCTCATTTAGAATCATCTGAGCTTATGATTCATCGTTTCCTAGGTCCCATCCCAGCGCTCATTTCAAGGTAATCCTTCTTAGAATCGGTTCAGGGTTAACAGGGTTGGTGTCATCGCCCGGCCGCGATGCTGACGTCATGGTTTTGCTCCCTGGACCACAGTATAAGCAATAGTTGTCTACCATAACCGAAATCTTTTTTTTTTGCGGAGTTGAAGGTTTTTATAAATCCTTCGATTGGAGCTGGCCCCAGAATGTTAAGAAGCCAAACCGTCAAACTACTTCTCAGTCGCGCATTTTAATATTTTTGAAGAGTAGTAGAGCTCTTTGTCCGGGAAAGTACTACCACCAGGCCTTTTTCTGCCACCAAACAGCGTTGCTGTGTTTCGGTTTGAAGAGTGTGGTTGCCGGTGTAATTACAGGCATATGCGGCTTAACATCTGTGTGTTGACGGACGCAGGGCAGTGCGTCGTAGGGCACGTTCTTGTCGTGCGTGACTTACGAGGCAATGCTTTGTTATAGGTGATGGTTACTACTTAACATCAGGTGGGCCATCTGCTTGTTCCGTCAGCTAGTAGTATAAAAAAAAAGATTTAAAATCACTGTGTATGAGAAATCGCAAACAACCAAGTTTTGGAGAATATTGCAAAAGTTCAGCAAAAAATATCGTTCTGATCCAACCAAGTTTCCAAACCAAAAAATTCTAACTTAATTAAACTTTTAAGGAGGAAAACTTATTTCGATCAAAATGTTTTTTTTTCTGTACCCTAAGTATGAGATTTGTTTACCATATTTGGTTTTACGTTTATGTTACCTGTTCATTGCGGATTTTGTATGAAGCCACGATAGAGATACCGATACGGAACTTTATGTTGCAAGTATGATGAAAATTTGTAGTAGAACATAATAGTTCCGTATCGGTATCTCTATCGCGTCTTCACACAAAACCCGCAATGAACACGGAACACGAACGAAAAACGAAAAACCAAATATGGTAAGCACAACTCATACTTTACCTTTACTACTACTGAACCTTTGTAATGTCTCCGAAACTTTAGTTATTGATTTTTGAATGAAGTACATTTAATTCATGATCTTCCACATTAATTATTCTCAACAAGGACCTGTACCTCGATAAAATTAAGAGACCTTTGCTGTTTCTTGAGAAACCTCGACGAAAGAGTGTTATTATCATTTTGCTTTACAAAACTGAAGGCATTTCAAATAACGTTTTCGCCTCGGGCTCAGCTCTCGTGAGAGGTCTCTGCGGTGTTGAAAGGTCTCTAACTTTAGTCTCGTTTCCATTGATCAGACGCACTTAAATAACAGGCACAAAACGCATTATTTTATCATAAAAAAATCATAAAGAACTTTTTAGACATAAGATTAAAAAATGATCGCTTTAGATACTTACTATTTTTCGTTTCTAAGTATTTTAACCACTGTGTTGCCTGAATAAATAATTAATATTAATTGAAATAAGTGTGAAAGTACATAATATATTTATTTGAGTATTCTATTAGTGAGCCTATAGCATAGCTATAAATAATTTTGTAAACTTCTTTATAAGTTCAGTACCGATGATAGGTACAGCATCGAAGTTCAGAGGCCTAATCACGAATGAATTTTGACATTTGTGGCGTTAAAGCATTCTAGCGATATTCGACCTTATTCTGTTGTAATCAGGGATACGATACGTTTACGCGACTAACATCAAATTCGTTCGTGATTAGGCCACTGTATAAAATAGGTACTCAAATGGGTTAAGTACATTTTGGGAACAACAGTCACATAATGGAAATATGATGTATCAATCGCATTAAGTTGTCGTCAGTGTGTGGAATCAAGCACTTATCATCGGGCAAACAAAATAATGCTGTTCTCACGAAAACCATCTGCGATTGGGTCTTTTTAACCCAATGACTGTGTAATGAGTCATTTGGAAAAACGTATAATTGTTTAGTTTGGATACATTTAGGTTCATCAACTTCTTAATTGAGGAAGTTTGAAGTTTTTGCCACCACTTATTTTATAAAACTTTGTGAGGGAAGTAGCTTGGCTACAATAGCTACCGGTGTAAAAAATAATATCGATTACTATTATTGTCGGGGAGTTTTATTCACGCGATAAAACTAGTAGTCATTAGTAACTTAGTGATTCGTAGCCGATTCTGTGTTGAGAAAACATGAGCTTTCTTTTTAGCATCTTGAAAATAAAGAAGAGCGCAATACTGTTTCCCTAGAAGTTGTGTACCAACCTTTCAAACCAAACACTGTGCAAATGTGTGCAAATAGGCACGTGATAAAATAACGAAAGTGAAGGGCAGGAGACATATTTACACGTTACGTATTCAAATAAATAGATTTCGTATACATGTTAATTTAGAAATCGAGAGGACGTTTACTAGTTTTTGTGTGCCCCTAGCGCGAAGTTGCATATTATTGTGTATTTTTGATACTTTAAACTCCCGCTCTAGTTGTAGAGGTAGGCGAGAGTAAAGATGGATGGATTTTGTGAAGATGACATGGGTGAGAAAGAGATGACGAATGATAGAGGAAGGTGGAGAGAAAAAACATGTTATGCTGACAGAAGAGAAGAGAAGAGGTAGATATTCTTTTCAGATTTTTAGATTTTGAACTTTTCTGTTGCCTTCCTTTTCATTCAACCCCAAACAAAAACGTAACACACACACATGTGGGATGTGTCATCGCCGAAGTTTATTAATTACTTTTGGATAACATCGATAACTATGGACTGAAATTTTTCTGTTTAATTTGTTGTCTGAAAAAAACGAGTTATAATGATTATTAAAAACTGGAAAGTAAATTCATATTTACGACGGTTTGACTAACTTGAACATTATTATTCCTCTTCAATTTTGAAATCTTAATTTGTAAGTTGGTAATAATGATAAAAAAATACAGAAACAGACTCAGATCTCTTATAATATTCCATTCTGATTTTTTACTCTAATTATTACTAGTAGTTCGCTCCGAACTGAGATCTCGTGATTCGACCCGACGAACACATCAAAACTTTGAGTAGGTAGTAGTCAGGGGCAAGTCCAAACATTATTTTTGGACTTTTTTCTGACTACCGCCTACTAACTTGGTATGGTAACCAAGTTTCAACTCTATTGGCCTATTTATTGAAGAGTTCCGTTGAACAGACCTTGGCTCCATCATCAGACCTGGTCGTCGGCACCATTTTATGAGAACTGAGTACCTCCTTAATTTATTTCAAGAAAAAAAAATAAGAAAAAGCAAAGGAACTGGGCGACCAGTAGAAAAACCTTGATGTCAACGAAACTCTTAGGGATGGGAGCTCTTGGGTCGTTGGTTATCTTAATTTAACTTTTTTGTTGTATCTCAAAAACCGAGCGTCCCAGAGAAAAAGTAAAAATGGTTTTGGAATGTCCAAACAAAGCCCTTTCATATGACATGTAATTTGATTTTTTTATGTAACTTTTTTTATTTTTGCGCCCTCAAAAAACCCCATATCTCAAAAAACCTTCATCCGATTTTACTCATATACTTACCAGTAAATTTCTCAAGTACAAGCTATCGACATATCAAATTTCATGCAGATCGGACCAACGCTTCTAAAGTTATCGCCAGACAAACATACATACATACATACATACATACATACATACATAAAATGCCAAATCGCCCAAGTTGAAACTAAGATCTTCGTTCGCTTCGCTCACTCGATCAATTACAACAATAAAATTTTGACATAGCCTGGTAGAAACTTGTTTGTAATTTCTACCTACCAATGATATTTTCGATTTGACATTTATGCGGTGTCAAGGTGAACCGATCCTCGATTCGCTAAACCAGTCTAACTTTATGGTACGTCAACTCGTTTTTTTGGCGCGTTTAATATTATGTGCGTATTGGAAGATATTCAATTGATTAAACAAAACTAAATATTTATTAATCCTACTCATATTATAAACTCGAAAGTTTGTAAGTATGGATGGATGGATGGATGTTTGTTACTCTTTCACGTAAAAAACTACTGAATGGATTTTAATGAAACTTTACAATAATATAACTTAAAGGTACATCAGAATAACACATAGGCTACAATTTATAAAGATATTATGTGACTAATCCTGCGCAGACGAAGTCGCGGGCAAATATGCAATGCTTGTTCAATATAAATTCAATAATGTAGCAGAAACATCAATTCGCCTACTTACAAAGTTAAAAACGGAGTTAAAAGGAGCGCGTTGATGTCTTTAGTATGAAAAAAAAAACTTTAATCCTGTTTGTTTTGAAACAAGGTTGATTTGTTGCCAAATGTTTTCACCTCTGTCAAAGAAAAATGCCAGGTAAGCCCACGTCACATTTTGTCTGTCAGTTACTCATGTTTTGGTCGTTCTGTCCTCATTATTCTGAGGTTCTGTCCTTGTAAAGACATATTCGTGATTATTTCGTTTAGTTCGACACGTTTCTGTGTGAGCTGAACATTAGATTATTTAAACGACGCGTGTCGAAGTATAATCACCAAAGGTTATGTGATCACTGTATCTATTGACCATGATAACAATGATGATAGCTAGATACCTATTAATGTAAAAAACTGAAATAGCTTCACGACTTTGATGTACCAAGAACTAACTATTCACCATGCCCTTGTCAGTTACTTATAAAGGATTAACCTTACAAATCTAACCTAACCCTAGTAGTATTCTCTTTCTACTAGTATTCTCTTATCTGTGCCTAACCTAAGTTAAATCTAACCTTAGATGTCAAACGCGTACATTTTGACATATTTAACGGCCCTTTAATCCTTTGTTAATCTAACACAGCATGGTGAAATCAGAGCTAAGCTTTGAAGATATCTAGAAAGAACAAAAGAAAAGAAAATACATTTATTTTGGACACAACTTATACATATACACATATACAGCATGAACAGATAAATTAAATAGAAATATTACCTTATATTACCTTACTATACTTACAGTAATAAAATAAGGTAAACAAGAACAAAATACGAAACAGTAGGTAGGTTAAGTACAGTAGATATATAACAGGTGATAACAAGATATGAATAAATATTATAGAAAAATAAAACCTTCTAGAGTATATATACAAGGTGTTCCAACACTTGTGTTTTAAAACTTCAGGGGGCTTTGATGGGCAGTACCCATCAATAAGAATAACTTTTTCTAAGGAACAAACACTGTGAACTCGAAAAAAAACAGCTGTTTCATACAAAAGTTCAATACCTACCTGGCTAAAATGTATGAATTCATATTGATGGGTACTTTAGCCCCCTGAAGTTTTTAAACACAAGTATTGTAACCCCTTGTATACCCTCCGTCTACAAGAGTACAGTACCTACTTGTAGACGGAAGGCATATGGTGTGCAAATATGCCTTCTGTCTACAAGTACTGTACTCTGCATGCATATCTTAGGATGTTAGTTCGTGGTACGTCCTTAAAATACATATAGCACATAACATACCCAAACTTTCCAAAGTTGATATTCCATACGTGACAGGTTGCAAGCCCATTGCCGCTGTTAGGATACTAGCTGGTTTTCTCACGGTGTTTTACTTTACTGATTGAGAGCACTGGCATTGCTCATATAAATTTTTCGAAGATTAAAATAAATTGGTTCAAGACTGGATTCGAACCTGCGAAATAACGATCCTATTAGTGTGATGATCAAAACATAATTGAGTGGCCATTGTGGCCTCTTTATAGTCTCATATAAGGGCTTTATAGAGCTTAAAATAGAAGACCCTTTATTATGCCTACACTGTAAACGAACTGAATAAATGTCATGGCAAAGATGTTGAGCCATAGTACTAAAATATTTTGACACGAAATGTCTAGTAGATTTTACAACGCCGAATAGATGGTACCATGTTGTATACATATGCTTATTTATGCATCTGTAAATCAAATAAAACCGTGTAAAAGTAAAAGCAAAGTATACAATATTTGCATGCTTACTTGTATGCAAATATTACAAAATTTTAAATGGCGTTATGTTGAACCATATTATCTATAGATTGTATGCAACGTAACAGATAGCTCTTTATTTGTTATTTA
Organism: Chloroclysta siterata; assembly: GCA_932294275.1. Taxonomy (NCBI): domain Eukaryota; kingdom Metazoa; phylum Arthropoda; class Insecta; order Lepidoptera; family Geometridae; genus Chloroclysta; species Chloroclysta siterata. Next base: position 13,347,773 of record OW028599.1, on the reverse strand, counting down.
TAATTTATTTTATTTTTATTTCGTTTTTAGATTCAGAAAAAACAGAAAACATCGTCATGACTTTGATCCCCAGTCACGGACTTTCTCTTTCACTAGATATGTACTCAGATCTCTTAGTACCTAGTACCAACATCAGATCCGAGGATTTTTTTTACTACTGGCTGATGGAACAAGCAGATAGGCCACCTGATGTAAAGTGGTAACCATCACCTATATACCACGAGCATTGCCTCGTAAGTTACGCACGATAGGAACGTGCCCTATAATGCACTGAACTGCGTCCATCAACGTGAGGCATATAGATGTTAACCCTCATGTGCCTGTAATTTCACCGGCAACCACTTCAAACCGAAACACAGCAACAGCTCGGCGGAAATTCAATTGAGAATGTCCGAATATCAAAGTAACATACCTATCCACGTTTTGCAATATTTCATACGCGACAGGTTGCAAGTCCATCGCCGCTTCTTAAATTCAAATTATTTTGTTAATGGTATGACTGCCACTTGTTATTATGGGAATCACAGTTATTTAATTTGTCAAGTATTGCTGTCATATAAAACTTTGTTTGAAAGAAATATTCTAAGTGCTTGAATATCTCAGAGGCCAAATACCAGCTTTTAGGATTTCACATACTCAATCGAGCCTTTATTTAGTCTGGGAAATGGCTGAAACTTGAAGCCGGAGTCGTGACTCAGCCTCGTCCGACGGGTTTCTGTACGGTATACATTTGTAGCCATTACATTACTCTATATTGTTATTGTAAGGTAGTTGCTGCACAAATTGCTGCACAGCTTCCTGTTTAGAAGTATAAAGGCGTGGATGCAGCCCTCAAAATATGTTGTGGTCACAGCCACCTGAAAATATCCAAGTGCGAGTCGGCCAATAAAATAAAATAAAAAAATATTGGTGGACATTCCACACAGCACTATCTCGCCCCAAACTAAGCCAGAGATATGGGAACCAGATAGCTGATATACTACATAAATACTTTTTTTTGTAAATACATACTAACAATATTAAATAACACCCAGATAGAGAAAAAACATCTATGTTCATCACACAAATTGTTCTCGGTGGGGATCGAACCCACGGGAACGAACAGCCTACAGCGCAGAAGGCAGAGCTACTATACCAACTGAGCTGTGAAGGCTGTCAGTCAATGCATGAACTCGCTCATTATGCACTCCTACAAAGGAGATGTTTACAAAATATATGACGCCCTGACCAAAATCTTGTACGTGGAACTGGGCAAAGCCTTGGGGCGAATACTGGTGTGACGTCACAAGTCTATTAGGTTGTGGGCATGCCCATCGTGCCCACAACGGTGGATCCGCGCTTGGAATAATACTCATGCAAGGATACCAATCCTTTTGCTTTTTTTGCTAGACTTTTAATAAAAGTTGCTCAAAATTCTAACTGTACATTGATATACATTTAATATTTTTTTCTTATTACTTCTAGCTAATGGAACAAGCCTATGGCTCACCTGATGTTAAGTGGTAACCATCACCTATAACAAAGCATTGCCTTGCATGCACTTTTTGAACGCTACCAGCATAGTTTCCAAACAAGTCTTATCTTCGCTCATCGTATGATATAACGATATTTTCATACAGCGCTATCTAGCCATTCTAGGAACAAATATTTACAATTACACAAAAATGTTATCAAGATATTAACGAAAAATATAAATTATTGTTTTCTACTGAACAGTAGGGTTTAGACTTTTCACAAAGTGATAATACCTTTTTGCCTTTTTATCGACGAAACAGCTTTTTTTTTTAAAATGTTTATAACCAGTATCATTCTAATTAAGTAAATGATAACTTTGGCATTCTCATTGTCGAGCTAGAAATGCGCATTATGACTTTGTTGTTGATTGCAAATTAATATACGTAGCTAGTAACTACTAATAAAGTAAGGTGAATGCATCATTGTGGTTCCAACCAGTTTGCCTAGTTTGGCGGTCATTTTTTTGATCATACAAGCGACTCGATTGTTGAAGATATCCACAACAAATCTATATTAATCTGGTTTTGCATCATAATTCGAATTATTATTGGCTATTCGACTATACATATAAGTGTCTTTTGAACAGACTTTAAATAGGAGGAGGTTTTCAATTAGGTATATTGATATACATATTGGTGGTCATTCCATAAATCTAGTCTATCTAGTCCCAAACTAAGCAAACCTTTTTTTTATTATACAACTAGCTGATGGAACAAGCATATGGCCCACCTGGTGTTAAGTGGTAACCATCACCTATAACAAAGCATTGCCTCGTAAGTCACGCACGATAGGAACGAGCCCTACGATGCACTGCTCTCCGTCAACTTGAGGCATACAGATAATAAGCTTCATGTGCCTGTAATTACACCGGCAACCACACTCTTCAAACCGAAACACAGCAACGCTGTTTGGCAGCAGAAATAGGCGCATAAAATATTGGTACCAGATAAGTGACATAATATGTTATTATTAGTATTCTTTTAATATAAGTATTCTTTTTTTTTTGTACAATTGACAATTCGTCTGGAAGTTTTCGTTCGTTCATTCTTTTTGTGTATGTTACGCGATATAAATTTTATCGAAATTTATAAAGCCCTTTTTGAAATAATCAACAAAAACAAAAATTATTTATACAAATGACGTTTCGGTTTGTGATTCCCTTCACCAAACGTTTTGTTTTGTTTTTCAGTGAATTAGTAGAGTCAGTTTTTATGTAAACTAATTAAGTGGATTTTCCAGACTTCTTTCGGAATTTAAATAGCATTTTTACAATTAAATTAACTACTAGCTATTATTTTATACCGGGTTCCCTTCAAATCGTGACGATCCAAAAACGTTGATAGCTTCGCATTGATAGCTCGTCTCTTCATCAACGTGTTTTTTTATGAACTCCTTGGAAACCAAAGGCTCGCAAGGTGAAGTTGCTACCACAGACTAGTGTTCCTTTATCCTACTACTACTAATATTATAAACGCGAAAGTTTGTAAGTATGGATGGATGGATGTTTGTTACTCTTTCACGTAACTACTGAATGGATTTTAATGAAACTTTACAATAATATAGCTTATACATCAGAATAACACATAGGCTACAATTTATAACATTGTGTTAATTTTCAAAAAATCTAACATCTGCGAGCTATTCTGGCGTGCACTGCCAAAACCGCTAGAGTTACATATATTATGTACTACGCCACGCTAATACAAGCTACTCGAAATACTAATCCTGCGCAGACGCAGTCGCGGGCACCAGCTAGTACTTTATATGTTTTTTTTAATATTGGATTTCGGATAGGGTACGTGATGGCGGTGGCCGGCAGTGTGTTGAGACGGGCGGGGATTAGCGTTGCTGTACTAATGGCACTCAAACACGCTCATAGTATATCACTAAGCATAGTATGTACGTGTTTTACATACTATTTGGTCCAATCGCGTGTCATATAGAAACATGACACGACTTGCGCAGATTTTCTATAATTATCTCAGTGTTTCAGCGTTGCCTTGACTCTCTCTTGGTTGAATAATGGAAGCATTTCTAAGCTCCATCCAGTGTTTATAATAAGCTATCGTCTCATGTAAATGAAAGCTTCGTAGGTCAAAATGTCAAACGCCGCAACCTCTTCAAGTCTTCAACGAGTCGAGACCTACTCAATTCCTTTGTACCTACCTAGGTATGATAATAATATGTTATATGATAATACATAATTTATACCGATTTTATGGCAACGATGAGGATTTTATGTTGCAAAATTTAAACAAATTTAAATTGATTAGTGGTTTAGCCGGTTGCTCTCGATCGTTTTTGGCACCTTTTGAAATAATTGAAAGAGTTTGAGGAAATAATAATAAAGGCGCATCAGATGATCGTAAAATATTGCAAGATTATCGCGAGAAAGCAGCCAAACAGCGAGTTATGCAAGAGAGAGCGCAGATGAGCATGAAATTATCGACAAAATGCATTTATTGAATTTTGCGAAATTGCATTTCCGTCGAAATGCAATTTCGCGTTGCGTTCTGGTTTTGTGTCAGTTCTGTGACTATTTCGTTGTATATTTAATTTGTTTATTTAGAGTCTTAATTTAAAAAAAAATCGCTCTGTTCAGAATTTTCGTTGAGTGTAGCAATCTACACCAGAGCCTAGAAAAAGGTTGCTGCAATAAACTTTTGTTGTCATTCATATTATAAAGGCGAAAGGCGATCGGTAGCCAAGAATAAGTGGAAATAGGCAGCTCAAAATATGCCGTAGATAAAATTATTTAGACGCATTTTTTAGAGATCTGAGACTGGCCACAGAAATGAGGGCAGAACAAACAGATGAACCGACGAGCTGAAAGTTGCGGAAAGGATCTCGGTGTGAAAGGCAGAAGGCTATAGGGAACTTCACTCAGCAGGGGTCAACTTATTGCCATCCTATGCTGAGTGAAAAGAAGAGAAGAGAAGAGGGGCGATCGATGGAGAATTGAGATGGTATAGCTACCATCTCAATTATTTTTCCATCTTATTATCTCTCTACTTTTCCTTTATTTCTTACTACGAATTTACTACTGGTACCCCTAACAGTAGTAAATTCGTAGTAATAACTGGACAGTGAAGTAATCTACAAAACGGCAACTTTAAGTTTAGGAGATACTGAAGCTTAAGCTCAGACTTCACCATGCTGTGTCAGAAAATCAAAATGCACGCGTTTGACATCTAAGGTTAGATTTAACGGGCTGTTAATCCTTTATTAGTAACTAACAGAGCATGGTGAAATCAGCTCTAAGGTTTGTAGAAATTAAACCACTATTTTATTAACTAAAAATGACTTTATTCACATCACAACCTTACAGTAATTGGGCAACAGTCAAACAAAAAGAAAGAAATAAAAGCGAGACAGACAAAACTTTTAAAGAACATAAAAAACTAATCTTTTGCTCATTTTTTGCTGCCCACAAAAATAATTATTTAATAAAATTGGAAACGATGTCTTTTAAGAGGTTAATATGGTAATAACGGAAGTTATTTAACAGGCAATGTTATTTTACAACTTATTATTTGAAACTTATTCTTTTTCTTATAAAAATAAATATTATTTGTTGTAATTTCTTTTCCACTTATAGGAATACTGTACCACTCGGATACCCTATATTCCTTCTCATGCAGGATTAAAGACGCTGACAACCGCTAAGGTACTTCTAGCTCGCCAAACTTTGTTGTATGCGATTTTTCATTTTATATCTTCAGAAATGTGGAAATGTGCAAGAGCGATTGCCAGCGCCTCAAGGCGATGACAACGGCTAATTTACCTATTTTTGACAAATCGCAATTCACTAAGTTGTGTGCAATCATATTGCATACAGTTCTGCAAAAATAAGTTCAGTGATTTTATGTCTTTTGAAATGTGCGAGCGAGAGGTACATTAGCAGTTGTCTTCGCCTTAACTAGATCTACGTGTGCTGTGCGCCTCTGTACCGATGGTCGAGACTGCCGTAGGTTGGGCGGTACTTGGGGGTGCGCTGGCTCCACGGACTCCGGCGGTTCTTGAAGGAGGAACACGCGATCAGCGAGTTCATGGCGGGCGGCCGGGACTGTTCCACGCTGATGCCGCACTTTCGACTGAAATACAATATAAATGTTGGTTGACATTCCGCACAGATCTAGCCCTTAACTAAGTTTACACGGATACAGATCAAGCTACACAAACAGTGGCGTAGCTAGGTGGACAAGGGTCTGGTGCATAGAGAAAGATTCGAGATGAAAACTTAAGTCTCTCTCTTGTCGTGTCACTCGTTTCTTTCGAAACAGTGTGGTGAAAGTATTTTAAGTGCACCTTTAGAGGCTCCTTTCGAGCACTTGACACATTTTATAGAACTTTTTAGGTTCTACGACATGCCAGTTTCCTCACGATGTTTTCCTTCACCGTTTTAGAGCACTGGCATTGTGCACATAAATTTTTGAACAGAAAAACTCATTGGTGCACGACCGGTTTCGAACCCACGACCTTAGGATTGGAAGGCGGGACCGCTACCACTAGACCACCAGTGCTCAAAACTTAAGTAATTGTCAGATTGATCTCACGACCGTCAAGCACGTGAGCTTATCGCTGATTCAATGTGCTACGGGCGTTAACCAAACTACCAAATAACAATAACAAACAGCACATGCCTATCGGGGACGCTTGGCGAATGTGTTGAAAGGCTTAAATCGGGAGTTCTCTGATTGTTCATGTTCATTTAAAATCATAAAAAAAAGAGAGCAGGGTCAAGGTTTTTTAGCTTCGGGAGCTGGCTGACCCTCTCTTTTCAAAGCTTAAGTTAGAGGGCCCTCTGAGCTCCGGGGCCCTGGTGCACTGCACCACCTGCACTTACGACAGCTATATACGCCACTGTATACACAAAGTCAAAGAAATATTGGATATAAAAGCGAGCAGTGTATAGCCTGATGCGTATACGTGTGCACTATGGGAACCAAAGGTGTAGTATAAGTTTCACTCATTCACGTTCGTGTCATTAGTGCCCGTTTTTGAGCGGGTTTTTGTATGGAGTCACGAGACTTCTCAACACTCCCTCCATACAAAGGACGTTATGCAAAACCTGCAGTAAAACGGACTCGTAGCAGCCGAGTGAGCGCAAGTCAATGCAATCGCAAAACTGATTGCTGAAATAATACTATAATATACTTTTTTTCCAGACCGAGAAGAAAAATCTATGATTGCAGGCTCATTGAACCGATGCAGATAGTACGTACTTACTAACACTGTTACTAATACACTTCTTACTATAGTCGCGTTAAACTCTCGCTGCAGGCTCGGTCAGTGCTCAACCTGTAGTCGCGTTAAACTCCCGCTGCAAACTTGGTCATAAATCATCTTAACACACGCTTAAACAAAAGGATCGTCCGTTCTCCTAAGTGCGAGAGAGAGAGAGAACAATATTGCTGTCTCGTTCCGATAACTTATGACCGAGCCTGCAGCGAGAGTTTAACGCGACTATAGCTTTCTTGCTAGTTCTCTTACCAGCCCTCTTATTAGCCCTCTTACGAGCCCTCTTACAATTCCTCTTACATCGCGAGACTAAACTACACTAAGTAGGTAAACTACCTCAATAATTCATTCTTACATGTGAATTTTATCTCGTGGAACATCAAAATGGTAATACCTCTTCTCTCTCGGCGCCGGGAACTTGTCTCCTATCAGCACACTCTCGTCCAGAGTACCGTCGATTTGGAGCAAGTCACCGGCTGATACTGACACGTCCATCTTGTAGGACCGGTCGCATGTCCAGAGGAACATAAGAACTATTACCGCCTGTAACGTTGAAACACAAATTATCAGTACTGCTGAAGAAAATACTGACTTGAGAATGCAACAACTTCTTATTATTAGCCTTTTTTATACAACTTGCTGATGTAACAAACAGATGTTAAGTGGTAACCATCACTTATAACAAAGTATTACCTCGTAAGTCACGCACGATTGGATCACGCCCTACGATGCATTGCCCTGCGTCGATCAACTTGAGGCATATAGATGTTAAGCCTCATGTGCCTGTAATTTCACCGGCAACCAGGTAGTTTGTAGGTAGTAGCGACTTGCTGTCGATCGTATCGCTTTGCCAGACTATTGCCCAGGCGTAATAGATATCCTTTTAATAAAAAATATTATCCCATATTAAGTCGCTTATGAGACTTTACCGACCTCAAAATAATGACCTACGAACTATTGTCTTATCACATCCTTAAAATATTTTTATGTGTCAAATAAATTAATAATTATTATTATCTTGCTTCAGCCTCTGAAAGTTCTTAATTTATAACTTACCACACAAAAATGCAAGATGCTGATAAAGAGAGTCGAATTCCGGAAACCAATGGAGTCAAAGAGTAGTCCTGAGACTGTGGGCCCGATGAATGCTCCCAGGGCAAACGTAGACGTCCACATGCCAGATACGAGGCCATACGTTTCAATAGAGTTCGGTAGACCACTTGCACTGAAAGATAAACATTGCATCAGTCATATTTACAGTTTAGCTTTCCAAACTATATTCCAATCGTCTACTCCAATATGTTCAACTATCTTACCCTTGCCTGTCAAGTCTAGGTTGAACTAGTGGTTTGCCCTGAACCACAGATAAGACAACACTAGTATAATATCTCGCCATTCCGCGATTTAAGCTTATATATATCCTTTCACGTATTTTTCTGCCGCCAAGCAGCAACGCTGTGTTTCGGTTTGAAGAGTGTGTTGCCGGTGATGTTACAGTCACATGAGGCTTAACATCTGTATGCCTCAAGTTGATGAACGCAGGGCAATGCATCGTAGGGCACGTTTCTATCGTGCGTGCCTTACGAGGTAATGCTTTGTTATAGGTGATGGTTACCACTTAACATCAGGTGGGCCATCTGCATGTTCCATCAGCTAATTGTATAAAAAAAATAAAAAAACCGATCTTAACTGAGCTTCGACGTCATTGAATTTCTAGCAAATGGGAACTCGCGTTATATTGGTTTACTAAGGCCCAGTTTCACCATGCTCTGTTAGTTACTAATCAAGGATTAACAGGCCGTTAAATCTAACCTTAGCTGTCAAACGCGTACATTTTGACATATTTAACAGCCCTTTAATCCTTTGTTAATCTAACAGAGCATGGTGAAACCGGCACTAAATTTGCTGTATCTTATATCTGGAGTATAATTGATCCATCTTGACCAGTAGACACGAAGAGACTTTTTTGTCTTGACCTAAGACAGTTATCAATAAAATACCATGACTTACATTGCCGTACCGAGGGCATCAGAGAAAGATGCCACGAGCTGACTGCCTATGCCAAGTCCGTGAAGCATCAGTCCAGTTATGCAAACCCACAATATTCTGAAACAGAAGAAAAATCCTTTCATAGTTAGCGGAGCAACTCTCAATAGTCATTGCTATGAGAACATACAATCTCTAGATCGTTTGCAACGGGGTCTGCAGATAGCTCAACTGTTTCATACGTATTTTTTACATTTTGTAAATACTTGTATTTATTGTTATTTTCTTTGTATGGTGTACATTTTATAAATACTTGTATATTTACTGTATTTTTTGTATATTAATGACATAGATAACTGAAAAAATTGACATATTGTTGTTTTTTACATATTGTTTTTGTGAATAATAATTGATCGAGTGAGCGAAGCGAACGAAGTTGATCGAGTGAGCGAAGCGAACGAAGATCTTAGTTTCAACTTGGGCGATTTGGCATTTTATGTATGTATGTATGTATGTATGTTTGTCTGGCGATAACTTACGAACCGTTGATCCGATCTGCATGAAATTTGATAAGTCAATAGCTTGCACTTGAAAAATTTACTGGTAAGTATATGAGTAAAATCGGATGAAGGGTTATTAAGATATGGGGTTTTTTAAAGGGGCAAAAATAAAAAAAGTGACATAAAAAAATCAAGTTACATGTCATATGAAAGGGCTTTATTTGGACATTCCAAAACAATTTTTACTTTTTTTCTGGGACGCTCGGTTTTTGAGATAGAACAAAAAAGTGAAATTAAGATAACCAGCGATCCAAGAGCTCCCATCTCTGAGAGTTTCGTTGGCATCAAGGTTTTTCTACTGGTCGGCCAGTTACTTTGCTTTTTCTTATTTTTTTTTCTTGAAATAAATTAAGGAGGTACTCAGTTCTCATAAAATGGTGAAAATGACCAGGTCTGATGATGGAGCCAAGGTCTGTTCAACGGAACTCTTCAATAAATAGGCCAATAGAGTTGAAACTTGGTTACCGTACCAAGTTAGTAGGCAGTAGTCAGAAAAAAGTCCAAACATACTTGGACTTGCCTCTGACTACCACCTACTCAAAGTTTTGGTGCGTTCGTCGGGTCGTATCACGAGATCTCAGTTCGGGGCGAACTACTAGTTTATTATACAGTATCAAAAAACACAAAATCATTTGATTTGTTCGCTTAACGTTTTGTTTGATTGTCAAAATGTTGTTACAAGAGCAAACCGAGCGCAAGAGAAGTCGTGCTTACAAAACATTAAATGCTTCTGTATACATTTTTTAAATGTTTTTTTTGCAATGTTTCAGAAAAACATTGGTTTCTAAAGTAACAAGTCTCGTACAAACTTACGTAGGCGTATCCAAGAAAGGAGCCGGACCAATAAGCAAAAAGGCGCCTGCGACGAACACACAGCCTATAACAGTGACGTATTTCGGCTTTATGTAGGGCTGGTCACAGACCCAGCCCCAGAATGGAGCTGACACGGCATAGATACCGCCGTTGATGACAAACATCAGGCCGAGGACCATAGGAGAGAATTGGAACTGTAGACAGAAGAAATATAATTATCAGTACTACCAATACAAAAGATTGAATGCAGATTCCAGTATTTAATTACATCAAAGTCAAAGTCAAAGTCAATAGGTATTTATTCAATAAAATCACAAGGATCACTTTGAAACGCGACCAAAGCCTAGAAGAACAGGCAACAAACTTACGGCTTGGTTCCTACCGTTCTTTTGTACCTCTATGATCCTTTTACAATGTAATATAATATGCAATATGATATGCAATGCCTCGTAAGTCACGCACAATAGGAACGTGCCCTACGATGCACTGCCCTGCGTCCATCAACTTGAGGCATACAGATGTTAAGCCTCATGTGCCTGTAATTACACCGGCAACCACACTCTTCAAACCGAAACACAGCAACGCTGCTTGGCGGCAGAAAAAGGCGTGGTGGTAGTACTTCCCCGGACGAGCCCTTCACAAAGAGCTCTACTACTCTTAAAAGCTTAGCTCTACTAATGTTATAGTAAGTAATTTATGTCATGATTAACACTTATTCAAAGAGCTTCATTTACCACGAACAATACATGATTTGATTTGATTTACCTGTCTAAGATGAGGCTCGAGGGTCGCCTGAAGGAATCCGATGCTCATACTGGTCGAGATGATGCTGATTGCGGACAGGAAAACACCAGGGATCTTCAGCAGCGTGAAGATTGTTGCTGCAAACAAAAACAATACTTAGACCACCGTAATCAATAAAAACTAATATTTTTGAGTATGATGTAGCATAATTCAACTTTTTAAAATAATTGAATATCTATGTTAGTTTTTTTATTTTCTGAAAAGCGATGTCTCTAAGTGATGGATTCAATGGATGTGACTTTTAACTAAATAATATAAACTAAATAATATAAACTAAATAATAATAACTAAATAATATTAACTAAATAGTAATAATAATATCTAGTCGTCGCTTTTTAGAAAACTAAAGACAATCTTCCACTCTGAATGTTAAGAGGTACTCAAACATGCGATTTTGTTAAGTAAATAAAAAAGGTCATTACATTCACGCCCAGAAGGCGATAAGTCTTCGTCGTCGTGACTCTTCGGCAGAGCGACGCAACTCATGACGGCGGCACAGAACAGAGCTGAACCGAGCACCGCGAAGGGAAGGAAGTAGCCTCCGAGGCCGTACAGCGCTCCTCCCAGTGTGGGGCCGACGATAAGACCGAGCCCAAAGAACGTTTCCAATGACGCCTGATGACAATAAAAAGAGTAAAGTAAAAAAATAAGATGGTGGTGATGGTGCAAATTAGGGGACTTGGGTCTGATTGCACTGTTTTCGCAGATATCGTTTATAGTGCCGTAAGTGTTATAGAAAATCCCTCGCCTTGACGTAGTAACTAATGACAGCCGGCACAGTGCGCTACAGTATGGTTTTGACCACTTCTTTTTTCGAATTTCGGATTTTGTATCTTTTCCGGGCATTAATAAAATTGTTAGTTCTCAGCAAGTCGGGTAATTATAATAATATAATAGGGGCGCTTTTCGCATCTCTATACAAAACCCGCTGCAAAACTAAAACCAAATTATCAAATACGAGATCAAAAATTATATGATTTTTTTTGAGTAGTAGAGCTCTTTGTGAAGGGCTCGACCGGGGAAGTACTACCACCACGCCTTTTTCTGCCGCCAAGCAGCGTTGCTGTGTTGCAGTTTGAAGAGTGTGGTTTCCGGTGAAATTACCAGGCATATAAGGCTTAACATCTGCATACAACTAGCTGATAAAACCAGCAGATGGCCCACCTGATGTTAAGTAGCAACCATTACCTATAACAAAGCATTGTTAGTCTCGCAAGTCACGCAAAAAAGGAGCGTGCCCTACAATGCACCGCCCTGCGTCTATCAACCTGAGGCATACAGATGTTAACCTCATGTGCCTGTAATTTCACCGGCAACCTCACTCTTCAAACCGAAACACTGCTTACAATTACATAATGACGATACTTACAAACATGGTGGCAACGTTGTTGGGGAACTCCTTAGCTATGATGGCGAAGGAAGCCGTTAGAAAGGCTGCGTTGCCCATTGCTTCCACGATGCGGATCACAAAACTTAGCGTGATGAAGGGCACGTGGCCATCCACTTTGTCCAGCAATCTGTACCATAAAATATCATGATCAGCATCATCATTATCAACCTATTGCACTCCACTGTTGACATAGGTCTCTCCCATAACTTCTCGCGCCGCTCATGGTGGTGAATAGTGGGAGAAGACCTGGAGGGGCCTTCTCCCGCATTGCACATATTCACCACCCCGTCAGGCGGGAACGGCCGGGCACTCGCGGTCGTTCCCGGGTCCCTCCCTGCAAAGGGGGGGGGCGTGCGGGCGTGCGCCACTGAGCCCGGTCTTCAGCTCATTCCATCCAGTTTTAGTCCGGCATCCTTTTTTTTATAATTAATAGACTGTCCTTTGGCTACAATCTAACCTGGTGGTAAGCGACGATGTAGCCAACGATGGAGCAAAACGGTCTAGAATACACCTATTCACTCTTGCCTTGAAGAGACCCAAGTTGTAGTGATCAGGAAAGACAGTTGACGGCAATGAGTTCCACTCCTTGGCAGTTCGCATAATAAATGTAGAAGCAAAGCGCTTAGTGCGAATGGGTGGTATATTTACCAGATATGGCTGGTACTGAGCCGTACGTCTACTTGTTCTGTGATGGAAAGGAGATGGTGGTATTAAGTCGTGAAGTTCCTGCGTAAGTCGTCGCTCCATCTAGTATGAGGGCGTCCTACACTACGTTTGCGGTCTCCATTTCAGAGCTCGTTTAAATATAGCTATGCAAAAATACAAAGATTATATAATGTCCCAAAATGTATAATGGTGTGGGATTTGAACCTTCGATCTGCCCCTTGATACGGGGATAAAATTCTTTTTGTAAACACTATAAAACTAATATAACATAAAAAATATTTAAAAATGTTGTAAAATCACCATGAATGTATCATTTATAGGTCTCTCGCGATAAAGGCTGGACCTACTGCAGGGTTCACTACATCTTTTTTATTTATACTACTTGCTGATGGAACGAGCAGATGGCCCACCTGCTGTTATGTGGTATTCAATATATTTCAAGAAACTAGTGACACGACAACAAGAAGAATATTTATGTTCTAGATAGAGCTTACTTTCAGGCATAGGTATAGCAGGTTCCTTTTGAAGTCTATATGTAGTAAAACTAATTAGTATTATAAATGAATGATAAATTAATAATTTTAATAAAAACTTTAGAGGCCTATTCCCATTTCCAACAAGTAATATAAAAAAAAACTGAATGTACAATTGTTTCGTGTTACAAGGATTTTGGGCACTGTCCATTTAAAATGTGATTACTTACAAAAATTTTAAAAATGTCGTAAAAAATAATTACTACGATTAAAATACAACTATAACCCTATTGTGGTGTAACCTAATGATCTACTCTGAGGTTCTATTTCGAAAGGGGACCTTGATGGAAATCAAACCTATCCGTTTATGTGAAAGACAGAGCCTTGAATGTATGTACATGTATGGTTTCATGTTTGCAACGTTTTCAAGCGTTTGATAGATTGAAAATCTGGTCTTTAAGGCGAAGACAACAGCTAATGTACCTCTCGTTTCACGTTTCGACATGTTGAAAGATATAAAATCATTAGAGAGTACTGTGGTCTAGTAGTAGCGGCCTCGCCTTCCGATCCTAAGGTCATGGGTTCGAAACAGGTCGTGCACCAATGAGTTTTTCTGTTCAAAAATGTATGTGCACAGTGCCAGTATTCTCAAACGGTGAAGGAAGACATCGTGAGGAAACCGGCATGTCGTAGAACCTAAAAAGTTCTATAACATGTGTCAAGTGCTCGAAAGGATCCTCTTGAGGCGCTTTTTAAATCCTTTTACCACACTGTTTCGAAAGAAACTAGTGACACGACAAGAAGAAGACTTACCCATTTTTGAAAAATCGCAATTAGTAACCATTTTGGGTGTTCGCAATCAAACAGTTAAGTCAAAAAATAATTTTAATCGATTCAAGTTTTCCTACTCTTTGCTTTACTAGTTTTTGAGGTACATTAGCCCTTGTCTTCGCCTTAACAGCTAATTTACCAAATTTCAAGGATAGATACGAGAAGTAATTCATTACCTTTAGCGTCCGCTTTAAGAAATAGCAATGTATTATAATTACAACAGTTACCGTGCTAAAACATTAATTTAAATCTTGCTTTTGTTTAAAATGTGATAGGTTCCAAGTCATAGACTACGGCAGTCTATGACCTGCTCATCATCATCATTAACAGCAAGAAGAAGTCCAATGCTGGTCACAGGCCTCCCCTATACACTTCCAGGAAGAACGATTCTGAGCCCTTTCCATCCACGACTTCCCGCGATCCTCACGATATCGTCGGTCCAAAGGACAGACAAGGGAATCCCACCCTGCCAATTCGCGGTTGCCAGTTGGGAACCTTTGCCGCACAACCTTTCCACTTACCCGGTCGAACCCTTCACAAGAGCCCTACTTTGTAGAGGTATAATGAAGTCTTTCAGTTGACTTTAGTAATTAAGAAAAAGTACCTGTATAAAAATAGTTTATTTCAGCCCACTAAATAAAACACAAAATAAGGAAAAAACACTTAGAACTAACTAAATTAAAGAGGCATGTCGTTGTTGTGAAGTTCTGAGGGCGATCAATGAAATCAGAAATTATTTATTGTATATAACTGTAGTACAAAAAAGATCTTATAGCTATGGTAATGTACAGTTTTAACAGTTTATCCGTTCCGAACGTACAACAAAAACGCATTGTTATTTTCCAAAGTATGAGAGAAATATATTCATCTATTGATCGTTCGCAGACAAGACATTTCATAGCGTCCTGCTGTCTACAAGAACTCAGGATGGTGTTGGGAGTGCCCCACACTCTGCTGATCAGTGACGCTTTTTGCTTGGAAAATCTTGGGTCACTGATAATGGTAATACTCACCCAAACAAAATGGCGCATGTGCCCGTAGTTAGTATTCCTCCATTGAAAAGTAGCTTGGGTCCTATCCTGTTGAGGTGGGCTCCATAGATCGGACTGACGATGAATACCACTAGTTCAAAACATCCGAAGACTAGACCATACTCAGTCGCGGTACAGCCTTTTTTCTCTGCCTGAAACATTTTTAAAAAATGTTCATGATAATACTTTAGGCTTACCTCTAAATGTGCCTCTTACATAAAGGATGTGGCGGAAAGAGTGGATAATCCTTTACCTACGGGAAGGTGGTATCATCATAACTGTTCAGAAAATAAAAAATATACCCAGTAAAAATTTTCGGGTTTTCGAGTTATTAAATATTTTTGAAAGTACCCGCAGGTAAAGGATTATCCACTCTTTACGTCACACCCTGTATAAAAAGGGGTGGTTTCTTTGTGCAGATTAATTATGGTGTTGGTTATTGTAGTGTCTAACATTATACTATGCGCGCTGACTGGGGAGGCAAGCGTGGGCGGGTAGCTATTAAACACGCGGTCGTCGTGTGGCACTCAATTCCAGCCAGCCGAACCAAGCAGACGTTAGCGTTATTATAACTATTGTGTGTATTATTTGGTACCCAAGCAACCTGTACAGTACAAGTGGCAACCCTGCCAGTGGTCAAAACCATTACAGTAAGTACCAAAAAAATACAAAAAAAGAAGTGTAAAAAGAGTAAATGAGTCGGTTTTGTTCTGCAAACGAACGCTAGCTAATGCATTTTTATAGAACTTACGTACCTAGTTACGAAACACCTGAGTTGGCAGGTAGTAACCCTTTTTCGGCTGGGTTAACTTTCATAACTTTCGTTTAAGAAGTAAGATAAAACAACATCAATTTATGTACAAGTAGCAAGTATTACCCACTTGTTCGGGTAAAATATTTAACAAAATTTAAATCAATACGCTACCGACTTTTTGATGTTCGTACTTTATGGGACAATGCTGGTTTTTATCACGGATTGTACCTACAAACAGGCCTGTCGCCGTTGCGTTTGCAGAAAGTAAACTTTAGTACTCGCATACAAAAAACAGTGTAACATCAAGGTAATTGTTGACAAATAGATAAATACTCTATACTAATAAACCAGTTACAGAAATACTCAGATATAATCTGTTTATTGAAAAAAATGAATTGCACACGTAAATAACTACCTACACTAATACACTGAGTAAAATGTGTGAATGTTACCTAAGTGAGCGAATTTACTTTTGCTAAATTGAGTAGTTCTAGAAAGTACTATTTGTGCCTATTTTAACTTCGAGAACTAAGGACTTATAAGGTTCCACTGGAGAGGTAGTTTGATATGACAAACGATAGTACCTATAAAATTGCTGTTACAATTGATAGTTTGACAAAATTTTGAACGGTATCAGAATCAAGAGGTAGTTTGGAGAAATCTGAACGGTACCTAAATGTTGTTAAAATTGATAGTTTGACAAAATGTTGAACGGTATCAGAATCAAGAGGTAGTTTGGAGAAATCTGAACGGTACCTAAATGTTGTTAAAATTGATAGTTTAACAAAATGTTGAACGGTATCAGAATCAAGAGGTAGTTTGGAGAAATCTGAACGGTACCTGTAGTGTCTAACATTATAATATGCGCGCTGACTGGGAAGGCAAGCGTGGGCGGGTAGCTATTAAACACGCGGTCGTCGTGTGGCACTCAATTCCAGCCAGCCGAACCAAGCAGACATTAACGTTATTATAACTATTGTGTGTATTATTTGGTACCCAAGCAACCTGTACAGTACAAGTGGCGACCCTGCCAGTGGTCAAAACCATTACAGTAAGTACCAAAAAAATACAAAAAAAAAAGTGTAAAAAGAGTAAATGAGTCGGTTTTGTTCTGCAAACGAACGCTAGCTAATGCATTTTTATAGAACTTACGTACCTAGTTACGAAACACCTGAGTTGGCAGGTAGTAACCTTTTTTCGGCTGGGTTAACTTTCATAACATTCGTTTATGAAGTAAGATAAAACAACATCAATTTATGTACAAGTAGCAAGTACTACCCACTTGTTCGGGTAAAATATTTAACAAAATTTAAATCAATACGCTACCGACTTTTTGATGTTCGTACTTTATGGGACAATGCTGGTTTTTATCACTGATTGTACCTACAAACAGGCCTGTCGCCGTTGCGTTTGCAGAAAGTAAACTTTAGTACTCACATACAAAAAACAGTGTAACATCAAGTTAATTGTTGACAAACAGATAAATACTCTATACTAATAAACCAGTTACAGAAATACTCAGTTATATTCTGTTTATTGGAAAAAATGAATTGCACAAGTAAATAATTACCTACACTAATACACTGAGTAAAATGTGTGAATGTTACCTAAGTGAGCGAATATACTTTTGCTAATTTGCTAATGTAATGATTTCTCGAATTTTATAATTCATTTTGTAAATATCAAGCTTGTTTTTTTAGATTAAAATTGAAGTAGTATAATTAATTTTATATCTTCCTGTCTTTTAGTCAGTCAATTGACCGCCAAGTCGTAGCTTTAGTCGGTAAGGTTGGTAGGATTGTTAACGTTGGTAGGTTGCCGAACTGTAAAAAGTCGGAAAGGAGAAGATTGAAAAAAATGTGGCATTCTGGAAAGAGACTTGGTGGAGTAAACTTGACTGGCTAACATACTGTCATCTGTAACAAGTGCGAAGAATAAAAGTGAAATTGTTTTACCTGTGTTCTACGAATAAATAAGAGGTGTTAAAGTGTTCATCTGCTTCAGTCTATTTCATCTCAGAAGTTGGATTGAACCAAGGTATGTAAGATGTTACCTATTCTGCCCACATGATATTATTTTATTGCCGCTTGGAAGATTGGTACAATATTTTATTCCATTTAAGTATAATGGAGATACAGATTTCACTAGCATGTATCGGTCGGGATTGACCCGAGACTATCCGAGCGTGCTAGTTTTGTTCAGTTGAAAGCATAGGTACTTAGCGGCTTTATTTCTACTGAATCTTTGTTGGCGTGGTCCAGTCGGGATTGCCCCGAGACTATCTGACCATGCTAGCACTATTCGGTTTATGGAGCTGTTGGTACTTGTGCCTACCCATTAAACATAAAATTTACAAAGTCTGGATAGATTTTCTAGAAAAAGCTGATAGAAATCGACAAAGAATACCAATCTACTAAACGTGCAAGTGACTGTGTGTGATCATGAGTTGCTTTTCTGTACCATATCTATGAAAATATTTTTTGTTAATACCGTCACAAAAGTTTTTGTCATAACAAGTTTTGCTAAAATTATATTTTTTAACAATGTGGAGTCTAACGAATACTAGGAATAAAATTCATGCTGTTTCACTCGAAGTATTAAGTTTGAAACTTATTGATGTCTTTCATCAAATTTTTACCGCAGTTACTTGATAAAATTATTACTGGTGAAACTTTTTGCCACCATGGCATGTTGCTAATTGAAAGAATATTTTACGATAAAAAGTCTACCTACAAAAAAAAAAAATATTTAAATATAGTGATGTAGCAATATAGTGATGAACCAAGTGAGTTTTGGAGGTTATATAAGCCATAACAATAAGTAGAGTATGCTGTGATGAACCAAGTGAGTTCAGGGGGCTATGTATGCCATAACAATAAGTAGGGTATGCTGTGATGGACCAAGTGAGTTCAGGGGGCTATGTATGCCATAACATTTTTTTTATAAGCAAGGTATGCTGTGATGGACCAAGTGAGTTCAGGGGGCTATGTATGCCATAAAATTTATTTAGATAATGATAACAATTTTGCTACGTACACAATGCACTGATATTTGCCAAATAATTACCTACTTGGTAACTGTAGCTGTGATTAAAATTTATTTCATCCACATTATGATATTTTTATTTCGAGTCAAAGGTTATTAAATTCGACTTATTGCCCCGAGACTATCTGGCCGTACCAGCTCTATTCGTTTTTTTTAAAATTGTCATGGCCTATACTATTACCCATGAACATTCAAGTTGAATACATATTGAGCAAATTTTTCTAGAATAAAGTAGGTGAAATCTTACAAATTTTAATATTATCCGATAATTTTAACATTGAAGGGTAGGTTTTTTATTTTTTTATCTTATTTTATATTCGCATTTTGAATTGTTCCTCACACGAACTGGTCTGTACTGAACAGAGACTATCCGCTAGTGTTAGCACCTTTCAATTCGTGGATTACCTACCTATCATTTATATATTTTTATTCCATTTCACATTACTGCTACTATCAATATTCCAATAGCAATAAAAATTGTCTTACCTATATCAAGCAGAAATTAACTATACTATAGTTGTCACCTGATAAACTGTCGTAAAATTTTAAATATCGATGATCAAGCCTACCCTCTGATGCGAGACTCTGAAGCAAAGTGTACTAAATTAAATATCTAGAGGTATAAAGTAAAAATTTATAGATATATTTATAGGTAGGTAGTAGGTACATGCTATGTATGCAGGTATAGGCTATGTATGCCAGAGTTTAGCCATGTGCGCTATTAGCAGGCTATGTATGCCAGAGCTTAGCCAGGTGCGCTATTAGTGAATTTCTTAGTGAAAAATGGGGTATGTATACCTGTAAGTTCAAAACTAACAAAATAATTAGTACAATTGTGCAAAAATATATATATATATAAGCATTTAAGCACTGGACCTGTAAGTGGCTAAGTACGTCGCAAAATTACATGAACAGCTGTTATGCTAAGCCAAGTAAACCATATGAAAAATTAAAAAAATAAATAAAACATGAATATAAATAAAAAAAAAAAAAAAGTTAGAAACTAAGAAAAAAGTTTTATCTGTTGAATATGATAACTACAGTATTTTTTTCTCTTTCTATGAACTCCGACGGTGCGATGACTCCTGAGGAGGATCCTCCTGTTACACACACTCATTCTAAACGAAAGCGAAAGTCTTCGAAGACATCTGCAGGAGTTTTGGCGTCAACTTCAAACAACAGTTTAGCGCTTGGACGAAGTATCATACTGGACGGAGCCTTTCGGTTTTTGGCGTGTCCGTTTTTTTGTTAGTGTGCAGTTGTCGATATTGTATTCGTGTGAGTTACTAGAGAAGGGACTACATTGACTAACCTATCGATAGAATAAGAGATGGATGAAAAAGGCGTTTTAATTGGAAATCAACTTTTTAATTTTAACTGGTTGCTGACTTTTATTGCGACAACCCAAAACCAATATAGATACTGGAACACTATTATCGTCAATATTATTTCCCATGTTGACCTGGCCGTGATAGCGATGTCCATCCCACTCGATACTTTCTTAGGGCCATTTCGTCCATGCATAGGAAAATTTTGTGGACTCCTAGTTTTCACGCCTAACATCTTTTATCCACACCCATCTTCATTCTGGGCATTTCGGGAACCTAAAAAAAATAATAATGTAAAATTTAACGAAATGTGAGCCGGCGCGAGACGCCTAGAAGGTGTGAAATATAAAGCTAAATTGTACATCACTAGAACAGATGACTAAAACAATAAATTTTATTTTACAATAATTAATGGGTTTACATCGTTTTCATATTGGAAAATATGACTAGTACTAATAAAATGTAATTACAGTCTGTAAATTGAAAAAGAATATTACGTATCAAATGACAATTCCGGGTCTTTAACCTCCTTTTGTTTTGTTTCCTTTTGTTTTTCTTGATGCACAAGACACAGCTGCACGGGATATACTTTCGCCTTTTCAAATATATTTTGCTTAAATAATAATGATTCTTTTGATTTTTCACTATTTATTTCGCTTCACCGCATATTTCAACCAACTCCAACTAGAACATCAAAGCATTGCATCAACTGACGGACACTATTCACACAGACAGTGAGTGAGTTGGAGTGAGTGAACTAACATCTTCTTTTCTTTTACTTGTAGCTAGGCTGCGTGGGAGGAACAAAGATAGATGATCACTGTTTGATACACAGTTGTAAAAGGTTGTGGATCTTATCGCACTCTCCATTATGATATTACCTCCATGGTTTAGCGACTTTTTTTTAAATGTTGCGCAAAAGGTCACTCTTACTTTAAATGCCCTAAGCCGTTAGTAAAATGCCAAAAGTGTCCAAAGGGTTGATCACGACAATGAAAACTGTAAACTTCTACCAATGATACCGCGTTTCGCGTACGGACGTTGAAGAACGGAAAACTTTGACTATTTCCACGACTGGTGATACTAACAGTATTTTTTTCAAATAAATCGAAGTTCGTGAAGATGATGCTCAAGACCTAAACTTCTTAAAAAGATACACACAATTGCCTATCTTCAAAGGTTTCGGTAATTTTGTAGTTACACCTGTCTATAGGAGCTTTGTGAACATTGAAATCGATGATGTTGAGGCGACGATCGAAGATCTTGTAGTTACTGATGAGTTTGTGACAACAGCATTGCTTATAGGGCAAAACTTTATAGAGTTTTCTTCTGTGTCTGTGTTCAAAGACAATTGCAAACTATTCTTCTACAAAAGTCCTGCTCTTAACGCAAACTTGACTACATTAAATTCTACCCAAGTTCCTTTGTCAGGGTTAGTTGAAGTTATAGCGTAGGGGTCTAACTTTTCAGGGGATGTGTATGTGGAAAGCTACAGTAGTATTGAACCGGGTAAAGAAAATCAATCGATCAAAATTGCACCAAAGTGCTTATCACGTAGTTAATGGAAAATGTCATCTTACAATACAATACAATACAAAACAGAATCATTTATTTATGCCACACGTAAATGCAGTTTATAAAAAAAAAAAATACAAGAAAAGACAATACAAGTAAGTAGGCAAGTGATATAAATTGGCAGTCACTCGGCATTAATGCTATAGCAGCATACGCTATTATAACGCTGGTCTTCCGACACCCATGTCATCGTTACAGTTACAGTAAATAATAATAATATTCTAATTTATTTCTAATAAAAAAAAACGAGAACCAATTTTAACAATAAAGACAATAGTACTAAGCTCTTATAAAAATTTATAGGCTTCTTTAAAATCACGGAAGTATATAATATAATGATCGATATAAAATTTTTGAACTTACTGGATTTAGTACTCTTAAAAGTAAATACGATAGCGAAGTTGCTTTTGATCGGATTCGACCTTGGATCAATGTTAACCTTTCTCATAACAACGATGCTAATATCTAACAAAAGTAATACTTCATCCGAAAGCGAGGATAATGATGACGAAAATATGCCTACAAAAGGTCGGCAACAAAATAATACAGTCAGATCTGATACTAATTATATACCAAATGTAATGATTAATAATTTAAAGTAATATTGTTAGTATAATAATGTAGCGAAACACTGGGAGTTATTGTTTTTTTTGTTATTCACATGTTGTTTTTATAATTACTGAAAATGTAATTGTGTTAAAATCGTAAATTCAATTTATTTGAATATTTTCTATAATTATTTAATAAAATAAATTTTATTAAGAAATTGAAGTTGATAAGGACTGAAATAATAAAATGAATTTGTATGTAAGCTATTACAATAAAAGAAAAAGATTTTTTTTGTTCTTCCTTAAAATTAAAATAATATAAATATTCTTAATTGATTAGTACGTTCAGTTTATTTATTTGATCATGCGTCAGGAGATCGCATGATGGCGGATGGCCGAATGTAATGATTTCTCGAATTTTATAATTCATTTTGTAAATATCAAGCTTGTTTTTTTAGATTAAAATTGAAGTAGTATAATTAATTTTATATCTTCCTGTCTTTTAGTCAGTCAATTGACCGCCAAGTCGTAGCTTTAGTCGGTAAGGTTGGTAGGATTGTTAACGTTGGTAGGTTGCCGAACTGTAAAAAGTCGGAAAGGAGAAGATTGAAAAAAATGTGGCATTCTGGAAAGAGACTTGGTGGAGTAAACTTGACTGGCTAACATACTGTCATCTGTAACAAGTGCGAAGAATAAAAGTGAAATTGTTTTACCTGTGTTCTACGAATAAATAAGAGGTGTTAAAGTGTTCATCTGCTTCAGTCTATTTCATCAATAGTTCTAGAAAGTACTATTTGTGCCTATTTTAATGTCGAGAACTAGGAACTTATGAGGTTCCACTGGAGAGGTAGTTTGATATAACAAACGATAGTACCTATAAAATTGCTGTTACAATTGATAGTTTGATAAAATTTTGAATGGTATCAGAACAAAAAGGTAGTTTGGAGAAATCTAAACGTTACCTAAATGTTGTTATATACAAGAGATAGTTTGACAAAATGTTGAACGGTATCAGAATCAAGAGGTAGTTTGGAGAAATCTGAACGGTACCTAAATGTTGTTAAAATTGATAGTTTGACAAAATGTTGAACGGTATCAGAATCAAGAGGTAGTTTGGAGAAATCTGAACGGTACCTAAATGTTGTTAAAATTGATAGTTTAACAAAATGTTGAACGGTATCAGAATCAAGAGGTAGTTTGGAGAAATCTGAACGGTACCTAAATGTTGTTATAATTGATAGTTTGACAAAAGGTTGAACGGTATCAGATTTATGTTTTCAAGAGACAGTTTGGAGAAATCTGAACGGTACTTAAAAGTTGTTAAAGCAAATGATAGTTTAAGAAAACGTTGAATAAGTAGTATCTGAATTAAAAAGTTTAAAGGGTAGTTTAGAAAAATCTGAACGGTACCTAAACGTTGTTATAAAATGACAGTTTCAGAATACGTTGAATAGTATCTGAATTATTAATTTTAAAGGGTAGTTTGGAAAATCCGAACGGTACCTAAAGTTCTTACAAAATTACAGTTTGTGAATACGTTGAATAGTATCTGAATTATGAATTGTAAAGGTTAGTTTGGAAAAACAGAATGGTACCTAAAGTTTTAACAAAATGACAGTTTGAGAATACGTTGAAAAGCATCAGAATTATGTTTTCTAAACGGTAGTTTTGATAAATCTGACCAGTACCTAAAAGGGAATTACTATCTTTAAGTAGCCCAATTAGAAATGATATGATATGATAAATATTGGTGGACATTCCACACAGTTCTATCACTAAATGATGACAGAAAATGAACATGTATCAAAAACCCCCATTAGAGCCTTTACCTACTTATCTCCATTATAGTCTAGATTGTTGGAGTGAGTCAGCTTTAGAAGTTGGAAGAAATGTAAAAGGGCGCTTCAGCTGTATCTGATCGGAATGTATATTACTGAGTCAGCGGACAACGATGTTTTGGCATGGGTGGAATCACGGTACAATAAGCTCGGTACATATACCTACCGACCTCATAATATTTGCGGGTACGCATATAAGTAACAGCTGAGTCGGGTGTTGCAATACCTAACCAAGCCAGACAAGTATTTTTCAAGAAAGACATTTTGAAATGTATTTAAATGTACCAACAATTATGAGGATAAATCATTATTATGGTATTTAGTAACCAGTATCACACAGAAAAAAAACGTTATGAACAAAGTCGTAACTTTGTTGCCTGTTCTTCTAGACTTTGCGTGGATCTGACGTACTGGCTGATTCACATAGCTTTCAAAGTAATTTTTCGATATTGAGTTTGAAAAAAAAGTACCTGTGCTATGAAGAAACCAATGGTGGTTTTAATATAGGTAATATCTCTTACGAGTATGATATCATAACATTGTGTTGTACACCATAGCTTGGATTTAACAGAGGTCAATAAACGACTGTTGCTATGTTGGTAATATTTTGGTACATGATCTTTGAACACTACAAAAAGAGTTGGGGATTAATGCGAAGTGTCGAAAAATTAAAAAAAAAACATTATGTTTGTTAGTGAAACTAAAACATTATAGCATCCTAAATCAGGTCATTGACCCTTACATTGACAGTTTTACTAAACGTAAAATAGTGCATGGTAGGGTGTGTTCCTATCGTGCGTGGCTTGCGTGGCGGTGCTTTGTTGTGGGTAGTGTTCTCACTTGAAAGCAGGTGGGCCGTCTGTTTGTCTGATCACAAAGAAAAAAAAATACTTAACTGGCTCACCCGTTGTTAATAATGATTTTGTTAATATCAAGAAAACGAATTGAATTTAATTTACCTTCCAAAACGTGATACTTTATTAAATGGGGAGTCAGTAAACCTTGCCGATTCTAATATTTTCTTTGGACTTAAAGTTGATGCAATATTGCAGTAAGTACACACATTGAAATACTTTCTGGTAGACTGTAGCAGATAGTACAATAAGATGGTTGCTAACTTGCTGATGATGCTAACAGATATTTATTTTATTTACTTCTATGGTATACCTAATAATGATGTTACGTAAACTTTCTCTGGGAGTCAGCAGTTGCCATATATATATGCAAACCGTATTGTTTTTTCAATATACATGCCATAAATGCATTTTAGTTTTAGAAAATGGAAGTTTGTTACTCTTATATAAGTGGTTTATTAAAACATAGATAGCTTTACGGAAAAGATAATATTAACAATAGAAACATTAAAAATAATGATACTCCTAGATTTATGCTATATTCACATTTACGAAAAAACTAAAAGATATTATAACTATTAGATATTACTAGACGAAAGTGTTACATATTTACAAAAGCAGGAAAGGGGAGCCATCTAAAAAATTTAGTACCAACTACAATTGTGGAGAGTTTGATGCAGGTTTTCCATGAACTGATAGCTTTAACTAAACTTTACTTATAGGTGTGCTATTGCTTCACTAGCAATATCTAACTTTACCTATGAAGGCAAAGGTAATGTTTGTTAATGAGTCTCTTGTCAGCTGTGCGAACTCAGAATGTAAAAACCTTGACCAAACCGATAGAACTATCCCACTACCAAGAGTATGCTGATATTTCGTTATGACGTCATAAGAAGATGTGCTACAGAGAGTAAAATTGGAATCGGTAACTAGTTAAAAAAGGTATAAAGGTAAAGGAAAGTCGAAGGTCTGAAGAAAATGGAAGGACTGTTTGGATGAAAATGATACAAGTAGATATATAGATGGAGAGATTTATTTAGTATAGTTTCATGGTTGTGAGATGCGACCCGCTACAATATTGTAATAGCATTTCTACTAGGCTACTATATCCTGAAATTAAATGAGGTTTATAAATGAGGTTTAAACTTATGCGATTGGGCTATTCTTATTAATTGGGCACTTCGTTATCACTGCCACTAATAGTTAAAACTAAGTGAATTGTATGAATATATCTTGAAGCTAGTACAACTGCTAATGAATATTGCTGACTGTGATTCTTAACGAATTATGAACTAGATGTGTTTTATAAAGTTTATATTACCTACTTCATAAGTTCCTAAATTAATATTTTGTTTTTGTAAAAGGTAGATGTAGTGTCTAACATTATACTATGCGCGCTGACTGGGAAGGCAAGCGTGGGCGGGTAGCTATTAAACACGCGGTCGTCGTGTGGCACTCAATTCCAGCCAGCCGAACCAAGCAGACATTAACGTTATTATAACTATTGTGTGTATTATTTGGTACCCAAGCAACCTGTACAGTACAGTACCTAAATGTTGTTATAATTGATAGTTTGACAAAATGTTGAACGGTATCAGATTTATGTTTTCAAGAGACAGTTTGGAGAAATCTGAACGGTACTTAAAAGTTGTTAAAGCAAATGATAGTTTAAGAGAACGTTGAATAAGTAGTATCTGAATTAAAAAGTTTAAAGGGTAGTTTGGAAAAATCTGAACGGTACCTAAACGTTGTTATAAAATGACAGTTTCAGAATACATTGAATAGTATCTGAATTATTAATTTTAAAGGGTAGTTTGGAAAATCCGAACGGTACCTAAAGTTCTTACAAAATTACAGTTTGTGAATACGTTGAATAGTATCTGAATTATGAATTTTAAAGGTTAGTTTGGAAAAACAGAATGGTACCTAAAGTTTTAACAAAATGACAGTTTGAGAATACGTTGAAAAGCATCAGAATAATGTTTTCTAAACGGTAGTTTTGATAAATCTGACCAGTACCTAAAAGGGAATTACTATATTTAAGTAGCCCAATTAGAAATGATATGATATGATAAATATTGGTGGACATTCCACACAGTTCTATCACTAAATGATGACAGAAAATAAACATGTATCAAAAACCCCCATTAGAGCCTTTACCTACTTATCTCCATTATAGTCTAGATTGTTGGAGTGAATCAGCTTTAGAAGTTGGAAGAAATGTAAAAGGGCGCTTCAGCTGTATCTGATCGGAATGTATATTACTGAGTCAGCGGACAACGATGTTTTGGCATGGGTGGAATCACGGTACAATAAGCTCGGTACATATACCTACCGACCTCATAATATTTGCGGGTACGCATATAAGTAGCAGCTGAGTCGGGTGTTGCAATACCTAACCAAGCCAGACAAGTATTTTTCAAGAAAGACATTTTGAAATGTATTTAAATGTACCAACAATTATGAGGATAAATCATTATTATGGTATTTAGTAACCAGTATCACACAGAAAAAAAAACGGTATGAACAAAGTCGTAACTTTGTTGCCTGTTCTTCTAGACTTTGCGTGGATCTGACGTACTGACTGATTCACATAGCTTTCAAAGTAATTTTTCGATATTGAGTTTGAAAAAAAAAGTACCTGTGCTATGAAGAAACCAATGGTGGTTTTAATATAGGTCTCTTACGAGTATGAAATTATAACATTGTGTTGTACACCATAGCTTGGATTTAACAGAGGTCAATAAACGACTGTTGCTATGTTGGTAATATTTTGGTACATGATCTTTGAACACTACAAAAAGAGTTGGGGATTAATGCGATGTGTCGAAAAATTAAAAAAAAAAAAAAAACATTATGTTGGTTAGTGAAACTAAAACATTATAGCATCCTAAACCAGGTCATTGACCCTTACATTGACAGTTTTACTAAACGTAAAATAGTGCATGGTAGGGTGTGTTCCTATCGTGCGTGGCTTGCGTGGCGGTGCTTTGTTGTGGGTAGTGTTCTCACTTGAAAGCAGGTGGGCCGTCTGTTTGTCTGGTCACAAGGAAAAAAATACTTAACTGGCTCACCCGTTGTTAATAATGATTTTGTTAATATCAAGAAAACGAATTTAATTTAATTTACCTTGCAAAACGTGGTTCTACAACTAACCAATACTTTATTAAATGGGGAGTCAGTAAACCTTGCCGATTCTAATATTTTCTTTGGACTTAAAGTTGATGCAATATTGCAGTAAGTACACACATTGAAACACTTTCTGGTAGACTGTAGCAGATAGTACAATAAGATGGTTGCTAACTTGCTGATGATGCTAACAGCTATTTATTTTATTTACTTCTATGGTATACCTAATAATAATGTTACGTAAACTTTCTCTGGGAGTCAGCAGTTGCCATATATGCAAACCGTATTGTTTTTTCAGTATACATGCCATAAATGCCTTTTAGTTTTAGAAAATGGAACTTTGTTACTCTTATATAAGTGGTTTATTAAAACATAGATAGCTTTACGGAAAAGATTGATGCCTGTAATATTAACAATAGAAACATTAAAAATAATGATACTCCTAGATTTATGCTAAATTCACATTTTCGGAAAAACTAAAAGATATTATAACTATTAGATATTACTAGACGAAAGTGTTACATATTTACAAAAGCAGGAAAGGGGAGCCATCAAAATTTAGTACCAACTACAATTGTGGAGAGTTTGATGCAGCTGTGCGAACTCAGAATGTAAAAACCTTGACCAGACCGATAGAACTATCCCACTACCAAGAGTATGCTGATATTTCGTTATGACGTCATAAGAAGATGTGCTACAGAGAGTAAAATTGGAATCGGTAACTAGTTAAAAAAGGTATAAAGGAAAAGGAAAGTCGAAGGTCTGAAGAAAATGGAAGGACTGTTTGGATGAAAATGATACAAGTAGATATATAGATGGAGAGATTTATTTAGTATAGTTTCATGGTTGTGAGATGCGACCCGCTACAATATTGTAATAGCATTTCTACTAGGCCTATATCCTGAAATTAAATGAGGTTTAAAATTGAGGTTTAAACTTATGCGATTGGGCTATTAGTAACTTGTAACTTATTAATTGGGCACTTCGTTATCACTGCCACTAATAGTTAAAACTAAGTGAATTGTATGAATATATCTTGAAGCTAGTACAACTGCTGATGAATTACTGCTTACTGTGATTCTTAACGAATTATGATCTAGATGTGTTTTATAAAGTTTATATTACCTACTTCATAAGTTCCTAAATTTATATTTTGTTTTTGTAAAAGGTAGATGTAGTGTCTAACATTATACTATGCGCGCTGACTGAGGAGGCAAGCGTGGGCGGGTAGCTATTAAACACGCGGTCGTCGTGTGGCACTCAATTCCAGCCAGCCGAACCAAGCAGACGTTAGCGTTATTATAACTATTGTGTGTATTATTTGGTACCCAAGCAACCTGTACAGTACAGTTATTATCCTGTTGTGTGATTATGAAGTAGAATAAACCATAAAAAAAGATACGCGAAGTGGCCATTTTAGTTAGACGCTCGTGTCAGTCAGTACACGTGGTACATTGTTGTAATCAGAAAGCTAAACTGATGCAATGTCTACGTATAGTTGTCATCGATAAGAATCACATAGTTTCCTAGATCATTTATATAAACCTACTTATTATATATGCAATAACATAATGATAATAACTAAGTCGTTGCTATTGAACCATTCAATAATCCTGAACTACGAGTAGATAAGCTATATATTTAATTGCAAAAGTGCGAACACAGTGCTGATAAAATTCAATCAAAAGTTCATGACCTCTGTCTCAGTCTATACTAATACTGTACTTAATAGACACGAGACTCACAATACAACATTGTTTTTTATCATAGTTTAGTTGTCATCATCACCATCATCACTGACAGTCCAAAACAGGGCCGGATTAACCCCATCGGGGCCCCTAAGGCTATGCAAATCTCGGGCCGCTTTCCTTTACCCTTTTCTTACTTTTTAAAATATATTCTTCCTATTGCAAAAGTCGAATCGATCAGATCGACTCCTGCTTTTTGCTTTCATTGAAATGATAATGAATAGACAGAATATAGTTAATGACTAAATAATGTTAGATGGCGCTTTTTACAGTAAGTAAAATCATTTTTTCTATGGCAACATTACCGGATGCAAATGATTGGGAGTGTCACGAATGAATGAGTGTTCTTGGTGCGTGGGCCGCATCGACTAGGCCCCCGTGGGCTCCTGGTCAGTGCGGGGTCCCTAGGCAGTTGCCGCCTTATGGATAATCCGGCCCTGGTCCAAAAAAGTCTACTGCTGGACACAAGACCTCTCCCATAATGTTGACGGTTTTCTGTTAGTAAACAAATGGCACGGATTGGGAGATCGCAGTATGCTGCTGATTGCATTGGGAGATCGCAGTATACCTTTGGCTCGTTCCCTGAGTCCTTTATTACCTTAGTTATGGAGGGTTATAATCTTTTAAGAGTAGTAGAGTTCTTTTTAAAGAGCTCGCCCGGGGAAGTAATACCACCACGCCTTTTCCTGCCGCCAAGCAGCGTTGCTGTGTTTCGGTTTGAAGAGTGTGGTTGCCGTGCCGGTGCAATTACAGGCACATGAGGCTTAACATATATATGCCTCAAGTTGATGGATGCAGGGCAGTGCATCGTAGGGCATGTTCCTATTGTGCGTCACTTAACATCAGGTGGGTCATCTGCTTGTTCCATCAGCTAGTTGTATAAAAAAAAACTATGCTGGGACCAACATGGTTACCTACATAATTATTCTGTGGTTGCACTAAACTGTTTTTGTAGTTGTATTTTTACCATGGATTGGCCAGCTTTATTTTGTCTTTGAACGGTCTTTCGGACTGTTCAAAATCCCATAAATTGGTAACGACTAAAAGACCTTTGGGTGTACTAGGGTTAGCCCATATTTTTCTTGCTACAAACATGCTACAACATTCGCTTATGGAATTCGGCATTGTGTAAGGTTCAAATGGGCCTACTGATAAGACTTGCATCGTATTTGTTTGTTTATGTGACGTATGTTATTGGTTTAGATGTTGTATCTTATGATAAATGGACCAGTGTCGCATCACAACACATTACAGATACATATAGACTTTCTAAGATGATTATGGTTACTTTTTTGTCTGGTTGGTGTAGCCAACCGCTGGCAGAATATTTTGTTTTAAAAATGTAATCAAAACGTGACTTAATTTTAAACGTTGCTTAAAAAAATCTGTCGCTATTTTTGACAGCCTTCACAGCTCAGTTAGTAGTAGCTCTGCCTTCTGCGCCGTAGGCCGTGGGTTCGATCCCCACCGAGAACAAACATCTGTGTGATGAACATTGATGTTTGTTCTCTGTCTGGGTGTTATATAATATTATAAGTATGTATTTACAAAAAAAAGTATATATGTATTATATCAGCTATCTGGTTCCCATATTACAAGCTTAATTTGGCTTAGTTTGGGGCTAGATAGTGCTAAGTGGAAAGTCCACCAATATTTATTACCATTATTTGACATTAATACATTTTTTAATTAGATAATTTGCGATAACGCGTATTTTTAATGTGATTTAATTCTTTAATCACGTTTTTCGTTTAGCCTTAGTTCGTTAAACATCGACATTTTGATACGGGTTATCACTAAAGGTCTGCAATCATAAACAAAACACGTTTATTTGGCTGTTAAATTCACACTTTTGGTACTTAATTTCTTGTCAATAGTACACGATTTATGGCCGTGTTCGAACAAGACTGTAGTTCGTCTATTATTATGATCGTAACCCAATTGCGGCTTGATTTATTTTGACTCGAACTAAAATATCTTAGTGATCCTAATCATGTAGTTGCCTGGCTGTCGATTCTCTAGCTTAACAACATAACTTTTTTTTTATACAACTAAGTAATGGAACAAGCAGAAGGCCCACTTGATGTTAAGTGGCAACCACCACATATTTTAGTATTAGGTTAGTACGTTTATTTAAGACCTAAATTTAGTTTGTTAGTTTGTGAAATACTTAGATAAGTACTTTTTCTAAATCTTTGCTTTGTTTAGTATAGGCCTTCATCTAATGTGCACTACCCAAAAATGTTTTCTCATTACCCAAAGGTTAGCTGGTAGATAATGCTATCCAGCATTAAGCTCGCCTATGTACAGTATATTTTATTTGTGCAGTAAAGAATTTTCTATCTATCTATCACCGATAACAAAGGATTGCCTCGTAAGTCACGCACAATAGGAACGTGCCCTACGATGCACTGCCCTGCGTCATACAGATGCATACTTGAGGCATACTTTATTGTATACAAACTAACAAAGGAAAAATAAAACACAGGTGAATAAGAACTAATAATGCACAATACGGTCTTCTCGCTAAAAAGCGATCTGTTCCAGACAACTTTTGGATGGAGAGAAGCCTAGTAAAATGAAGGATGGCTAATGTGTAAAAAAAAGCTGATGTTTTTTTGTTGATTGGTTGGTAAGTTTCATCCCTGCAAGAGGATTTTTATTTCTTCCTTACCTCATGTGGGTAAAATGGCGCTTGTAAAGCAACACAAATCGCATTGCAAAAGTCAGCTATCGATATCACTATTATCGTCAACCACTGTCTTCTCGTAAAGTCGAAACCCATTTTATTTTAATTTAATTTTGTCTATTGCAAAAAACTATAAATTATTTTATTTATTGTTTATTCACTTGTTTGGAATACAGTTACATAATCCATTTTTTTTAAATTTATTTAAAATATATGTTTTTCGCGAGTGTTTATTCTCTACGCGGTCACCAAACTAAGTGCGATGTATTCAATACATTCTGGACGCAATCTGGACCTCTACGCACTAAATAATACGTCGTCCAATTAAACTTTAGACCGTTCAGTTGTCAGTCGTACATCGCTGTTTAAGATCCCTCATCCCTTATCAGTACACAATGTTTCAAGTAATGTATTTGAAATTATAGAAGTTTTCTCGCGAATCAAGGTTTGTTATATTAGGGGTGAAGGAGCAGAAGTAATGACCGCGAGAAAGATAAACAAGACAAAAATATAAATATATTATTATCAGTAAACAATTATCTAATGACATTAATCAATATATTTTTTCAATTAAAGTTCCTAGTGTTTGATTATACTCTTAATTCTAAAATCTTGAAAATAGAGTATAATACATATGGCTGAATTAAACAAGCCAATAATCGATTAGAAGGCAAATTAAGTCCATTTAATTTTTTTTTAATGTAAATCCGCCATTGGCTGCATGCCTACATTGTATCTTAAGATATGTGGATTTTGTTCAAAAAATAAATAAAAATAAAATTATGTGTATACGTAGCAAATTAGATACCCACATAATAGTAAGAAATTATACCTACATAGTTGGCCAACAGACCGACTACATTGTAAAGATCGCGGAAGGATCTAAAATACTCGAAATCGTCCTACATTCTTTCTTCCTGGAAACATATAGAAGAAGCCTATGTAATTCTTGTGAAAGTAACGTGAAATTCTTCAGGCTGATGATAAATACGATAAATTTACCTCTTGTTGAGGATGAGGTCTTATTGCTTGACCACGAATTCATAATCCATTTTATTACCAACCGCTAGATTCTATTTGAAATTCTATTCAACATCTTGTAAGTTATTTGTAATTCGAATCTATTTACATTATTCTTAAATGACGTTGATAGGCATCGTGTAAATGTTACGCTAACCACGAGTAAGGATGTAGCGTAAACTGTTATATTCCTTTGTTGTACTGTATTTTTCTGTTTCACAAAAAGTGAAACGGCTTCAAATCGCCCAGAGGCTGAGTCTGAAGTTCAAAAAACGGAAACGCATTACACAAAAATCTATGAGTGCTATTCAGACTCAGCACGCACTTTAAAAGACGATTGTTTTCTTTGTATTTTTTTTTTTTTTTTTTTTTTTATACAACCAGCTGATGGAACAAGCAGATGGCCCACCTGATGTTAAGTGGTAACCATCACCTATAACAAAGCATTGCCTCGTAAGTCACGCACGATAGGAACGTGCCCTACGATGCACTGCCCTGCGTCCATCAGCTTGAGGCATACAGATGTTAAGCCTCATGTGCCTGTAATTACACCGGCAACCACACTCTTCAAACCGAAACACAGCATTGCTGCTTGGCGGCAGAAAAAGGTGTGGTGGTAGTACTTCCCCGGACGAGCTCTTCACAAAGAGCTCTACTACTCTTAAAAGTTTAAAATTTCATTGTTATAATATTTTTTAGGCCAATATTTTGTCGTCTATGCCAAACAATTTTACAGACAAGCAACACTAATAATGTACGATCACGAATATTAGTGGCGTTAACGTATTGTACCGAGATATCCGACCTTATTATCCTTAATTAAGGATACGATATGTTTACGCCAATAAAGCCAAATTCTTTCGTGATTAGGCCTCAGTTTTTATTTATTTATTTATAAGGCTAGTGACATCATACTTTAAAACAATAATAATTACTTCCTAAAGGTAATGAGATAAGAAACACGAGCCAGAAGTTCGTAGTATTAGTTTACTATTTATTAATTAGGCACACAAAACGGGTTGCATTCGGTAAATTGCAAAAAAAAAAATATACTAATAGTCTATGAAGAAAAGCGATTTCACAAGAACGTCAGTGTCCCGCTTGTTCCACCCCGTCAGCAATGACATAATGCGCCACAGAGCCAGCTTGTTAGCTATTAACCCAAGCAACAAGCATAAAATTAGACAACACCCATCCCATAGTCTTCCCTATGCGTTAAAGAACTCTATGGTGAAGTGGGGAGCCGCTGAGGGATGACGAAAATCACGCGCGAATAAAACACATAGCCCTGTGCTTTCACTTCAACAAAATGAGACGAGCGCTTGTCCGCTGCCGGCATCACTACGCGCCTATTGCCAACTAAATCAGAAGAACAGCGGACGCGGCAGATACCGAACGAACCAGTAAAAAAAAACATTTTAAAATTCGAAAATCGAATTTTCTTTACCAGTAAAAAACTGGCCAGTGTTTTCCAAGTTGTGAAAGAACAATGTATAGTTGTTGAAAAACTAAATCGTGTTTATTAAAAATTGTTTTTGAAAAAATATAATAAAATATGAAAATGGCTGATCACTGCGTATTTTCCCTGTTCATTTTGAGCTTGACTGTAATCTGCCAGAATGGAGCTGCCGAAGACAACTCCCTTACAACGCGTAAGTAGATAATTTATCTAAAATTACCAAAATTTAATTACTATGTAACGGTTGATATCTAGCAACATTTACACTTATGATGTAAACACGAAAGTGTATACATATAGGCAGGGCCGGATTTAGGGGAGGGCAAACGGGGCGATGGCCCCGGGGCCTCCACACTAGTAAACATCTTCTTTTCCTTTGATATTTTTTTTTACTATTTTATCTTTGCCTACAGTACTTTGTACATACATGATTATTTGATTATATTAATCTTAAATAACAGAAATCCAAAAAGAGTAACTCTTTTTGTATAAGAGAATCTACTTGGTTTCACAATAAATTATTTATTGAAAAACTCGACTGAAAAAATTTAACTTTTTTTGGAAAATAATATGGCGCGAGGGGGCCTCCACTCCTTTGTTGCCCCGGGGCCTCTGGACCTCTAAATCCGGCCCTGCATATAGGAGAACCTGATAACCTGTTACATACATACATACATTGCAAGAATAAAAGCTTTTAAAAACGTAGTCCACGTGGTTGACGAAGACTTGGGCAAAATGTAAATAATTCATAAAGAGAGGCTTTTTCAATATTGAACTTTCAAATATTGAACTGATCACTCTTTTCACTTATAAAAAAATACCTAGTTTGTGATTGTATTTTTTATTATTAAAAAATAATTTACATTCTGCCACCGTTTTCATCAAAAAATAACAGCAACTTGACTTTTCCGAATTTTAGTTTTTCCTTGATAAGATAGTCTAAGATGACCGAAACCATTAGTAAAAGAAAGAGTAAATGAAACCAAGAACCCCACAGTGGAATTACTACAGTGGTAGAAGCAGTGTTTTTTCAGTGTTGCATACTATCGAAGAAAAAAAAATAAGATGCGCCTTGCCATTGGTGACACAGAAATACCAGCCCACATTATCTACAAGTAGGTAGGTGTTCACACAAAGTGACATAACCCCCCTATCATATTTCAAACTCAGCCGCTCATATTACTTGGGCAACATGTGAAATACCATAACGCAGATATTTTATAGTTATTACAATATTTTAAGTGTTTCAGTTTGATCGCTCTCGCAAGATTATATTGTAAACTTTCTGTTGCTTAGCAAACTTATGGCTGGTTTCTGAAAAGCCCGATCAAAACTAATTGCATGCCAAGTAACTTGCTATATCTATCTAATTCGATGTAATAACTGAAATGGCGAGTGACTTGACATCCGATAGTTGATCGAGCTTTCAGAAACCGGCCGTAAGACTACCTAATGTCAGGATTTTAGCTATTGATTGGTAGGTATTAGATAAACTAGTTTATAACCTTACTAGCTGCAACTCGCGGCTTTACTCGCATGATATCTAAGATTATGCTATTCCAGATCATGTTTCTTTTACATATTTGATCTCAATCGGCCATGTTGCCCTTTGATAATATACTAGCTCACAACCACGCGTTCGTTTGTCCAGTACCTGGGTAAAAATTGCCCAACCTATACGCTAATCCAGGTAATGAACTTATGCATTCAAAGCTTTATCCACATCGCCTTTACGGCTACGTTGTGACAGAGCCTCTGACGCATGTATATTATTACTTACTACCATAATCCAATATCTAAATCTACTATCTATTATAATATATTATTTTCAATTTATTTTTGTTTATTTTTTAACCGGGGGCTAGTGCGCTCCCTTGCAATCTTTTTCCGACGCTCATGGATTGTCAGGGTGGTCAAAAACAAATTTTCTAGAAAGAAGCTTTTCTATCATGAAAGATATGCCTTCCACTAGTAAAAGCGTATACCCTTATTATGAAATAAACTTTAATATTTAACTTTTACATACATACATACATACATACATACATACATACATACATACGTAAAATCACGCCTGCTTCCCATAGGGGTAGGCAGAGACCACGGATTTCCACTTGCTACAATCCTTACATACCTCTTTCGCTTCATTCACTCTCATAACATTCTTCATACATTCTCGTCGGTTTAGGGTACTCTTGACCTGATTTAACTTTTAATTTAACTTAACTTAATTTAATTTAACTCTTGATTTAACTTTTAAATGGATAATATTACTATACAAACATAATTTAATTAAAAATACTTGATATATGGATAATTATGCTGAAATCAATCATGCCATGACCTATCCATCTAATTTAATGTCATGTGATGCCCTTTATGTTAAAACCTATCTTGATCCTAGCTTGAACACATAAATGACAAGCAATATAATGATGAAGATTCATTATTATATGTAATATCATTCAAAAACGGCTTGGGAAACTCTGTAGGTAGATGTCAGTTGGTCTACCTTTTTGTGGTGTGATGAAACCTTGTTGAGAAATACTTACTAAAGTTTCCCAAAATCGACCTTTGGCTCATTGCAATTTCATTAGTAGAATAGAGTTTGTGAGCGGTATGACAAATCCTACTAATATTATAAACGCGAAAGTTTGTAAGTATGGATGGATGGATGGATGGATGGATGTTTGTTACTCTTTCACGTAAAAACTACTGAATGGATTTTAATGAATTTTTACAATAATATAGCTTATAATATATCAGAATAACACATAGGCTACAATTTATAAAGATATTGTGTGACTAATCCTGCGCAGACGAAGTCACGGGCACCAGCTTGTGCTACACCAGTTCGTGACTAGGATTCGTTAAGATTTTAACGCTTTCAAAAATGAAATAAAAAAAATTGGCTCACAATAAGACATTCCCTCAGATTTTGTGTTACCTGCTCAAGATCCTCGATAAATAAGAGGGTAGTCAGAGGCAAGTCCAAACACACTTCTGGCACAGCCTGTATACTTAATCTTACGTAACAGGGTAAAAGCGTATCGCCGCTTCTAGAAAATTAAGTAGAAGCATTGGCATTACACATAATAATTTATTTCATAATATTTCACTTGTTGGCTTTACGCACAGTAATTAAACTTACTTCAAGTTACTACAATTAAAAAAAGACTTTACAATTGACCCATAAATCATTTGCTTTAGGTATAACTTGCTCCCTACAGAAATCATCAAAGATATCGTTGCAAACAAAGATAGTATACCTAAACGAAAGAATCAATTACTTAATTACAAAGCCACATACAAAGTTATGTAGATAGTACCTGAACGAATGAATCAATTACTTAATTACAAAGCCTGGTGCATACAAAGTTATGTATTTCCTTTGCAGTAACAATATGTAATTTTGTCACAGGCGATGGTTAGCCTATCATGTCAAGGCCCAAGTTGATTGTTCCGTTTACAAAACTGGAAAACACTAATAATATTACCTCAAACACGCCGTGTGTCTTTACTTTAGTTTCTCAGGTGTTGTTGTATATTTGGCAATACAAATAGCAAGCTTACTTATTCCTTGTAAGTGAAATAGACATAGACATAGACAATCATAATTATTTATTTGCCACAAGAACACACAACACATACAATCAGGCTTAAAATACATATAGATGTAGATAAAAAGGTACAAGAAAACAATGATAAAAAAAGACAACTAAAATAGGTTTTTTTTACAAATAATATTAATAAAAAATAGTCAATTTAAAAAGCATATAAAATTAAAACATAGACTTAAATAAAAAAAAAACCCTTCCACTATAGTAGTGGCTACTGGTCAACTCTGGTGATGGCATTTTTAGGTCGCAGCACCTTGACGATGCGTGTAGTTTTAAATTACGGACTGGAATAGATGTAGTTAGATTGATGTTCAAAACAAAACATGCCACTACTGTTTTTTGTTATCTAGATGGTTTTTTTTAAATTAATATTTAGTTTACATACGGCCAGTTTCAATATCAAGTCATACGCCATTTCAGCTATTACATGGACTTAGAAAGAGATAGCAAGTGACTTGACATCCGATTAGTTTTGATCGGGCTTTTAGAAACTGGCCGTTAAGGTAAGGTTTTGACAAGCAAGTACCGCTCTAAATTAAATGTTGGGGAATGTAATTTTCAACCCAATAGTTTCGAAAGTCAGCTAAAATGCCGGAAAATTGAGAAAACTTCTGCCATACCAAGAGACCGGCTTCGTATAGATCTTATGCTTGCATAACATAATGTCACATATATATCTCGTGATCATTCCCCTTGGCCTCTTCAGGAAGACCCTACCTTTGCTTTCTTTTTTATTAATTTATGAAAGTCTACTTCTTTATTTTACAGTCTTTGAAAACTAATTTGTTACTCATTTTATTTCACCTGTAGTTAGAGATCAGAACTCAGTTTTCTTATTTTGTAAAAAAATATGCGGTATATATTTTTGTAATATAATGTTTATATTTTTGTATTAATTCAAACCGGAACAAAATTCATACAATACCCTTTTTTACCTGTTATACTAGACATGAGTGAGGCAAACATTTCGCAATCATTCGCACGTATTTATCTGCGAAGTATGGCTATGAATCTTAATTCTCTATCAATACAGTCATCGATGAACGCCCAATAGCCCACTTAGCGGCTTTGTTTATTTATCTATTTAAAACAGTAACTTATACAACGCATACCGAGGCATATACCTGTTTGTTAGTAGCGTATACATATACCAGCTTAACTAAGAGTAAATAATATTCAAGCTAAAAATATTAAATTCCTCCTAAATAAGCAAATAATCCCCTTTTCCATATTTAATCTTAGTTTCTTCTTAGTCGCATTCACTTATAAGTGACAGTGTCCCACGCACACTTCCTCCGCCTGAATGTATTTGTATAGACACATGCTTTCAACTTTATGTGATGAAAATTTCAAAAAAAAGGGTGCCTGTGTGGATCAGACTTCTAGGCCCTGAAGACTCAGAGATAGATTCTATTTCTATTTCTCCGGCCAATTTCTATGTTCAAGCAGCGTTGCTGTGTTTCGGTTTGAAACTTGTGGTTGCTGGTGAAATTACAGGCACATCTGTTTGCCTCAAGCTGATAGACGCAGGGCAGTGCATCGAGGCACGTTCATATCGTGAGTGACTTGCGAGGCAATACTTTGTAATAGGTGATAGTTACCACTTAACAACAGGTGAGCCACCTGCTTGTTACATCAGACTGTAGAAAGTTTTTTTTAAATATGAGCTTAATGTAGATTACGGAGTTAATCCCATACATTTTCCGAGTAATTTAATAACATAGAATGTAACAACTTGGCTAATTTGTTTTCGTTACAAGCGCAAGCTCAGGGCATTAACCGCATATTTGTCCGGTGCCAGGGTGTAGTTTAAAATCAGAGACGAAATGAAACAATAGAAAAACAAGTAGGTATACCATTGATTGAGTCAGCGCAGGACTCCAAAATCCCCAGTCGAATTCAACACGTCTTGGACATTCTAGTGACTCTACGAGCCTTGCGATTCCTTATCAATAGGCCGTAATATTGTTATGGAATGCTTCGTGTATTGCATACTTAAAAATAACTACAAAGCTAGGAGGAAAGACAAGTGGGGGCAAAGTCGATAATTTATTTGGTGGAGCAATGTCTGACCGGAATAACAATGATTTTGTTTTGAAATGAGATTTTATAATCGTTATTTATTTATTTACACATGACCTATTATAGATTATTTCAATTCGTTACACCCATTTAGTATTAAATAATTCTGTCAAAAACTGTGAAATGGCTACCAATGTTTAATTTATTATATTAGTTCTAATAGAAGTAATAGAGCTAGAGTTTGAAGTGTGGTTGCCGGTGTAATTACAGGCACATGAGGCTTAACATCTGTATGCCTCAAGTTGATGGACACAGGGCAGTGGATCGTAGGGCACGTTCCTATCGTGCGTGACTTATGAGGTAATGCTTTGTTATAGGTGATGGTTACCACTTAACATCAGGTGGGCCATCTGCTTGTTCCATCAGTAAGATGTATAAAAAAATGAAAAAAAATGTGAAAGGCCTCTACATATTTTTTGGTTCCTATAATCAATAAAACAAATGTTCTGTAATATTTTCGGTGTAGTTTATTAGGCATAAGGAAGTAATTGTAGCGAATACATTCCTTTTTAGACATAATATAGAGGCCACCGCCTTTCAGTTCCACAAACATAAGTAATTTCGTTAAAGGAAAAAGGAAACTTTATTACCTGTTATTAATAGAAAAACATTTTACTTGCCTTTTGAAGTAATTACCTACTTGTAGGTATGTCCTTTCTGAATAGTAATGAAATGAGGAGATTGATGTTGTATTACATAATTTTAAACTTATGGCAGCAAGTACATATATTAATATATTACTTATATTGTAACAAGGATCATACATAAGAACCAATGGCGTCCCAGGGGGGGGCAAGTTAATATTATGGAGGATGAGAACAATATGAATTGTAGGTACAGTCAAGAGCATGAAGCATTACAGCTTGTAGCGCGAGTCTTTGCCTCAGGCGATTGTAATAAGAATGGTTCCAACTTAGGCCTTAGGACTTTGGTTTCTTTGCAGTTGGCTACATTTTTTAATCTCGGGGGGGGCATCTGCCCCTCCCTAGAAGAACGATAGAAACTAAGCCGTCTTTTGCCTGTTCTTCTATTAGGCTCGGTCGCATGGAACTGACACTTCGAATGAGGTACCTAGTTTTAAGACGTTTCAAAGTGATCAAATAGTTTTCAACTGAATAAATACCTTTTGACTTTGACTCCAAAACGTATATTTATAACTTTGAAGTATCTCATAAGGAAGACACATAAAAAAATGACATCTGTAAGTATTTATTTATTATCTAAAAGCGAATAAATTCATAGATTCATTTTCTGACATTTTTGAAAGCAACATAGCTTTTTCATTTTATTTGTTTTTCTAGTGTTATTTTGAGTTGTGTTGTGTAATTTCGGTGGTATTTTAGCCAACATTACTTGAGGTCTTAGCACAAAGTGTAAACATTTGAAATGAAAGTGTATTATGTGATATCCTGATTTGACCGAAAATGTTTCCAATGTTTTGAAGAAAACCGCCACCATTTTCTTTAAAACAAAATGACGGCCGACTTGAATATGGACTGACTTGACTAAAAAGTATTCAATACAAATCACTTGACACTGGCAAGATTGTCTGTCGAATGACGGACAGGAGCCATAAATTGAG
This sequence comes from Chloroclysta siterata, assembly GCA_932294275.1. NCBI lineage: Eukaryota > Metazoa > Arthropoda > Insecta > Lepidoptera > Geometridae > Chloroclysta > Chloroclysta siterata. The sequence goes on along the minus strand of OW028599.1, from coordinate 13,305,192 downwards.
AGAAGAAGAATAAATTCATAAATAATATTTTGAAGTATGTAGGTACTCATATCGATTAAAGTTACTAAAAATAAGTGACCCCAGTCAACTATAAAAACCTTAACCTTCGTGACATCGGAAGTGCCAGATGGCTGCGAGTACCCGTCAGCAGGTCATCAAGGCTACCCGATATTAATTGGCTATTATCAATAATTTTTATTCGACCATAACCTTAAGGACCGTGAGTAATAGGATGATGTGATCAGGATGTGGATACAAAAGCCTTGAAGATGACTGCTCGCAAGGTGTGGAGTCGGAGCTATATTCAAAATTGATGATGAGGGTGATGATGATGATGATGATGATGATGACGTCCTGGCTGATTTCGGCTACAGCGACTGTTTAAACTAGATTCATTATGATAGCTGATTCCACCATGCTCTGTTAGTTACTAATCAAGGATTAACAGGCCGTTAAATCTAACCTTAGCTGTCAAACGCGTACATTTTGATATATTTAACGGCCCTTTAATCCTTTGTTAATCTAACAGAGCATGGTGTAACCGGCCCTAAAGCTCTGTGATATAATTATTATGATATTTAATGATACTCTTGCGTTGCATATCCTATGTTTATTGAGAAAGTAGAGAAAATTTGCATCAAAAAAATATCAGGTTGCTGGTTAGTAACGATAAAGGAGTCCTTTTATTTTTGTTGTTTTCTTTTGCACCTGTACTCCAAGTCCGAGTCTTGTTTTTGTATGGAGACTCGTGAACTCTTAGCACGCCTGATAGACGCGCTGATCAAAAGCGGCCCGATGATACGGAAAATTAAAAACAAAACTCAGACTTGACCGAGCCGAAGACATTTTTACTTTACGCTGTCGGCCAGTGTCCGACGCACGCGCGGCCTTGACACCTCGGGTTGCGTCAGCGTTTGCGAAATCTGCCTTTTCGTAGTAACCTCACGGCGGCACCCTTAGTAATGAGAACCTTGGATTAGGATGACAGCTCAATAACTTTAAACATCGAATACAATAAAAAATCATTTATTTATGCCACACGTAAATACAATATTTATAAAAAAATACAAGAATATACCTATATGAAAAGTAAGTGTAATAAATTGGCCGCCACTCAGCTTAACTCTCACCATATCTTCTGAGAAAAAGAATAACTGGCTAACTCAAAAATCCCTAATCAACTTTATATTGAATACAAGAATTTAAAAAATATTAAAAATACACATAAAACAGTTGAACTATCTGCAGGCCGTTGCGAACGATCTATAGATAGATGTTTTTGATATATTCTGTTTTATATAATTTTTTTGTTGTTGGTCTTATCAATAAATAAAAATAAAAAAATAAAATAAAAATAAATAAGATATCTATCTCAACTGAACCAAATCAGTACCAATCGGAAGCGTCCCCAAGACACTAGGAAGCTGCAGTACCACGTTGAATGGCAATGCTGGTGGGCTGAGCCAGATAGTCACCAGCACTCGGGTCACGCGTCGCTTCGATAAGATGCCCAAACTGTATATTGGTGGGATCCCATCCCTTCCACCTTGGCAGTCAGATGGTCGGATGCAACGAAGTGGCGGCGACGCGTGGCCCAGGTTTAGAAAAAGGGTACAGTAACATCCCTTTAACAATATAAAATATTCAAAATTTAAAAATAAACTAAGACATACTAAGATTAAGGGCGGCGTAATGTTTTCAGAACCCTATAACAAAATAAAACCAAAAGACGAAAAAATCTCCTTAAGAATAATAGACCTACGTGTATCAAAAATAAATCGTAGACATGCGCATGATGAGATACTTGCTGTATTTATTATAGTAATCAAATAAAACATGTAGATAATTGCATTTTGACAGTCATAATTATGTATTCCTTCGTGGTTATTTTGTTTTGTTTAATGTTTTGCTTTTATATCTCCAATCGGCGGTACTTCTAGAGTTCAAGTGGTCTGCTATAGGTTATCTGCCAGGCGCCAACACGACGTGTCGAACATGGCTTCATTATTTATGAGTCTGTTGAGGAAAGGATACCCTAAAACTAGAACCTCGAGGCATGTTATAATACTAGTGGCTCGTGCAACTTCGTCTGCGTCGAGTTATTACTATACAAACTATTTTAATTTTCGTAAATTTACTATGTTTTTCTTTAGCTTTTACAATTTGTGACGAGTAAAATGTTATGCTCTCAAGCACTCATATGCTACATGAGCTTAGCCCATATAACGCTGGCTTTCAGTGGAAACTTATTGTAGTCCTATAACTAAATTACAATTGAAGGCTTATTTGGAAGAACAACGAATGTCCAAAAAAAAACAAAATGAGATATCTATGGTTTCTTCACAATAGTGTCAAACGTCAATCATAGTTTTTCATAAATAAAAGTGGCTAAAGTTTGTTTATTGTTTGTAAAAACTACCTAGGTCACAAACACGTTTTTTGTCTCTACTGTAAAGTTTATTAAAACTGACAATGGCGATTTTTCCAAATAACTCTTCTTAGGTTTAAATTTAAAACATTTGAATTTTATGACCAATCAAAAAAAGATTTTGTAGCTTTTAAGTGCAAAAAATTACGCCAGTACTCACAAACGGTGTAGGAAAACATCGTGAGGAAACCGGCACGTCGTAGAACCAAAAAAGTTCTTAATCATGTGTCAAGTGCTCGAAAGGAGCCTCATGAGTCGCACTTAAAATCCTTTCACCACACTGTTCCGAAAGAAACTCCTGATACGACAAGACACGACAGAGTGCTAAAAATTGACATACAGCACGGAATTTTGGATCTCACTTCATCTTAAGAACTAGTATCCTCTTATCTGTACCTTAAGCTTGGCTTTTATTGTCTTGCCTACTAGAACTTGCTAAATTACGCCGGCATGGTCTTCCAATTACAGTTACACCATAATAATATTGCCAGATTGCAACATTTCTACTTACTCCACTGTATTTATATGGTGTGAATAAGGCCAGCATTAGGTACCCAAGGGTCCACAAAAAGTACTCATTGCATTTGAAACTATCGGTACATTTTACTCATTAGGGTTAAATGAAATAATGAAATGGCTGACACTTTGTTTGCGTGCATGGTCGACATTTTAGAGGATATTTATTGTGTCCCGGTCGTTACCTTCTTTTTTTCTCCGTTTATGGCTCCTGTCCGTCATTCGACAGACAATCTTGCCAGTGTCAAGTGAATTTAATTAAATATTTTGTAGTCAAGTCAGTCCAAAGTCCATAGTCAAATAGGCCGTCATTTATTTTGAAGAAAATGCTGGCGGTTTTCTTCAAAACATTCGAAACATTTCCGGTCAAATCAGAATATCACATACTAGCGGCCTGTCCCAGCTTCGCATGGGTGGTCATAAATTTTTTGAACATTTTAGGATAAACTTAGACCGTGGGTTCGAGCCTCGCGTCTACTTATTTCATACATTTGCACGCGCTTCTCCTTGAGTGAGTAAAATCGCACCCCGCGCGTGACCCGTGGACCCGTTAACATTTTTAATTTCGTCATATCTTTTGAATGGAATGTCCGATTTGAAAAATTTAATTTAATTTTAATTTAATTTATTTATTTGGATAAGGATTAATACCAAGGTACAAATAAAGACCTTTTTCTAGCGGAGGCATTTCAATTAATTTTTTATAATAAAAGAACACTTATTGTGACATAACTATAATAGTTAGACATATGCTGTCGCGACATTTTTTGTAGATAATGACGTGTTCTACAAAATCGCACTACATTATTTTGTTCTATCTTCAATAGATGTAAGGTTTTTGTTTTCCACCTTGGGTTACATTATTGAAATTTTAATAAGGATCCCTGATTTTTTTGAAAATATAATATAGCCTATGTTACTCAGGGATAATGTAGCATTCTAATGGTGAAAGAATTTTTGAAATCGGACCAGTAGTTTTTGAGCCTATTCGTTACATACAAAAATACAAAAATACAAATGTTTCCTCTTTATAATAATAGTGTAGAAGTGTAGATAGTGTAGATGTAGATAATAGTGTAGATAAGATAACACTTTCATTCCACTTTACATTTTGTGCTAAGACCTCAAGTGACGTTTATAAATGACCCTTGTGATTTTATTGAGTAAATACCCTTTGACCTTAATACTAAATTCCTTAGACATATTTCATATTTGGTGGTCAAGGTCCAAAAATAAAAATAGGATTTCCTCTTAGTGACTAAACACAAATGTTATAGGTAGCAGACGTGAAGAAACACGTGATTTGTTTTATTTTTAACTGACTTATAATAAGGTTAGAAATTCGGTGCATTTATGTATTTTTTTATAGATTACAATATACAACGCTCAATACATTTATTGCTTATACATGGTTCAGTTTAGGTACGAGTACATACATAGTTGTTAAGTGTTAGTAAGTATCACATGGACCCAGCATAGGGTATAGCACCATGAAGGCAAGCCGAGGTCTTATATTAAATAGTTGGTAGATAGTCTTGCTTAATACCGGTAAAAATATGTAGGTAGGTCGTATCTATCGACCGTTGTAGATTCTGAAAATGATGATGATAATTTTCTCTATGATAGAAGTTTAGAAAAACTCTTATTATTTATTTACTCTAATCGCGATCGTTTGCTCAAAAAAGGGGTCAGCAGGCCGAAGCAACACCGTTGTATAACGGCGTTATGTAACTGACCTTGTGAAACAGCCTCTTTGGGCCAGTTGCCGGCGTTCAAGTTCAACCACATTTGCATAATTTTTAATTATTTCTCACTTAAGTAACTATGTAATTACAAACATTCCTTCTGAATGAATTACAAACGATGAACTCGTGCGCCAATCATAACAACTTGGGTAATCATTGTTCATGATTTATTATGACGTGCCGTATCTTTGAAGATCCAGTCTAAAATTGAACTCCTCTTACAATAAAACGAAACATCGTCGTGGCTTTGATTCCCAGGCACGGTAGATATCCCGATATCCCCTTAATCTATGAGACCAACTCAAGATTCCTTCAGGAATCTGCAACACATGTTGCAGTAGATATAGTTGGTATTCCATTCGTGACAGATTACAAAGCCATCGCGGCTGCAAGTCTACTACCTAATTGGTTTCTTCACGATGTTTTCATTCACCAATTGCACATTGCACACATAATTTTTTCTAAGAGAAAAACAATTGTTGCACTATTATATTCGAACCTAATATCTTATGATTGGATGGCGGGGTCACTCCCTTAGACCACCGTACTCTAACAAAACTTATACTTGTCATAGAGACCGTACACGTTCACGCAAACTACTTTGGCAAACAGCATTATTAATTGCCTATACCAACCAATTGCAATAGTTACAATAACACAAACTCTCTACTTGAAGCTCGCCTTGACCCGGGAACCTTGATCAATTGCTGACCAATAAATAACCAATCCCAGATTATGATTTATATGATCTAATGCACACGCATGATTTGCCAATGTGTCCTTGGACTAATAAACGAGATTTCACTTTTCTGCGGCAAGCTGTCGGTCATCGCACTTTGCGTCACCTTGTCACCATAGTTGGCTCATCCTGGTACACTTCAGTGGTTATGTAAGGAACGCACCTCTACGCATTGTACTTCTAAATATTCACTGTGAAATGCAGTCAGTTGGCATTATTTAGCCTTTTAGGATGAAATGTATAACTTTCTTATTTATATTTCTTTGTTCATATGCAATGCAGAAGCAGTCAGTATGTCCTGCTTTTGTGATGCAATTTTGAAATAAAAGCATGAACTAGTTTAAATAGAAAGAAAATTAAAATGAATACAAGTATTTATTTACAAAATGTACAAAATACATATGAAACAGTTGAGCTATTTGCAGACCGTTGCAGATTGAAATGGTCACTTTGTCAGCCACTGCATGTGCAATGAAATGTTGGTGGATATTTCTCGCATTACGAGAAATATCTTCAATATATTTTGAATGCCAACAGGTATCGGTGAACTTGGCCAATTTTATTACTTACTCGAATCTGCACATAAAAACTTCAATTTCAATGCCATCTTCTCAATTTCAGCGGAATATATCCTCCCATGCAGCCAAAGTGACCCGCAGCTCGACAACTGTATCAAGAACTCGTTCAACCACCTCCGGCCGTACCTGGCGAAGGGTCTGCCAGACCTGGGCGTGCCAGCCGTTGAGCCGCTGTACATCGACCGCCTTGTGATGGAGAACTCCGCAGGGCCCGTCAGAGTCACAGCTGCTTTCAACAACATCACTGTTGTGGGGCCCAGCAACTATACCATCACTAAAATAAGGTTTGTACCAACATATAATAATCATGTTGTAAAGATCGCGGGAAATCGGTGGATGGAGAGGGCCCAGAATCGTTCTTCCTGAAAATGTATAGGGAAGGCCTATGTCCAGCAGTGGAATTCTTTATGCTGATGACGATGATCATGATTATAATAAAGCTGTATTCAGAATTGGTCTATTTACATTGATCAAGTAACTTAGTTGGTTACATCTGTGTGCCCTCAGGCTAGGTTCCAGTTCCTTCCATTTTTCTTTATCATCGATAGTTCTTGGTTATTGCTTTTCTCCTGTAATTTCTATCGTTTAGATTGTCAGTCTCTAGTTTTGGAACTATACAAGGCTTTCCAATAAATGGGTTTAAAACTTCAGGGGGCTAAAGTACCCATCAATATGAATAACTTTTTCTAAGAAACCAACACTGTAAACTCAAAAAAAAACAGCTGTTTCATACATTTTAGCCAGGTAGGTATTGAACTTTTGTATTGAACCAGGTAGGTATTGATGGGTACTTTAGCCCCCTGAAGTTTTAAACCCAATTATTGGAACACCTTGTATAGATATCTCAGGCTAAATTTCGCTAAATGAATTGTACCTCTAACTATATAACTCAAGTCGCTTAAATATGCATGAAGGTACCTTAGATGTCAATCTCCAATAGTCACTTACATTATCCTGATACTGGGTTTTACTCACGGTAAAAGCAGATACAGTGACATCTGCTCTATTGAAAAATAAAATTGTGAAACATTGGGTAATATCTCGCTGATCTTCGATCTTACGAAAGTACTTGTTCCGAATGCAATAGCAGCGACTGATGGCTGGATACTTGACCCGATTATTGATTGTGATTTACATTTTTTTATTAATTTGGTGAAGCTGAGGTGCTGATTTTGATAATATCATCATTGTACAAATAATTGACACCTTTGTTTTTTTTATTGCTCATAGTTTTTATGAGTTTGCAACAATTTGTATTGCTTGCTTGAAGTCAATTCTCCAGTCTTCAAAGTGTTCACCTTTCTGAGGCTCATATTAGCAATGTAAGCTAATGTAACGATGAGTTGCAACTTTGTAACAGACGGTAAGATTAGGTAGGTACGCTTATTATGTTCATTACGAGGGCTTGTGGCGAAATCGGCTAATGATCTGTGGTCTGCCACAATTAGTTTGCAACACACTTCATGAGACAAGTGGTTGCGACAAACTTGTCATCAATCTTTACATAGATTCTGAAACCCTGGTCCTAATCGTAGACTTCTTTATTATCATTGACTCAATTGGCAGCAGAATCCGTGACGAGTTTTCAATTTGGCATTCTGTATATATTCACCCATAACTAGCGCCACACACGCGGGTGTTTTGGCGGTGAAATTATTGTTTACGGAATAGCATTAATGCACTAATAATCTGTGTATTCAATTCCAGGTCTGATCTGAAGAAGCTGCGCATCGATATGGGTCTGGTCCTGCCAAGAATTGAGATCACCGGGAAGTACGAGGTGTCAGGGCAAGTGTTGCTCTTCCCAGTCCGCTCCCAGGGTGACTTCTGGGCTGCTTTTAGTAAGTATACCTTTTTTATGGTATTAGACATGGGCTACAACTATGTAGCCCATTATAATAAGCGATCACAGTCGCCTAACGGTATCAAGGAGCAATGCTTTTTTTTCTTACCTAATGATGATCATGTCAAGGTATATTGCTTTGGTGTACCTACTGTTGGTAATTCATATTATGTGGTCGTCATTTGTCATTTGTTTTTCAACTGTTACTTATAGCTTTCAAGGTGCCTGCTTTTGGCTATTGATTGTACATAAATGTTTGTCAGGATTTAGAGAAGATTAGGTACTGGAAAATACGCAAGATAAGAATCCTAACAGAGATTTTTACACTGGTGACCCCGACGCTATTGTACTAATAGTACAATAGCGTTCAGCAGCATTCAGCTACAAGAATTTGTAGAGATCCTGAACTTTAAAGTTAATGGGTGAAGGTCGAAATAAGGCTGTTCATAAACTATGATTATGTTCACAGGTGACGTAGCAGCAATTGCAAAGATCTTCGGCAAGGAAATCGAGAGGAAGAACGTCAAGTACATGGCAGCTGAGCGTCTGCTGGTCGACTTCAAACTGAGGAGCTCGCGGTTCAAAGTCAGAGACACGGTTAACCATGGCAGCATCATCGGTGAGTCTACATCTTCTTCGCTCCATCTTTGTCATCTAGTCTTTTCTTAGTCATTTCACATTCTTTTTAGAGTTCCGTACCCATAGGGTAAAATGGGACCCTATTACAAAGACTCCGCTGTCCGTCCGTCTGTCTGCCCGTCTGTCACCAGGCGGTATCTCATGAACCGTGATAGTTAGACAGTTGAAATTTTCACACATGATGTGTTTCTGTTGCCGCTATAACAACAAATAGAAATACTAATAAACAGAATAAAATAAATATTTGAGGGGGCAACAAACGTTATTTTTTTACCGTTTTTATAAATACGGAACCCTTCGTGCGCCAATCCAACTCGCACTTGGCCGGTTTTATTTAAACACTAGTGGCTTCCCGCGGCTTCGCACGCGTTGAAGTGGTGAACCGTGATTGAGCCACAAACATCAAAACATCGTAACTTTCGCATTGATTTGTATATTATTAGGGTAAGATTTTAAATACCTACGTAGGTATATGGGATACCTATAGGCGTACATTACCTATATTAGGTAGGTAGGTATAGGTACTGACTGAGTTTGGCACAAACATGACAAATACAACAAAGACAACCTTACACGGAAAATATGTACTTATTTGTTCCTAGTTTCTACCTCAAAAACAAACGAAACGAAACAGCTTCACGACTTTGATCCCCAATCACGGTAGATACCCTCATATCTCTTCGTACCAACTCAAGATTCCCGTTTTTAGAATATCCCATATATAACACAGAATATATCATTGACGCTTCGTTGTATCCTTTTTACTCGAGCGCAACGAAGGAGGGTAACGTTTCAGGGGTTGTTTTCGAAAATCAAACTGTTTTTTTGTTATTTATCCACAGAACACATTTTCTTTTAGTTTGAAGTTAATTACACTACGCGTTAAAAATCTCCCATACAAACCTTGGGACTTTGGCAGTCTTTTGCACCCTTTGCAGGGGTAGTTTTAAAATAGTGAAAACGTGATTTTAATCTATTTATTGTGGAGTATATTTACTTCAAGTTTGAAATCAATCGCACTATGCGATAAAAATCTCCCATACTAACTTTTACAGTCATTTGCACCCTTTGCGGGGGTAATTATCAAAACTTCAAAGTGTTATTCTTAATTATTTATTTCTTAGTATATTTACCTCAAGTTTTAAGTCAATCGCACCACGCGTTAAAAAACTCCCATACAAACTTCGACATCCCTTTGCATACTTATTAAGGGTAGTTTTAAAAAACCAAAAATGTTATTCCTATTTTTTTAGCCTTGAAGTAAATCTACTTCAAGTTTCAAGTTTGTAGATTCAAGGAATAAAATTTTTCATACCAATGTTTTCAACCCTTTTTACACCCTTAGGGGTTGAATTTCCAAAAATCCCTTCTTAGTACACCTCTACGCCATAAGACCTATGTACTCTTCAAATTTCAAGTCTCTCTAGGACCAGCGGTCAAAACACTCCCATTCAAACTTTTACATCCCTTTGCACACTTATTAAGGGTAGTTTTAAAAAACTAAAAATGTGTTTCCTATTTTTTTGCCTTGAAGTATATGTACTCCAAGTTTCAAGTTTGTAGGTTCAAGGAATACAATTTTTCATACCAACGTTTTCATCCCTTTTTACACCCTTAGTGGTTGAATTTCCAAAAATCCCTTCTTAGTACACCTCTACGCCATAAGACCTATATACTCTTCAAATTTCAAGTCTCTAAGTCCAGTGGTCAAAAAACTCCCATACAAACTTTTACATCCCTTTGCACCCTTATTAAGGGTAGTTTTAAAAAACTAAAAATGCCTTTCCTTTTTTTTTGCTTTGAAGTATATGTACTCCAAGTTTCAAGTTTGTAGGTTCAAGGAATACTATTTTTCATACAAACGTTTTCAACCCTTTTTACACTCTTAGGGGTTGAATTTCCAAAAATCCCTTCTTAGTACACCTCTGAACCTGAGAATACTAAAAGTGTTTAGTATCCTTTGGTGCGTATTTTATAAAGTTAATGGTTCGGAGAGAAGTTGCCTTAAATATAGATCACAATCACTCGACTGGAGCTCGGTAGGTTTACGTTTATTTCAAGGCTTTTAGAGGCAGAAGACAGATTAATAATTAGACATGAGGCTTAACATCTGTATGCCTCAAGTTGATGAACGCAGGGCAGTGCATCGTAGGGCACGTTCCTACCGTGCGTGACTTACGAGGAATTACTTTGTTATAGGTGATGGTTACCACTTAACATCAGGTGGAGCATCTGCTTGTTCTATCAGCTAGATGTATAAAAAAAAAGACATGTCTTTCTCAATTCTATGGGATCGAAATGATGAGTTTTAAAAGGTTCTAAAAAGTATCAAAAACTGATGTTTCCAATCTGAAGTCATTCCGAATGTTTGTTAAGATATTTCCTCGAAGGTTTGAAACTAAATTTTATACAGTAAGCAACCAAAAGTCGTGAGTGTATATCAAGCGTTCTTGAAGATAGCAGATGTGAACCTATTTAATTCGAATATTCCAGGTGAAGCGATGAACCAGTTCTTGAACAACAACGCCGCTGAGATCATCGAGGAGATGCGGCCAGCTGCCTCGCAGTCCATCGCCAAGCACTTCCAGGCTTTCATCAATGCGGCATTTACTAAGATACCTTTGGACGTTTGGCTCAAGCCTTAGTACCTCACATGGATACCACCTTTACGCTTGAATCCATAGTATTAACAGACCCCTCATCACATTGGAATTTCTTGGTCTTTTGAGATGGGGCTCTGGGGGAGGATTCATGCCTCGTGTGGCGAGCATAACTTATATAACCCGTGCAATAATGAAACAAATTAAAAATAGCGCTGCTAATCTATATCTCTCACTCGCACTCTATTTGTTAACAGTAATATAGAGTGAGAGGTAATGATAAGCGGCACTATTAAATTGTATTGGCTTACGTCGTACATGCATTTCATACACAAAATAATCGTCCGATTTGACAGAACACCTGGCTTCTGTCAAATCGGACGATTATTCTGGATGCTGATTGTCTTAATTCCATAAGTCAAACGAGATGAGATAAATTACTTCTTCTTCTTTTCTCCGTTTATGGCTCCTGTCCGTCATTCGAAAGACAATCTTGCCAGAGTCAAGTGAATTGCATTAAATATAAAGTCAAGTCAGTCCAAAATCAAGTCGGCCGTCATTTGTTTTGAAGAAAATGGTGGCGGTTTTCTTCAAAACATTCGAAACATTTTCGGTCAAATCAGGATATCGCATTACACTTTCATTCCAAATGAGCACTTTGAGCTAAGACCTCAAGTAATGTTGGTTTGGTAACACAACTCAAAATAGCACTTTGAAGCAAAATAGATTAAAAAGCTATGTTGTTTCCCAAAAAGTCAGTAAACGAATCTCAGTTAAATTATTTTGATAGCAAGTTGTATCTGTCAAAGTGACACAAAGTGATAAAATTAAATGACACCTCAGAATATTATCTAGAGCAAATCAACGCATGATAATTACTGGCTGAGTGATGGGTTTTAGGAAACTGTTTACGGCCCGACTTTGAATTCTAGTATTAGTTAGTATTTCTTAAATATTCACGATGAGAACTCATTATCACGACATATTACCATAAACACTTGACATTTATAACGGGAGAGTTTTCGACCGTCAATTTAAAAAAAAACGCGTGCTATTTAAATGCATAAATCCTTTTTTGGTGGTCTTTTATAGATAACAGAAAAAATATTTGTTCCAAAGCAGCTAATCATATAATAACCATTATCTTTCTCCGTCCATCTAAATTTATCGCCCGGTCGAAAGAAACTACATTTATTTTAGTTAAAAACTGTGATGCTATGCCAATTTCATTTTCTCTATTGGAACCCTAACTGGTAGGTACCTAAACTTAAATGGTAACTTAATTTCAACTCAACTATAACTTGAAAGAGGAATATTTTAATGGTTCAATTATTAATTATTTGAATAATTGACGATACCAAAGCGGTTATTTTTTACATCTTGATAGAGACAACTGTAAAAGTGAGAGAGTGGCAGTTAATACCAACATAATTATTCAGCATCCGAACGTGTTTTAGTCTGTTCTTATCTATGGTCGAAGACTGTAGCTGTGATTACTTCTGTGTGATCAACAATATTACAGTCCACTTTTATTAAAATAAATAAATTAAAAACATATAAAATCTTTTTCTCTGTCGTTAACAGAGAAAATGGTCCTTCGAGCCGGATAAGAACAGACCAAACAACGTTCTGATGCTGAATATTTATGTTGGTATTAAACAGCGGTCTGAACAAAGAGAGTAAAAGAGAGGAACAAATTTTCAATTCAAAGAGAGATAAATATCTCTTTAACTTTCTTTGATTTCGACATATTACAGAAGATGCGAATGCTGGACGTCGCTCTCTAAATAGGAAACTTTAAGGGCTAACAACCGTCAAACAACTTCTCGATCGCACTTAAAATTTTATAATATCTAAAATCACTGAACTTCTTTAAGAAATATTGCAATCAACCAAGTTGTAGTCTGTTGACTACAACTTGGTTGATTGCAATATTTCTTCAGCATCCAAACAAGGCTTCCTTCCAAAAAGTTTGTTAAAATGTGCGAGCGAGAAGTTGTCAGATTGTCAGCCCCTTAATAAAAGTGCGAATGTTTATCTTTTAATTTGCGAATATGTGTGACGTACTTAATAAGTATTCTGGGAGTCAAATACGTAGGAGGGATTTGTCTTACGAAATACCTACTTATAATTACATGGTTTTTTTATCTCGTAGGTATTGTGATAACCTTAAGCTAATTAAAGACAATATCTGCTTGAAATACACGACACCTTTCCCACTTATTAATACATTTAAGGCTTTATTTATTTAAGTTAGTAACTAAAATTATACTTTAGTGAATACTTAATGTTAAATTTAATCAATAAAATAAAAACTGATGAAACTGAATTTATTTGTTTTAACTAAATAAATGTCGGAAAATATATCAACGTCCAAAATGTTTTTTTTCATCCCCTATTTAATAATTTCTTCGCTCTTTACTCCTAGTTTCTCCTCTAAAATGCGGAAGGTGAGGTGGTAAGGTAAGGGTGTACTGAGGTACACCTAACCTACAGAATGTACACAATAAAACAAAACAACAATACAGAGTAAAACAATAATTGTCTCTATCAAACAACAATTTCTCATCTTTATTACATTTATAACTAAAATAAATAACTATAATAATATAACCCGACTCTCTTTAGCATTGCGGGTTCCTTTATACCTAAAATCTCCACCTCTTGCTCTTTCAAAATTAATTCTATATAAGCCATTCTTCTAAGCCTTCTTTCCAAACCCTAAGACAGTACGTCGTCCGCATTCAGTGTAGCGAAAGCATGGTCTGCAAGCGGCTTGAGGAAATCCCTCAGAGCTTCCTCCATCGGCACCTGGAGCTCTTCCGATAGGTTCTTCCAGTTTTCATTGAGGAACTTGTTCATTGCGTCTCCTGAAATAAAGATATCACCTACGTGAGGTCTTGGTAATCACGACTTTCCTTCAATGACGTGTACTCTTTCACCGTATTTTTACATAAAAGAGAGCACAGTGGTCTAGTGGTAGCGGCCCCGCCTTCCGATCCTAAGGTCGTGGGTTCGAAACCGGTCGTGCACCAATGAGTTTTTCTGTTCAAAAATGTATAATATTATGCACAATGCCAGTACTCTCAAACGGTGAAGGAAAACATCGTGAGGAAACCGGCATGTCGTGGAACCTAAAAAGTTCTATAACATGTGTTAAGTGCTCGAAAGGAACCTCTTGAGGCGCACTTAAAATCCTTTCACCACACTGTTTCGAAAGAAACTACAAGACAAGAGAAGAGAACCGTATTTATTGTCTACTAGTGGCTTCCCGCGGCTTCGCACGCGTTGAGGTGGTGAGCCGTGATTGAGCCACAAACATCCAAACATCGTAACTTTCGCATTGTTTTGTATATTATTAGGGTAGGATTTTAAATACCTACGTAGGTATAAGAGATACCTATAGGCGTACATTACCTATATTAGGTAGCTCATGACAAATACAACAAAGACAACCTTACACGGAAAATATGTACTTATTTGTTCCTAGTTTCTACCCCAAAAACAAACGAAACGAAACAGCTTCAAGACTTTGATCCCCAGGCACGGTAGATACCCTCAGATCTCTTTGTACCAACTCAAGATTCCCGTTTTTAGAATGTCCCTTACAAACATTGACGCTTCATTGTATCCTTTTTACTCGAGCGCAATGAAGGAGGGTAACTTTTTGGGGGTGTTTTTTAAAATCATACTGTCTTTTTATATATTTACTTCAAGTTTGAAATCAATCGCACTATGCGTAAAAAATCTCCCTTATTAACTTTTACAGTCATTTGCACCCTTTGCAGGGGTAACTATCAAAAATTAAAAGTGTCATTCTTAATTATTTATTTCTAAGTATATTACCCCAAGTTTTAAGTCAATCGCGCCACGCGTAACAAAACTCCCATACAAACGTTGACATCCCTTTGCACGCTCAAAAAAGGTAGTTTAAAAAACTTAAAAATACGTATCCTATTTTTTTGCCTTGGAGTACCTACATGTACTTCAAGTTTCAAGTTTGTAGGATCAAGGAATACAATTTTTCATACCAACGTTTTCAACCCTTTTTACACCCTTAGTGGTTGAATTTCCAAAAATTCCTTCTTAGTACACCTCTACGCCATAAGACCTATGTACTCTTCAAATTTCAAGTCTCTAGGACCAGCGGTCAAATAACTCCCATACAATTTTTTACATCCCTTTGCTCACTAATTAAGGGTAGTTTTAAAAAACTAAAAATGCCTTTCTTATTTTTTTAGCTTTGAAGTACATGTACTCCAAGTCTCATGTTTGTAGAATCAAGGAATACTATTTTTTCATACAAACGTTTCCAACCCTTTTTACACCCTTAGGGATGAATTTCCAAAAATTCCTTCTTAGTACACCTCTACGCCATAAGACCTATGTACTCCTCAAATTTCAAGTCTCTAGGACCAGCGGTCAAAAAACTCCAATACAAACTTTTACATCCCTTTGCACACTTATTAAGGGTAGTTTTAAAAAACTAAAAATGCTTTTCCTATTTTTTGCCTTGGAGTACATCTACTTCAAGTTTCAAGTTTGTAGGTTCAAGGAATACAATTTTTCATACCAACGTTTTCATCCCTTTTTACACCCTTAGGGGTTGAATTTCCAAAAATCCTTTCTTAGTACACCTCTACGTCATAATACCTATGTACTCTTCAAATTTCAAGTCTCTAGGACCAGCGGTCAAAAAGCTCCCATACAAACTTTTACATCCCTTTGCACACTTATTAAGGGTAGTTTTAAAAAACTAAAAATGCCTTTTCTATTTTTTAGCTTTGGAGTACATCTACTTCAAGTTTCAAGTTTGTAGGTTCAAGGAATACAATTTCTCATACCAACGTTTTCATCCCTTTTTACACCCTTAGGGGTTGAATTTCCAAAAATCCTTTCTTAATACACCTCTACGTCATAATTCCTATGTACTATTCAAATTTCAAGTCTCTAGGACCAGCGGTCAAAAAACTCCCATACAAACTTTTACATCCCTTTGCACACTTATTAAGGGTAGTTATAAAAAACTAAAAATGATTTTCCTATTTTCTTGCCTTGAAGTATATGTACTCCAAGTTTCAAGTTTGTAGGTTCAAGGAATACAATTTTTCATACAAACGTCCCTTTTCATCCCACATCTTTACATCCCTTTTTACACCCTTAGGGGTTGAATTTCCAAAAATCATTTCTTAGTACACCTCTACGCCATAAGACCTATGTACTCCTCAAATTTCAAGTCTCTAGGACCAGCGGTTTAGGCTGTGCGTTGTCTATATGTCAGTCAGTCAGTCAGTCAGTCAGTCAGTCAGTCAGTCAGGACTTTGATTCTTATAGTATTAGAGATATTTAATATAACATCTTGGTGATCTCGACTTTCTTAAAATGACGTTATACTTGTACTGTATTTTTTGTGTAAGTTCATTATCAAAACCTTCTATATCACCACTTCAGAAGTTGTATATGAAAATAACAGCACGCAAAAAAAACATGATAACACAAAGCTCCCTTCATTCAATTGAACTAGAAACTCTACATAATATGTTATGATTGGACACCCACAGTGCCTAAATAAATTTTTCAATGTAAGTATTTATATTTACCCAAGTCTCCATCCCCTCCAAATAGATTATCGAGCTTCATAGAAGCTAAACCAACATGGAACTTGACGTCCAGCTGTTTGCAGGTGAGAGCGTCCACGTCGTTAGGACGAGGCAGTCTGCCGAGTCTGATGATTACTGTCGCATCGATGTCACCTGGAACCAAAGACAATTTTTACACTTCTCTTCAACCCAGCCAGTTCTTTGAAAATACAGACCATTACTGTGTATTGTTCCACTATTGAACCCGAAAAAAATTGGGCATTTAGAACCTTTGTTTATTGTTGAGCATATTATTGCAATTCTCCAGCAAAGTTTTTACGCCTATTTTGGTTCAACTTTAAGAGCTGATTTCACCATGCTCTGTTAGATTAACAAAGGATTAAAGGGCCGTTAAATATGTCAAAATGTATGCGTTTGACATCTATGGTTAGATTTAACGGCCTTTTAATCCTTGATTAGTAACTAACAGAGCATGGTGAAACCAGGCCTAAGCCTACTATAATTAATGTAATAAATAAATAAATAATATGATATTATACATTTTTTATTATATTTTAAAATGTATATATTAAGTACTATGACTAAGATTCGGACTATCAAAAGATCTATGTAATGTCTACCGTACGGTCGTAAGGAAGTTTATTATAATTTTATTTTTTGTCCCTAGTTTTTATAGAACTTTACCATAAGTAGCAGAGAATTGTCCTTCTCCCTCAATAGGCAGCATTAGCAACTGTCCTTCTAACTTGTAATTGCCTTTCATTCTGAGCTCTGGGATAAACAGTTTTCCGACAACTTGATGGTTGCGGGAGTCCACGCTGAAACATAAAGATTCAGAAATTAAATTGTGTCGATATGCGCTACAACTATTCACAGCATGTCCTTGGAGAATTACAGATTTTTTTACTGTAATGTTGTTTGCATTTTTCATTAGGATTCGTCTAATGAGGAGAGGCCTGAAGATCTACTACGTAACATAGCGCTAACTGACGGCTTAAAAGGCCTCTGAGGCAAAGAAATGATCAAATGTAATTAATATCACTAGCGTACATCGAAACTATAATTGTGCTGAACTTTTGTAACTCTAACGACCAAACAGTACGTCTAATTTTAGTCAATAAAGTAGGTCTTTTGATTCATAAGTCTACTCATTTAATTTCTATCGTAGGATGAGCTCACTCGATCCCCTTCACTCTCATGGAGGAAGGTCCGTGCACTGTGACATCAGAGAAGGATGACGTCACAGTTATGGGTCCTGTTGACTGCTGGATCGTTAGTGAAGGTATCAGTAACGGCTCGCATGGCGGTACCCCGTATTGAGGAAGTCCTGCAAAATAAACAAAAGTATAGTATATCTAATAATTGTGGTAAGTAATTCAAAGTCAAAAAGTATTTATTCAGTTGAATCACAAGTTGATACTTGTGATTCAACTGAATAAATACTTTTTGACTTTGAAATGTCTTAAAGCTGTAATATATATAGAGGTATATTAATTGATCGAGTGAGCGAAGCGAACGAAGATCTTAGTTTCAACTTGGGCGATTTGGCATTTTATGTATGTATGTATGTATGTATGTATGTATGTATGTATGTATGTATGTATGTTTGTCTGGCGATAACTTTAGAACCGTTGATCCGATCTGCATGAAATTTGATATGTCGATAACTTGTACTTGAGAAATTTACTGGTAAGTATATGAGTAAAATCGGATGAAGGGTTTTTGAGATATGAGGTTTTTTAAGAGGGCAAAAATAAAAAAAGTTACATAAAAAAATCAAGTTACATGTCATATGAAAGGGCTTTGTTTGGACATTCCAAAACAATTTTTACTTTTTTTTTGGGACGCTCGGTTCTTGAGATACAACAAAAAAAGTTAAATTAAGATAACCAGCGATCCAAGAGCTCCCATGTCTAAGAGTTTCGTTGATATCAAGGTTTTTCTACTGGTCGGCCAATTCCTTTGCTTTTTCTTATTTTTTTTTCTTGAAATAAATTAAGGAGGTACTCAGTTCTTATAAAATCGTGACGACGACCAGGTCTGATGATGGAGCCAAGGTCTGTTCAACGGAACTCTACAACAAATAGGCCAATAGAGTTGAAACTTGGTTACCATACCAAGTTAGTAGGCGGTAGTCAGAAAAAAGTCCAAAGATAGTGTTAGGACTTGCCTCTGACTACTACCTACTCAAAGTTTTGATGCGTTCGTCGGGTCGCATCACGAGATCTCAGTTCGGGACGAACTACTAGTAATTGATCGAGTGAGCGAAGCGAACGAAGATTCTAGTTTCAACTTGGGCGAGTTGGCATTTTATGTATGTATGTATGTATGTATGTATGTTTGTCTGGCCATAACTTTCGAACCGTTGATCCGATCTGCATGAAATTTGATAAGACGACAGCTTGTACTTGAGAAATTTACTGGTAAGTATATGAGTAAAATCGGATGAAGGGTTTTTAAGATATGGGGTTTTTTAAGGGGGCAAAAATAAAAAAAGTGACTAAAAAAAATCAAGTTACATGTCATACAAAAGGGCTTTGTTTGGACATTCCAAAACAATTTTTACTTTTTTTCTGGGACGCTCGGTTTTTGAGATACAACAAAAAAGTTAAATTATGATAACCAGCGACCCAAGAGCTCCCATCTCTAAGAGTTTCGTTGGCATCAAGGTTTTTCTACTGGTCGGCCAATTACTTTGCTTTTTCTTATTTTTTTTTCTTGAAATAAATTAAGGAGGTACTCAGTTCTCATAAAATGGTGACAACGACCAGGCCTGATGATGGAGCCAAGATCTGTTCAACGGAACTCTTCAATAAATAGGCCAATAGAGTTGAAACTTGGTTACCGTACCAAGTTAGTAGGAGGTAGTCAGAAAAAAGTCCAAACATAATGCCTTGGACTTGCCTTTGACTACCACCTACTCAAAGTTTTGGTGCGTTCGTCGGGTCGCATCACGAGATCTCAGTTCGGGGCGAACTACTAGTATATATTAATGAAGCTACAGTGTGGTGCCCATCGAATTTAGTGAGGCGTTGGTTTAACAGAAACAGGGACACGTAGAACGAACGTAGGTCTCTACAAGATTTCGAAGTCACATGCTATAAACGGTAAAAATAAATTCAAGTAATGGCACTATTGAAGCGGCTTTCTTCAATCCAATCCAAGAAAGATAAGTCATTCACTAGAATATCACGATTACTTTTATTATTACCCATTTTAAGCAGTTTGAGGAATGACTAAAATAGTTACTAAAATAGATCATACCTGTAGCTAGTTGAGGGATGTACGCGTTCAAAGAGTCACGAAGACATCGACCCAGCGCTCGCTCTTCCCTTGGGCAGATGAAACCTCCAACTTATCACAAAAAAATAGATATAGGAAAAGTAAAAGAAACTAACGTTACTAGTAGTTCGCCCCGAACTGAGATCTCGTGATGCGACCCAACGAACAAATCAAAACTTTGAGTAGGTGGTAGTCAGAGGCAAGTCCAAACATTATGTTTCGACTTGCCTCTGACTACCGCCTACTAACTTGGTACGGTAACAAAGTTTCAACTCTATTGGCCTATTTATTGAAGAGTTCCGTTGAACAGACCTTGGCTCCATCATCAGACCTGGTCGTTGTCACCATTTTATGAGAACTGAGTACCTCCTTAATTTATTTCAAGAAAAAAAAATAAGAAAAAGCAAAGGAACTGGCCGACCAGTAGAAAAACCTTGATGCCAACGAAACTCTTAGAGATGGGAGCTCTTGGATCGCTGGTTATCTTAATTTAACTTTTTAATTTTTATCTCGAAAACCGAGCGTCCCAAAAAAAAAGTAAAAATTGTTTTGGAATGTCCAAACAAAGCCCTTTCATATGAAATGTAACTTGATTTTTTTATGTAACTTTTTTTATTTTTGCCCTCTTAAAAAACCCCATATCTCAAAAACCCTTCATCCGATTTTACTCATATACTTACCAGTAAATTTCTCAAGTACAAGCTATCGACGTATCAAATTTCATGCAGATCGGATCAACGGTTCTTAAGTTATCGCCAGACAAACATACATACATACATACATACATACATACATATATACATACATAAAATGCCAAATCGCCCAAGTTGAAACTAAGATCTTCGTTCGCTTCGCTCACTCGATCAAAAATACAGGATAATAACCGTTCGTACTTCGTACCTATATACTTTACTTTGTTTCTATGATAAAATAATAATCTGATTAATATAATTCAAACAGAACGTAGACACTTATTTTTTTATACTACTAGCTGATGGAACAAGCAGATGGCCCACCTGATGTTAAGTGGTAATCATCACCTATAACAAAGCACGCACGATAGGAACGTGCCCTACGATGCACTGCCCTGCGTCCATCAACTTAAGGCATACAGATGTTAAGCCTCATGTGCCTGTAATTACACCGCCAACTAATAGGTACACTCTTCAAACCGAAACACAGCGTTGCTGCTTGGCGGCAGAAAAAGGCTTGGTAGTACTTCCCCGGACGAACCCTTCACAAAGAGCTCTACTACTCTTAAAAAAACTTGTACACTTATATCTATAATAAGTCATAATAAAGATAAGATATAATAAAATTACGTAGTTATTAATGAAAACGTGAGTAAAAAATGTGATTTGTAAGGTCAAACGCACAAGATTGTAATTTACTTACAATTGATAAAACTTTTCTCAGCACGTACGCCAACGAAACCGAATGCCACAAAAACAAATGAAATCCAACGCATTTTTGAAGTTATTTCTTTTAAATTAGTAAAATAAACTAAAAGACTATTTTAAAAGTTTTTACTTTTATAACAAATGAAACGTGATGATCATCGTATTCTTGATAAGTCTTCTTGTGAGAATATTATCTCAAAACTCATCTCAAGACGTGTTTTTTTAATAGACGTACAATCTTTACCCGCTCGTCAGAGATAGCATTTTTTTTTTTTTTATACAACCAGCTTATTGAACAAGCAGATAGCCCACCTTATGTTAAGTGGTAGGTAACCATCACCTATAACAAAGTATTGCCTCGTAAGTCACGCACGATAAGAACGTGCCCTACGATGCACTACCCTGCGTCCATCAGCTAGAGGCATATACAGATGTTAAGCCTCATGTGCCTGTAATTACACCGGCAACCACACTCTTCAAACCGAAACACAGCGTTGCTGCTTAGCATTGTTGTAGCATTATTCATACTATTTCACACACACGGAGCAATATAAAAAAATATAAGGAACGAGGTTTTCCAAAAAAGGGAAGGTCATGGTCTTAGTGCAGTTGGTGTACAAATAACATCTTAGGTACCTACCTACTGAAGTAACATTTTTCATGGGCGTAGCTGAGTTCCGGTCTGATTGAGTATTACGTAAGATTTAAATCTGACAAGAAATCTACAATTGATTAATTGATAAGGTTTTGGAGGCAACACAACTGTTCCTGTGTCCAACAAATAAATTTATAAGGATTTGGTCTTTGCAATCTTTTTAAAAGTTAGCAAGATCTGTCATAATTTGTTCAAATTAGTATTAGCGTATTAGGTACCATACCACAATACAGAGAAAACAAGTGTGAGGGTAACTGTAGAGACAGACTGTGGATCAGAGAGAATAAAATATATTGTCGGTAAAGGTGACCCCGAAGTAGGGTTGCTATCCGTCCGGATTTGTCCTATTCGTCCGGGGAGAGTCCGGGCGGTGTTTCATTTGTAGTCCGGGCTAAAAAATTTCAAGTCTTGTACCGCCGACGGACGTCGAAAATTAAATTTAGTCATCTTTTATCATCATTTTTAATGTCACACGTCAAATGACGCGGCCCGGGCGCATTGAAAATAAATAAAAAGTTGATTTATGATATTTTGAACTGTTTCTTATTTTACTGACTAATTTTAAAAAAACCTGTTGACATGTCTGGGGTTTGGGCTCCAAAATCCGGGGTTTTCACGCGTCTTGTCCTGGATGCAATTTTTTAGAGTTGGCAACCCTACCCCGAAGTGATTGGGTTAGCTCTAAAATGCGCACGACTAACAATGAGCACAGATTCCATGATCTAAGGTAAGGTGGGTTAGAATAGAATAGAAAAAAAATATTTTGTGTGTAAAAAAACTGGTTTTAGCCTTTTAGCCAGTATAATTCATTATCATCAATTTATTAGTAATAATCTACGAATATTTATTCGTAGGTATGAATATTACATTTGTAAGGGGTTGTTATTGTTGTCGAAAACAGGTACAATGTTTACCTAGTAGGTGTAGGGTACATAAACAATATATATATTTCATTTCAGTGATTGAAGTAGAAAGATATTGTTTTTCGACTAGTTTATGACATCGGCATATTATGTTTAGATGTCTATTCAAATCTTGATGACATTACCACTTTTCTTTAATAAACTTGTCACGTTGAGGTCTTTGACCCAAAGCCGTAGGCTATTGACATTTAATATGGGACTTTAACACCAAAGTTTACGGTTGAAAATAGCTTGGGTAAAATATAGTAGGCAAAAGCAATGTTGTAACTTAGTTAGTAAATATGAGGTAACAATTAGCCTGGCCTATGCAGTTACGGCATATTGACATACTTTAGGCTTCTTGCAACACACCGTTGGCTAATACACCTTGTTCTGAAGGTAACAGGGTCGAAAATACGTTTGCTTGCTTGCTTGTTGTTTTGTGTGTTCTGGCAAATAATTGGTTTTTTATTTGAACCTTGGATTTTGATCAAAACAATGCTTATATTAGTGGATGTACGATTTCGATGTTCTAAAGTAATGGGTCAATTAATTAATCAGATCAAAATAATAGGCCCGAATGTTCACTTTAAGACGCTGATGACCGTCAAACAACTCCTTGGTTGAATATTTCATTCATTTTAAAGATAATAAAACTTGCAATAACAACTAACAAACAAGCTTACGAGAATAACGTATAAGTTTTCCTTCCAATTTTTTTTTTATTAAATTGGTGACGGATAATAATAGGTATATTTTATCTAACAGAAAGCGTTACTCAAAGAATAAGAGAGAAGAAGTATTAATAAATTAAAAACAAAAGATAGAAAACAATATTTTAATACACTGCTTACAAACGCTATGATCAGCGAGCAACAATGAACGTAACAAAATCAATCAACAGATTGATATACAACAACATAAGCACAACCATGATTTGAATCTACTTTTCATCAATTTTTCATCGCGACTGTACTTGAACAGTCTCACACTTACCAATAAATTAATTAATTAGGAATAACTAGGGACTAACATTAATCTATCAATACTTTGCATTAAATAAAATAATTATTAACCTACAAATTATAATATTTAGATACCTATATAATGTACAGTTCTCCAAAAAAGTCCCTAATTGGCAAACACCATGTCGGAAGGCACGTGCTTGAGGAACTTGTTGGCGATGTCCTCCAGCACCATCGCGAGAGCCGTCTCCACTGCTGGTTGGACTTCCCTGGCTATGTCTGACGAGTGCATGCTCACAATGTGATCCGTTATCATTTCTGTTGAACAAAATTTGTATTATATTTTTTAGGGTTCCATACCCAAAGGGTAAAACGGGACCCGTCCGTCTGTCTGTCCGTCTGTCACCGTCTGACCGTATCTCATGAATTGTGATAGTTAGACAGTTGATTTTTTATACAACTAGCTGAAGGATTAAGCAGATGGTCCACCTGATGTTAAGTAACCATTACCTAACAAAGCATTGCCTCGTAAGTCACGCACGATAAGAACGTGCCTTACGATGCACTGCCCTGCGTCTATCAATCTGAGCCATACAGATCTTAAGCCTCATGCGCCTGTAATTACACCGGCAACACTCTTCGAGCCGAAACACGGCGTTGCTGCTTCGCGGAATAAAAAGGCATGGTGGACTTCCCCGGACGAGCCCTACTTATAAAGAGCTCTACTACTATTTATCTATTGTCGACACACACGTGTTCGCTAATATTAATAACTAAGGCGCTTTCCTTTTATTAGGTTCGCTTGTCGCTCCATATAGGTAGGCGACGCGGGAGTGTCGCTGGGTTGTTTAGTGGGTATACCGGGAGCGGAAAATTAATGAAAGACAGACTAGTGTCTCATCTTAATCTCTACAACATTATAAGCGAACACCAATTTGGATACCAAATGGGGATAGGTACTGGGGATGCAATTGACTCTTTACTTAACGATATTGTTATTAATCTAAACAAAAGGAACAAGGTCGCAGGTTTATATTTGGATCTGTCCTCCGCCTTTGACACCGTCGACCATGATGTACTAATAGCAAAGCTTGAACATTACGGTGTTAGAGGTATCGCGTTGGACTTAATGAGATCCTACCTAACCAACAGAAAACAATTTATTGAATTAAAGTCCATCGTTAATAATAACGAAGTGGTTACCAAATCACAGATGGTGATCACAAGAAGAGGAGTTCCTCAGGGATCAATACTGGGACCTATATTTTTCATTGTATTTCTTAACGATCTTATTGGATATATGCGTAATTCTATACCCGATATAAAATTGACAATTTATGCAGATGCAATCATTCCATCGACTTGTATGCGTGATCTTGAAATTAAGGTACATAATGCGCTTGAGACTTTTAATAAATGGTTCGGTGTTAATAAATTAAAGCTAAACATAAACAAAACTAATGCCATTTTATTTAGGCCCACCATTAATAAGCAAGAATCAATGGATATAAATAGAAATGGGGAAAAGGTTAACTTTGTTAACAATGTAAGGTTTTTAGGTATCTGCATAGACCAATCTTTAAATTGGAAAACAGAATTAGACTCTATTGAGAACTACATAAGTTCCGCTTGCTACGCTTTAAGAAGTCTGCGTGATGAGGTAAGCCTTGAGCAACTTAAGAGCGTATATTATGCATTGGTCGAGTCAAAGTTAAGGTACAGTATACAATTTTGGGGAAACAGCTATGCCTACAATATTAATAAAGCTTTCATCATCCAAAAACGAGCAATTCGTACCATCGTGCGTATACCGCAATGGGAGTCATGTAGAGAACATTTTAAAAAATTAAATATTTTGACCATTCCCTCCCTATACTTACTAGTCATTCTTAAAGACGTCGTAATACACCCGCTAAAATACGAGACAATGAACCAGAGGAGGAAGGATCTCGATATACCTTTTACTCCGAGATTACAAATCGTAAAACACTGTTGTCGGTATCAAGCGGTCAAAATGTTTAATGCACTACCGGTAGAATTTAAATGTTTAAAGAGTCCTATCAAATTTATCTCTAAACTGAAAGAGCTCTTGTTGGAGTGGTGTTTCTATTCGATTGAAGAATTTTTAGATTTTCAGAAGTGACATTTAATTATTGTTGACATTTAATATTTCGAAATAAATAGTTATTGTATTTAAATTTCACTGAGGACATTATGATAATTAAATTGTTTATTTTTATTTTGTTGCATGTTAGGTTAAGATTCAGACACGATTTGTAAGAGAATTGTTATTGAATAAATGAATTGAATTGAATTGATACCAACAAAATAGATTTAGTTGAGTAAAACCCTTAGCTCTGTTTCTATGCTCAATAAATAAATAAAGGCAATGCCTTTATTTTATTAAAGTTTAGGTTTCCTAAAATAACGGCGATTACAGAGCTCTCGATATTTATTTTGGAAAAACACGATTAAAACAAGCAAATCCTTTTTAGGGTTCCGTACCCAAAGGGTAGAACGGGACCCGATTGGCACCACTGGAGCTTCAATATTGTATTATATTAAATTGTAACAAGGATCATACAAAAGTTGCCTGTTATTCTAGGCTTTGGTCGCGTGGAACTGGCACCTAGAGTCACCTAGCTTTAAGGGGCTGAAAACTATCAAACAACTTCTCGCTCGCACGTTTCGACATGTTAAAAGATATAAAATCATTAAACTCATTTTACTCTCACTCACTCACTCACTAAACTCATTAAACTCATTAAATTTCATTTTGATCGATGTTTTCCTACTCAAAAGTCTGCTTTACTAGTTTTCGTACATAGGCAAACTTTTAAGTAGGAAAACTTGTATCGATCAAAATGAAATTTTTACTAAACTGTGTGCAATGTGATTGCACACAAGATGGTTGATTGCGATTTTTCGAAAATTAGTTTAGTGATTTTATATCTTTCAACATGTCGAAACGTGCGAGCGAGAGTCACATTAGCTCTTGTCTTTGCCTTAAGGTTCATTACCCAAATGCTGAACGGGACCCTATTGCTAAGACTCCGCTGTCCGTCTATCTGTCTGTCTGTCCGTCTTTCACCAGGCTGTATCTCATGAACCGTGATAGTTAGTTCTCTTTTTATAATTTTTGGCATAATATGACGGTGGAATATTCATAGGAAATCAATACTTTACGAGCTTCTGATGTACCAAAGTATTTGTTCAAGTTAAACAGCCAATATGTCGAAATGTGGTTACTGCGAAAATCAATCACAGCAAAGAGCAAATGTTTCATTGTTGTCATATTATTTTAGGTCACGGTGTCAAACAAACCCAATTTATAAAGCTAATAACCACTTGCATCATCATTATCATCATCAGCCTGTAGAAGTCCACTGCTGGACATACCTACCTACCCTATATACATTTCCGTCATACACCGACCTTATGGACTTTTCATAAACCGGCTTCCCCCGATCCTCAAAATTTCCTCAGTCAGGAGGTTGTCCCACGCTTCCTCTTGCAGAATAAGAACCAAATCCGACCCATATGACCCCGAACAGTTGTCTACTGGACAGTTCTCTGCATTGCAGTTCCAGAACGAATTTTCTTATGATTAAGATTCTATTGATATTCTATTGATATGATTTGAGGAATAAAAACGGTTCTTAACTCGTTTTTCTCATCACGAGCTTACAATGTCCTCTATACGTCAGGTTTTTTTTTATACAACTATAGCTGATGGAACAAGTAGATGGCCGACCTGATGTTAAGTGGTAACCATCACCTATAACAAAGCATTGCCTCGTAAGTCACGCACGATAGGAACGTGCCCTACGTTGCACTGCCCTGCGTCCATCAACTTGAGGTATACAGATGTTAAGTCTGAACCACATGGTTCAGACGTTTTGCGTTTTGAGTCGCTACAGTCGCTATTAGAAAACTTTCTGCAAAGGACTTTATTGATACTTATTTGATTTATAAATTTTACGTGTTTGCATTAAAATTACATAATATACGCATGCTTATTTCGTTTTGGTGGATAGGCTTTATAGTTCCGAAACAATTTTGACACGGAAGGTGTTGCACGAACAATATAATTACACGATAATTAGAAGATCAATTCGTAATATCTTGATGGTAGGTTTACCATGCTCTACTTCGTCTTTGGAGATAGTACATTGTGTTGTAGGTATAATAATAGGCTCACACCATTGCACAACACTAACACAACAATAAATAAAATATATGCATAGCAACCACATGTTTCGAAATATGTTACTTGCATTTATTCAAAATTATAATACATTATAATTTATATAACTTTTTCAACCATAATTAGGGTTGCCACCCGTACTTTATAATAAAGTATTGTACTTTATTTCAGATAATTGTACTCTATACTTTATGATAATAATAAGGTACATGAAAATACTTTATTTCGCATGATTTCATTTCTTTGGGATTTTGAAAAGTTTAGTCGTAAGTATTTTTTCGATAAACGACTTTAAACGATTTATGCTGAATCGATGCGATGTCGCCACTCGCCAGCACATCATCACATCACATAAGCACTCGTTTTTAACAATTTCTGAACGCAACAAATGAAAAATAAATTGTAGGTACTTTATTTTGATACTATGTACTTTTTTTTGACCTATTACATCCAATGTACTTTATCTGAAAAATAAAAAGGTGGCAACCCTAACCATAATGTTCCCGTAGAAACGTCAAAATATAACGAAATTATTCAAATTTTCATTAAAAATGTGTTTGAACCTAATTTTCTTCTCAAATATGCTTATTATGTTAATCAGTAGTATGAATTATACCTGCCTTATTTAACAAAAATTTTGCTTCTATATACTTAATATGTTAATAAGTAGTATGAATTATACCTGTCTTATTTAACAAAAATTCGCTGCACCCACAGGGTACGTGTACTCGCCTGATAGCTACTTTAGACATAAGCTATATAACTGACAAGCTGGTGCCCGCCATATTATGGTCATATTTTGGACAATTCACACAATATCTTTATAAATTGTAGGCTATGTGTTATTCTGATGTTTAAGCTATATTATTGTAAAGTTTTATTTAAATCCATTCAGTAGTTTTTTTCTAAAAGAGTAACAAACATCCATCCATACTTACAAACTTTCGCGTTTATAATATTAGTAATACATGTTGCCAATAAATAAATCTATCTTACCCATTTCACCAGTCGTGGAGTGAGCCTCCATCAGGTCAGCCTTGAGTGGTCCGACGCAGCGCAGCTTCACTGTAGCGTCACGGATCACCATGCGCTTGTGGACCCTGGCTCCGAGGGCTTCGAGTGCCGCGGTGCACATACCTGGAACAATAATAAAATTAAAGTTAAATTGAAGAATTAAGGTGCCAGTTACATGCGACCAAGCCTAGAAAAACAGGCAAAAGACTTACGTCTTGGTTACTATGGTTTTTTGTTCTTACGAGTTTAATGCTGAGCTTAGCATTCCAGGTTTTTTTAAACCCGGGCATGTTGTTGGAACTAGCATATGTCCAGCCTAAATCTTATACTCTAAGAACTACAGAATAAGAAAGGCGTTTCTTCTTTTCCGTGTGTTATTAGGGTTCCGTACCCAAAGGGTAAAACGGGCCTTTTACTAAGACTCCGCTGCAGTTCCTCCATCTGTCTGTCTGTCCGTCTGTCACCAGGCTGTATCTGTGATAGTTAGACAATTGAAATTTTCACAGATGATGTATTTCTGTTGCCGCTATTTATCAACAAATACTAACAGAAACAGAAACAGAATAAAATAAATATTTATGATAAAGGTGATTTTTTGCCGTTTTTATAGATGATGATACGGAACCCTTCGTGCGCGAGTCCGAATCGCACTTGACCGGTTTTATTATAGATATAATACGGAACCTTTCGTGCACGAGTCCGACTCGCACTTGGCCGGTTTTATTTGTTTCGTGTATAGGTATCCAGCGCCAGTTTCTGTAGACTTAGGACCGCTTGCACAACGATCACTGATCGTGTTTCTCGAGCCACTTATCGCATTTTGGAAGCCAATCACGACCAACGTCTTACACAAGAAAAAACAAACGGCATAATGATAAACATGATTAGCGAACTGGCAGTCAATGGAAATGATGTTTACGCCAATTCTGTTCAGTTTGGTGGATATGTTTAACGAATTACTGACTTTATCGGTACCCCAAGTCTGAGTTTGTTTTCGTTTTTCGTAATGTCAGGCCTTTTTTGTATGTAGATCGTTGTGCAAGCGACACTTAAGTCCGGTCTCCACCGCAAAAGGGTAATGAGCGAGAAATGGTTAGCGGAACGGACTCCTTTTTAATGAAATAGGGTTACATTTCCACCAACACAGAGTTTTACCTTTTGATTTCCACTGCAAAAGGAAAAAGAGCTGAGCGAGTTCATTTCAACACTTTCTGCTCGCTCAGTCCTTTCCGCTCGACTATTTGTTGGTGGAAATACAAGTACCTATGCAGTTTATTCTTGCGAGTTAAACGGAGTCCTTAAGGCGAAGACAAGAGCTAATGTGACTCTCGCTCGCACGTTTCGACATGTTGAAAGATATAAAATCACTTAACTCATTTTCGAAAAATCGCAATCAACCATCTTGTGTGCAATTACATTGCACACAGTTTAGTAAAAATTTCATTTTGATCGATGCATTTTTTCCTACTCAAAAGTTTGCTTTACTAGTTTTCGTACATAAGCAAACTTTTAAGTAGGAAAACTTGTATCTATCAAAGTGAAATTTTTACTAAACTGTGTGCAATGCGATTGCACACAAAATGGTTGATTGCGATTTTTCAAAAATGAGTTTAGTGATTTTATATCTTTTAACATGTCGAAATGTGCGAGCGAGAAGTTGTTTGATAGTTGTCAGCCCCTTAAAGGCTCCGCTCCGCTCGCGGTAGAGACCGGGCTTTATTCTCAGTAAGCCCTTACTGAAGTTAGCTGTCATTTTCCCCGTGGACTCTACTGGAAGCATCTGGAACTCGCCGAGCACGACGTACTCGCCGTGCATGTGCAGCTGCGGCAAACTGATGTTAGCTGTCATCTTTATCTCTTCAGGGAACACACTATATAATAAACATTACATCTGATAAGTAAATATTTTTGGACATTTTCACACATCACTATCTGGCCCCAAACGGAAACCAAATAGCTCTAAGAGTTCTTGACTATGTAAATAAGTTGTGTGTTCAATATAACACCCTGTTACAGTAAACATCAATTCAATTTAAAATTTCATGGATTGGAAAATAAAGTCAAGTATCGCTAGCTATTAATCTCAGGGCCTCGATTACCTTATCCCCATCTTTATCAATATTTTTTTGTATTTTGCTTCTACGAGTTTTTGCAAACTCTTGAAACAAGGGGTTAATTAAAAAGAGTAAAGTTAGATTTCACCATGCTCGGTTAGTAACTAATCAAGGATTAACAGACCGTTAAATCTAACCTTAGCTGTCAAACGCGTACATTTTGACATATTTAACGGCCCTTTAATCCTTTGTTAATTTAACAGAGTATGGTGAAACCGGCCCTAAAGCTTTCGGAGTAAAGCTTAAACAATGCACACCATTATTATGATAACATTATATTTTATTTTCTGACTTACCTGATTGGTATCTCGTATGATTTTTGGCCTACAAAAGGCGTTATAAAACTAACAAGAAAAATGTAATACGTCAGTTTTTAGGGTTCCATACCCAAAGGGTAAACTATTACTAAGACTCCGCTGTCCGTCCGTCTGTCCGCTGTATCTCATTAACCATGATAGTTAGACAGTTGAAATTTTCACAGATGATGCCGCTTTAACAACAAAAACAAAAAAATAGAATAAAATAAAAAATTTATGCCATACAACAAACGTGATTTTTTTACCGACCGACTCACACTTGGCCGGTTTTTTTGTTAGTTTTATAACGCCTTTTATGGGCAAATCAAAGCAAAAACACACAACTTACTCCAAATTATTGAAAGTATAGTTCGTGATGCCTTTCAGCATGACATCGGTGAGCCAGGCGTCATACTTGAAGCCTTTCTTCGGCATGTGATGCTGCCGCAGCCGGATGCTGGGTATCCTCAGTGGCTCCAGTGGCTGGATGTTCAGCGAGGGAACGCCCTGCGCGAGCAGCTGCCGAGCCTGCTCCGCCACGCGCTGGATGCACAGAGCTACGTTGGGGTCGCTGTAGTGGCATATTGATGAACGAGCTGGAACATTGCGCAGATGTGCTCTTGAATGTGAATGAGTTGGTCTTATAATCTAATAGTCGTCATGCTATTCTTGTAAGGCTGAAATGTGTTACCCTACTGCAAGTTTTTTTCAAATAATGTGTATTTAAAAAAAACTTGCAGTAGGGTTTTTTACTCCTGCAGATTCATCGTTTTTCAATCTGTTTCCGTACTTCTTTTTATTGTTCCAAATAAATACTTTTTTAAAGTTATTTAGATTTTTGCATTTATTGAATATACAATGTGTAACATAATTTTAATACCCCTATAAGGCCGAAGACCAAGAAATCAGACCATGCAATGGAATACTGTGTGCAAAAATTTTATACTTTTTTTCGAAATTCCCATACAAAAGAGAAAATAATAATGTGTACGTGACCTTGGTATATCTATTTTATCTACAGTTCACAATTAAAGGTCAAAAAACAGCTGTAAATAGGACTGCGTCATGTTGTGTTAGTTTCATTTTGAAGGAATGTTTAAGAGGCATTTCATGAATGAAAAACTTCGAAATTTCATGTCTTATAACAACAGTTGTTCGTTATGACCTGTAGAATACCCTGCTTCCGGGGTTATAGGGGTATTATGTTAGACGTTGTATACGGGCACGTTCCTATCGTACGTAACTTGTGAGGCAAGGTGATGGTTACCACTTAACATCAGGTGGTCCATCTGCCTGTTCCATCAGCAAGTAGTACAAAAAATACGATGGTTTAGCAAATATATTATCAACCCTAATATTGTAATAAAGGTACGCGTATGTAACTAGTATGTAAGGTACGTACATTTATGGTCAGAGATTTGCGAGAAAATTATGACCTTTTCTATTATCTTATTTCAGTTAAGATTTCTAAATTACTTTTAAAGATTGAATAGTTTCATATTAAATATTACTCGGGTATTTATCGCGTTTTACCTTTATTATTTTCAATATGTTGTCGTGATGGCAAATTATTAAAAAATACCTACTATTGATTAGTTTCAATAAACCACTGCACATACTTACAGATGCCGTCGTCACTCTTCTCCTCCCTCGTGTAATTCTGGACCCTTCCTCCCGTAGCAACACACACAAGCACCCCAGCGAGCAAAAACCTAAACAACATCGTTCCCTCCATTGAAACGTCTGACTCAATCTAACTAGATCTAAGACTTTTTATGAACAATTAATGCCATTTAAAAGGACAGAACTGGTATGCCATGTGGGGACAAAAACCTCGGAGCATGATCTAAGGACGTGCCATTTAAATTTCTAGGTAAGTAGTAAATATTATAAGAGTCGGACATACATGCATATTACTACTACACTTACTACTTTTCGCTTAAATCCACAGAAATAATGTATTAGCATTATTTCTTGTTGAATATTGTATGCTTTGTTATAGGTGATGGTTACCACTGGTTACCAATCAGGTGGGCCATCTGCTTACTCCATCAGCTAGTTGTATATATAAAACAATTGTTTTTATTCTACAATTTCACACTTGCATTCAATTTTCCTTTCGCTTTTAAACAAGGATTATTGGTCCAAGTCTCACTTCCTAGATTACTCATGAACTTGGCTTTACTTCCTGTTTAACATATGTTCGCTCAATTTATTGGAAATACATAAGATACTGTTAATAATTAAATAAGGAATTAATAATTGTATTCGAAAACATTTTTCTTTTTTTATATTATGACCAAGACCTAAAATTTTATGATGTCAGAATGCCATTTAGACGCAGCCACACTATGCAAAATATTTAAAACATTGCATTATTTCGTCTTATAAGGATATAGGTGTAGAGATATAGTTGTGTTTTACTAAATATCCTGTTGGCTTCGTCAATGAAGAAGACCCCTATATGGATAAGATACGCAGTAAATCTCATAGGATAAATAAAACGAGATAAAACACACATTTGAACTTCTATTCAAAACATAGGGAAAAAAACAATAGGGATACTTTACACACCAATTAATTCAAATCAGGTACAAATCTAGCTAACAAATCTTTGGTCCCCGATAAAAATATAAAATATCTTGCAAAAACTTGATGCCTGGATCTTTCGACTACACCACTCTACATAACTCATCATACAACTTTTACCATCAAATGTTTAATAACAATAAATTAGTGTTCACTGGGTCCATCTTTACGGTGCCGCTTACCGCGGCGGAGCGGGCACCGCATATGTCACGGCTCCGCTCGTAGGAGCGGGTATCATGTTTCAAAACGGCAACATGTTAATCCGCTAAACCGCGCGTTGCGCCGCCGCGGTATGCGGTACCGTGCGTCACACCTATACAGTCGGCATGCAATATTAATCTTCCACGAGGAGTTGTTTGAGTGGTACACTGCCTAGCATCTTGTTGGCAAATGCCCTGACAACGGCGGCGGCTGTTTCCTCGATCAGAGGATTCAGGATGTCGAGGATCACTCGCGGACTCGCGTTGAAGAACGCTGCTGCTGATGCCGCTGAAAGATAGAAATACAAATTGATAATATAGAAATGTCATTCAAATTATTGTTTGTATTATTATTATTACTTACTAGTAGTAAATAAATAAATTATTTACGTATACTTAGCAAATGTATTACTTTGTACCTAGCCCTACAATTGGTGGTTTTATCACACATAGCTATTTCAACAATAGTTACAACCTTTACTTTTAGTAACTCTACAGTATTTTTTATCTTGTTGCGAGTAAGTGTAACAAATATGTATATTTTTTTAAATTAAAATAATACTTTGCAGTTTGCCCAAAAATATGAAGCTTGGGCCACTCCCTGACAAGAGTAGTTGAATCGCCACAGACGTAGCAAGTCTGTCAATCCTCACCAGCAATTCCAGCAGTAGAGTCTTCCACGGCGATCTGTGCATTGCCGATCCTGAGCTTCGTGATGATCTTGTCAGCCTGCAGGTACTCCACTCCGTCCTTTGTGATGGGCTTGGCACTGCCCTTGCCCACTGCCTGGATACTAGCTGCAAGGAAAAATAACTTTTATCTCTCTTTTCTTTGCGTGCTTTGGTTGTGACTATCATAATTTGGGACTCTTACTGGGACACTACTTAGTGTTATAACGCTACTACTTCGAAACAGTTGCTAACGTACTCCTGGAGCGCAACAGCGTCTACCGCTGGAACACCGGAAACGCCCAGGGAGGCATGCGCCAGCATAAGTGAGCTGCTGGCCTTCCTGGAGGACATCAGGTGGTTAAACTAGCAACCAACACCCGCCATGCAAAAAGGCCTATAGTCGCGTTAAACACCCGCTGCAAACTCGGTCATAAATCATCTTAACACTAGTGAGAGTACTCGGCGCGGGCGCATGCACGTTATCGATAAAAATAATGACTCAGCGAGAGCACCCGGTGGTTGCGCGGTCGGAGAGGACATGTATCGATAGTTCTTATCGACTCCAATAATGCACATCTGTGCTCTTAAACAAAAGGATCGTGCCGTTGTCCTAAGTGTGAGAGAGAGAGAGCAATATTGCTGTCTCGTTCCGATAATTTACGACCGAGTTTGCAGCGAGTGTTTAACGCAACTATAGTTGCGTTAAACGTTAAACCAGTCCGCTTACCAAATACACGGGTACGTGGTTCTACGAGTCTAGTATATGCGACTGAAGTATTACAGAGACAGCAGATGAGGATAAAAACCAGACCAACGTTATACTACGGCATACGTCATAAAGACAACGAGGTTCGAGACGTTACCATTTTATTGAATTTGAATGCAAACGACATATTGTTAGTGATGTACCTACAGGAATGATTTCTGTTGACTATTCCATTTTGCGATGTGATTCGATTGAATAATCGTAATAAGGCAATCGGTATTCATTGCGTGTAATTCGAGTTATCCTTGAGGATAATGTTTTTAGTATAGTTACGATTATTATTACAACGCAACGTAATCATACACGCAAGCTTTACCATGTGCGTTCTTTGTTTTCAGATAAAATATTCACAATGGGCCCCGTTTTACATTAGGTATCTACATTACATAATCCGTAGACATGCATGTTATAGAAATTATATTGCGATTTTGGAATGCCCCCTACAATTATTAAGACGCAGACAAGTTCTCCCACCAAAATAAATTGTTTATCGCAGGTTATTTTAATTTTTAAAGCAGAAGTAATTTTTTGATACACCTTTGTATTTATTTTTAGCAATTTTAAAATGTGTGTGCGATAAGTTTATTTTTGGAACTTTGGGAGTACCTACCTACTGTTAGGTTTATGATTAATTTCTTATAAATATTGTCAGTAATTTATAAAAGCTTTAGTATTTGTTTAATTTATTCCACTTCCTGCGGATGTTATCTTGGTTTTTGACATTTGTAAAAAACCAAGATGGCGACACCGACTGGACGGTGTCGGTAGGCTACGAACTTGGCCGACATTGTCATTCGAGTGCTAGCTTCTAAGCTGAGTGGTTGTGTCTAGTTAATGCTAATGTGCTAACGTTTATGTTAAAAGTGAAGTACCAAAATGGATGGTGTGCATGTGCATTGAAGTCAATGCACACGCACACAATGGATGTAATGTAAAGTGAAGTAATAAATGCTTGGTGATTTTGACATTGGTGTTTTACCATTTCTACCTGACCACCCCCAAAAGGTCAGAAGGCGGGATCGACGGAAAATACCATCATCTTATTTTTCCGCACCACGTCCATGATTGGAACAAAAAAAAGATAAGTACAATTTTATTTTTGGGAATTTTTAAATAGGTTTTCGCTTTTGCGTTTTAATAGGATACCTAGCCTATCGAATCTTGAGGGACTAGATATTAACAGAAGGCTTATTTTTTAGAATGGAGAAGTTTTTTTTTTACATTGATTTTTATTATTATCTTATGGTACCCTTAATAAGGAAAAAGGGATGGATTAGGTAATACTGTGCTACTCACATTAGGTAGGTACCGAATGTGATGTAGGTATACATATGTCGTGTCTCTAAAAACTAATTATAATATGGGGTAAACTTGGTTATAATAAAAAATTTACTTTAAATTAGGTATAATAGTTAGGAATATGAAGTTATAGCAGAGGTAACTGCTTTACTTCTGGTTTATGCCTTTTTCTGGCGCCAAGCAGCGTTGCTGTGTTTCGGTTTGGTTGTCGGTAAAATTACAGGCTTATTATATTTTTTAAATTTTATTTTCTGTACCGCTATAATTGATTTGGGATGTTAATATTATATGTGCAGATTAGAAAGTCGGAAAAAATGGACAGTTACTAAGGCAGCTTGAAAGTTTCAGATAATTGGAGGATGGACGAGAAAACTACCAATGATGGCCAGGAAAAGGAGGTGTATCCAGTAATCATGGTGGGACTTGTATGGCCAGACGAGGGGAAGGTCTGACGTATGATGGATCCGTAGGATAAGATATGGAGATTCATGAGACCAAACGAGGGGAAGGTTTGGCTCATGACGGAATAGATGGAAATAATATGACCAGACGAGGGGAAGGTCTGGCATATTATTTCTATTGAATGGAGGGGCGAACCACTAGTGATTAATAATTATATTAAATAGGTCTAATTACTTTTATTGATAGAAGCGTGAGGACACGCTAGGCTCAGGATGGCCGAGCTGTTAGGTTTATGATTAATTTCTTATAAATATTGTCAGTAATTTATAAAAGCTTTAGTATTTGTTTAATTTATTCCACTTCCTGCGGATGTTATCTTGGTTTTTGACATTTGTAAAAAACCAAGATGGCGACACCGACTGGACGGTGTCGGTAGGCTACGAACTTGGCCGACATTGTCATTCGAGTGCTAGCTTCTAAGCTGAGTGGTTGTGTCTAGTTAATGCTAATGTGCTAACGTTTATGTTAAAAGTGAAGTACCAAAATGGATGGTGTGCATGTGCATTGAAGTCAATGCACACGCACACAATGGATGTAATGTAAAGTGAAGTAATAAATGCTTGGTGATTTTGACATTGGTGTTTTACCATTTCTACCTGACCACCCCCAAAACTACCTAATAATTATGTGGACTTGTCATTGTGAGTTAGATTGTGCAATATTTAACAAACGATAACTGAATCGAAAAACGGTTCATGAAATCTAGTAAATCGTCATGTTTTCTGAAATGTATTCGAGTTAATAGAAAAGTAGGGTCGCACTCTAGAAAATATATTTATTACGTTGATTCATGTATTTTCCCGGTTTTTCTAAAACCAGATTCTTTTTAGTCCAATCTACATAGTTTCACAAGTGCATAATAAACCACTATATTTTCTTAACAAACATTTTCGTAACGATAATCTTCAAGTTTTATAGGTAA
The DNA here is from genome assembly GCA_932294275.1 of Chloroclysta siterata. Lineage (NCBI taxonomy): Eukaryota > Metazoa > Arthropoda > Insecta > Lepidoptera > Geometridae > Chloroclysta > Chloroclysta siterata. The sequence continues at coordinate 13,266,760 of OW028599.1, read as the reverse complement.
CCTCGGCTCTAGTAAAGGTTTTTTATATAATTTTACTATAACCGTGATTGGATAATTTGGATAGCTTTGTTAGTAAAAAAATGCATTCAATTTTGATTAATTAACATCAAATGAGAGTGCGGTCAAACGCAAGCCTATAATTTGCAAAAGCACCATTATTTCAAACTGTTTGAAAATTTGGGGTCAAATAATTCGCAAGCAACCCTGAACCCATCTTTCGGAGGCAAAGAAAAGTCCCAGCTCATTCCAGTACCCGCCATGCTGGTTGAAAGCAAACTGATACTCACTGAAGTTGCCCCTCAGTTTCCCCTTCCCGCTGAGGTCCAAGGTGAGGATCCTGGAGCCTCGGATGTCGTAGTCTGTGACCACATACAGTTCGGGGAAGAACAGCTTTACTTCTGCCACGTATTTGTTGTTGAGGTTTAATCTGAAACGATTAGATCAGTGTTACAATACTAAACTATGTAGATTAAATTATAAATAGATTAAAAAATAAACAAAGCTTGTATTGTGGTAACCAGATAGCACATATGATACTTGTATGCTATTTTATTTATAAATTCTCTCTAATTCTCTAAACTCTCGTATGCAGAACTCTGTTTTGTAGAACCTACTCAAGATTGTTTAAAGATTATGGGGAAAATAATTAAATCTAAATAAAGCTACCTGATAAAAGCAGCGTTTGTCGAGTTGCCCGTAAAACAGGTAAATTTTCTATATCTATAAGCAAATAAATAGTACCTAGCAAGTTATAAAAGATCCAACTATGTTTCAGTTAGCATAGACTTTAGAACCTAGCTACCTTTTAATTACCATGTGGTTTTTTGCCGATGTCATGCACTATGAGCCGGCAAATTAATACCATATTTGCAACCTTCCGTATCTTGCTCGTATAAAATGCCACAAAGGTCGTGCGTGCAAACCTCAGACTGTTTACTTCCTCGAACTATGAAAAAAGTTTAATTTGGTCTAGATTGAAAACGCAATACGAAAGTTTTTTACTTATTGATCTGGAATTATAACATCGTACCTATGCTGGCTTGATACTAGAAAAACGGAGTGATAGAGACGAGTTTTGTACCAATATAATGGTTTATTCTCTCTCCATAACATGGCCCAAGTTATATAATTACAAGAACTACAAGTTAAGAAACTGTACTGTGATACAGGTCAGACTCCACATCACTGTAATAATGATCATCAGTTTACCAGTTCCTTGCTGGTGCTTCTAGGTTTGGTCGCGTGGAACCAGCAGGATTCATCACAAGACGTTAAAGTAACCTTAAGGCATCATTGTATAAATATTTTTTGGCTTTGATTTAATAGGACAATCATTTTACTTCAACTTGTCATGAGGAGAGAAATCGTATTTCGAGAAGAGTGTAGAAGGTTTTAGAAGGAGAGGTAGGCCAAAGAAAATACGGATGGACTGTGTGAAAGATAATGTGAGTAAGAAGAAATAAGTGAGCACCGAGATGACGAATGATAGAGGAGAGTGGAAGAAGAAAACCTGTTGTGCCGACTCCACTAAGCGTTGGATAAGGGCAGGAAGAAGATGATCTATTTACCTCAACTTCTCAACCTTGAAGTTGCTGCCGCCATAAGCCGTAGCCTGCTTGATGGTCGCCTTGATCCTCAGGTTGGGAGCCGTTCGGTTCAGCTTCAGCTTCGGCACCGTGAAAGGGTCCAGGCCGGGGATGTTGAACTCTGGGATGCCGGCCCGCAGCATGGGTTTCATGGACTCTATGCCGTCAAGGATACATTTCTCGATTTGCGGGTCACTTTTCTTGCATTTCAGGAAAAAGTCCGCTGTAAACAAAAGATATTGATAGATTGAAAATAATTTATTGCACCTTAAAATAACAGTACAAAGGCGAACTTAATGCATTCCAGATATTGCATGGAATTGACGGAATAATAAATCTTTACCTGCTACTGATTAAAATGTTTACGTAGTGTAAGCAGGTACCTGTCATAATTTTATTTAAGCGATATAGTGTCAAAACCAAATGAATTGGCAAGGTGTCGAGAAAGTGTTTACGATACCATTGTTTTGTAGAGTAGGTATTTCAAAATCCTATAATAATTCAGCACGCGGGCGCGGTTGCGAGCTTGGTAAATTATCTAATTGATTTCATAACTATCGGTGGAAGTTCGTGATCGATCAAAAGTAGGTTACTAAACCGGCATCCAAGAAATTTCTTTAATCTATGACCTATGTAACTTAACTTAATGGTTATACGATATTTCATTGGTACCCAACTGTCAATTACGTGGATTGGTATATACTGGTATATACCTAATCATCAACACAGACACATCTATAATTTAGACTCTAAACGGACAACCATAATAAGGTGTAGTGAACGGAAAAAAGCCTTGTGCCATTTTACATTTCCTTTGCGAATGGCCACTTGGGTGACAAGCTTTACAAATCACATCCTTTATTGCAACGGCATAAAGTTCACAATAAAAGGTTAATATCTAATCTGAATGATCGATGAAGTGGTAATATGCCCTAAATTGGTAACTGCAAGTTTGTTCGCTTATTTATTATGCATGAACTCAGGAAATCAGGTAAATTGAATTTTCAATAAGCCACAAAAGTGTTTACTTTCAGGCTCTTACAAGGTATAGGTACATTTAATATTACATATGATTTAAACAAATAGATAGTACATAATTGTACACAAGGATACAACATTAATCTAGACGCAAATGAATAAAGTAGGTACAATGGGCGGTTTTATAACCGAAAGCGATTTCATCCATACAACCTTAGGATGGAAAGGAGGTGAAATTACTGTGGAGTAAAGGACTATTCACTCATATCCATATACAACGTGTAACATAATACCCTATAACCCTGGAAGCAGGGCATTCTACAGGTCATGGCGATCAGTTGTTGATAGACTTTTGAAATTTCGATTTTTTTCATTCATGGAATGGCTCTTAAACTTTCCTCCAAAATGAAACTAACACAGCATGACGCAGCCCTATCTATAACTCTAGATAAAATAGGTAACAGAACTGCCACCAATTATTAGGAAACGCAAATAGCGTATGTACCAAGGTCATGTACACATTATTAGGGTTGTTGCAAATTTCTGAGGTAATATAATTTTTTGTTTTGTATGGGAATTTCGAAAACGAAGTATTAAAATTTTGCTCTTGACAAAGTACTCCAGTGCTTGGTCTGATCTCTTGGTCTTCGGCCTTATAGGGGTATTACATTACACGTTGTACATCTACGGAACAGGGAAGTTCCTGGGACAAGATTTTAGATTCATACAAAAGTTCAATACCTACCTGGCTAAAATGTATGAAACAGCTGTTTTTTTTTCGCGTTCACAGAAAAAGTTCCTTAGAAAAAGTTATTCATATTGATGGGCACTTTAGCCCCCTGAAGTTTTAAACACAAGTATTGGAACACCTTGTAGAAGGCTGCTCAGTACCTAATCCTCAGAACTTATATAGTCAGCCTTATCCACAGGAAATACATGGTCATAGCGCGGAGCTGACTAAGTCGCGGTTTTATTCACGAAGTTCTCCTTCAGTGTTTCAGAGCCATGCATCATATGCATTGGGCATTGAGTATAAAAAAGAAATATCAATAGGTACACGACTAAACTCGAAACCGCATCCTTAGGATCGGAAGACGGGGTAGCTAGCTCCACCACGCAAAAACTAAAGTAGGTAGTCTCAAAACAAAAAAGAACTAAAAAACAAAAAAAAGCCCTCTCGTTCATATCATGTCGGACAGAACTGTGATACTTACGATTTTGGTTTGGCTTTCAAGTAGAAATAGCTGAAATTCACTTAATTGGTTAAACCGTTGAACCCACCTGATGTTAAGTTGTAACCATAACCTATAACAAAGCATTGCACTGCCCTGCGTCCATCAACTTGAGGCATACAGATGTTAAGCCTCATGTGCCTGTAATTACACCGGCAACCACACTCTTCAAACCGAAACACAGCAACGCTGCTTGGCGGCAGAAAAAGGCGTGGTGGTATTACTTCCCCCAACGAGCCCTTCACAAAGAGCTCTACTACTCTTACAAATCTTTTAAGAAGATAAAATATCCAGGTATGGGAAAATGAAATCAACTTAGTTTTTTATAAGAACCTACTACTTGGTAATCAAATAAGCGTAAGGCTCACCTGATGGAAAGCGGTAACCGTAGCCTATAGACGCTTGCAACACCAGAGGCACACCCGGTTTGTTTACCCATAAAATATTTAAAAACGCCGTTTTTTTAAGAAACCCATGCCGTACTATTTAGGAATGACGTGGGTGAAGTAGTGGGCAAAAGCTGGTATGTTGCCGGCAAAGGGTTTTACCTCCAAGCAAACCAGTTAACCATCTACCTCTATTATCATAACCCACTTAATTATATAACTACCTTGTATTATTAAAAAAAAAGTATTTAAGTAGTATATCAGCTATCTATTCCCATATCACAAGCCTTGGCTTAGTTTGGGGCGAGATAGTGCTGTGTGGAATGTCCACCAATAATTATTTATTTATTTATTTATTTAATTATAAATTACTTACGAGTATCTTGTCCATTAACACCGATTAACCACACAGTCATAAATATAATCACTTTCATTTTTACTGAGCTGAATTTATTTTGATGAGATTTAAACCAATTGATGACAAAAAACGAATTATTTTGAATTTTAAAACTTTATTGGTAATGATTTTATTTTGTTTCTTATTGTCAATTTATTCGGGACCTAGGTACAGTGCAAGTTTGCAACGCGAATGTCCGAATAAGAATGTGCGCACGCGCCGAAAATTGCGATATTTGTAGACCAGTTACTTGATGTCTCCGTTGCATTCACGCGGGAATTTTACAAGAATATTTACCTAAGGGCTTAATATTTACCGTCATAATTACTTCAGAATAAAGATAAAGAGTTTTTTACTTTTTATATCAAGGGAGTTGAATAATAATTTTAAAAAATTAATAAATCTTTTATTTTTTTAGATACGTTTCAAATAAATAAACTTACCTTTCGATTACATAACTTTGAATTCAATGAAATTCCTAGAGAAGGGAGCTCTTGGATCGTTGGTTATCTTAATTTAACTTGTTTGTTGTATCTCAAAAACCGAACGTCCCAGAAAAAAATTTGGTTTTGGTATGTCCAAACAAAGCCATTTCATATGACATGTAACTATATTTTTTTATGTAACTTTTTTTATTTTTGCCTCCTTAAAAAACCCCATATCTTAAAAACACTTTTACTTAACGATTTTACTCATATACTTACCAGTAAATTTCTCAAGTACAAGCTATCGACGGATTTACGGATCGAAAGTTATGGCCAGACAAACATACATACATACATAAAATGCCAAATCGCCCAAGTTGAAACTAAGATCTTCGTTCTCTTCGCTCACTCAATCAATAAAACATATTATCCTATACTCAGTTAAAGGATATTATTATTAATTATATAGGAAAATATTTATAGGATTTTACGAGCAATACCTAACAAGTCAGACAATTTTCGAGTTGACCTGTATTACTATTTTCATTCAGGGTTATCCTCATAAATAGGACAGCTCATGGAATTATATTGCTAATTCAGGAACCACTTCAGACACGGTCGCATTACCTAATCCGCAAAACAAGAATATTGTTGTTGATATAATAATATACCAACTACAGTCGCGTTAAACTCTCGCATGCAGGCTCGGTCAGTGCTCAACCTATAGTCGCGTTAAACTCCCGCTGCAAACTCGGTCATAAATCATCTTAACACACGCATAAACAAAAGGATCGTCCGTCCTCCTAAGTGTGAGAGAGAGAGAGAGAGAGAGAGAGAGAGAGCAATATTACTGTCTTGTTCCGATAACTTATGACCGAGCCTGCAGCGCGAGTTTAACGCGGCTTTAATAGGTATTTCATTTTATGAAGGCTCGCACATTAACATTTTTGAAGATATAAAATCGCTTAATGTAGTACTGAAAAGTCGCAAACAAACGAATTTCGGAGAATAACATAATAACACAAAGGTTCGGCAAAATGTTCATTTACAGTCAGACATCTTTTTCTACCAAAAATCTTTTAAGCATGTAAGAAAATTTATAATAACTAAAATGAAATGTGAAATTGTCTCTGATTGTTGTTTTCATAATTTTCATCTTTCCTTTGTCCAGTAGGTATTAGTCATCAATGAATCTCGAGTTAAAACTAGAGGAGATAACTACCGTGCCTGTGAATTAGTCGTGAGTTTCGTTTCTCATTTATTTGTCTAGCTTTTCCAAGCTTTTAAATGGTCGAAACTTGAGGAAATACTCGACAAGGTCAAATTTAGATAATACCTAGGCATTTTATTCCATAATGCACTAAAATTTACCTGCGCAGGTATCCTTTATGACTTCCTTGTGGCACGGTTTTATAAATAGAGTTCTTATTAAACGTGTTTGCAGGAAGTTCGAGAGGTACTTAGCTAGTTAACGTTTGCGAATGCATTATTTACTTATTTACTTTAAGACAATATGACCCCGACGACCTGATTGTTTTCTGAGTGTTTTGATTGATTCTGTAGGACCTCGGTCCAAGGTTACGGTACCAAGGATTCATACTACGTAAGTACTCATATTTGGTGGTACCTACTGATTTTTACATAGCTTCTCTGGGAAAATCCCCTCATGAATTAACCTTGAAAACTGGCATGGATTAGCCAAGCGTGTCCAACCACGCACTAGTATCTATAGTATCAATAGTGTCCTAAGTAAGTAAGAAAAAACAGGTGGATGAATGTAAACAAAACATCAATCATGTTTCGTCGGACATTTTAAGAAATTAGTTTATCTTGTAGGGATATTTTAAAACATTCTAAAACGTTGTTCTACTCTTGCTTTTGTTTTTTTTTCTTATAAACAAAAAAGGCGTGACTTTCCGATCAGAAACGTCAGAATTTGTCTCTCTTTGCTTTCGCTTTGTTTACATATAAACGAAAAAGAAAGAAATTGACGTTTCCGAATGTTTTAAAATAGCCTTGTCAGACCATCCCCTTTCACAAACGGATGGGTTCGAAAGGGATACGAGATTCAATTAGATTGTTCAGCCTGTCCAATATGTAGGTAAGGTACCTGTAGGTGCAATGGTTCGTTCGGTCTGCCCCTCGTTGCATCAATGCGTAGTTCCGCGATCCATTGCATAAATAACTGATCAGTTTGCAATTTCGTTACATAAACCGTGTCCGTAATACTTATCTCATAAAATAAAATACTGCTAAAATGCTGCAATCGTTTGCTCTTTCCTCCTCGTAGTATTAAACAAATGATGACGGAAAATCATAGTAAAATGACGTCTTACGTCCGATGATTGTCTGGAAGATGTTCTGTGGTAAGGGACGGTACATATAGAGGTCCAAGTATAGGTAGTCCACTGGTGGTCTTGTAGTAGCAAGTCCACCTTCCGATGCGCAATATTTCAATTATTATTTTTTAATTACTTTTACGCAATCCCGTGGTCTCAAACGATGAAGGAAATATACGGTCCGGTATGTTACTAAGCCTATAACTACGTTTTTAATATTTATGGAATTCATCGTCAATTTCATCAATTTCGGGATTAGAATTAAATCCTGATAGTAGCCACTCTGATTGTCATTCTACCTAGGTCCTCAGAATACCTAATTCTTGTTATATTTTTAAAAATATTGCTATCCCAGTTTTTGAGATTTTTGCTAAGCTTCAATCAATTCTTAGGTATTTATTGAGCTATAGATTATCAATAGATTAAACTAGTTTTTGTTGAGATACTCCTAGGCCCAGCGCGCATTTCCCATCGCTGATTGTATGTAGGTAGATTGCACACATCTGAAAGCTTAATTTTCTGACAGTTTTTCTTCTTCCAGAAAGTTCTACGAGTCTCAAGCATCGTATTAAAGTTGCTTGGTAAGTTGCTTGGTGATATTTATAGAAAAGTGCCCAGAACGTCACTTCTAAGACACCACACCAACCAAAGGTCTAGTCAGGCAGCTACCAATCCATAAATGGTTAACATACCTATTTGCACCGAAGGTTTCGGTTTCCCCTTTTTCATGCGAACAGTAAAGAAGCCATTCCACCGAAGGCTCATCGTTATAGATCAGGCGTGGATGGTTGGAGTCGTTATGATTATTTTCCTGCCTTCCTTCCAAATGCTGGGTCAGCACAACAGGATTTTCTCTCCGGTTTCCTCTATCATCTGTCGTTTCAGATGGGATAAATAGTAAAAAATCTTTTTTAATAATACATTTTTTTTAATCTAACATTCAACGTCAAGACCTGCCAGTAGGCCTGTAAGATATTTTTTTTTTAAGACCTGTGGTGTTTGATTGAGTAAAACTGTCCAGATAGGTCAGACCAGTACCCCAAGTATGAGTTGTGTTTACCATATTTGGTTTTTCGTTTTTCGTTCTTGTTCCGTGTTCATTGCGGGATTTTATGAAGACGCGATAGAAATACCGATACGGAACTTTAGGCTGTAAGTATGATGAAAATTAGTAGTAGAACATATTTAGATATCGTTGGCCTCAAAAAAATATAAGTTTTGCTTAAATAAGTTTTATTGTCCTCCTAACCCCTCTTAATCAAACAACCATTAAGTATGTCCTTTTACATTACAAAGTAAAATTGGAAAAATAAATATTATTGGTATAGGTACTTTTTTTTATACAACTAGCTGATGGAACAAGCAGATGGCCCACCTGATGTTAAGTGGTAACCATCACCTGTAACAAAGCATTTACCTCGTAAGTCACGCACGATAAGAATGCCCTACGATGCACTGCCCTGCGTCCATCAACATGAGGCATAGGTACAGATGTTAAGCCTCATGTGCCTGCAATTACACCGGCAACCACACTCTTCAAACCGAAACACAGCAACGCTGCTTGGCGGCTGAAAAAGGCGTGGTGGTAGTACTTCCCCGGACGAGCCCTTCACAAAGAGCTCTACGACTTTTAAAAATAAAAGCAGGCTTTTGTTATTGCGGGGTGAAATAGAGTACACAAGGATACGCGATAGGCGCACTGCTCGCTTTTAAGTCCTTTTAGTAAGCGCCATTTTTCTTTAGCCTAGGCTAGGTATTGCATGCAGAAGAAGGAAATTAAGAAATGAACAATATATCTGTGGTTTAGCTGTGTGGTCACAACTTTCAGTAGTTTTAATAACAATAAAATTGCACCTGCCAACAACACTATGTACAAAAAGATACTTATTACTTATAACCCGCACCAATAAAGAAACGAATTAAAAAACTACCTACCTCTACTACCTCATCATAATAAATTATTTTTGTTAATCATTAATTAATCAATTTTGTTAATCATTAATTAATCAATTTTGTTAATTATTAATTAATAATTATTATTCATTATTCATCATGATAGGTTATTAGCGGCGTCATTTTAAATTTGTTTCTTTATCACCAGGTTTCACCTCGTTTAATACATAAAATCTTAAAATATAACATTTTGTCTTAAAATAATCCAGAATTCCCATCTTAAAAATCTTACTATCACATGTCATTTTAGATCGTCAAATCACAATCTATGCTATACGACGTCTGTGGAGGTGAGTCAAGAGGCAATTGAAACGTCATCACAATTTTTGCGTATAATAATGCCGGTTTCAGACCAAGAGCTAAGCCAAGCTTAGCTTAGCTCACATAGCTGTCATACACTTATTTTTTTTATACAACTAGTTGATGGAACAAGCAGATGGCTCATGGGTCACCTGATGTTAAGTGATAACCACCACCTATAACAAAGCATTGCCTCGTAAGTCACGCACGATAGGCACGTGCCCTACAATGCATTGCCCTGCGTTCATCAACTTGAGGCATACAGATGTAAAGCCTCATGTGCCTGTAATTTCATCGGCAACCACACTCTTCAAACCGAAACACAGCAACGCTGCTTGGCGGCAGAAAAAGGCGTGGTGGTAGTACTTCCCCGGACGAGCCCTTCACAAAGAGATCTACTACTATTATAACACTTATGTGCAGACTGTAAACTGTGCAAGCAAGTTTGAAACGCTGCGTCAGCTATGTTAGCTAAGCTAAACTAACTTAGCTCTTGGTCTGCATAAGTCTTGTTACTGTTTTAAACTGGTAAGAGATAGTGATAGTCTGTGGTGATTAATAAAAATACAACAACAAAGCTTGAATTTTTAACAATTTTGTACAGATTTTACATAAAACCGAGCAAGCTCACCAGCTTAATCTTAATCTAAACACCCTTTTATTAAACTCATTTTCAAAAAATGAAATTTTTACTAAACTGTGTGCAATGTGATTGCACACAAAATGGTTGATTGCGATTTTTCGAAAATGAGTTTAGTGATTTTATATCTTTCAACATGTCGAAACGTGCGAGCGAGAGTCACATTAGCTCTTGTATGCGCCCCTTAATACAGAAGCAAGACAAATCACAAATTCTATAGATCAATGCTTGTTATTTTATCAACTTTAAACAGATTTTACATGAAACTTTGCAAGCTCACCAGCCTAATCTTAATCTAGACACCTTTTAATAATAGAAGCAAGACACGGAAATCACCAAATCCTATACCTATTCTAAAGCCGGCGTCAGATATAGCTTCACTTGTTCGAACACTTGTTTGATCACTGTGTGTGGCACGGAGACTTTGAATACAAATACTTTGAATTTGATCAAACGTGTTCAAACAAGTGGAACATATCTGGCGCCGGGGTAAGACACATACCAGCTATCAAGGAAACAGTTCCTTATAAGTAAACTTAGAAGTAATCTTGTTGGCCATTTCCGTGAAGAGGTCAGCGAGGCTGCGTTCGAGGACAGGGCTGATCTCGGAGAGGAAGACCTGGGAATTCTCGTTGATGACGCGGTTAGTGGCGGGCCCTAGCACCGGGTCGCCGTCGAAGAGGTTTGTAAGGTAGATGGAAGACTGGCCGACTCGCAGCTTCACTCTGAAAGGATCGAACTGGAGATACTCGTCGTCGCCGCGCTTCTCTTTGTGCCCTCGCATGGTGACGTTGCAAGCGTAGTCTTCTAGAATGTTGAAAGAAGAAAAACTCATATAATACTGTACAGTACAAGTACAGTACAGTACAGTACAGTACAGTACAGTACAGTGCAGTGCAGTGCAGTGCAGTGCAGTGCAGTGCAGTACAGTACAGTACAGTACAGTACAGTACAGTGCAGTGCAGTGCAGTACAGTATACTGTACTGTATTGTACAATAATCATTTATTTGCGAAACACAGGTTATAAAAAGGTGACAAATATAATTGAAACAGCTTCACGACTTTGATCACCAGGCACGGTAGATATCCCCTCAGATTTCTTAGTACAAAGTACTAGCTCCAGGTTTTTTGAGGATGTCTAAGGGGGGTAGGTAGTCAGAGGAGCGTTCAAATATTACATTTGGCACATACCCACATTTTGCAGTAGTTGGTATTCCATACGTGGCAGGTTGAAAGCCCAACGCCCGCTGTTAGAATTCTAACTGGTTTCCTCACGATGTTTTCCTTCACCGTTTAAGGGCACTGGAATTGCGCACATAATTTTTTCGATAGGAAAAATCCATTGGTACACGACCGGATTCGAACCTGCGACCTTACGATTGGAAGGTAGGGTCACTCCCACTAGACCAACGGTGCTCTAATGTTAAAAGGGTTTGGTAATATAATTTAAAACGTAGTGGTATCCAAGTCGGTTGAGGGGCTCGCGGCAGCCACGGATATATGACGCAGGCTCGCGAGCAATTTCAATGCAACTTACGCATTTCAATGCAACATAATGCTTATAAAAATAAAATAAGTTATTTTACCAAAACTTGAGACCATAACAAAATTGAGAATTTAACAAGGCACACAGGAATATAAAGTTCAATAAATTATCTGTTACTATAGCGACCCGCCCCGGCTTCGCACGGTTATTGTGGGTTATCCCTAAGAGATTATGCTTGTATTGCATATAAACCTTCCACTTAAATCACTCTTTCGTTAAAAAAAATCGAATCAAAATCCGTTGCGTAGTTTTAAAGATTTAAGCATACATAGATATAGGGACAGAGAAACCGATTTTGTTTTATACTATGTAGTGATGACAAACAAATAGAACTGATTGGTCCTCGAAAAAATGGAGATTCAGGTAGACTTGATCTTTACTTTTATCGAATCCAGCGTGGTCAAGCGTAAATCTAGTCCCGTAACAAAATGACTAGTATATTTCATGGTAATCCAAAATTTTTCTGATTTCGTAGTTTTAGAATTGTCGAAATTGATATTGCATACGGAACTTTGACTCTCACTTTGGGAATCACAAATTGTGCGAAAAATCGACTCAAATAAAGATCTTATTGCATGCCTATAGCAGGTGACATACAAAAGATTAACATATCCAGCGTCACGGAAGACCAGCGTTGTAGTAGAGCATCAATAGCACAAAGCTGAGTGAACACCTACTGAGTATTTTGCCTACGTTTTTGTGACACAAAATAATATTTTTTTGATATCATTAGCAGAAAACTACTTTTAAGTATTTTACTTTTTTTAGTTACTTTTATTTATCAATCGTCGCAGCATGCGAAACTGAAACTGTAAAGAGCATCACAAATTGTTGTTTTTAATTTTTAAACCAAATTTGAAACTTTGTCCGATCATCATTTACTTTATACCATTACCTAAAAAGCTTATTTTATTCACTGAAAACACAGTGAATAAAATTAACTTTTTCACTATGTTGGTGTTTAAATTTAGAACACATCACATTGGACCTCTATCTCTATGATATACAACCTCCTTGCGCAAAAAATTCTCGACAAACTCTTTGTGCAAATAACTCCTCGAGATTTTATTGGTCGACATTGGAAAAAAAACTTTTTGTGTTCTATTTTAATTAATTTAACCTTCCGTTTTCATTAAATTTTTATTTTCGCTTATATTGTGCATTTTTGGTCTAGTGGTAGCGACCCCGCCTTCCGATCCTAAGGTCGTGGGTTCGAAACCGGTCGTGCACCAATGAGTTTTTCTGTTCAAAGATTTATGTGCACAATGCCAGTACTCTCAAACGGTGAAGGAAAACATCGTGAGGAAACCGGCATGTCGTAGAACCTAAAAAGTTCTTACATGTGTCAAGTTCACGAAAGGAGCCTCTTGAGACGCACTTAAAATCCTTTCACCACACAAGAGATTCACTAATTGCTTAGTAAAGAATTTGATGTTTATCGTTAGTTTGAAAAAACCAACAAAACGGACTTGATATTTTTTTGGTTTTCGTTACCCTATTTTTTATTGTATTCCGATTTTTATTGACCAATTTTTATTTTATTGATTATATGAGAAACATGCTTATTTAAAAAATCAGCAAGTATGTTGATAAAAAAAACCGCAAACTACTATTTTAGGCGTGAGTGCAAACTACACGATTCGCTGGCCGGAATGCACTCGAAACTTGCACGTTATGCAATATTTTTTTGCTAGTATCGTAATTTGTGTACCTACCTGCGGCTGATTGAACTTGACACACTTGAAATAGCATTCTACAATGCTTGCTAATATTGTTCGGAGTTCGTTAGATCACAATCAAAATAAAGTGATTGGTTAAAATCTATTAGAGATATTTACTGTTGTTGCTGTCACTTTAACATAACTATATGTATACTCTTACCCAGTGGCGTAGCTATCGTAGGGCCAGGTGGTGCAGTGCACCAGGGCCCCGCAGGTCAGGGGGCCCTGGTGTAGTGCATCAGGGCCCCGGAGCTCAGGGGGCCCTCTAACCTAAGCTTTGAAAAGAGAGGGTCAGCCAGCTCCCGAAGCTGGAAAACCTTGAGCCTGCTCATATTTTTCAATGATTTATTTTAAAGGCCAATATAAGTACAAGCTATGTGGAAAGAGGGGGTGAGGGCCCGATTCTTTCTCTATGCACCGGGGCCCTCGTCCATCTAGCTACGCCACTGCTCTTACCGCTACGCTAATATCTGTAACTTGTACTTTTTATTCATTATTATACGAAACTAATAAGAATCAAAATACTAACTGAAAGTCCCCGTGATGTTCCCTCTGCCCTGAAGCCGCAGTAGCAAATGTATGACCGCGAAGTGTTTTTTTTTCACCCAGCACTAACTAGCCCCAAACTAAGCTAAGCTTGTAATACGAGAACTAGATAGCTTATATTATACACTTATGCAAGGTGTTCCAATAATTGTGTATATAATACTTCAGGGGGCCCAGCAGTATGAATAACTTTTTCTAAAGAACCCACACTGTGAACGCGAATAAAAACAGCTGTTTCATACAAAAGTTCAATACTGTTGCGCCGGACGCCTAGCAACTTGTTTCGTTATATATCCTGACGTACAGGTGTTTTCAGAAGGCTGAAATATGTTTTCAGCCGTTGCCAGAAGAGGCTCTGTCACCTCCCAGTTGATTACAATTTCGACCAAGTTGCCGTGGTTTTCAGGCGCCTGAAACATGTTTTCAGTCCGTTTCAGGACCCCTTATGGACCATTGAAGGACATTTCACTATAGAGCCATATTTGCATAGGAGTGAAAGAGATAGCACTACTAGAAAGAGATAGCAGACGTTCGAATATTCTAGACTACTGTTCTAGAATCAATCGAATGAAATGAACGAGAGCTATTACTGTAGAAAGAGATGCAAGTATGGTCTAGTATGATCCAGAACATTCTCGGGTTAGCTGCGTCGTATATAAGACCAGTCGGCGAGGGCGAAGTTAGTCAGTCAGTTTGTGGAGAGGACTCGAGAAGAAAGTGAGTTAGTGAAAACGGTTCGAGCAGTCAGTTCGGTGAGATGGCTCGAGAAGAGAGCCAGTTTGTGAAGATGACTCGAGGAAGAAGTCAGTTCCAGGGAATGGCTCAGGAAGAAGTGAGTTGGAAGAAGTGGATAAAGGAAGAGAACTTTTGTTAAGTGATAGTTGAGTGATAATTAAGTGTGTTAAGTAGTGTTAAGTAGTGTTTTAAGTTATGTAAAGTGTTAGTGTTAAGTAGTGTTTTAGTTATGTAAAGTGTTAGTGTAAATAAATAAGTCATCTCTTGGATTATTATTGTGCATTTTCTATCCATACGAACCCCGAGCTCGTAACAATACCTACCTGGCTAAAATGTATGAAAAAGCTGTTTTTTTTTTCGCATTCACAGTGTTGGTTCCTCAGAAAAAGTTATTCATATTGATGGGTACTTAAGTTTTTAAATACAAGTATTGGAACACCTTCATATGTACATATGTACCTGTATAATTAATAATACCTAGCCAGAGAACAAACATCTATGTTCATCACTCAAATATTTGTTCTCGGTGGGGATCGAATCCACGGTCTACCACACAGAAGGCAGAGCTACTACCAACTGAGCTGTGAAGGCTGTCAGCATCCTAAAGAACGGAATACTAACTGAATGTCCCCGTGATGTTCCCTCTGCCCTGAAGCCGCAGCAGCAGCACTTGAATGTCCATCTTGTACTTGCCGTTGAAGTCCAGCTTGGGGAGCAACAGCTTCATATCGAACCTGTTCTTATCCAGGTCCGACCTGAAATTATAATAAAACAAGTTGATTGTAGTATTCATTACTTTTCGGTCTAATTCGTGGCTGTGAAATGCGACTGGCACTTCACTAGCTACGTTCGTTGTGTTTAGGGCGTTGGCCCGTTCTTACTTTTTTATGGCATCAGTACCCCAAGTATGAGTTGTGTTTACCATATTTGGTTTTTAGTTTTTCGTTCTTGTTCCGTGTTCATTGCGGGTTTTGTATGAAGACGCGATAGAGATACCGATACGGTGTTGCAAGTATAATGAAAATTAGTAGTAGAACATAAAGTTCCGTATCGGTATCTCTATCGCGTCTTCATACAAAACCCGCAATGAACACGGAACAAGAACGAAAAACTAAAAACCAAATATGGTAAACATAACTCATACTTGGGCTAGGTACAGTTTGTTATACAGAAACAGAAAGAGCCTAACTTTGATCTCCAGGCCCGGTAGATATCCCTTCAGAAGTACTTACTTAAGATTCTTTGATATCGTCTAACGAGTAAGTCAAAGTCAAAGTCAAAAGGGAATTTATTCAATAAAATCACAAGGATCACTTTGAAAAATCTTAAAGCTAGGTGACTCTAGGTGCCAGTTCCACGCGACCAAAGCCAGAAGAACAGGGAACAAACTTACGGCTTGGTTCCTACCGCTCTTTTGTATGATCCTTGTTACAATGTATTATAATACAATATTGAAGATCGATATTATATTATAATACAATACAATAGTAGTCCAAATATTACATTCGGAACATACCCACATTTTGTAGTAAAATGCAGTAAAAATACTATTAAAAACTTGACATTTGTCATACGTTTTATACGAGCTTAGCGAGCAAGTCTTTGAAAACTCATGGCTAAAAAACTTATATTAATCAGGTCATGTCGGTAAGCCTACATCATTAAAATGCTTATAGCGATAGACATAAAAGGGTTTCCTTAAGCGGTTCAAGGGCCGTAGGAAAATTTATCTCAGAAATAATTACAATGGAGATTGGCCGAGCAAAGCGAGCGAAGAAAAACAACAATTTAAACTAAAATAAGTAGAGTTTCAATGAATGGTCTATGTTTATTCATTCCAAAACGATTTTTATATTATTCTATAGGTGATTTGACATAAGGATGACAACAATAGTCAATAATCCTTTTATGTTACTGTTACTTTTTCATGACCATAGCACATATTTTGTATAAGGCTGACATAGTCGCTAAGCGACTCCAAGTCCTTTAAGTTTCTATAATATATTGTCTAAATGATTTTGTATGAAATTGAAAAACTAATACAACCTGAGCTTTCATCTGTTTGTTTCAACGATTTCGTTCGACCCCGAGATTTAGGTTCGGGGAAAACCACTAGTTATGTAGTTATATACCTAGGAAAGTTTTTACCCTAGACAAGCGAACCAGCTTTGTACATAGGTACCGAGGTTATGTACAACATCGGTGATTACATTATGTAGAAGGATTTCTTCAACAACGTGAGATCAAGGTTTGGTAATGCGATAACGCGTAGCCTCGGACACTTCTGTGATACCTTTATGGTTGCTTGGAAACCCTACCTTAGGGTTGTGATCGATTTGATGGATTTGTCATCGCGCAGATATAATATTTTATTGTTTACAAAATTGACTACCTAGGTACCTACTTAGATGTAGACTATATGTAAAGAATGTTGAAAATTATCAATTGATCAGATTACTCGCAGAGACTAATACTATGGGCTGTGCCAGCATTTAAAATTTAAGGCATTAAGGTTTTTTTTTTCTAACGGACTAAAATGCTCTTATAATCGTATATGGGCCAAGCCAGCATTTAAAACTTAACGGCATTAAAGTTTTTTTTTCGAATGGACTAAAATGCTCGTAGAATCGTATGACGATTGCCGACATCGTTACCGGGCTACTGGCGAGCGCAGAAGGCGCTCTGCCATACAAAAAGGGGTTTTTGGGCAACAAACGCAAGGGCACCACTTTGGTGCAGACCTCGGCTTGGCTGTTGCCGGGGAAGAGATAATTCTTTTGATGTACTTACTTAAGCTCTTCGATGATGAAGTCACTGGGCCCTCGCACCTTTACGTCGTTGACAACGGCTGTGAGTTTGGCGCCTTGCGGGCCGCGAGCTAGCGCTATCTGGCCCAGGCTCAGCGGCTCTATGCCCGGCACGTCAAGCTCAGGAATACCCTGGAATTAAATAAGAAACATCTTATAATTTATAATGTTTGGGAAAGTAAATATAAAAAAACAAGATGCCAACAAAATGTTAATGCCGAGAACAATATAAATATGTGACCTTATTTTAGAATAGTCGCCAAGGTATGCTAAAAGACCTATCAGAGGCGCCCGTTGGTCGAATGTCATCGTGAGTGCTGGGAATAAGCGGATGAGACTTGCAAGGGACCGGAAAGAGTGACGTAATGTAGATCTATAATCTATAATCAGTAAGACAAACAAGCTGAAAATGTTGATGATTTGATCTTATTATTTCTTTGAACCCAAATTATTATTTTTATTAAATTTATTATTTATTATTTATTGTACACAGTAAAAACAACAAGTAAACTTAAATATAAAGCATGTACAAAGGCGAGCTTAACCGTAGAAAGAGTTCTCTTCCAGCAAACCTTGAAGGATAGAGAAAAGTGAAATTAGAATTATTATAATAGAATTTATAAAAAATATTTTGACTGAATTATTATAAGATATAATTATAAGTAGTTTTGATATCTCTGCAAGCATGACGAATATGACAGATTTTTATACAGGTGTAAAAAAATCTGTGACATTCGTCGTTGATAAAATACACGTGTGTTTTACAAACAATGTTTCTGGCCATTGATAATGAACATTATTGTTAGTACGACATGCATCGTTTGGAGACTAGAAAACATAAAAATAAATGTACCCCAACATACTTAAGCTTATGTGGGAAAATAAATAAGTGTATACTTTTATTATTATCATGAAGAAGATAAGGTGATTTGTAATACTTCCCCGGACGAGCCCTTCACAAAGAGCTCTATTACTCTTGAGATTTCTTTAATTGGTCCAGTGTCTTTTTAATTAAGCGTTATTAGAACATTATCTTTAGATCTGCCCCAACATTGTACACAATGCATTACTAGAAGGTGTTTTAAATAACTTAATTACACTCATCAGGCAGAATGACTAGTAAATTAAATAAATACATAGGCCAAGCGTGTGTCCAACCACGCGCATGTTTACAAAGTCAGTACGCATCAGATGCACGTGACACAATAAGGGTCCCTTGTCCGACTTCGGACCCCTAAAAAGTTTCTTCATGCAACAGTACATAATTCAAGGTTCAACAGGCTCTTATTCTGCATCATTCGTTAAAAAACTTACAGTACTTACCTTAACTATGTGTACTGTTTAAGTCATAGTTTTAAGTTTCATCTAGTCCCTTACATTTTGACCTTGACTTAATGGTCTTTTGCCATTAAGTCAAATTATTTACCCGAATACAGGTAAATTTACCACTTTTCGAAGCTGTTGACCAAAGTTCTTATTAGGAACATATATTTTAGTTAGGTTAGGCATAGATTAAATAGATTTTACAATTACAATTTGAAATTTTACAATTTATTTTAACAATTTTACCTTTTAATTTATTTAATCTTAGTTAGGTTTTTAAATAGTTTTATTACATTTTATTTGTACAAAGAGAACTCTGTACCGTTTTGAAAATCAAACAAGGCATAATATTTACTCTAAAATTTGTTTATTGAGCATTCGCATATACTTGACATACTTGCTATGATGAAACTTGACAATGACATACTTTCAAATTTGCTAATGCCATTGTGCTGAACTCCTGCTGGAGGTCAATTCCTTTGTCAGCTCGACAGCTTTTGAACGAGCTCATTTATTTGATAGTTTCAAATCACCATGGTTTTGTAATACGTTCAATTTCATGGACCAACAAGAGAAACATTAAATGAAGTATCCCGAAAACAGAGCAAGAAATTGAAGAATCTGACCCAAATAGCAGACCCTCTGCTATATGCACCACGACTAATTTATGGAGCTTGTAAACACATATAGCATACCGTTTGAATAGACATAAACTAGAGAAGTTAAGTTATAAGTAATCTAAAGTATGCAATTATTTTTCACTTCTCTCTCTAACGTAAATATCAATATTATCGGTACAGACATTTAATACAGACTACTTTAAACTCTTGCAAGACCAAAGGCATCACACCCACGCTGCCGACCATGTATATACACATTTAAAAACGCCCTTTTAAAGAACCCCAGTTGCTGTTGTTGCTAGGAAAAACCATAGCAGGGTCAGCATTCCACAACCTCAGAATGCGCGAAAGGAAGTTCCTCTGAAACCGAATGTAGCGTGACCATCCTGGCTCCAATGTGTTTCGATGAGCTCTCTGCCTATGGCATCGGTAGTGTCATGATAGATTGTAGCTGGGGCATCATGTCGAACAATTCTACACAACTCAACTTATACAAGCAGTGAAAAACACAGAGAACAGGAGTCTCTCCTCAATCTTAACTTACCGTTTTTAGGCATCATCAAACATTTTCACAGCATGTCTTTGAACCGAAAATTTGTTAGTGTTGGATTTTTTTCCTCTTGGAAAGTAGGTCAAGCCTTCTCACACTAGCGGAAAATGACCAAATATACCTGTGCTATCGAATCACGTGCTGATAGGTTTCCTAATGTCGAACCGGTACCGCCATTCACCCTAATACAGGGCTCAAGGACATGAGCCTGCTAAAATTTACTCAACGTACTATCGACGACAAAAGGTGCTGGCCGGAGGATATTTTCATGTTTGTTACTTATTCAATTCCGATCAGCTTATTCAGAGCTGTTACAGTTCTAATCCAGGTATTACCATTTACTACTTGGATTTTGACGATGATTATATTATTAGTTGACAGGCATCAACTTATGTAATACTAGTTTTTAAAGTTTAGACGAAAGGAATTAGGACGTGGGAATTACATTTTATGTTTAAAGGCCTACGTAACATATATTTGAATATCCTATCTTTTTCTACTGACTGTACTTAGTCCCTTCGCTTGTTGCATCAGGTTTCCGTTCAAACTTAAATACAGCAAGTTAATAGCTAATATCTGGCTTGCAATCATTGATTAATCAATTGTTTCAATTAGACACATGATTATTATGAATGCCGGCGTATGTGTAGGATATCAGCTATTTACATCCTCAAATTATTATTAAAACTACTACTAACTAATTGTTTAAAATTGTGCAGAATATTATCTTAGGAATTCATCAGAAAATTTTTATAAAATTATCTCATCGCACGATACTATCGTAAGAAGCGTTTTTTATGCTACTCCTGATGGAACAAGCAGATGGCTGTCCTAATGATAAATGGTAACAATCACTTATAAAAAAGCATAACCTCGCAAGTCACGCACGATAAGAACGTGCCCTACGAGGCACTGCCCTGTGTCCATCAACTTGAGTCATACAGATGTATCGTAGATCAGGGTTACTTGTTCGAAATCGCAGTCATTTACTATACTATGCTTATGCCCGCAATTGAATTGATAAATGCTAGAAGGTACCAAGTCCTCAGTTATAATAAGTTATAAGGTTTTTAAATAGGTGTGTCGTGTGCACAATATAAAGTTTTTAATCACTCAGTAATTCTAACTCAGTAAAGTCATTGCAAAGGTAAAAAATATTGAATGTACACTCTTATTCTTCTTCTTGTCGTGTCATTAGTCGTTCGAAACAGTGTGGTGAAAGGATTTTAGGTGCGCCTCAAAGAGGCTCCTTTCAAGCACTATTGACACATATTTTAGAACTTTTTCTGTTCTACGACATGCCGGTTTCCTCACGTTGTTTACATTCACCGTTTGAGAGTAATGGCACTGTGCACCATTTTTTAACAAAAAACAATTTTTTTCGAGTTTTGATCGGAAGGCCGGGGCCGAGGGGCCGCTACCACTAGGCCTCCGTAGCTCTCAGTGAATGTACACTAAAACAAACCTATACCATAGCGTAATGTAGTCATAAGTCTTATGTTTAATGCAGGAACACGTGATTTCAATCTACTATATTGCTAATACTAGTGCATTAAGATAAGCACATTCAAACAAAGTAATTATCAAAAAGGTTTAATATAACGAGCCCTACGTGCTTCTCAGACACAGATAGGGAGCGATGACTAGTCATCACTGACGAAGAGTAGTCATCCTATCAGTTTTAAGAATGGCACTATATAAAAGACAAGTGTCCAGCTAATCAACAAACACTACCTCCTAATTAACTATGGGGTTCGAAGTAGTTTTAGTCTGTGCATTTTTGTGCATGCTGCAGGTAAGCAATTTAATATATTTTCTTTTTGTATACTTCTTGCTGATGGAACAAACTGATGGCCTACCTGTTGTTGAGTGGTGACCACTACATATAACAAATCATTGCCTCGTAAGTCACGGACGATATAAACGTGCCCTACGATGCCCTGGCCAGCGTCCATCAACTTGAGGCAAACTTATTTTAAGCCTCATGTGCCTGTAATTTCATTGTTAACCACTCCCTTCAAAGCGAAACACAGCAACGCTGCTTGGTGGCAGATATATAGGCATGGTGGTAGTACTTCCCCAGACCAGCCCTTAACAGAGAGCTCTACTACTCTTTCTAATATAAGTTGACTGTTTAATTTATACCTATCACTACCGTTATAATTACTTAACTTGCACCCCGTCTTTGGTTATAAAGTAGTTATCGTGTTAATGTTGTGCGGACAAAAGAAACCTTTTATAATTATAATGTTCATAGCAAATACATAACTTTTCAACTAAAAATATATTGTGAGGAAACTTTCGAGTAAAGTAAAACAGTAATTTATATGATTTATTGATATTTATTTTCATTTAAAGCTTCCTGTCTTAATTCCCAAAAATATAATCAAGTGTTTTAAAATCCGTAAAACGTTGGCCATATTTTTCGTCAGATTAAATGATATTTCATATTTTGAAAATCCAGATTTTTTTAATTTTTCCACATGACAATTGTTTAAAATTACAACAAAAGATATACCGAAGCTATAAAAGCCAAATTGTTCGCTTTACCGTGTGTTTCTTTTACATTTCATTTATGATCCACAAAATATCATCCAGATATAATTATCGCTTATCCTTCGTCTTGGTATGTTTACTTAACCATCCGCGTTAAATAGTTATTTAAGTAACATTTTTCTACAGAATATTTTTATTTTCGGTTGCCTTAAAAATACTTTTCGTAAGTCATGTATGCATCTTTTCTTTTCAGGTCCACAATGGGAATACCGAGTGCTATAAACTTCAATTAAGGGTACCGACCAGCTCCATCAACGGAGAACTACAGAATCAACAATTTAACCGGAATTGCCCTTATCCGTTGGCCCGAAACGGAAATAACCTCTGTAATTCTTGCAAAGGCTCAATATGCAGAAGCAATTGCAAGACAAATAACCCAATTAGGTTCCAATCTCCCCAAAATGCTCTCGTTTTATCAGTCCCGTCTGATAAGTCATCAAGTGGAAGGCTGACTATAACCATCGACACGAGGAATCAATCCCCTAGCAAGGCAGCTCCTAACGTGCAACCAGCAGATAACGGTGAGACAAGCAACCAAAACGTCGATGTCATTGTTAAATTAGTTCCACAAAATCACACAGGTAAAAATCCATCTACGTTTACTTCCGGGAAATCTAGCGCCACAAATAACAAGAATGATGAAAAGTTAGCAGCGAATACCGATGGAATTATCGATATTCCGAATTCTGATCAAGCTTTAGATGTGTCAGTAATTGTAAATGACGACAATACCGGACAAGCGCCAAGTAAAACATCATTAGTTAGTGATATAACTGCGGTTAATGGAGATGGCTCAGTATCTAAAACGGACACTGAAGCTGCCATCGACAAAACACCTGATAATGCTTCTATACCCGCAGATACTACTGCACCTTCTGACAGTAGTGATTCACCTGTTGCAGGAAGCGAACCAGATCAACCAAAGCCCGATGACAGTAAACCAGAACCGATGCCGACTGACAAGCCGAGTCCACGTGCCGAGCCGAGTCCAGGTGCCGAGCCGAGTTCAAGTGCCGAGCCGAGTCCAAGTGCCGAGCCAAGTCCAGGTGATACTGAAAACCCAGAACCTGAGGATGCAAACTCTGGGCCACCTCCATCAGGCGATGACGAACCAAATGTTAGCTCTGGCACCGTAACAGGAGCTGTTGCAGACGACAAAAAAACCGCAGCAGGTTCTGAAAGTGCAGCTACAGCTGGCTCTGGATAGTAACCCGTTACTCTAAGAAAAACAGAAACCGATGTCAAAATTCTGTATTGAAATAATTAAGCAAAATGGCCAATCACCAAATGATATATTCAGAAACCTGACAAGCACACATTTATCTGAAAAACTATTTTAGATTTCACTGATGATATTACAGAATCGTATTAACAGTTACCTACATACAACAAAGTAAGCTTGAATAAAGCTTTTTGAAAAGCAAATCCATCTTTCAACATGAAAAAAACACGAAAAATAATTCGTATGGTAACTAGTCGATAGACACTAATAAAATATAAATATAATGGCTATAACTCATCAGTCAGAAAATCTTGAGCATATAGAAGAACTCTTTATACAAAAAATATAAAGAATTTCAGAAGCCAATGCAGATGAACTAGCGTCATCATCACAATTCACAATATCAATCAAAAATACAAATTGGACCCGCTACATAAAGATTTCTTAATATTGAAACTGTAAGAGACAACTATTAGCGGATACGTAACAGAAATCTTGACTCCAGTGGATATAGAAAGTGACACATCTACTACGGCTGCAACAGCAAGTACTTCGATTCCAAGACATTCAACTATGGGAGGACTTAGTACTAGTGCTGATATTTCAGGTACTTCTGTACCAGGAGACACAAAAGAAGGACTCGGTGCTGCAGCTTCAACTGCAAGTACCACTATACCAGGAGACTCAACTACAGCACTTAGTACTGGAGCAACAACTTCAGGTACCATCGTATCAGGAGAAACATCCACAGAAGAACTCAGTACTGATGAAAGCAGTCGACCAGCAACTGCGGGTATCACTAAACCAGGAGCCGCAACTACAGGAGAGCTTAGGACTGAAGTTGCAACAACAAATACCTCTGTACCAGGAGACACATCTACAGAAGGACTCAGTACTGGAGCAGCAACTTCAGCCACCAACGTACTAGGAGAAACATCTACAGAAGAACTCAGTGCTGATGAAAGCAGTACTCGAGCAGCAACTGTGGGTATCACTAAGCCAGGAGATGCAACTACAGGAGGACTTAGGACTGAAGTTGCAACAACAAATACATCTGTGCCACGAGACACATCTACAGAAGGACTCAGTACTGGAGCAGCAACTTCAGACACCAACGTACCAGGAGAAACATCTACAGAAGAACTCAGTACTAATGAAAGCAGTACTCGAGCAGCAACTGCGGGTATCACTAAACCAGGAGACGCCACTACAGGAGGACTTAGGACTGAAGTTGCAACAACAAATACATCTGTGCCACGAGACACATCTACAGAAGGACTCAGTACTGGAGCAGCAACTTCAGACACCAACGTACCAGGAGAAACAGCTACAGAAGCACTCAGTATAGGAGCAACAACTTCAGACACCAACGTACCAGGAGAAACAGCTACAGAAGAACTCAGTACTGATGAAAGTAGTACTCGAGCAGCAACTGCGGGTATCACTAAACCAGGAGAAACAACTACAGAAGGACTCAGTACTGGAGCAGCAATTGCAGGTGCCTCTATACCAGAAGACGCGTCTAAAAAAGAAATAGCCGCACCAACAGATAGCTCTACAGAAGGACACAATACTGGAGCCGCAACTGCAGATACCAAAAAGGATGACGCCGAAGAGGGTGATGATGACGATGTTGATTATGATAATGAGCTTGGTTTTGATGACGTTTCTAATGCAATGAACCAAGTAAAAGATACAATAGTTACCGACTAGTTTACTTAAAAAGTAGGAGCAAAATACTTGTATGTAGGAATAAATAGAGCATGCTTGAAACTATCATGTTAATTATAAACCTGAATAACGTACCATTTTTATCTTCGGCCTGAGTTCCTCCACCGAGTTTTTGATGCACATATCCAGTTTTGGGTCATCTCTGTGGCAGACTTTTATGTATGAAGCTGAAATCAAAAATGTTTTTACAATAACGCGCAATAACACCTAGTCACGAGCCTTCATTTGGATATTTGAATGATCCGTTCATTCAAATACCCAAATGTAAGCTCATGACTACTGGAACATACACTACTGGAGCAAAGATTTGGCCTATAGAGAAAGTTATCTCACAGAAGAGGGGCCACTGAAAAAAATTTAAACTGTCTGAAACAGCTTCAAGACTTTGATCGGACGGAACGGTAAATATATCCTCAGGATACTTTGAGGATGTCTGAAGGGGTAGTCGAAATAACGCCAAATATTATATTTACCACATACCCACATTTTTCAGTATTTAGTATTCCATACGTGACAGGTTGCAAGCCCATCGCCGCTGTTAGAATAATAACTGGTTTCCTCGCGATTTTATTTCCTTCACTATTTTATAGCACTTGCATTGTGCACATTTTATCTAACACTAGATGACCCGGTGTACATCGTATCACCTATCCTAACGACATTAAAACTCTCCCTTCGCTTTAGGTAGAACATCTCACCGTTTAAACCTTCCCAGGACTACGACAAACATTTCAAAACCAAAATCAGCTAAATCCGACCAGCCGATCTCGAGTTTTAGCGAGACAAACGAACTGCAATTCATTTTTATATATACTAGTAGTTCGCCTCGAACTGAGATCTCGTGATGCGACCCGACGAACGCACCAAAACTTTGAGTAGGTGGTAGTCAGAGGCAAGTCCAAACTTTATGTTTGGACTTTTTTCTGACTACCGCCTACTAACTTGGTACGGTAACCAAGTTTCAACTCTATTGGCCTATTTATTGAAGAGTTCCGTTGAACAGACCTTGGCTCCATCATCAGACCTGGTCGTTGTCACCATTTTATGAGAACTGAGTACCTCCTTAATTTATTTCAAGAAAAAAAAATAAGAAAAAGCAAAGTAACTGGACGACCAGTAGAAAAACCTTGATGCCAACGAAACTCTTAGAGATGGGAGCTCTTGGGTCGCTGGTTATCATAATTTAACTTTTTTGTTGTATCTCAAAAACCGAGCGTCCCAAAAAAAAAGTAAAAATTGTTTTGGAATGTCCAAACAAAGCCCTTTCGTATGACATGTAACTTGATTTTTTAAGTCACTTTTTTTTATTTTTGCCCCCTTAAAAAACCCCATATCTTAAAAACCCTTCATCCGATTTTACTCATATACTTACCAGTAAATTTCTCAAGTACAAGCTGTCGTCTTATCAAATTTCATGCATATCGGATCAACGGTTCGAAAGTTATGGCCAGACAAACATACATACAAATACATACATACATTAAATGCCAAATCGCCCAAGTTGAAACTAGAATCTTCGTTCGCTTCGCTCACTCGATCAATTAGAGATATAATAGAGATTAATCCTTGTTACATAGGTGAACTTACCGATCTGATTGTTTATTTTAAACGTACAAACTGTTAAGGTATTTTACGAGTACATTGTTGAGTGAATATACTAATGGTCAAGTACGAACTGGCAATGTTACGACACTATTACATCGCGTGCTTCACTCGACATCGGCAACCATTACGAACAGAAAACGAAGTTTTGAATAACGCGTGCAACGCTTAAAGAAAATTGTTACAATTTTCCACACTGTTTTGGAAACGTTAAGCGAACGTTTTTGTTTTCAAATGTTTGACCAACCATTTTTTTGACCAAGCAATTTTGAAATATTTTAGCCAACTTCTTTTTTTTATACTTCTTGCTGATATTTATAGCCCACTTGATGTTTAGTGGTAACCATCACATGGTATAGGTCATCAGGTGGGCATCAGATTCACCATTTTCACTTTAATATAAACAAACTAGTTAAAATAAAGGAAAATCTGTTTTTAGATGTATGTACCAGTTCTACGAGAAAACTCTGCGTTGATAATATAATTAGTGTTTATCGCAACATGTTCTGCAATCGTATGTCAACACTGGTTCCAATACACGCCGTTACGAGACAAATACGAGACAATATCGGATTTGTGCTAGGTTCTATTGCTAAATAGATGTTGCGATACACATATTATTGGTACACAAGTAGACTAAACTATTTTTACAAAGTTAATGGAAAACTTACCTGAATTGGTGAAAATCTCACCTAAAGAAATGTTCAGAAAGAGTATGTATGTCAATCTCAATAATAATATAATTATATATTTATATAATATCGCTTAAATCTTTAAATACAATACCAAAACAATATAAAATGTATAATTAATGGTACTCCCATAAAAATAAATTACTCTAAAATCGCGTTCCGAATTCAAATCTGTTCAGTTCTTTTCTGTAATAAGGTTGCGTAAAAAAGGTTTGGCAGTTAATACATTGAAACTGGTCGCGTAAAAAGAAAGAGGTCATATTGCACGCACTGGTACTTAAGTTTGTTAGATTTCTAAAAGGATAGCCAGTGACATCTTCAGTGTGAACAAAAAAAATGTTTCCTTTACTTTAGGTACAGGGACTGTATTAGAACCACCTAGTTTTTCAACGATTCAAATAGAGAACGTAGCTATTTCTCAAAACATTTTTCTAATTTGTGTGAATTATATCTCCAACCACTTACGAATTTCAGCTGCAACGTATCGCAGAGCGACCAGAAGAACTGCGGTGGTCAACATTATGTGAGTTACACAACTGTTTCTTCGCGACAGGGCTTGTCGGCCACCTGGTTCGCGGTGTCGGCCGCCACTGCACGGGCCGCGTATGCCTCCACACGCCACTCCACGGAGGAAGGACGTTTGATGAACGCAGCCCTATGCTAGTACCAGATTTTGATCATCTTATCTATTGGAGGTCGTTTTGCAACACTATTCGATCGAGTTCGATAGAAATGTGTATCTACCATGATTTCATTATGTAGCATAGACTTGTTCAAGAAGAATGCGTCTCAGATTCTGCAGGTACTTTCTTATATGGATGTCATTGAATATGCATAGTTACTCCCTAAACTGGGTTACTGTCACGTATTAGTAGAGCATAAAAAGAATGCGGTAAGTATTTTATAGTTATTTTGTGTCATTGTTTAAAAATTTTCGATAAGGTGATTTTTAGGCCTACAGTGGATTCAAACCCACGACAACCAGAAGGCTGCGCCTATCACCAATACCATTAAATTACAGAATTATTTAATAGCCATATTCCGCTTGCAACAGTCAGGAAGCCCGAGGTGGTTCCGTTATCCTGGATGTAGCAGCCGGGCTCAGCTCGTGTCGTGATTAAATTGCAAAGCGTCCGTCTGAAGGAAGCGAGGGCATTCATTTTTTCGTCATGTTTACTAAGAACGTTGATTTAGAGCTCTGTCAGTAGTCCAAGCATTAATAGATTATTATGACTCTGTTAAACTATAACTAGTGAAATCACGAGATTTCGTTCGCGTAACCAGTTGGGGTGCGAATCTTCAAAAATCTTCTTTGTGATCTTTTTAGCTCTTCAGTTAACGCTTGCCCTATACCCTTCACTGTTACCAGCAGGTCTACTCTGAAAAACTATAAACGAAATTTCGTATTGGAATTTTAAGTTACACTGACGAGGTGCCATAAATGGAGAAGAAGAAGTGGTTGTTTTACCGCGCAGTGTAACTTAAAATTCCAATACGAAATTTCGTTTATCGTTTTTCAGAGTAGACCCCCAGGCTCAGAGATCTCGTGGTTTTCAAAGATTCAAAATCGTCACTGTGATTTTATTAACCCCCTTCGACTTTGAATCCAAGCTGGAATTACACCGGCGTCTGAGAGTTGTATTGTTCCACTCACTGAAAAGTTTATTGAAGTTAGAAGTATTAGAATTCATTCATCATATTCACTATAGTATACTGGTATGGCTTGCTATGTGAAAAAAGTCGCCAGAGAAATGTACACCTAACATATATATCATTAACAAACAGAGCAAAGAAAAATGACTGAATCTCTGGCCACAAATTTATTCCAGCATCTTTTGAGTGAAAGTATATCATTTATTTTTAAATTTTTATGATTATAGATACAGGAAAAGGATGGCTATGCGTCTTACAAATATTCACCTTTCGATATCTTGCCAATGCGATAATATGTCAAGTGGTGGATCGCCTTGACCACCGTTGCTTCACACGCCAAGTCTTACTTATCTTACGCCTTTCGTCTTTGATTTTAAAACACTAAGCATAACTAATGCTCATTTTTGCATAATCATATTTTTTCTGATAAGCAAATAACTTGACTATGGTTTACAAAAGAATTGTCATACACTGTACACCTATAGCGAATCCTTAATGGCATCAAGTATATTTTTTTTACTGATTATTTATATATGTATAGGTACTTTTTTCACTATTTTGTATCGTCAATAATAACAAAATAAATCAAACTCTCTTAGTTTTCTACAAACTCACATGCTTGAATACAAGTTTTCGCACTTAGTAGGTAAAATATAGTATATGTGTCGCTCAATCCATAATTTTTTTGTTTAATATTCAGATTTATTATTAGAGATGGGCCAAATATTCGTTTTATGTTCGGTATTCGGCATGTTCGGCAGATTTACCGAGCATTCGTATTCGGCCGATGATTCGGTAAAAATGCCGAACATACTTTCACTACAACTAAATAATTACGAGTAGGTATGAATTAAACTGATATATCTAGATTACCTCCCTATTCATTTCAAGATCTAGTAAAATAAGTTATTTTGAGTCATTGCAGGATTAAAAGTGATAGATATAAGTAAAACCCGTTTATTTATTAGAATGAGGTTAAATATTAGGTAATCAGTCTTTAAAAAAAACACCTGAAAGCCGGGAGACCCGAGTAAGTGGGAGGAGGGGTTACGGGCTCGACATGCATCAAGTTGCTATTTTGCGATACATGACAAAGCGCATCTAAACCTACCAAATTATTCGGCCGAATATTCGGTTCGCTAAACTTTTTACCGAACATTCGGCCGAATATTCGTATTCTTTGAAATCACGATTCGGCCCATCAGTAATGTATATTATCAAATTAAAAAAACAAGTTACAGATAAGCGTAAAATTGCGCTTATCAATTTGCGCTTATCATATAGCGCTTTTTTTATTATTATCAGTTTGCATAGTGATCATGTTCTCCAGTAATAATTTTGTTTGTGCATCGACACTATGGAGAGAAATTTGGAAAATAAATTTGCTGTTATAACTGGCGGGGCACAAGGAATAGGATACGAGATAGCATCATGTTTTTTGAAACAAAATGCCAAAACTGTGCTTATTTTAGACATTGACGAAGCAAAAGGAGTTGCCGCCGTTATTGACCTAAACTCCAAACACGGGAAAGGAAGAGCGGTCTTCATCAAATGCGATGTCACAAAAGATTTAGACGAAGTTTCAAGGAAGATTTTAGAGAGTTATGGGCAAGTAGATGTGCTTGTCAACAACGCAGGTACAGTCGACGAGAGCTCTGCTAGAAAAACGCTAGAGCTGAATGCGATAGCCTTGATCGAGTGGTCAATGAAGTTTTGGGAGCAAATGAGGAAGGACAAAGGCGGCAGTGGAGGCACAATTATCAACATTGGCTCGATATACTCGTTTGTCATGGATCCATATTTGGTATTTTATAAGGCATCTAAGTTTGCTGTTCAGGGCTTTACGAGAAGTTTGGGCCATGAGAATAATTACGAAAAATTTGGAGTCAGGCTCCTGGTCATCTTTCCAGGATTCACGCATTCATCATTGACAAGCAGACAGTTGTGCTGGGATGAACATTTGGAAGATTTTAAGGAATTTATTAAAACTCAGGAATGGCAAGAACTCAAGGAGGTGGGAAAAGCAGCTGTTACGATCTTCCAAAATGGAAAAAGTGGATCATCGTGGAAAATTGTTGGTGGTGAATTAGAAGAGGTGCATTTTTTGTAAATGGGATAGTCATTGTTCTATATTAGCTACAAACTTCACATATTTTTTGCAAGAGCTGCCTTGAAACTAAATTAAATTATTCTAATGATTAGTCCAGTACTCCCACAACTACCTAAACTTATTTTTTTTTATATAACCAAGTTTCCCTAGCATAGGTACAAGATCTTATTATAGAAAAATGTAATAACTGTCAAGTCCAAAGACATTGAATAATAAACTTTAGATGAAAAAAAACCGTTTATTTTATCATTAGAACTAAGGAATAATTTAGGTCCAAAATCCTATTTTTATAAATCACAGCTTGCTTTTATTAAATTAATAGGTAAATAAGAATTCTCCGGACCATAATGGCTAGGCGATTTCTTATAGATGCAAAAAAATAATAAGAGATGATTCTGATACTTAGCGTCCTTTGAAATTCACTAAACACTAAAAAGAAATTCTAGAAATAAAATTCCTATAAAGTACACCTGGACAGCTGGGGAGTTGAACTTTGTAAGAAATAGCACCAAGTGCTCGAAGAAGCGGTTCACTAGTTTTTTACACATCTATCTAGCTAGTTAGATATTATATCAATTAAAAACTTTTTAAAACAAAAACAGCCAGTTAATTAAATCAAGGTTTAGGCAGCAGCTGATCCAGAGTAAGATCTTTGACGATCCTATTCGCAAAGTCCAGAAGTAGACTGGAGACAGTGTTTTCGGCGTAAGGTTTCGCTGCCTTTAGGAATTCGCCCCTGTTTTGATTGATTGCCTGGTTGGCTGCTTCTCCTGAAAATTAAAAATAAATACATAATAGACAGATAAGAGCACCAGGGGCTAGTAGGAGTGACCTCGCCTTCTGATCGTTAAGTCGTGGGTTCAAATGATTACGTTACGTTACGTGCACTAATGATTTTTTCTGTTCGAATAAATTATGTGCGTATATAATGCCAGTGCTCTCAATCGTGTAAGGGAACAAAGTTAGGGCACCTTTAACTGTAACGTCTATAAAAAAACTCTTAAGAAAATTTAATGGTTTTGTAGGTAATTTATGACTTCACGCGAATACCCATAGGTACAAAAATGTAACAATTACGATTAAATTCTTGATGAAAAAAAAAGGATAAGATATGGCTGTCAATTCAAATACGCTTTCGTTTGTATCACAACTTATGAAATGAGTGATGCTATATTTTGTCTTCATCATCATCATCGGCCTGAAGAAGTCCACTGCTAGACATAGGCGTCCCAAGAACGATTCTGAGCCCTCTCCATCCGTAATAACTTTTGGGACTATATTAAATCTTTACAAAAATCATCTATATTTATGGCTTAATATGATTTATTTACCCAGAACTTTGTCCCCATTGAAGAGGCCATCCAGCTTGATCCTGTAGTCCTTGATGTTGATGTCCATGTCTAGTTTCTTGAACTCGATGTACTCAGCGCCCTCCTTCTCGGTGATCAGACCGTGAAGCACCAGGTCTGCGTCGCATTTCACTGGAAAATCACAAGTTAAGAATAAAACGTAGATTCAATTTGGTTAGTGAACAGTGTACCTACATCAAATAGCTTAAAATAATCCAAAATAAAAACTGTGAATCGAAGAATAAATTAAGAGTTAGAAGTACCCGTGACTTTTTCATCTTAAGTAAAAGAAGTTCACTACTACTCAATGGCTTCTACATCATATCTAAAGCTAGTTTCTCATCTGCGCCTTCTGAATAAAGCATAGGTAACAGCTGAGAATGTTTGAAGGCGCTATGATTTATTTTCATTCGTCGTGACATAGACCCAACGCTACAGTATGTAGCCACTTCTATACCCTCATCCCTTGCCTCATGCCTTTGAGAGATCTGCTCAAGTGGAGGTGGTTGCGCACAGAACGCAGGAAAGCGAGTGCAGCATATTTTTTCGGGTTCTGCACTCATCCTGGACTTCAGATGGATCTTACCCCACTTGGCAAAAGCCCAGACTAATGTTATATTATGTAAAGTATTTGTGTTGATATCTCAACACAAATACTTTAAGACATAATTCATAGAAGTTTTAGTGTCTATGGTACCAATAACTAATCGCGTTGGTGGCACAATAAACAGCTATCTTAGCCTTTGTCAAAAATATAATTAGATTGCTTGTAAAAAAAATTAAGTGAAAAGTTCTGCTTCAACCAAAGTGTTTCCACTAAGTTCTTTACTCCTGACCAGTGGCATACCTATCGTAGGGCTAGGTGGTGCAGTGCACCAGGGCCTCGGACCTCAAGGGGCCCTCTAACCTAAGCTTTGAAAACAGGCGATCAGCCGCTCCGGAAGCTAGAAAACCTTGAGCCTGCTCACAAAATTCTTTCTCTATGCACCGGGGCCCTTGTCCAGCTACGCCACTGCTCCTGACACAGATAAGAGAATACCTCCTTATAAACTAACCTACACAACACCTATGGCACGCACACATGTATTTTGTAGGTGCCTGATTTAATATTATGCGCAATGTGCTCAGAGAAGCTCAATCAGTCTTACCAGCATCAGCAGTCATCGTGCCTTCACCGTTGATAGGAAGCACCAGTAGTTGGGTATCCAGCTTGTATTTGCCTTCGAAGTGCAGCTTAGGAAAACGAACTCGTGCTCGGATCGTGAAAGTATCCAAATCCACGCTATAATATGAAAATTTGGATAATTGCATACCTTCGATTTTAGTACACTGTATTTGGTACCAAAAGTTCTGAATGGCTAAATTACACTGGTAACTTTTCCATCATAATATCTACTCGGTTGGTAAAATCCTACTAATATTATAAACGCGAAAGTTTGTAAGTATGGATGGATGTTTGTTACTCTTTCACGTAAAACTACTGAATGGATTTTAATGAAACTTTACAATAATATAGCTTATACATCAGAATAACACATAGGCTACAATTTATAAAGATATTGTGTGAATTGTCCAAAATATGACGATAAGTGTCAAGTAAGTAGGAAAAAATCTACCATCTGCGAGCTATTCTGATGTGCGCTGCCAAAACCGCTAGAATACTCATAAAATACATACACAAAATACATTAAGTAGGTACATATTATGTACCTAATACGCCACGCTAATATAAGCTACTCGAAATACTAATCCTGCGCAAACGAAGTCGCAGGCACCAGCTAGTATAAAATAATTCAAATTATAAATGAAGTAGCCTAGCTACAACCCGACCACACTTTCGCCCTCCTAGTTTTTTATACAACAAAGTAGATAAACAAGCTTACGGCCCGCCTGATGGAAAGCAGTTACGCATAGCCTTTGAACGCCTGCATCAGAGGAATCACTAGCGCGATGCCGACCCTTTAAAATAGCTGCTAAAAACTTACGCCAGGCTCTTGATGGTAAAGTTTCCAGCGCCTGAGACTTTGATATCTTTTCCAGTGGCTCGGATTGGATTAGAACCGCCTGAGACTGGTACAATCTGAAATAAAATGATCATTGAATTTGTGTAAACTTTTGATTGATTTTTTTGTTCCTATTCTTCTCATGGTTCTGTAACCGAAGTAGTTCTGGCAGAATACCCCTCTACCATTTCCTGTAAGTCTCTCTTTATCGTGTCACTGTTTGTTTTAAAAGTATATAAAAACAATAATAATTCCAAAAAACACTTAAAACTAAACACTGTTCAAACACAAGTTAATACCTACTCTTAATACAACTTAACAGGCTAAGGCGCCTCTAAAAAAATTGTTTGACAAAATAATTATTTATGGGACATGCACAATTTATAAAAAGGATTCTAAGTGCGCCTCAAGAGGCTCCTTTCGAGCACTTGACAAATGTTAAAGAACTTTTTAGGTTCCACGACATGCTGGTTTACTCACGATGCTTTCCTTTACCATTTGAGAGTCCTGGCATTGTGCACATAAATTTTTGAACAGTAAAACTCATAGGTGCACGACCGGTTTCGAACCCTCGACCTTAGGATCGGAAGGCGGGGCCGCTACCACTAGACCCAGCAGTGCTCTCAAGAGAAGTGTAAGTGTAGGTAAGTTCCGTAAGAGGAGCCTAAAGGAACGCACCAAGGAATAGGCAGTAGCATCTCCTTAGAACACACAGATTCAGATCTATCTAACCAAAGCCAAAGAAAAATGACGCTTACTTCAAGGACTTAAAAGCGACAGTATAACGCTTATACCGCTGTCACCAATCGTCCTGCCAACCATATACGGCTAACCGGCACATAAGAAGGCAAATAAAAAGGAGGACCATGTTCAGTGCTGGACTTATTCAGCAACTTTTCAGCTATACCAGTGATTCGCGTGGTCCGCAGGAGTCAAAATATGGTTCGCGAACGATTTCGAATTTCGCACCTTTATTTGTTTCAGTTATTTATGGTTAGGTAAATTTGAAACTGATTCACTTGAGAAGTTTTGGTGTAAAAAAGCAATTTCTTACACCAAAACTCTAGAAAGCGCCTTGCGCTATCTAATGATTTTTTCAACGACTTATTTAAGCGAACAAGGGTTTTCTGTTTTGTTAGTAATCAAATACTGTGTCTGTAATTGCAAAAAAAAAACTAAAAAAACTAGCGTTTCCGATCGGAAACGGTTCTGAATCTTTTAAAATGTTGGATAATAGATACCTCTTCAATGAAGAAAGGGTCAAGGCCAGGCACGTCCAGCTCAGGAATTCCCTCGATTAGTTTCGGTCGCAGCGCTTCTATAGAATGTCGGGAGCAATCGTTGATCGTTTCTGGATCCCGTTTGCAGACCTGTATGTAATCCGCTGAAACAAAAGGTTTCGTGATTGTATGTATTGTTTGCGATGCTAATGAAGTATGTGTATCAGTCTGTGATGTGTATGCTACGAGGGACACAGATACACTTCTCTGTGTCCCTCGAGATTGATTCAAGTGTGTTGCTAAAATGAGGAAGTCTTACGATTTGCCTATAGGTAAGTACCTACCTACTACAGATAAGTATCTTAGTTGAATAAATGAGTTTTTTATTTTTCTTTTCTTTCTAAGTTTTAATCATTTGATAAGTATGCATGTACTCCTCTGTCAAGAAAGTACCGGGAAACGATTACAAAATGTTAGTTATTCATCCAAATTTATTTTATCGCCTTCAAAGTATGCTTCCTTCAGAAACGATACACATACGCCGACGAATAGTCCAATTCTCACCGCGAATTCTTCTTTACGTCTTCTCCCGAATTGAATTGAATTTGAGTTTAGGAAAAAGAAAGAAGTCGGCTGGAGCCACATTTGGTGAATAAAGTTGAGACTCGATGGTATTTTTTTGAGATTTAGTCAAAAATTCGTTCACAATTATGGCCTTGTGCGAAGGCGCATTAACTTCTTAAATTTTCTTTCCATTTAAGCCTAATCTAGCCTTTTCTTAAAATCTGTCACTCATAAGCACGTGTTTTAGATAAAGTCGATTCACCGTAAGCCTTCTGTAACATTTTCAGGGACTCCAAATACGAAATTCCATTGGCGATGCTAAATTTAAGACAAACTCTTTGTTCAACTCAAACTCCGCGCCAAAATGGAAAACCGATCTAGTAACTACCAAAAAAAAACAAAAAAAAACGGAAACATGAACAAATCATGAATTCCCGATACTTTTTTGGCAGAATGTATACTTATGCAAATGCTAATTACCTACATGTTGAGTTTTTTTTGATCGCCCTCTGGGGCCTTATGCTCACTTCGAGCGAGATTATCTCACGGTAGAGATGACGTCATATCTCGTTCGATAACTATTTATCCCCATTCTCACCATCTAACTCCCCAATTTTCTCATTCAAAGTTCATGCGAGACGCAAGGTCAACGAGTTATTGAACGAGATATGACGTCATCTCCATCGTGAGATAATCTCGTTCGAAGTGAGCATAAGGCCCCTGAGAGTAGAATCCAAACAGCTATAGATAACTATCGAAAAAAGTTGTTAGGAATCACGGACACAACTTAAAGAACTGCATAAGACTTCCTTGGTCGCAAAGAACTGAGACGGGGGGTACTTTGATTCATTCGATATCGGATTCGTTACGGAACGTCAATTTTTGATGGGAATGTTTTCGATTCCGACAACTCCCAAAAACGCGTTTTAAAAAAAAAAAAAATATTCACTATCGGTCCGAATTGAAACATGACGGAAACGTGTAGGTAATTTTTTTATTAGTTTACGAAGAATTATTTATAATCGTAGAAACTGGGAGAACATGGTAGAAAATTAATATAGGTGAAATTTGAAGTAGTTTAGGATTATATTGTAAAAATGTTGTGTTTTTAACTATTCAGTCACTACAGTTTTATTTAATTTTGTTTGTTTTACAAATCGACTCAGTGATTTAATAATAATTTACTTTTATTTCCTATTATTGTCCCTAACGAAAAGGGTTGATAATTGGCCGCACTACCTAAATCTCTGGTCTTATTCTTGACAACTGGTATAATAATGGCTTTAACACATACATTAAATAACTTACATAGTATAACAAATCCTCCTCCTCCGTCCTCACCGGCGCATAAAATATGCTCTATACTTAACCTGTCACCTCATTTAACCTGATGCTCCGTAATTTTTTTATTGTAGGCTATGATTTATTTGTGTTCCCGAGCTGAGCGGCGCGGCGGGAAATATCTTTTCTTTTTTGGCGCCAATACAAAACATTTTTGGTAGAAATGAACGTAAACGAAAATGAATAAGGTGAGTAACTACATATGTGTTCATTTATCTTTAATTTAGAAATAAGCATTGCTTTTTCTATACACCGGTTCCATAAATAAATAAATTCATGTAGTTACTAGCCAGGTACGTAAGTACATTACATACCTACACTAAAATCAAATGTATTACTCCTAAAATCGAATTGTAATTTTTATTATGTACCTACTTAGTTCGCAAGAGTATCTTTAGAGCAGAAGGTAAAGTTGCTCGAGTTTATGCAGGCCCATGAGGACCTTGGCCGAGGAAGAATCCTGGGCCTCGATGCAGCGAGACGAAGAGAGCTCTTCTAGAAGAACTTTCAGAAACTCTCAATTCATTGGGGTCTGGGTCAACAAAAACTCCAGACAAATGGCTTAAAGTAAGTGTCCTAATAATGTTGTGTTAGCTAATAATAAAACAAAGCGCCTAGGTAGGTGTTGTGTGTAGGTATGTAGTGAACTACTATAGCTATGTAGTAGGTATCTTCGAATCATGTACATTACCTAGAATAGTAGGTAGGTACTATACAACAGTGGGAAGTTGGTAAGCAATAGGTATGAGTCAAGTTCTAGTTTGCCTCTCTTTTTTCATTTTCCCGTCAGTTTAGCCATGCATCGCGCGTAATTGTTGCTCAATTTATCCACATGGCTTTATTTCTTTTATAGGCACGTAGATGTTATTTTCTTACCCGAAATCTTTCACGGAAAGGTGTCCGCCATAGTTGACGGAAAGTCAATCGTAATCTTTTCGAATCCTCATGTCAAAAGTTATCGATTACGGAAATCAAAATCGCGTTATTCGAAAACTCCGTCGGGAATCCCGATATCGATTCCGATAAGGCTTTTCGAACGAATCAAAATACCCCCCTGGATTCATACTTTATACAAGACTACGATTCTACTGAAAAGTCGTAAGACCGTTACGATTTAGTACCTAACAAACGTGTCATAAAAGCTTGTTGTTGTTTGCATAAATATAGACATAATCTTATGTTCTGTTAATGTGAATAATGAGCATAATTTATTTTGGCTTAAGACACAGGTTGGCTGAATTGTTATTGCTGATTATACCAGCTACATTCAAATTCCCTCGCTGACTCTATAATTTGTTTATGTTATGTCTTGCGATATGCAAGTTACAGGAAATTATACAGATACAGAAACAGCCCTTCAATTACATACTGTCGTTATATTACATGAGCTAAATTCATTATGAAAATTATAGGACACAGCACTCGAGAACACACAAGTTAAATACGAGAAGAAACAATAAAAGAAAGTATCTATGTATATGTACACTATCTCGATACCAATCGCGCGTTTAAATAATACAGGTTTTTATGTTTTTTTAAGGTTCCGTACCAACCCAAAGGGTAAAACGGGACCCTATTTCTGAGACTCCGCTGTCCGTCTGTCTGTCTGTCTATCTGTCTGTCACTAGGTTGTACCTATCTCACGAACTGTGATAGTTAGACAGTTGATAATTTCTCAAATGATGTATTTCTGTTGCCGCTATAATAACTAATACTATTTGATCGAGTGAGCGAAGCGAACGAAGATCTTAGTTTCAACTTGGGCGATTTGGCATTTTATGTATGTATATATGTATGTATGTATGTATGTATGTATGTTTGTCTGGCGATAACTTTCGAACCGTTGATCCGATCTGCATGAAATTTGATAAGACGATAGCTTGTACTTGAGAAATTTACTGGTAAGTATATGAGTTAAATCGAATGAAGGGTTATTATGATATGGGGTTTTTTAAAGGGGTAAAAATAAAAAAAGTTACATAAAAAAATCAAGTTACATGTCATATGAAAGGGCTTTGCTTGGACATTCCAAAACAATTTTTACTTTTTTTCTGGGACGCTCGGTTTTTGAGATACAACAATAAAGTTAAATTAAGATAACCAGCGATCCAAGAGCTCCCATCTCTAAGAGTTTCGTTGGCATCAAGGTTTTTCTACTGGTCGACCCGTTCCTTTACTTTTTCTTATTTTTTTTTCTTGAAATAAATTATGGAGGTACTCAGTTCTCATAAAATGGTGACAACGACCAGGTCTGATGATGGAGCCAAGGTCTGTTCAACGGAACTCTTCAATGAATAGGCCAAGAGAGTTGAAACTTGGTTACCGTACCAAGTTAATAGGCGGTAGTCAGAAAAAAGTCCAAACATAATGTTTGGACTTGCCTCTGACTACCTACTCAACGTTTTGGTGCATTCGTCGGGTCGCATCACGAGATCTTAGTTCGGGGCGAACCACTAGTTTTAATAGTAGTAAAGCTCTTTGTGAAGGGCTCGTCCGGGGAAGTACTACCACCACGCCTCTTTCTGCCGCCAAGTAACGTTGCTGTGTTTCGGTTTGAAGAGTGTGGTTGCCGGTGAAATTACAAGCACATGAGGCTTAACATCTGTATGCCTCAAGTTAATGGACGCAGGGCATAGCACCGTAGGGCACGTTCCTATCGTGAGTGACTTACGAGGCAATGCTTTTATACGTGATCGCTATCACTTAACATCAGGTGGGCCATCTGCATGTTCCATCACCAGTTTGTATTTAAAAAAAAAACTGCTGCTGTTTGTCATGTCACTAATTTCTTTCGAAACAGTGTGGTGAATGGATTTTAAGTGCGCCTCAAAGAGGCTCCTTTTGAACACTTAACAGATGTTTTAGAACTTTTTAGGTTCTACGACATCCCGGTTTCCTCGCAATAATTTATGAGTAGTTTCGAACTAAAAGAGGAAAATAAGTTAGTAAAACACAATTTCATTTATTCTTCTAATTTTATAAAAGCAAAAGATTTTATGTTCGATTGTTAAAATTTGATCAATTTACATGAGACAAGAAAATATGAGCTCTTTTTTGATCGAGTGAGCGAAGCGAACGAAGATCTTAGTTTCAACTTGGGCGATTTGGCATTTTATGTTTGTATGTATGTATGTATGTATGTATGTATGTATGTATGTATGTTTGTCTGGCGATAACTTTAGAACCGTTGATCCGATCTGCATGAAATTTGATATGTCGATAGCTTGTACTTGAGAAATTTACTGGTAAGTATATGAGTAAAATCGGATGAAGGGTTTTTAAGATATGGGGTTTTATAAGGGGGCAAAAATAAAAAAAGTGACTTAAAAAAATCAAGTTACATGTCATACGAAAGGGCTTTGTTTGGACATTCCAAAACAATTTTTACTTTTTTTCTGGGACGCTCGGTTTTTGAGATACAACACGAACAGAACAGAACACAACAAGAAGTTAAATTAAGATAACCAGCGACCCAAGAGCTCCCATCTCTAAGAGTTTCGTTGGCATCAAGGTTTTTCTACTGGTCGGCCAGTTACTTTGCTTTTACTTAATTTTTTTTCTTGAAATATATTAAGGAGGTACTCAGTTCTCATAAAACGGTGACAACGACCAGGTCTGATGATGGAGCCAAGGTCTGTTCAACGGAACTCTTCAATAAATAGGCCAATAGAGTTGAAACTTGGTTACCGTACCAAGTTAGTAGGCGGTAGTCAGAAAAAAGTCCAAACATAATGTTTGGACTTGCCTTTGACTACCACCTACTCAAAGTATTGGTGCGTTCGTCGGGTCGCATCACGAGATCTCAGTTCGGGGCGAACTACTAGTTATATCCAGGTACCACACAGAGAAATAATGGATAGTATAGTAATGTTACCCTACTAGTATTGTAAGGTTGTTCTACAAAGATGATTATATTCAATATTCTGCAATAAAAAGGTAAGCTGCGTGGTCATTGATTAGTAATCAGTTATTCCATCAACGACACGACAGAACCTCTTAGACCAAGACAGAGTAAATCCCTAGTAGGTGTAAAGCTAAGTACAGACAGACAGCGATGCTGATATTCCATGCAACTCTCGGCAGTAGTGTCACGGCGCGGCGCATAGATAGCGACATGATAAGCAATTTTTTGTGTCATTGTGTCTGAGAGCAACGCGGCAACCGGAAGCGCGCGCGTAGTATAAACTATCGGTCCTATTGTTTTGGTTGCAATATTTTGAAAGAACTGTGGTAGTAACTCCTCTGCCTGTGATGCAGGCCGTGGGTTCTATCCCCACCGAGAACAAAAATTCAAGCAATGAACTAACAAAGATGATTGTTCTCTGAGTGTTATTGTGCGACACACTGACACTGATTTTATCTACAGAGCAGCTGTAAATGCTGTAATGCCGATTTTTTATTCGGAACTCGATAGGCAACAACAACGTACCGCCGATATAACACTTGGCACGCCTGAAGTTAGCCGTTTACCCGCTTAATACATTTTATGAAACTTACCTTAAGTTCGTAAACGAGCTAGTATTATACTAGCTGTTTGATAAGGTGTTTTATACTAGCTCGTTTCTTACTAGTAGGGGTACCCATCAATATGAATAACTTTTTTTAAGGAACCAACACTGTGAACGCGAAAAAAAAGCCAGGTAGGTATTGAACTTTTGCAGAAACAACTGTTTTTGTTTTCGCTTTCACA
This sequence comes from Chloroclysta siterata, assembly GCA_932294275.1. NCBI lineage: Eukaryota > Metazoa > Arthropoda > Insecta > Lepidoptera > Geometridae > Chloroclysta > Chloroclysta siterata. The sequence continues at coordinate 13,223,942 of OW028599.1, read as the reverse complement.
GTGTTGATTCCTCAGAAAAAGTTATTTATATTGATGGGTACTACAGCCCCCTGAAGTTTTAAGTACAAGTATTGGAACACCTTGTATATTGGCTGTTGCTGAAATTGTATAGGTAATGGAGAGCCCGTTTAAATCATTCGGAAAAATTTCTGGTCAGAAACACCAGTTTATGTTTTTTTTGTTTATAAGCAAAAACAAAACAAGAGCTGAGCCCGTATACGAAACAGGTAACAACTGCAGCTACAAATTAGCACTCAACTAGCCTGTAAACAAACACCTTAAAAAAGCTTTTCGCCAGGTCCACTAAGTTATATAGGTATATAGTGTTTCCTCAATACTCAGCTTTAAGACGGACCATCGTTACAAAATGTCTCTGTGTATACTTACCTTAGGCACTACCTACGTCATTAGCATAATAGTTCGTTTCCAGGCAATGATTAGCCACGGCTAGCCACAAATTGTCGTATTGTGCATGCAATCAACAAGATGACTTATGTAGAATCTAGGTAGAAGAATTCAATTAATAATTAATAAGGTTATCTAATTCCAGGCCAGGAATTACCTACGGCGGCGTAGCATGCCGCTATTGCGTAGCCATCAGTTTTATTGAAAATTGAAATTTTCACCATTTCTTCTACGCTCATTTTTGTTGTCCTTATATTGAAAAACAAAGGGTTTCACTGGAAGAAACAGTAATGAATCGCTACCGAAAAGAATTATTTTATTGGAACCCCTCGCTAACACGTATTATGGATTATGTTTTAATAGCTCGCCTTCTTAGACAAAATATACTGCACTTGTATGAAAGTCTACTATTTCTTAAGGTCTGTGTGACAAACCAAACAATTGTCTAAACCGAACTAAACCAGCAGTCCTCTCCAGTATAGAAAAGACTCCTTCAAGATGTGCCCACGATTATGAAGTGCCGACCACAGAGAGATGTAGACCTTATGTAATTTCAAATACCTACTGGGTAGTTTGTCGAAGAGTGTTGGAAATGGATATGGATGGTTTTAGAAGGAGAGGCAGGCCAAAGAAAAGATGGATGGATTGTGTGAAAGATTATATGAGTAAGAAAGGAGTGAGCACTGAGATGACGAATGATAGAGGAGAGTGGAAGAAGAAAACCTGTTGTCCCGACCCCACTTAGCGTGGGATAAGGGCAGAAAGATGATGAGGATGTCTATCAGTAGTTTATAGTTTATTTCCCATTTTGTTATTTTATTTAAATGTACTTTACTAGTGTTCTGTGTTTATAATTATTATTATCCTGTTCATGTTTGCACCGCAGCTTCTATTTCATTTTTAATTTTTGTAGCCTTCATTTTATGTTCTTTCTTTGTGTTTATATGTTTTTATTTTATTATTATTACACGTGTCCGTGCCGTTACCCGTCCTAGGACCTGGCAGAATACCAGTGCTGCACTGTGTGGCGTGACCCACACGGTGCGGCAAATAAATACAGCCAGGGACCTAATTGACCTAACATATTTATTGCATTGTATTCATAGCTTAATATCTTGTGTGCCGGCCAATAAATTGCTTTTCTTTCTTTCTTTCTGTCTTTCTTTCTATCAGTGGACTTATTCAGGCCAAAACATCAAAAACTTACGTATCTGTTTAAGCAGGCCGCCATCAAACACGCAGCACAACAAAGCTGTCGTTGCGAAAATATTATTCATTGACCACATTTTCCTTCGATAATTACGTTTTAAACTAAGTGATCACGACAACGATCCACTCGTAACTATCGCAGATCCATTACGCCGGGATATTTTATACCACAGTCAAAGGCTTACGGTGAAGATCAAGGCAACTAATTCATAGAGCACTATGAAAAACACAAACAAAAACTACAGATTTTAATAACTTTTGTCCGGTTCTATTGTTTTCGGTAATAATCTAAATATTATGGACTAAAATCAGGTCTATGATTAAAATTTTTGCTCGCTATTTGATTTTTAGGTATTTTTTCCGTAAATTCCACAATATTCTGCCAAGGCAAACGCTTTTTTCTATTGCATATTATATATATTCAGGCTTGTGAATATACCGGCAGATGTAAATAGCAGACATACAAAAATGTCTGCTATTTACATCTGCTACTACATTTTTGGCAGTTTTTCATTGAAAAATAATTAGACGATTCTATGGCCTTAGTAATTCATTTCCTCAAATAATCTTGAGTTGGTACTTGGTACTAAAAGATCTGTGAGGGTATCTAGCGTGCCTAGGGATGAAAGTCATAAAGCTGTTTCTTTATATTTATCTGTTATCTGTGATGTTAGCCATTGCTAACTTTGTTTATTTGAAAAATACAAGTGTCGATACACAGCGCGGTACTGAAAAATTTTGAAAATACTGTCAGTGCCCAATGCCTCTTTTACAAGCCAAGTGGATGACGTCACAGTCACAATGCTATAGCATATATATTGCGTAGGTAACAATGTGCTCTGTCTTATTATACCACGCTATACCTAGTTATATTCTACAAACGTGTTCAAAATTCTATGATATATTCAGTGGCGTGCCTTCGCGGGGTTCCGTATAAAATTTGTTTGGGGGCCCTTATGAAGGGTAAAGATTTCTCACAAAAGAAAAAAAAATGTTTACATAAAATTAAAAGGGTTCCAGAATAAGGTGTTAAGAGAAATAGTAAATGCGCCCTGGTACGTCAGAAATGATGATCTTCACCGGGACCTGAATATTGAGTTAGTTGACAAAGTTATAAAAAAATATGCAGAAGCTCACGAACATAGACTTCATCATCATGTGAACGTCGAGGCCATCCAGCTCCTCGACAACACGGACATAGTGAGAAGACTTAAAAGAACTAAACCGTTTGAACTAGTGTAAAGTTATAATTCATGTAGTGAAGGTGAAAAACTTTAATCAAGAACACAAGAACAAAGTGTCTTCGCCTTAAATAGAGACAGTAAGAAAAGTGTTAGTGGACACATTCTTAGATGTAACTTACTTTAAAAAACTAGGTCAGTGTTAAATTACCTATTAGCCGTAATTATGGCTAGATTGTAATATTATTAGAGTATGCTATAAAATAATAACGTACACTAATTTAAAAAAAAAAAAAAAAAAAAAAAAAAAAAACATAAAATTAAAAGAAATATTTATTTATCATAATGACAGATATATGTATCTGTAACTTTTTCCAAAATTTTTACAAACAATTCAAATTAAATATATACTCTCCTTGCCTTTTTTTCGGCAAACTGATTATTAAATCATTTATAATTATGACTTTCGTTTTTCTAAAGTTTCTGCCTCTATGGACAATAGTGACAGGTGTGGGACCCCGTTGAAGTAAACGGGGAAATCCCGCATCCCGCGATAACCGATGTAGGGTGTTGCCAACTTTTGTTCTCACGCTTTACGCGGGAAAAAAAGAAATTGCTTTTTTGACTTTTGTTATTTCTGAAATAAAAAAAATTGGGAAGTTTTTATTAACTTTTGCTTACGCACGTCGGGGGCCCCCGTGGCCAGTGGGCCCCGTTCGCACTTTGACGGTTGTCCGCGCCTTATTACGATGCTGTACATAAAATGTAGAGTAGTAGTAGTTATATAAACTATAATTTTAAAACGTCATTTACTCCCGCCAATAAGCTTCTACTTGTAAAGTTTTTAGTCCATAATAAAAACAGATATTCAGAGTCCAAGTACAGGGCAAAAAGCTTTCCATTGTTTTTGTGCGATCACCAAGGCTTTGGTATAATTATTCTTTAGTAGCAGGCACCGTCATATTACGCCAGCACCAAAATAATGTCGGTGTCAACAAATGGGGGTTCCCATTTGTTCTATAGGACTGTTACGTCATAGAACTGTTATAGTACATTGTTATCCTAGGGGTGAAAGTAACTTATTTAGTCCTAAGACGGGATCCTGGCGCCCCATCTAGCTCGGGCGCCAATAGTTCGAGGGACTAAAGAAGTCTTTAACCCGAGGTGAACATTGTGGTTTTCATTACGAATACAAGGAAAGTTAAAATAAAAAACATAAATTAGCTAAAGAAAAAATGAGTGAATTGTAGAAGATCCAATCCATGCTGCATTCTAACCAAAGAGTTTTTATGTTCGATGTCATTTGATGTTAATGATAAGTAGCTTCTCATATTATATTTACGAAAAAGATTAAAATTGCATGTTTTTTTAAAAAGAAAGAAATTAAATATTTTTATTAAGAGAATACGGGCTTATAATTATAAAACTTATTTAAAAAATTCGTTACAGTTTTCACTAACTTGGCTGAATAAGTACTTCTTTGGTAATAAACCTTTTCAGTTTACGAATGTCAACAGAAGGTCAACGGTCATACTGTTGACATTCGTAAACCAAAGACGTTTAGTTTCCTAGGAAATGTGAAAATATAACTAATATTTTTTTTATAATTTGACAGCTGTCAGTTGAAAACAATTCTCCCTATAATAAATAGCTGAAAGTATTACTTTCAACCCGCTCCTCAGGCAACTGCAGACCTACTTTCAGAGTATGAGTAATAAAAAAACTTTTTATACCTTTAGTTCAATGGTAGGACTATTGAAACGAAAACTAGCCCATTTGTTCTATAGAACTAGTAATATACTAAATGTAACTAATGGTAATTTCCATTAGTTCTATAGAACTGTTGGTCCATGGAACTTTTAAAACTTTTTTTTATCCTTGTAGTTCAGTGGTAGAATTGAAACAAGAGCGTGATTTATGAACTGATACCATATTATTTTGATTGTACATTTTAGCCAGGTAGGTATTTAACTTTTGCATGAAACTGCTGTTTTTTTTTCGCGTTCACAGTGTTGGTTTATCGGTTTACGGGAGTGGTATTTTAATACCCTGTAAAACACCTTTACAAATAAAAAACCCTTTGCTTGGTCACAGATAAGAGAATACTAGTAGCTTGGTACAATAACTTAAAAACCCCAATTTAGGTGATATGCATAAAGAAATAATAATTGCTAAACTATTATATTTTATAACGGCAAACATTTTATGACTGAGGCCGCTTCTTTGGAAACAAGCCTATGTTACATACACGTTATTTAGTTTAAATCTATGTAACGCATCTTAATACCTGTAATTACAATGTGGTTCAGCGGAACAAATTCAATAATAATAGCTAACTAGACATAAAGGCCAAAAACAGTAGTACTTTGTTGTCAAGCCTAAAATGTAGACAAGTACGATTTCAGTTCCCTCGCTGTCTCAGGATTCTAGTCATATCTCCCTCGCTTCGTTCAGGAGTAAACTCTAAAATCCTTCCTTGCTTCTTCGGGATTCAATATGCCACCTGTGACATAAGACACTTCTTTATCCCCTTGGTTAATAATCGACAATATTATTAATGTCCCACTGCTGGGCAAAGGCCTTCCCCCATTCCCTCCACTCTGTGCGGTACTGTGCTGTTCATTTAAGTTAATTTCAAACTCATAGACAAAAACGTAAACCTACTTAAGTAAAGCAAAAAGTTAGATTAGACTGAATAAAAACACAAATGATTTGCAGAATATAGAACACCTATTTTTCAAGACCTACCATCCGAAACAGAGTGTTTTAAGTAGGATTTGAATAGCCAAAGAAATAAATATAATGACTTGCCCTTGGCAGAGCATATAGGTACGTAAAAATGTAAGTTAAGTAAATTACGTTAATCATGAAATATAGAAACAAAGATAAACTCGTTGTGATCACACAAGGCTCACTAAAGTAAGCAATCGTTGGTAGAGCAATGAGCAGGTACGCTTCTTTATCTTTATCTAAGTATACCTAATTTTTGGTTATTTGTATCTTTCTCTGTTATGCCTAGGCCTCACTAAATTGGATTGGCACCACACTGGCGCTTCAATATTACAGTGTAACAAGGATCATACAAAAGAACGGTAGGAACCAAGCCGTAAGTTGCTGTCTGTTCTTCTAGGCTTTGGTCGCGCGGAACTGGCACCTAAAGTCACCTAGCTTGCGTGGAACTGGCACCCAGCTTTAAGACGTTTCAAAGTGATCCTTGTGATTTTATTGAATAAATACCTTTTGACTTTGACTTTATCTAAGTCCTATGCGACGATGTGTAAAAAGTTGTCGCGATTATTCAAAAACATAATAAAAAGTAAACTTTTTACAAATGCTACTACTGCTTTAGTAGTAGCATTTGTAAAAAGTTTACTTTTACGTACTTACTATAAATAAAATATCTGACTATAATAGATGATAAAAAAGCTGGGATTGAGCTACCTCCAACTCCTTATAAAAACTATAAATTAAGCAACATTATTATAGCGTGTACCTGTGCGTATCCTTGTGATTCAAAAGAGTAAAGACTATTTTTAATTACGTTTTTTTACATACTTATAAAAAAAATATGAAAAGAAAAGATCTGAAGCTATGTCTTTATTTATGTCTAAACTCTCTCAATAAAATAACAGTTTTTGAGATGAAAGGTTTAGGACAGTTTTAGGAAATTTAGCATTGGACCAAACATAGTTTAGCTAACTCCAATTTAATTGTAGGTACGCTTGTATCTACAATTAAATTGTAGCTAAAGATATTGAGGAAGTTTACTGGTACGAGCGTGACTTTGCAGGAAGTACATTCTTAAAAAAAAACAGAAAAAAAAGTTAATAATTATTATTATAATTGCTGGACTTACTTGGCGGAATAGTACCAGATATTTTTGTTTTCTAGGAGATTAACTCATCCTAAATTCCTGTTCCATAGGCACTATAGCGTCCCATATTCCAAAAGTAGTGATAAGCGGAAGTCCAGAGAGAGAGCACTTTGTACAAAAGCTTACTATAAAATTTCTGATTATATAGATGACAAAAAAGCTTGGGACTGATCTATGCTCCAACTCATTAAAAACACTAAATAATTAAGTAGGTACCATACTAAAATTGTAAAAAGGATCATACAAAAAAACGCTAGGAACCAAGCCGTTAGTTTCTTGCCCGTTCTTCTAGGCTTTGGTCGCGAGGAACTGGCGATAGATTCACCTAGTATATAAGACGTTTCAAAGTGATCCTTGTGATTGTACTGAATAAAGACCGTTTTGATTTTGATTTTGATTTTGACTTGAGGTACCTTAATATCACCCCCATGTATGTTCCGAGATTTTTCATAGTTTTCGAGTTATGATTTTTTTCTGAATTTTAAAGAACTTTCAATCTGAACAACTTTAAAAAATTGTAAAAAGAAAAGTAGAAGACTTTTTCGAGATTTTTTTTTGCAATTGTATCTTCATGAGTCGTATTTTTACGCAGAGAAAATACATTTTTAAATAAGGGAAAAGTGGCCTCTGACGATTATACACTTTTAAAAATATTAGGAGGCTATGGTTCCTAAGTACTAAGTAGTATATATTAAAAACCGAACAAGCCTGTGTTAGACGACAAATAATTGATTCGATGCAATTATTTGCCACGCTGGCAACAATGGAAATGTTACAAGCATTTTGTATATCATGTACACCCACAAAAATGCCAGTAACGCTGTGCGTCATTGCACCAAACCAGTTGATCAATGCTAATCAAGGAAAATTTACTCAACAAAGTATCAATGTTTTTTTTGACAGCCCTCACAGTCCAGTTGGTAGCTCTGCCTTCTGCGCTGTAAGCCGTGTGTTCGATCCCCACCGAGAACAAACATTTGTGTGATTAACATAGATGTTTGTTCTCTGTCTATTAGTGTTAGGTACGTCTGAGTCCACTAAAACTTATTTAAAAAAAAATACCTGCCGTTGCTGTATTTATTCAATAATTTGGAAATAATAACAAAGAAAAAATAATTGCTAAGAGCTTTTCTTATTCCTTTATTCGTTTTTATAGGTGAATATTATTATTATTATTATTATAATTTTATATTATTCCGAGATTTATGAATTCGTTGTTTTTAATTGCAAAAAAATATCTTGCATTTTCCAAGAATTACTAGATTATAAAAAAGATGCAAAGATCACGGCAAGCCTGAATCGTTCTTCTTGGAAATGTATAGAGGAGGCATATGTCGAGTATAGGACTTCTTCATTCTGATGATGATGATGATGGATAATTGATTAGGGAAAAAAAAACTGAAAATTGTTTGTCTACTTTCTTGGTGATAAGCCAATAGAATACGATGACGCATTTAGTTTGTATGTAGGTATCTTTAATTCAGACAGTTTAATTATTAGGTACGTATCTATCTACCAAGAGTATTTCACGGAAATATACGGTCCTTACAAATACACCTCATACAACAAAATTATAAATTGTACAAATACTTGTTCTAAGGAAAACCATATTTCTGATTGAAATCTTAATGCCGCGATCACAATCTCATACAACTGATTGATTACAAAGTATATTTCTACGGAATCCTTCGTATGTCGGTGGTCACGTAGGATTGAAATATTATTTATTTAGGTCAATGTTACTAAATAGGTAAGTAAGATACTTTGCGAATTATATTTATTATCAAACAAATACAAATATTTATTACCATAAAAAAGAGCACAAAATTGTAGACTCTGACTCCTGTTTTAGTTTAAAAAAACTGTATTACAGTAGACACTAGACGGTGCATTCTCCCCATGTTGCTTACTTATAATATACAAAATTAAATAATTATTATTTTTCTTGAAGAGTCCTATACCAGCCTATACCCTAGCTCAGTTTTTCATATTCATAGCACATTGTTCTACCATGGCCCGTTAATTTTCATACTGTCGTTTTGTGACCCACTCAATAGTTTTAAATAATACCTACACATTTCTTGTTATTAGAAGTATGTAGGGTACCTACATAGGTAGGTCAATATACGTAATGTAGAATCATGTTCTAAATGCGCTGTTTCAGTTTTCGGAAGTAGTTTTATTACATCCAACATATCATTTTAAAAGTAGAGTTGTGAATATGTATTACAATTAAAAATGTTTTTACAATAACTTGGGAGTTACTTTAAGACGTCGTCAGTCAGCGGCGGCGGCACTTACGATGGATCCTAAATGGTATTATTTAAAAAACAAGGCGGGAATCATTCGACCCGGCCCGATTTCAAGTCGCAACCGTTCAATTGGAAAACGCTGGCATTTGCTAGGCGTAATTTACTAATCATCATTTCAAAAAAATGGCGGTCTCACGGCCGGTTTCTGAAAGCTCGATCAAAACTAATCGGATGTGTCACTCGCTATTTCAGCTATTACATCGAATTAGATAGAGATAGCAATTGACTTGACATGCGATTAGTTTTTATCGGGCTTTCAGAAACCGTCAATCAAAGTCTCAAAGGAAGCGGAGGTACAGAGCTTGACCTCGCTGAACTTGTAAAATAAATAGCTTGCATTCTGAAGACGGACATGCGGACTTTATCTATAAATATAAATTAACCTTTAAAAACTACATCGTACATACGTTTCCATCTTGCCGACTTTTGGTCGTTATTAGTTTAGTTGTAAGAGTAGTAGAGCTCTTTGTGAAGGGCTCTTCCGGAGAAGTACTATCTTCATGCCTATTTCTGCCGCCAAGCAGTGTTGTTGATTACAGATGAAATAACAGGCACATGGGGGTTAACTTCTGTATGCCTTAGGTTAATGAACGCAGGGCAGTGCATCGTAGGGCACGTTCCTATCGAGCGTGACTTGCGAGGCAATGCTTTGTTAAAAGTGATGGTTACCACTTAACATCAGGTGGGTCATTTGCTTGTTCCATCACTCGGAAAGTGTTGACCCGTACGTATGAATCGAGTCCACTAATATTCATTTTCTGGATAGGTAATGCTGTAGATGAGACATTGAGTTTAAGTTTAAAAGCCTCATTTTACCTAATTTATACCTATTTACATAACGAAGCGCAAAAGCGCCATCTCTGTCATAATACATGAAGGAAAAACCTGTTGTAGCTTTGCGCATACGCATGACCACGTTTATATTATCAATCATACGCTTATAATGATGTATAGTGTGAAGTATTCAACATAGAGGGCACTTGGCGTAGCGGATTATAAAATAGTAAATAACATAGTTACCTTTGTAAGTTTATGGAGTTAAAATGTATAGATTTAAGGATTTTCTGAGTAGTTATCTAATTCTTCATAACCCGTTTTTAAGTCACTTGCTTTCACTTTAACTTTAAAGCGAGCTTGACACTTAATACTTTGATATAGTAGGTATATACATATAGGTATTTATTCACAAAGGAAATTACAATAAATACCTACAAGTATTTACCAAATGTACAAAAGACATAGGTAATGAAACAGTTGAGCTATCTGCAGCCCGTTGCAAACGATCTCGAGATAGCTCAACTATATAGGTATAAAACCAAAATACACTGTGAGGGTAAAATCGCTGTATCTTACTCATTTCACTTGACTCAGCAGGAAAATATAAGCAAGACAAAATATTTCTTACTACTGCTGCAGTGACTAATAGGTAATAATTTTATTTAAAATAAAATATTTACTAAATGTATTCTTTCTTAGTCAGTGCATAGTCGAATGATAATTGGCTTTCATCACAAAAGGAAGTAATACTCCCTTAACGGCTTTTAATCATTAAAGGTGGCAAAATGGCAACAAACAACATCCCTCAAAAACAAATTAATGAACAAAACAAGACGAAGTAATCGATTCCCAGTGACGAATGCCCAAGATCCGATAACAAATTAGTACGAAACGGACGTCTGATAAACTGTGACCCGTGACCCTTTGGTAGTAGTATCAGTGGCTCCGATCCAGTAGTGTGTGATCATTGATCAATGGAACGCGGGATGCAGTGTCTAATACTTTTCGCTTTGTTTGCAAGCGCTTTTACACAAGGTGATTCATATTTGACCATGTTTTTGTGTTGTTGAAGTTGCGAAGTACGTGAGTTAAAACCGTGTTGTTCAAATGTTTTTAAAGTCTGTGTGTCTTTGACTAATATTCTTGTTTAATGTTCCGCGTGTATGGCAGCTCAAATTGTGAATGGTGTTTTTGATTATGCACCTAGCATAGACCTAGTTTTATCGAAAAGCACCTTAACCTCAAACTAGTGAGAAGTTCCTAGCCATACTACTAAATATCCTTGAAGTAGATCAAATTTTATGGCCAGATTGGTTAAAATTTTCTTACAAATGATGAGTAACTTCTAGTAAATATTGTTGGACTTTCCACACACTCTCTAGTCCCAAACTAAGCAAAGCTTGTACAATGGAAACGATAGCCGATATAATACTTATATAAGTTATAAGTTTAGTACTATATAAGTTTATATCAAATATAACCTGTTATGGTTATATTTACAATAACAGTATATAAGTATTATATCTGCTATCGTTTTCATTCTACAAGCTTTGCTTATTTGCCCATTGCAGTAATTTCAAGAGAGTTATATTATGTCAGTAGGTTTTGTGTGCTACCGCAGCAAAAGGTGTATGCCTCACCACTATTAGAGGTTAGGCCACTATCAGTATTCTATCGAGACCAATAAACTTTGTGAGAACTTAAGAAAAAGCTAAAAACTAAACAGTTCTGTAAAATTGCTTTGATTAGATATTACGTATTATTGGACGTAAATAAACACCCAAGTTGAATTATGCGATGGCATGGCAGGCTTCCATCCAATCATTGTCTTTGTGAATCTTCAGTTATGATAAACTAGCTTATGGCCACGGCTTCACTTGCGTTGCACCCAAATAAAAAACGATAGCTCACGATCTAAAACTATTCCAAGTTTTACCCAAATCAGTCCAATAGTTACGGCGTGATTCGAGCTGCAGATATCCAATCCTTTCGATTATTATAATATTAGTAAGATTGATATGTTAATAATAATTAAAAAGGGATCTTTGCCCAGCAGTACATAAACCTTTTTTTAATATTTGATATTTACCTCTGAGTTAAAATTCTTTGAGAACGTCTTTCTTTTGAGGTAGTACTTAGTACTACATAATCTGAAAGGATTATTAATTGGGGATTGAAGTCGTGAATCCGTTTCTGGATATTTTTGCAAATAATTACATATGTTTTCCAGATGCTCCCGAAGAGGTCTCGACAGAGAGCCATCTGGCCGAGGGCGAGAAGAAAATGAGCGAAAACATCCTGGCCATACTACAGCACTTCAAGCAACCGGACCCCATAGGCCTGCCCGGGGCAGAGATCCCGGAGCCCTACCCAGTGCCGGACATGAAGCAGACCCTCTCCTTTGCCACGATGTACTTCAAGAAAACAGCTGTGTATGGAATCAGCAAGTTTCGCATATTGTACGTGAACGCTGAGATTGGAGCTATGGAGGTAATCGAATTTGATAAGCTTATTATTCTTCTTGTCGTGTCACTAGTATCTTTCGAAACAGTGTGTTGAAAGGATTATGAGGCCGCCTCGAGAGGCTCCTTTCGAGCACTTTACACATGTTTAAGAACTTAGGTTCTATAACATGCCGGTTTCCTCACGATGTTTTCCTTTACCGTTTGAGAGTACAGGCAGTGCGCATATAATTTTTTGATAAACAAGACCTAGTATATAAGACGTTTCAAAGTAATCCGTGTGATTGTTCTTAATAAAGACCGTTTAGAATTTTATTTTTGAGATTGGTGCACGTGGTGAACCCTCGACCTTAGGACCAGAAGGCGAGGCTGGTACCACTAGACCACGAGTGCTCTCAGCTCTCAGATAAGCTTATTAGAACTGGAGATGGTCAACCCAATCGATTTGATCAAAAAAATCTTCAAAGAGCGAAACGTAGGGCATATTAGTTTCAGGGAGATACCTATTGGTTGTATTTATTTGAAAATATCTACCTAGATGAGTAAAATTTGTATTGTTATTTCAACCCAATAAGGAAGAAGACTCTAATGGAAAACAAACGTATGTAGCCATTGTATTATGCTTATCTGCAACAAAGTAAAAGTAAACAAAAGTCGGTGCATTGTTTCTTGCACATGGGATTCCATAATTTAGTAGGAACTAAGTTTTTGCAATCAAATTCTTTGTGTTGCTAGATACAAGTGGGTAATCAATAATTCAAGGTTGAGCTGACTCTATAATTACACACAGAATATGTTTATGTTTTTTTTATACAACTAGCTGATGGTTCAAGTAGATTATATATATTATATACCTACTTTTAACAATACATATACCATTCCTTACGTAATAATTTATTTTAATATTCCAGGTGCAAGCAGCAATGAAAATAGACACGTTGCAAGCTCGTGGTGAATACACCATGTCGACCTGGCTGAACAGAGCCTCGGGCCCCTTCGTCGTCGACGTCTCAGGCCTCATCATCAACGCCAAAGCCGGCCTTGGCGTAGAGCGAGACGGCAAGGTTCGAGCACAGGATATCACTATTGACCTCTCTTTCAGCAGCATCGCTGTTGACTTCCAAAACCTAGGGTTCTTTGGAAGCATGTTCCAGGGAATCATCAATTCCATCGGCAATTTCCTCTTCGACTCTATCAAGCCGTACATCTTAAAAGAGGCGTACACGAAAGTCAGAGCTGAGATCAACTCCAAGCTAGACGAAATCGCTGGTGACATCCAGTTCCCTAACTCCATATCTCCTTTAGACATGGTCGTTTCAGATGTGAGAAAGAAGGTCCGGAATATGGGAATGGATCCCTATAAGATCAAAGACTACAACACAACAGTAAGCATATTCACGGTGACACTGGAACATACGTGGATCACTGGTATCTCCTCGTTTCAAAGAGTTGGCAATATCACACTGAAGATGGAAAACAACACAGTAATTGCTGACTTCGAGATCGGGACGCAGAAGTTAGAAGGAAGGACGCAGTGGGATATATCCGCAGTCAGTGGGCTCGTGTCCAGGGCTGGGACAGCATCATTTTCAGTTGAATACATAACTGGTAGAGTCATATTAGGCCAACCTTTAGATACGAGAAAGACTCCAGAGTTCAGAGATTTGGATTTGGAAGTAGGCAATATTCAAGTTAGATGCAACGGTGCGGGTACTTTGGACTATATTATCGAGTTCGCTGTAAATGTTCTCCCGAATCTGCTTAGGTATCAAATAATGGATGCTATCGAAGGCCCGGTGAAGGAGAAAGTGCAGCTGGAGCTGAACAAGATAAATGTTGAAGATATAATAATGCAGAAATTGCCTGAAATCGACGAAATGCAAGAGACCGGGGTAAAACTGTCATCTCTCATTGACACGGAAACTGTAGAGGAGCCATTTGATGAAGATGAGTTCTTCAATTTCTAGACCAAAAAGTTAGCTAATTTTAGTGTTTATGTCGGTGCATCCTATTTTTATTCTAAGTTAGTTTGGTATATTGTTAGATTTACTGAGAACAACGACAATAAAGTTTATAAGCTGTTGTAGTCAATTTAAAAGAACCTAAAACCAGTCTATTAATTTCTTTATACTTTGCTATAATTCTATTATTTATAATAGTCGTATCTAACCCTTTCACTTTATTTATGCAATGTTTATTTATTATCTAATTAATGGTAAATAAAATAAAGATGGTAAAAGACTAAAAAATATACAAAATCTAATCCAGAGTATTTACGTTAACCATTCTTTCTCTACCACCTAGTCTCAAAGCTGCATCAAGTGTGGAACACTGCAATAGGTAGGTACAAGACTCCCCGATAGTTCATCGCATCATCGAGTAGCATCACTAAAATCACAAGCATATATAGCACATTCCGAAACGTCGTAAGTGTGCGGTCAAATCTTGGTAAAAGCCTCATTCGTAGGGTCCGCAGAACTGCCATTGCTCACCGCGCGGCGTAGGGGGCCGCACGTATGCATGCCCATAAAAAAATAACTAAATTCAGAATTTTTGCATCGCGGCTTTTTAATGCAATTATAAATAATTGTAGAATGGCGAATTATCAAGTGTGTTTGTTAATTTTTGCGGCTGCGGTCGCATCAGGCGCTTCGAATACAAGTAAGTGACAGAAGAAAGTAGAAAGACGGGTGCTAATTTGTGTCGTGTGGTACAATGCTCTAAAAAGCTCACTGTAGCTTTTTAGGTCTCGTAATTTTGGAACGCTTTTGGATTGTTTTCTCCTATTATCTGCCTTGTTTTTAGTTTATTCATCAGAGCATCCCAAATGTTTTTTAATATTTATATTTATAGTATATTTTTCTTATATTATATTATTTTACTTATATTATTATAATTCTAACATCACTGCGCTTACATTAATGAAAAACAAATTACCTACTTACTTTCTCTCATGTTTCTTTATAATCTCACATGAGGCTCGAAATGCTAGATAAAACTTGAACGATTGTTCGATATGAGTACGATACAAGAAAGTTCACCAAAAAAATCCAAAAATAATAAGTTTTAATGCTGCTCGATATAATTATATAATTTCTGAAAGATTTGTTATTATAGCTTCTACAACCAGTATAGGTATGACTTTTTTAAAGTGAACTTGATTTATCACAAAGGTAAATACATAATTTGATCAGACGGTTACGGTCTGATTCAGTCCATCAAGCACTTGCTTCAAGTTCATCACCCTCGCAGTCAGCATCAATATTGGCATCTTCCTGTCCTTGGATCTCTTATTGAAATCCCAACGGAAGGAAGTCCAATTTGTTGAATATTTTTGGTATGTAAATAAGAACATATCTCATCATAGAAAATATCTCCAAAGTTATAGAGTTCTATACATTTACTTATTAAAATAATAAGTACGGTACGCAGACCTGAGAATTCGTGCAAGAATAAAATTAAAATACAATAAAAATTAGTTCAGTCCAGGTACTAGTGTCAGATGAAGTTATTGAAATTTTATCTAGAAAAACCTAAAAATTAAATAATATACTTACTATATAGGTAAAATTAAAAAATAAGATTAAATTATTCGATTACTCAAAACCTTAAACATTCTAATATTTTTTTTTTCCAGTCATCTGCAAATCGGTATATCGCAGTCTGGGTTGCTTTTCAGATATGTTCTCAAGTCAAAGTCAATTAAAACACAAGGATCACTTTGAAAATCCATTTCCACGAGACCATCCATCTATGACTCTAGGTGTAAATAACGTATTTCACATCTCGAGCCTGTTTAAAAAAAAATATAGAGTTGACATTAGTTATTCATTGTCATCGCAAAATAAGAAAGTTATAAACACTTTCACCGGCAATTTTTGCACTTTCGTTTGTGTAGAGTTTACAATATCTAAAATTCTTTGTTGAATGTTAGTAAATAAGTAAAGGATAAAACATTAAAAAAACGTGTACAAGTGGTAAAGGGCTATCTACAAATTGAAAATAATAGAGAATTAAATATTGTTTGTCACACATGTTTTTTTTTTAACTTGGACGCTTAAGTATTTGAATATGATATGTTGTGATAAATAGAAGTGGTTGACCTGCCTCTGGGTGTTTTTAAAGTAGGTACTGGGTACCAAGTTTAAGCTAAACTAGTTTGCGAATTTTTAAATTGAACCTGCTCGAACGACTCATATAGTACATAAATGTCGCTTCGCATAGTATACATAAAAACTGCCGCACTTCTACGTTATTTGCAATTTAATTCCCGACATTTATATCTACTCGATAGAAAAAATAAGATTAGTAGCTTAAAGTTATGCTTGGAGTTCATCAATATATTTTACCCTCATCGATTTCCATTTCTCCTAAAATAATCCATTTCTTCTAAAATTATTAATCCCGCATGGCAAGTGTCAAAAAGATCGTACGTCAGTGGCAGTGATGTACTTATGCATTTTTTTCTTGTTTACGGTTTTGCCCTCACAATAAACTTACGTAAGCAGACTGCTATATATATAGAAATATCGAAAAAAACGTGGCCTTGGAGAGCGTTACTGAAAATTGTATTACTCTGAAATACTCATTACCTAAAAGATTCATTGATAAAAGAACTCATTAAATGATTAATTGATTAACGGCCGGTTTCTGAAAGCCCGATCAAAACTAATCGCTTGTCAAGTCACTTACTATCTCTATGTAATTCGATGTAATAGCTGAAATGATGAGTGACTTGACGCCGATTAGTTTTGATCGAGCTTTCAGAAACCGGCCGAAAGACGATGACAATTGCTAATATTTAATTATTTTTTTCGATTTATATAAATTGCTGATGGGACAAGCAGTTGATCCACCTGTTCTTATGTGGTAACCATCACATATAACCAAGCATTGCCTCGTAAGTCACCACGATAGGAACGTGCCCCACGATGCACTGTCCTGCGTCCATCAACTTAAGACATACAGATGTTATACTTCATTTGCTTGGAATTTCACCGGCAACTACACTCTTCAAACCGAGACACAGCAACGCTGCTTGTCGGTAGAAAAAGGCATGGTGGCAGTACTTTCCCGGACCAGTGGGCTTATTACGAGTTTGGTGCCGATCGTCAATCGTTACGATACACCGAATTTTCTATGAAAAAAAACAGGTTCTCAAAGAATACGCTAGATGCCGTTGATTTATTTTCATAGAAAATTCGGTGTATCGTAACGATCGACGATCGGCACTAAACTCGTAATAAGCCCTCTGCCCTTCACAAAGAGCTCTACTACTCTTTAAAAAAATACTATTCAGGTAACGTTATTTCTTATAGAAAATAGTCACAAGGACGGTAATTGTTTATTACATAAAATAGCAGTTGACGCGGAAGCAACAGAATGTGGTAGAAATGTATGCGTTGAATAACATGTGCTCACACTGACGAAGACTTCCAGTGTACATAATTGTAGTTCTAAGGCCTCCTGTATAAACACAATACTAAGCAATAGGTTATTTATAAGTATGTATTTAATAATTACAAAAACAAACACAAAATAATTCATAAAACTTGAAGCGGGATTTACACATGGTTAATAGTTTACTTAGACATTTGCATTATCTGAATTTAGAACTTGTTTTGCACTTGATCTGTTTAGTTTTCTGACTCAGTATATGTATCTCGGTTTTAATTATAAAAAAACCGGCCAAGTGCGAGCCGGACTCGCGCACGAAGGGTTCCGTACCATTATCTATAGTACTTCAATCCTTAACAATTAGAGTTATAGTCCTTTTCAATTAGTGCGCTGAGTTCAGCCATGGCCGCAAGTGACAAATTCTTAGAAATAAGATCTATCAGCAAAAGATCCACCTAGACACCACAAGAGCGGTTTTATGTGAAGTGACCAGTTGCCACCCCTGGCTTGCACTCAAAACTCTGACTACCCCTAAAGAATCTTAAGTTGGATCTCGGTAGGTACGAGATCTGAAGGGATATCTACCGTGCCTCAAAGTCGTGATGCTGTTTCTGTTTCAATGCCTTTTTTGGATTCGTATATAATTATGTTATAGTTTATACTTTATACCCCGTTCCTTAACATTTTTGAAAATACCATTTTAAAGTATTTCTATATTAGTAGGATATCCATAATACATTAAAGTACAATTGGCAAGAAATTTTATACGAATTCCACCTATTACATAAACGCTGTACCTATATTTATCTAAGTATCTACACCTTAATCAATACAAAGTGGTAGGCTGCCACAGGGCTAAGATACCGGCACTTAACAATCAGATCCTAGGCGGTATTTATCTATCCTAGAATTAAGTATTGTCTAGTATTATGCGTTTATTGAGGTCAAAAGTTACACGCATGTAAGTTGAGCACAATGTGCGTGCTACCTTCTGCAGAAAATAACTAGATGTTACTTCTAAACGAGCGCTTATTAATTCTCGTGGCCTTCAGAGTCTAGTAACCATGTCTCATCATCATCTTCCTGCCCTTATCCCACTTTATGTGGGGTCGGCACAACAGGTTTTTTCTTGCCACTATCCTCTATTATCCGTCATCTCAGTAGTCATTCCTTTCTTACCCATGTCATCTTTTCTCCAGTCATCAGTCTCCATGTCTAAGTAAACGAATAAATTTAGATCAGGCCAATTTATCCATAAACAAACTTAGTCTGAACCTCCGCATTGCAATAGTTTTACGATAATTTCTGGCTTAAAATGCCTAAGCCAAAGATAACAGTAGCTGATAATAAGGTGATCCTATTAAGGTACTAAGAAACCTAAAGTATGTAGTATATGTAAGAATTAGCAGTGTACTATGCAATAATTTATACAATTACCTAATTATAATCGCAATGAGCTTTAGCGCAGCATTCAGCTACGAGTACATTCCCTGTTTCATTATGGGTAAGAGCATTTTTACAAGTTTCAAGTTGAAAGCACTAGTTTAGAGAACTCACACAATAGATTTTCCATATTTTTTTAAAGATCATCAATAAAGTAAACAAAATGATAGTGAAATCGAGTTCGAAACGAGACGCTGTCGCGCGTTCATTAGATATAGGCTCATTTTAAACTGAACTTCGATCACATGACAAAAAACGTTCTAAAAACTGGTCTTGTCTTATTAACTGTACCAATAATAACAGTAAGACGTTTTTGCGAGATCGGATCGGGTTTGCGGTCCGCGGCAAGGTTGGTTCATCGACCCGGCAGGTGCATTACTCCGTTATACCTATAAACCTGCCGGTTAATTACAAATTATTGACCCACACATCTGGAGGCCACTTTCAATAAAAATGCCTTTGGAACTGTTAAGTTCTATCAAACGCGTTATAACGCGCTTCATGCGTCACAACTAGGAAAGTGGGTGAGAGTAGAACTAAGACCAAATGCCATCAATTGCTCTAGTCAAGAGATTATTCAATCCATAAAGGCATTTCACTTGTACTTTAAATCAAAATTGCAGTGTATGGACTGTAGAAAGTTAAGGTGGATAACGTGGCTAACGTGGCCTAAGCTTCGCTCTTTATGTATTCAGCATTCATAGTTATAGACGATTCGAAGAAGACTGTCATTCAACTGACAGAAATACAATTAGTAGTCAAGGAATGATTTTTGGATAGAAGTACACGAGTTTATTGACTTTACAAAATAATACCAAGCTGCAGTCAGGCTGAGACAGTATTTTTTCCTTAGGTACCTAGGTAATTGATGCTGAGTTCATCAAATGGTCTTCCAGTTACCTTCGAGTCAACTGGCTTATTTATTGTTTTTATTTAGCTAATTCT
Source organism: Chloroclysta siterata (assembly GCA_932294275.1). Lineage (NCBI taxonomy): Eukaryota > Metazoa > Arthropoda > Insecta > Lepidoptera > Geometridae > Chloroclysta > Chloroclysta siterata. Next base: position 13,203,937 of record OW028599.1, on the reverse strand, counting down.
TTTCTAAATTTATTTTATGTTTTTATTATAATTTTGCTTCGCTAATTTCTAAGTTAGGTCGTTAATCGAGGTTTCTCTAAGTATAAAGAATTTGCTGTCACACTGACCGATTTTGTTGTAATATAAACGGTCTTTTGTAATTCGCCTAATTATTTAACTATTTATAAGTTATTGTGACACAAAATAAACGCTTTTTATTTATTTATATTTCTATCCGTGTCGATATCTGCCTTTCCCGATAATGGAGCCATTTCGTCACGTTTCCTATGCAAAGTCGGTAACCGGTAAATATTTTGAGTACAAGAAATAGGTAGAAAAAATAACTCACGTGTTTTTTTATCAATGCTTGAAATTCTCACAATAAGTAATATTTTTATCATAACCAAGGCCTATTGTCGATACGATGTCTCATTGTTTTCGCTGACCACCAGACTCCGTTAGAATGCCGACACCTTGCATACTGATGAGCAACGGTAGCTGGACAAATGATGGTAACAGCTGATTTATTGTTTGTTGACCTCTATTATGAAAAATAATTCAGATTATCTAGTAGAAATCGAGGTCGAGAGTAATTTAAATGGGTATTATGTGTCTACCTTGAAATATAAAAAATAGAGTGTCATCGTGTTGACGAACAAAGGCAGAATGGGACGTACAAAGGTGGGCATGGATCTCATAAGAGGTGACTAAGAGAACGCACCAGGAAGCAGCATTTCCTGAGTACTTAACACTGTACTGCTTCCACCAATCCGCCTGCCAAGTTACTGCGAACATAACAATATAACAAAAACCTGTCTCGCAGTGGACCAAGAGTCGTATCCTTATGTGATGTCTCATCATAGGTGCCTGAGGAAAAAGGGCGACCAACCACCTCGAAGACATCGCGTTGACGAGAAGTTTTCAAAGAAGGTGGAGGTTTTAAATGGAAAATTGCTCATTCGGAAAACTTGTAGGCAAGAAGGAATCTTCCTGCTACAAAATAAGGAAAGAATAACTGTTTTGTTCCAGAAATATTCGGCGGTCGATGTTCGCGACAGGACCCTAATGTCGACTCGTGTCTCCTTCGTAGCTTCAACTCGCTGCTAGAGTACCTGAAAGGCGGAGCACCTGAATTTGGCATTGAAGAGGTATGTAATGACAGTTTTTTATTGAGATATAAAACTAAATATATCTCAGCCATGGTTTAGACTTTGACAAAGAGCTACAAAAACCATGTTCAAATGGGTTCAAACTTGACCATGTTCGGAAGAGCACGGGCCTTAGCTCTGTCTGAGCTAAGGCCCCATAAAAGTGTTATAGCTTAGATTAGACAAGAGCGAAGACAAGAGCTAATGTGACACTCGCTCGCACGTTTCGATATGCTGAAAGATAAATCACTAAACTCATTTCCGAAAAATCGCAATCAATCATTTTGTGTGCAATCACATTGCACACAGTTTAGTAAACATTTCATTATGATCGATACAGGTTTTCCTTAAGTACGAAAACTAGTCAAGCAAACTTTTGAGTAGGAAATCATGCGAGCGTAGGAAATTAAGGCGAATACAAGAGCACAGTAGCTCTTGTATTCGCCTTAATAATAATAATAATATTAATAAGCGTGGTTTTTTTTATGAAACATTACTTACCAAAAGGGAGCGCGTTGATGTCTTTTAAATGGAACAAGCCAACAATTGTTATCGAATGAATGTTCTTGAGTGACGACCACGAACAGAAAGACGTAGCATAGAACGACCCCCAATGGATCGACGACATTGTTAAGATTGCATGAAATTAGTGGATGGAGAGGGCTTAGAATTCTTCTTAGTTCTTCCTGAAAATGTATAGGGGAGGCCTATGTCCAGAAGTGGATTTCTCGCTAATGTTGATGAAGATATGAAACGATTAGGGGTTGTTAATCAATTGGCTAAGAATAATTTCAAGATTATCATTTCAATATTTAGTTTTAAGTATTATGCCACTATTATGCCACTGAACTCAGACCACTAGGTACACTGTGTACCTACACACTTTCTGTAAAATTTATTATTTTTTAAGTGTAATAAATATCTTTAACCACATAACTAAAACTTAAAAAGTTAAGCTTTATTTTCTCTTCCAATGTGTTCCAGTCGGAGCCAATAGTCATAGATGAGCTCTCAATCGCGCTGGGCGGAGGACCTGATGGCTACCGAGCCACCTTCAAGGACATCCACGCCATGGGGGCTTCTAACATGACCATCACCAATGTCAGGTGAGATTTTACCACATAACATAACAAACTAGACATTATTGATCTCTTGTAGCAGAACAAAATATTCGTTGAATGGATGATAGCTTTGTTGAAATTAATTAGAAGTCTGAAAACTTTAGGTTTTTTGAAATATATTTGTTTATTTCTCATTAAAAAGATTTTATTAATGTAATTAATAATGTCATGTGAATATTTGACATCTACACTAATATTATAAAGAGGAAACCTTTGTATTTTTGTATTTTTGTATTTTTGTATGTAACGAATAGGCTCAAAAACTACTGGTCCGATTTCAAAAATTCTTTCACCATTAGGATGCTACATTATCCCTGAGTAACATAGGCTATATTATATTTTCAAAAAAATCAGGGATCCTTACTAAAACTTCAATAATGTAACCCAAGGTGGAAAACAGAAACCTTACATCGCGTGCGCTGCGAAAACTATTGATGATAGAACAAAAAAATGTACTACGATTTTGTAGAACACGTCATCATCTACAAAAAATGTCGGGACAGCATATGTCTAACTATTATAGTTATGTCACAATAAGTGTTCTTTTATTATAAAAAATTAATTGAAATGCCGCCGCCAGAAAAGGGTCTTTATTTGTACCTTGGTATTAATCCTTATCCAAATAAATCATTTCATAATTAAGACGGTTTCAATACCTATAGATTACTTCTTAAATTTTTCAAATCGGACATTCCATTCAAAAGATATGACGAAATTAAAAATGTTAACGGGTCCACGGGTCATGCTCGGGGTGCGATTTCACTCACTCAAGGAGAAGCGCGTGCAAATGTTTGAAATAAGTAGACGCGAGGCTCGAACCCACGGTCTAAGTTTATCCTATAATGTTCAATAAATTTATGACCACCCATGCGAAGCTGGGACAGGCCGCTAGTTGATGATAAGTTTCTAGTCAGGATATTAAGGGGCTGACAACTATCAAACAACTTCTAGCTAGCACGTTTCGACATGTTGAAAGATATAAAATCAAAAAAAATATTAGCACTTGTCTTCGCCTTAAACAATATTAGCTTCTTTTATTTCATGTTTTTTTACCCATTCCCAGCTATTTTATCGGAATAAAAAGTAGCCAATATGCGTTTCTTCTAACTATATTTTGTTTAAGTTTCATCCCGATCAGTTCAGTGGTGCCACAAATATCAAACCATCGTAACTTCAGTAGGATTGTATCTTGTAGGAATCTTCCGAGTTTATTTATAAATAATTTTATGTTTGCGACGACTCACTCACGCAAATACTTTCATGTCCGGCAACAAATAACAATGCCCACAATGTAAAAACATAAAGAGGTTCCTACAGTACGTTCACGTGTTAGAAGAACCTGCGGAAGGTATATTCGAGGCACGTTAACATGACACATGAGTGCACGAGCATTGTCCTTTCATACCATCACCTTTACTACCAGGGTCAACATACAAAGACCGTGTGTATATGAACACTGATGACTTGTTTGGACAAATGTGTAAATAATGAAGCACCTCCTTATGTACTGAGAAATCCAGGTATATGCCATTAATAGAACTATTTGCTGACGGCAAATAAATGGTGACTCAAATATTAGTTTTGTTTCTAATTAAATATTTTTATAATTTTAGGCTGGATTGTCTAAAATTACATAGGAAGTACTTTAGCTTAGTACCTAAACAAGACGTATTGTTGTTTTCTTTTTTAATTTAATTTTATTTATTTTGGGTACAAAAACAGTTAACTAATCAAAACATGACAGACACAATGAATTGCATAATATAGTTTCACGATGCCGTCCGTCTATCTCTTCTATAGTCGTACTATACAATAGTCATTATTAAAATGACATTATCATTATTATAATTTTTATTTTTGTGGTATTACCCCGGCCGAGTCTTTTACAAAGAGTTCTACAGATACTAATCATACATTGACAAATATAAAGAATTCGACTTAGAAGTGTTGATTTTATTAGTGTCTATTTTTTTTTTATTATTTTATGTATGTACTAGGAGGATGATAAGAAACATTTTTACAGGTCCGACTTGGAGACCCATCAGTTCCAGCTGACGTTATTCGGGCCCCACATCAGCGCGCGAGCTCGTTACCGTTCTTCTGGAGTGCTGCTGCTGGTCAGGGCTTCGGGCGGTGGCGACTACTGGGGCGAATACGGTAACAAACGAGACAACCTATCATCCTTTTTATAACTAGTAGTAGTTTTATAACTAGTAACTAGCCGTAATCGCAATACATAATTATTAGCACTTTACATAGAAGTTCTTCTTGACCTGACTTCAGTTGCAAGACCTTGAGTTGAACTGAATCTAAATGAGACAAAATTCAAGCTTAAGATTTTATAGGGACTGCAGATTCTTGGAACTTAGAACCCTTTTTTTTTTGCCCAGGAAAACCTTTTATAAGTACCAGTCGGCTCGGGGGGACCGATGGTTATCTGGGACTCCTGCCATGATATAGGCAGTGTACCCACTTAAAACCTGGGGTGTTCCACTTCTCCGCAAGAGTGAGAAAGCCTCGCAATCGCAAATCAGAAAGATCTCATCGCGCCTCCATAACTTCCTCCGTTGAGGAACTTACTTAACCTTATCAAGATCTATTGATATATTCCCAGACACGGTAGGCCCGTATACATCCCCTCAGATCTCTTGCTACTAGCACCTCTACCTACTCTCTCATCTAAGTTTTTTTTATTTGTCTAAGACGCAAGCCGGAGCACGTCCACACCATTCACATACAATTAGATTTATTTTATACACAATTCTTGAGTTGAAAAATCAAGGAGCGCGTTGATGTCTTTTGTAAGAAAAATTTAATTTAAGATTTGTGGCCCAGTTTTCTTTCAAATCATAAACTTTTTATGAGTAAATTAACGGAATTGTTCCTTTCCACTATCTTTAAATAATGCCAAAATTTGTGAGTGTGTATGTAGGTTTCTCTCTACTCGTCTTCGTATCGGATTTGGATGAAACTTGGAATATACATAGTTTGTAACCTGGAATGGAATGTTTCTTGATAGTTTTATACCTATGTATAACAGCTCTGTTTAAGCATTATTTAGGAAAGGCGTGTCGCTTATAGTCTAAATTCTTTTGTATGAAAAATGTTACATAAATTCTGCCTGTAAACGAACATTTTCTATATGCTATTATGTACATTTTTGTCTAAGAATTGTTACTTTGTTTTCAGATGGTGTAAAGGCTAAGGTGTACTTCAGAGGCGCTCCCTATGAACGCGACGGCAAGACTTACCTGAAGCTGCAGCAGCTGAAGCTAGACTTCTCCGTAAAGGACATCCAGATGGGGGTCAATAACCTCCAAAACAGCAACGCTGTGTTAGGTAAGTCTGTCAAGTCAAATTTGATGTATTAGCTGAAATAGCAAGAGATTTGACGCATGTGATTACGTTTGATCGAGCTTTCAGAAACCGGTCGTTAGTCTCTACTTGCATTGAAATAGCAAAGTAGATACCTTAATAGTAGTATTGCATTTTGTGAAGGGCTCGTCCGGGGAAGTACTACCACCACGCCTTTTAATGCCGCCAAGCAGCGTTGCAGCGTTTCGGTTTGAAGAGTGTGGTTGCTGTGGTTAGTGTGGTACAGGCACATGAGGCTTAACATCTGTATTCCTCAAGTTGATGGACGCCGGGCAGTGCGTCGTAGGGCACGTTCCTATCGTGCATGACTTACGAGGCATTGCTTTGTTATAGGTGATGGTTACCACTTAACATCAGGTGGGCCATCTGATTGTTCCATCAGCTACTAGTATAAAAAAAACCTGAATAAAAAACCAATAAATAAATATACCTAGCTGGAGTTTTCACACAGCACTATCTAGCCCCGAATTAAGCAAAGCTTTTACTTTGGGACTTAGAGAGCTGAAATATTTTTTTTAGTATTGGAACACCTTGTATATATATAAATAAATGACCATCGTTTAGGTCAATTACTTATTCATATGTGTTATTCAACAGAGGCTGCCCTGAATCTGTTCATCAACACCAACGCTCAGGAGCTTCTCAAAGAGATGAAGCCCGACCTGAAGAACGACCTGGCGGAGAAAATGTCGCGTTTCGTGGGGCATATCCTCGACCACGTGCCCTATGACGACTGGATCGTCGACTAGGGCCTTGATTTATCATTATTTTGGGTAATTTCACTGCACCGTTCCAAACCATAATCGTACAGATCATCTTAAATAGATGTTTTTTTTAACGTATTATGAACCGACTTAATACATTATTTTTTCGAGTTTTATTTGAGAGGATATACATATATACTTTCAGATTGGCCCCATAGAAATTTCATCGAAATCGGTTCAGTAGTTTGTCTGTTATGTCATCCAAGTAAATGAAATTGCGGTTTTTGCTGTTTTATGTTTTCAATGTATTTGAAGTCGCATTTTTTGCAAAAAAGTTATTATTTTCTGCCATAGGTTTCGGGCATTTCAATTGCATTTCAAACATAAAGCCTTTTATGTATGGGATAACAATAGTAAATCACTAAATGGTAACAAAGTCGCGATTACACAACAATATGGATACAATGCAATGAAGGATGCTTTCCAATCTAACTTCTATGATTTGTAAATCACTTTTTTTGCTTTTCTATCTCTTACATACCTATATCTCTTATTATTTTCTTTATAAGGACGCACAAAGTGAACTATAATAACTAGTAATATGACGCATTAACCTCTTGTATGCTGGGATTCCAGACACAATAGAAAATTATTAAATTAAAATAGTGACTCGTAATTATGTTTTTGAAGTCTGAATTTTTCGTAATGCATATCAGTGCATCTAAATTATGTACTAACTAATTTATTGTATTCTTTTTGACATAAATAGGTTTATTTAGTTCCTAAGGTTTAGGTTTTAAGTTACCTACACGTGAAATTTTAATAAAGAATAAAATATGTATTTATCAATATTTTATTTCCTATCTTTTTCTTATGTTTAAAATAATGCGCAAAATATGAAATTAAATCTTTTCATACATTTTGAGACTACCTAGTCACAGGTTAGTGCATTTTTTATGTAAACAGAACACACTCAAATTTAATTAGAATAGCGTATGCACTAATAATGAAATTTCCACTGCCTTAAAATAAGCTAATGACATTTATTTACAACTAGTGGCTTCCCGCGGCTTCGCACGCGTTGAAGGGATGAGCCGTGATTGAGCCACAAACATCGTAACTTTCGCATTGATTTGTATATTATAAGGGTAGGATTTTAAATACCTACGTAGGTATAAGAGATACCTATAAGCGTACATTACCTATATTAGGTAGGTAGGTATAGGTACTGAGCTTAGCACAGACATGACAAATACAACAAACGTTTTCAACCCTTTTTACACCCTTAGAGGTTGAATTTCCAAATATCCCTTCTTAGTATACCTCTACGCCATAAGACCTATGTACTCTTCAAATTTCAAGTCTCTAGGACCAGCGGACAAAAAATTCCCATACAAATTTTTACATCCATTTGCACACTTTTTAAGGGTAGTTTTAAAAAACTAAAAATCTATTTCCTATTTTTTTTGCCTTAAAATATATGTACTCCAAGTTTCAAGTTTGTAGGTTCAAGGAATACTATTTTTCATACAAACGTTTTCATCCTTTTTAACACCCTTAGGGGTTGAATTTCCAAAAATCCCTTCTTAGTACACTTCTACGCTATAAGAACTATGTACTCCTCAAATTTCAAGTCTCTAGGACCAGCGGTTTAGGCTGTGCGTTGTCTATATGTCAGTCAGTCAGTCAGGCAGTCAGTCAGTCAGTCAGTCAGTCAGTCAGTCAGTCAGTCAGTCAGTCAGGACTTTGATTCTTATAGTATTAGAGATGAATAAAAGTATTTACAAACAATGGAGCTATACACAGACCGTTGATCGACCAATCTAGAAATAGCTCAAGTGATTCAACTGAGAAAAACCTAAAGCTATCATAACCTAGACAACGTAGGTACCTACCTAGGTATTTTTTTTTTTAACTCTACATTCATGTTAGACGGTAAGGTTAAGTACCTACCATAGAACTGGGCCAATAACTTACAATCCAATTACAGCCATAACATCCAGTTAAGTCAAGAAAAATACTTCAAATCTTCATCTTAGTTCGAATGTAATGGTGTCACTTCACATCGCTATGCGTTATGCTCATTTTTATTTGCTCGTGTATTTGTGTATTCATCTAGTTCGTGAAAAATTTTCAAATTTGGGTGAATAGGGTCACAACACGTCGTTGTATTTGGGAAAATACGACGAACTACACGAATACGAATAGAGTGCCACCATAAAGAAATTATGTTAATAACGATTATGGAAGGGAGACTATATTAGAGGGGAAATAATTCGAGTGCTCTGACTTTCTGTCGTTGATAGACATATAAATAAATATAAATAAAATAAATATCGGTGGACATTCCACACAGCACCATCTCGCCCCAAACTAAGCCAAAGCTTGTAAATAAGGGATCCAGATAGCTGATATACTACTTATATACTTTTATTTTGTAAATACATACATTTAATATTATTTATCACCCAGACAGAGAACAAACATCTATGTTCATCACATAAATGTTTGTTCTCGGTGGGGATCGAACCCACGGCCTACGGCACAGAAGGTAGAGCTACTACCAACTGAACTGTAAAGGCTGTCAAATTAAATATACTTATTATATTAGAATAAAGGTTCTCGAAGGTTCCGTTGGGGAATAAAGGTTCTCGACCACGAACAGGAAAACGAAGCGTGGGACGCCCTCCTACCCGATGGACTGACGACATTGTCAGGATCGCGGGAAGTCGGTGGATGGCTCGGAATCGTTCTAACTGGAAATGTATAGTGGAGGTCTATGTCCAGCAATGGACTTCTTTAGGCTGATGATGATGATGATTATATCAGACTTGTTCCCGCCCGCGGCTTCGCTCGTGTGCGTTCGTTAGTTTCGTTTATGTTTTATACCCCATTCCTAGATATTTTTAGGATCAAATTAGCCTATGTATGAAGCCAGGTTAAAAACTATATTTAAATATGCCTAAGTTTAATCTAAAACTCTCCAATAGTTAGGACGCGAATGGGCCACAAACATCCAAATATCACAAAAATATATTAAAAAGTGTAGGAAGTACGCTTTTGTTGTTCTCTACATAATTATTGGAGCAGATAGCTGAGCAGTCTAAGGTATAGTCGTCTATAAGAATCTCACCCACCGATAAGTCCAAGGATAAAATCTTGAGGAACATAAGTTGATCAAAGCTCCACGCCATGATACGGAGGTCATCAAGATATTGCACATAACTCATCCTCACAAGGAAACAATTGCATAAGCTTTTGATGTGGTCTCTTATGTCGACACTTGAACATAACTTGTTTTATTGCATCAATGGTGTGGATTTGCACGAAGTGTTATGGTAAGTGGAGAATGTTCTTGTTTCGACTTTCAAGAAGACAATGGTATAAATAAAGGGCATTCGTTACTGCTTTAATCCGGTACACCTGGGAGGAAGACATGAGTGACCAGAAGACCAGACTTAGGGAGGCCCTGTTCTTCTTGGGGAATCTTGAAAGGTCATGGAAACATAATAACTTTTATTTTAGAGTACCTACCTACCTACTAGTAGTTACCTTTGCATAGATACTGAACTTACCATTTTTTGTAACCATTTGCATAGAAAAGACGTCGGTTCCGTGCTATTAGATATATAACATTCGTTAAAGCTTTAAAACAGCCAGCGTTACCAGACATTGCTTTTCGCTAAGTTATTTTATAGATTCGATTGCGGTTCCGCTTGCATGGTACCTTTCTAGATAAAAAGTATCCTATGCATTATTCCAGTGTATTTTCTAAGTAACGTCCATGTGGATAAGCTACGTGTATAATAGGTATATAAATAAATAAATAAATAAAATAAATATTGGTGGACATTCCACACAGCACTATCTAGCCCCAAACTAAGCCAAAGCTTGTGATATGGGAACCAGATAGCTGATATACTACTTATATACTTTTTTTTTGTAAATACATACTTATAATATTATATAACACCCAGACAGAGAACAAACATCTATGTTCATCACACAAATGTTTGTTCTCGGTGGGGATCGAACCCACGGCCTACGGCGCTGAAGGCAGGGCTACTACCAACTGAGCTGTGAAGGCTGTCAAATTATATGAATTGTTTAGCACTCTAATGGCCGGTGAAAGCTCGATCAAAAGTAATCGGATGGCAAGTCATTCGCCATTTCAGCGTTTACATCGAATTAGATAGTGATAGCAAGTTTTTTTGTATACAACTAGCTGATTGAATAAGCAGATGGCCGACCTGATGTTAAGTGGTAACCATCACCTATAACAAAGCATTGCCTCGTAAGTCACGCATGATAGGAACGTGTCCAACAATGCACTGCCCTGCGTCCATCAACTTGAGGCATACAGATGTTAAGCCTCATGTGCCTGTAATTACACCGGCAACCACACTCTTCAAACCGAAACACAGCAACGAGAGCTCAAAGGCTCTACTACTCTTGACAACTACTCTTGGCTCTAAGTGACTTGACATCCGATTAGTTTTGATCGGGCTTTCAGAAACCGGCCGTAACACTGTGAAGTCATAGAAATAATACACGTAGTTTTCACAGGAAGAGAAAATTGGGGAGTAGGATGGTGAGAATGGGGATAAATAGTTATCGAATGAGATATGACGTCATATCTACCGTGAGATAATCTCGCTCGAAGTGAGCATAAGGCCCCAGATAGCTTGTCTTTGGATACCCACCCAGAAAACTAGAATATTATAAAATTCTAGAAAATGACAAGATTCTTCAATTTTATCATCACAGGATAAATATCGAAAGAAATGCTTCTATCGCCGATACCTTACGAAAGGTCATCAATTATTCACACATAATAACAAGACACGCATAAAGGTTGCAAAAGTAACCTCTGATATTGAGCTAGTCTTCAACTCTAAGAACTCTTCATCAAATGACAACACTGCGGTGTCGCAATCAGCATGCCAGCGGTTCGTGGGGGCTTGTACTTTCGCGGACCTTGTCAGACTGTGCTTGACCATACTCCAAAACAGAACGCACAGAGTAACAACCTCCTTTTTCAAATATAAACTGAATAACAGATACTCCTTGCTCTAGATTTTGAATTTATTTAAATAAAAGTTGAAAGTACTGGTCGCCAATACTACCTTATTCTTAAAAAGTAAAGTTAACTTTTTAAAATAGTTGGCAGTAATTTTTTTTCATAATGAAATCATTACTATACGTTATTAGTGTAATCGTGCTGTGCTGGCTACAAAGCTCCTGGGCGCAATACCAGCCTTCTTCGGAAATTGGTGAGTATTGTGGCTTTAACGTAGTAGTGTAGTGTAGGTATATTATATTTGGTTGCTTCATTTATTTACAACTAGATGACCCGGTGTACTTCGTATCACCTATCCAACGACTTTAAAACTCTTCCTTCGCTTTAGGTAGAACATTTAGGTAGAAAGTTTATATGGGAACATGAAATTGTTGTTTATACTATCTTCCTCGCAATATCACCGTTTAAACCATCCCTGGACTACGACAAACATTTCAAAATCAAAATCAGCTAAATCGGCCCCAGCAGTTCTCGAGTTCTAGCGAGACCAACGAATAGCAATAGATTTTTATTTAAATAGAGTTAATATATACGGAATATTATAACAACTGCATTTTTAACAAACTCATAATTTTTTTTTTTTGCTTACTAGGGACAGCGTAGTTACCTATTATCTAATACATCCATCCAAAGAGTTAACGTTGCCAGCCTTTTGGGCACATTGTCTACGGCTCAATTTTCAATCTGTAAAATCTACAATAAAAAATCAGAGTTCGTTTATATTGTGACTCTACAGTTCGTTAAAAAATTATGAGTTTTCACATCGTAAGCTGATAAAAAATGCTACTTTATAAACCTACCCTTGATCTTATGTTTTCAAATTGTGATACTATGAATGACTATTATCTAAGGCATCTGCTACAATATGCAATTTGCTACCTTAAGACGAAAGGATACCGGCTCTTTCTCCATACAAACGTACTTAGGACTTAGGACCCCTATTTACAGCCTCCGCAGCTCAGTTGGTAGTAGCTCTGCCATCTGTGTCGTAGGCCGTGGGTTCGATCCCCACCGAGAACAAACATTTTTGTGATAAACATAGATGTTTGTTCTCCGTCTGGGTGTTATATAATATTATAAGTATGTATTTAGAAAAACAAAGTATATAATAGTATATCAGTATATCAGCTATCTGGTTCCCATATCACAAGCTTTGGCTTAGTTTGGGGCGAGATAGTGCTGTGTGGAATGTCTACCAATATTTATTTATTTTACTTAGGCACATTAGATCTTCTACTAGCAACCATATAGGTACTTAGCGCACATTTTTACTGCATAAAATTGGATGATGATGCTTTGTTAAAAATTTACCAATATGACCAATGATTTAAAGAAACTATATAAATATACTTGAGTATAGGTACCTACCTTCCATTATAACTATTGGCTAACATGCGATCATATTTTAATTTCATCAAGGCAAACCACCATCGATTTTAATTAAGAAATAGATTGTAGTGATTTTATAATTTTATTTTCACGTTGGATTAGTATTTACTTACCTCACTTGTTTTGTATCGCTCGCTTGAATATCGCTAGTAGGTACTAGGTACCTATATTTTTGACTGTAGGTTTATTGTCTGCTTACCTACCTACTTGACATAACTTTACAAAGTGTGGAAATTGAGTAGGTACCTAAGCACTCACCACATGAAAGGTGCTCACCCAAGCACAGAATAATAGTAGATACCTTAGGTACTTTGCTCAAGTAACAAATTATGGCGTAAATTTTCAAGGTTGGAACTCAATGTGAGTTTAAGATTGGTTGGAACAAACACTGCCTGATTTTATATTCATGGACGATCTTACGTTAGATATTTTTTTTATTAACCGATACTCTACTACATATCATTTACAAGTCCACGAAAACATCCTAACATCCCCTAAAATTAATAGACAGAACAAAGGTCTGAAGATACCTGAAACGCTATAATTTGAATATTACCTATTTAACATAAGTAGGGCACGTTCATATTTCATAGTAAACATCGTAAAAAAATCTATGCTGACTTTAATTTAAACTGGGAATACGGTCAAGTTCAACTATATGACACAGCCTAAACAGAACAGCTATGTCACTCTACTATGTTGCTATGTAGAAAAAAATTGTGGAAACTATCTGATAATAAGCGATACCATGCCTGCAACGCATTATCGTATAACGATCTTCTCCCTTTAGAATTTTAATATAGATTTTTTCTTCGGCGCACTCTTACCTCACAAAATTAGAAAGATACCCTTCTACACGCAACCATATTGTTATTATATTTTAACTATGTAGGATCGCCTTCATAGCAGGCCTCTATTTAAACTTTATAAAGGCGTCAGTCAAGTTTTTGAACTGTGAACTAAATTGTATGTCTTACAAGTAGGTTAATAAGCTGAGCCCAATACAGGTAATGAGGTTCATAGTCTCTACAACGACCAAATCTGGTGCAAGCACCCGAGCCTTACTTTCAAATCTGCTCTTGTAACCAAGTTACATAACAAAGATCCGAAAAATTGCAGTCAGTATGTTAATAATAAGTATTTGAAAGTGATTCTACTGCATCTACATAATACTTAATTAACACAAGGGCAGCATGTTTTTCGTCCTACTCTAAGACTGCCTATAAGCAGGTAGGTAGGTAGGTACTAGATACTTATGGCATAATGAAGCCTTTCTTTTTCACAACAATAAGAATAGCCAATCAGAAATCCATCCGATACAGACGTGGTGATGATAAGGATGTTCGTTTTTATTTCAGAAAGGATATTCGCAGCTTGCGAGAAAGGTTCACCAGAATTTGATGGTTGTATGAAGCGAGCCCTGAATAAATTACGACCGTTTTTCAAAGTTGGTAAGTTATTACACAGCCATTCAATAGAATCATCTAGATATTACCTAGATTTCTATTTCATAGAGAGAGAGATAAAATATAGCTTTATTTTAAACCATGCAGGTAATATAGGTAAACAAAAACCTAAGACACAACAGGTACAACAGGCGGTCTATTCGCTAGCGATCTCTTCCAAGTTGATTCCAGAACCTTTGGAAAGGCAGAAACATTGCAAAAGTCGTAGTTAATAGTTACAATGACAAGGCCTAATTGAGTGTATAGGTTGATGTGTTAAAAATGGTTAAATTATAGGAATCCCTGAAATGGGTGTGGCACCCTTCGACCCCCACTTCGCGAAAGAGGTTAAGCAGATTCGAGCGATTGCCGGACTTGGGTACACACTCACCCTGACTGATGTCTACGAGAGGGGGTGGACAACGTCCACTGTTACCAAATACAAGTATGTTTTCACCCCTCAGCTTAATCATAAGGTGATACCGAAAAAAGCCGCTTTAATTGACCAATAACCTTATTTTAGACTTGTGCTACGGCTACGAAAGTGCCTACGATTTTGATTTCTCAGATTTTGACATCAAAAATCAAATACATATTACTGCATACTGATTTGCCTTCTCTCTTCACAGAACTGACTGGGATAACCAGCGCATTATCTATTCCCAGTACTTCCCTGAGAAGTGGCTCGAAGGAAACTACGAGTTCAAGGTAATTTTAGTCAGGCTCTAAAGCTTTTCGGTGAACCAATTAGGGGATGTTTGATCAATGATTAATGTCTATGATCAGCTGTTGGTTGATTTTCAACAATTTGTTTTTTCAGGGCGATGCTTTCGGCCTAGGAGTACTGCGCTCCGGCCGCTGGAACATGACTCTCCGCGACTACTCACAAACAACGCGCATCAAGCGCAATGGGGAAGGACTGGATGTTCACGTAGAAGTAGACCATATCGGAGACATGGAGATACATGTGGGGAACTTGCTACGAGGCAGCGGTATCTTGGGTAAGAACCTTTGGTAGAGCTCTACCGAACTACAAAAAAACATAACTACTGCAGCCACCATGTCTTTTTCTGCCGCCAAGCAGCGTTGCTGTGTTTCGGTTTGAAGAGAGAAAAAGCACATGAGGCTTAACACCTGCATGCCTCAAGTTAATGGACGCAGGGCAGTGCGTCGTAGCGCATGTTCCTATCGCTATTCCACAATTTCTAGGGGTGGCTAGGAATAATAGACGAAATCAGAAAGGGGCAAGCGGCGAACATACCATAATATAGTCACGCACGATAGAAATATGTCTTTATGCCATGCACCGTGCTTTTAACAGGTGATGGTTACCACTTAACATCAAGTGGGCCATCTGCTTGTTCCATCATCTAGTAGTATAAAAAAAAAGTAAGTGGTAGCAGAACATAAATGATTACATAAGTGGTTTCCAGGGTAATGGAGCGCAAGCAACCAAATTGAAACAGAGTTTTTTTTATACATCTAGCTGATGGAACAAGTAGATGGCCCATCTGATGTAATAAGTTGTAACCATCACCAGATAAAATGTTCCACCAGTCTAATGTTCGTTTTGTAGGTTTAGGCCTGATTTCACCATGCTCTGTTAGATTAACAAAGGATTATAAGGCCGTTAAATATGTCAAAATATACGCGTTTGACATCTAAGGTTAGATTTAACGGCCTGTTAATCCTTGATTAGTAACTAACAGAGCATGGTGAAACCGGCCCTTAGAGCTGATTCCACCATGCTCTGTTAGATTAACAAAGGATTAAAAGGCCGTTAAGGGCCGGTTTCACCATGCTCTGTTAGTTACTAATCAAGGATTAAAAGACCGTTAAATCTAATCTTAGCTATCAAACGCGTACATTTTGACATATTTAACGGCCCTTTAATCCTTTGTTAATCTAACAGAGCATGGTGAAACCGGCCCAAAATATGTCAATATGTACGCGTTTGACATCTAAGGTTAGATTTAACGGCCTGTTAATCCTTGATTAGTAACTAACAGAGCATAGTGAAATCAGCTCTTAGTTCACAGATTTCTGAAGTTTCCTAACTCTTGTATGGAATTTGATTGTTGTTTGTCGACAGAGCGTATGCTGGACCGCATCATCAACGCGACGTGGAAGCCCGGCTTCGCGGTGATCCGGCCTCTTATCAACGACCTAGTCAGCACAGCTTTCACCGATATCTGGAGCCACTCCTTCAAGGACTTTCCACTTGATAACTTCATCAAGGGTTAATATTTGATAAAACATAAATAGGTGCTAGCATAGTTACTTTTAAACCGTTGTTTTATTAAATTAGCGCCTAAGCTCTGTAACCTTGTACTCTACTTAAGATTTTTTATAAATTTGCGATGGCCAGTAGAATATTTGTGGTAAACTAGTCATTACTAAAATTAGCGTGTAAATATTTGTTGTGACAAGGTATACCCAAGTCGTTTTGTTGTAGATGATAGAATAAATGAAATACAGAAATATATGACATATCTCAATATTATATTTATTAAAAAATATAACCTAACTATATATATGACTTTATAATCATTAACAAATAACTCGCTCGTTCGTCGAAACTGGAATAATCGACCTCAGTCTTCCAACACAAATGAATACAAATCAAACATGCACCACTCGACAACGGGCGCAACAAGCGTATCGCGCACGTCTCGACGCGAGGCGATGCCGGCGCAAGCGCAGGCCCCGTCTCCGCCTCACAATATAAATACTACACAATAACATTGCACCTTCCATTTTTTCTACACTATAATCCAGCTACAGTTATACACAAAGAATATGCCATCAAAAAGTCCCGGTTCCGCACTAAACCAGTGCCTAAGCACGGTCATAAAATTAATGAATACAACCCGTTATTGACGGATGTTTGATTTACTCGTGTGTCAGTGATATTAAACTAGATACAACAAAAACTATATAAGTACATTTTACAGACAAATAGTGATTTCGACGTGTTCGATACATACGTTGTGAGATACTTCGCGTCAGACATAACAGAAGCTAAACAATACTGACAAGTCTTGCTCAATAACGAATTGAAAATCTAGTAAACGATAAAATATTGTCAGTGTAGTTTCTACATTAGGACCCTGTGGACCGTCGCGCACCAAAGCGCAACATGAATGGACTAAAATCGTTGTAACAATGGCGACTTCGTGTCGACAAATTAGATGTAAACAAATCGAGACATCGACAACGCTATCTAAATTATCGGCACGAGGATCAGTTTAGTGCTCAATTTCAAATTATATCTACATTCAACTTAACTTTACAGATATTACAATGTAAGAGTCATAACAAGTAAAATTGGAAAAAAGGTCAATTATAATGAGTATTCCAGTTAGGAATTATAGTTCTCACTCAGCAACAAGATGTTTATCTTTTGTACAAAAAAATAGATAGATACAAAGAAAATAATAAAATGTTGTACTACAACAGTGCCACTTTTAATAATAAGATAAACTCAGCATCTAAGAAGCTCTGACCTGCCGTCTTACCGGGAAACCGAAATTTGGTGGTCATTTTTACAAAATTAGCAATATCTAGTTTAATTTAAAACATCACAATATACGCTATCCCATATTAAAGTTTCAAAAGATTTGATTTCCATTTCAGTTGCGCGGTAAGACTGCTCGGATAGTGACTGGAGAGAACACAATATTAAAATGGACGAACGTACAAAGCGACACGTGTCATTGTGAACAACCTAAAGCCGGCGCCAGACTTAGCCTCACTTGTTTGAACACTTGTTTGATTGCTAATTGGGCACGAGACTTTGAATGTTTGAACACTTGTTTGATTGCTAAGTGGCCCGAGACTTTGTATTCAAAGTCTCGTGCCACATATAGCAATCAAACAAGTGAAACTACGTGTGGCGCCCGGGTTATGCCAGCCTCATAGTTCGCCTCTACTCAACAGCCAGAACCCAGTTTCGAGCTTTTTCACATGAACTATCTTATCCGTCCTAAATTCTATAAATTCAAACATAATCTAGTAAGACAAAATGTTACAGAGATATTTTTTTTTGCTCAAACTAAACATGTCAAACAATGAAAGTTGAAATAAAATCTTAAACTAATTCAAAAGAAGAGTCTATTCAATTTTGTACCTACTACTTTCTCGTACGTTTGGCCCCAGTTAGTGTCAGTTTTTTATTCGTTAAATAACACGTTCGTAACAAAAATACGTCGAACGCCTAATACAAGTGAATCGTACGTAATCGTATTCACTTAGATGGAAGTCATAAAAATATTACTGTATAATTTAAACAATTTAAAATAAAAATATTCTCACCCAAACCAATCTTAGAATTGACACTTTCATTTTAAGAATCTAAATGTATCAATAACAGAATTGGCCTCGTACGCAGTAAATTGAACAAAAAATAATAACATTTTATCAAACCAATACAAAAACGTAATCTATAATAACGATCCTGAAACGTAAGTCAATAATTATTTTTTATTCAGATTTCATTTTATACAGGTAATTTAATTCCGCCACAGAAAAGGCAATAATAGTTAACATCTAGAAATAAACTAAAAATGATGAACGAATGATGATGAAAACCTGATGATATCACGGGAAGTAAATTTTAACTTTATCATAACTTCAATAAATTAAAATATTGTAATACTATATAAGCGGCAGTATGTCTGGCGGGACGTCCTCGACCTCGTAAATATTGTTGGAAGATTCATGGAGCAAAACATTTTGATTTATAGAGTTCCGCTATATACCCATCTCACCTGCAATCTTACAAAAAACCTACATAACTTTAAGTTAAAATTTCGATGAGTACATCGCGGAACGCCGCAAACTAATTTAAACTCAAAAATAATGCAGTTCAAGCTTTTCTATTTACAAATATTAATTGCAACCAGATTCCGCACGCTACCTACGCGTCGCGCCTCCCCTTCTCATTCAAACCGCTCTCACAAGTCTCCAAATTAATTCTAATATTAAAATTATTTTGATATGCACTTATTAATAGGTTTTTACAATGAAATTTTGTGCTGTACACTATTCAAAAACGACAGGATGGAGACGCGCGAACGTTTCGAGGTAATGCACTCCACTACGGATGAGACGGCTGTGTCATAGCACTTTGTACTTATGTATTCAAAAATCGCAACAGAACTATATTATGTAGACGTTCGCGGCGCTCCCACCCGTACGGCTGCTATTTACAATGTCAACTAAACGAAACAATAATGGAACTAAACGACAATCAGATATTCAACTAAATATTTGGCAAACAACGGAACAATGTGCAATGCAAACTAAATGGTCATACACGGCGGATGTATGACGAATGGAACACTAGAGCTAGCTTTACAAGTAAAATCGAAGGCCGCTAAGATATCACCGTTCATTACAATCGTAATTATGTAGAGGCGGAAGGGCCGGCCGCCCGCGTCGCCGTAGATTTGAGCGAGACTAGACTATGTACAGGAGCGCGGACGCGGCGCGGGCGGTCCTAGCGCTCTCTACGACCTGCCATACAGCCACTAGCTAAAACCACAATACAAAATATGAGCATTATAAAACTTTATCGACGAGCAGATTTTTTTTGTTCTCTCTAATGAGAATTTTAATTGGATACTTGCTGTATAACAGCCCGTAGGATGCGCGCGCTCGGCTCGAGACGCCATTACATCATCAGTTTCACTCGAGGAACATTTCTATCGACACCATTAAGCGTTTCGACCGACGACCGAATGATGGAGCTCAGAACTATGATCATAAAAAATTTAGCACCAAAATGACCAGAAACTCAATTTCGTCGGATGATTGTTGTTCCGGATCAGATTCCACGTTAATCGTTATAAAATAAACGTTCGAATGATAACGTATCCAATTGTTCAGTTCCGAGTCCCATCATTTGTGATTCACTGACAAATCTTATCTAAATAAATATAAAACTACGACGTGATAGTCAAAAACATAAAATATTTACCAAAAGGTAACAGTTTCAGGAGTCATCACATAGAACTTTATTATCTATCTATTATAGCAGTATGTAGCATGAAAAGGAATCTATTTAACTTCTTTTTTTGAGCACATCAAAGAAGCATAGAACAACGACGTAAAAATATTATCTATGTTGCAAGTGAGTTCAATTTTAAAATTGACTAAAACATTGTATTCGTGTGCAAAACTATCCAGGTATCCAATGTGAAGAGTTCTGAAACAAGTCTGCGTAAGTCCCGCACTGCTCGAACCGAACAAACACTCTCGATGTCGAGTGGGCACTAGAACTCGAAGTCGAACAGTTCGGAGAGGCCCTCGTCGTGGTCGAGGCAGAAGCCGTAGTCTGAGGCCGACATCGGCGGCTCCAACGCAAGGAACGGCTCCAACTCCAGTGGCTCTGAAACAGTTTCAATACACACTTTACACACCGTTCATACATTGTGCATGTCTTTTTTTATACAACTAGCTGATGATACAAGCAGATATTGTTAAAAAGAAAGAAAGAAAATACATTTATTTGACACACACAAAACGGACAATGGACAGATAGGCAAAACCAGTAGGTAGGTAGGTACCAATCAAATAAAAAAAAAATACAAAAATATATTACAATAAAAATAAAATAAAAATTATAACACATTAATCAAAGGTCCTAGCCAGTCCCGTCCGTGCAGTATGCCAAATAGGTCCGGACCCGCTTTTTGCTGCCTGACAAAAGTAGGTATCCAACCTTGCCAAGCAGCGCTGGTTTTCAGTCTGTTCAGTCTGTTAAATGTTAAGTGGTAACCATCACCTATAACAAAGCATTGCCTCGTAAGTCACGCACGATAGGAACGTGCCCTACGATGCACTACCCTGCGTCCATCAACTTGAGGCATACAGATGTTAAGCCTCATGTGCCTATAATTATGTGTCCATTGTTGTCCAGACAGCCTTCTTAGCACAGTTGGTAGTAGCTCTGCCTACTGCGCCGTAGGACGTGGGTTCGATTCCCACCGATAACATACATTGGTGTGATGCACATAGATGTTTTTTTTTCGTCTGGGTGTTATACAAAATATATTAAAAGTATCTCGCGTATCGGTGTTATAGGTATGTTTCAACATGTAACCGATCATGTAAGTCATGAACAATAAGCTGTCAGCATAGTAGTCTTCAAGCTTTGACGAAAGGCAAAGTAACGGTTTTACTTTAGAGCACTTTTTTTTTTGTTTAGAGCACTGGTGGTCTATTGGTAGCGGCCCCGCCTTCCGATCCTATCCTTCGTGGGTTCGAAACCGGTCGGGCACCAATGAGTTTTTCTGTTCAAAAATGTATGTGCACAATGCCAGTACTCTCAAACGGTGTGAAGGAAAACATCGTGAGGGAACCGGCATGTCGTGGAACCTAAAAAGTTCTATATCATGTGTCAAGTGCTCAAAAAGAGCCTCTTGAGGCGCACTTAAAATCCTTTCACCACACTGTTTCGAAAGAAACTAGTGACTCGACAAGAGAGAGAGAGAGAAACTGTAGCCAGATTTGTACTCACAGGTCAGTTAAGTAGTTCTACCCTTTTTATGTGTTTGATCACCCAGAACATGTATGAAAATTGAACATAGAAGTTTGTGCTGCGGCTGAGTGTTATTATAATGTATTAAAAATGTTGTTTTTCAAAATTACTACATCAGTGCCTCAAGTCCGAGTTTTGTTTTCCTGTATAGAGCCGGATTTTTGTATGGAGACGAGATAAGCGCATCTATAGGACGTGCTAAGATCTCATATGATACCGTAAATAAATCGAGCTCGCAAAACATAAAACCAAAAACGAAAAAAAAGTACTCTTGAAGTACAGAAATTCTCGAGATTATGATCGCGATTTATTTGATGACTGTGAGTTGCCAAGTGATCGTGGAACGAAATGCCAAGCTTTCCTAAAAATAATTACATACACACAGCTTTAAATGATATCTTATCGACATAATAAAGAATACCCATTACACAACTTAAATACGCAGCAATACTAGAACAATATCACCAGCGGCTTTCTTGGTATTCAGACGTTACCATTGTAGCTTTTATTTTGGATTCTGATATACAAAAATAGCCGACCGGTTTGGCCTGGACTAGTACTACAATTCAATTGTACAATATGTTACGTGATACAGTTGATTATAGAAAATTATAACAAGAAAATTCTTCTATCATTATAATTCTTTCTAATAATATAAACAAATCATTCTTTCACATCCAGCTGCACCTGCAAAATCAGTACAGAAAAAACGAATTCAGAAAACTTAAGGAAAGCCGTTGCAGGTGAAGCGAAAGTGAAAAAGTTTGTTTTAATTTTCAATGAAGTACCTTCACAAAAGGAAATGGACTTGCACAATTAGTGTCAAGGCGAGAACAAGTCAGTAGAACATGTAGCACAATTAATGAAAGCACAATTTATAATAATGAATTCAATTCGGTTATATTATCAACGTAGACGCACCTTTGAATGCTACAGTGCACACAGTTAACATCACAATTTCACAACACAGAGGCAGCCTATGCACCAGTAATTACATTTATAAGCACATTTAGTAAGTTCATTATTTAAGAATCCCGGAGAGAATTCAAAAATGTTAGAAATGAACTCAACGAGTTAAAGAAACGTAATAAAGTAAAATTAAATAATACCTTTTTGATACATGTATCAAAAGGCAAAAAATTCTCTCCAAGATCCTCAGCTACCTCCGTTTCAAACACACGAGTCACACGCACATGACAAACGGACCGAACCATCGTATGTTTTCTTAATCAAACGATAAAGGACTGTTAAAACCCCGTTCAAAATCTATGACTAGGGTGATTCGGCACGTGGTAATGATCGTGAGTCATAAACAAGTGCAAACAAATACAGTTCTGCCGACATAACCAAACCGAGCTCAGATAGTCGTTTGAATAAATAAGACAGACAAGTGACGAGCAATCCGGAAAAATTCAGACCGTCTGCTATCGATGACATTACAATCTTTTACATTTTAATTTATACTGACATTGGACATTTAATTTAATTTTTATATTATACTAATTGAGTTTTCCCTCTATTTATTTTATTTTTGACTTGAATTTTAATATTGTATTTTTGTAATGTTAATTTAATTATTGTAGGTAATGTTAATTTTTGTGTTTTTATTTCTGAATGTTATATTATAATATTATTATATATTATTATGTTATATTATGTTATATTATAAAGGTGTGCCGTCAGGCTGGACTATTGAAACAAAAATTTCTGACCCCTAACACCAAATTTGTACCTATTTTTCCATAAACAATAAATATCTTTATCTAGATCCAATACATTCATGCCTTCGAGCGCCCTCCACTTGTTTTCAATAAATGCGGCCGAAAAAAAAATGTCTACGCGCTCGGTTTAGTTACATAGGCGGTAGTTAAAGTTAGAGATGAGCGTTGTTACTGCGATGTGGTGGTTAGTAGATGAGTTGTTAGTGGATGCCGCCGTGAGCTGAATCCCATGGTGCTACAGGAGCAATGCAGCCCCACGGAAGGCAGCCCGCGGCGGCACCAATCCGCCGCGCCACGCCACGCCACGTCCTTCCCCGCTATGTATACCAATGTACAGTACACCAACCGAAAGATGAACACAATACGTGAACACTGCCACCAACTATATCTTCAGTTGACCAAGGTGGAACTAATGACAGCAAGTAGGTAAGTCCTTTGATTATCGCGTCCCTCTCAACTGAACAGATAGGTTGGCAGCATTATACGAAAAGTTATTTTAATCAGATCTCTTGATAGATGGCTTATTAGATTAAAGCTTTCAAATCCCTGATTTAAAATCTAGTACGGAATTTTAAGTTCTTTACAAGAAATTTAATGTACTATGAAGTAATTCATCAGTTTAAACTGTTTCTAAATCAAATTGTAATGCGGTTGAGTAAAAATCACCAAAATGTAAAAAAATTAAACTCTTTTTACAGCGGTTTTACGGAATAGTATTGAAAGTTTCTGCAAATAGAATCCAATGAGAGACATTATCCATTTCTTCCAATATGTAGAAAAAATGAAATTTGGAATTAAGCTGTTTATTTACACACATTTTAATGTTAGGCCGAATAGATGCAAGTTATTTACAAACTGGTAGTATTAGAGCACATTTTTTAATTATTTACAAAACTTTCACATATTACAAACATTAGTAACAATAGGCATAATCAATTTACAAGATAAGAAAACCGAGTAATGTACAAAAATCCAAACTTAACATAATTTCTACTATAATTGGGATATTTACCAGTTTTTTATAGTAAACCAGATGGGCCCACCGGATGTTAACACGTTGACTGTCCGTGCATTACATGTAATGCATTCGCCATAGGCAACTAAACCGCGTTTTCTGGGCTGGACGTGTAAGCTAGAGCTTTGATTTTCTAGGGACGTATGAACATTGAATTGGTGAAAATAAAACACAAATGAACGTACCAGGTAATTCCCCAAAAATAGGCGGGACAGTCAACGTGTTAAGGAACTCTGCTTATTACAATTTCATTACAGAGCACGTCCACCGAGGAAGTGCCCTATTTTTGCAATAAATATCCCGTATTAGTGTAAATTATGATTATTAATGACCCAACCCTTTAAGTTTGAACATCGTAATTGGTGTAAGAATAGCTTATTTAATACTAATCTTGTTTTAGCATACCTACTCTGTCCGCTCTGAAAGTTAGTAAAGCTTCAATGAGAGTGAATGACGTTACATGAACGCTGTGACAGAATAAGCATGCGATAGTGATTGCACTTCCCAGGACCAACAATTTGAGATTAGAATATGAACAGCATTATGTATATTAAAAATCAGGGCCAAACTACATAAAACTGCATAAATAAAAAGTGTGTTTTTACCACAAATTCAGTGCTGAATAACTACGATAGTTATGTAGTTTGACCCTCTTAGCCATAAACATAGTGTAATGAAATGTATCGTCATTAATATAGTTTTTCTTGTTAAATTAATACTTTTTTAATATTATAGTTTGTTACATTAATAGTTAGGTATTGGATATGGCGATACAGTCCAATGTGAACATAATACACTTACCGTACCGCTAACAGCACATAAACGAACCTTAACAAATATATACAAAGCCATGTAATGTGCTTTATAATGATATCCCTTAACACTTAACCATAAGGACCTGTTTCATCACAATTAAACATCTTAAGTTGCGATAAAACAATCGAGAACTCTACTCTATATAGATATACTCTACATAGAGCTGAATATTCTTTAAAATAATTGTGATGAAACAGATCCGATTGCACCATAATGATATGCTGTGTCTTCACTCGGCGCGCCGCTGACCGCGCCGCACAGCTAGAACTCAGACTGTGATGTGATGGTCACACAAATCACAGCCGGAGTACTAGATGCGAAGCGCGATACCCGTCTTCTAGTCGTGTACCTGTCTACGTGATAGGCTTACAGCTAACGTGCGGAACACTGATTATTCTAGGACGCGGATGCACTGAGCAGGATTTGTTGCCCATTCTTTAAACAAAATTCGAATACAATTCTATTTATTCGATTCTGAATGTTTACCGCTGACTAACCCGTTTAGATATTAGAAAAAGGATTTTTTATGTTCTAAAGGATCCAAATGATGCAAAGCTGCATGTGGTTGTTTTTTTATCTAATCCACAGGTGCTAGAATCATGAAATTTTGAGAGTAATATTTATATATTTTAAACAATTGTGGTGGTTTCATAATGGTCGTTCAGGGCTCCACAACCTTCACAATGGCCGATTCGTCAACTTTTTTCGTCGACATGTATATGACTTTGACAATATACCATAAAGAGTCACAATAAAATTGATCAATTATTTTTTGACAGTTATTTTCTTATCACTCAGGAACAGGATAAGCGCAGAGATTCACTTGATGCTACAAGGCATCATGTTTCTACGACGATTGTCGAGATAACCCCTGATTTGATTGCCTAGTGCTTCCGCGTCCTAACTACACAGATTAATGCTCACCCACATAGGTAAGAAATAATGCCGAATAGATACATTCATTTCCAGCTGTGTATATGATTCTGGATGACATTTCGCACCTGTGTGGGAGTCGATCCTCAACCGTACTAAATAAAAACGTGTACAATGAGTATGTGAGTTGTGACCTATGTTATATGATAGACCATTCCCAATTCGCGACAATGACAATGAAAATAATGAATAATGGTGTAGACACATCCTTTTATTAGAATTATGAATGCATAAGTTTGTGAGGAGTGTGTGTATGTTTGCTTCCACTCATTTCCGAAACGGCTGCACGGATTTGTATAAAACTTGAAATATACCTAACATATAGGATAATTTTTATCCAGGTAGATACCACGCGAGCGGAGCCGCGGGCGGATACTAGTTATAAATAATTACGGACTCAAATTATTTACAATAATGTTACCTAGATGACTAGAATAAAACAAAAACTAATTACGGCAAATAAGTCCAACTGCTCTTTGTGAAATACCGCAATTTCTTCATAGATTTTAGCATTAGGTTCATAGATGTTGGGATATTAATTAAGCCTAATGATGGATGGATGGACGCCACCGGTTTTAAGTAAGGAGTAATCGAATATGTATTCTATGGAATCGCGTCTCAGTCTAATGAAAAATAGATACCTGACTCCTGATCTTCTGTCTGCAGCTGGAAGCGGCCACCGCCCATGATGGGCGCAAAGTCATCGCTGTCCGCGATAAGCGCGTTCCGAAGACGACCTCTCGCGCCGTCTGGAAAGAGAAGTTGTCTCATGATATCTGCGCGCAGCTTATTAGGGTTATTCTTTATTTCTTCAAGCGTAGAGCGTCTACCAACTTGATCCATTCCAAACTGTTTGATATTAGATCAGATTAGATAATTCTTTATTGCACAAATAAGATGTACATAGGAGGGAGAGGACGAACTTAATGCTAGTTAGCATTTTCTTCCAGTTAACCTTTATGTAATGAGGAGTGGGTGGTAGTGCTTTTGAGACAAAAAAGAAGAGAGAAACAGCTAACATAAAAACCTACTCAATATTATAAATATTTACCTTCAATACATACATACCTACAAACTAAATATAATACATACCATGATATCTTCGATCAACAATCAACCTAGATTACGTGTGGCGGGCTCAAAAACGGCCCGAGAAATAAGAGCACAAATAAATTTGTGTTCTTATTTGAGTTTAGTGTGCTCCAACCACAGCTAACGTGCGGACGTGCTAAAATGCCTCAGTGTGCTTTAAAACTGCGAAAATAACCCCTAAAACAGTAAGGTTTCAGAAGGAATGTCTTTTTTTCGGTAATTACATGTCAGTTTCCGTTTTGCGATGCTGAAATCATTGTTAACAATTAAAAACAAATATTTTGTCGTTTATTCCGCCAGTCCGCCATCGAGGCACCTGTAGTGTGTGTGAGGAGTAGTAAAATACAAAGAAGCAAACAGAAAAAAAACGAAACGAAAGTAATAATGTAACTCACAAAGTAATAATGGGGAATAGTACTTTATTTGTTGCAACATAAGGTTGATTACACAATAAATGTTATTTAACCTATGTCTTTTAATTTCAAGGTGACGGCTGTAATAGACGAATGATCATAAGTGTAAGATAGTATTTTGTAGATTTGTGACTTTATTACAAGGGTTTATGGTTGTAATTAGGTTGAACTTGAAACTGTTTAAAAACCTTTGAATCAGTTCGATGTAGCTGTTTATGTGTGTGTAAGTAGATGTTCAAGCGGACAGTTTTTAGCTTTGATTTTGTATGTGACACGCAATCTAGTTGATTGTTGATCGAAGCATGATATAGTATATGATTCAAGAAACAAAATATTATATAACTATTTAAACAAAGTGATATTGGGATAGAGCCATGAGACTTCCTTTTATCTGTCGTTGTATTAACGCGAAGACGAGAGCTATTGTACCTCTCGCTCGCACCTTTCGACATAAAATCACTAAACCCGTTTTAGAAAAATCGCAATCAACCATTTTGCAAAGTGCAGCATTGCACACTGTGCAATATGATTGCAACGTATATTGGCATTTTTCGAAAATGGGTTTAGTGATTTTATATCTTCAGGAGGTACATCAGCTTTTGCCTTCGCGGTAATGTGGACTTACTGTCAGGCGTGGATAGGGGTGTTTGTGGCGTGGCAGGTGTGTCGCCGAGCGGCAGCGTGGGGTCGGTGACGCAAGGCCGGCTCACCACCAGGCCTGAGCCGCTGTGTTCACTCTCGCGCTTCACGGGGCATTCCTCCGGCTCTCGCTTTATCGGAGTCCTGCAATAAACAGAGAATGTCAGCGCCACAAAGTTCTATTGTGACTTCCGATAGTTGCCAACCAGTAAAATGCATATTCCGGGTGTCATCATCATCTTCCTGCCGTTATACCACGCTAAGTGGGATCGGCACAACATACATGAATAAAATCGATAAAATACCTTTACAGGATGTTTAAAAAGACTGGAGCAGCTTCTATTAAAATGCCTTATTTTATAATTTAAGCAGCTCCTGCTACTAATTTATTTTGATAGTTCATAGGATTTACAGGAGAACTGTCACACAGGTACTTTTTTATTATAAGACCATTATATATTTATGCAAGCGAGTCTAAACGAACCTTGTGTTTGTCTCAATAATTGTAAATGAATCATAAATATTGAAGTCAAGAATTTTAAAATGCCATAAAAGTCTTGTGGTGTTCATGAGAAACTTGGTAAAGTTTTGATTGAAAATGTTTGAATATGATATGTAACTACTTAATCGTTGTAAAACGTAAAAACATCTAAAACGTGATCTCGAAGACCCCAAATAAAAGCGCTAAACTCTCAACATTCTTATTTCGTCAAAGAGTTTCGATGATTATTCGTTTCATGAAACAAAAAATCATCGAAATCATCGAATCGAATTATGGCATAAAGGCGTGTACTCACGTGTAGTCCGCGCTGATAGTGCTGGAAGGTACTGCTTGTAACTGGGCGATGAGCGGCGCTAGTAACGCCTTGTTGTCATCCAACAGCGGGTCCAGTGGAAGAGAACCCGTCACTAAAAAAATACATTTAATTAGATTAAAAAATTCTTTAGATTAGAAAATTATTTATTGCCAGACCTACCTAGATAACTTAAACGGTATATAATAAGCAAGACTATACCTATCTACCTACTATTAAATTGAAAACCTCGGCCTGCCTCCATGTTGCTATAGCCTATGCAGGGTTCATGATACTTACTAACTAACTAACTAACTTATTAACACCCAACAACTATGAATGTACCTAAACTAAACCATGTGTTAGCAATAAATGTATTGAGTAATGCTAGTTATCATTTTATTCCAGTTAACCTTTGTGTAATGTGGAGTGGGTGGTATTGCTTTATGAGACAAAAAAGAAAGATAAACATCTAAAATATCTGAGGCATGAGAGCATGAAGCGTTTTGCCACGGATAATGCGCTACTGGCATTATTTCCTCAACATCTCAGTGTTCAAAGGACAAGTTATACAATTTATTTATTTACATATAGACCTAACATTGTAGATTACTCCAATTCATTATATTGTCAGTCCGGGTTGTAACAATCGGTAGTCCATGGTCACCTTCCGGCACCCTAAACTCTTTCAGCAAAGTTTCGGGTTATACATACTACTACCATACATTTGACGGAAATTGTTTTTCTTTTTTATACCACTAGCTCATGGAACAAGCAGATGGCCCACCTGATGTTAAGTGGTAATCACCTATAACAAAGCATTTCCTCATTAGTCACGCACGATAGGATCGTGCCCTACACTGATGCACTGCCCTGCGCCCATCAACTTGAGGCATACAGATGTAAAGCCTGTAATTACACCAGCAACCACACTCTTCAAACCGAAACACAGCAACGCTACTTGGCGGCAGAAAAAGGCATGGTGGTAGTTCTTCCCCCGAACGAGCCCTTCACGAAGAGTTCTACTACTCTTAATATTTAATCTACACTAATATTATAAAGAGGTAAACTTTGTATTTTTGTATTTTTGTATGTAACGAATAGGCTCAAAAACTACTGGTCCGATTTCAAAAATTCTTTCACCATTAGAATGCTACATTATCCCTGAGTAACATAGGCTATATTATATTTTCAAAAAAATCAGGAATCCTTACTAAAACTTCAATAATGTAACCCAAGGTGGAAAACAAAAAACCTTACATCGCGTGCCCTGCGAAAACTATTGAAGATAGAACAAAATAATGTACTACGATTTTGTAGAACACGTTATCATCTACAAAAAATGTCGCGACAGCATATGTCTAACTATTATAGTTATGTCACAATAAGTGTTCTTTTATTATAAAAAATTAATTGAAATGCCTCCGCTAGAAAAGGGTCTTTATTTGTACCTTGATATTAATCCTTATCCAAATAAATCATTTCATAATTAAGACGATTTCAATACCTATAGATTACTTCTTAAATTTTTCAAATCGGACATTCCATTCAAAAGATATGACGAAATTAAAAATGTTTACGGGTCCACCGGTAACGCGCGGGGTGCGATTTCACTCACTCAAGGAGAAGCGCGTGCAAATGTATGAATTAAGTAGACGCGAGGCTCGAACACACGGTCTAAGTTTATCCTAAAATGTTCAAAAAATTTATGACCACCTATGCGAAGCTGGGACAGGCCGCTAGTGGAAAATAAACAGGCCTCAATGTTCGGACAATGTTTTATCAGATAGAGGTTTTTATCATTAATTTGTCTATCACATTTATAATCAGCGAAAAACAAGTAAAAACCGCATTGAAAAATATTACTCTCAAAAACTAACCAACTATTGCATTATCATAAATCTATCTTCAGATGTCTTCTAAAAGAACTTTTTAATTAAAGATTTAAATACAATTTTAGAATTAAATTCTTATGTATAAATATTGTAAAAAATGGCACTAATGAATAAGATATTGAAAAAAACATTATTTATAGAAAGAATCAATGAAGCAAAAGTTAATTGATTGATAGGTCATAAATTCATAAACTTACATGGTGAAGGTGAAGATGGTCTTTCCTTTGGACAAAGGTAGACTTCTATTTCCCCAGACTGCGACTTCAGATGTATC
The DNA here is from genome assembly GCA_932294275.1 of Chloroclysta siterata. Lineage (NCBI taxonomy): Eukaryota > Metazoa > Arthropoda > Insecta > Lepidoptera > Geometridae > Chloroclysta > Chloroclysta siterata. The sequence goes on along the minus strand of OW028599.1, from coordinate 13,172,561 downwards.
GTGTAGCCTTTCTCGTCTGGTGTAGGGACCTGAAAAAAGCATACAGTTCATTTAGACCTGTGTTAATTATCCGCATACACTAGTTCGATATCGAAACCCCTGTGCAGATTTTGAATGGATCAAAGACTCTGCGGTCAGCTGAGAGCGGATAGAAACCTAACTTGTACCTTACACGAAAAACTTGAATCAACTTACGCTGAGCCTGGTATCGGGCGGCGCCTTGATAGGTATGACCGTTTGATTCCGGAACTCGCGTATGGATCTTAGATCCGCGTAGGTGATATAGGCGCTGGCTCCGTGGTCGGCTGAGAGACGGCTGAGAGCGCTCTCTGCTAGTTGTACTGCTTTAGCTACTCGTTCCTCTCTCGCAGCCAGAGACCGCACATCGCGTCGAAGCCGCCGCGCCCGACCTTCGTCTGCCTCAACGCCGCGCAGACCGCCTTCAGAACCCACGCCTAGAATAGGACAAGCTTTTTCTAATTTACGTTTAGGTCCAGTCTTCTTCTTGTCATGTCACTAGTTTCTTTCGAAACAGTGTGGTGAAAGCATTTTAAGTACGCCTCAAGAGGCTCCTTTCGAGTACTTGACACATGTTATAGAACTTTTGGTCCTACGAAATGCCGGTTTCCTCACGATGTTTTCCTTCACCGATTGAGAGTACTGGCACTGTGCACATAAATTTTTGAACAGAAAAACTCATTGGTACACGACTGGTTTGGAACCCACGACCTTAGGATCGGAAGGCGGGGCCGCTACCACTAGACCACCAGTGCTCTCAGGTCTAGTGAGAATCGGTTATACAGAGCATTATGCTCATTGTTTTTTTTTTTATACAACTAGCTGATAGAACAAGCAGATGAACCTGATGTTAAGTGGTAACCATCACAAAGCATTACCTCGTTAGTCATGCACGATAAAAACGTGCCCTACGATGCACTGGCCTGCGTCCATCAACTTGAGGCATACAGATGTTAAGCCTCATGTGCCTGTAATTACACCGGCAACCACTATCTTCAAACCGAAACACAGCGTTGCTGCTTGGCTGCAGAAAAAGGCGTGGTGGTAGTACTTCCTCAGACGTGCCCTTCACAAAGAGCTCTACTACTCTTGTGTTCTCATTGTGCTGGAATGAGACCCAAAGGCCCGTTTTCAACAATTTCTCGACTGGTCAAGCGTGTGGTCTCAAGTGTGAGAGTAGGTAGTAGTAGGAGCACTGCCTTCTAAGAGGTAATCGGTAAGCAGCATGTCCAAAAATTCAATCGACTCCAAGTCATCTCTATCTGCTCTAGAAATTCCGTGTAGATAAAGTAGGAGGTCTATGTCCAGCAGTGGAGTTTTTCAGGCTGATGATGATGTTAGACAAACTATAAAAAGGGCGTGGCTGTTATTCTTCTTCTTCTCGTCTTATCACTAGTTTCTTTCGAAACAGTGAGGTGAAAGAATTTTAAGTTCGCCTCAAGAGGCTCCTTTCGAGCACTGTGGCTGTTATTATGAAAGCACTCCATATTTTATATTTGACGGCTGTCATATACATAAATGATTGTGTCACCCCTGCAGTGCCGACTATGAGGTGTTGATCAAAGGGCACGAGATTTTACTTCCATTAGAAATGCCAAAAATATTTCCACAATTAGGAAATATTTTGGGCTGTTGGACACATGTTGTACAATTTACAACTAGTAAAAGTAGTCACATCAGATTTTTTTTGTCGAATCTACCTGATGTATAGTCGGTTTATGTATGTAACACATATAGCATTTTGTCAGCTAGAATTTCAGCATCGCCCAAAACCAAACATAAACACAGCAAGTAATTAGAATGTACTCACCATACTTCCACTGTATATTATTCTTAGATCTCTTTTCTAATATTCCTATGCCTTCTAGAACGTTTGTGATGTCGTAAATACGACGTTTTTGGACCGATAGATGTTCCGCCGCAATGTTCAAGTCGAGGACACCGTTGGGTGACGACTTCAGCAAAGCAACGAACTTTTTTGTAAGTAAACCTAATGATGTGTCAAATCTGGAACAAAGAGAAACTGATTATGTTCCAGATCGGAGTGTTAAGTTACCTGCATCAGTCAATGTACTCGATTCTAGATGAAGCTGATCTAATCGGATCTATCCTCTGAAATGGCTCCAACAAGTCTCAGTTTTCAAATATTATGCTGAACACTGTTTACTGATTTCCTTAGTACATAATCTTATGCAAATGGACGTGTGAAGTAGTAAAAAACACTAACAAGATTGTAGATCTAAAGACGATTTTAATAATACATTGGTATTGTGATAATCGAATCGCGTCGCGGGCGGCAACTAGTTAACGTTTGGGCATCACTGACGAAATGTTGGTGGAGACGCGCACATGCGTATGCTTAGATATCACCTTGTCCGTACCTACGTGAAATACCATGTCTCATGTACGACTAATTAGTATCTTGGGCATGAAGCGAATTCTTCTAAAAATGTAGCAATTTAGTGCAGTAACCCTAACCCTAAGTGCCAACATCACATGAAAAAAATATTACCTGTCTCAATGTTCAATACCTGGAACGTTCGGTGTATTTCTTCATAGAACTGGACGGTCGGCTGTACGGCGTGAGTACTTTGACTCGCTTCTGCTTGGGCGTCTTGAAGTCAGCCTTCATGGGCACCACGTGACCCTGGCTGCCAGAGCTGCTCTCGCTCAGATTCAGTCTTCTTTTTACCGCCTGGAGACAAACAGAGGAACAAGGTTAAGGCAATGACAAGAGCTACCAGATTTCGTACTTATAACTTTTGAGTAGGAAAACTTGTATCGATAAAAATTATTTTTTACTAAACTATGTGCAATGTGTTGCACACAACTTGGTTTATTGCGATTTTTCAAAATGAGTTTTTAGTGATTTTATATCTTTCAGCATGTCGGAACGTGCGAGCGATAGATACATTAGCTCTTGTCTTCGCCTTGGCGTGGTATTTTCGAAGCAAGTACACCTGGTGGTACGAGTGTGCAGCATGAGTCCATCTTTAGTGAATACTACTGCAGTGTCAGATATTTTGCCTCCAGTCAGTATTGCGTCAGTCTGGGCACTATTGACAGTGAAATTACTGAGTAAATGAGAGTAATGGCCGACTCCTATAATATACTAGCATCTGTTAGTAGTCCCTTCAGATATTCTCTATCACATTCGATGTTGAATGTTAAGGTGACAGTGTACATTTTCAAGAGAATAACTGTCGGGCGCCACTAACGGATGTTCGTACCTCCTACATTACCTATAAAAAAAAGAAACCGGGCTTTTGTCAATCTTCGAAACGCAAGTGATACCTCTACGGGTAACCACTTACAATCAGGTGAGCTGTTGCCGGTTTGACAGCTCTAGTATAAAATGTATATGTATAAATAGATTTATAGGAAAAATCTTATTTATGAACCGAAGAAAGAAAGCATTTATTTATACAAACTGTACACTACAAGAAATAATATAAAGGTATCTTAGATAAGTAGAAAAAGAACCAAATTAAAAAAATAAGAAGAAGAATGGCTGTTATCATTATTTGAGATCGTTTGTCAACTTACTTATGGTCTGAAATTGTAAAAGTTTATGCTTCCTCGTTAGCAGTAAAATCCATAGTATTTTCCACCATTGAAACAAGAAAAGGAAAAATACCATTTAAATAACTGAGAAATGTAAATGAATGAGATTTGTTAACTTCGGAACACTCACAATCGTCAACTTCCTGTCGTCGAAGCTCAGGCTTCGCAGAAAATATTATGAAATCGAGGACAAAATTGAGATATTACCAAAAGTTATGGAACAAAATGGTAATTCAAGTCAAACAACATATTAACGAGCAACAATACAATTATTGCACGATACTGAACTTACGCAAAAATAAAACGCACGGCCTCTTATTAAGAACTGAAACTGCTATAAATACTCTATCTTAGTTTTATTATTCACTCACTCTCAAACAACGTAAGTCCTCCTTATCTGCGCTTCATATCACTTGCACAAAAATTCGAGCACACTATTTTCAACATTTGTACTTCACTTCAACACTGCTATTATTGTTCCAAATCCTAATCCGTATATTGACCCCATGTTCAATTAATTAATCGGTACAAATATCTTCAAAGTATGACGACAATAAATCAAATTAAAGAAACACAAACCGAATTAAGACTCGAAATAGGCGAGGACACGAAGGATGAACGAGTCATTTTCAATAAGCTCGTGCAACAAATTCAACTTGGACATGTAGCGCGGTGCCGAAGCCCCTAAAGGAAGTGTGGGGAGGGTACCCGGTAACAATACATGACATAAATTAGAATCAACACAAAAGCGGCGAGCTCTCGGAAGGGACCTTAGGCGAAAGAATGGCAATTTCTTATCTCAAAATTTTTGGTATTATTAATAGTGAATTGGGGACTATTGTTAATTTGTCGGATAGTGGATCTTTGTGCCCCAGCGCTAAGTAAATCAGAGCAGATGTTCTATACAGTTTGACGTCGACGCAGATAAAACATCCCTTCTCTACAGCGCTCACATTTAAGGCATTAACATAATCAATCTCGCCTTTTGTGCAATCACGGTAATAATAATTTGATGCAACCGTCATCATAGGGTTTGGGATAAATTTGCGAACGTCTTGAATGGATTAATTTAACCGATCCCCTTGTATCTGCGTCAGCACGTTTTTACGGAACTTCAAACAATAGAAGAGTGCATTCAAATTTCATAGATACCTTGGGAATCTGAAGGTCTTATTCAAAACAATAAAGGAGAAATTAAAAGCATGCGATGGAAGGACGTCAGTATGTACCTGGCCACGTGAGCAACCAGGGAGGCAGTGTGTGAGGCCACATGGGGCGACGCGTCCGGGTGAACAACACTCAAGACATGACAAACAGCCAACATGTGTGGCTCATACAGACACTTGCCGTTCGCTATTCTTATCATAATTATACAAAACGACAAGGAAAGGCCTCACAAGCTGACAGAAAAAAATTAAGAATGTAAAAATAAACTTAACCCCTTCAGCCCCGCTAGACTTGATATAACTAGTGGAATCCCGCGAATTCGTTCGCGAAGTTATTTCCATACGAGCTTCGACACCCCTTTTCAAACCCTTAAGGTGCGATTTTTATAAAAAACTTATTTGTTGAGCACCTACCTCCCTTAAATGTATCCTATGCCAAATTCAGACCTCTGGCCCTGTAATTTCGTCGATTTCGTTACATTTTTAGGTAGCGCTAAGCTATCTTTGTCGGTAATTAATGATAATCTCTGCGCATTGATAACTGCTTTTACCTTACATTCAAGTTAGTTTAGACTATTACCTAATCTACCCCGGTTACTTTAAGGAAACGAGAAATATCCATCGCATACCGGAAATAAACAATAACGGTCAAGCCGTCATTACTGTCACTTATTTCAGAAACGTATCCCCCTGTCCCCTACTCGAATTCCTCGGGCGACGCCAATACCAATCGAGCGTCCCTCGAATTTGCGACCCTTTAATGGATTTTAAAGTTCTCTTGAAGAAGTTTGGTTAAAGAAATAAAGAACTTTTAAAAAAGATTTAAATAAAATTCGCGCATAATCAGCCACTAACTGAAGCTTCCACTGTTATTTTGGTATAGCTTTATCCAACATTTTTGGCATTTTGTAGAAAAGTCAAAACATGAACAGAAAATTGTCTGCAATATGGAAAGTTATGGTGTTTTTTATGGCACCTCACATCGATATTCGGTGATCACGTTTTTATTTGCTCGTGTATTTGTGTATTCATCTTGTTCGTCAAAAATAGACAAATAAAGTCACTTCACATCGTTCTATTTGAGAAAATACGAAGAATACGCAAACATGAAGAGCGATGAGGAAGTCTCCTTCCTAATAACAAATTGGTGAAAACAAAAGCATAATTATTTGATGTAAAACAAACTGGCCTATATTAGCAATATTCTATGGATGTAAACCAGCAAGGTGGTTTCGCCATTACAATCAAACAAGTTAGGTAGGTATACCTGCATACGGCTCTCGTATTCATTGAGTTGCTGTTATCTACAAAACAATACGCGTGTGACACAGAAAGCTATGGAGGTAGTAGGTATGAGCTGTACAGACACTAATGAAAATTCCACACTAAGCGATCGAATGACGGGACTAAAATGCTGAACGTTTTCTTATGAACTAGGTCTTAATTCTTCAACGGATAACTAGATATACCTACGACCTTTCTACGACCTGAATAAATAGAATCACAGTACAGTGATAATCTACTGAGTAAATTAATGAATAAATTACCTAATAGAAATCGGTATGCTCTGGTCTAATTAATATAAACGAAATAACGAATAACCACTACTAAGTACATACCTACCTAGTTAGGTAGCCTTAGGGTATTATCAATACCTAGGTACTAGCAGGTACCTTGAGAAATCAAAAAGTTTCCTGCTTATTATCCCAACTTATCAAAATAACAGTCCATTAGTAGCTCACATAAAATGTGTTTTAAAATCATTAATATAATATTTTGTACCTAGTAAGTTCATTATGAAAGTTGACCAATGTCCAAGGCAAAAGAAAAGAATTTGGCAATCGCCTTCCCATTTAAAATAAACGACGACGGGAGAAATCCCGGCGTCCTTTGTAAGAAAAGTAACAAAAAATTCCAATAACCCGTCAGGAGTATAACTCTCTGGCTTGTGATTGGTGCATCCCTTAAAGGGACCTCGTAAGGGCGGTTTGGGGATTAAACGTCGGCACACGCACCCCTAACACGACGCGTAGGCTCGCGGCGCGGCGCCTAACAACCGCCATTTTGGTTGGCTGTGATCATTGCAATAGGACACGAAATCCCATTCAAAATGGGATATGGTATACCTGGAGTTTATCATAATGTAGATTAGATAGGTGGTGAGGATAAAAGTGTGACCTCAACACAGCATACTTACTAATCCTTTTTTTTACAATTATCCAAACGCAATGTTAGTATTTTTTCAGTTACCTTGTCTAGCCAGATGAGCATGCCATGAAATGCCTGTGCATGGCACCTTATTGTATGATTGAAGTGATCTAAGTTGTTTTACAGGAAGTAGGTATATAGGTTTTCAAATAAATTAAATGACTACCTATGTAAAATATTAGGTAATTATTTATCATAGGTAGGGTAGCTATGCTTTGCCAATTTATTTGGTAAAGCATAGCTGTACTAGAAGCCTACTTTGTAAGAATCTAGGTAGGTCCCATTACACATGTAGGCAATTGTATTGCACATGTGTATACAAATGTATATTATACTCTTAACTACCTACCTAGGTACTTGGATTTACAAAATATCAATGTGACATTAAAAAACGCTAGTGCAATAGCGCCAAAATACCTACTAAGCCCAAAACAGATAGATATACTGATACAACTAAGTCCAATGACCCCTTTCAGGACATTGACCCCAAATTCGTAAAGGACCCCTCTATTTTGGAATTCTATAACCACACCAGTTCAAATGAAGGTAAAGAATATGTAAAACATGCAGATGGTCATAACCTCAAAGAATATTGATATTATACCATGGGAACCAAATTCAAGACATCTAACACATCTCTAAATGCACATTAACCTATATACCTACCTAATTATATTTTCATCTTGTTCTTTTTGCAACTACTTATCTCAATCAATTGTAAAGCAAGCATATGGCAAAATGTTGATAATTAAAAACATGGGTTCATTTCCAGTCCTGCATAGGTATCCTGCAATAACTAACTGGATATAAAATCATTTGCTTACTTCTGTTGAAAACATTAAGTTTATTTTAGATTTAATCTGAGCTTGTTTGTGTTGGTTCATTCCTTCTTCCAATAAAACTCAGTTGTGAACATGTCTCTCTCATTAAAACATCCAGTACTCCTTTATTCTCCAACTTTTTTATATATTGCCTTTTTTCTCCAACTTCCAATATTATCATTATTGTTGGTTTGTTTGATTTGACCTTCTTAGTTTAATAACTTCTTATTTATGAAACTAGTTACTCAGAACCTTATTTTCCAGCCACTACTGGGTTTCTTCTCTTTTCTACAACACTTTCAGCCACTACTGGGTCTGTTCTCTATTACTTCTCTGCCATTGCTATCATCTGTGAAATTAAATGACTTCCCTAGCAGTTTGGTCCTTGCACAAAAATGAGAAGTTGTAGATAAACTGGCGTTTTAGTTAAACTTTGAAAAGAGTAGGTATGGTACAAACTTTCTTTATATTCAGTCAACGGTAACCTAATTTGATTAACCCAAATACCAAACACACCTTCAATTGGTGTAATACTAACCACCTTGAACTAAACATTCGACGATTTAGCATTGACACTAAATCAAATACTCCAAATAACTCTTGCTAATATCACACCACCAGTTTTTTAAAACAAATCCTTTGATTCATAGATTGCATGCAATGCACCATAACATTAATTAGTTAATATCAACCACTGTAAGCATTGAGTAGCTAAAATAATCTCATAAGACTGTGCAGGAAACTGTATTTTAAAATTAAGTTACCTCAACATGATAAATAAAGTAAATTGTATAGAAAAGTAAGTTCTCTGCTTTTCTTATATGAAATAACTGTTGCAGGAATAGGGCTTTGTCAGCACCAATGATCAGTACAGCTTGTAGGATCTCTGGCTTGCATTGAACTGATGTTTCTCTCTTGTTATTCGGACATCATTAATATTCAATTGTAACACCATTATGCTGAACTTTGATATTTTCCAATCATATTACTTATATAAATATAACAAAAAGTTGTAGGTAAATATCAAGAAAACAATTACTAAAAGGTGATTCTCGAAGCAAGAACTTCCCCTTCAAGACTTATGTATAATTTTGTGAATGTACTGTCTTGCTAGACTATAGAACAGTTTAAGCATAAATACTGTCTTGCTAGACTATAGAACAGTTTAAGCATAAACCATCAACTTTTTGAGCCAAAAATGACACTCTAACTTACTTCAGACGTCTTCGGCGGTGCGGTAAGCGCCTCACGCCTGATCTGATGCTGTGGCGTGGCCCCGTAGCCATGGTCGAGGAGGTGGTAGGTTATAGGCTGGCTGGGGCTGTCGTCCAGGAGCGTGGTAGGCGAAGGAGACGCTCCGGCGCGGACCACCAGTTCGGCCTCGCCCTCCGCCTGCCCGCGCTTCACCCCCCTCGGCATCGCTATAAAATAACACCAGAAAACATTACCTACTGCAAAGATCACTGACTACTCTTCAAACTGTGACGCTCTATAATCATCACAATTCAATTAGCAAAGAGGTTAGGGGCACCTCGCGCGCGGAAATTTTAAGTGAGAAGGAAGCCTCCAAAGCGGAGTGGGTCGATAGGCAAATTATTGTGCTCCGTGTATTACAGGTCCATGGCATTCCTCCAGCTGACCAGTTTTGCTTACGTCATTTTTACAACGACATTTACCCTAAAATATCGACAACCTAGCGGTGATATTATCTCGGCTCCACTTCCTAAACATAGGTCTCGTATCTTAATTTCAGGTTTATCTAAATTTCACATGTATGATTTTTATAATACTTACAAAAGGTGTAAGCGGTCGATCTCCAAACTTATAACCATAAAACGACATTAATGTTTTCCGACACAAATGCTACATTATCGAGTACTCAAAATAAAATGTCCGCCGCTTTGTTGGTCCCGAGTGAACTCGTGGACATTGACGCTCGATAATTTTATGTTACTCAGGAAAAACTATTCAAATCACATAGTAAATTATCCACTGCAATTTTCACTCACAAAACAACTTGTAATCAAGGTCCTAGTCAACATTTTAAATATTTTTTTTCTGATAAAACTGCGAGCACCGAGAGAGCAATAATGAAACGGCGGCGGCGACGACAGGAAGCTTTTTTTGAACATCTGCTTGCTGCAAAGCAAGCAAGCGACGACGGACGTAGCAGAGCAGAGTGGCGCGAACTATGCGCGCAGGCGCGAAGCGGCGGAACCGTACCGCTTTTGTACCCTAGCAAGCTAGAAGCGGACCCGGGACGACCGAACGACGACGATGCGATGATGCGACGACCGACGCCTACCAAAGCCCGCCCGCCCCAAACCGAATTCCACCCCTTGTTCATTGTAGAAGCCATAAAAAAATAACGAATTTTTGAATTCTCTCTCATTTTTCGACCGGTTTTATGTAAGCAGGCTATACGGTGACATACGGCATCCCGTGCACCCTGTGGTAAGGCGTTTTGGAGATCCTCGAAGAGCCGACTTATCTTGTAAAAATAACGCAAGGCAGTGCGAGTTTACTCACACGCCGAAGAGGGTTCCCTATTCAAATAAATATAACTCAATGCGTTTATAATAACAATAACGATGAGGATGTTGATTTCAGATGGAAACCTTATTGAAGTTGAAATTTTGTAGACAACAGTAACATTTTCAACGCTTGGCAGGTGGATTGGGCGCAGTGTTGATGTTATGTATGAAGATTTTTTGCCCACTAAGTGAGAGCAACGAGAGTGTTCACTTAGTCGCCTCGTACGACCTCCACCAAAGATGTTGGAGAGGTCTTATTCTTTGCTGATACCACCATGGGCACTATGCATACCTATACATTATACATACCTACCTACCTTCTTAGTAAAAAAGGGGTGTCCTTAGATTATTGAATTCAAAATAATTAGAGGTTTCTTAACAAAACCCAGAAGTGTTTAAGAAACCTCTAATTATTTTAAACACTTCTGTGTTTTGTGGGCTTCATCAACTTAGTATTTTTAAAGATTCATTTGAAAAAAATGAAGATGTATAAATAACGAATGGACCTACTTGTTAAACGAGTGAACAAAGCAAAGATCAGTGACAAAATTATGGGCTTTGGCATTGTATGGATGTCTAAAGCGTAACGTTCGAACCGTTGATCTATGCATGAAATATGATAACAAGACCAACAAAAGGTCAATAGGTATTTATTCAATAAAATAAAAAAGATCACTTTGAAACGTCTTATAGCTAGGTGACTCTAGGTGCCAGTTCCAAGCCTGGAAGAACAGGCAACAAACTTACGGCTTGGTTCCTACCGCTCTTTTGTATGATCCGTAGTACAATGTACGTAGTACGTAGTAAAATAATACAATATTGAAGCTCCAGTGTAGATAGATCATAGGTTAGGTAACTTAAGTTTACTGCTTAATCGAACAAGGAGTTGTTAAGTTAAGGAGTTTCTTAGGGGGGAAATGAGTTTATTTCACTTAGTATACCCAGGGAGGTGTCATCAAAGGCTTTGATTTTTTATTTAACGAATACACAGTACAATTTAGTTATCAATTGATCTGTGATTGATCTCGAGTTACGTTGACAGCTCATAGTCGTCTGCAAGTTCCTTTGCTTTTTCTTGGTAGGTATATATTTTTGTATATGGTGACAGCGCGTTGGTTTGATGACGGAGTCAAGAGCTGTCCAACGAAATCTTTAATAAATAGGTCTATTTAGCTGAAACTTCAGAGGCAAGTCCAAACATTGTGTTGACATAAATGTAAGACTGGTATGGACATGGGTATGGACATCGCGAGATCTTGGGCAAACCAAAACCTTCTAATTAACTTCAGAACTGTGTGGTTACTATAGACACTCGAATGAGTGTTTCCTAAGTCCCTTGACTTGACTACACCCGCTAGCGAAATACTAAAAAAAATATTATGAACATTTGTCACAAAATACCGCTATAGCTACTACAGTAAAAAACTTTTTTTATACAAAAGATAAATGGCAACCAAGCTATCGTAATTCCTTCGGCCCAATGCTAATGACGATGACTTTAGAACCAACTTAAAAAAAACTTGTATGTAGGTTGTCGGCTTTTTTTAAATTGGAATAATAAACCAATGTGAAAAAAATATCATGGTACAACAATATAAATAAGTTGTTGTACCAAGATATTTTTTTCACTTACGTACCTATACCTACCTCAGGGTTGGTCCCATAATGTATGTGCCTACATGGGATGCTGATCGTACCGAATCGTCATTTGTGTAATGCATGCAAGCCTATTTTTCGAGTTCGTTTCGTAAGGGGTCACGTTATGCTAGCGGCCGTTTTGAGACCTCCTCGACTCCTTACGAAACTGTACCTGAAAGTACTAAAGGCAACGCTCCTTCAAAAACTACATCATCCCTTTGTTCCTAGCAATCCAAAAAATTTGGGAGTTTATAAATTATTAGCTGAACATTAAGCATATGTTTAATCATATTTATTTAATAGTGGGTTATTATTGCGGAAACGGATATACGAAATATGCCGCGAACTACAGCGGAAGTGAGTAGGACAATTATAGATTTCAGTGGCATAGACAATAGACAAACTTCGTTCGGAAACATAAATGATCGTTATTACACAACTACGATTAATTTATGGTATACCGGGTATACCTCAACGTTATGACAGTACGTATATTGTCGGTAAAGATGGGCCTATTTTATGACAAGCCGTAGTGACTAAAATGCGAAGTCAGAAATTGAGTAACTGATTTAGACGAATTAGTTATGTAATTCCAGCCCTCAAAAATCATATCATTCGGTAAAAGATTATCGTGTTATTATTTTATTCTATTAATCGATAATTAATTACAACCATATCGCAGTGGGTACACGGGTAAACAGGAATTACCACTACACCCACCGGTGGGTGAAGCCAGTGGATGCACGGGTCGCTGGTCGAATTTTCCGACAGAGTCGATTGTCTGGTGCTCTGTCAGAAAAATGATAAAAATAAAGATTTTTTGACAACATGACAATCGACTAGCACGTCAAACAGCAATAGCGATAGCGGTGAGATTTGTTTATTCAGTAAACGAATCATTTCACTGCAACTGCTGTCGCGAATGCTTGAGCAAATATAATTATCTGAGTGAACTTTACTGGGAGCTTTATTTAATAAAATATTGGGGAACATTTCAAACAGCGCCATCTATGTCCCAACTTACTATTAGAAATACTTGTATTTTTTTAGATACCTACCACTTATTTATCTATTGTACTAAAACCATGAATAATCATCTATGTTCAAGAAAATAATTTGTTCTTGGTGGGAATCTAACACAATCTTCAGCACAAAAGGCTACCAACTGTGCTGTAGAAGGGTTCAAACTAAGCAAAGCTTAGAAAAAGGCTGGTTAAAAATGCTAGAGCATTACACCCTCTTCATCATCATCATCATCAGCCCAAAGAAGTCCACTGCTGGACATAGGCCTCCCCTATACATTTCCAGGAAGAACGATTCCGAGCCCTCTCCATCCACCGACTACCCGCGATCCTAACAATGTCGTCAGTCCATCGGGTGGGAGGGCGTCCCACGCTTCGTTTTCCTGTTCGTGGTCGCCATTCGAGAACCTTTATTCCCCATCGGTTATCAGTCCTTCGAGCTATATGACCTGCCCATTGCCACTTCAACCTGCTGATTCTGCGAGCTATGTCGGCTACCTTGGTTCTCCTACGGATTTCCTCATTTCTGATTCTATCTCGTAGTGAAACTCCCAGCATAGCTCTCTCCATAGCCCGTTGAGCGACTTTGAGCTTATTGATGAGGCCAATAGTGAGCGACCACGTCTCAGTTCCATACGTCATCACTGGCAACACACACTGGTTGAAGACTTTCATCTTGAGGCTCTGCGGTATCTGTGACGAGAAGATGCGGCGTAACTTCCCGAACGCTGCCCATCCGAGTTGGATTCGTCGGCTGACCTCTTTATCGAAGTTGGACCTACCTAGTTGGATCGTCTGACCCAGATACACATAGTGGTCTACAACTTCGATGATATCGCTCCCAACATATACCGGCACGGGTGCTACATGAGCGTTAGACATGATTTTCGTCTTGCTCATGTTCATCTTAAGACCCACCTGTTGGGAGACAATATCGAGGTCTCTGAGCATCGTGCCTAGATCTTCCAGCGATTCCGCCATTATGACTATGTCGTCGGCAAATCGAAGGTGAGTGATGTATTCGCCATTGACGTTGATGCCATACCTTTTCCAGGACAGCAGCTTGAAAACATCCTCTAGTGCCGAGGTGAACAGTTTCGGAGAAATTACATCTCCCTGTCTCACCCCTTTTTGCAGTTGGATAGGATCCGTGCTTTGGTCCTGGAGTCGGATAGACATTGTGGCTTTACTGTATAGACATTTCAACACTTCGATATACCGATAGTCAATTTGACATCGCTGGAGTGACCTTAGGACTGCCCAGGTTTCGACTGAATCAAAGGCTTTCTCATAGTCCACAAACGCTAAACAAAGTGGCTGGTTATACTCTTCGGTTTTCTGTATAACCTGCCGGAGCGTGTGGATGTGGTCTATGGTGCTAAAGCCTTTTCGGAACCCGGCTTGTTCGGGAGGCTGGAAGTCGTCAAACCTACGAGCGAGACGATTGGTAACTACTCTCGAAAACAGCTTATAGACATGGCTTAGCAGCGAGATGGGCCTATAATTCTTTAAGAGGGTGTTATCACCTTTCTTAAAGAAAAGTATCACCACGCTCCTGCCCCATGCCTCTGGCGTCGTACCCTCGGAGATAACAGAATTGAATAACTTCTGAAGGACTTTAAGTAACGGCGTTCCGCCCGCTTTCAGAAGCTCTGTCGTTATTCCGTCTTCTCCCGGTGCCTTGTTGTTCTTAAGCTGCTTGAGAGCCGTTCGGATCTCGTATAGGCTGACGTCCGGGATGTCTTCCGTGTAGTGTCGAGTTAAACGGGCTCTTGTATCGCTAGTCGTGCTTGCAGCAGGACTTTGCGATGAGGTGTATAATTGTCCATAGAACTTCTCGAGCTCTCTTAAAACTTCCGGCTTCGAGGAAACGATACTGCCACTATCAGTCTTCAGTTTTGTCAACTGACTTTGCCCAATAGACAGATCTCTTGCGAACACTTTCGAGCCTTTGTTGCGCTCTATCGCGTTTTTAATACAATTTGTATTAAAAAGCCGCAAGTCGTGTCGCATGGACTTGGAGATCTGTTTATTGAGCACGCCGTATATCGACATGTCCACTGAAGACTGCAGTCTCATTTCACTGCGATCTGCTAGGAGTTTCAGAGTGTGCTCAGAGAGTTTTTGGGGTCTATTTTTGCGTTGAGTCTTATAGTACTCAGACCCAACATCTTGGACAATTTCCACCAGCCCGTTGTTTAAATCGTCCACAGTTTCGCATTCGGTGAGGCATTGGAAGCGATTTTCGAGTTCCAACTGAAAGCTCTCGGGGTTTTGGATTTGAACAGGACTTGGGCGAAGAGTAGACTTCATCAGACGGGACCGTTCAAGCTTAACATTGATATTCAATGAGCCTCTTACCATGCGGTGATCACTTCCGGTTTTTACCCTGTTGATCACAGAGACATCATTGAATATATGCTTCTTGGTCGTCAAAATGAAGTCTATCTCGCGTTTGTGTCCACCGGGGTGAAGCCACGTCCATTTCCTGGACGACCGCTTTTTGAAAAAAGAGTTCATCATGAAGAGTCCCTCTTTCTCCATAAAGTCAGCCAATCGCTGACCCCGTTGGTTCCGCTGTCCAAATCCAAATTGCCCCACTCTCAGTTCATCGCCGTTCCTCATGCCTAGCCGCGCGTTGAAGTCCCCCATCACAACCGTAAAGTGTGTTTTCGAGGCTTGTATGGCATTTGAAATGTCATCATACATAGCCTCCACTTCCTCGTCCGGGCGTTTTGAGTGAGGGGCGTATACCTGTATGACCTTAAGCGAATACCGTTTGGTGATTCTGAGTATAAGGTATATCACCCTGCTCGAAACGCTTTCGACCTTTACAATGTTGTTGACAAGGGACTTGTGAACGAGAAACCCGACACCGTGCTGGGACAGCTGATCTCCCTCCCGGTAGTACAATAAGTTGCCGGAATTCAGAATTATCGTGTCCTCCCCCTCTCTTCGGACTTCTGATAATCCTATGATATCCCAGCGCAACTTACTAACCACTTCTTCCAGCTCTATCAACTTCTCGTCAGACCTTAATGTGCGCGCGTTATATGTTGCCAGGGCCAAGGGTCGTTTTTGGGAGTGGTAGCTGGGTCTCTGCCGGTGATTCTTAGCACCCCCTGTTCCGCCGTTACCATGACCGCCACCTGTGCCAGGAATAACGGAACTGCCGGGGACTGGGGGCCGTCTATCTATCGTGTTCATCATTGGGGGGGGGGGTTTGCCATAGTCACCACGCTTGGCAGGCGGATTGGTGACCGCAGTGTTGATGATGTTTACTCTGGAAATGCTGCTGCCCATTTCCTGTTGTGTTCCCTTAGTCGCCTTTTACGACATCCACGGGAGGTGATGGAGGGGTCCAATTCTATGCCGGGACCACCACAGCTCACTACACTACACTACACTACACCCTCTTAATGTGCATTAAAGTATGGAAAAAAACTTTATAATATTGAGCTATTTTTGAATTTAGAATCTTTCAGTTAATTCATGTTGTATAAATAAAATATAGGTATGTAGTATAGTATTTATTCATATATCAATAATAGCAAATACTTCAAACTTATTATCTTTTGGTTCATCAATGACTTGCATGGCTGAATAAGTGATAGCTTTCACTTCAGTCCCCTGAGGATGCCTCCCTATTTGAAATTCCTCACCAAAACACTTACAAACTATCCTAAACTCTTCTGTATTGAATTCTGTGATCTCCAACTTCTTGCAAATCAAAAATGGTTCTACAGAGAACAAAAATAGAAGTTCATCAAGAAAATGGTACAAAAGACCTATCATATCATCAGCAGTAGCTTCAATTGTGTGAACTTCTTTGATCTGCACATAGTTCATTTCTGTCATGTATGCATACATTGCCATTCCACATTGCTCAAAGGCTTCTTTTAAGCTGTCACCCCATGCATGTAACCTGAAATAAAAAAAAAATATGAATTGGTGTTGAACAAGGACAAAATGTCTTGAATGTCTCAAACTTTGCATTCCAGATTGTAGAATTGGATGTACCTATTTAGTTTAATATTCTGTTTATGACTTTTAATTATTTTCGCGCACAATTTTTCCGAAGTTTGATATATTGTGCAATATTTACGTGTTTGTATGTCTATGAAAGTAACCTAGATGACAAGTTATAAAAATTCTACGTACATAGGACCTGAAACGAAAAGTACTTACTGCACATCAGCTGTATGATCCAAATCTGTAAAATATAAACAGTTAAACAGTTGCGAAATCGTTTTTCTTGTCGAACTAATCACAAATACAAGCAACAAACTAACATTCATATTTCACAGGCGGTATCTGAAAATCATCTTCAGTGAGTCCTCCCATTTCTTCATCCATTGCGAAATGAATAATGCAGTAATGTAATATCTAAAAAGAACTTATCACGATAAGATTAATGTTATAGCACAAGGAAAAGAAAGAACACAACACAACACAACCGGGAGAGTAATCGAGCACGCTATTTACCCGAATATTAAATTATATTCAGTCACTGGCACTGACATTGACAACCATTTCAGTGTTACCAACCTTTACCAATAAAATTCCCTAAGTTTTTTTCTGTATTTCCCTAAAAATCCCTAAATATAATTTATTATTATACTTAAAGCATACTTATTTTACCTTAATTATTTAAAGCTGGCATTGGAAACAGGCAGCGTCAATAACGCTAAAGCAAATTGGATGAGTGAGTGAAATTAATGAAAGAATGCGCCGCGCAGTTCATTCGTTTCATATCGTGCGTTTTTTTACGCACAAACTGAAAACAAGTTCAATTTTGCAAGTTTTGTTTGAAATCCCTAAAAAAATCCCCAAAATATTCCAGTCCCTAAAAATGTCCCTTTTAACACTTCTAGTCCCTAAATTTAGGGACAAAATCCCTAAGTTGGGAACCGTGAACCATTTATTTTTATATTTTGCAAATGTGTAAAGCTGACCACAGACGATAATTGAGTTTAACGTTTTACGAGTCAGTGGTATTTTGGATTGACCACGCATAAACTTGAAACTAGAATCGTCGTCGTCAACCAAACAATGACTTCAATAGAATTCTACCATGAATGTACATAGTTACAACACTGTGTACCATCGCATTCCAATGGAATGAATTCCCCACGTGGGCGTTATATATTCCATAAAATCTTAGACCATTTAATAATAATTAATAAACTAAGATAAATTAGCTAAGCAATGCTATACAATATTTATTAATCAAAAACGGAAGACTAAGTAGTATGGTCACTAAGACTTTAGCCTGTCTCCTACGGCGAATCTAAAAAAGCAATCTATCAATAATGATCAATATCAAACAAGCAAACAAACAAAACAAAATCGATTTTGGTGTTCGAATTTTTAAAGAATTTTCATTAAAAATTTTATTTTTCCTTACGAAATTTGGCATATTTAGTATTTTTAATCATTAAAACAGTATTTTTTTTCAAAAATGGACCCTCTTGCTATATTGCAAAGCCGAATCGAGCAGTTAGAAGCCAAACTTGGTGTTGCAGCTAATAGCTCTATCGATGGACAGCAAGGAGATTCCGCTACCATGAATCTCATGAACACGGCTCAAACTATCAACAACGCAACTGCAGGCCATGAGAAGCTTACAGAAGCTATGCATATGGCTAATGAGTTGAATAACTACACTGACCCAAACTTTGTTGAAAAGGTATGTACTACATAAATACTGTATAAAATGAATCATCATATTGTTTACAAATCAAAAACAATTTACAACTGATTCCTGCAGTGAGAACTTATACACCTACAAAACAAGTTGTGCAAGTTGCGAAACACTTGTATACTATACCATACTAAGTAACCTACTATGTTTTTGGTGAAAACCCACAGACACATATTTTGTAATAATAGAAGTTACTTAATTTGTTTGTTTGTAACAGTTACAAGAGAGTGACATGCACATGCATGAAGTAGCTGCAGCAGAGCCAGTTATTCGACATCATTGCCGTTGTATGCATCACTACAAACAGGTAATTATTTTATTGTGGTCTTCATCTTTAATTTAATTGATTCATATAGGCACTTGTTTGTGTTGTGGTGTGCCAGAATTGCCTTTGTTCATTCCACATATTCAGGATGTTTAGGTTCATTTCATATGAGTGTGTTGGGTTATGTTCAAGCACTTTTTGTCATAATATGTATAATTTCATTATCATTGTTATTTTTAATGGAGTTAATAAATTCTTTATTAATGGTACATACTTTAATAGTACTTATACACTCCACTCACACTCCAATTTCTTCCATCCCCACTTAGGATTCTGTAATCAAATTTAAGTATGTATTAAAATTACCCTTGAACCCATAGTGGTTTTGAGCTACCGAGACTGGGTCAATAGTTTGACAGCCTTCACAGATCAGTTAGTAGTAGCTCTGCCTTCTGCCCTGCCCTTCAATCCTCACTGAGGACAAACTTTGGTGTGATGAACATAGATGTTTGTTTTCTGTCTGGGTGTTATAAGTATAATATTATAAGTATGTATTAAAAAATATATATATATATGTATTATATCAGCTCTCTGTTTCCCATAATACAAGCTTTGGCTTAGTTTAGGACTAGATAGTGCTGTGTGGAAAGTCCACCTATATTTATTTATTTAGTTAATTGAAATGCCCAGTGGGTCCATTAATGGATTGACTTACCAGGACAGTGAAATCTATCTATAATCAGTGATATCTTTTTTTCCATTCCAGGCTGCACCAGTGCTAGAGTCTGAAGCTATCCAGCAAGCACCGCAGATGCACACTACAGTCAATCAGATGCAAGCTGCTGCTGCTGAAGTGAAGGCTGAAGCAGATACGGTATCAAATTATTATTTTTTACCTGAGTTAAGACAGCCCGGCAATGGGATTATTGCGATCTCCATCAGTTTCACAAAGACAATCTCAAAATGTATTTAACAATCCCAATTTATTTATTTATTTATTTGAAATGCTTCCAAAATTTACACAGTACTAGTGTTAAGACTATTTGTATCAAACACATATTTCTCAGGTTTCCATAATCTCAGTTACAAGTACCCGATATAAGGTGAAAATTGTAAAAATAACACCAACTCAAACTTGTTGATTAAAGAGAGACAAATGTTTGTAATGTCACCTTACATCATGTAAGTAAATAATAAATATAAATAAATATTAGTGGACTTTCCACACAGCACTATCTAGCCCCAAACTAAGCCAGAGCTTGTAATGTGGGATCTAGATAGCTGATATAATACATAAATACTTTATTTTTCTGTAAATACATACTTATCTCTAATACTATAAGAATCAAAGTCCTGACTGACTGACTGACTGACATATAGACAACGCACAGCCTAAACCGCTGGTCCTAGAGACTTGAAATTTGAGGAGCCTATGTACTCCTTATGGCATAGAGGTGTACAAAGAAGGTATTTTTGGAAATTCAACCCCTAAGGGTGTAAAAAGGGATGAAAACGTTTGTATGAACAATAGTATTCCTTGAACCTACAAACTTGAAACATGAAGTAGATGTACTCCAAACCTAAAAAAAGGAAGGCATTTTTAGTTTTTTAAAACTACCCTTTAAAAGGGATGTCAAAGTTTGTATGGGAGTTTTTTGATGTGTGGTGCGATTGACTTAAAACTTGAGGTTACTAAGAAATATATAATTAAGAATAACGCTTTTAACTTTTGATAATTACCCCTGCAAAGGGTGCAAATGACTATAAAAGTTAGTATGGGGGATTTTTAACGCATAGTGTGATTTCAAACTTGAAGTAAATATAGTACTCCACAATAGAACCGTTTTCCCCCCGAAGGGTAAAAAACGGATATTTAGGTTTCAGCCGAAGCTTGAACCACATTTGAGATTACCCTCCCAATATTCGTCAAATATATCTGCTATCTCTTTCTTTCTTAGGGTATATTACTGGTATCTCTTTCTATACCTATCCTTGTCTCGCCCTCTTATGCAGCGCACGGCGGCCATTGCTTCAGTACCTTGAGCCGGCAAGGCCCTTAAGGTGTGGTTCAAGCTTCGGCTGAAACCTAAATATCCGTTTTTT
Source organism: Chloroclysta siterata (assembly GCA_932294275.1). Taxonomy (NCBI): domain Eukaryota; kingdom Metazoa; phylum Arthropoda; class Insecta; order Lepidoptera; family Geometridae; genus Chloroclysta; species Chloroclysta siterata. The sequence goes on along the minus strand of OW028599.1, from coordinate 13,151,518 downwards.
ACCCTTCGGGGGGAAAACGGTTCTATTTAGGTGTTCGAGCCTTCGCTTGAACCACATTTGAGACGTGTTTACTATCTGCCGGCGCTGCGTATAAAAGCGTACTGTGAGATTATCTGAGGAGACTAATTAGATAAGGTAGGTATTATCTGCTTATTTATTGGTAAGAATAAATCGATTGTCTACTCAACAACAATATAAGTTATAATATCAATAACCCAAATTAAGCTGCCAACAAAACGCAAAGTTTGATAAAAAAAAAAAAAAAAAATGTTATTAACAAAAATAGACATTAACTAATTTCCTCGAAACCCAAATCACAAACATAGGTAAGAAGCTTGTATTAAGCACGTTAGAGTTCGACCTCGGAGAAACTTAGCTCCTTGGAAAGTGTTGCAAAAAAAGTTTTATTTTTAATCTCCAATTTCCTCTGTAAAATTTTATCAATTTTATGTTGACCATTGGTCTAGTTAAGTGAGGCCACGGCTACTCTTAAGCTGACAGCCGATGCTAAGATGCATGCATCTTTGAATAAAGTTCTAAACCAGCCAGCGATAACCGTACGAGACGCATGTTTTGCAAAGTTGTAAAAATTTGCTTATGTAGACCACGGGAATAGCGTCGATCTCTTGAAACCGTTATTAGTTTCCTGACCCAAAGTAACTCTTAAAACTCTTAACCGAAGTAACAGGTCAATCTGTCCGAGGTCCCTAATGACTTTTTCAAAATCCAGTTAGACTGTCCTTACGTGTGAGAATTGGTTTTGGATCCCAATTTAAGGTAAAAGAACATTTCGTCACTATTGTCATATATAATCATAAGCTCCGTTTTTGATGCTGAGTAGGATCAAATCATGAACCCTTCTTTCTGTTGTAAGAAAAAGAATGCAAGTGTGCGTATACACTGCCTAAAAATGCTATCTTCATTAATAGTCAAGAGTTCTGTTGCTCGAAGCGGATCGCTGAAGTTTACTACAACTGATTTATGTAAGGCTATAATTACGGAAGCTAGCTTTACATATGTGTAAAGGTAGCATAGGTACTTGGCCAATCCTCGTGGCTCTGGGCTATCTGCTTAAATATTTTTGATAAAGCCCATCGGTACATTGATTCCAAACCAGTTTGATGGTTTTCAAGGTGGATTTCCTTTAAGAAGATTTTAGTAATCTCATTTCGAAATCAGACCAAGCCCTTGACTTGATTTACCCAGCCTGAACCACCATGAACACTTATTTTAGAAAGGTGGAAATTTTACACTCAGTTCGGTTATGTTCTTGTAAAGATCCTGGATCATAAACCAACGCTTTTCCGCTTGTTGTTGGGGATCTGGTTTTCAAAAGGATTTGTTCCACAGCGGGGCAATGATGAGGGTCCATCCCTTGAAAATTTCTAAGCGACTTTGAACGCGCAGAATTAGTGCAGTAGGAGGAAAAATCATGCCAGTTTGTATTGCCATTTCTTTCTGAAAGTCTGAACTGACTTTGAGGGGTCGGTTACATATTCGCTTACATAATGTGATACAACTGCAGATCTTTTCGTAGCAAAGAGATCTATTTGAGACGTGCTGAACTTCTCGAAAAGCGTGGATACAATAGGCCTGCGATGCCATTCTGACAGGGCTTTTTCTCGTGATAAGCTGTCTGCTAAACCGTTGTAGATTGTGTCGGGCGACTAGATGACACTGACAATTCTCGCAGTATAAAAGTATTTTACTTTTCGCTCTCAGTAATGCCACTGATGCTCTCAGTAATGCCACTGATTTCGTTCCAACTTGTTTGTTGATGTAGGTACGCCACAATTGTGCGGTTATGGGACTATTTTACAGTTTTTTTTCCAAGAACTTCGTGACCTTGAAGAATTTAGAAGACAACTCAAAGCTAGATTCAAGATATTTTTTAGTGTTACATAAGTTGATATTATGAAGGCACTGCACTTTACCCATTTCGGGAATCGCAAAATGTATATACTAGCTCTTTCTTGTTGCTGTGTTAGTCTTTCTGGACCAGTGTCCATTTGTTCCAAAAGTGACGGCTGTTTGCCATAGCACCTCACGCCGGTAGCATTGACGGTAACGAAGGTTGACAGATTGTTTAAATGAATGGGTGCTCTGTGGGCGTTCTTCAGCCAACCGCTAGTACCGCATGTGCTGCTTTAAGGTAAGTATTTCCGATGAGAGCTGCTGAAAAGCAAGCACACTGTAAGGTCCGGCAACGGAGTCTCCCTAATGGTACTTCCAACGATGCAAAGTTCAGTTTGTCCAAAATCACTTTCGCATCCATCCAACTCCATCGTGTTGTATTTAGAAGATCCTGATAATAATGCACCTCTTAATTGGAGAGAGAGAAAATTGGAGAACCTCAGTTTCCGACAAGCACGACCTCCGATCATCCCCAAATATTCCAGCTCAGTTGCCACAACTGCTGGTGTTTTTGAGTAATTTATTTGTGCTAGATCCGTCATGAATTCTATGGCCTATGCAAAAATTATGACTAAAAAGTAGCTTTTGTATCAGTTGTTGTGCGACCCAATTTGTCACCGTCGCGAATGCTGAACGAGCGCTGATCCAACCGAATGATAGATACTTTATTTCGTAAGTAGTCCTTGATACGCGAGCCAGAGAAACCGACAGTGGTTATGCATTATAGGTAAGTGAAAATAAGCCAGCATGATGTCTATTTATATCATTATAATCTGCTTTTCAAAAATTCGAGAAAATTTGCTGCAGATTATGTACAATTCAAAATTTTATGTTGAAAACCAAATCGCTCAGACGTTTTAGACATGAATATGGGACGATTTTCTCTAATGGTTTTCTTTCTCAAAAACAGACTAGAGAGGAAACCCGTCTGCTGAACTGTTTCTTTGATAGCTTTGGATACTCAATATATTTATTGCTTACACATGGTTTAGTTTAGGTACATACATAGTTGTTGGGTGTTAGTAAGTATCACATGGACCCTGCATAGGGTATGGTTCATAGGTATAGTCTTGCTTAATAAATACCGTTTAAGTTATCTAGGTAAGTCTGTTTAGTCGTTGTAGGCACATTAAAAATGGATTCTATGAGAGTATTTCGTTTGAAAACTTAAACATGCCTGAATTCTGAATAGGCTCTTGCCTTGCAAGAGGTGGTATTTTTGAACGGGTTTCCATTTATAGTTTTTAAGATGTTTGTTTGTGGGAGCCTTTTTCCATTTGTTTCTGTACAATGCCAGGCCTTCCGCCTTGAGGTGGTCATTTTCGGCCCCCCCTCCTTTTTTCCCTTTGAGGTGGAATTGGCCTAGTAATAGTTAGATCGTTTCGTATTTCTATAATCGCAGTTTCAACACTGCAAATTTTGGCGAAAGTTGTTCCTGCCTTTGATTAACTTACGGCCTTGATGAGCAGGAGAAATATATCTAACAAAGGGATACCCTTGTTTTTAAATTGCTTCTGCGGAGGCTTTTCCCGCAAAAAGATAGGTCTCGGAAGGATAGGTGTCGTGTAATTTATTAAGGTTTTCAAAAAGCTTTTCGCCGTTGCAATACTTCTTCCCGACGATTACATACGTATTCACAAGACACGTGCATCGGAAGTTTTACGGGTTAGACTTTGCGGCCACAAAATATTTCCCAAAACGACAAGAAAGTGGGGCCTTTCTTCTTCATTTCTTTTGGTATACTGTTCAAAACATTTTGGATGATTATTCTTTATTTATTTTTTAATAATCATCCGTTGATGATTGCTCCCAGGACAAGGTCAAATCGACAAGTATGACTGAGGATTTCCAATCGGAGACAACGCCCACCAAAAGGTTGTGCGACTTTAGGGTGCTGAAGGCAGGAGTGGCCAGAAACTGATATTGTGTTTCAGCAGACTGAAAATTAATTACGCCACTTGGGATCACGAAATTTCTGGCATTTTATACCGTGTTCCTATACTGTCGGGTCAGCTTTTTAAAATTTTTGGTTCTTGTGCTAAAAGAAGAGTTTGCATGAAATCAAACGTCGGTTCGTTATCCGAATCCGTCAATTATAGCTCAAAGCTCGGCGTTTGAGTGCAATGAAGTGTTGTTCGCTTCCGAAATGGTGCTATCGGGATGGGGCTCCAACGTCAGTTCGTCTTCAGCCTTAGAAGGAGATTCGTCCCTGTTAAGATGAGGGTCTATCTGGCTTTGCAGAAATTTGTATAATATTATCTTTTCCATTCTACCCCAATTGTAGTTTTAACATCGCCTGTTGATTTAGCACGGAGGCTAGCAAACGTTCTTCCTTTTATCGCCTCATACTGCTTGAAGAGTTTAGGCTTGAGGAAAGCTACTGATGACGGGCCGTGAATGTTCTCCATGACGCAATGATGAGATTATATGAGGGCTCTGCATAGCGGCCCTATCTGTAACTGCGCTCCGACAAGAAGTTCGTTGCGGGGCTAAACGCCAGATATGCCGTAGGTATTGTGAACCTAAGTTTTACATCAACTGCAGGAGGCACTTGGTTACTTCCGAATAGCTCGGGAAAGGTATAGATATACACTTGCCAACCCCATAGCACCCCAACCTTTGATAGTACTTTATGCTACCGATTACAAGACTGCAAGGCAATACTTACACCAAAACTGAGTTTTTCTAAAAAGTGGCAAATGCCATACTTCATATCTAGGGCCAGAGTCAATCCCACCATTAGGGTAGTTCCTGTTCAGAGTCGCAACAATTGCTTTGAATTGAACTTTTACTTCCGGACATACAGATGCGAGATTCGGCATCTCCAAACCAATTGAACAAACCCATGGCAGTTGTAATCTGGGGAGTTATACTACCCTGAGCTTAAAGTAAATGACGTCTCATTTATTATTCAGCTGAGAAGACACTCAAATGTTGAGACTACCATGCGTCGACTCAATCTAGTTGGACTGGTGGAATGTCGCCTCAATTCAGACGACATGGTGGCGGTACGTCGTCTCATCAGGACGAAATTACGGCAGCGTGTCGTCTCATCCAGACGACGACATAGCGGCGGCTGGTGCGTCGCCTTAATATACGCGTCGTCTCGATCAGAAGACGAGATGACTTGATAGCGTCGTCTCATAAGTCTTGTCGGAATGAATAGCATGTCTCGACTTGTCGTCGCTGGGTCCTGAGACGCCGAGCGGAAAATATCGTCACTGGGCCCAAGGGCGCCGAGTGGTATTGTTGATATGAGGATACAAAATGTAGACTCAAGTCGGTAAGACTTCTTGATGTCATCACTGTGAAATTAACATTTTTCACTCCTATTACTTAGGTGTGTTCACTAGACGAATATTGAAAGCGTACTGAAGCAATGGCCGCCGTGCGCTGCATAAGAGGGCGAGACAAGGATAGGTATAGAAAGAGATACCAGTAATATACCCTAAGAAAGAAAGAGATAGCAGATATATTTGACGAATATTGGGAGGGTAATCTCAAATGTGGTTCAAGCGAAGGCTCGAACACCTAAATAAATCATTTAAAATCACGTTTTCAATATTTTAAAACTACCCCTGCAAAGGGTGCAAAAGACTGCAAAGTTTCAAGGTTTGTATGGGAGATCTTTAACGCATATTGTAATTAACTTCAAACTAAGAGAAAATGTGTTCTGTGGATAAATAACAAAAAGACAGTTTGATTTTCTAAAACAACCCCTAAAACGTTACCCTCCTTCGTTGCGCTCGAGTAAAAAGGATACAACGAGGCGTCAATGTTTGTAAGGGACATTCTAAAAACGGGAATCTTGAGTTGGTACGAAGAAATCTGAGGGTATCTAACGTGCCTGGGCATCAAAGTCGTAAAGCTGTTTCGTTTCGTTTGTTTTTGGGGTAGAAACTAGGAATAAATAAGTACATATTTTTCATGTAAGGTTGTCTTTGTTGTATGTCATGTTTGTGCTAAGCTATACCTACCTACCTAATATAGGTAATGTGCGCCTATAGGTATCTCTTATACCTACGTAGGTATTTAAAATCCTACCCTAATAATATACTTACAAATCAATACGAAAGTTACAATGTTTGGATGTTTGTGGCCATTGTGGCTCAATCACGGCTCACCACTTCAACGCGTGCGAAGCCGCGGGAAGCCACTAGTAATATTAATAACACCCAGACAGAGAACAAACATCTATGTTCATCACACAAATGTTTGTTCTCGGTGGGGATCGAACCCACGGCCTACGGCGCAGAAGGCAGAGCTACTACCAACTGAACTGTGATGTGAAGGCTGTCAAGTAGTAAGAAAAGGTTAGATTCGGTAATGAGCTGTAATACATAAGTAGCAACTGTAAACAATCTTGTATATATAGCGCCGCGAGTTTTACCGAAGTAAAAGACAAAGTTTCACATAAATCTTTTATATTCAGGTTACTCAAGGCATACAAGAGTTGGCCGCGACATGTGGTGCGGCAGCGTCTGACGCGTCGCAGCAATTGGCCGATGTCGCACAGAAGGTGGACCAACTCGAGGAAAAGATGTTTCCCAGACGAAGAAATGGATTGGACTAATGACCAAAATTACTTATTATCAGTGGTGCTTATTGTTTATTTTTTTTTATCTATTTTTAATGCACTATTAAATTATAGCAGAGTATGGAATAAAGTAAAATATGTTTGCAATTTTGGCTTTGACTGAACTGCCTTAGCCAAATCTCATTACCTTCTATTACAACTTTTACTCCAAACCCCTATCCCTTTTCCCTTTGTTTCGTTGTCTTCGTAGTTCTCTGAATCCAGTGGGATTTACGAACCGGAAACAAAACAATAAAAGGGAAAAATCTTAAACAAAAGCTTAGCGCCGAAAAAGGAAAGAAAACATCGTGACGTGAGGACTGAGGAACCCAGTTGTATTCTAGCAGCAGCGATTTACTTGCAATGTAACGTATGAAATACCAACACTTAAAACATGTGTCAAATCATTTATTTGGAGGTACCTCAAACTAACCCAAATCCTCAAATAACCCCAAATAACCCAATTTAGCTTGACTTAACTTCGTTGCCACCTTCGCCCTTTTCGGGTTAGATGTAGCACTTCTTGCTTCTTTTTTAGTGATTAGCACGGCGAGTGCAATCTAGCCCTATTATAAATGTAAGCGATACGAAACTTCGCGCCACGCGACGGCACAGATAAGAGAATACTAGTAGCGACGGTTACCAAGCTATGGAACAATGCGCGCCATCTAGCATAGATTTCGTCCGTCACACTCGTCACACTCATTCACAGCGCTGCCATCTTAGCCTTTTACGGGCTAGATCTAGCGCTTTTTAGTGTAGATGCACATGTATCCTTTCTTGATGATTTAGTCCGGAAAGAGCAATCTAGCCCTTTCAGTACGTTACGAAAGGGCATAATTCATTCTGGATTTGCTCTATTTACACCACGTCCAAAAAACTGAAACTAATAGAAGATTACCTGATACATGCAATTTCATTATTTTGTAGGCAAATAAAGTTGCGATAACTAAATGTTTATTTGGTCGAATTTTTTACTACGTGAACATTTCTAGAGCCGCCATTATTGCATTACTTTGAGCTTACCTAAATACCTAAATCCACGCCTCCGCTGGTCATAAAGGCCATTGAAAAGCCACTGAAAGGCCCACCGTGGGGATGGCACTCGTGACAAAGCCAAATGACTCGTGAGCAGTAATTCACGCAGTTGACGCCAGAAAAATGAACATTAGTTCGATTATCACCGCATTTCATAAACCAAGATAGTTGATTGAGGAAGTGTCGACAAGGGTTGAAACATTAATTTGACAGTTTTGTTGCTTTATTGACGGTAAAAAGTTCCACTCTCAAGCTTGACATATGAAACAGTTGTCAAAATGACATTTCACGCATGTCAGTCCTCTATCTAGTAAATTGTGTTGCTCTCATTGATCAAGAAAATCTTAAAGCGCAAGAAAACGAAGTAAAAATTAAGAAAACAAGTAATCAAAACAGTTATCTATATTGCTAAGCGATATTTATATACACTGTACACAGAGCCAACCCAGGCTCCATACATTGATGAAACAACTTCTTTCACACGGCGCATAGCAAGTTAGGAAACAATGCACGCCTTCTAGTATTGATTTCGTCAGTCACACTCGTAGTCTCACTGAGATTCATGTTGCCAACTGAAATAATAAAATGAAATCAAATTATTAAAAAATTCTTCGACCACTTTGATTCAGCACATACGAGTATTTATTTTTGTGCCCTTTACATGGCAAAAATATCTATATTTTGTCCTTTCTAGCTTTTCCAACCGCCCAGTATGACCATTTGTGGCAGATTTCTGCTATTTTGGCAGATGTGTATTTGAATTATGTACGGCAATAGATCTGTAATAGGGTTCACAATTATTCTTTTCTCCTCTACTGATTTTAAACGTTTATTTTTATCTCATTCTCTTTTGGCGTCTATCGTGCGCAGTTCGATCAACGATCCATTCAATATGAAGAGAAAATACGAGCATCAAATACCAAGATTAATACAAGAAAATATTTACAAGTATAACTTGAGCTTGGTATCTATCTGCAAACCCTTACAAACGATCTAAAGATAGTAGCTGAATGTAATGTATTTGATTCACAGTAGCCATGAAGGAGATAATTAATGTGAAGTAATATTATTGCTAACCAGAAAAAAGAATTTACTTTTCTTTGGAATAGAGGAAAACGAAAGAGGTTACTACGATCTACAGGAAACAGTATTAGAAATTATTAACCAATACATGAAAGTAGATTGCTTTAAAGAAAATATTGAGGAAGTAAGGCGTTTAGGAAAAAAGCAAGATGATGGAAAAGTTAGACCTACTGTTGTGACTTTGAATACAATGGGACTGAAATTTGAACTACTTAAAAACAAGAAAAAATTAAATGACTCACCCTATTACATCAAAGAAGATTTCCCACCTGAGATACTCGAGGAACGCAAAAGGCTTACTACACAGTTACTAGAGGAAAGGAACAAAGGCCGAAAAGCATTCCTAAAGTATAACAAACTTGTCGTTATTCCAGATTCAAATCAGACCAAAGATTATAAAAGGCAAGAACACCACCAAATATCAAGCCAAAATCGCAACAAAAGAAACCGCCAACAATCTCCAGAACCTGTTGGTAGAAACTCCACCTCAGGCCAAATTAAAAATCAGGCGAAAAATCCATCCAAAAAACCGTATTTGAACATGCAACATTATGTTATAAGTAGCCGTAACCCAAACCGAGATTTAATTTCAGACTCATTGCCCACTACTTCCGTCGCCGCCGCGTCCACCGCCGCCGCCGCCAACGTTGTGAGTTCGGCAAGGCCTCTGCCACACGCAAACACAAATAAGTATTGACATGCAGCGACCTCTCTACACACAGCCCCACCACGGCCGGTCACCGCGGGGATAAAAGACCACAACCCTCCACTTCAAGCACTCTACATATGTACTTATAACGCAAGATCACTTCTATCAAACGAAAGATTACTTGAATTTAAACAAGCGATATCAAAAATAAAATACGACATTATTGGCCTTTCAGAAATAAGACGCACAGGATACAGTATTGAAGAAGACGATGAGCATATATTTTGCTATTTTGGTTTAACTAAAGGGCAATATGGAGTTGGTTTTCTAATGAGAAAAAAATATAAACCTAATATTGAAAGCTTTATCGGAGTATCTGAAAGAATATGTATATTAAACCTCAGATTCGACCAAACCACATTGTCAATTATCCAAGTCCACATACCCACCATAGACACGAGTGATGACGATATCAATAGCTTTTACAAACAATTACAGCAAGCACAAACGCAATGCCATAAATGTCTAATCGTACTAGGTGATTTTAATGCTCGCGTTGGACAACGTCTAGTTGGCGAAGAAAAAATATTAGGAAAATATTGCTATGGAAAAAGAGACAAAAGAGGGGACAGACTACTTCAATATTGTTGGGAAAATAGCCTTTTCGTTACAAATAGCATTTTCAAGAAAAGTGATTCATGGCTCTCGCCAAAGAAAACCAAGAGCCAGATAGATTATATACTGACTAACCATAAAGAAAAAATTACAAATATAGAAATACTTAGCAATATATCGTTCTCTAGTGACCACCGACTTTTAAGAAGCACTTTTTGTTTATCAAATTTACAGAAAAGTAGAGCAAAGTTCAAAAATAATAATACCAAAATAAACACAACAGAAGAAAGCGAACAATTTATAAAAACTTTAAATACGAATATCAATGCTATACAATTGGAAGAGAAAGAAGATGTAGAGTCCCTTAACAGTAAAATCAAGAAATCAATCTTGGAGAGCCTATTCTCTATCAAAAAAGGAAAACCAACAAAACGAAACTTTATCACGAACAACATAACCAATCTTATAGCTAGAAGAAAAGAACTAACGAACAAGAAAAACATAACAAAAGAAGAAAAAGAAGAACGTAGCTATTTGTACAAAAATATCCATAAAATGATAAAAAAAGAACACAACGAACACCGAATCAAAGTGATAGAACAGCACCTTAATTCATCAGGTAGTTTAAAGAAGGGAATGAAAGAACTGAATACCACGAAACAATGGATTCCCTGCCTTAAAGAAAATTCTACAAATAATAAGACATTCTCTAGATTAAAAATTATAGAAACAGCTACAACATTCTACAGAAATCTTTACTCTGCACAAAACTTGCCAGAACATCAAGAAAACTTGTATGTAGAATCAAACCTTACTACTCTGGACAGGTTCTCTAAACAAGAAATATTAAAAAAAATGGAAGCTTTAAAAACCGACAAAAGCAACGGACCTGATGGTGTCCCAAACGAAGCACTAAAATTAGGCAGGTTTATTCTTGCATCACCTCTAACTACTCTGTTCAATATGATTCTGGATAACAAATGTATACGTATATGTATACGTAAATGTATACATATGTATGTATAAGAATGGGCAATATCAGATATAATTTTATTGTATAAAAAAGGAGACCCCGCAGATATAGCAAATTACCGCCCGATTAGCCTACAACCAAACCTCTACAAATTATTCGCCTCTTGTCTTGAAGATCGTCTTGCAGTCTACACCGAAAACTACCAACCACCGGAGCAAGCTGGTTTTAGAAAGAACTTCTCGACTACAGACCATATCCACACGTTGGACTTAATCATTGAGAAATATGAAGAACGAACAAAACCACTCTACATAGCTTTTATTGACTATGCCAAGGCCTTCGACTCAATATCCCACAGCAGCATGTGGAAAGCTCTACATGAATGCGGTATTCCAACCGAAACTATAGGACTCGTGAAAGACATATATAGCAAAAGCGTTAGTCGTGTAAGAACAGAAATAAAAGGATCTGAAATAAATATATGTAGAGGTGTTAGACAAGGAGATCCGCTTTCGCCGAGAATTTTTATAACTGTGCTTGAAAGTGTCATGAAAAACCTAAACTGGTCAAGAAAAGGTATAAACATCAAAGGGAAATTCCTAAGCAACCTACGATTTGCCGATGACATAGTGGTTTTCTCAGAAACTGCGAAACAACTTGAAGAAATGATAAACGAGCTAAATACTGCGAGCAGAGAAGTCGGTTTGGAATTAAACTCATCTAAAACAAAGGTCATGACTAACAACGAAGAAATACCTATCAAAACTAACAGTAAGCCACTAGAATATGTTCAAGAATATATTTATCTAGGCAAACAGATATCTTTTAAAAAATCTAGACACCACGACGATATAAACAGACGGATCAACATGACATGGAACAAATTCTGGGGTAACAAAGAAATACTCAAATCTACTCTACCGCTAAAACTCAAGAAAAAAGTCCTGGACTCCTGTATATTGCCATGTCTCTCCTACGGTTGCCAAACGTGGATATACAACAACAATATAAAAAACAAAATTCAAGTATGTCAAAGATCAATGGAACGAAGTATTTTAAACATAAAAAGGAAAGACAGAAAAAGAAACGCAGACATAAGACAAACAACAAACGTTATAGATGCTTTAAAACACTGCAAAAAGCAAAAGTGGAAATGGGCTGGCCATGTTGCACGTTTGGAAAATGACAGATGGATCAAAAAAGTGACAACCTGGACAGGACCACACAGTAAAAGGAAACGGGGAAGACCGAAAGAGAGATGGATGGACGAGATAAACAAAGAGGTGGGCGAGGATTGGATGAATAAGGCAAAAGATAGAGACGCTTGGAGCAAAATGGAGGAGGCCTTTACTCGTTGAGAGGTCCTTAAAATTAACACTAGGTACATAGTTTTATACAAATTATTAATTGCATGTTTAATTTAAGAAATCAAATTCAATAATAATAATGTAATTATATTTCGTAATTATTATCAAAAATCTAATACTTATAAAAATGTATCGTAATCTAACTGAAATTTAATTTGATTATAATTTGATTTAATTGTAGTTTAGTTTAATTGTAATTTGATTTAATTGAAATTTAATTTAATTGTAATTTTTAATCTTTGTTAATATTTTATCTTAGGTAATAAGGAAATAAAAGAGGTTTATTATTATTATTATTATAATATTATTGCAATTTTTAAGCCCAAGCTTGGCCTATTTTTTGGCCAGTGTGGCAGAATCGCCACTTTTGAGATGGTCACCCTGCAACTGTCCCTTTCCAAAAACCAAGTTGGCAACAGTTTTCGTTTGATGGAAATTTGTTGTGGAATTTGTGTTTATGTGTACGTGCTGCGCAAAGTTAATATTAAATCACTAAAATAGTTAGCAACGTACCAAGTATGGCTGATGCTGCTGTAGAGGCTGCTCCAGGTGATGAAAATGATGATAGCTGGTTATACGGAGACGGAGCAGAGCAATCCTCTGACAAACCACCCGGGGAAGAAGACAAGACGCCTGAGACCGAAGTAGCCCCAGCCGCAGCAGTAAGATAATATTTAAATTACGCAAATTAAAATGTCTATATCAATATCAACATTCTGGAAACCTTGCATGCTTCTTATTTGTAAAATCTTTCCTTGGAGGTTTTCTAACCTACCCAATTTAATAATGCACTTGTAAGGTTCAGCCTCGAGTCTGAACATCTTGATAAAATGTCTAAAACAAAAGATGGTTTATTATCCTACTAATATTATAAACGCGAAAGTTTGTATATCCATATGGATTCAGTAGTTTTTACGTGAAAGAGTAACAAACATCCATCCATATTTGTTACTCTTTCACGTAAAAACTACTGAATGGATTTTAATGAAATTTTACAATAATATCGTTATACATCAGAATAACAAATAGGCTACAATTTATAAAGATATTTTGAGACTAATCCTGTGCAGATGAAGTCGCGGGCACCAGCTTGTTAATAATATAATTTCACTTTTTTACAGGGAGATGAAAAAGAGCAGGATGAAACTGACACTGCCAATGACTCTCATTTCAACGATGAGCACTTTGAAGACGTCAGTCAGGATGAGGAAAAGGCAAATGGAGAAGATGGCGACTCCGACTCGGATGACAGTGATGATATAAAAGTTACCATTGGGGAGATCAAGTCCGGACCAGCAGCTTATGGCAGTTTAAATATAAAGGTATCATTAACACACAAAATTCAAGCTATATACTTCTTTGACAATTGCAATGTAGAAATAAAATTCTTTATTCAGCTGCTCTAGAACCAAAAAAAATTGATATTATTAGATATATTTCAAACTATATGTGTTCCTGTGATAATTTACTAAATCAAAATCAAAATAAAATAAAAAAAACTAAAAGTATTTATTTGGAACAAGAAACAGAAGTACAAGAACAGATTGAAAAAACTGTGTCGCGAATATCAACATACTCCTCCGCAATATAATGTTGTAAATGAGCTTATTTTGTTTTTAAAAGCAATAAGTTGCTATGAAATTGCTCCCAGGCCAGTCATATTGCCATCACTCCCGTGTCTCGTCAACAAACTTGGATACCACTTCATCTTAAGTGCCAAAATGTTTTCAGAGAGGAGTAGGGCTTGTAACTGCAGGTGCAGCCGAGAAGCCCCGTAATGTTGCAACCACAGGAAAAGTATCTCTGGAGGACCTTGATGGACCCGGCAGCATCAATGGTGTACCGGCTATGGAATTCAACATTGATACCATTGAAGATAAGCCATGGAACAAACCTGGAGCTGATATATCAGGTGAAGTGGTGGCTGAGGAGGAAAGGATGTCTAGTACCATGATGATGGGTTTATGACATTGTCAATGGACCATTTATAAATGAGCATAATTTGGCATTGGGGTCATCTAAGAAGCTGACTACCCCCAAAGTACTCCTCCCTTGCATATTTCAACAGTTTTGAAGATATAAAATCATATGAATTAAGTTATGTAAAACGACAGGTCGTATAATCGTCACCCTTATCTCTTCTACCAAACCTATGTTTATGGGCATGTACCCTAAAACACCACTCCAATCATTTTCGTCATTCATTAAACATTCAAATATCCCTTCCAACGTTTTTCTAAACTACTAATAAACATATATTTGAAATGAAACCTATACATGTTTAGTAGTGAGTTATGCCGAAATAAAAAGCTATAATAATAATAATCGAGGTTTAATTCGCAGATTACTTTAACTACGGGTTCAATGAGGTGACATGGAGTGCATACTGCGAGCGGCAACGGCGCATGCGCGTCGGTGAGGCAGGCGTTATGCTCCTACCGCCTCCGCGCCAGCCAGATAACCGACGACCACAGGGTAAGCTGAAATATATTATTTGGACACTTGTACTGTACTCAACTCTGAGCTAAAAAAAATAGTTTTCAGTCAGGCCTTTTTTGTACGGAGATGACATTGCCTGTATCGGGCGTGCTGAGGACTCGCGAGGTTCCTTACAAAACAAGCCTGCCGTTACGAAAAATTTAAAACAAAACTCAGACTTGGGGTACTGTTGTGTCCCACTGCAGGGCAAAAGCCTCCCATCCAATGTGGACCACCTCACTGTGGACCAGTTCTATAAGTAGGCTAATCTATTTTGTTCAGCCATGTTCGCCGCGATCTGCAGCGAGGTTTTCTGCTTTGAGGCGTCTAATGTAGTTGCGTCAGACGTGGTCTGCCCAATCGCACTTTAGTTTACCCGCGTGTCGTGCGCTTGTTGCGAATGCGCTCCATTGCTCGCTGGCAAACCGCAATTCAGTCAAAGACAAGGCCAGTGATAATATATTGAAATATATTCATAGTATGAATGAATTAAAATACTATAAACAGTAGTATAATTAATAAAAATACTGTACAATTGGCGGTCTTATCACTGAAAGCGATCTCTCCTAGACAATCTTTGGTCGAATTTAAACGAACTGTACCTTGTAGAAGATCTAATCCACTAGATGGATATCCATGCACAGTTTTTTTAAATATTCGTACAAAAATTAAATATTGTTTTTTTTTCTTAAAACCGTATATTATAAGTTTGCATGAATTATGTTTTTGTGCATAATATAGTGTATTTCAGTGTATATGTTTTAGTGCTTTCTGTTGAATTGTCCTTAAGGGGCTGACAACTATCAAACAACTTCTCGCTCGCACGTTTCGACATGTTGAAAGATATAAAATCACTAAACCCATTTTCGAAAAATCGCAATCAACCATTTTGTGTGCAATCACATTGCACACAGTTTAGTAAAAATTTCATTTTGGTCGATACAAGTTTTCCTACTTAAAAGTTAGCTTATGTACGAAAACTAGTAAAGCAAACTTTTAAGTAGGAAAACATGTATCGATCAAAATGATTTTTTTACTAAACTGCGTGCAATGTGATTGCACACAAAATGGTTGATTGCGATTTTTCGAAAATGGGTTTAGTGATTTTATATCTTTCAACATGTCGAAACGTGCGAGCGAGAGTCACATTAGCTCTTGTCTTCGCCATAATTAAAACTTTGGATTATTATATTTCAGCTTCTGGTAGAAGTAAGTAATTATCTCATAACACTATCTCCTAACACTTATTTACGGATTTATTAAATTAGATAATGACGCATCCCAAATTTAAATATTAAATCTGACTACACCCCTTAGACATCCTCAAATAATCTTAAGTTGGTATTTCATCCTAAGAGAACTCTACCATGTTTGGGAAAGTTGTTGAGCTGTTTTTTATAGTGGAATGCTAAGGCCCAGTTTCACCATGCTCTGTTAGTTACTAATCAAGGATTAACAGGCCGTTAAATCTAAGCTTCGCTGTCAAACGCGTACATTTTGACATATTTAATGGCCCTTTAACACGAAAAGGGTATTTCATACTAAGAGAACTCTACCATGTTTGGGAAAGTGGTTGAGTTGTTTTTTTAATAATAGAGTACTTGCTTACTTATTGACTTTACAGGACGAGTCCGGTTATTGTACGACATGATAATGTACAGCATGATAATGTACAGCATGATATTTGGAATCCACTTTGGTACCTTTTTGGATTCGTTTTATCTGGGTGTACATTATCGGGGTGTGCATTATCTGGATGTGCAATATCGTCACGTGTCAATAATGTACACCCAGATAATGTACAGCATGATAATTGGAAGCCACTTTGGTACCGTAAAAATTAATTTATGGCACTTAGGCGGCCGCTGCCGCGGCACGCTCGCTTTGCTCGCTCGCCTCGTGCGTAATTTATATGTTTCAACATAACCTAACCAATCCGACTCAACGGTACTAAAGTGGCTTCCAATTATCATGCTGTACATTATCTGGGTGTACATTATTGACACGTGACGATATTGCACAGCATGTTAATGTACGGGATGATAATGTACACCCAATAATTCAATTAACACGGATTATCTGGGTGTGCATTATCGTGCTGTGCAATATCATGCTGTACATTATTTGGCTGTACATTATTGCCTCCCTACAGGACCACTGAGACACGAAGAGATGCAAGGTCCTCCGCACCCGCACCAGCATCCGCACCCGCACCCGCACCACCAGGGCCCGCCGCCGAACATGCAAAACAACTTCCAAGCCAGAGAAAACACTATCCAGGTAACATTTATAGTTCCATGTATACAAGCTAGAATTCTAGCTTGGATACTCTAATGTTACATGAGCTGATTTCACCATGCTCTGTTAGTTACTAATAAAGGATTAACAGGCCGTTAAATCTAACCTTAGATGTCAAACGCGTACATTTTGACATATTTAACGGCCTTTTAATCCTTTGTTAATCTAAGGATGGTGAAGTCAGAGCTAAACTATGCATGCTGACATGGGAGACCAGCACCGGAGAGTAGCGTTTTTAATCAAAGAATAATTTTTAGCTGTAATAAAGTTTATTTTTTTGGAAATATTGATTTGGAATTTGGAAATAGTAATAATGATTTGGAAGACGTTTGTCTCTTTACGAAAGAGACTCACTAAAATGATTGCAACTTAGCATTTTCAGTTGCAAATGAGTTGTTCATTCTATGCAAAAAAGTGTCGATGGAATGGGCACATTCTTAGTATTAATATTTCTATAAAATAAATTCTAAAATTAATTGCTCTTAAACCTACTTACTTGGCTAGATTTGAAATAAGAGTAATGCATAAGAGTAATTTCAAAAAATAATGCAATTAAAATTACTCACATGCAGTAAAATCTTTTAATACATGTTTAACTACCTTGTAAAAGCTTGTAATACATGTTCAATGCAATTTTATTGTTTATTTTTAAATTCCAGGTGATGACTGCGGAGCGTCGTGAGTACCGCCCCCACGGGCGCGAGATGGGCCCCCCCGGGGAGTACTTTGCTCCACCGCCGGACCACTTCTACCCACCGCCGCACGCGCATGCGCCCTATCCAGACCACTGGGGTAGGTATTCATACACCTTACATACTTTTATTTAAGTGAATAAATAAACTGCAAACTACTGGAAAATGTGGGTATGTGCCAAATGTAATGTTTGGACGTACCTCTGACTACCACCCTTATACGTCCTCGAATAATCTGGAGTTCGTACTTGTCTTGGTACTAAGAGATCTGAGGGGTATCTACCATACCTGGGGATCAAATTCGTGAAGCTGTTTCATTATTGTTATAATTTTGATATAGGTGATTGAAAATTCTTTTTTTCACAAATAAGAACTACTACACAGGCGAGCTTAATAGCATTGACAGCCTTCACAGCTCAGTTGGTAGTAGCTCTGCCTTCTGTGCCGTAGGCCGTGGGTTCGATCCCCACCGAGTACAAACATTCGTGTGATGAACATTGATGTTTGTTCTCTGTCTGGGTGTTATATATTATTATAAGTATGTATTTACAAAAAAAAGTATATAAGTAGTATATCAGCTATCTGGTTCCCATATCACAAGCTTTGGCTTAGTTTGGGGCGAGATAGTGCTGTTTGGAAAGTCCACCAATATTTATTTATTTATTATCTACCATACTACAATAGTTACCTTTGGGTAATGAGGAGACATTTTCACACAAAACAATTTATTGACTATAATATAAAATCATGTATTTATGCTATAGTTTAACAAAATAAACAATTAATGGTATAGTAGTCTAACCTACGGGCTTCCGTGACACCATTTTTTCTTTTCAATTCATCCATTGCATATGAATGTATGTGTACGTGTGTTGTAGGTGGCCACGCGGAGCCGCCGGCGGGCTGGGCGCCGAGTGAGATCAAGGAGCTAACGCCCGGGCCCCCCGCGCCCTCGGTCCCGCCACCAATGGGCCCGCCGCTAGGTCAGTATACCACCAAACATAGTTCATAGTTATTTATTGCAATATTCATGTTGAAGGGTACAAATAGTGTACATTACATAGAATTGATAGATTAGATACTTCGATCAACAATCAACTAGATTCCGTGTCACATACAAAATCAAAGCTAAAAACTGTCCGCTTGAACATTTACTTACACACACATAAACAGCTACATCGAACTGATTCAAAGGTTTTTAAACAGTTTCAAGTTCAACCTAATTACAACCATAAACCCTTGCAATAAAGTCACAAATCTACAAAATACTATCTTACACTTATGATCATTCGTCAATTACAGCCGTCACTTAGAAATTAAAAGACATAGGTTAATAACATTTATTGTGTAATCAACCTTATGTTGCAACAAATAAAGTACTTTTCTCCATTATTACTTTGTGAGCTATATTGTTTCTGTTTGCTTCTTTGTATTTTACTACTCCTCACACACACTACAGGTTCCTCGATGGCGGACTTTGAATAAACGACAAAATATTTGTTTTTAATTATTAACAATGATTTATGTATCGCAAAACGGAAACTGACATGTAATTACCGAAAAAAATACATTCCTTCTGAAACCTTACTGTTAGGGGTTATTTTCGCAGTTTTAAAGCACACTAAGGCATTTTAGCACGTCCGCACGTTGGCTGTGGTTGGAGCATACTAAACTCAAATAAGAACACAAATTTATTTGTGCTCTTATTTCTCGGGCCGTTTTTGAGCCCGTCACACGTAATCTAGGTTGATTGTTGATCGAAGATTAGATATTATTATATCTAATCTTCATACCAACGTTTTCATCCCTTTTTACACCCTTAGGGGTTGAATTTCCAAAAATCCTTTCTTAGTACACTTCTACGCTATAAGACCTATGTACTCTTCAAATTTTAAGTCTCTAGGACCAGCGGCTTAGGCTGTGCGTTGTCTATATGTCAGTCAGTCAGTCAGATTCTTATAGTATTAGAGATGTCTCAATGAATGGTCAAACAGACTTGAATTAAGTTCGCGCCAATGTGCGAAATTTTCACGCAAATGCAATAAGTAAGGTGTTAAATTTTAGTGACTACGACCAATACCTAAAACTAGCGGGAATCCTCGCCCTAGACACGCCTGTTTACTTAAATTACAAAAGTATTACGAATTACAATTAATCAAGGCTAAAGTAATTATAATAAGATAGATAGATTATAGTAATGCTTTGTTATAGGTGATGGTTACCACTTAACATCAGGTGGGCCATCTGCTTGTTCCATCAGCTAGAATGCTTTGTTACAGGCGATGGTTACCACTTAACATCAGGTGGGCCATCTGCTTGTTCCGTCAGCTAGTAGTATAAAAAAAACATACTTAACAAAAACAATACTTAAAAAGCTAATGTTATTGTCAGGTCCGCCGCCAATGGGCGTGTCTCAGCCGGTGCACATGGCTCCGCCGCCGCACCTCATGTCGGCGTCGCCCTTCGGCTCGCCCTTCCGCCCCCACCTGCCGCCGCATCCGCACGAGAGGGAGCGAGACAGAGACCGCGAGAGGGACAGGGACAGAGAGCGCACGCATGAGCGGGAGCGCAGCGAGCGACGGGAACGTGACAGGAGAGAAGATGTATGTAATTCACCGGTAACAACTAGGTCTATAATGAAATAAATTGGAATAAATATAGTACCTACTTGCCATATAGTTAGTTTTTATGCCAAAATATACAGGATCCTTAGAGTAGAAACTAACTGCAAGGTGATTACCTAACTTTGTTGCAATCAGTTTCAATCATTTTCTTTTTGTAATAAATATTGGTGGACATTCCACACAGCACCATCTCGCCCCAAACTAAGCCAAAGCTTGTAATATGGGAACCAGATAGCTATTTATACTAATACATAGCTACTTCATACTTATAATATTATATTATATGAAAAGGAGAAGCACTCGCTGGAGTGCACCTTCCAAAAGACAAACGACCCACCACAAACCTGCTCATAGTCTGAAGACTGATCGCAGATGAAATTGGAACAAAAAAAAAAAAAAATTATATAATACCCAGACAGAGAACAAACATGTTCATCACACAAATGTTTGTTCTCGGTGGGGATCGAACCCACGGCCTACAGCACAGAAGGTAGAGCCAACCAAATGAGCTGTGAAGGCTGTCGAATATTATGTAAATATGACAGCTATGCGGTTACATTTTAGCTGCAGTTGCTAACAAAGTTCGATTACAACTAGTGTTTCTATTGATGGATAATCGCAAAACTTTCATATTGTTTTATAAACTTATTGGTTTCATAAAGAAACTGATTGCAACAAAGTTACGTAATCACCCTGCATGTCTTGCTCCTTAAAATGTAATAATAAATAAATAATAAATATAATTTATTTTCTCTCATAGAACAAGTCAAACCTAATACTAACAAACAATATACAGGTAGTGGGCAATACAATCAATTAGGTAGGTATAACGAAAAAGAAAAAAAATATGCTTTATGATCGTTGGGTGTTCTTTTAACAATTGTAGGTATCATAAGTTAACCTAATATTAATATTGATGACTACTACAACGCGAGCGAAGCCTTTATTTTTATATTAATTGTTTAGTTTACTGAGTAGGTATATCTTAATATAATATTTAGTAGGATAAAGCTATAAAGAACAAACAGATGAATAAACTACTAATCGTAAAAGATTTTCTCTCTGGCATATTGTATATCAAGGCAGTATTTGATCTTAGTCGCTATAATAGTTACGAAAGCCCATTATACAGCGCAGCGGTCGTCAGTCACGGCGCTAGCATATAGCGACACAGATGTGTACAGCGTATTATTTTTTCAGGAGGACAGAGAACGAGACAGGGAACGGGATAGAGAACGTGAACGTTCGAGATCCATCAAACCTGACAGGATCAGAGAAAAGTAAGGAAATCAATATATTTTGACCATGCTGAATATAGAAAGAAAAGAAAAGAAAGAAAGAAAATACTTTATTTGTGACATACACAAAGCGGACAGTGGACAGGTAAAGGTAAAACCAATAAGTAGGTAGGTAAGTATCTACCAAAACAAAAACATAAAAAATATTACAATATTTTTTTTTAATAAAAATTAAAACACATAAAACAAAGCTGGAAGGTAGGTACAGAAATTAGTCCTAGCCAGTCCCGTCCCATGCAGAGTGGTATGCCAAAAAGGTCCAGACTCAGCTTTTTGACCTACTTTTTGAATATACTGACCAAGTGGGATTTGACACCACGGTTTGACAAGTGTAGATGACACATTAAAAACCAGTAAAACATGATGGATATGCTTACCAACTTAGACTAAGTATCTCCATGCTTACCAACTTGCACAATATTAGGGCTGTCACATCCACGAATTTCCACTTCCTATCATGACATACCTCTCTTACTGTTTTCACTAACGGCATAGAGCACCCTCCACGTAGATAGATACTCCAGTGCCATGCGTCCTGACGAGCGGCCAGCGCTAACGTCAATGCCAATATTAGCAACTTATCTTTGTCCACAGATCATACAGGCGCGAAAGGTCACGGTCCCGCGAGAGATCGCGGCGACACAAGTCGCGGTCGCGATCGCCGCGTATTAGAGAACGCTCGCGCGACCGCACTGAGCGCGACCGCTCTGAACGCGACCGCTCCGAACGCGACCGCTCACGAGACCGCGACCGGGAGCGGGAGCGAAGCGTCAAACCCAAGACTAAGGACAAGGAGGAAAAGGAAGAAAAGTAGTTAAAGTAATAGTGTTAGGCGAAAATAAATTAATAAATTCTGCTTCTAACAGATCAATTAGTTTAATTTTTGTTTGAGTACCATACCTACCTAACCTACCCAGGACTCATGAGTATTCTCTCTTACCTAGGGGATCCTCCATAACTCGTCTGTTTATATTTCTTGGGGAAGGACGAACGCACTTCTGTTAACCATCACGGATATTACCCAATAACATTAACATTTTTTTACATTTGAAAACGGACTGTGTCATACGATCTCTCAAACACATCCCGATAACTTCTTACCCACTTGTATATTTGGAACGTGTTTTCGTCAACGACGAAAGTGAACTAAAATCATTTTTTTGGTCAAAAATGTATGTGCACAATGTCGGTGAGTACTCTCAAACGCAGGAAAACATCGTGAGGAAACCGGCATGTCGTATAACCTAAAAAAAGTTCTTTATCATACTAATGTAAGTAGATATTTCTGTGTTTGTACCATGACTAAAATGCATAGCTTTTTTTGATTTATGGCGAATGTGGAATCTGGAGGATGTGTCCTAAATCATAACTTCTTTCCTTCTTGTATTTTATATCATAAAAATGCGAAACCTTGCCCTAATCTGCTTACTAGTTCTACTACAGCTTGGCAAAAGTCTAGAAACGGAACTAATTTGACATGTGGATAGTAAGTGAGCTTCCAAAATTTATAGAAAGTGCCCCTATTTTTTTCTACTCTTTTTTGCCAAGCTGTACTTTGTGGGACTGACTTTTGTCCTCGTAGACTTACCTAATCTGGTGTCTATGAAATGAAACAACATAGTAATAATACAGAAATGCTTGTATTTTATAATTAATGTCTAAATAAATGGATCATATAAATGTTTCCTAGAGCTCACAGAGTCGGCGTCCAGAGCGACGGCCGCGGCAGGTCGCTCTCGACGTCGCATCTTTATTCATCACATCGGGTTTTCCTTCATGTTTTTGTACAGAATTATATTTTACAATAATTTTATTTTCAATTACAATCTAGACGTAAAAAAATCTTGAAGTGAGAAGGAAACTAAGCTTCCTATAAAAATAATTACAAATGGAAAATGAGGGCTACGCTTAGTGCGATCGGCTGGCAGACCTCGACCTAATCTATCAGTACAGTACAGGACTTTACAATCATCACTATAACCTACGGCTTGCGGTGCCGCGCACCCGCGCCTTCTAACTTAAGCATTCTTCAATCGATAAGCGCTCGCCCCGACCACTGGGGGCTCATTAACTAAATAACTTAAATTAATTACATAAAAATATACAAAAATATCATTTTCACAAAATTATAATCGACAAACTATACACTCCGGCACTAAAAATATTCGATAACTATGTACGATTTAAGCCGGTTTTAAACTTAAACGAGAGCTTGACTTGAAATAGTACAAAATAAGAATAAACATAATCACGACTATAGTGTCGATTGTCTAGAACTGCCTGCGGCATTTCCTCATCTCTCGAAGATTCAAGGTCCCCTAGCCCAGCTAATAGTAAATCTACATCGAGCTAAAATGATGGAAACTCACGGGATCTTCATCAGACCGTTCTTTCCATCGATTTATAAATTACATTGAGAAACGTTCAAATATTTATACATAGATTTTTACGAACAACGAATAATACTAGAACACTTACGACTAACACGATAAAACGTCACGCCGCGGTGAGGCGACGGCCGAGCACCGAAGTGTCGACGCTGTACAACTATTGTTACAAGAGTTTACCAATCGTTTTATAATACATGCGCCGATATTTACATTCGCGCGTCAGTCTGCAGTCTGCGCCCGCCGCGTGCCGCGTGCCACGTGCCGCGTGCCGCGCTCGCTACATTTACATTACATTACAATACAACTAATATTAAACGACACGCGGCTCGCGACCATTACAAACTAATCGAGAGATTTTACACGACGCCTCGGCGCCGGAACCTAAGCTAGGCGCGCGCGGCGGGCGCGGCGGGCGAGCGGGCCGCGGCAGCGGCAGCGGCTATACTTTACAAAATGTATACAATTATTTTTTACAATTAGGCGGCTGGTGAGATGGGCCGGCGCGTCTCCGCGGACGTGGACGCTCAGGGTGTACAGTGGACTACAGGACAGGGTTCGGCTGCGGCGGCCCGATGGGCCCCAGCTCGGGCGCCTTCATGAAGAACTTCTCCAGCTTGGCGATTATGTGCTTCCCGTACGTGTACTTGCGCAGCGAGCCGATGTGCGGCCGGATCTTGTGCATGAGCACCTTGCGCTGCGTGGGCTCGGCCACGTCGATCATCTTCTGCACCACGTAGTTGGCGTACTGGTCCTTCATCATCACGTGCAGTGCGCTGCAACACGATACATTGCATCACGTTACATATACTACATACAGTTGAGAGCGGCGGTGTTACAGATGGGTGGTACATACTTGTCGTTGAATCCGCACAGTTCGTCGATGAGAAGCGCGCGCTCGTTCCTGGTGGCGTGGCTGACGCACTTCTCGACGACGTTGGAGGCGAACTTGTGCTGCGAGAGCGCGAGCACCTTGCCGCGCACGCCGGCCACCAGCCGCGCGCGGTCCTCCGCCGCGCCGTGCTCCAGCACGTGCTGCACCACGTAGTTGCCGTACTGGTCCTGCACAATACACACACATACACATTTATATTTATTTACTACATAAACACACAAAACCTGTATAAAAAAGGCAGTAAATAAGAGAGATACAAAGAAAAATAAAAGATCGTAGATTATGCCATGTTTCCGTGTTACAGCAGCAAAAAGGCCTCGACTCAACATACTGTCTAGCGACTGTAAGGAAGCTATGCGCTAGTATTCTGTCGAGACCTTTAACCAATGCCCCTGTGAGGCATTTTTAATGTGTAATACAATACACAAAATTTGCTACGCTTCAAATACTTAGGACCTTCTCTGATTAGTTTGTGCTGCAGCGGTGCGGTACAGATTCGATTTACCGCGGCTTTGCATAAGTTTCTGGAGAAAGACCTGTAAGACTGTTGTTGTCGCTTTTCATTGACATGACAGTGGCAAGTATACCTACGAGTACTTTAAAGAGCTGCTATTATGAATTGGTGGGGTATTTTAATAAGGGCCTAACATTTTAGATCCTCCTTTTGATAAGTTTGTGGCCATCTTAGCGGGGACGACAACAACTACAATTCATTTTCCGACATAGGGACAATCCGACAATTCATTTACCAACACTCTTTTTCCTGCCTTATTTTTTCAGACTAAATTTGAATATACAGTGGTAGCCAACCAATCAGGGTCACTAACACAAAATGACTAAAATTATTTAGACGACAAAAAGAAGACCTTGAAATGCAATAGATCTTTTTTACCTGGCCCTAGGTAGTTAGCCACCACTTTATATTATGATATACACTACTGAGAAACTATAAATAATTATTTCCAACAACGCAAAAAATATGATCATCAAATCAAAAGTCATCAGTGCAAAATAGATGTTTTACAGACTACTATTATTAGAATCGGACAGCAACTACTGATTGATATTTATATAATAATCCATGCGAATGATAAAAGCCATCAGCGTGGATGAGATGCGTATCTGAGTAAATGATGATTAAGACGAAGACAACCTGCTAATGTACCTCTCCCTCGCACATTTCAATATTTTTAAATATATAAAATCACTTGTGTGCAATCACATTACACACAGTTCAGTAAAAATATCATTTTGTTTCAAACAAGTTTTCCTACTCAAAAGTTTGCTTCACTAGTTTTCGTACTTATACTAGGTTGATTGCGATTTTTCAGTGTTATATCAATATCTGTGATTTTATGTCTTTCAAAATGTGCGAGCGAGAGGTTCATTAGCAGTTGTCAGCCCCATAAACAAAGCCTTTTGACAGCCATCACAGCTCAGTTGGTAGTAGCTCTGCCTTTGTGCCGTAGGCCGTGGGTTCGATCCCCACTGACAACAAATATTTGTGTGATGAACATAGATGTTTGTTCTCTGTCTGGGTGTTTATTATAAGTATGTATTTACAAAAAAAAGTATATATGTCTTATATCAGCTATCTGATTTCCATATTACAAGCTTTGGCTTAGTTTGGGGCTAGATAATGCTGTGTGGATAGTCCAGAAATATAAAAAAAAAAGATAAATAATGAACAATGAATGAGTTCCTTCGGCGGATGGTATGAGTTGCGTTTGGCGGATGTTTAAAGATGTCAGTATAAAGTGCTTTACCGAATATACCTGAATGAGCTGTTCAGTGTGCGAGTGCAGCTCGCTGAGCACGGGCGCCGTCTGCTCCTGCGTGCAGTGCTCCAGGATGCGCTGGATCACGCGGCAGCCGTACGGGTGCGTCGACAGCGCGTACACTTGCCCCGCGAACGCGTTTATTATGAACTGCAGCGCCGACGGCTCCACGCACTCGATGCACTTCTGCACCTGCGAATGGACAACCACATTCATATCTTACACATAGTACATACATACATACATACATAAAATCGCGCCCATCAAATCCCATAGGGGTAGGCAGAGACCATGGATTTCCACTTGCTACAGTCCTTACATACCTCTTTCGCTTAATTCACTCTCATAACATTCTTCATACATTCTCGTCGGTTTAGGGTACTCTTGACCTGGCCCTTCTCTAGAACGTTCCTTAGATCTTCCCCTCCCAACAGTCCCATTTACAATCGCTTAGACATAGTGGCGGGATCAAAATAACCTTGCTGGTAATAACCATCATGCCTATTTCGGCCAAAAAGCAGCGTTGCTGTGTTTCGGGTTGAAGGGTGTGGTTGCCGGTAAAACTACAGGCATATGGGGCTTAACATCTTTATTTCTCAAGTTGATTGACGCAGGGCAGTGCATCGTAAGGCACGTTCCTATCGTGCGTAACTTGCGAGGCAATGCTTTGCCTTTGTAGGCAGGTAACCACTATGGTGATGGTAACCACTGCATATCACGTAGACCATCTGCTTCTACCATCAGCACATAGTATTAAAAAAAAACAATAACGTTACCATATTATCTACTTTATTTCGCCTCTATATTAAGGATCACGTTTACATCTGTAATCCCCAGGTACAGAAAACATCCCCAAGGGTAAGGGATTCAATATAGTGTAGTGTCAAATCATACACCTTCGAAGATATCTAAGAGGTAATCAGAGGCACGAACAAACATTACAATTGGTAAAGCCCACATATTGTAACATATAGTTGGATTATAATGTCAGATACGAGGATACTACATTGATGTCACTAGAAACCTGAAGTACTATAAACTTCACAACTAGTGTAGAGTTGTGAAGTGAAAGTCAATATGTGTGTTTGTCCGAGTGTGTACGTATCCATGTTGCTTTACCCTATGCAGGGTCCATATCATACTTACTCACTATGTGATACATACTACTGTCTACGCCCAGCCCTATTAACCCCTTCATTAGGACGGCAAATAACTGCTCTTAATTATAAACTTTACTCAAGTTGAAACACTACTCAAAGTTAGCCCTGTCACTCTTTTTCATTATCCATTGGTGAGAGATGGCAATAGTTTAAGCACTGATCATCTGTTGCTACATGTTTTATGTTTTGAGTGGTAACCATCACCTACAACGAAGCATTGCCCCGCAAGTCACGCGCGGTGTGAACGTGCCCTGCGTCCATCAACTTGTGGCATACACATGTTATACAGATGTTTACCAGTAAGGCTGTATGCATGTGTACATAAACTAAACCATGCGTACACAAGAGGTACTATAAAAAAAGCAAATTCAGAAAAAAATATAAATTTTCTGTTAATAATTACGAGCGTGTATTTATAGATTTCTATTATTTTGTTGTTGATCCGTGGCGTGCCCAAAATGGTACGCGTGCCACTGTTTCGTCAACCTTGGTGTAGTGTGCATAGTGTATAGTGTGTAGTGTGTACTCACGACATGGTTTCCGTTCTGGTCCTTGACGCACTTGAGCACGTGTCCGTCCAGTTCGCGCACCACCTCCTGCTGCTGCTCCGCCGGGATGGACTCGAGCGCCTTCTGGATGACGCGGCAGCCGTACATCTGCAGCGCGAGATTCAGCACGTGCCCGCGCACCTGACGCAACACACACTACACATACAGACCTGCACGCTAGCAAATAAACAACCACACGCACACGCATACATACATCCCTTTGCACGACTAACGTAATTTCCAGCAATTTTGTCTATTTTTTTTATTATTTATTATAGTGTTTAACAGCCTTCACAGCTCAGCCTTCTGCGCCGCAGGCCGTGGGTTCGATCCCCACCGAGAACAAACATTTATGTGATGAACGTTGATGTTTGTTCTCTGTCTGGGTGTTATAAAATATTATAAATATTATAAGTATGTATTTACAAAAAAAAAAACTATATAAGTATTATATCAGCCATCTGGTTCCCATATTACAAGCTTTGGCTTAGTTTGGGGCGAGATAGTGCTGTGTGGATAGTCCATCAATATTTATTTATTTTATTTATTAACTTATGTCCAATTATAAAAAATGACAAATAGTCAATTTTTTTAAATAGTTTTTAGTGTTTAATTGCAATCAGACTTTTGGGACATTATAATAATTGTCTAAAAATGTCCATTATATTGTCCATCCATTAACAACCTGATAAGAGTCCACTGAAGCAGGGTAACCAAAACACAGTTAACTGAGCCATCTTATTTCAGGAGAGTTTTGTTTCAAGCATTAAACTACATTACTTAGATTTATACCATGACCTTTTTAAAACTACCGTTTTATACCTGCATAGAGTTGTGAAAAGACAAAAGGTCCATTTGACTCACGCGACATACAAAAACTCACTCAAAGGTCAATGTTATATTGCTATCTTCTTGCCGTGTCACTACTTATTTTCGAAACAGTGTGGTGAAACGATTTTAAGTGCGCCTCATAGAGGCTCCTTTCGAGCGCTTGACACTTGTTGTTTTAGAACTTTTTAGGTTTTACGAGATGTCGGGGGAATTCATTGGGGGGGGGACTTCCCCCCCAGAATCAATTGGGGGGGAAGTCAGTGTCTGGTTTCGGTGGGGCATGTTCTGCCAGTGAGCATGCTTCTAAAAAAAGCCGAGTATACCGCTAGCGTACGTCTAGGTGGAGCTAGACTATTAGGCGCGCACTGACCAGTCCTATTTACAAACGTCCTCGCTATTGCTAAAATGCCGCCTCGTCCTAGCAATGGGTCCACACACATTCATCTTTGTGGTCCGTCTCCCCTGGGCAATGTTACGGTCCGTTCAGAGCTCCCTTCTTCACCTCTGGACCGTAATAGCGAATTGTAAAGGGCAAAAGCGAATCTTCGGCGCTTTAACCGAATATCTGGCTAGGGGAAATCAACCCCGATCAAAAAATAAAGAAACCATGGCAGCAAAACCTAAAGAAGTATTACCCCAGGAGGGTACCGGCGACGCCGGAGAATCCCTCCCTGAGCCTAGCTCAGGCTGCCCCTCGTATTCTGGGGGGGGCGAAGTTTTGCCTCAAATGATCCTAACTGAAAATACACCAGCACTGGAACCAAGATTAATCCAGCAAACCTTTCACCGCAGCATGTTCTTCACAAGACCACGCAGTAACTCGATGTCTAACACCATGCCGTCAACACACGCTGGAAACTCGTCCTCCGACACCACACAGAACCCTGTAAAAGAGCCCCCAGCATGGCAAAACGTTCCAATGTCTCGTACCAAAAGAAAACGAGTATCTACACCACCACACGAGAGTGCTATAGAAACATACAACAGTTTTGCGGCATTGGAACCCAATTACCCCAAAGAAACCACATTGATAGAGCCGAAACCTACAAAGCCACCACCAATAGTTTTGTATGGTATCAAAGATATCAATAAACTATCAGAACTCATAAAGACTACTATAGATGAGTCACAATATAAGATAAAAAACGTCAACAAAAACCAACTTCGGGTAATGATAGACAGCACTGAATGTTATAAAAAAACCATCGAGGTAATCCGTGAGTATGGATTGATTGGTTATACATTCTCGCGCAAAGAAGAGAAACCCTATAGAATAGTAATAAAAGACCTCCATCACACAACCCCAAAAGAATCAATAATAGCTGCGATAGAACTCACAGGCAACAAAGTTAATGGAGAAATTATTAATGCCAGATATGGTATTGAAAAACTACCAACATCCACATTCTTTGTTAACATAGAACCTCATCCTAATAACAAAGAAGTAAAAAATATAAAGTATATACACAACCAATCTGTCAAAATTGAAGATCCCAGAAAACGCAAAACAATAGCGCAATGTCAACGCTGCCAACAATATGGCCACACCAAAAACCACTGCATGCTCCCATATCGATGCGTCAAATGCGGCTTAGGACACCGCACCTCAGAATGCCCGAAGACAGACAGAAACACACCAGCCAAATGCGCCTTATGCGATGGAGAACACCCAGCCAACTATAAGGGCTGCGACGTCTACCGCGAGATATTCCAAAAGAGAATGAAATCGCAAACGAAACGACTACCCCGTCAGGTCAATGATGACCTCACAACCAAACCAAAAAATATGCAACCTCAATCAGAAGTCTGCGCACTCAACCATGAACTGAGCAATAAGAGACTGTATTCCGATGTCTTAAATAAACACACTCAGCAAGTACCCAACAACGCTGACAAAAGTGGCACAAAAAACCAACGGAGCAAAATAATAGAACCAGAAAGAACAAAACGTGACTCTGACACGAACACTATGAGTCAGTGCCTAGAAACACTATACGTACCACCCCGAGTAAACAACAAACCGATTAACCACAAAATCCCAAGAAGCAGACGTGAGCAAGAAACTTCTGGTAAAAAAATACTGTACTCTGAATTTGCTTACAAACAACCACAAGAACCAACTTCGCACAAAAGCACACCCATGAATCAACAAAACTCTTCGCCCATTGAAGTGTTAGAAAAAATTATCCTCCAACAAACTGAAAAAATAGATATCCTCCTACAACACATAAGTACCCTTATGGGCCTTATAACTACTCTCGTCAATAAAATTTCATAATGATTCCACACGACTCGATAAAAGTAGCGACATGGAATGTCAACGGAGCTCTCTCTAGTGTTCATGAGATCGAATATATTATCAGAACAAATAAAATCGAGGTATTATTACTTTCCGAACCTCACATGACCGGTGAAAAACCTCTGAGTATTCCGGGATATGTAGTTTACAATACCCCTCACCCAAATGGAAAAAGCCAAGGAGGTGCAGCTGTCATATTAAATAAGAACTTAAGACACTTCGTTCGAGAAAACTACTCTACCCCTCACATTCAAGCAACTACAGTAACCGTGCAAGACAGATATGGCTTACTAGATCTATCGGCCGTGTACTGTCCGCCAAGACACTCAATAACAAACACAATGTTCGACGAATACTTCACAACTCTGGGCCCCAGATTTATAGCTGGAGGCGACTGGAACGCCAAAAACACCTACTGGGGATCCAGGCTCACGCTCCCTAGAGGAAAAAATCTAAAAAAGTCTGTGGACTCAAACAACCTTCTTACGATCTCAACAGGCGAACCCACTTACTGGCCAACGGACCAAAACAGGACTCCAGACCTTGTAGACTTCTTTGTAGCTAAGGGCATAGGCCATCTTTATTACAAAGCAGAGTCAAGCCTGGATGGCTCATCAGACCACTCACCGATCATACTTACTGTGAGTACAAGAGTAATCAATGTGAAAAAAGCGGAAAGCCTCCACAACAACAAAACGGACTGGGGCGGCTTTAGACAATTCCTCACCGACCATATCGAACTCAACATCCCCCTGAAAACTGAGGATGAAGTGGAAGATGCATGCAAATATATCACAAACCTCATTCAGACTGCAGTCTGGAAGAACACCCCTGAGGTCTCTCCACAATTCCCGTATAACCTGACAAACATCCCAGATGTAATACAGCAAAAGATTGCAGAAAAGCGAAGACTAAGAGGCAAATGGCACCGCAGTCGGCTCGCAGCAGATAAAAAAGCATTCAACACAGCATGCAAAGAACTTAAGGAATACATAAAGGTCCACGAAAACACCACTTTTAACGATCGCATGAAGTCCCTCTCACCTCTTGCCAAAGACCATCACTCGCTATGGAAGACTACTAAGCAGTTTAGAAGACCTCAACAGTCCAATCCTACCATCAGAATGGAAAATAACAAATGGGCACGAACAGATGAACAAAAAGCAGAAACATTCGCTACCCACTTGTCACACATATTCCAACCCAACGATGGCGACGACATAGACGAAAGCGAAGTTGAAAACATTCTTGCTCAACCATTCCAGCTAGACGCACCTCTAAGACCAATTAGCCCAAGAGAAGTGTGGTCGGAAATAAGAAGGCTGGACTCGAAAAAAGCTCCTGGTTTCGATCTTATTACTCCCAAAGTCTTGAAGGAAATGCCAAAAAAAGGAATTGTTTTCTTGACCTCCCTGTTCAACTCAACCTACAGACTCTCGTACTTCCCACTTCTCTGGAAGGTATCGCAAATCATTATGATACAGAAGCCAGGAAAACCAACCAAAGAAGTAACATCTTACAGGCCAATTAGTCTCCTACCGGTTCTATCAAAGTTGTGGGAAAAACTCTTTGTAAAACGGTTAAAGTACAGTCTCTCAACTATACCAGACCATCAGTTCGGATTTAGAGAAGGCCATTCCACCATTGAACAGGTTCACCGAGTGTACTCAGTGATAAGAGAATGCCTCGAAACAAAACAATATTGCTCTGCAGCATTCCTAGATATACAACAGGCTTTTGACAGGGTGTGGCACATAGGATTGCTGTGCAAAGTCAAGACGCAGCTGCCCCACACATTCTATCCGGTGATTAGATCATATCTATCTGACAGAATATTTCAGGTCAAGCATGGAGAATCGAAATCCACATTCCATGACATCAAAGCTGGAGTACCGCAGGGTTCAGTGCTTGGCCCGGTACTCTACAACATCTACACGGCGGACCTACCACAATCTCCGGGCGTCGTAACTGCCACATTCGCAGATGACACGGCAATCCTATCTTGCGATAAGTCCCCTATCCAAGCATCAAATGCTCTGCAAACCCAACTAAACAACACAGAAAAGTGGCTACTTAAATGGCGGATTCGCACTAGTGCCGCCAAATCCACACATGTCACCTTTGCACTCCGTAGAGGAAATTGCCCACCAGTCCAATTAAGTGGGAACGAACTTCCACACAAAGACTCTGTCAGATACCTCGGTTTTACTCTGGACAGACGCTTAACCTGGAAAGACCATGTTAAAGCCAAAAGAAAGGAACTCGATGCTCGATCTAAAAGTCTGTACTGGCTGCTTGGGCCACAATCCCGTCTGTCACTACATAACAAGCGGCTAGTGTACAACAGCATTCTAAAGCCTGTGTGGACATACGGGTTACAAATATGGAGCACCACAAGCAAGTCCAACCGTGCAGTCATCCAACGAGTCCAAAATAAAATCCTGCGCTCTCTGGTCAATGCTCCTTGGTTTGCGACTAACAAGGAAATCCATGACTACCTGGAAGCCCCCACAGTAGATGAGGAGATACAACTTAGGGGAAATGGATACTTGTACCGTCTCAAGAACCACACCAACCCATTAGCAAGAGCCCTAGTGGAAAGACCTAACAACACTAGGAGGTTGAAAAGAAGTCACATCCTGGACAACCTCAGCTAAAAAAGAAAAAGGGGGAAAAAGACTGCTGCGTCTGGACCCTAATCGCCATTCATCCATCCACTCATCCGCCTATAGTCCACCAACTGATTGCGGATTTAAAAAGAACAAAAAAAAAAAAAAAAAAAAAAAAAAAACGAGATGTCGGATTCCTTACGATGTTTTCCTTTACCGTTTCAGAGTACTGGCACTGTGCACATAAATTTTTACACAGAAAAACTCATTGGTGCACGACCGGTTTTGAACTTTTATTAATACTATACCAGGTCGAGTTGCAATTCGTTTATTCAACCTACATACTAATTTAGATGGTCATAAAATTGCTGAATAGTTATTATTTCATTAAAGGTATTATTATCTCAAAACGAATGATTAAAATATAGATTTGATGACATACCTTTTGCGCTAACGTTGTTTTCTGTTCTGTCGTGCCAAATTCGAAAAATTTTTGTATCACATAATTTCCAAATACATCTGTCATTAGACTATACGCTGCACCGATTATTTCATTGAATACCATTTGTTTTTCTTGTACCGTTGCTCTTTCTAATTTTTGTTGAATAAACCTGAAAAAAAAAAATTGATAGAAAATCACATCTTATATAAATTTATTCAATTTTTATCTACATCTACACTATAATAATATTATAAAGAGGAAACCTTTGTATTTTTGTATGTAACGAATAGGCTCAAAAACTACTGGTCCGATTTCAAAAATTCTTTCACCATTAGAATGCTACATTATCCCTGAGTAACATAGGCTATATTATATTTTCAAAAAAATCAGGGATCCTTACTAAAACTTCAATAATGTAACCCAAGGTGGAAAACAAAAACCTTACATCGCGTGCGCTGCGAAAACTATTTATTGATGATAGAACAAAATAATGTACTACGATTTTGTAGAACACGTCATCATCTACAAAAAATGTCGCGACAGCATATGTCTAACTATTATAGTTATGTCACAATAAGTGTTCTTTTATTATAAAAAATTAATTGAAATGCCGCCGCCAGAAAAGGGTCTTTATTTGTACCTTGGTATTAATCAAATAAATCATTTCATAATTAAGACGGTTTCAATACCTATAGATTACTTCTTAAATTTTTTAAATCGGACATTCCATTCAAAAGATATGACGAAATTAAAAATGTTAACGGGTCCACGGGTCACGCTCGGGGTGCGATTTCACTCACTCAAGGAGAAGCGCGTGCAAATGTATGAAATAAGGAGACGCGAGGCTCGAACCCACGGTCTAAGTTTATCCTAAAATGTTCAAAAAATTTATGACCACCCATGCGAAGCTGGGACAGGCCGCTAGTAACATATAAAGATAAGTATAAAAGTTATCTAAATTGAAACAGTTTTCCTTGTCGTTGTCCTTCGCTACCCATTAGTAATCTAAAAATTGCTTAAACTTTGCAAAGATTGGCAAAGTTTATGCAATTTTTAGATTTTGACAGTTTTAAGTAACACCATATTATTAGAATTACTACGCGATCGACCAAAAACGGATAAATGATTTATTGATTATGCAGGTTATGATATAAATAAATAATTAGTTTTACGTCTTGTTTCTACACTTTAACCTCGTCTTGTCTCTTACCAATAATCAAGTTATATGAAACGAGTCTGTCTCCTTATCAAAAAATAGCTTTGGTACGGTTGCAATATGCAGATCAGCGACGAAATCGATCAACTTAGCGGTGCCTAATGCTGTTTGAACAATACATTTGCGTACTTGTGATAATGACCAATGATAACTTATTAAATCCACACACGATACAGTTAGTATTTTTATGAGCAAACCATGCTGAACTAATTTATGAAGTTGTGGGAGTCATTTATATCCTAGTCGCTGAATTAAGGATGATATTGGCTACTTCGGAGTAATCAGTTGGGTAGATTGAGAAGGAGCGGGGTGGTCCGCTTTGAAGGCAGAGGAGGAGCGTACGTAGAGACAGAGGTCATTATTTTGGACAAGAGTTCGCCCAATGTCAAGAAATCATTGATTTTATGATAACTTGACTTCAGCGTGTGAGTAATATTTTTAATGATGTTCAACTTCTGATTAGGGTTCGCTGTGCCTTTAAGAAACGTTTTGTGTAATGTTTTGCCAGTGCTCAAGAAACAAAAGCGGACATAAGCCATTTTTTGATTAATTCATATTTATACTGCTTATAAGAATACTGCCAGGTAGCGAGACGATATGCGTTTTGAAAAATGAAAAAGAATAAGAGCTTTTATTAATCAAACGACCAAAAACAAAGGCGGCTTAGTAGGCATCCCATAAATTAAACTAGTAGCGTTTTAACTTGACGGCAACTCAATAATGCGATGAAATCTTACCTAGATCCATGTTGGTCCTGTGAAAATTCTACTATGTGGTTTGCGAGATCTCTGAGTTGTAGGTTGGGGAATCTGTTGTTGCGGAAGTCTTCGAGCAGCCGCGAGCGGCCGGCGGGAGGCTTGTCGCCGACGAGCGCGCCCACCGTCACGCCGCCCGTCACTCCGCTCACTCCTCCTGTTACTAGTTCTGAAAACAATTAATTTTATTAAAAATACTACTAATGGACATGATGACAATAAAATACGACTATAGTCGCGTTAAACACTCGCTGAAAACACGGTCATAAATTATCGGAACGAGACAGCAATATTGCTCTCTCTCTCTCTCTCGCACTTAGGAGAACGGCACGATCCTTTTGTTTAAGGGGCTGACAACTATCAAATAACTTCTCGCTCTCACATTTTGATCGATACATGTTTTCCTACTTAAAAGTTAGCTTATGTACGAAAACTAGTAAAGCAAACTTTTGAGTAGGAAAACATGTATAGATCAAAATGATTTTTTTTACTAAACTGTGTGCAACGTGATTGCACACAAAATGGTTGATTGCGATTTTTCGAAAATGAGTTTAGTGATTTTATATCTTTCAAGATGTCGAAACGTGCGAGCGAGAGTCACATTAGCTCTTGTCTTCGCCTTAAGCGCAGAGATGTGCATTATTGGAGTCGATAAGAACTATCGATACATGACCTCTCCGACCGCGAAACCATCGGGCGCTCTCGCTTAGTCATTCTTTTTATCGAAAACGTGCATGCGCCCGCGCCGAGTACTCTCAACACTAGCGTTAAGATGATTTATGACCGAGTTTTCAGCGAGAGTTTAACGCGACTATAATTAAAATTGAGGTACCAATTTTTTATGAAATAACTGGGACTAAATGGGACTACTGAAATAGGTTTTAAGAGTTTTCCATCATTTTATAAGTTCATTTGACATGCAGTAGTTGAAATTAACGTAACCACCGTCAAACAATCGTTTTATAAATCAATTTCGATGACGGCAATTCGATACTAGCAAGAACCCCAATATGACTCGCTTGACTCAACATATTTTTAAATACTTGATGACATCTGGAGTAATAGAGTTGACGGAAGCAAAGAACGAGTTTATATACAGCTAATAAGGATGCGTTAAGTTTTTAGATCTCAGGAGTGTTTTTATAGTGATTGAAAAACTATTTTTCTCAAAATTCACAGCACGATTTCAAAGTAACGTAACTGTTATTTTTTTTTAGTTTAATCAATAACATTTGTAGCTGTGTAAAGTGGCGCTTAGTATAAAAACACTAGTAAAACAACTAGGTAAACGTTTCGTTTTAAAGAATTTGATATAATTCCCCTACCTTATCAAACCGTTCTTTACGATACTCACACCGACCATAATAACAGCAAGTAGTCTAATGAATAAAACATATGAATAAACAATAAAACATAAACAATTTATTTCATATGTTTATTCGAACTGGCAGCAATACCCGCGAGCAAATCGCTTGCAATTATATGACATTATTAAAATATCAATATAAAGACAGCTACATTGGCGAAGACGGAAGCTACGTAGCAATATGTATAATGTACAACGTGTAACATAATAAGGCCAAAGACCAAGTGATCAGACCAAGAACTGGAATACGCGTGCAAAGGTTTTCAAAATTCCCATACGAAAGTAAAATTAATATTGAACGTACAAACAGCTATGAATAGGGTTGCCACATGGTGTGTTTAGTTTCATATTGGAGGAACGTTTAAGAGGCATTTCATGGATGAAAAACTACGAAATTTCAAAAGTCGTAAAACGAGTGTTCGCCATGACATGTAGAATACTCTGCTTCCGAGTTCCCCTATAACCCCGGAATTTTACATGTTACACGTTGAATATTATTAAATAAATAAATAAATTAATACTAAGCTAAGTTCTGAAGTTACCTACCTACTAGGTAACTTTAAATTATTGATGGCCATAATGTACGTCAAATCCTTCGAATCGACATCCATACGATGCTCCGACCGACGACGTTCAAAAAGCATTTTTAACATCATACAAATAACACGAAAACATAAAATGTATTCACAAATCACGAGGAAGTTATTAGCTATTATATTTAAGCTTAATTAGGTTGTTAATGTTATGCAATAATCAAATTATATACAAAATATACAATATTTGTAGTGATAAAATATATACATGAATACTAAGCAGTGCACCGGCGGCGCCGCGTACCAACCTGATATGGTGCCGACTCCGCTCAGTTTGCTCAATAACGACGATGATGAACCGAACATTCCATTCGAGGACAGACCCTGTGCTAAACTGCTGACGGCTCTGAAAGACAAACATACACGCTATTCAAGACAACGCACTCAATATGAATCGTTACACTGAATGAAACAATGAACATGCTGGATCGCCAGTAATGAATGTTACAAGTTACAACTGTACAGGAAAAATGCTGATTATAAAAAAAAGCATGAGTATTTACAGTACATACAAATTAAGAGCTTAAAAACCGGATTCAAACCTTTGCGATTACTAAAGATACTGTGCGACTTTAACTTATATTTACGTCGGTGATAAAATAAATATGCATTAATTTAAGATATATTAGCTGCTACAAATCAGTACAGCTTATTGTTTATTTGATGACTGATATTTTGTATCACAACGGACTGCTTAAGTGCGAAAAATGTTATCAGTTCGAAGTTATTCGTCTGTAAGAGTAACGATATATTTACAGTTTTAAATGTACATACCGAGCACATTAATTATGCAATTCAGAGAGCTGTTTAGAAAATACTCTGGTGCATTTTTTTACATTTACCTACTGGAACGTTGCCATACTATCACAATCATGTTTTTACATAACATAAATGATTGATATTTCATTGAATCTGGCACATATGCACGCGATGACAGCCAGACAGCTAGACCGTAGCCAGCCAACACGTTGCACAACAATAATGCTGATGCAGTCATAACGTAAGGAATGAACCCATTGCAATCACGTTGACTGAACCGAAACGTGAAGCTGAAATTTGCAATGCTCAAGTGGTTTCACCTAGATACAACACTTTTAGCCTTTTTACATTATTGTATTTCGTGGATGCCAACTTAACTGATATGCCATACTAGGATAGTATGGCAATAATGTACGCAGTGTATTCAAAATCAAAAGAGGTTTGTCAACTCTGCAGTAATGGCAATGGCCTACGCTTCCTCTTCAAGAAACAAGCTTATGTTTATGTCAATCGCGTTCACCTTGCTACGTAATAGTCGGACAGGTTAGGTCGGCTCGGTCGTGAAATAGAAATGACTGGCATAACATAAAGCCTTGTCGTACTGCGCGTTCGAATGCAGGCGTACCTAGCATGGCGTACCCAGGAACGCATCATACCTTCAGCCACTAAACGCGGTTCACGGTATTTTGATGCGCGTCAAAAGGAACGTGGAATTAAAAAGTGTAGTAGAGTTGTTGCGTTGCGACTTGTCCGTTGCAGTTGCAGTCGCAGTGGCTAGTGTGTGATGAGTAGGGGTACCTGTACTTGGCGGTCTCGGCGCCGGGCGCGGCGGAGACGGGGCGCAGGCCGACGGGCCCGAGCGCGCCGAGCGGCGGCGACAGCGGCGAGGGCCCCCACTTGCGCGCATAGTCCTGCAGGTTGGCGCCGAACTCGAGCGAGTCTCGCCTCGCGGCCGCGCCTGCAACACCAACCATACCTCCGCGCTGCAAACGGGCCCGCGCGCCGGCCTCGCCTCGCCTGTACACCGACGCCTTCATACAACGGCTGAAAGTGTCTATGTACAAAACATGATGCTGAACCGAACGCAATTTACATAGGATTACGTGGACCGGTCACACGCGCATGCTTATCTAGCCCTACGACTAGGAAATACGACCGATCTTTTAAAAAAACTTGTAAGCGCGGTAGTATTAATAACGTTAGGAAAACTAAATACATTTAATTATGCGTTTGTCGAAACAAAAACTACGATACAGAATGAAAATTAGTAGCGGTACTCAGAGTTAATATTTACAGAAATATCTACCAGATAAAACTCGAATTCATAATAATACAGTATGTATACAGCAAAAATATAGCTTAGTAAATAGAAAAACTGCAACACACATTATGTATATAGTATATTATATATGATATAGTACAGCTACAGTGTGTGAAAATTACTATTCTTACTCCTGAAAATTCAATGTAAGAGATGTCTGAAAAATTATTGACAAAAACTGAAAATTTATAAATGACAAGGTACCATAAAATAAACACCGTTCTTAAATACTACTAATGTATTTTTAGTGTTAGAAATTTGGCAAATTATTTTTTGTACGAATTATGGATAGGCGCAATTTAATTAATTATTAAAACTTAAGAGTTTTATCTATAACCACCAATCAGGTTAGTGAGACCAAAATGGTAATAGCCTTAAACATAATTCGGTCAAATATAAGGTAAAAGGGAAGTTCACACAAAGCTACTGACTTTGATTGTTGAAATGTTCACAACTCATGCTTTGGAAGAATTAGATTTATGAAGTTGTATGGTGTAATCAGGTATTATATTTACATCGCCAGGTAGGTAGCTGTCTCTGTCTAGGAGTTTAAAATAGATGTTTAAAATAGATATTAAAGATATTAGATATTCATTATTTCACGTTGTCCACCTCGTCCGGAAACAAATACGAATCGACATATTATTCATTTAACATATTTTAAAACACGAATTCTGCATGTTTTTTATATTTTTAAACACAAGGACAATGAATTGTTAGACGCTTGTAACTTTTTTGGAATCATTCAATCATATTGTGCTGTAAGATGTCGACTTGGATAATTATCATGATCATCCTTTGCAGAAATGAACGAGGGTGATTCCAACCGTTTATAACAAGTTAGACGTGGTGTGAGTGCGCGAGTTATGTTATGTGAGGGGTGTTATGTTAAGGTAGAGTGTGGTGTGGTGTGGTGGATGGTTTACCTGACTGCTGCATGGGTTGCGAGGTGATGGGCGGCGGCGGCGCGGGCGCGGGCGCGGGCGGCGGCGGCTGGTAGGAGCGCGGCGCGAGCACGCCGCCGGGCGACACTAGCCGCAGCGGCGTGCCGTTGCGAGTGCCCATCACCAGCGAGCCGGGGTCATAGTACGGGATGACGTACTGCCCCTGGCCGTTGACCTGCTGGTCGGGCTGGCTCGGCGTGAGCGGCCGCCGCGGCTGCTGCGCCTGCTGCTGCGGGCCCGCCACCAGGCCGGGGTACACGCCCCACGGCGCCGCCACGCCATAGTACGGCGGCACGCCGGTTATCAGCGCGCTCACATACGGCGCACCCTCTTGCCCCGCGTTTATCACGTACGGCCCTTGCGTGAAGGCTTGTTGCGCGGCGAGTTGCTGTTGAAGTTGGAACTGCTGCTGCTGCTGCTGTTGCAGGAGCTGCAGTTGCGCGGCCGCGGCCTGCCCTCCCGCTGCTGCCGCCTGTTGCGACCGGAATAGTTGCTGCAGACAAACAAAACTATCATCAGTTTCGTAACCCTTGCGAATAGAGGTTTAAGTAGCAGATCACATAAGAAAAAGGGAACTTATCGATCCAATAAAATTATAATTATTTAATATTACTATGAGTCATGTAGAGGCAGATACTAATTATATTGCTTAATTAATAGTAGAATGTAATGTGTAGTTTATTGTTTTTGCAGAGACAACCCGCCGAGGCGACCGACGCTCGGGGCGCCCCCTCGCGAGCGCGCTAATTAACACAATCGTTTAAAAACGTAATAACTAGTAGTTCGCCCCGAACTGAGATCTCGTGATGCGACCCAACGAACGCATCAAAACTTTGAGTAGGTGGTAGTCAGAGGCAAGTCCAAACATTGTGTTTGATCTTTTTTCTGACTACCGCCTACCAACTTGGTACGGTAACCAAGTTTCAACTCTATTGGCCTATTTATTGAAGAGTTCCGTTGAACAGACCTTGGCTCCATCATCAGACCTGGTCGTCGTCACCATTTTATGAGAACTGAGTAACTCCTTAATTTATTTCAAGAAAAAAAAATAAGAAAAATCAAAGGAACTGGCCGACCAGTAGAAAAACCTTGATGTCAACGAAACTCTTAGAGATGGGAGCTCTTGGATCGCTGGTTATCTTAATTTAACTTTTTAAGTTTTATCTCGAAAACAGAGAGTCTCAAAAAAAAAGTAAAAATTGTTTTGGAATGTCCAAACAAAGCCCTTTCATATGACATGTAACTTGATTTTTTTATGTAACTTTTTTTATTTTTGGCCTCTTAAAAAACCCCATATCTCAAAAACCCTTCATCCGATTTTACTCATATACTTACCAGTAAATTTCTCAAGTACAAGCTATCGACATATCAAATTTCATGCAGATCGGATCAACGGTTCTAAAGTTATCGCCAGACAAACATACATACATATATACATACATACATACATACATACATAAAATGCCAAATCGCCCAAGTTGAAACTAAGATCTTCGTTCACTTCGCTCACTCGATCAACTAGCTTGGTGCCCGTTCGACGCATGTGTTGCTGCCGGCGAGGCGGTTAGTGCGTTCTTTATTTACCTAATCCGCAAATGGGAGCTCCTGTTAGGCATGCGTATAATATAAAATGGATTTTTACGAGTCTGGAAGAGCACACGGCTATACTAATATAACGTCTCTGCCGGGAACAACAAAGTGTTGCGTAACACAGAAATAATATTATTTTAGTTGGCGGAGATTGTGAGTATTTTGAATGAGGTGATTCATTTGCAAGAGTGTGTCTATAGAGCATGATGTCAGTAGGAACGTACGGCTCCATTTACCTGTTGAAGAGATTAGTTGGCGATGGTCCAGCGCGGTGCGCGCTTCTCTCTAAACACGCCGTAACGTCTGTCTCTTTACCATCGCCCACCCCGTAACGCAACTGATTCATCGCTAATTAAACATAGTTTCCAAATCATTTGCGCCGTTATAGCGTCAATATTACGAATTAAACTTCAGTTCGCCAGAACGTGGCTCACGGTTACAAGTAACAGTGTCGAGGCCTGTTCGCTAATTATTATTGTATATTAATAATTAAAATAAATTTTAAAATCTACATTCCTAGTATTAGGTATGGTATTCCCAGGTTGTGAAGTAAGTATAATATTAATATTGCATAGTTATTAGGTACTATCTGCTGCCCGTACTTACGCTCGTGCGGTGGTGGTTATGGCTAAAATCAATATTGAAGGAAACTTCCCTACAGGACCCGTTTTTTGATCTACCTTCAATTAGAACATAGATCCAATGATTGAGCCACAAAATTCATATTATTAGGATTAAATATGATTTGGTGCCTATTCGTACCTAAACAAATATGCGCATTTTATAAACCCTTTAAATACCCATTGTCCTTATGCAA
The DNA here is from genome assembly GCA_932294275.1 of Chloroclysta siterata. Taxonomy (NCBI): domain Eukaryota; kingdom Metazoa; phylum Arthropoda; class Insecta; order Lepidoptera; family Geometridae; genus Chloroclysta; species Chloroclysta siterata. The sequence goes on along the minus strand of OW028599.1, from coordinate 13,107,603 downwards.
TTATTCTACTATAAGAAGTTTACACAAGTATCGTGACGTAACTGTATACTACTATCCGCCCGCAGCATCAATCTCATGGTATCATGATAAAAATCCTATACGCCATTCTTAGTAACGAACTTTATTTATTCCAAGTTTCATTCATTTATTTTTGAACAAAATCGACAGCTCTTTTGATACAATGTAAATACTTAGGTTTCTAATATACAGCCAATAACGGATTACATATTTTTAGAACAAGAAATGTAGGTAACAAAAATCGAGGACAGTTAAGTACCCCACAATAATAACGACTTAATAAATGACAACTAAATAAAAACAAAGGAAATAAACTTATAGTTTTTAAGTAATTAAGTTTTAAGTAAAACGTTACGGTAGTATGTGTTGTGTTTTAAATTTAAATCGACCTATCCGATGTTGACGCATTCATCATATCTAGGAGGATAACTTATTTTTGTACTTGAACGGATTTTCTGTAACTGCGAGATGGTCTGCCTACATTTTAAACTGGATTAAAATATCAAAAATATTTGACGTCTAATGTAACGGGACTTAAAACAGATGCCTGCCAGCGAGCCATCACCGTAATTTTAATTAAAGCGGGTCTCGTTCGTCGCACATTCGTAGGCCTATTTTATTTTTCATTAGCTAATTGACACCGAATGATTATTATCTAACATCGTAAAGTTTCAGGGTTGGTTTACTCGGTTTTACGGAGATGGGTGGATTGCTAAGTCTCATTATTCGAGACAGTGGGGTGTCGTGTTTGATCTCGCGTCTGACGCGGATTTCTAAACAATTTAATTTATAGAGCCGAACGTAATTGAGGTGTGCGAGACGGCGACCACGTGCACAAAACAGACCAGCTTGACCGCAACAAAATGAAGTGTACAGAGCGCGGCGCACAACAGTGTCTCTGTGAGGGAGGCGCGTCTCGCATTCAATTAGACGTTCAGTAATCCAGCTGCGGCGAGCTTCGATACCAATTACGGGGTTATTAGTGACGGAACGAGCGCACGAGCTCAGCTCGACTGCTGCTTCTAGCTATTTGATTCTAACAAAGCCCTGGGTTAAACGTAACCTTTTAGAGTTGACAAAGATAGTGGCAAACAGATACGGAATTCTGAAAGTTAGGCACCAAATATTTCTAATTTACTTCGTACCACTTAGCTGTACCCATGTATAACGTATATGTTCTAAAAGTTAATTAATGAATAGGTATATAAAAGTGGTAGATACTAGTTATAATGGCATTAGTGCAATGCGATTCATCAACGTTAGCGTTAGGAGACGTAGATGCCGAGTCACGAAGCGGGCGCGAGGGCGCCAGGGCGCGCGGCGGTGGCGCTACGAGCTACGAGCAAGGTGTTTATTTATTTACGAGGACATGACGAGAGGACGAACGCCACCGTGTCCCGCGAGGACCGCGCTGCGCCGAGCCGCGAGGCGTCGGCAAACAAATTACGCGACAAAGCAATCAATTACAAGCAAGGACAAGACCGTAGCTAGCTCTACGCCTCTTCAATCGAACGCTACGTCAACAAGAAGCTTTTAGTGGCGACAACGAAGTGCTACGTGCTCCGAGCAAAGCGACAACCAGTTTAATGCTTTCCCTTGTAGGTACTATTTGTTTCTTACACAGTACCGAGTTTGCTATATAAATTGAGATCAAAACATTTAAGATTGCGAAAAATTAGATTGCATGTAAGAGAATTGTCTCAAAGTAAATTGGGGAAAATGGGCGCTGCCGAAGCAGGGAGTTGCAACTAGATTAGGTGAATATCCTGGCACTGTGGCGTGGCGCTATCCCGATGTCGACGTATCTGGCTATAACGAGTTTATCTGCCCTGCGGGCTGCGGCCCCGTCGATGCTCATCTTTTCTCTGTAAATGTAATCAATTTCTAATGGAGGATCTTTTTATCTAAAACAATAGGTAGGAAAAGCGCCTGGAAATAATAGCCACTTCATTGCGGATACTCTGAAATATTTATTCATGCGCCAAATATTTGTTTCGAAGAGTTATAATAGTTAATTAATTATACAATTTAAATAATTTATTTGCTGTAACTGCGGTAAGAAACTAACGGCCGTTAAACTACCACTTATTTAAGTAAGTGCCCAAGTAATACGTACCTATCTTCGAGAACAGGATCAATGTACCTACTCTCTCGAGCATTTTAAGTTTATTTAATACTAGCGGCCTGTCCCAGCTTCGCATGGGTGGTCATAAATTTTTTGAACATTTTAGGATAAACTTAGACCGTGGGTTCAAGCCTCGCGTCTACTTATTTCATACATTTGCACGCCAGAGAGTGAAATCGCACCCCGAGCGCGACCCGTGGACCCGTTAACGTTTTTAATTTCGTCATATCTTTTGAATGGAATGTCCGATTTGAAAAATTTAAGAAGTAATCTATAGGTATTGAAACCGTCTTAATTATGAAAAGATTTATTTGGATAAGGATTAATACCAAGGTACAAATAAATACCCTTTTCTAGCGGCGGCATTTTAATTATTTTTTTGTAATAAAAGAACACTTATTGTGACATAACTATAATAGTTAGACATATGCTGTCGCGACATTTTTTGTAGATGATGACGTGTTCTACAAAATCGTAGTACATTATTTTGTTCTATCATCAATAGTTTTCGCAGCGCACGCGATGTAAGGTTTTTGGTTTCCACCTTGGGTTACATAATTGGAGTTTTAGTAAGGATCCCTGATTTTTTTGAAAATATAATATAGCCTATGTTACTCAGGGATAATGTAGCATTCTAATGGTGAAAAAATTTTTGAAATCGGACCAGTAGTTTTTGAGCCTATTCGTTACATACAAAAATACAAAGCTTTCCTCTTTATAATATTAGTGTAGATTAGTGTAGATAAACATGTAAAATTATTAATATCGTTAATAGGTCAGTAGATATTTACTTTAATTATTATTCATAAATTAAGTAATTGAAGACATATTTACTGAAAAAAATAATGTTTAAAATAATAGCATATAAAGTTAGGTTAGGGCTTGGGTATTTTGGCGACTACACAACATTTAATGCCTAATTCTAGAACATGCCTAGACAATTATAGATGAAGATGAAAGGTGGAAAAGGGCGAAGGCGTGTCCCATTCCCAGCTGGGCGGAGCGTGGACACGCCCACAGTCACCCACGCCCTTCCCGAAATTCAACTTTTTATATTTAATAACGTTGATATATTTTAGGAACATAGTTGAAAATGTCAATGCTGTGGTAAGACAAAGTAATTCGTACATCAGTATAGGAAACAGTTATTGTTTTGATTCAATCTTAATATATATAAATTACGCGTCAAGTTGTTTGTCCGCTATGGACTCCTTAACTACTTAATTCAATCAAATTTGCGCACCGTGTGCAGTTTGATCTAACTTAAAAGATAGGATAGCCTTCATCTCAATTTATAGCCGCAATATTATTTTATTGCAAATTTGACACCGCCCAACAAAGTCCGGTCAGCTAGTCTACACTAATATTATAAAGAGGTAAACTTTGTATTTTTGTATTTTTGTATGTAACGAATAGGCTCAAAAACTACTGGTCCGATTTCAAAAATTCTTTCACCATTAGAATGCTACATTATCCCTGAGTAACATAGGCTATATTATATTTTCAAAATAATCAGGGATCCTTACTAAAACTTCAATAATGTAACCCAAGGTGGAAAACAAAAAACCTTACATCGCGTGCGCTGCGAAAACTATTGAAGATAGAACAAAATAATGTACTACGATTTTGTAGAACACGTTATCATCTACAAAAAATGTCGCGACAGCATATGTCTAACTATTATAGTTATGTCACAATAAGTGTTCTTTTATTATAAAAAAATAATTGAAATGCCTCCGCTAGAAAAGGGTCTTTATTTGTACCTTGGTATTAATCCTTATCCAAATAAATCATTTCATAATTAAGACGGTTTCAATACCTATAGATTACTTCTTAAATTTTTCAAATTGGACATTCCATTCAAAAGATATGACGAAATTAAAAATGTTAACGGGTCCACGGGTCTCGCGCGGGGTGCGATTTCACTCTCTCAAGGAGAAGCGCGTGCAAATGTATGAAATAAGTAGACGCGAGGCTCGAAGCCACGGTTTAAGTTTATCCTAAAATGTTCAAAAAATTTATGACCACCCATGCGAAGCTGGGACAGGCCGCTAGTAGTAGATAAAACTAATTATATCACATAAAAATACACTAATTATGTGCTTGATAATAAGTTTTAATTTTTTTTAGAACTAGCTTTCACCCTCGTTCAATTTTGTTTTTCGAGGAACTAAGCAAAAAACAGCAAAATCCGTATCCTGAATGCAAACATCAACCGTGACAAATTTCATCGCATCGCAAGCTGTCCAGCAGACATAGATACTTTCCGCATTTGTAATATTGTGTACGTTTAACTTAGGTTAATATTTAAAGGATATCATATCAAAAAACGTTTATTTTGTGTCACAAAAACGTAGTCGAAATACAAAGAATAATATTGGTAAGACAACAAAATCGGTCGTCACTCAGCTTTAAGAGGTTAAGTTACTTCAGGAACATAGGTATCGAGTTAGCTGTTGATTGAATACTGCGCAGGCAAAATTTGTGACTGAATGGTTCATATGGAATGGAATGGTTATTATGGAAGAGTGAAGTAAAATTTATATTTTACATTTTACTTAGTAGTAGGGATAGCTTAGAAGAAACAATTCATGTATTATAAATCAATAAGCCGAAGCCAGACCAATCATGACCTCGGAACGCAACTTAGTGGCTAAGTTAGCATAAAATATTTCCGACCATCGATTGTGCTAAGTTCGAGTAAATACCTACTTCACGCCCAAATTATCGAAGATTTTAACGTTTTATTACGCACAAACGGCTTTAATCTACTAAATTTTGCTGGAGAATTCAGCGGAGAATTCATTTATACGGCAACATTTAGTTATGTGCGGAAAAAAAACGATATGGTTTTTTTTCATACAAATTTTGGTGTTACTTTATGTCGAATGTTTGTTGCATTAAAGCGATCTCATTGACTAACTCCAACGACAATTATTGTCTCGTCCCCTGCTAGTAACCAACCTCCGCTAGTAAATAACATTTTATAGCAAGTCTAAAAAATTGTTCCCGTAGATGGTGCAAACGATAATAAAAGCAGTAACGGTGCTTCAGGCATTCCTGAAATTGCTGGAAGTAGTGTCAAAAGTAACGACCACACGTAGATATCGTCGAATGTGTCGTAAAAGATGAACTTCGCTGCTTATATTGTTACCATGATCATTATTTCTATTGCATCGTATACATGATGCTTGGGAATTCTGGCCACAGTAGGCATGTCAAGCAATTTTTTCTTATAAAATCGTAATTATGATTATTGTGACAGTGTTACTACTGTTCTTCAATATAATTTAAGACGTTTCAAAGTGATCCTTGTCATTGTACTGAATAAAGACCGTTTTGATTATGAACTTATTAACCAACGGGGAATAAAGGTACTGGTACCGGTAAATGGCGGCCACTAACAGGAAAAAGAAGCGACCTCCTGCCCGAATAAAATCATGAACTCACAAAGATAAAATCGAAATATTGATATTGGATATCACTATTACCATCATTATACCGTTACATCATGATCTATTATACAATTGAACTCCATTTTTGTCCTTACTTTAACTTAGAGCCACGTATAAACTTAAAATAATGTTTTAAAGTAGATAGTATGTATGCACCTACAAGTAGCCTACCCGATGTAAGTTCACGTCCGATGTTTCGGTATATTTTATTGGTCGCAGCGGTGACGGCGCGCGGCGGCGGCGATCGGGTGCGGCCGGCGAAGCTTTTATCAAAATTAGCGGGCGCGCCAGCGCCGCCGCTCCCCTATCGTAAAAACACCATCATCGCCGCATCGTCGACGGCTTCGGAACCGCACCTAGCTGTCGCACCCTCAACTCACCCTCATATCATTTCTATTAAAATAAAATATCTTGCAAAAACAAAACTCGACCTAGTATTTTACGATAAAAACACACAAAAATATACAGTCAGCCGATGCGGTGACAAGATAAGATTCTTGGAATAGTAATAAGGCATGAAATATCCAAAGGACTTAAAGGGATAACTTCACTACCGCTATCCTATTTCCTTTGCTATAGCCGAGCACGTACTCAGTCCGACTGAGATCAACGAAGGCACTGAAATGTAAACAAACAAGCTTCACAGGGCATTATAGAAAGCTTTGGATGCAAACTTAAAATAAATCCTCTCCAACCAAAGGTTGTCTGGAGAAAATCGCCCCATAAACTTCCCATTGTACTTTCTATGAGGCTTGTGTTTTATGTTGTTGAATTGAAAGGAATACGGCTGCCGCCGTCAGTGACTATACCACGAAGCAGTTTTGCAATAATGGCTTAATCCTTATTTCGATGTATGCACTGTCAACCTAATGTGAATGGTAATGGCACTAAATTTGTTGTCCAAAATGAGCGTTTGCCTCGATAAGTTGGTCAAGCGGCCGAGGTGCGCTTACTCGACACTCTACCCACATGGTTTGATTATAGTGTCATCTGTATGCGTGATTCGCCCGCATCGCCTAACGGTTTGACTACTGCGGTGCTACAGATTTATTAAAAAAGCTTGCAACAGGAACGGTTTCATGTGTCGCGTACTAATACGCACACTAACAATTATTACGAACAAGTTTCGTTTATAATACGGACATTAGGCTGTGTAACCGAGTCGGTATACAGTAATATCAAAATCTTATTCACATTCAGAAGGTATATTCAAAAGCAGATTAAAAGCAGTTTTACTTAGAATTCAATTAGTATAACATTCGGCGACATAAATAGTGATTTTGTTTTTTATTTTACTTATCATTTTTCATTTATTTTTTCTCGCTACGGTTCTCATAAGAGGCCCATGATCTGACAGTTTATAAATTTGAATCATTCACAATTAGGACGCACTCAAAGAACAAAGTTATGATTGAGATTTTAATAAATAAGTTTTGGTTTTAACTTATTATCTTTTAGTCTTATTATTTAGACAATACTATAGTTCTAATGATAATTAGTTTAGTGCTGGTAATTTACGGGTGCACTATCTTGGAGAGCTTCCAAATACATTTGTTGGAAAATGACACGACGATACCACTATTTGGCAGACAAGTGGAGATATTATTCGTCTGGTGTAGGCTGCAGGTGCAATATGCAGTACCAACGGAAGACGTTACCTTATCTAATTCAAGCACCAACCTACACGGGTTACATACCTTTGCCCTGAATTCAAAGATTTACAGATACAAAAAGCGAAAAATCTTTAGGAAAATAAAGAATTTATTTCAAAGAATTAAATATACTTATTCGATCAATTATTGAAAAAAAACAATATTTTTAACTAAGAGATCTGCCGGGATATTTCTACCGTGGCTGGGGATCGAAGTTGTGAAGCTGTTTCTGTTTTCAATAGCCGTAGCGCAATAGAACATAATAAACCAAGAAGGAAACGAAATATAAGGATGTGAAGGTGGTGAAAATGTGAATATATTACACGGAACGTAATCATACGCACGCAAGAAAACGGGTGGTGGTTTAAACCGGTAGGAATAATATTCGTACAACCGATAATTCATATTTATATGCTTTAATTTCGGGCAATTTCACCAACGTAAAATATTGTGCGTTACGCATTGGAATCTGTTTATTTGTTGGTATGATGGCATGGCTTGAAAGTATACAAACGAGGGCTCGTAGACATTGTTATGTTCCCATGAGTAGTGGTTTGCATAGGCGCAAGACGAGCGTGTAACGAGGCCGCGTAATGAAGTGGCACGTTAGACCCTGGCTGGGTCGCACCTCCGCTCCAATTTCCCGCTAACTGGACCCTTAACGCAACGACCTCCGGGGCTTTTACTGCTGCTTGCTCAGGAGACTAGATTTAGAGCCTATCTCATGCAGGATGGGATAAAACTAATTAACATGTGCTCATGTGTATCACACGGACACAGGATAATAATATTTATTTAAATTCTTAAAGGAACGAAGTTTAACGATATTCTAAAAATCTCAACCGGCTCCCGTGAAAATAATTTTCGCGAGATATTAAAATAGCAACTTCGTTTTAAGAAAATAAATGAAAGGAGAACAAGCAAAGTCAATCCAATTATGCTGCTTGACGTAGTAGAGGGATAGCGAAATAGCTTTCTTAATTCTTCTTCTTATCATTTCGTAAACTTGTATTAAGCTTTTCAAATGTACTTATGGATGGATGTAACAGAATATAATAATAACAAATACCTTATTTTATAGTCCATGTAACAGCTAAGTAAGCGAAGCGCTTAATGTTTAACTACAATTTTACTAATTTATTATACAAACAGACCAATACAATAACCGCTTAACTGACCAAGTCTGGATAAAATGTTAGGAATCTTCAGCCAATTGAAGTACATTTTTTTTAATACTACTGAAATCAGTGTTCAAAGGAATTGAAAAATATCCGCAAATTGAATGTCTATTGCAGAGGCTTGAAAAAGTTAGAGTTGCGTATTTTGCAAACAACTATTTAAAAGAGAAGTTCAGCGTACTATTAAATGGAGGTCAGTGTGTTAATGTCAAACACACACTTATATTCATCCCCTCCCTCCATTACTGGATAAAGTGGAAAAGTATAAATAACATTAATTACTAACTTTAAAATTAAGTTTATGGTAACAAGAAAACATAAAACAATAATTAGTATAGTTTATTTATGTAAAAACAGCATTTGCTTAACAACCGCGAATGGTTCGATAACCTCTAACGGTATTTTGATCCGAATTCATTAGTTTCTCTAACGTTAAGCTGCGCAATGAATGTTAAGACATAGTTTATTGTATGATATTACCTGAATAAAAAGTAGCTCACTTCCAGCTATGATATTATGTATATATATTGGGGCATTCCGCACATCACTATCTAGCCCCAAACTAAGCTAAATGCTTGTCCTCGGGGGCGATCCCACGAACCACGGCCTACAGAGGGCAGAGCTACTACCACTGAGATATGGGCTGTCACATACGAGTATGTCTAAATACAAGATGACAAATAAATGAGCGTAATTCTTGAAATGGAGATCGCGCCAGTTCCACGCGAACAAGCCTAGAAGAACCGGCAACAAACATACAGCTTGGTTCCTACCGTTTACTATATATATTTTGGTTTACTATTATGAAACCCACCACACATGTTAAGGAAATTGTAACAACCTGTATGTACCCACCCGTTTCAAGCAAATACTTGCTATGCAGTGCAAGTGTGTATGTTGTACTTTAAATTTAAGGTATATTTTTTTACGCCCAGTACGAGTTGTTAATCAACTAAGCATCAGACTATTCTCAAAATAAGTTTTATATATTTTAAGTATAAAAATAAGTATGTTGAATTCTTTCAACTAAATCTGGGCTAGCACAACTGTAGCAGCTTCATTAAATCATTTTAGCGATATTGTAAAATTGTGAACGACACTATGAAAACTGAAAGTATTTCTGGTACATTATCCAGAAAGGCAGTCAGCATTCAAATAAAGTTTAAAAAAAATAGACATGTATTTTTATTTAATGATGGCATAAGTATTTTTCTTCCTGAATGAACATTGTTATGCTTTTCATCGTTACTATAATTACCAATCAATGCTATTAAAAGTGTGTAACTGTGTATAAGGAAATTATAGCAATAATATAATATAACAATTTCATTACATGAAACGCCAATCTTATAAGAAAGCGTTTTAATTATCATTGCTTGGCCGTGTGGAACTGGAACCAACACTCACTTAGCTTTAAGATGTTCCAAAGTGATCCTTGTGATTCAATTGAAGAACTGGATTTTGACTGGATACAGTTAGGTCTGAGCAAGTACTGGACGTATACAGTAAGGTACCATAGAAAATAAATATAGGTTGACATTTAACACAGCGCTATCTAGATATAATAAAAGTGTATATTATGTTACTTTAGAACAGGACAAAACAGTTAATATCCACTTAATTATAGAATACACTTCAAAAGTCAAATGTATGATCCTTGTGATTCAATTAAAGAACTGGATTTTGAGTGGATACAGTTAGGTCAGAGCAAGTACTGGAGGTATACAGTAAGGTACCATAGAAAATAAATATAGGTTGACATTTAACACAGCGCTATCTAGATATAATAAAAGTGTATATTATGTTACTTTAGAACAGGACAAAACAGTTAATATCCACTTAATTATAGAATACACTTCAAAAGTCAAATGTAATAACAATCATTTAGAAATGAAAAATATACGTTTTACAGTTAACGCTAGATTTGGCAATGAAAAACCGGTAGATGGTGTTTCTAAGCAACGCAGAGACATTGAGATGGCGAGGTGAATGCACGCACAAAGTGTGCCACGCGAAGAAACACTTCGGAATGGATACCGTTACCGGAACGCGGTCAAGCCGGCATGCGGCAGCGCTGTGCCTACCTTGCGACCGTATACGCTGCCACCTCATCACCTTTCAGAAATGCTTAAATGGTTTAACCTGACTCATTGTAGTCCAAAATATATTTTTAAGATTTACCATAGATTTATCCGATTATACCGTTCAATATTCAAGTGAGTATACGTATTACGTACTATCAAAGCTCGTCTACCTGCGGAGAAGCGCAGCGGCGGCAATGAGTCTCGGAGCGTTGTAACTGGACCGTTTCTAATACTCACGCTTTGACTCGGTTTCACCGCACGCTTCTTGCCTTCGTTCCTATTTATTCGTTTTTCAAAATCGTTTGTAATATGATAACGTTAAGTCGATTGCCGAGTTGCTTTGGGTTCTCAAGAAACTTCACACAAACTTCTCACAGACGGTTTAGTTATCTATTGAATTCCAGCAACTACGGTTACGGGTATCGATTTACTCGAGAAAAAAATATCTGTTTCGTAGCGCCTCGTAGAGGTTGGATGATCACAGCGGTTTTATTTATACACAAGTATAGTTTTGGTGTCTTTGAAAGGAAAATCCGCATTATGGTGATGAGGGTCTTTTAAGCGGACAAATGAATATTTTTCGCAATAATTTCAGTGGTTGCAGCAGGTAAGGCGCGAAGCGGCGGCGCGGGTGCAGCGATTTGCATCACAAATACGGGTGGCGAGGGCGAGGGCGATGGCGCAGCGCGTCGCGGCTGCCCCCGCCAGCGGGCCCTCCCGCGCCGCAGACAATGTCACAATCAACATCGCGTGGATGCTTTTTGACCACTGTGTAATTGCCGATTGTGGTGTACGCATCATAATCACCAAGAACGTACTTTTGACTACCTCGTCGTGTCGTGATTTTACCGCTAAATCCTTTCACAGAAAACCATTTTTGACACTTTGGGTATATGAGCTATACAAACAAATATGTAAATTAACAGAGGAAAATCAGCACGACGATAGTACTGCTCAGTGCTCAGGTCTAGGTTAGAGCCAGGCCGGAACGCAATTATGAGAACCTTGATAAATAAGGAAAAACATATAAAAGACCTTGGTTCACAATTGTCAAATAGTGCAGGTATTATTTTATGCATTAAGATTTGAACAACAATACATTAACACGATCGTCGTTTTCTATAAAAAAATACGCCATTTTTCGCGACACGACTGTACACTACACAAAATCAATCGATCACACAATAGTGTACAAGCCGATTGGTTATGAAATTAATATAAATTTGTGATAGAGGCTTAAAGCGGATACTCAAGTTAAAAATAATGGTCTTAAGCGTGCAAAACCTTGCAAGTTGAGAGCCGATGAATTAATAACTAACTTCTCCCGCGACGACGCGTGTTGACGGCCTACACGGGTAGCGCATTAGAAGTGAATAAGTTTAGAAATTTTCAAAAAAAACTTCTAATTGCCAGATATTTTTCTCCGGAAAGAATTCCTTGTGAAATTATGTAAAAAGAAAACATGAAACTCAACTTAAAAGTAATGTTTATTTATAATATTCGCGGCTTGAAATTAATAAAGTAGGTTGGTAATTGGTACTACATAAATGCTAAATAGGACGGAACTTCATAGAGAGACCAAGATTTATGAGGAGAAAGTATGTCGACGGATTAATTTAAGTAATATTTCGATTGACGCGTTTCGGAGACTTTGGCAAAACTGTTTTTTTTTTCAATTACCATTGAACCATAATAGCCAACACCTCAACTTTAGGTAAATATGCATCCGAATATCCGATCTCTAGTTATTACATATCAGGTATGCGCCCATAAAGTTATGAAAATATAAAAAAATTAGGATACCACAATGCAAAGTGGGTTTTTATTAACTTGTGATGTGAGTAAGGTGTCGAAGGAGTAGGTTATAAACTTAAAAAGAAAAAAAAATCCGTTTGAAGAATACAAAGCTTTTAAAGGGTCATGTCACATGTCATTTGTTATGTACAACACCGTGCTGTACATACAGGTTACATTTTATAAGGAAGGGATTGTTTTGTTACCACACCTAGTTACCGTTTCAGAACCTTTGTTTCTACAACAGAGTTATCAGCTTTCATAAAAAAACCGCATTTAAATCGGAGCTACGAAGTCAGACAACCAGACACACTAAGGCTCAAACTTATAACATCCATCTTTGTAGACGGGGGTTCAAATAGAAACATTCAACAGGTCCAAAGAAAGATGAGCTGAGCAGTGAGAAAACGACGGAGAACAGTCCGCAGCTGAAACAAATGGTATCAATTTATAAAATTCTAGGACGCAGGTTCCGCAATGAAATATGAGAACTATCTCGACTAAACGACGCAATCACTAGCGGATTTCAGAGATTTCATCGCTCCGACATCGTTTTAACCTTTTCTTTTTTTTTTCAAATGTTACCTAAATATGTTATTTGTGAAATTGCTACACCGCTAACACTACGGTTGGAATTTAAAATCAGACATAAACAGATATGAAATATGCTACAGTGCCCGAAGTAGCAAGCAAAGTAGACACGTTCAATATTGAAATAAATCTCTGACGGAATGACTTTGTTCGAAATTAGTCGGGGTGGCGTATGGAGCGTTAGGTCGGAGGAACGGGCGGTAAACCGGCTCTTAATTAAATCAAGTGACACGTCTCCTCGCCAGTTACCTCAATCACACGACCCCAATAAACCTGCGTGCCGAACGGAAATGCTTTATTTTATGCCAAACTACCACTTAAAGACAGCTCAAGACATTTTACGGAGCTTTTAATTGAACATTAACAAGAAGATGTTCTCTCTCCGTACTCAAGATATGAGCAAAGCAGACAAAGGTTGTAAGACGATGATATTTGATACAAACTGCGTTCCAGGTACGTGTCTACAAGCTTGCAGTTTCTATAAACTAAGCGTAATAAGCTCTTGTCTATGCGAAGCCACGGCGCCACTCTACGTTATATTTACGTCTCCTTTGCCCAGTTACTGAGAATAAAATGATTGTCAAATATATGCAGAGATTTAAGAATAGTAGGTTCATTATTTAGAAAAGTTTTTTTACAATATTATAATGCAAAGCGGTAAATATGTAGTATGTACGTTTTCTATTTCACTATATATATATTCACTATTCAAATGGGTGGCCTCCTGGACATTTCATCAGAGCTTTTTTTATGTTCTGTTAAGTTGTAGGTTCCGGCCAGCTATGGGCGATCTAAAAACTGCATGAGGCAAAGTTTTAGTTAGAACTTCGATCGATTAAAAAATAGAAGGCACAATAAATCAATAAAACAGTTAAAAACAGGAGGTTTAAAAAGTAAGAGCATCCTTGAGAAAAGTTAATTAAACTCGTAAAATATCAGAAATCGCGGATAACAATAAAGCGAAGGGAGGCAGAGTTGTGCACCGAGTTGGGTTGGCTGGCTGGCTGGCTGGCGGTTTTGTTGCGGTCGCGCTCATTATTTCCATAACGAGCTCGCGACGACCTCCGTGCGGCTCTCGGTTCCCGAGTCCTGGTCACGGCAATTAATTAACCGGCTAAACGATACCGTGTTTTACATTTTGATGTTTACGCAACTCTCCAGCGATAATGTCGCTGGGGCTATCGGAATGACAGCGCTACCGTGCTCATATTAATTAATAAATTATTAACATGACCCATCGCACTAAAAAATTAAAGAGTTTCATTAACAGGTTCGTTATAGTTAGTGACGTTCTATGCATACAAATTGCTTGTTTGAATAAAGGGAAAAGTAAGGAATCTTTAATAAATAATTCGGGCAAGTACACGAGTCTGATTTGTCATTTCGTTTCGCAGCATTTAGAAGTTAAGAAACACACATTTATAAAAAAATTGCTGAAGATATTAATATGTAGACACTTTGCTGAGTAAACAGACAATATAAAAGTTACTATTTATCATAAAAGGAACGAAATCTCAACGTAAAACAATGGGAGTTGTATATGAGGAGAGGATTCCCTTCTTTCTACTTTTACTAGTACATAAGAAATATCTACGACCAGCGGTTTAGGCTAGTGTTGTCTATATGTCAGTCAGTTAGTCAGGTTTTTTTTTATATAATAATAGATAACAATGAAAATTAGTGGTTTGGTGAGTGTTACAGCATGGTAAGGGCTTACAAGAGATCAATAAAACATAGATATGAATTTACCGTTTCTATACCCATGAATTGATTCATGGTAATTTTCAAGGAAATATGAGTGCCAGCCTCCTGAAACTTACGAACAGAAGCGCGTTGTCCATAATTTTGCGCGAAACATAAAAATATTAACACGATCGTTCATCAAATAATGTAGATTATTGTAGATCAATTGAAGATGGAATTAAATCGGTAAGTTACTACTCATCACAATGTTGTAATAGCTGGCAGTGGCTGTTACTTAAATTAGTTAACAATGACACATTTCGCTGGCAAACAAACAGAGAGGATCCCAAATAGACCACATGCTATTCTTGATCTGCCGTCGTCACACCGGCACGGCACCGGTGTGGTGCGCGAGCGTGCCGTCTGCTGATTCACGCACACCTTCAAGGTGATGTCGATCGACCCGAATGCATGACACATTGCGAAATCATCAAATTACGAGTACGTGCGGACACAAAACAACAATAAATAAAACGCTGAATTAGCACGGACGAAGTCAATAGTGGTTAACTTTCAGAACAGGAATCAATTTCTCAGGGAAAAACATTACTCAATCTTTAAAATATCTCACCAAATCCACACTTATTTACACATTGGTAATAATCGAGGCGCAAAAATTTAAGTAAATATCCTAACAAGCTCTGGAAATGGTAAGTCAAACAACACGAGTCGTACCTAGATCGCGAAATACGTATGAACGTCGTAGATAGCATAACAATCAAATTTTAGGAAACTCTACCTTTCACAATCTATAACAATCAAATGTATAATACAACCTTAGCATTACATTAACCCACCGGCAGAAAAATACGCTGCTGAGCATGGGATGTAAAACCCATCAGATTTACATGAAAATAATTTTCCAACTCATCAATGTACCAAAAGCTGGCCGGAAATTGTAGGAAATTGCGAGAGAAAATGAATCCTGCCGTTTGAGAGGTCCGACTTGGAAAAGCATTTAAGCTTACACACGTTCATTGCACTGCATACGAGCAGATTCACCTGATAAATGGATACATACATACTAACGTAACATAATATGATTCGTATTTGGTATGTATTAATGATAAACTTAAATTATTATGTTCTGACAAAAATAACAAACAAACTTGAAATACCGTACCGATACATGGTTGCGTATAATATTAGTGTCCACTTATGTATATTCAAGTAGATACTATAGATAATTTACTTACATACTGGTGTTAGATCGATTTTGTTTATTTGCGGTCATTTCGGTGTTACTATGTTACAATATAATGTATGACCTATTATTATTTTAACCTAATGTATTTGAATCAAACAAAATTGACATTAATTTTTTACGTACAAAGTATCTTTACTTTTGACAAGTCTAAATTAAATAGAGAATTATATAATAGGAGTACCATATTAATACTGTGGTATAAAGTTTAGTCGAAGCCACCCTAAGTAAACTGGCTTACAATAAAGGCATATAATCACGTACCTACCTAACAACTTAGGCGTATCTTTTTCCATGCTGACAATTGAATATTGTTTGATATAATTTTATCACGTATTGTTTATGCATAAACATAATATTTGCAGAAAAGAACAGTAAAAATAAAGTGCTCTCCATCAATCACACGAACAGAGTCGGCGCTTCCGGGCGCGGTCTGGCCGAGCGAAACATTTCTTTGAATAATGAATGTAGGTAGGTATCGTGCCCCGTAACTGGACGTGATATACGCCGTCGTCGGCCGCATGCATAATTTCACTTATTTTATGTGGTTAATTGTCGAAAATGACCGCTAGTGAAATATATTACGGGCGTTGCGAGGCCGACACCGGCGGTGGTGGCTAATATATGCCGCAGTCACTATACCCGCCCGCCCTCTATGTAGCAAAGACGGGGTCGTATACCGAAGCAACAGAACGGTATATTCAAACTGTTAGGCGTCTCATCGACGGTTCACCAGCGTAACATGTTCGACTTGGTAAACCATAAATCTGAAAATGTTGCCAGTAGTATATGTATAGCGGCATGCACAATCGCAGCAACTCGTCTGTACAATGCCGCGGCATTACAATTTTTCAAAGCAGACAGAGGCGACAGAGCGTAACAAAAGAGCTAGGAAGTCGCAAATATAAACGAGCGCTGCGGCAAGCGAAGGTGCACGCACATAGCCCCTGCAATACGCAGATATACAGAGTGGTACAGTACAACCTTATCCGCATGTATTTAGTTTAAACATAAAACTGAACAAGTACTGCTGTTTATTCATAAAAGAACTAACTTGCCATTCCATGGAAAATAATTAAATCATTTACGTTTGAATCTAAACTAAGATAAGACGACCCCACCTGCAATTCGCGAATGAATAGCGAAGAAACTAGATACGTGAAAAGGAAGATACATCCTAGAAACTGCTATGAATGAAATAGAAATACAGAAATGTAAGTACAAAGGCTCGATCCAATTTGTTTAATGTAACTTTTGGAGTATGAATGTAAAACTCTTAAAAAGCGGCAAGGTGAGTTGGCTGTAAGGACTACGGCTACATTTAGCGCTTACCGGAGGCAGCAGTGAATACAGGGAGATTGGGCGGCGCGATAAGGCCGCGGGCGGGCGGCCGCAACCGGCCGCGTGGCGGTCCGCGAACGGACGTACCCATACCGGCCAACGTATTTCAAACTATCCCTTACAATAGTCGAATTTACGTTTTTTTTAGCAATAAAACAATTTTAGGTCTGTTAACATAAGGAGCACTGGTAGTGCAGTGGGAGTGGCCTTCTGATCGTAAGGTTCGAATCCGGTAGTCAATGGTTTTTTTTCTTTGAAAAATGTATTTGTGCTCTTAATCAGTGAAGGAAAACATCGCGAGGTAACCAAAACTACTTCAAACTGTGCGTATATGCCATATGTAATATTTTGACGTACCTCTTCACTACCCCCCTAAGACATCTTTAATAAATTGAGTTGGTACTTGATAAAAGAGATCTGAGGGCATAACTGCCGTGTCTGGGGATCCAAGTCGTGAAGCTGTTTATGTAAATATTAGAAAAATCCATAAAAAACAATGATGACTTCAAAAATTTACATACTCATACATACTTATTATTATATTTAGGATTAGTCCCATCAATTAGCTCTATCACTCCTGCCACTCACTAAAGATATTAAATACAACTAGAGTAATAGCCGAAGCAGTGATCACTCGCGTCTACCATACAAGTATAATATACTTAGTTAGAGCGAGGTGTCTATGCAAAGACATTACAAAGGTTTATACATTCTTATAAGTAAACTAAATTTAGATACCACTACTATTACAGTACTTTTGTATTTCTGTAACCTTTTTCTGGAAATAAATACTTTTTATTATTATTATTATTTATACTTAACAAAGATTGCGTTGGACAAAGGACATTCGAACAACGTGTAAAAATGGTTTGAGTTGTTTCTGTTTTGAAGAATTACATAATATCATTCAAAACTAAAATTATTATGATAGACGTCAGTATGAAGTAGATGGAACACACATCACATCATTATTATTATATGATTAGATCATGATGACACTTAACCTGCGCGTTATAAATATTGACTTTGAGGAAACTAGACACATGACAAATAATTGTATGCTTCTATTTAGTATTTAAACTATTGTGATATAAAGAGATTATTATTATTATAAGTCATTATTATTGTGGGGTACTTAACTTTCGTCGATTTTTGTTACCTACATTTCTTGTTCTAAAAATGTAAATCCGTTATTGGCTGTATGTTAGAAACCTATGTATTTACATTGTATCTTAAGAGATGTGGATTTTATTCAAAAATAAATAAATAAGAGATACAAGGAGACATTTTATTGTAACATAGTGCAGCATTTCCGTTGTTTGGTATCTCTGAGAGAAAATCAAACAATGATAATAGTGTCATGAAAAAATCATGAATATTGTTCTGTAAATATGTATAACTTTATAACTTTGTGAATGCAACTTTAGTATTTCAAATAACGGGAGATAGCGTCAAATCTTGGGACACCTCGATGATGAGCTATTACTGCTCCTCAACGAGGTGTCCGAAATAGCCATTTTCAAGAGAAAATGAAGAGTAAATATTTTGGAATCGTCTTAAGTTGGTTGCGTCTAGTTTAACGGTACCTAAATTAAGTAAAAACAGGCGATGTATGATTCATACTAGTGCCGAAACCGTGTTATTGTGCTATCACTATCATTAAAAGCTTTATACTTATCAGCAGTATCGTACCAACCACTTCCCTAGGTAAAAGCTCTGAGTATGATACAAGTACTTTATCATTATTCTAATGTATGTATCCACATTAACGTCAATTGTGGATCATGCTTAGCACAAAGATACATTTTTTTCTTGGAGTTTAACAAATATCTTATAATCTTTGTCTTCACATAAAATATAGACAACGCAGCCTGCACCGCTGGTCATTGAGGCTTGTCATATTAGTGTATTTGTAATTATTAAATAGTGTTTCAGATGATCAGAGAGGCAAATGTATTTTTGTTGGAAACAGCTTCTGCAAGTTACTAACATAAAATATTTTTGTTCGATTCATGCAAATCTATTTCAATTTACTTCCTGATGAACACAATTGAATAATATTTGTAGTAACAAACTAAAATGATGATAAATACGAAAACTTCTTAATGTTCTGATCAATTAGCCATGTATGGTCACATTTTTATCAGCAAGCGGCACTCATTCGATTACTGTTGCTATTTATAGCCAAAAAAACTAATTGTTTTTTTATATATTAAGCAAATTCAAACATACTAACTAAAACAGGAACGCGAAATATTGATATTGATTTTACTTAAATACGTGCTAATGACATTTATTCATGCTAGCTTAGTATCTTGTCGCGAATATCTTGGATTTTTATATTATCTTACATATAAATGAAAGCATTTTCGTGGCAAGCATTATTGACATACTTGGGCGACAAGAATTTTAAATATGCTGTTATTTTTATGCTCGGAAAAAGTTGTATTTTTAATAGTGGGTATGGTAGGTATGTGAGTATTCAAAATGTAGATATTTGCTCCTACCATTGGTTACACTTTGACATTTATTAATAAGTGATCAAATCAGGCTAGAACGTAAGTATAAACACGAAAAACTGGTTATCTCTATAAACGACAGACAATATTAATATAATTGAATTCAAAATTTACTTTTCACCACTCGATTTTAAAGTTGATTCCGTCCACTTTAATAAAATGTGTTCCGTACTTACTTTACCATGTTGTTTCTTGAAATAAAACTTCCAATCCGTATTTTATTTAAAAATCATTAGAGCGCGTTTTTTGGGGATCCCATTTTATTGTCAAAAAGTATGTAGATAGATGTAGACTATTTTAATTTGTCTATAAAATACAGTTTCACATCTTTGATCCCAGGCACGGTAGATAAAGATAGTTCTTGAACCAAACTCGGCAACGCTTTATATTGGTAACCAAATAATTGATAAAATCCTAAGAAGCTTGGTTTGCTTGAGGTACTATAATTTGTAAGCACGTAGACCTTTATATTTGGTATAAGTAAATTTAAAATTGATATCTTTAGCAGTCCCTGAAAAAAAGAGGCATGATTGTCCGATAACGAAATGATGCTATAAGAGTAACATTTTTTTCCTGTTTAGGTGCGGAACCCTAAAAACGTCACCAGAGGCAGTTAATAAGCGCAGATAGTTATTTTAGCGTTATGGAATGTAGGTACCAATATATCGTCAAGGTCCAACTACTGCTAAATGTGGGTATGTGTCGAATGTGATATTAAGACGTACCTTTGACTATCCTTAAAATCTTGGTTTGGTTGTCCCAGATACTAAGAGATCTGAGGGGACATCTACCGTGCCTGGTGAACAAAGATGTGGAGCTGTTTTTGTCTTTCTTCATTTTAACTATACCTACTCGTAATAATATAAGTAAATAATTATACATATAAGATAAAATTTCGCTCCATTCTATTCATTTATCCATTCTATTAATTTTGCATCGTTTGTTAGTGCTTTTTGCACTTCTTATGGATTTTTTATTTATACCTAAGAGAATCTACAATGATTTAAAATATTTTAATATTTTTGGGTTTCGATTTTTAAATCGGATATAAAATAGTTAATACATTAAAAATCTTATTGTACCAAATCGTTTACCTACCCAATTAAACCTATTAATTGCATTAGAATCTAAGCACACAGGGGTTGTTTGAAAACCACATGCTGAAGCATTATGTCTAGCGCGATTTCAGCTTTTTATCATCTAATCGTATTTATTTATAAAATTATTCAATATTTCCATAAAGTAAAGGGCAAAATATATTTTGCCCTTTACTATTCTTACCGTCCGTTTTTTGTATCAAAAGACATCAACGAGTTCAACTAGCACGTGGAAAACTTGTTTGTGAAAGTTTCTAAGCCAAAGGTATCTACTTCGAGTATAAAGTCAAGCATAGCCGCAAGTTGACCAAGTGCGGGGAAATTCGTACTTTCTAAACACGCAGCATCGATAAAGTAAACAATAACATCAACATATTCTACGTATCAACATATATTCTCTAATTTAACAGGCTCTTACAATTTGTAACTTGAGATCCTTTCCAGCAGCGGAGGCCGCGGTGACCGAAGTCGTCACCGGAGATAGCCATTGGTGCAGATTAATGTAACGTTTAGGTAAAAGTTTAAGTGAAACGTCCGCTTGAGCATAGGCTCGCTCGAGGCAGGCAGCAGTAGCGCCATCGAGTGCCAGCGCCGGTTCGAGCAGGGCGCCGCCGCCCTCAAGCACCACCATTGTCTCAACAAATAGTTCACAGTTTCAGGAAGTAGCACAAACACTGCACGCGTATCACTAGAGCGGCGGCGGAGTCGGAGCTACATGTCTGGCGCGCGGCGGCGTGGCATTCTCGCGGCGATGGTCGCGGAACTGGCGCGGCGCACCTGCCGGCAGCGGCGCGCCGCCCGCGCCCCGCCGCCGCTGCCGCCGCCCACAGCTTCGTCAACAAACACCGTTGCAGCAGCGGTCGCCCTGCATCCACAAAGCTGTGCAGACCACTTTCGTCCCACTTTCAGATCTCTCCATTCCAATCCGAACCATCACAAGCCGGCCGGTTTTATGAAACTAGGTTATACGTTTACAGTTATACTGCTATTTTCAATGAAACCCGTAACACTCCATTTTAATTAGTTGCCCCTTGGATATTCCATTGTAGGGTATCTGAAAATTGGCTAGGTCAGACAAAGGCTCCCAATAAATGGAAATGGAGAAATCGGTTATCGAAGTTTGAAATAAGCATCGCCGTTTGCCACGTGACTAATTCTGCAAGTTCAACCCTCTTTCAAACATTACGCCTCACAACAGAAAACCAACTTTAGAACAATTAACGAACTCTCAATAATTAACGACCCATGACTTTGTCCTGAACTTTTAGAAGCTTATAGCAAAACTAAGTTATTTTCATATAATTTTTATTTCAAATCTCTCAATTGATATGTAACAGAAATGTGCGATTCTTTGATCCAATCCAGGAAAATGTCCCCTAGAGAAATATGCCAAAACAATGGAAAAAGTTATGAAAAAATTGGATTGACAACTTCTGCAAACAACGAGCCGTTTCTTCTTTACTGATACATTTCAGTAAAATAATCATTTCATTTATAGAATTGAAACTCAGTTGATTTGCTCGTCTCTTTAGTCTTACAATCATATGGACATAAGGATATTTTTTTAAAAAAAGGAATAATCAATTATCAAAAAAAAATAGTGTATTTCAAATATATTTAATGAATTCTGTGAAGGCTCTACAACCAGACCAGCGCGGTTTAGGCTGTGCGCCGTCTTATTATGTCAGTGTGTAAGTCAGGTGGAACTTTGATTCTTATATTAGTATTTTAAATATAGTAGTCTATTATTAGACTACCTACTAGATTTTTATTATTGATTTATTAAAAATACATTTTGCGCTTACATTACAAACAGCTCATCTAGTTTAACAAATACAGGAATAATAGTAACTATTATTACCTATATAATACCTAAAAAAATACAGATAACCGCGCCCTTAAGCCATTGAAGTCAATAATTACTTATTCGTATTTATTGTTACTTTAAACCTACTTTATTTTATTGGTAGATATTTAAACCTTTTTGCTCAAAAAGCGAGAAATGCTAGAAAATGATATAAAACAGATAAATAGTGGATATGACTAAACCGCAGAAATTAATTTACCATAAACACCGGTATTAATAGACGCGAGACAATAAGCCACCCCCCGCGAACTAGTCGCGGCGTAATGCCTCGCGGCACGCGACCGCGCCGCGTTTCGCCCCTCGGAGCCCCGACCTCGAACCTTTGCTCTTCATTTGCATACATACAACCTCTATGAACGAGATGTGTTACAACCTACAATAGTTACAAATCAGATTTGTTAAAATGTAGTTGTTATACAAAAACTGAAAGGGACATAATTATTGCTCTTTGACTAGTGTGTATAAATTATTGTCTATGTCTATGTGTTTAAGTTAATGTTTTGATGAATTCAATGCTAGTGGTCCTCTGACGACTCTTCTAATGCTATAGAAAAAAATGAGGGGCATGGAAAGCGCAAAACTGGCGCCTGGTTTCACCTAGATTTTTCAACATGATCCTTGTGATTCAATAAAAACCCTTTTACGTTAGGCCGCGAATGGAGACGCGGATTCAGACACTACGCATTTCGTTCGATTGTATATCGAACTAAATCGAAATTCGAAGTCTAAATCTGACTAGCACTTGGCTGTTGCCTTTGTTTAAAATTTTTGATATCTTTGTTTACATTTTTTCCAAGTTTTATCTGCGATCAGTTGTTAAAACTATGAGCAAATATTTTGTAGATTTTATTGTCGGGGAGAGTACACTCAATTGTCTTCTCAGTAGGTACACTTCATTATTGGTCATTCAAGAGCATGACAACTTTTCTTTTAAGTCTCCTCATCTTTGTTTACATAAAGATCTTCATGTCAGCGGGTTCATTCGGCACTTCCAAAAGCTCATCAATTATTTCCCAACTCTTAAGGATTTTAAAAGCCTACCACGACTCTACCTGTCATTCTAGAGCACATAATTAACTTTATTTTCCTCGGTAATGTCAAATGGGGGTAATAAATGAACTTTGTAATTATTTCGTTTCAAGTTTTCAGAAAATAGAAGCTATCTAATGAATGTCAGGAAACTTTGTTTACCGAAGAAGCAGCATGATAATAAAAAATTCAAAGTAATCACAATAAAGTTCCTAAGCGACTGATTTGGCAAATGAACCCTTCCTCACTCTTTCTTTTATTCATATCTAAACATCTCGCCGTATTCAAGGAAAAATATTTAAATACAAATAACTTTTTTTAATTATATTAATATTTCGCAAGTTCTAATTTAATTTGTAGTAAAATTAATGTAATATTATCCAAAAGAATATTGTGCATTGGAAACGCACAGTATATCGTCAGTTAGCGTTGGTGACTCTGATGTAGAGCTTCGCCTGGTATGTGAGACTAGTCGTATGGTATGGCAATAGCAACAGACAGACAGAGCGGCGATCCGACACTCGGCCGCGTATCGGCTCAATTATTCACACGATTCGCCCCACCCGCCGCATCATCCGCTTGCTGCCAAATTAAAAGTAAATAACGAAATGAAAACAAGCGGGCCTGAGCCACGAGGGACTCGCAAACCTTTTACCACTGTCAAGTAAACAACTACAACCAGCTAAATACACTTCATCATCCTATCGTCTATCTATTTGCAGATGCAAATAAAATTGCTGAATGGAGCTGCACATTGTATCGATTATACAATGCTACAGAAAAGGCTAACACTTAACTGATTGTCTGTTTTCACAATTTATATAGGATTGCTTGTTATTGTAGGTTAAAAAAGTTTTCAATTTACGCCTGTTCATATTTCCCTTGTATTTACCATATTATTTTAAAAAAGCCGTACAGTAAACGAAGTTTAGCATTCCAGCAGGGAAAAGTGAATACAGAACAAAACGAAGGCTACACAACACAGCTAGACCCAAAAGCACTATTCTCAGCGGAGAGCAATTTCGAAGAACAATGAACTGGGATGAATAGCGGCACCGAAGTAAAAAGTCTATTTACATCATATGCACATTTCCTATAAAAACAGTAGATAGTGTTGGTTGCGTGTGAAAACGCAGCTTAGTAATTAGCTGTCCAAGTATAAGAGAAGCTACAAAACTCAAGTCACATAAAACAAAAGCTACTAATGAGAGAGTATGAAAATATTTTCTTTTATTTTACTTGTTTTCGTTTTAAAGTGGAAATTGAAGCTAAATTTCCTAAAGTACTTACCACTAGTTAAAAAAAACACTTGCAAGATAGTAGAATCATTAGCGATAACGGCAGGTTAGGGTAGGTAGGGGCAACAAGACATGTGAGACAGTAACGAGCGGGCGCCGAGTCATCGCGGGACATGAGAGCTGCCCCTTGTGGCGAAAATTGTCACAGAGCAAACTATGTCACGGGCCGTATCATTATGTGGACAGGGACACGTGTTTGTGACATTTTGCCATTACAGTTTCGTGTACTGTTTCAACAAATGTAGAAAAACACCAAATAAAACAACCACCTCCAGTGAAAACACGAGCAAAACAGTTATTATAATGACATTAGCGGAACATGGACGACTTTTGAAATACAGCCGTGAGTTTTTGGATGTCTAATTTAAACGTACCTCACACAAATTTTGTGTTTCTGTTTATTTCAGAAGACAAACTATGTTTAAAATATCTCTTATATTTAAACAAAATAATACAAATAAAATGTTCTCGGACATTTTACACAGCCCCAAACTAAGAGAATATTCTATTCAATCACAAGGGTCACTTTGAAACTTCATACCTTGCTAAGATGGAAACCTGATAATAAACCCCCAGAAACAGAACGAACATCAGTTCAAGACACAATGAGTGACAAACAGTAACAATGCTTATTTAAATTAAATAACGTTTACGTAGGAGGTTAGTATCGTAAGGAAAAAACTAAGAAATCAAATGATAAGCATGCGTTCTACAGGTATGAATGTAGGAAGTGATGGTTGTCGAGCAGCAGGCAAGCAGCAAGTCTAGCACGACATCGAGTTGAACGGCCGCGCATCGGAGCATGGCGCTTACGGCTTCGCACCTCGTACTATCTATTTAACTCAATCTGATACATCAGCATCAAATTGAGCTTAGCATCTCGAAGAATAGCCGAAACAAACATATTTAGATGAGCTTGTTTAATTTAAATGTGCTGTTTCATAACCGTAACAAAAGATCATTCAAACAAAAGGAATGATAATGGCCACAAAGATGACTCAGATTTATATAGATAAACAATTTTAGCGTTTTGCTAATGAATTGGATTAACAACAATGAAACATGGTCTTCAACGGCTATAGAGCAGAGCGACTTAGCTTATGTGACAAAGCATTTTATTAACAACAAAACAACTGAATCGAAGGAACAATTACGCGAATCAAAGCAGGGTATCTCAGAAAAGCGCGGTGAGATATAACAAATTGCTGGCGTAACAAAAGAGGCTTTCTCGCGGCCATTACGACGGGACGCACAAAGAAAAGCGAGGCGCGAGCGACGGTGCAGGGGCGGACGAAAATGTGCGGGTTGCGAGCCTGCGATTAGCGTATGCGGCACAGAAGGCGCCCGTCGCACTCTCGAAACTCTGGGGACCACCGGCCCAATTTATGGTTTCCGCAAAGAATACCTTCGACGTGGCATTTTAGCGAGCCGCCTGTGGCCAGTAAGCCGTTCGGTCGTCTGATAAAACAGGCTGTGGTTTCTTAGTTTAGCTTTTTATTTATCTAAGCAGTTGAATAAATAAGATTTCTTACAGAGTACGGAACGGAAGCAAGAGTACAGGTCGGTGTGGGAACCGTAATAAGGGCTACCATAAAACGTTACATTAGGTAACGGCGGCTTCTGGGGCGGCTATAAATATCTCCGTTCGGAAGTACGGCCAGTGTCCCGCGGGAGCAAGACACGTCGCGAGATGCCGTCGGTGGACGTGTCGCACGAATAAAAACAACTCTAACGCTTGGCTTACTTGGATAAGCATGTGACCTCACCTCTGCCAATCAATATCACTTAGCAATAACTGCGTCCTCTCTCATATTATGTATGTGGCCATTATCTTTAGAAGCGTCGTCGCCGAAATTACGACTGTCGCTATTGCTACCGCTGCGGCATCATCAAGAATTTATATAAGCTTAACTTCTACATCGATTATTATTACGAGTATAATAAATATTAACACGAGGCGCAACCATTTATCGATGATTTATTCGGACAATTCTGGTTAAAGATACAAAATGAAACATAAATTACAATTACAAGTGCTGTGAGAAAAAAAATGCGTTAATTAAATTGATTATGTAATGGTTGTATTGGAAAGAAAGATAATAATAATATAGATAATGCACTAAAAGCCAAATAATAATTAGGTAAGTCCAAGGTACCAGTCATCAATCTAGGGCTTTGATCAGACTCAAAAATAAATCGTGGGGTGCGTGTATGTCATCTGAACTAAATGTGTGGACAAAATATCAGACCATCTGAAAAATTTCAATTACTGAATTAGTCCCAAACAGCAAAAATCTAATAAAACCATAAAAAAGATGTATTAATGCATGTTATTTATATTAGTACAGTAATGGCAAAAATGAAAAATATCTATAGGGCAAATCAGAAATTTGTACATATTTGACATTAATAAAGAAATTAAATCTAAAATAGCTGAAACTTGAAAAGGGACCTAACGCTTTAGAAATCATTAACAGATTGGAAGTTTTTGCAGTTAAGAAATAATATCTATCAGTTTCATGGAACCCTTATTGCGCGAGTTTTGCTCGTACTTGTCCGTTTTATTTCGTTATAAGTAAAATAAAACTGAATATGATGGTGTATAAGAGGATCATAAATTGCAATCTATGAATGAATTGGTAAGACTGGTTACGTAGATACTTAGCTTTCGCGCGAGAAAATGTCTTAGTTTCACTCGTTGCGTTGGTTACTATTGCTATGCTAGAGAAATCTACGTTGAGTTCATAAATAACGAGCAGCAAAACCACATGGCGAGAGCTAAAAGAAAATTTCATGGACGTAGCACAGTCATAGCAGATTATGTAGCTTTACATAAAAATACTGATAAATTTCATAGCATTATCAAGTAAAATGACAATAATTTATCTATCTACGGTTACTGTTACAAAAGAGCAACGTTTTCAAAATGCTAACATAAATAATTTGGTCTACTATAACACGACCCAACCAGTTAAATAAGTCAAAATCATCAAATCACCTGCGCAAAGCAAGAGCGCAAACAGAGGGGAGACCCAAATTGCTTGCGTTATTAAGTGGACCTTAAAAGTTTAGGGCGGACTTAGTTTACAGAGGTTAGCCTAGGTGAGTTTGTTTTTGCAGAAATGTCAACAGAACAAGACCAAGTAATGGACCGCCCAATGAATTAATTGTGAACCACAATAGGTATGCGTACATATCAGAATTTTTAAATAAATAACAATTTAAGAGGTGAAGATATAACGACATACTATTCATCATCATCACATTGTTAAAGAAACGCACTGATAAGACATAAGCATTTTTCCACGGGAAGAACGATTTTAAACCTTCCCCATTGACTGAATTTCGCGATCTTTGCAATGACTGAAATTATTAGTACAATAAATCGTATATGCATTGGACTAAAAAAAATAAGCTGTCGTTGAAAGTAGCGTACGTATACTGGAATAATGTGTGTGAATGAAGGAAGCAGATACGATTAGTTACACATAGTCCCAGGGCCTAATGCAGTGCAATACAGCTCGGTGTATGTCCATCAAATGTCACAATCAATTACCGCGACGGCTCGCTCACACCCTCGGGTCGCTCGCCTTGGGGTAATTAAACTGTCGTGTCGAACCCAACCGACATCTGTTTACTAATTAATTTTACTAGTTACTCGTTATAAAATATCATAATCGAAAGTCGTAGAGATGCACTCGGATTTGTATTCGGTTTGCATTTCGTACAGGGTGTTCCAACAAATAGTATGAAGCTGAATTCTTGAGCAGGGGCACCACATGGGGTGGCTATGGGAAGGCTATCATTATTAATATTTAGAATGAACAAATGCCAAATTCACCCGAAACCACGGGAAAACGTAGTGACACCTAATTCTTTTAGGGATCTTTTACACTCACACTTCTATTTGCAGGACACCGAGAGGGATGATTTTAGAAGGAGTAGAATAACTATACAATCCTCACAGCTTAGTCGGTCTTATCCATAGGTAAAGTAAATGGACAAAGAGCGGAGCTCACGAGGCCACGGGATTCCAACCAACTTTAAAACATTTCTTCTGAAAACTGAAATAAAATATTTGAATACTCTTAGCAAAAATAATTGAACGAAGAACTCGTTCAATTATTTTTGCTATATTTATAAAAAACTGAAATAAAATATTTGAATACTCTTAGCAAAAACAATCGAACGAGTTCTTCGTTCAATTATTTTTGCTAAGAGTATTCAAATATTTTATTTCAGTTGTCATAACGAGTTTTTAGCAATTTGGAATCCCTCCTAATGCAAATCCAATCAAACGCGAATAAATGAAACTAAGAATGTAATTAATTATATACTTGTTTTAATAACGCCTGGAATAACTCGACGAAATAACAATCTGCGGACCGGGTAAGTGAATTTTAAATAATAGAGCGAAACCTGGCGAGTCTCCCTCGGTCGAGACGGCCATAAGTTTTGTCATTGTTTCTGTATTGCGCGGGGCAATTAACGCAACTCGGACGCGCCTCGCTCGACTCTCCGGTCGTCCGCTAGCTTCGCTCTCGCCAATCAAATTACGAGAAAACCACTCTCTTTCCAAACTTAACAAACCTCGCAATATCGACACTTCCACTAACGATCAACAACCAACAAATTGAATATTGTTTCGGTTTTACATGAATTTGACTGTGTAGCTCTGCATCAACATGTTTCATGATTTATAACAAAATAAAACACTAATTACTAGTATTACAACAGACGACGAGTTCATCATACATATCTGAATTGTTAAATCGTTTACTAAGTATTCTAGAGTTTGCCACCTATCAAACAATCTTAACTACTAGTTGGAGAAAGAAGTTACTAGTTGATGAGGAGAGGGATGGAGGTGGGCAAAGCTGGCTGAAAGGGCATGATTCTTAGCTCTAGCCAGGTAGGTGGGTTGCGTTGCGCTCGCATATACATATATTGTTCTGTAGCAATTATGAATTGTTGTTTGGTGTGTATATGCAGGAGACGCAGTCGGCGACATCGCTGGCGCACACGGGCGCAGTAATTACCACGGTCGATGGGGCAGGGGGCGCGGACGATCTCCTGTCAGAAGGATCGCGTGCCAAGCAGCGGACGCCCGTATTAAACGCTAGCGAAGAACCCGTGCCCCATCAGATAACATGCAATCAATTTCGCGATCTACATGCCTCTACGTCGGCACCGCCTCTGGACTGACGTCACGCCGATAAGCACACAGTGCCAGCTATCTACTTGGTACCACTTGGCCTAGTATTACTTAAAATTCAAGGAATGTTGATTTTACGTTCGGCAGTTGTATATCCCATTCCAATCAAAACCGGAAACTCTTGTGCTTAAAATTCAGGGGTGTTTTCCATTTATACTTTTTGTGGCAGGTTTCTTGACTAATCAAAGCATTCGCATCAGACGCTATGGTGTGAAACTCAGTCACGCGATCGTTTTATCGCACACCTTCTTTCTGTTTTATAGACAGATAAAGTTTGTTTAAAAAGCTCGCATGTCTTCACAACATTGACGTCCTTGTCGTGACAAGTGGTGTAACCCTCGACATCCTAATATGAGCAGAATAAAGGTCTCTAAGAATAGATGCTAGTTCTATGAACTTTAAATCAACCAGTCTAAGTTGTTATAAAATGTTCTCTTATTTTAGAAAGTCGATCATGTCGTTTAGACTGAAAAATAAACTATGTCTCAAACCAAATACTTGTGTATCTGTGCCGTGGCTCTACAGTACGGATAGATACACACGAAGGCTTTCTCGAAATGAACAAGTCAATTTCAGCGTCCAGGGAGATCTGTATCGTGGAAAACAAAAGTCCGCAACAATCCTCAAGTCAATTAGGTATCATGAAGTAATGGAGAGTAACGGACATGATTTATTCGACGCAGCGGCTCTGTTGGCAGCGCGGCTGCGGCGGCTGAGGCGGCTCGGCGCGAGG
This sequence comes from Chloroclysta siterata, assembly GCA_932294275.1. Taxonomy (NCBI): domain Eukaryota; kingdom Metazoa; phylum Arthropoda; class Insecta; order Lepidoptera; family Geometridae; genus Chloroclysta; species Chloroclysta siterata. The sequence continues at coordinate 13,076,660 of OW028599.1, read as the reverse complement.
TATCCGCGCTAAAGCACAATTATCGGCCCGCGGGCGCGCTCAATTACGGAGAGGCGCGCCCGTGGGAACTCCTCCGGCCCAAACGGACCCAACCACAAATCTTTTAGCCTTACTGTCTTACGCCCAACCCAACAAGTTGCAAATGGATGAGGTTCGTGCCCAATTTGCACCGTATAAAAAGATTTTCTCTAGAAAGAGTTTACGAGCTCTTTTTTCTAGAGATGTGTAAATGTTTGTGCTCTTTGGAATTATACATGTATTAAAGAGCTAACTGGATATTTAAGTAATGGTATTGGATTGTTTCGATAAAACGATTTGCAGTTAGAGGACAGCGCGATGAGTTCGAGTGCCGCGTTTTAATTTGCGCGGCGACACACGAGTAGGGTCGCTGCCGCGTCGAGAGCCCTGCACCCGCTAATTGCAGCACAGCCGCGCCGGCTACACCGACACCATCCACGTCTATCCCTCGCATACTTCAATACACCACTTAATACATATTCACACTTCACGTGTGCCTACATAGTCTCTCTAAACTTGTTTACGCTATCTAACGAGTAAATTAACACGTAGATCCCCATCCAAATAAATAAGGTATATTATCTCTGTTCTGCGGCAAGGCATCTCCCGGCGGACCGCCCTGATAAGCTCACACCGAGCCGCAATAAACATTATATCCGTGTGAACATTAATTACTTGATTTGACACTGCGAGTGCGACAACAATCATAAGTAATTACTCCTAAAATTATTATTTGACTCGGCGTCTCGCCTATAGCATCAGGATTCGGGATATAGGTACGAAGCGCCCGAAGATGGGCTAAGGGCAAAGTAATTTCTGAAGAAACAAATGAAACTGCTCCCCTCGCGTAAGAAAACGCTTTACAAACCGCGCGGCCCATGTAATCGGATAATAAAAAGGGCAAACGCGGTAAATATAAGATGAGGAAGACAGTTTTACGAGCACCACCTAATTAAGTGGTGAACCAAACAAAACGAAGAAAGCGTTTACAGTTAAATAAATATTGTAAGATGGCGTTTCATGAGCTTTAATTATTATTAAGTAGAATTCACCCTGAAGCAATAAGATTTATTATTTATAAAAAACATATTTTTGGCATAAATACTAGATTTTTGCACACCTAGTATCACATGTAGAAAAAAAAAAGCTATAATCAAAGCCAGAAAATGTTTATGCAAATAGTGAGTGCCCAAAATAAAATGTGAGGAGCGCGCGGGCGGGCGGGCGCGGCGGTGTGCGTATTTCTGGCGCGCAGGTAGGGCGGCCAGCAGCGGAATGCGACCTCACCTGAAGTCTGATTCACTCGTGCTATAACAGTGGCTCACTCTACTCAACATAGTTATTAGACATCACCTACTTTTGGACTAGCAAAGAAAAAAATATTAGCATTTACGTACTTCAGGGGAGAAACCGCAATAGTTCAATGGCTAGTTTTTAGTGTCGCCAGAGCATGAGCTTTAAACGCCAACGCTATAAAAATAAAGCTTTTAAAATTTGTATTTAAGAGTAGTTATAATTGGATGGTCAAACAGAATATTAGAAAAAGATGATTCTACCTTACGTTCCCTTTATTAATGAATATTCGTTATAAGTAAATTATAATAAAGCATCCACCCAAGACATCAGAACAACAATGATTTTTTTATCGAATTCGATTAAATAAGTGACATTTTAATCTGACCATGGTACTTATTTCTATTTTGTACCTGAACCACATAACTATAAAATTATTCCATTAAACAAATGAAGTTGTATTATGTTATTATGTTGCATTGATAATAGAAAAAACATTATTTTGTTTCTTAATTAGTACTTGCGAACTTTTAGTTTTACACCACACTGGTGTAAAACCTGTTCTTCTGTTTGAATAAACACTACCTAAGCTTAACGTGCACTTTGGCCAATTCTTTAATTCTAATAGTATATTTAGGTCAATATTTTCAGGGAATTAGCATGAAACGTGGAAAATAAGGGTGTCAATTTCCAATTAAACGACTAGTGTTTTTATTTCGATAAATCAGTTTCAACAAGACGTTATCGGTCGGAGTCAAACAACACGTGATGATTAACGGTTTATTTGCGGGCTTGTAACCATTTAAGGGAGTTAATCGGGCGGGCGGGTATTGCTATGGGTAGGCGCAGACACGGGTCCAGCTCGGGGCGATTCATTAGCTCGACCGTGTCAGAGCAAACAAATTAGCACGACGGGCGTGTTTTACACGGTGATAAAAGGGCGCGAGGGCCACGGGCAGCGCGCCAGCTGCGTGCGGCCGTGCGATAAATCTCGGCCAGAGTTCAGGACGCCGCCGTCGCCGTGCCGCGCGCCAAGCGACGACGCGGCCCAGACGGAACCCAGACCCGACACCGCCAGGAAACAGATTACACACTAAACGTCCAAAAAATTACTTATGCAAACACTAAAGGGGCGTTTCAACTGCATTGCTGATAACAGTCTCACTTTCCTCCTTTCAATATTTTTTTTTACATACTAAACATCATTTTTGGTTACCAGGAGGTTGCTAGCGAAATGATCCAAGGAGTACAAAAAAAATATACTATGAGACACCTTTTCTTCCCAAAACAATGAACTCTCAGTCCTCGTATATTTATGATCTTTTTTTTTTAAACTGAACTTAAACATGTACGAACTTCAAGAAAACTGTCAGCCTTAAAGATCTGTTGATTGATCCCAAAAGATAAAAGTGGGAGCGCACGCTTAAAAACTAAAAGAATCAATGATAAAGCCATATCACTGCGTTTGGATATAAGTTCACACTGCTGATGTCAGCCTGGCTTTAGTGAGTGGTGTCGGTGACCGATGCCCTATTATGGCGCACAGGATCAAAATAAGGGCGCGCTGATGTCGCGACACACGGGTGCCACGCACAGCGCCCCCCTGCGTGTAAATGGCTTCAGTTAATTAAGTTTAATCAGTGCCATTATGACTGTGTAGTGTAGTGCGGATGAGACATCTGCCTGTTGTTATACGCCCACAGATACTGTTACAAAAACGCACTGAACGTATTTCACAGTTCGCTAATGAAAACATTAAACGAGAGGGTCATTTGAGGCGCAAATGAGTTGAAATCAAAGTAATGTTGCCGTATTTAAATTATAAGTGTATCAAATTTGTTGAATGCTATCATCAGATAGGGATAATGTAGATACTGTGTTTTTTAAATTGTTTCCCACTTATGATACACACGATATCGAAGCAAAACAATAGGAACATTTAACAGTTGAATAGACACATGAAATCAAATCAAATCTCTACACAAATAGTTAATTACAAAATCATTTTTTGTAATGAACTCTTTGTGTAGAGATGTACCTATTAACCTAATATTTACAGTATTAGGTATACATTATAATATAAAATGTTTAATTTCAGGTTCCCCTCATCGATCAAGTTCGATCTCGAAGAAAGATAGGTAAATAAATTCATGATTTGCGTAGTTTATGTTATGTTCTAAATTCAAAGACATTCTTGGGCGCTTTTATGCCGAATCGATAGTTAAAACGAGGATAGTAGTGCAAGCAGATAGTCAAGTGTGGCGTGCTTCGCGTCCATTAACGCAACGTGACGAATCGTCCGACAGTTTGGCGTAGGGAATCAGCCAGGGTTGTCTTAATTAACTTACAAAAGCTTTCAAATTCCTTTCCAAAGTCAAGAAGGTAGCTTGAAAACCCGGCCATTTTTGACTTTCAATCGAATAATGTAAGGGTGCTCCGAAACTTTTATCGGCCTGACGACGTCTAAGAGCTGTCAACCACTACACATCGATGCAAACGTAGTTTCATTATTCATTTTGCCATATAGCGGCAGTATCGCTAGTTAATCTATTATACTTTACCTCCTTTCTTCAGAGATGCTCGTCGTTATCAAAAAAACCTTACAAGAACAAATAACAAAGAGCGTGTCGACCACGCACAGTGGTAGCTTACAATGTCAATATAACACGGCTATGAACGGAAACATGCAGACCCGACGAAATAAAGTTGCCAGACTTCAGAAGCCATTCCACCCTATCAAATTTAGATTGAAAGAAAATTGTAAAACAGTAACTTTCTCAAAAATCTGGCATCCCTAAGCAGGCGGGCGGAGCGAAGCGGCGCGGTGGAGCGTACCCGCCTCTCACGCGATCTTATCGCGCCTTCCGTGAACATCGCATCGCACTGCCCGCTCGTGTCTATTCCGTGACTGGCTTGCCCTATCCACCTCACTTCTTTGCTCATAAATTAAATTTAGACTTTCACAAAACTTTAATTCGAGCCGTCAGCGTCAGTTCTGTTAGAGAGCTCAGTTAGTTAAAGCGCAGAGACAGTTTTAGGTTGACCGAGGGGGTTCGTATCGCTCGTAATGAGCGGCGAGTCCTTTGACCGGCTGCACGGCAGAAGCGCTCTCTGCTAATTAGGCGGCACGAAATCGCAGATTTGGATCCGCGACTGAATTAGCGCAATTGTGTGGCTTAACAGACTGTAATGAGCTTCTACTAAGCCTAACTAACAAGTGTTAAATGCTACATTTTGTATGGCAAATTACATTGAACTTTTGCTAAAATAGAACGACTACGCTCTACAATTCCGTCACGGATCGTCAAGGAACACCATACCCCTAGCAAATATCACCGTGAACTTTAAATGTCACTATCGGTGATATGAAACAAGGCCGTTTGAAATAAATATTTGCTACTTGAACATCATCATCATCATTTTCTTGCCCTTATCCCACTTCATGTGGGATCGGCACTACAGGTTTTTTCTGTCTACTCTCCTCTATCAGCCGTTATCTCAGCAGTCACTCCTTTATCTTTTACACAGTCCATCCTTCTACATCCCTAGCATTCTTCACGTCACATGACATGCTTCCCTTCGCACCACATGCCTATTTGCTAAATGTCTCATATATTATATTACATATTACACACATATTATTATATCATATTATTATATGTTTCATATTATACAAGGTGTTCCATAAGTTGTGTATATAAATTTCAGGGGGCTAAAGTACCCATCAATATGAACAACTTTTTCTAAGGAACCAACACTGTGAACGCGAAAAAAAAAACAGCTGTTTCATACATTTTGAACTTTTGTATGAAACAGCTGTTTTTTTTTCGCGTTCTCAGTGTTGGTTCCTTAGAAAAAGTTGTTCATATTGAGGGGCACTTTAACCCCCTGAAGTTTATATACACAACTTATGGAACACCTTGTATATGTTTCATATATAAACAACTGAATAACACAATTCAAAGGTATCCCTACGTGTTGGAGCACCTTTAAATAAATGTATTTCAATTGAATTTTATCTTTAAATAATTCATGTATTTTATAATTCTTGCTGGCAATATATGGGAAAAGTCTATGTAGTACAGCAGAGGACTTCTCCCGGTTGATGATGGTGCTTTTATATTAGCAATAATAATCAATGTCTTAGCTCTATAAAGTTTAGAAACCTTGAATTTCACCCAACACCTTAACTAAACAATTACCTTTATTCGAAAGTTATTCAACACATGAAATGTTACTTCCTACGTGCCTATTGTAAACTTTCAACCCAATTCAATCCGGTAGTTTATCCAGTTCAAATAGCTACAAACAGAAAAGGGTAAGTTACATTTGTAACACACGGCAACGTGTTATGGCTTCGAATTAAGAACTTAGTCCTACGCGTGGGTTTGATAAAGATTGCACACGCTTCAACTTGAATGGTAAACGCGAGATAAGTAAAGACGTCAACCGGACCCTGGCTATAACTATCGACCAAACGCGTAAGTGAAATCGTAACAGAAAGTCATTCATAAAACGAAGTGGTTAATGCCTGGCTTTCCGGCGAGCAAACCAGGCTCATCTCATTAATCTCGGCGTCTGCTTTAAGCTGGGATGTGCCAATGGCGACAAGGGAAATCCTCGAGGAGCCGCGGGTCGGACGCGACAAATCCTTTTGTATATCCACGGCAAATATAAAGAGGCCCGTCGGCTTGGCTTGCCCATATTATGGCTGAGGCGAAAACAGTCACGTTCGGCTGCTTTACTACTTCTACGCTTGCTGTTGGTATGAGGATTCCTTTCATGCAAGTTAATAACTTGTTATCCTTATTTGTTCATTCGATTGTCGTGTCGCTAGTTAATACTTAGGCAGTCTCGAATTTTTTTACGCTATTAAAATCTCAGTTAATTACACATGAAAACAATCCCAAGTGCGTACGACAATGGCAAGCAGACTCATAAAACAGGGAAGGACGCTTAGAAATTTAATCTCGCTTCTAGTCACTTAATCATAAAGCAACTGCTAACGTATGTGGTGTAAAGCGACATAACAGCACAACACAACCGAGAGGTGAGCAAACACAGTGACCATTGTGCGTGTCGGCGCCTAGCCCGAGTCGCCAATGTTTCACCGGCCGCAGTTTGCGACTCAACCTGAATCAACAACCTGTACTGTAAGACCAACGTTGTAATTATTAATTATTGCCGTTTCTGACGTAAACAACTATTACTAGCTAACTTAGATAATAACGTTCTCAATTTAAACTAGAATAACCGCATTAAAAGTGTAGAAAACATAGAGTAGAACAATAGATAACGGCGACCGTGCAAGTCAGTCGCGTGACTGTCTCGCGAGCGTTTAAATGACTTCCTTTGTTTCTACACATAGCTGACTACGCACACTTTCAAAGCTAAACATAAATTATAACTTTCGTAAACTAGTGATTTACCAGTGTGAACAATAGGCATCACAATCACACGTGAGTTCATAAAAAAGATGAAAATAGCGGCAGAAAATTTCATCACTCCCGTTTATTGAGGCCTTTGAGACACACAAGTGGCAGACGACTGAAATAATATCGACAACGACCATCAAGATAACTACTGTTGGCATAGTTAAACGCAGGAAGATTAATATGTATTACGTATGCTTTTTCATTACATCTGGTTAATAGATATACGACCTGCCCTTTTTCCACGAAACCAAATTGGGAATAAAAACTTTGGTGATAATTTAAACATCGGTTATAATAATATCAATATTTGGAATGCTTTTAAAATGATTAGAAGAAACAGAAAATAAACTGGTGAAAGCTGAAAGACTTGTTAGATATCGTAAAGCAACGCTGTCAATCCATTGTCAATCTTTTTTATCTAGCCTAGAAAAGAAAAGATTGACAATGGAGCAATTGCATGATTGTTGTTTCACCACGAAGTAGTATTACATACCGTTGAAAGTGCGACAACGTGTTTTTTTTTTACCAGACTTCTAAAGAGAATGCTGCCTAATCAGTTTGATGGATTTGAGTAATTATTGGAAACCATTGGATTCGTCCTCACGGTTATCACGCGAGTATTTTATGCAGAGTGTTTCATCGAGACCGGTCAGTAGAGGGAAGTCGAAAACTATGAAGAATTAAATAGTTAAAAAAATGGATTCAACGATATTCCAAAAAGGAGAACGTAGAATCCTATCCGCTCAAATACACAAGCCAATAAGTGAAATATTTGAACGAAGCTTAGATAAGAAACAGAGCTCGCGGTAAACCAGAATAATAGTAGTTTAGTCTGCGTAGAGTAACTTTTTATTTCAAGATAAATAGTTGAACGAGCGAGGCCTGGCGAACGATTAATCTAAGTTTAGAGGAAACAAGAAGGTGAAGTGATCAGCGGGAGCGTTGTTGAAGTTTAATAAGCGTTAGTTAGCGGCAGAGGCGCGGTGGCGCCGGCAATAAGGCGGCAGTTATCTCCGGTGCAGCGACATGCCGCCGAGCCGCGGCGCGATTCTGAAGCGCTGAGCCTGAACCAATTACAGCCCCAACGCCTCTCACCCATCACTAATATTCCCTCGCCGTCAACTACAACAACAATTACATTCATTTTGGGCCCGCAACCATTAACTCAGAGTTTCAGAGTTTAAGATAAATTATGAAAAATAAGTTCAGTAGGTAGTTATATATAAATTTTTATATTTCAGCATGAAGTAGAAATAGAAAAAATACCGATCAATCGCACGGTATAAGTAAACAATCACTCTAACGACATAGGAAGTTGGGCAATAATTGATCAAATGAGCGAAGCGAACGAAGATCTATCAGTTATAAACTAATTCACGATGTCCATTGCACTCAAATACAACTTCATGCATGCAGCATGCATACACCATTCTTGAATGAAAAATATGTAGGTAAGGTACTGAGATGACATAAAACCTGCCTTGCATAAACATCAGGCAAGACACTAATAGGCAATTAGGATTTTAAATGTAAATGAGGCGAGTGGAACCTAAAAGCGCAACGCGGTGCATGTCGAGCACAGGCGAGGCAGCCGTCAAAGCGAGAATAATCTCATAACAGCGGCCCGGACGACACGGCCAGCTTATGCTAAGCGCCCTCGGGCTTACCGAGATCTTTCTTTGAGCAAACGCTACAAGTCGCGCCATGAACAACAAAGCGAGATCTTTATTAACTTTTAAAACATTTCAGCCGCAGTACTTGCGTCTATCGAAATTAGCGTTACGATGAATTTCCCGTTATTTCTGCTCGGCACCGGGCGCGGGACAATTAAGCAGCGAAAAGTTTCACAAGTGGTTACCGGTTACTTGCCTGTGCTGAGGCAGATATTCTAGCGGCCCGTGTAGTTCTATTTCTCCACGGTCGGTGATGCGTAGCGGTGTAATCGGGCGCGGCTGAGCGATTCCTATCCGATTCGCGGCAGTCTCAATCTGGCCGCTGTTGCAACATTAGAATACGTGCGCTTTCAGATTAGGTTAGACTAAGGCAATTGAAAATTTGAAATCGCTGTCGTCATGATAGCTATAACGTAGATTTCAATTATCACGGAAACGATTAGCAGATTTATATCGAGCATTTATTTTAACAGCCCACGATTAGCTAACACAGTCGTGAAACTAGAAAAAATTAGATTGTATGTAAAGGCAATTGTGTGTAACATACGATACTAATGATAGTAAGAAATATTAAAGTCTACGAGAAACTATATAATGTCGCATAAAAAACTATGAGTAGTATTGTGGTTGAAAATGGTGGTCTAAGTTGCAGCACCACGCAACTAGCCGTATGTATCCAAACGGAACAACGAGCATGTGGTTATCGAGTACGTTGGCAAGGCAAGGGGACTCGGGAGTACCACACTGATTACGGTTCCATATTTAATGAGCCACTCACGTGGGCCCACAACTCGCAACGAGCCCGCAAACTAATTTCAATACTTGCTAACATATTTAAAAGCCACGTGTGCACGGATTCAGAAAAAACAGTAGCGTACTCTCTAAACATTCCACAATCTGCAATACAACGACTTTTAAACGAGAATATCGATCATGGAGAAACACATGCATTGCTGCAAGCAGTTTACTTTGAGAGCAGAAAAATCGGGAAATCTGTGAGAGAAAGTGTTCATATGTGAAGATGGGGAGAGGAAGGTGAGGTTAGGGGCGGCAGGCGGGTGGCAGAAGACGGCCGCGCACAGTTTAATTTCCCACGAGGTCGATCTCAGCGCCGCGGAGCTCCGCTCGCGGGAATTAATTGCCAGTAATGAATAGTCAAGTGTACGTCCGTTTATTATACACGTACCAAATTATTCGAAGCTTTAACTAATACCATAAAAACAAAGTGCGATGGCCAGTACACGATAGCAGACTTCAAAGCATAGAAACTAATTTCCATCAAGATAAGACATCAAGTAAGCATAGCTTTCGCATACACACACATGAATGAAAATGTTCAAAAGTTACCTTGGTGTGTCATGCAGCCGTGATTGTTCACACGGGATTGCTTGGAACAATAAAACTGTGTGGGTACACACGGTTCAAAAACCTATAACCTATTTGGAAACGAATTCTTACAACAACAGTAACGTTTACGGAACATAAAAACTATGAAATGGAGTAAGACTACTTTACTTACTGTACTTTGAAGAGTGTCGGGTCGAATTACTAATAAGTAGTTTGGTAAGAACATTTGGATAAGTTAAGAGAAAGGTTTTGAATACATATTATATTGATTAATAGTGGACCCGTCATGGCCACGCTAAAAAGTTTATATTTATCTTACATACGCAGGCAACCACATTTTCATATTTATAAATTGGTATGGATTTATGCCTGTAGAAACTCTTTTGCATCTGCAAGCTGAAAGTACACAGCTCGCGCTTTTCGACATTTTGAAAATGGAAGACCTTCACTTAGGATTCATACGACATACGTGTATCTTAACAACTGAAATGAACTCATTACCAAAGATCTGTCTTGAAACCTAGAATCGAATCACAGCTCACAGCTCTTCATGTATTCCATGACCAAACTCAAGATGCACTCATTTTCATTGTAAACACAAAACCACGACGAGTTTAAACAAATTTCTTGTTTTTTTTCTCAATTAACGGAAAACAGTCTCCGGCGTAAAAACTATCTTTGTACGAAGTTTCATCGAGGTCAGTTACACGGAAAAAAAGGATCTCTTAAACCAAGAATACCAATATTCTCAAAGAATCCAAGTAAATATTTTATTAACTAAAGTAAATATTCTTCACCGAAGGAAACGTATTTACTTAAATGAAAAATAATATTTTCTTCCTTTTAATTCTTGATTTAAGAAAATATTTTTGAGTCAAGAATATTGCAATCTCAACTGAAGAAGACGTCTGATTTTGACGGAATACTTTGAAAACTTTTCACATCAAGATAATCTTATCTTCTTTCAAGATGATAATTGACTTCGTTTAAGATCATTAAAAAAAATTGGTTTAAGAAAAACACTTTCTTAATCTAAGAAACGTTCGCTTCCTACAAGAACATGTCACTCTTGATTATTTTTTTATTTTTTTTTAGCAGCTCAAGAATTTTAAATCTGGATTTTTTTCTAATATCAAGAAGTAACTTTCTTATCCTTCATTCATTCCGCTCATCTTTGGCACAAGACTCGCTATATTCTTTGTCCGAGAATGTTTACATCTTATTCTAAAATTTTATTTATCTCATAGCAAGAACACATATTTTTTCAACTCAAAACAATTTTGTTTCACGTACCAAGAACGTGTAACTTTGCTTCAAGAACTTCAAATTACTTTCATTGCGATTAAAATAATCTAATTTTGTATGCTTGACTTAAGATTATACTATGGTTAATTGAAGAATTTGTCAATCTCATTTGAAGATAGCATTTGGTTTATCTGGGCATCAGAGAGATACTTCAAATCAAGACATTTTTTCTTCTTTCAAGAAGTCACTTTCTTATATTTAAATAATTTCGCTTTATATTTGAAACAAGACTCACTACATTCTTCGTTCAAGAATGTTTACCAACATCTAAAATATATTAATTTCATATCAAGAATACTTTTTTTTCAATTTCAAATCAATTTTGTTTCGCGTACCAAGAACGTATAATTTTGCTTCAAGAATTTCAGATTGCTTTCATTAAGATTAAAGATAATCTTGTTTTTTATGCTTGACTTTAGCATATGATAAGGTTAATTGAAGAATATGTCAATCTCATTTGAAGACAGCGTTTGGTTTATCTGAACATTATAGAAATACTTCATATCAAGACTTTTTTTCTTATTTCAAGAAGTCACTTTCTTATATTTAAATCATTTTGCTCATCTTTGAAACAAGACATTCTACGTTCAAGAATGTTTACACCTTTTTTTTAAATTTTATTTATTTCATATCAAGATTAGGTAGACATTTTTTCAATTCAAGACGATTTTGTTTCACGTACCTACCAAAAACGTGTAATTTTACTTCAAGAACTTCAGATTACTTTCATTGTGATTAAAATAATCTTATTTTGTATGCTTGACTTTAAAAAAAGTGTATCCGTATTCAAGTAAATATAAGAAGACGGGAAACGTTGCACGTTTCTCGTCTTCTCGCAACACTTTAAAAACCTGAAATATTCAATTTTTTTAGAAAGTATCCCCATTTATATAATTAGTTAGATGTCCTGCCTCGCAGATACGCATTAAGACCAGGAAGAAATAAGATAATAAAACCGCGATCTCAACTAAAAATTAATATATTAATATAATTATATTTTTTTATTGACCTATGCCAACATCCAACTGAAATTAAATAAACCTTTAACATTGAAAATGATTTATCTACATCCTACTTATGTTACACTTTATTTTTTTTATAACTTAACATTTAACTTTTACATTTTTCATTTTATCACTCTACTTTATCACAATTAGACTTAATATTGTAAATTTCTTATAATAAATTAAATCCTTAATATACATAATTTGACATAAATACCCAATACCTATCTGATTATAATTTTCATGTGCCTACAACGATTAAACAGACCTACCTAGATAACTTAAACGGTATTTATTAAGCAAGACTACCTATCTACCTACTATTAAATTGTAAACCTCGGCCTGCTTATTTGTTGCCATACCCTAAGCAGGGTCCATATGATACTTACTAACACCCAACAACTATGTATGTACCTAAACTAAACCATGTGTAAGCAAAAAATGTATTGATTATTGAGAGTATATACTTACTATGATTGATTGAAGAATATCTCTTATTACAATAGGTATTGCGTTTACCTGAAAACTAGCGGAAACGCTCGCAACTTCGCTCGCGTGTCACTATTTTCATACATACTTCAACCTTCGTTGCACCCATTTAGGGGTTGAGTTTCAGGAATTCCTTTCGTAGTTACACCCCTACGCCTACCAGGGCGAATATACTCTGAAAATTTTAGGTCTCTACGACCAGTAGCTTAGGCTGTGCGTTGTCTATGTTGCTATCAAAAATTATTCTATTTGGTAGGTAAAAATTAAAGAAATACTTCAACACAAGACTAATCCAAGAAGTGGTTTTACATCAATTAAATTAAGCTTATTATATTCTTATAATTTTATTAATGTTTTATATCATTTAATACTTAGTGACAAAGTCTTTGATACAATGACAATTTAAATGATAATTTTACTCATAGGTACTTACTTAGTTTCGTTTGATAATTAAAAAATATGAAGGTAGGTAGGTTACCTGCTACATTTACTGGCAATACGAACACGAATGTCGGTAGATAAGTAGCTAGCTATAAATCAAATGAAAAAACATTACCCTTCTGCCGCCTCCTGCAGTCGGGTAAAAACAAGACTTGTTTTCTTGGCTCAAGAATGTACTTTTTGGATTTTCATTAAGTTCCAGGGCTTGATAAAGGTAAAGTAGGTACTTAGGTCAGATCGGTTAGGTATAAGTCATTAGGTGCCTAGGACTTTACCTAGGTAGCTTGGTAAGGTCTATGTAAGCTACGACATGAAGCTTTATCATGAAGCCGTTTTTGGCAGTACCTACCATAACGTTACCTACCTACCACGGTTTTATCAGTAGTTAGGTAATTAGGTATACCTAAGTGTCTACCTTGCACTAAATGAAAATCCAATAAAGTACATTCTTGAGCCAAGAAAACAAGTCTTCATCTTTGACGTTTGACCGCCATTTTAGCCAAATAAGTAATAACTCTCCATTCATTCATTTCACTCAATCCAAGAAATAAAAAATGGCGAACTGGTGAACGAAAGACGTAAAAAGCTACGAAACAATATTAAGATGATATATCTCTCAAATATCGCCTGCCCGTATGGGAAAACTAATTAATAAAAATAAAGAAGAAACCATTTAAAAACAACAATCAATGAATCCACCGGGAACCAATAATGTACAGCCAGCGGCCAGTGCATTATTAGTAATGTACGGACGGCAAGGTGTAATTTTTTTGCCATTAAATGTGCCATTCATAGCAAGCACTGCGGAAACTATAAAAAAATATTTTATAATATTAAATAATAAAAATCATACTTCGGAATTGAGGGTTTTCTAGGTCATTGTCACTTAAATTAATCCAAAGACTAGTACTGGTAGGTAAGAACCATAGTGCATGGACATATAAGAAGGCCAGGCATTTCATACAAATATGTATGCTGGAAATGTCCATCAGTCTGTAAGGACAGATCTAAAACTCCGGCGTGGAAAGGTAAGGTAAGTCCGGGGGGTCACATAAAACCTATTTAAGAACATAAATAACTACAAAAAACTACGTGATACCATAAGTCCAACTAATTGTAGTTATATAAAATATAGTTTAAATAGTGAGAGATATAAAAGTGGCTTTGGTATCTCGTTAAGTCATACAAAATTAAAAATAAAAATAAAATACGGGCCGCTAGTGTGTTATAAAATCGCAACGAATCGATTTCGAAGATTTCAAAATTATATTGATGAGAAAACTTAATAAAACACTATAGTGTTGGTTTTGAGTTGATTTACCGACCTCAAAAATGATTCTCATTATCATGTCGTACATTAACGTGCTGTACAACATTAACTGGACGTACAATTACCGGACCCCAATCCACGCACTCACTCTTCCTTCATTTCATTCCATCATTCTTTCTTTCTTTTTGTTACCGTTGGTGTTGGTGCGCGTCTTTTCTATTTTTAAATTGATAATTCTATGAGTGTGTTGAAATGTCAGAAACAAAGCTGCGTGAGTTTTTGGAAAGCTGGGACATCGAGGAAGCCATAATTGTCAATTTTGCAAGTAAGTCTCAAAGATATTATAATCACTAAGTACCTACGTGTAAGTCTTTTGTCTTGTCACATTGTATGGTTTTATAAAAGTACCTAGGTAATAAGGGGTTAGTTCCTTCCTATTTTCTAGAAGGTACATAGTGATTCAACAACATAGGTACTTCCTAGTTACTTAGTAGGTACTAATCTCCCGACGAATTACTCAATGGGATCTCTTAGATTGGGTTTCTTCAATTTGAAAGAGTTATTAGGTAGGTAGTTATATGTATGAATTGAATAAATTTGCAGCAAGAGATAGCAGCAGAGCAGCAGTAATTTTTTGCTTGTTTTATCAATTTTCTTATAATTATACATTAGGGCCAATAAATTATAAGAATTGTATTCTTCGTTCAACAAATAAAAAGTCTTCATTCAAGTCAAAATTCAAAAGCGTGCTACCCGCGACTTCGCTTACCGGGATCCATATAGGTACGGTTACGGTACTGCCACCAACCCAAGGTCCTTCTCCGCTATTTTAAGGAGTTGGGCTGGCTGGGGTGAGGTTAGCAGGGGGACAATGCACAATACACCCCATTGCGGGACGTCCGTGCAGATCTCGTTCCCCCACCACGAATTAGAATTAGAGTTAGAATACAATTCTTATAATTTATTAGCTCTAATGTGTTACATATCTACTGGGTTAGATATGTAAGTATGTCCTAGGTCTGTTTGTACCTAATGTATTTTAGTCAATTAGTACTTTAGGTAGGTAGGTAGGTACTTAGTTTGGAAACAATATTTTAAAAGCTAATTTTTTACATTTAAATATTATGAAATCAAACCATGCAAATTGAATCCATTTGGTAGAGTAGTAGTAGTAAGTAGTAGTAGCAGCCTTAAAAATTTTGTGGTTATTTAACGATATTTACCATGTTCTGTTTATTTCAGAGTTGCATACAGATGATGTCGTATGGCTCGAAATAAATTCTGAGCCATGGGAGGATGACTTTACCAAGTGGAAGGCTACATAATAAACTTCGCCAGCAGCTACAATATAAAACCGTGGAAGCATTAATAGAAAATTGGCCCACATTAAATGATGTCAGAAGCGATGTGTTGGTAAGTCGACCACTCTTTTTACCCGACTAGAGAGAGTTAGGTATGTGTTTATCTGTCTAAGTATATGGAATGTAGGTATGTGTTTGTAAGTATAGTTGAAATCATAAATTAATAATATAATTGAGTAAAGTAAAATTTGTCAAATCTTTTTGGATAGGTTTTTATGTTAAATAAACTTTTTAATTATTAGATTCAATTAGGCTTTGATGCACTACATTCTGAAAGAGCAAGATCAAATAAATTTCACCTACTATGGAAGGAATTCTTTGCAAAGATTGAGGACATAAAAAAACCAAATCTAAATGAAGAAGTGGCAGGCTTAGTCCATTATATTAATGAAATAGTTGATGACGGTTGGTTTTTAAGTTTTATTTTAAGAATGAGGTTATAAATGTTCGTAATGGCATACCTAAGTTCACTTTTAATGGATGACTTATTAATAAATTTACGATAACACTATAAATTATAATTTTATTTCAGATCACAAACTTCCATCTCAAATAAAGCTGCTCTGTAAATTGGAACCTCCAAAAGGACGCCTGAACAAACATAAAAAATTCTCAATAACTGAGTACACTGAAAGCTTAATTTTCAATGTAAAGGTAATAACCATTGTTGGGGCTACGAAAGCGTCCACTGCATTAAAATAGATAACTAATAATTATTTTTGATATAGTAATAGAGCCTAATTTATAGGGGTTGCGTTAAATGGCGCTAGCAACTACTATAATGATTTTTCTAGTAATGTTTTAAAATTCAATGAAGTTCATCATCATTCACAGCCTGTAAAAGTGGATTGTTGGATTTAAACAATAAAGTTACTTTTAACTTATTATTAAACCTTTACTTTTTAGACACCTGGTGATATCCAAAAGAAAATTGACGACATATCAACTGATGCGTCAGGAAAACGGAAAACTGTACAACCTTACATTATCCATTGCACCAGTGACGAAGACATTGGAGGAACATTTTATGATGATTATAGATAAGGTCAGGTATGTTTTTCAAACAGCCTTTAAGGTTTTCGACACATTATTCAAGTGTTATCTATCATGCACTCTGTATACTCTAAATACACCTGTATTTACTGATTCAGAAATGTATCTATGGCATAAACACTAAATATGATATTATCCCACCCTACATCCTGGGTCTGATTTCGGATGTTAAATGTACCTAGTAATGTGAGTAATTTTTGGTGCTCAAAGTATAAACAGAAACTGATTTCAGTATGGTATCAATAATGTGTACAATGCTAGAAACGGTAAATTACTCTTCACACTATATGGCATTTATAACAGAAAGTACGAATCAAACTAGATTGGTTCATTTAGAAGATTGTGATAGTACAACACCTAATTTAATCAGAAAGTTAAATCAATGTTTTTATGTAGATTTAAAAAGCTAAGAATATTCCTCACCTAATTATGTGTAAGTACATAGCTTAGTGATATTTTAAGTTTGGTAAGTGGGACTACACTAGCGGTTTTTGTGTCGTTTTGGTTTTTGTAATGTAACTTATTTAAAAATGACAATTGAAAATATAAGTTGAGTAATAAGTTGTGATTCAGAACCTCCTCCGATTTTAATGTACCTATTGAGTAACTTATTGTATTAAGTTTAATATTGAACATAAAGATAAAAAAACATGTTAATTAAATTACCTATTGCGTTTCTAAACCGAGTTCTGTTCAGTATTCTTTTTGTCTCATATTTTAATGTGGCTCTTACGGTTTGTTAACCGCAAATTTATATATATTTTTTAAACTTATTATGTGCCTGCATAATGTTTTTGTTCTGGTATCAAGGTGGGTTAGGTTATTAAATCTATACAGTGGGTGTAGTTTTTTAAATAATAGTAGAGGCTTCATCTACGATTATTTTTTTAATCGCATGCAGGGAAATTGTCTTAGGAACCATCAAATATTTTATGTGAAATCAATTTTGTCATAATAAAATTTTTGGTTAAGCGTAAGTTGTCCATAAAAATTACTTATACTGACTGTTTTTTGTACTGAAGGACTCTGTTACTTGTTGAGAATTTCATTGTATTGTAAGAAAAAAATAGTAGGTACAGGAGAAGTTGGTCAACTTTAACAAAATGCATTCAATTTTGCATTCTTCTATTGCTAGCCTATTTGATTAGCCGTCCCAATTATTTTTTTTCGCTGCAATGAAATTGGTCTTTGCAGGAAAGTGGGTCGATAAGCATTAAAAAAATGCTAGGTGATTCAGGTAATCTATGCACAAGTCATGCTTAACCAAAAATGTTATTAAAGTCAAAATTAATACACAAAAAAATCTATGGTTCCTATGATAGTTTTCCTGTATTTTTGATCGAGTGAGCGAAGCGAACGAAGATCTTAGTTTCAACTTGGGCGATTTGGCATTTTATGTATGTATGTATGTATGTATGTATGTATGTATGTATGTATGTATGTATGTTTGTCTGGCGATAACTTTAGAACCGTTGGTCCGATCTGCATGAAATTTGATAAGTCGATAGCTTGTACTTGAGAAATTTACTGGTAAGTATATGAGTAAAATCGGATGAAGGGTTTTTGAGATATGGGGTTTTTTAAGGGCGCAAAAATAAAAAAAGTTACATAAAAAAATCAAGATACATGTCATATGAAAGGGCTTTGTTTGGACATTCCAAAACCATTTTTACTTTTTCTCTGGGACGCTCGGTTTTTGAGATACAACAAAAAAGTTAAATTAAGATAACCAACGACCCAAGAGCTCCCATTTCTAAGAGTTTCGTTGACATCAAGGTTTTTCTACTGGTCGCCCAGTTTCTTTGCTTTTTCTTATTTTTTTTTCTTGAAATAAATTAAGGAGGTACTCAGTTCTCATAAAATGGTGACGACGACCAGGTCTGATGATGGAGCCAAGGTCTGTTCAACGGAACTCTTCAATAAATAGGCCAATAGAGTTGAAACTTGGTTACCGTACCAAGTTAGTAGGCGGTAGTCAGAAAAAAGTCCAAAAATAATGTTTGGACTTGCCCCTGACTACTACCTACTCAAAGTTTTGATGCGTTCGTCGGGTCGAATCACGAGATCTCAGTTCGGAGCGAACTACTAGTATATTATGGTTTAAGATTTCCCAAAAATTGCGCTGTACAGTATTGAGGCTATAAAATTGAGCTAGCTATTTTCACCTTAAAATATAAAAAAATGTATTTTTTAATATCAAAATTGCATAAATTAAGTTAATATTATAATAAACATATAATAATACCTAATTTAATGTTTCTTTCTCTTATCATAAGACCATAAAAAAACTTATTTATATAAATATCCTGATAAAACATTGCAAAATGGCAAGCTCTATGTTTTCATTTACAGGTTTAGTTTGATACCAACTTGTAACTTGTGTACCTCATGTAATTTTATGATGTCATCTTTTAACTAACTTATGCTTTGTATGTACCTACCTATTCATTATAATTTCGTATGAATATTTTTTTTATAATGTGATTTGCATTGCAGACATTGTGTTATTATTATTTTATTAATTAAAAATATTAATATTTCATAAAAATCACTGTATTTAATTTACGTGACGCTTCCAGAACCTTAGACGTTTTGAGGCAACACTTGTACGTTTTACATTAAAATAATCTAATTTTAGCTGAAACCTCTTCGATTCTTAGCTAAAGGCGGATTGGTTTTTCAAATCAATCTAATATCTTTTAGCTAAGAATAGGAGAGGCTTCACCTAAGATTGAATTATTTTAATCGAAAACAAATTAGTCTTGTCTCAACACAAATATTTCTTCAGTTAAGAATAGTAGAGGCTTTACCTAAGAATATATTGTTTTAATAGAAAACAAACGAGTTTTGTGTCAACACAAATATCTCTTCAGTTAAGAATAGTAGAGGCTTCACCTAAGATTATATTGTTTTAGTTGAAAACAAACGATACTTGACTCAACACATAGAACTCTTCAGTTAAGAATAATAGAGGCTTTACCTAAGATTATATTGTCTTAGTAGAAAACAACCAAGACTTGACTCAACACAAATAGCTCTTCAGTTATGAATAGTAAAGGCTTCACCTAAGATTATATTGTTTTAGTAGAAAACAAACGATACTTGACTCAACACAGAGAATTCTTCATTTAAGAATAGTAGAGGCTTTACCTAAGATAAAATTGCCTTAGTAGAATACAAACAAGACTTGACTAAACACAAATAGTTCTTCAGTTAAGAATAGTAAAGGCTTCGCTTAAGATTATATTGTTTTAGTAGAAAACAAACGATACTTTACTCAACACATAGATCTCTTCAGTTAAGAATAGTAGAGGCTTCATCTAAGATAATATTGTTTTAGTCGAAAACAAACGATACTTGACTCAACACATAGAACTCTTCAGTTAAGAATAGTAGAGGCTTTACCTAAGATTAAATTGTCTTAGTAGAAAACAAACTATACTTGACTCAACACATAGAACTCTTCAGTTAAGAATAGCAGATGCTTTGCTTAAGATAATATTGTCTCGGTCTCGGAACATATTGTGTCTTGCTTCAAAAATAATTATTCTGTAGCAAAAAAACAAAAAAAAATATGAAAACAGTTTATTCTTTAACCAAAATAGCGTGCATTCTTCAAACGAAACTTCAGAATTCTTGTTTCAAAAACGAATGTCTTATGCGAAGACAATAAAACTGAGACAATAATTTTCTTTATTCAAAAATATATTGTTTTCCCCATATATGAGTCTACATTTGTCTTGACCAAGTCGATATTGTCTTGATTTAAGACATCTTTTTTTTCCGTGTAGTTTAGCCGTGAAAGCGTGACAAAAATACGGACATACTTTCGTATTTATCAACAAATGGTATGGTGGTGATATGATGGTATGCGATATGGATGCAAGGATAATACAAAATATAAAATGATTCTTTGACGAAAATAAAAATATGTAATGTAAAAGGGTCGTAAAACAGAGTACATAAATTAACTAACATTCCAAAGATTGATGTGGATATAACTAGTCTGATAAATCTGCCATTTCATCTTCAATTCAGCATGCAGGGCGCACGCAGAAACAATAAAAAGTGCCATCATAGAGACGACCCACAATCAAAAGGTTGAACAAAAAAATACATAAAAGCACACTATCGAGGTGACGCTCGGTTATGATAGGTCTCCCCTGACAACATGCCAATTCGATAAGGCGTTATTGACACATCGCCGTGTCTCGACGCGATGGGTTTTCGCGATGTCTTTATAGATTGTATCTATAGCACATGTTTGCCGTTACAATCGGTAATGGTGTGTGCAGTTAAGGTGTAGGTTTATTGCTTCCTAGTGGCGCGGTGACGGCGGCGCGTGGGAACAGGGCCGGAGATAGTCGCTCGTTAGCGGGGCACGCGTCGTCACACTATACACTTACGACGAAGCCGCTAGCAGTCACAATTTGGCCCTTACTTTGTTTGATAACTTATATCTTTGTAAAATATAAAACCTCCATCATCCGCTCGCGTTGTACCTATCCAAATAATACCTACACACTACCTATACACTTTTACAGTACAGCTTTTTTAATAATGGTATCAAGCATATGTTTGAGAGTAGCTCTTTGTGAAGGGCTCGTTCGGGACTACCACCATGCTTATTTCAGCCGTCAAGCAGCGTAGTGGTATTAAGGTTTTAAGCATACCATCGGCACACACAACCGGTGAAAGTAAAATCTGTATGCCTTAAATGGATAGACGCAGGGTAGTGCCTCGTAGGGCACGCTCATATCGTGTGTGACTTACGAGGCAATGCATTGTTATGAATATGGTTATCACATAACAACAGATGGCCCATCTGCTTGTATCAGCAAGTAGTATAAAAACAGGTAGAGCGTTGATTAAACTATCCGAATCACCCCCATGAACTTTTACATAATTGAGAGCGATTTTACATAATTTTCGTATTATGACTTGGTCATATTTTTCGATTTCTTGACTTCTAAAAGATTATAGGACTCAGAGACATCAATTAACTACTGACACATGCGTTTGATTTGTTTCGTTACTACAATTAGACAAACACATAATATTTTATGCAGCTTAAAAATTCTGAATTCCTAAGGTATAATTAAAAATGAACCCAGATATTTTTTTTTAATTTTTAGACCCAGTAAACCCAAGTCCTTTTTGTTTTTATATTTATTCGGCCAATTTCTGTCACTCACTTACTTTTCATGTACATTATTGTATTTTTTATAAATTGTATTTACGTGTGGCATAAATAAATGATTTTGTATTGTAAGACACAGCAGACCTTTTGTTTCTTCGGACATGGTCTGGACAGAAATTCTCTCCTTTATAATATTTTATAAGTTCACTAGCGACCCGCCCCGGCTACGCACGGAAATTGTGGGTTATCCCTAAGAGATTATGCTTGTATTATGCATATAAACCGTCCTCTTGAATCACTCTTTCTATAAAAAAAAACCGCATCAAAATCCGTTGCGTAGTTTTGAAAATTTAAGCATACATAGGGATATAGGGACAGAGAAAGCGACTTTGTTTTATACTATGTAGTGATAATTGTTACTTTAAAAATTAAATGACTTTATTTCAAACCAATGTCTCTGTGACCAATAACCTCTCGTAAGTCAAGATTTTAATAAATAATACTGTTACGAGCTCGTGGATTCGTATGGATAGAAAATGCTCAATAATAATCCAAAAGATGATTCATTATTCAACTGTCACATTACAGAACTAAAACACTACTAAACACACTAAAATATCGCTCTCACAGTCAACTAGCGCTTTCCGTATATTTCTATAGCTCAAGCCATTCCCTCGAACTGATTCCTTCCTTGAGCCATTCCTTCGAACTGATTCCCTCCTCGAGCCATTTTAACAAACTGACTCTCTCCTCGAGCCATTTCCACGAACTGACTCACTACCGCTCCCACCAACTGGCTTTAAATACGACGCGGCTAACCCGAGAATGTTCTGGATGGTACTATACTTGCATCTCTTTTGTACAGTGATAGCTCTCGTTCGTATCCTTAGATTCATTCTAAAACAGGAGTCTAGAATGTTCGAACGTTTGCTATCTCTTTCAGTCTTTTGCAAATATACTGAAATGACCTTCAAAAGTCCATAAGGGGTCCTGAAAACGGGTTTTTAGGTTATTGCATGGACCGATGATGGATGAAACGGACTGAAAACATGTTTCACGCGCCTGGAAACCACGGCAACTTAGTCGAAGTTTCAATCATCTGGGAGGTGACAGAGCCTCTTCTGGCACTGGCTGTAAAGATATTTCAGCCTTCTGAAAACACCTGTACGTCAGGATAAATAACGAAACAAATTGCTAGGCGTCCGGCGCAACAATACGAAAGAAATGAAGTCACGATAACCTAGCCAGGTGTGTCGAAAGCTCTCGTGTTTCCATACAAAATACCTATATACCTATATAAAAAGGGATCGCATTACAAAAAAAACAGTGATGCTTGGAACAATTAAGGGAGAAACCGTTCCCTGAAACACAGTTTAACTAGTTCGGGCGAAGGTAGATACCAAATCCGCTCATCTTCGCAGTCGTTGATGCAAAAAATTAAGTTAGGATAACGGTTGCCTGGAAGAAATAGCTAATTGCGATAAGACCGCCGACTGTAGGACAAACCCAATGTACTTTTACTGTTTGTGACCTTATCCATGCTGTCCTTAGTAAAGTTCTTATTTATTTATTATTTATTTAGAGAGCGCAAGTAAGGCTTTTTTTCATTCTATCCTAAAAGGAACCGTAATTTCAACATAACTTTAGGAGTAAATAAATACCAAAAATAAGTATGAAATCGTCTCAAACCTATTTATATGTCCAAGCATAGTTTATTTACTTGAGACATAGCATAATTTTATTATAACATAATGTGTTTTCATGCAAGTGACATTTGCTTTTAATATAACTAGCTGATGGTCAAGCAGATGTCCCAACTGATGTTAAGTGGTCACCATCACCTATAACAAAGCATTGCCTTGTAAGTCACGCACAATAGGAACGTGCCCTACGATTCACTGCCCTACGTTCATCAAATTAAGGCATACAGATGTCGAGCCTCATGTGCCTGTAATTTCACCGACAACCACTCTCTTCATTACGTTGTCTGTAATGAGAATAAAATACCTTTATTTTTAACGAAAACACTCAGTTTATTTTTCATTAGAACACAAAAGTCTAAGCGGTGGTACAATATATGAGTGTTTATGCGTGTGTGTAATAGAGTTTTCGGCTCATCACTGGGCCGAAATGTTTCTTATTATTCATTTTATTCTCACCCATCGGCGAGTTCGAGTCAGTTTTAAGCGCTACCTTGAAATTAAAATGAAATGGAAAATGTATTTATACCATTTCCCTCTAAAAAGCTTATTTTATTCACAGAAAACAGTGAATAAATCACTTTTAATCACTATTTTGGTGTTTGAATTTAGAACACACCAATATATTTGACCTCCATCTCAAAGCTACACAACCTCCTCGCGCAAAATATACTCGATACAAACTCTTTGTGCAAAGAATACTCGATATACAAACTCCTTGTGCAAATAACTCCTCGAGATTTGATTGGTCGACATTCTCGACAAGGAGTTAAGCATTTGAATAAAAACTGTAGTGTTCTTCGCTGTCATTAGTAAATTGGCGCTATTTTGAATACTGTGAGTTGTACGAACACAAAGTTTAGTGTTACTTAAATATAATAAGAAAATCAAGTAATTGCTCCAATTTTAAAGTGCATTTTAATTAATTTAACATTCCTTTTCTTTCTCCATTTAATGTCTATTTTCGCTTAAATCTGTTTTTTTTTCCCGTAGTCATGGTATACTATACTTTATACCATGACTACGAGAAAAAAAACAGGTTTATGCGACTATTGAATAAAACGGATTTATATCGAGGGCCTTGAATAACTCGCGTCGCTCAGGATTCTAACACTTCAGTCATCATGAATCATCAGTCGTTAGATTCCTTCATTTGCTCATGATTCATCTATGGCCCTGGCTTTAAATCCGTCCTTTATTCACTAATTGCATAATATACTATTATTCTCTTCACAAAAGGTTTGTCGGAACTAGTCTAAGTACTAAGTAAATGCATGCTTGATTTCTTATATTGATATGATAATTGTTATTCGCTGTCGTTCATTGATATATTCTAATCAAATAGTTAAATGGTGCATATTTATGTACACAATTATTTAATAAGTTACTAGTATTTGCCCACGGCTCCACTCGTGTGATTCAACGTTCGTTACGGATAGACCGACCGATATTTATTTGCTTAAAAAAAACACACACGGATGAGTGGGAACCAACATACATTAACTCACTAACTTTCGCAATAATTTATTTGCAAACGAAATGGTCAAATTGAAATGTCATGCATGTATTATTTATCTTAATTATTTTTTGATTCGTAGATAGGCATAACAGAAACAGTACCTATTCTTATTGAATCGGTTCAGTCCGTAGTACTTTTAGTAGCAGTTGTAATTCTTTTTTAATGCATGATTGGTTAAAGCAACAAAACATCTAAGTGTGTATAAACGTCTAAACAAAAAATTGTAGAAACACTTTAATTACGGCTGTTTCATACTAGAAATAAATTAAGTATTTTTTGGGAAGTAATATATTTAAAAATAATCCAGTGTTAAATAGATTTATTTATTTTAATCACAACGAACTTAAAGCTAAGTGAATGATCCACGCGACCAAGCCTAAATAGTGAGACGCTTCTGAACCGGTAAATGAAAAAGTTGCTTTTTCTTGGCTCATTCCATTGTAAGACGTTTTCGCCTCGTCAAACACACCGTGATGATGAAAATATTACTTAATCCAGATGTACAACGACACTGTGCGCCTTTTTATATCATCGTTAGCTTATATCGTAACATGGTTGGTCAAGTGAAATAGAAATAATAACGACATTGTCTTTGTTACATATACAGGGTGTTCCAGGAAGTACTGTCAAGCAGTGGTCCAGATATGCAGCATTGGGCTACCCGAATCACCCACCCCCATGTTCCGAAAGTTGAAGTGGCAATGGGCAGGTCATATAGCTCGAAGGACTGATAACCGATGGGGAATAAAGGTTCTCGAATGGCGACCACAAACAGGAAAACGAAGCGTGGGACGCCCTCCTACCCGATGGACAGACGACATTGTCAGGATCGCAGGAAATGTATAGGGGAGGCTTATGTCCAGCAGTGGACTTCTTTAGGCTGCTGATGATGATGATGATGATGTTCCAAAATTGTATTTCGTCGATTCATTCTTCAGATACAGTCAACATAGGTAGTGCCTTTAGCCTACACGAGGTATTCGCACGTTTAGAGAATCGATTTTCAATCGAATTCATTTTTTTTACTACCCGTCCGTCCGTCCGACCTGATGACGGGGCGACCGCCGGCGGCCATCATTCCTTTTTTGTGTGAGGCAGCGTTCGCACGTGCCTTACAAATAAAAAGTGAAAAATACTTCGTTAACTTTCGTCATTATGCCGAAACGCAAGAACGAAGAAAAATTAAAGCGGTTGATACCGCAAGACTCGACGAATGGAACAGGAGCAGCGGAAATTCAGACGAATGGTTTATTCGTCATCGTCAGAGGACTCCGATAATGATTCAGGTTAGTCAATTGTTTATTCCGTTTAATCCACTGTAAGTAAGTCTCGATTATTACGCCTGGAGGTTGACCGTGTATCATCACGAATGTAGTTTATTGCCCGGAGGTTAACCGTGCACAATGTAATAAATGACCTCAAAAACGGACACGTTCTTTTTATTGCATTAAACAAGAGGGTTAATGATTACAAATGCAAGAGTAGAACTCCCGTGTCTCATTTCAGCTCAGATCTTGTGAAAAAAAATTCAAAGTTTACAATATTATAGGGTAAAAATTCAGAAAAAAAAATCTTACAGCTCAGGTGTTTACTATATATTTTTTTTGAATAAACAGTTTGATAGTGCTTTGTAACATTCATTTTATGAATTTTCTTGATCATCATAATTACGCATAGTTTACGAGAAAAATAATATTTTATACATTTTGGTTTTTATTTTTTAACTACGAAAGACGCCCATAATTGGTTTTTCTAAATACAGCATTGGATTCTGTAGACTGAGCTTTACAAGCCACATTAATTTCGTTAACTAATTCCCGATCTTTTCGGAGATAAATACGATTGAAAATTTGAGTCAGGGTTGTCACTCAAAAAGGGTACAAAATCTGAATCAAATTTAATAAAAAATTTGAGAGAACATATTATTGTTGCGCCGTTCTTGTTTATGATTCGTTTTTTTTATAATCATAGACGAGATAAAGATGTCTCTTTGCGTTGTTTACCGAAATTATAAAATGAAATGTGTTTTTGTAAATTTTGATGCCTTTTAATGGCACCAGATAAGTTATTTAAATCATCATAACCAGACGTATTCCAAACCGTTTTCTCGTTAGAAAAAATATGCAACACCAACAATGCAATTTATTGGAATGAGAGCAACCGACAATCCAATGAGTCTTGTACACTGATCTAATAAATTGTCTTATAAGAGACTTACTTATTTGCGAAAAACACAAATCCAGTGTAGGTTTTGCCGAATCTATGAGGTTTTATTTCTCGGTGAAAGATAAAGATTTATAATACCAATTAAAACCTATAAAATTAAACCTATCATCATTTTCTTGCCCTTATCATTCACCTAACCCACGGCCGTGGGTTAACACAATGTATTGGTACGAAACGATGACGTATCAAAAATCGAAAACAAAATCGCCTGGAGGTAGATCGAGTATCCTCACGAAGGCAATTTATGATTTTGTACCAAATCAAATTACATTTCATTTAAGGCACAACAAAAAAATACTTATCACCTGTGCGATATTTTTTTTTTTGCTACTTTGGTTTTATTTTCTAAGTACCCTCAATCAGTAACAATTATTATTATTGCTTTGCAGAAAATAAAAAACCTCGACAACGCTAATCCAGAGTCCTAGGATGCAACCGCTGTCGAACAAAGCTGTTCAAACATCGAGGAAGGCAAAGATGATTGCGACCAAGAACCGGCTCCAGTGCCTGACCTGGACCCCGATATTCTCATCGCTTTGGGTGAGACCACTGAGCAATGCCGAAGTTCGGCCCAAAAATTTACGAAAACTTACCTCGGCTATGGTTACCTAATCTTCGAAAAGGAATGACCATGGGGGCGAAAGAGAAACTCGTTAAACAGTATCCTATACCAGAAAATTTCCCACTGTTACAAGTGCCAAAACTCAATCCCGAGATATCTGCCGCTGTAGCTGAGGGCGCCCGGACCCGGGAAAAAGAGAGTAGAAGCCATAGAGCAGCAATTGGGACAGGGAATATCCACCCTCAATAAGGGCTTGGAACCACTTCTGTACGATGGCGACGGCAAAGACAGACTTCAAGCTATCAAATTTCTCAGCGACAGCTGTAGACTATTGTGCGATCTGCACTATATGGAGATGGAGCCAAGAAAGAAGTTTATTACTCCTGGATTGGTTAATCCTTCATGAACATAATGCACGACGTCGACCGAGATGAATTGATTTTTGGAAGCAAGCTTTCAGAAAAAACTAAAGACAAAAGTTTCAAACGTCATACGAACCTCCTACACATTTTCAATTCTTCACTTCATCGTCCGGACTTCTATCTCGGACATCATCGTCTGGCCGTATATCTGTATGACTTTCAGCGAATACCGTTTGGCGAATCTGAGTATAATGTGTATGTTTACTAAACTCGCTAGAAACTACTTTGGATATGTAAATTTTGTTGACCTCTCTTATTTGCTGATGTGAAACCAGACTTTTCTAGAAAATTTTAGTAATTGTTGCGCGTTTTCCGGCGTCACGGAAGACCAGCGTTGCAGTAGTGCATCAAACACAATTACAGCGTAAAGCTGAGTGACGACCGATTTTGTTGTCCTAACCAATATTGTTCTTTATATTTCGCCTTTGTTATTGTGACATACAATAAACGTTTTTTTGTTTTTGAACTAGTGAGTGGTAAAAGGTGGTTTTTGAATTGAATCAGAACACGCGAAGATAGAACGAATGGCAATCCTACAATAAAGTAAAACTAAAATCGATTGTCGCACCTAGTACAGTCTGAATCGGCAATCTCAAATATATGAAATATATTACTAAAAGTAGTATTTACTGCAACTAACCCTTACTTCCAAAAACCCAGAAATGGGCTAACTTTGTGACATAGGCAAAAATATGGTAAGGAAGCCAAAGGCAAGCAGCTGATGCACTATATACCCCGGAGATTCCTACGATAACCTTGTTCATACTAAATACGTAGTAACGCTGAGAAAAACCCTGATTATAAAGTAATGAAAAATCCTAGAAGTGCATTTATCATAAGATGCCATTTAAATTATAACAAATTTTAAACAACTCTGCATCTGCGGTCAGAAAACGGTAAAATTGTGCATAGACGCGAGCGTAAGCACACTTTTGATTGATATATAGACACTTTCATCATCTGAAGGCCTGAAAGCGTTAATAACAGGCATAGTATGGCGACTATTCAAAGGTTTTCAGGTTTGTGTTACCGAACGATTCGTGAATTCAGGTGTAGTTTATGTAATGGACCTACCATTGCAATGGCTGTCATTACCTTTCATTTTCACTCTTGAATTCAGGTGCGTGTTCGTATGAGAAGCGTAAGAATCGATGCTCTCTCTTTGTAATCACAGGCAAATTTCGTTTTTTACCCCATCGGCAAATTTTTATTGATCTGGTTGGTTTCCTTTAGTTAGATCTATTCAACACAAAACTGCTTTCTTTCAAGCGCAATCCAGTCAACCGTTGCTCGGATTCGGTGCCTCAGCTCTTGAAAGATGCTTAACATTCATAAAGTACATATTGCATAAAAATATATTATGATCTCAGCATAGTAATCTAAAACATTTTAATTTAGTATATTATGCCACCTAGCGGTTGATTGCCGTGCCCTACCAGACTCTTGTTGAACCTTAATTTTTTAAACCTATGTACACACATGACCGCAATAAATATAATTTGAATTTAGTGTTTGTTTATCCGAATAAGACAATATAATATGTAATGTACCTGCACGTCGAAGGGTTGGTGGTGCTGCGCGGAGTCCGGCGCGGCCTGCACCACGGAGCCGCCGTTGACGAGGCTGGCGGCGCCGCCCGCCACGCCGCCCACGCCGCCGCTCGCGCCGCCCACGCCTCCCACGCCGCCCACGCCGCCGTACTAACAACACAATATATTTACTACTAGTATTGACATTGCCTATGTCGAAAGACACACTTTACCTTTTTTTTATACAACTAGCTGATGGAACAAGCATATGGCCCACCTGATGTTAAGTGGTAACCATCACCTATACCACTGGTAAGTCACGCACGATAAGAACGTGCCCTAGTGCCTATCAACTTGAGGCATACAGATAAGCCTCATGTGCCTGTAATTACACCGGCAACCACGCTCTTCAAACTGAAATACAGCAACGCTGTTTGGCGGCAGATAAAGGCGTGGTGGTAGTACTTCCCCGGACGAACGCCCTTCACAAAGAATTCGAAGACTCTTGAAACTTTTCTTAATTCTTACCTAGTGAT
The DNA here is from genome assembly GCA_932294275.1 of Chloroclysta siterata. Classification (NCBI taxonomy): domain Eukaryota; kingdom Metazoa; phylum Arthropoda; class Insecta; order Lepidoptera; family Geometridae; genus Chloroclysta; species Chloroclysta siterata. The sequence goes on along the minus strand of OW028599.1, from coordinate 13,046,337 downwards.
TTTAACAAAATACCTATGTAAACTACTGTAAAGAATTATAGTATTGACAGCTCAGATCGTAGCAGCTCTGCGCCGTGTCGTTTTCAACACAGAACAAATACTTGTGTAATGAACATAGATATTTGGTCTCTGTCAGGATGTTTAAAAACTATGTATAGAATATGGTATAATATCAGCTATCTAGTTTCCATAGTACAAGCTTTGTTTAGTTTGGATCTAGATAGAGCTCTGTAGAATTACCAGCAATATTTATTTAAGTATTTATTCATTTATTTTTTGTATCTATTTTGTTTATTTATTTTATGTACGAAAATATCGTGTGCCGTGCTTAGTCAGCTCCGCATGTATTGACTACTAGCGGCCTGTCCCAGCTTCGCATGGGTGGTCATAAATTTTTTGAACATATTAGGATAAACTTAGACCGTGGGTTCGAGCCTCGCGAGCCTACTTATTTCATACATTTGCACGCCAGAGACTGAAATCGCATCCCGAGCGTGACCCGTGGACCCGTTAACGTTTTTAATTTCGTCATATCTTTTGAATGGAATGTCCGATTTGAAAAATTTAAGAAGTAATCTATAGGTATTGAAAACGTCTTAATTATGAAAAGATTTATTTGGATAAGGATTAATACCAAGGTACAAATAAAGAGCCTTTTCTAGCGGCGGCATTTCAATTAAATTTTTATAATAAAAAAACACTTATTGTGACATAACTATAATAGTTAGACATATGCTGTCGCGACATTTTTTGTAGATGATGACGTGTTCTACAAAATCGTAGTACATTATTTTGTTCTATCATCAATAGTTTTCGCAGCGCACGCGATGTAAGGTTTTTGGTTTCCACCTTGGGTTACATTATTGGAGTTTTAGTAAGGATCCCTGATTTTTTTGAAAATATAATATAGCCTATGTTACTCAGGGATAATGTAGCATTCTAATGGTGAAAGAATTTTTGAAATCGGACCAGTAGTTTTTGAGCCTATTCGTTACATACAAAAATACAAAGCTTTCCTCTTTATAATATTAGTGTAGATGTATTTATCGAGAATTAGGCTGACTAAGCTGTGACGATGGTTTAGGTTCTTGGCAAGCCTACTTGATCTAAAAAATCCTGTCCACACTTTAGTGTCATGTAAATAGGGCTGTTGCTAGAATAATGCAACAACAGAACAGAAAACATTGCCAAGTAAGCAGGAGTTTTAATGTATTGTCTGTATTTATACAATGCTAGTGGCCACTTTAGCCACACACAGATTTTTTATACATTCAAAATAAAGTTGAATAGGTTAACTGATTAATAATAAATATGAATACGTTTCGAGATTGTGCATGCATCTATTGTTTGGGTTTATACAGAGTTAGGAGACACTTTAGCCAGACATTGATTTTTCCATACATATTTATTAATTTACCTGTTGTGTGCTTGCGAAACTGTTGTTGTCAAACTGTGGATGATCCTGCATCTGTAGGACTAGTTCAATGTGCTGATTCATGTCATTCATCGCCATTCCTGTAAATGAATAAGGACATTTGTATTATTTTGTTCTGATACATATAAAGTTCAGATTAAATTACAAATCTGCCATGAAAAACCTTTGGGAATATTGAGTCATTTAACCTATATTATATTATATACATTTATTACATACCTGGATGTATTTGTGGATGTTGCGGATGTGGTAAGCCTTGTAATGGTGCCACTCCTAACATTCCCGGGTGGTGCTGTAATTGAAATTAACATTATTATTTAAAATAAATACACGAAAAAGACGCCTACTTAAAGAACTGGTCCAAAGTGGCCTCTCCAGTCGCTTCTACTTTGAAGCACCTGGAGAGAAGGATGGGCGGCCTTTGCTCTGCTGCTGTGGGACACTACATCTTTATAATAATTTATGTAGCTTTTTCTTAAGCATCAGGCTATACAGTGCTAGCTTTTATGTCTGTGTAGTAAGTGTCATTTTACTTGTTTTTTTGTAGCCTAATTTGTATCCGTGTGTACAAAATGCAGTTAGTGCAGTTAGATGGTGACAAAGTCAAAGGGTATTCATTCAATAAAATCACAAGGATCTCTATGAAACGTCTCAAAACTAGGTGAATCTAGGTGCCAGTTCCACGCAACCAAAGCCTAGAAGAACAGCAGCTTGATCAATAATGAATTTTGACATTCGTTGCGTTAACATACCCTAGTGATATCTGACCTTATTTTGTTGCTGTTAGGTATAGGTATAGGTATTAATTCGTGATTAGGCTACAGTGGCCTAATCACGAATGAATTTTGATATTTGTGGTGTTAACGTATCTCAGCGATTCGTTAACACCACAAATATCAAAATTCGACCCTATTCTGTTGCAATTAAGGATACGATACGTTTACGCGACTAACGTCAAATTCGTTCGTAATTAGTCTACAGGTGTATGTTTCATTTCATTTCATTTCATTTATTCACATCTTTAGACATTACAATGTTCTTAGATTAAGTCATATTCACAGTACTTCACTGAATCAAATCATTAATTAAATATAAAATAATAATGTATGTGTATGTGCATGTGTACCTGTGGATGCGAGAGATGCTGCAGATGGTGCAGCTGCTGGTGCGGCAGATGCTGGTGCTGCAGCAGCGAAGGCGGGAAGGTCGGCGCGTCGTTGCCGTTCCGCAGCGAGGGCGCGCCCGCGCTCGCCGCCTGCTCCTCCTCCGCCGGCGACGGCTGCCGCGAGCCCGGCGTGCGGCTGCAACCGAACATACTGTTCTATGTAACGAGCGTTGATCTTATTAGCTATTACACTCATGGATACGCGTTCTCATCGATCACCGCAAGCGTAGCACAAGCGGCAGTTGTCGGGCGGTACGGTCCGTGGACAGTAACGGCGATAGCCGGGCTTCGTCATGTGCGATGCGTATGAGTTTTTAAACAGTTTTAATAATCGATTAGTGAAGGGTACCGCGTTGTTATGCAGACAATCGTCAAACAACTTTCAATATATATTTTTTAATACTACTAGCTGATGGAACAAGCATATGGGTTAGCTGATGTTAAGTGGTAACCATCACCTATAACAACGCATTACCTCGTAAGACACGCACGATAGGAATGTGCCCTACGATCTCTGCCCTGCGTCCATCAACTTGAGGCATACAGATGTTAAGCCTCATGTGCCTGTAATTACACCGGCAACCACACTCCATTTAGATTTTAAACCTTCAACAATTTTGAAATGTCGAGAAATAGATTATTTGACGGTTTTAATCCCCTTAAGCACCGCTCTGCACGGTCTCTGAATAATAAGATTGATATAAATAAATGTTTATTCCCAAAAGAAAAGACATAAATACCTAATTAGATGTTTATTCAATTCTACCTGATTTGCTTGAGTTTAGTTTAGTTTATGTACTAATTTGAACCTGCTAATGATTCTGGTTTTCTGCATAGAATTCCCTTTCCTGTTACTTTTGTGTTTTAATGTAGCTAAAGTGTTGATTATTTGAAACATTGGCACATTGATTTGAAAGCTAGCTGTTATTTATTACCATTAGCACATTTCAAATTATAGTTTACATCAAGTTGTATCGTAAAATAATAACTACATTACTCAAATAGTAAGTAGTTTCCTATTTAGCAATTTATATGAGAAATGTGAACAAAGTGATTATTATTAACGGTAAGGCAAACAGCTGTTTCATTATATTTGCTCTGAAGAATTTCCGTTTGGCCAGTTGGGTTAAGGGCAGGTGTTGTTAGAGGCCAGAGCCCAAACAAAAGAGCATGGGTTATTATAGGGGCAGCACACCTTTACAAAAAATATCGTGTAACTAAGTGTATGGCACCTAAAAAGCGCACTTCTTTTCATAAACTTCTAGCGATTTTTGGGCCCAATTCCTTGGGTTTCGTAGCTTATTTCTTTTTTTCACTATCATTCATCGGTAAATTTTTAGCAAAGACCAATATGTCAAAAAGCCCACACGACCGGAGCCGCGGGATAAAAATAGTAAACTGCAAATCGTCGTGAATCATCAAATTCAACTCTTTAAAAACACTAAAATGCTTTATTATCAAAAACATGAAATCGCGGTTTACGTTACACAGTAAGAAGATGTCTTATCATTTAGATGAATAAAATTTTAGGGTTCCTAATTCCGACAAGGAACCGTCATAGTTTTGTGTCCGAGTGTTAGTTTTGGGTTTTTGAGTAATAGCAATGAGATTCTGTAAAATACAATTTTCTGGGTAGATTTGTTTCCAGTTTGTCCTCACCATTTTAGTATAGAAGATTCTAACTAGTACTGACTTCAGAAGCCTTCTCTGTGCGTGGTCACACACTCTTGGCTAATTTATTTTTAATTTTCAAAGGTTGAGTCCTTGCGCTTAGCCTAAAGATGCCTATCCGAGCGTAAAAGTAATGCGAAGGCTAACTAAAAGTATGGAGATGGCTTCGCAAATGCCGGACATCGCCTAAGGCAACGTAATTCCTCAGCTTCCGGATTTTAAAAACGTTTGGATGGCCTTTTTGTCTACAGATTATGTTCGCGCAGTCGATGGTACGACGCGGTAGAGCCGGTGGCAGGAGTGTGGCATTGACAGAGGCCATGATCGTCGAGCGGTTATTGACTTATTAGCCGCGTGAAGCGTGAGGCGAAACGGACGCGCGTCTGTCTAGCAGGCGAGTTACCGGCCGGCGAAACATTTGAGCACTGGCCACTAATGACCTTCGTGGACTTCTCAATTTGAATTTGGCGTCACATTACGTATTCTCTAAAGCAGCTGGGTTAAATATTCACGTTGCGCTATGAAATTATTGTGAAACTTTACAATGACCAACTTATTTATTGACGGCGCGGCATTGATTCACATTAAGTGTATTTTGTTGGTTGCATGAATTAAACATTAGAGGTCAATGAAATACAAACTTTTTCTGCTTTATAGCTAATAGATAGAGAACATACATCTTTTTCAATACTTTATCTAGCTAGTCCAGCAATACTTAGTCCATTTCTGCTACTAATAAACCGGCCAAGTGCCTATCTAAACGTCGACTGTAGTCATTCAAGTTTTAATACTGTTGGCACCCTTTGGGTAATAAGTATGTACTAACATAACATAACATACCTATTCTGCGAACAATAAAATGCTGAAACAGGAGGATAAATACCAAATGCAGAGTCAATTAAATTTGACACCTGATTTCGTATTTCAAAGAGTCTCATAGCAACTTACTTGAATGCCTTGTCATCTTCTTGTCCATTATGCAGTCCGTTGGGCAGAGGGCCGTGTTCATGCAAATCTTTCTCAAAAGGCGACTGAGATTTGTCTTCGACACGCTCCTCCATAACCATTCCACGTAGGCCAGCCACCACGCCGGATACCTTCTCACCAGCGCCCGCGCCACCTCCTAAACACAAGTTACATATTATGTAGCTAATTACAAAAATGCATTTGATATAAGGATGACTCAAAAACACGGTAACAACTGGACTGATATTGATGAAACCTGTAATAGATATTCCTAGGATCTAGACCGTGAAATAACACATATTATTATGCTGCTTTTTAAATTTATGTTTTTAGTACATTACATTGATATAGTATACAGAACTATGTGTAAAGCTTGTAATAGTCAGGCTCTTGCAGGTACTTTATTATTCATTTGACAATAATGTAAACAAAATCATGAAAAACCTAAAAATTATGAATAGTCATAAATACCTGTGGGTGATCCTCCAAGCACATATTCCACCATTTTGACACCGAGGCCGGCGGAGTCTCGCGGCGAGAGGATGCTTCCCGCATCGCCGCCTTGAAACGCGACGCCTCGACGCGTGCCCATCATGGGAACGTTCACGTTGTGCTCCACTCCTAAAAAAAGTTGATATAGGTAGGTACTTTAAAAATATCTACGTCTGTACCTATTTCTGCCGCCAAGCAGTGATGCTCGCATTGCTGTGTTCCGATTTGTAGGTATGATTGTCGATGCAATCACAGGCATGACTGCCTTAACACCTTTCCAACTCAGAGTTATGCATGCAATGCAATGCCACACAGAGCATGTCCTCGGTGGGTGTGCTCTGTGCGGCAATATCCTAGGCAGAGGTAGCCGCTCGACATCATGTTGCTTCTTAAACGTAAATTATTGTGATAAAGAATCATGTCATGCTTAGTTAATTATGGCTTAGTTACTATACAAATTACTATACATTCCCTGTTTAAATATAACTATAAACAGTCACAATATTCAGACTCCACACTAGGTTTCCCAGTGTTGTGGGTATTCATTGCAGTACTATGATACCACAACTCCCTAACCACCAACAAATATTTGCGTGTCTTGCATCTCAGTCTGGTAAGAGATTGTCAGGTGACAAACAGCTGTTGAACAGCAGGTTACTTCCCATCAACCAGTGAACAGACAATCCTAACAGAGCTTGGTTGCTGAGGTAGAGAACAGCTAAAGATATTCAAGAAATATCACACTATAAAAGCAGGTGTGTAGATCTTCATTGTTGATCACATCTACATGTATAAACTCAGAATAAGCATAAGGTACAGCTGATGAGGTGAATGACTGACATTTTGAACAGGTTTTTAAGGCAAGTTAAATACAAGGCTTCTATTATTTCCTTTTATCTAATGTAACATAACAATTGGAATAAATAATATGAGTATGAGTGATGATAAATGAAGCTACATGCACTTCAAGACAAAATTTAGTGAAACCCCCAATAGCAAAACATAATTTTGTATTGGAATTTAGGTCAGGGATAGGGACTCTCATCATTGATTTCCCATAGTAGATTGATTGTATGCCAAAGTTTGGGCGTTCAGTCTTCTGACTTCCGTTTCTTTCTTTGTACATGTTTAAATATATCACAAATCACATGAATCTCTTCTCAGAGGAACCCATTCCGATCAAAATGCAAGGCATACAGACATCACCTTGTATAACTATATTTAGCATGCAGTTGATCATGGCTGACCCTACACAATCCAACACAATATCTTTCTGCAACCCATGTTTCGTTAAATAAATGAAATTCAATGAAATGATACAGTCCAGAAAAGCTGTCAAGTGTGGTCAAAATATGCATATGGTGAACATTACAACTGTTTGTATAACAAATGTTTGTTGACAAATTTTAATCTGACAAAATACATGTTCTGTGAGTACTGGTCTGTGGGGTCAGCACACAACAGGTTTTCTTCTTCCACTCTCCTCTATCATACATCATCTCAGTGCTCTATCCTTTCTTACTCATATCATCTTTCACACAATCCTTCCATCTTTTCTTTGGCCTGCCTCTCCTTCTAAAACCATCCACATCCATTTCCAATACTCTTCTCGTAATATGACTTTCTTCCCTCCTCATGACATGCCCATTCCACACTAACCTATTGCTCCTTAACTTATCCATCCCAGGTGCTACTTTAGTAGTAGGCTACTTTAGGAGTACTGGTCTATAGTACAGTTCATATTTGTACTCTGGATATATTAAAGAAATAAATAGATATTAGTAGACTTTCCACACAGCACTATCTTGCCCCAAACTAAGCAAAGCTTATAATATGGAAACCAGATAGCTGTTATAATACTTATACTGTAAAAATATTTTATTAATGACAATAAATATTTGAATAATGTATGAAAAACTCAGTAAAAAGATCTAACATACTGGGCAGCTACTATTGCAGTGTAGCTTCTTGAGTTGATGCAAAAATGGACAACGCATTTTACAAATTGAGTAAATAGAGATTTATAAATTAAATAAATGCTTGTTGATTAATGTTACAAAGACTTACCTTGACCTGACCATGTTGGATCACGCCACATGCCTTCGGGATTCAGTTGCAGAGGAGGTAAGTGAGGGGGGCCTTTGCTGTCACCACCTGCACCAGGACCTTTATCCCATAGTTTTTTTGCAGAGGGTGCAATCTAAAACAAACATACAATATCAACTTTTGAAACAATACATCTTTAGGTTACTGATATATAAACAAATTTAGTTTATTGTATTGTTTGATATCAGGTTTTAGAAAAAAGCTGGGTTGGGGTTGCCTAATAAATTATTGAATTATTTATTTTGTATCTTAACTATTTTTTTTTTAAATCAGAAAGCTTCTACTTTATTGTATCACTATTTTATGTACCAAGGTACATAGTGTATTGAATTTAAAAAAACTTAATCTTAAGACCTGACAAAGTTAAACCTGCTACATAATGGCAAATAACATCTACACTAATATTATAAAGAGGTAAGATTTGTATTTTTGTATTTTTGTATGTAACGAATAGGCTCAAAAACTACTGGTCCGATTTCAAAAATTCTTTCACCATTAGAATGCTACATTATCCCTGAGTAACATAGGCTATATTATATTTTCAAAAAAATCAGGGATCCTTACTAAAACTCCAATAATGTAACCCAAGGCGGAAAACAAAAACCTTACATCGCGTGCGCTGCGAAAACTATTGATGATAGAACAAAATAATGTACTACGATTTTGTAGAACACATCATCATCTACAAAAAATGTCGCGACAGCATATGTCTAACTATTATAGTTATGTCACAATAAGTGTTCTTTTATTATAAAAAATTAATTGAAATGCCGCCGCTAGAAAAGGGTCTTTATTTATACCTTGGTATTAATCCTTATCCAAATAAATCATTTTATAATTAAGACGGTTTCAATACCTATAGATTACTTCTTAAATTTTTCAAATCGGACATTCCATTCAAAAGATATGACGAAATTAAAAATGTTAACAGGTCCACGGGTCGCGCACGGGGTGCGACACTCAAGGAGAAGGGCTAAATAAGAAATAAGTAGACACGAGGCTCGAACCCACGGTCTAAGTTTATCCTCGAATGTTCAAAAAAATTATGACCACCCATGCGAAGCTGGGACAGGCCGCTAGTACAGAATATGTTTATTGCCATAATATGTATGTTGCCTTGTGTATGTAGTAGGTATGATGTTTCCAAGAATTTTTGGACCATTTTAAATTTACTGAAACTAACAATAGATGTATGTACAAGATATATTCACAAGCGATTTTATAATATAATGATATTGTACCTAAGCTTTAGTTCACTGAATTTTGGTGTAGGTATCTTGGTACACTTCAAATTAAATTGAGTATTGCAACAACAATGTTTAACTTTGTTGTTTTATGACTTTTTAATTTACAATAAAAATTTGTAAGGTCAACTGACATACCTATTTATGATTGAATTACATTTGTACTAGGTAATATAAATAATTATAATTCAATTACCTACATACTAGTTACTAACCTTTATTGTGTAATAATTAGTTACCTATTGCAGATAAGGTACCTATCATACCACCAAGGCACTAAGATAAATAACTATCCTTGCTAGAATGCTAGGTAGGACGAATAAAATCAATAAATTTTGTTTTACAAACAAAGCACACATAGTTGGGAGTTAACAAAACCAGCCACACAACATAGGAAAAACGAAATTAATGAGTACCAAGGTAATTCGCAAAACGTTTAGAAGTGGTAAATGTTATAAATTGAAATCCGAAATTGAGTCTAGCGAAAGAAGCGTAACCGGTGAACAACTCCGAATTCAGAAATGGCGGACGCCGGTGTCAAGTAAACAAAACAAAAACGAACCTGTTGCGTAGAAAAAACAATTTATTGATGAATTCATGACTTAAAACTAATCCTAATTACATTCATCTATAATTTCAAACATAATAACTCACCATGTCAGGGTCCGTATTCCTAACATCAGTTTCGAAAAAGTAATCGTTCAAAGGTTTCATGCGTACAAACAATCGGACCGAAGCTCCTTCATGTATGAAAGTTATTTGGCGTTAGTAGCACTTTGCAGGCAAACTAAATGTTCCAACTATAACTTTTTCCAGGGGCAATACAATCAATACACATTTCTTACACAAAAACGCAAGAAATTGCTAAAATACCACCAGAAAAATTTCTAAACTAAACAACTCAATGTTGATTTGTTTCGAACAAAGGACATACGCCGCCGACCAAAGCGCCTGCGCTAAAAAATACCATCGAGTTTGTAAAATACAGACGAGACGATCGTACCGACACCGCATCTGCCAACCGTTGCTTGCTGGTTGGTCAGACTGAACTCGTCGGATCTAGAATACGGACGACTCGACAGCCTTGTCGTGTCGTCTGTCGTGGTCGCGTCTCCTGGTTGGATCGATAGTTTAGATAACACAACATAGATGGCGCCCTACGCAATTCTGACTAGCACTATAACGTAACTGTACAGCGATTAACATTTTTATTTATCACAGACTAAAAAAGTTGAGTCAAAACACTACTATTTAGTTCTATTTTATCTGTGACACCAATGCATGACAACAATAACATAGTTTACTCATACTAATCCATTCATACCATACGAATCTAAAAATGCGAGTGTTAAATAAAATAACATCTTTATATTGCTAGTCTGGTTGATTATGAGCTTTCGATTTTTAATACAGATTTCGATACCTACACATGATAGTGAATCTGAAACACTTAATTGTACATACAAGAAATATAAACAAACACAGTTAAGCAGATTACAATGGGTAGCCTTATCGCTCAGTAGCGATCTCTTCCACGCATATTAATATGGCTAGATATACGATTTGCTTGTTTTATATCATCGATAAGTACTTATTAAAGTTTAGATCAAGACACATCGAATAGACTGTTCATTAGGATCTAAGGATCTAACATCGCGGCAGCTTTGAGTCGAGTTTAAATTTGTCAAAAAATTGTTCTAAATCATATTTTGTCTTTCTCGTAGAGCTAATGGTCAAAATCATCCTGAAAACGAAGCCCGACATCCAGGGCCTCATCGTAAACGTCCCTACGTATCTCGTAAAAATGTTTAAAAATACTTTAATTTGCTCAGTTCTTTATAGTTGCATCCATTCTATTCATCGTGAGTCTAGCAAAATAAATCTTGACTCCTTGAATAGGTACGATAGAAAGGGAGACATTATTGTTGACTTTAGTATCTGAGAGCTTTTGATAGTGCTATTAAAGATTAGTTCCTTTATGGGGTTAATAAATTTATAGAATTCAAAAAATTTTAGTTATTCAGTTGTGAAATTCGAATCCAGTTGCTCGCAACAACCAATAATTACAACCAAAAAGGCAAAAAAAATTAATCTTGTTGGCGTCTTCCTTTTCAGGATGTTTTCCCTCCTTCTCTCCCTTACATTTCATGACTTTCAAAATTATGTCATTATATTAATATCCAAGTTTGCTAGATTTTTTATTGTACTCAAGTCACACACAATTGATACAAATCTTACATAGCAGTCGAGCATAAGGCGAGCTTAACCCTAACTAGAGTTTTCTTCCAGCAAACCCTAGAGTATACAGTCGAGAATGCCGTCATTCATCATTATAGGTCTCTCTGTATTCGCCATCGTTGACGGTCCCGCGCTTGTCTCATCCAGCTCTTACCCACGATGTTTGTAAGATCATCTGCCCATCTCGCCGCTGGACGACCGACGCTTCTACACCCAGTTCTTGGACGCCATTCAGTTAGCGCCTTACTCCACCTGTCAATACCTCGCCTTGCCTGGTGTCCTGCCCAGCTCCATTTTAGTTCCGTTATACGATTCCCAACGTCTTTGACCTTTATTCGTCTTCGAATCTCGACGTTGGGAACACGGTCTATAGGCTTGATGCCGAGCATTGGCACGCTCCATGGCTCTCTGTGCAACTCTGATCCTGTACACAGCCTCATGCGTGAGCGTCCACGTTTCGGCACCTTAAGTCATGGTGGGCAAAACACACTGGTTATATAACCAGGAGGCGGGTCTACAGACACTGTGTAATTTCAGCGGACTTAAGAACGCCGTCCAATTTGCCAAATGCAGCCCATCCTAGTTGTATTCTTCTTGAGAGTCGTCATTACTATCTGGTAGATTTACCAAACCTGATACTATTTAGGAATGTAACCACGTGACTGTACTTAATATTATTAATATAATTTGAAAGTTAGGTCAAATCACCTATTCACTAATCTAGTATTTTACCTTACTTACCTATGTATGCCACAAGACTACAAGAGACAATGCATCCTGGAGATGGAAGATCCGTTGTTACAAATGCTATCATCAATTTTCAGGTGAATGAACAGTGCAAAGAAAAATGAAACACGCTACTTTTACAAAATTGTTATACGAGGGATCCTATATTCAAGGTTTATCAAATGCCGCATAATATAAAAAAACGATCTTATAATTACATATATTCCCACAGATTAAACAGAGCATAGAGCACGGGTGAAGATTGAAAGACAGCTTTTTTGGGGAGATTCAGCATAGTCGACCTAGGTTTAGAAGTTGCATTACCCTAGACAAAACGCTGTCCATTCAATCGTGAGTACGTGCGTGATAGTACATTGAGTTTTAATAGCAAGCCATCGTGGCAGACGCGATCGAATGCCTTCTCCACCAAGACCAACTTTTGAGTGCCCGTAGTTCAGTACGTTGGCAAAATGATTGCCAACGAAATGTTGGTTGGATGACGCACTTCAGCTGCAGTGTAGTTCTCGCTGCAAAAACCAAACTGCACCAGGTACGACGTAGGGGCAAACACGTTTTGGACACACTATCGCTTAACCAACTGGAGGCGGTTCGGCTGTTATTATTATACCCTACTTTCTTCATGTCAAGCATATAGTTAAGTTTCGTCTACTGGCCAACTGGTGGACTGATCAACCCATGACTACGTATTCCAGTGTTATTGTGTTTAACTTATACTAGAACATCATAAGGGATGAGGGATAAGCGGGTCAATCTATGATGCATTATTCTGAAATATACATTGTAGCTCTTAACCGAAGAATCAAATAGGAGAAACCGGTTTATCATATTTGATTTTACTTAGTTCTGTTCAAAAACCTTGGCTCTGTGAATATTTTCATATTTTATACATAATGATGATGTACAATTAATAGTTCTCTCCAAGCTATTTGTGATGTTTTCAGTTTATGTCGTCAGACTAAGACAAAAGTGATTTGGTAAAAGGCGACCTCGTGTTAGTTTCGTCTACTGGCCGAATTTACCGTTATATGCTATTTCAACTAAAAACTAAGTTAACTATGGTTACTTGTTTCGACAATAAAGTTATTTTAAGTATTTTCTATCCTATCCTGGTTAATCAACGCTGAAACGACTCTCAGTTTCCAACGCCTCAGTAGTTTTGCGCCGCCTCTCTCAAGTTAGGTAGGTAATCAAAAAATTAACTCAATACAAGTTTTCCCACTCAAAAGTTTGCTTTACTAGTTTTCGTACTCATGCAAACTTGTATCGATCAAAATGAATGTTTTACTAAACTGTGTGCAATGTGATTGCACACAAAATGGTTGATGGCGATTTTTCTAAAATAGTTTAGTGATTTTATATCTTTCAACATGTCGAAACGTGCGAGCGAGAGGTACATTAGCTCTTGCCTTCGCCTTAGCGTGCTGGGCAAATTTTAGTCTAACGGTATCGCACGCGACGATGGAAGGAGAACCAACGGAATGTCTTTGATATCCTCGATCCGTGCAGGCTTTTGGTGTGGAAATCTACTTGGCAGGATGTTGGCAGCTTCGCCCGCATCATGGACGGCGGGCGCGGCAACGGCATCAGAAAACCTCAAGAAGTGGAAGGAAAAATGTCGGCGATTGATTTCTGCTATTTGGGATAGAAACATTAGGGCCGTGGGGGTTAGGCGTGACTTCTATTTGAAGAATTGTCCATGAGGCTGAAGGACGAGATCAATGACCAAAGTTCTGGCGCTTACCAAGGACAGAACATTAGAATAGCCATCCAAAGAGGTAATATCGCCCACCTTTGATTGTCTGCGGTCAGTGATTTAACTTTTAAAAATCTATGTAAACAGAGTTCGTATATAATTAGGTTTGTTAAATAGTTGTTTATATTATTTACTGTCTGAATTACTTTTTGACTTTGACTTAGAACTGTGAACCATAACAAGAAGAAAACTTAAACCATTTTTCAGGGCACAGAAAAATAAATGCTCATTAATATAATGAAGAATGATAATAACGAACAGGTTTTTTTAAGGGATTGTTTTATCTACATAAAAAATACACTTTACAATGCTCGTCCAAACACGCTGCTTTTTAAATTGATTAATTAAGCGTAGATTTCTCAAACAGCTAGGAAAATCAGCGTTGCGTGTATGTTTGTTAGTTCGTAGAGTGCAGCTGTCGAATCGTTGATCCGACAGGTTTGCTGGTAAGAACATTAATTCTGAGAATAACCTTTAATGTACCTACAAGCTTGGCTTATTTTTGAGGCTGTGAGAAATTTCAACAGAACTAATAATAATTTGTTGAATGTTCTTTCAAACGCATAACATGCCATCTTTGAGATGTGGGTGGCGTGGGTGCCACTGAGCCGGATATAATTGAAGATAAATTAATTTTAAAACAAAGTTTTTCAAGAATAATTCAATTTCTGCTGGATATATTTTATTTTCCATTTTACCTACCTTAGACGACAATCTTTTTATTTTCTTTGAGTTTATTTGACGACTTTGTGACGATATAGCAGCATGAAATAACACGATGCTTCAAATAAAGTTGCACGTAAACGCAGCGCTTCTTAAGCCGGGTATCCACTATATTCGCGAACATCTTGCTTCTGCAACTGCTCCCTTAGTGGATACGTCCACGCTCCTGGAGCGTCCAACGGTGCGCGTTCCGAGCTCAGCGCTCCACGTTCAGCGCTCCAGTCGGTGGCGGTTTTTGGGCGAGCACAAAGGGGAGCCCAGTTTGTTCGTGGACGCGAGCAACATATGACTTTTAGTGCGTACGCGTCGTGTATCACGCTCCACGGTCGGTTAAATGGAGTGGTCGGAATAAAAATTTCAAAATTAGATGAAGACATTCGCATGAAGTTTTTATAACGGCCACTTAATTCCTGAGATTTGAGTTCCAACACCAATGAATTCAGACGTGGTTTCTTATAAATTTCAGATTCCCAAAAGCGAGGAGGGCTTCTAGTCTTCGAGAAGTTAATGAAATAAAATATATTATGCTGCACTAGCCACTAATGGGGACGACATGTTCGCTCTATGTCCGCAAGAGGACTGCTGCGGAGCATGAGTGTTTCTATTCTATAGAGATGGGCGTACCGTCTGTCTCTATCAGAGCGGTTGCAGGAGCGCGGAGCGAAAGATGTTCGCGAACATAGTGGATACCCGGCTTTAGATGTAAAAAAAAACAAAATACAGATTTGATGAAGTACGGATAGACAGAGGCACATTATTGGCGTGTTGTATACGCTCGTCCGAGTTGCACATATAGCAACGACGCGCGGTATATGAGCTGAAACGCACAAAAATACGCGTCGCGAAAGTGCCATATCGAAAACGTAATAAAATAGATTTTTATTATACCTAGTACTAATTAATTTTACGTCTATACATATAAAAAAACAGCTTTTATTATTTCTTTTTAATTTGGATATGTTAAAACTAAGTCTCTCAAGATAATTATCACGGATGAGTGGGATCTCCTAACTATAACCGAGTACTACATACCTAAAAGGAGATCTGGAACCCATAAGATTGTTAAAATAGATTAAGTTACTACATAAAAACTTTAATTTGAAAAAGCTTTTCATAATTACATTAAATCATTAAGATAAGCAACTCAACCTCAGGACCTCAACTTGACTAAACCTTCATGGTTGGATCAACTTTCAATCTCTCTACTCTCTAACTCGGCCTTTGCCCTACAGTGGGACACTACGGGCTCTTAATAATAATAATAGGACTCACCTGATTCCTTATGGCAGCAACAGGAGTCATCCCAATTTGACTTTGTCCTTGTTGCATAAACTGGTTTGTGCCAGGTGTAAGCATCCCGGCTTGGCTCAAATACATCAGATGTTCGGCACTTTTCCCAATACCATTCATGGCTTGAATTGGATTACCATGATGTGTGTGAATGTCATAAATTCCTTGCTGTCCTAATTGAGGAGCATTTTGTAATCCTTGCAGGGGTGGTATCATCATAGCACTATTTTGAATAGTCAAATTATTTCCCATAGTATGGTTTTGCATAGGTGCCAGCTGCGTGTGTACCATATTGGTAGTTATATGAGCGGGATGAGTCCCAATCACTGAAGGGTTCATGGCCAAATTATTGATAGAGGATGCCATTCCATGATTGATGTATTGTTGTGGATTTGATTGAGAATTTTTTAAATGAACATGGCCTTGATGCATGTTATTCATGTTTATTGGTGCTGCATTCTTCCATTTATCTTGATTCTGAAATGCAAAAAAATATTATAAGCATTGTATGAATATTCTAAAGAGTATTGATAATAACTTTGCTGTAGGACTTGGTACAGTCAAATTAGGTTCATTTGACACAAGCCACAAAACATATTATAAAATGAAACAATTTTGTAAGGTTATGTTTATCAACAATAAGATAAAAGTATGAATCTTGGGATTGATTATGGCCAAAACAAACTCTTACCTCTACAATAGCATCTTCACCTACAGCCCAACGTTGTTTATGAGCCAAAGACGGCAGTTCAGCTTCCTGAGGTTCACGTTGAAATACGTAATGTACTGTTGTATCATCTTGAGTACGAGCTTGCGGGACGCGAGAGTTTTGCAACCCTGCTTCGCCCGCTTCTTCTTCCGCTCCCGTTCCCGGCCACTTCATTGGGCTACCGTGAGGTTCGAGCATTCAGTTTCACTTCACTTCGATCCTTTTTAGCCGTAAACACAAACTATCTCAGTGATTTTGTTTACACACAGCACGAAATTAATGAAGGGTTTGAAATCTAAAAACCATCTTAAATGGTACGTCTGAACCAAATACAGTCAACCATGGTGAAAACTGACACTATCTATCGGCATTGGAGGTACATTCTTTTGTAGTATTACTGAAAGAACTTTATTATGACAGCCGCTTTATTGAAACCAAAATAGTGCATATGCAACGGTCTCCTTGACAAAGACGAATAATTAGTGTATGAAGAGATCTTCGTTGAGTTTGAAGTGTTTCTTTTTTCGATAATATAGTTTATTTGGTCCTTTTACTGGTATCACTCTGTTGTTTCCTAAATTTTTGTCGGCATCTAAAACTGAACTGAATAAACACTCAAACTAATACACTATCGTCCCACAGCAAAATACAGGAACTTTATGTACACTAAACTATTTACAAATCGTTTAATCATATTTTTTTAAAGTTAATCCATGGGTTGTTGACGATATTTTCCGATTTAGGAAAGGCGATAAACATCCTTCACTGCCTGTCCGCCATAATCGGTCGGTCGCTCGGTCGGCGGGCGGGCAGGGCAGGCAGGATGGCAGGCTGCGCGCGCATCGCAACGCGCATATCGTGTTATGATACAATAAACTCTTGAATTACGTTTCTTTGCACGCAGAACTAACTTAGAACTACTTACAAATAAAATATTCTATTACGTGTGCATGTATTCTAATGATTATTGACAAAAACTTATCAATAATCTACCAATAATTACATTGAAAGGCGTGGCCTCTAAAATTTTACTAAAGTATGAACAATGTTACTTAAATTATTACCGAGGATTTACCGTGCAATCCGTGCATTTATTTTACAGGTTACAATTGTTTAAAATTGTCACGTAAATTACGTTTGGGTGAAGTTTCAAAAAATATCGAGTCTTGGGCAAAAACAGCTTTCTTTTCACACCAGGACAGCTTCTTAATCTGTACAAAGCACAAGTCCGGTCTGGTATGATGGAGTACTGCTGTCACCTCTGGGATGGCTCTGCCAAACACCAGCTTGCTGCCTTAGACTCGATTGAACGGAGAGCTTTCAGGCTAATAGGAGAGCAACATGCGGAGACTAAGAGCCAGTTTCACCATGCTCTGTTAGATAAAAAGGATTAAAGGGCCGTTAAATATGTCAAAATGTACGCGTTTGACAGCTAAGGTTAGATTTAACGGTCTTTTAATCCTTGATTAGTAACTAACAGAGCATGGTGAAACCGGCCCTAAGTTTCAGAGTCCTGAACATCGTCGCAAAGTTGCTTGCCTATCGATATTTTATAGGTTACATTTTGGGGAATGTGCCCAGGAACTTCACGATCTAATTCCACCATCCCCTTTCCACCATAAGAGGAGTAGACGTACGGCCCAGTACCACCCATACTTAGTTAATTTATCACCCATTCGCACTAAGCGTTTTGCTTCTACCTTTATCATGCGAACTACTAAGTTTTTCCTGATCGCTACAATTTGGGTATCTTCAAGGCAAGAGTGAATAGGTGTCTTCTAAACCGTTCTGCTCCATCTTCGGCTACATCGTCGCTTACCACCAGGTGAGATTTTAGCCAAAGGACAGTCTAAACAATTTAAAAAAATATCTTGGTTGGTTTTCAAATAAACATAAATTCCGGAGTTAATATTTTTCAGATTTGAATAAACGTGGCATCAACATTTACCGATACCTATAAAGAATCTGTGCCTATAGGAACCACACATGGAACCACAGGACTGGTATTTTTATTTTAAAATGTCAAAATTATGTTTTAGTACTTTACGAAACATACGAAACGTAAATAACATCAACTATGATATTTCCTCCAAGCCATTAGCGAAGACATAGCACGTAACTTGTTAGCTAAACGAGTAGTATCTCCTACCTATAGTCTCAGACCAAATAAAAAAGTACTTTACGTTTTTCCAAATACCAACCACGGACCAAATAAAAAAGTACGCATCGATATAAAAAGTTGGCTTAAAAACGTATTTGGTCTGTGCAAAATGCTCATGCTATGTAAGTTAGGTATAAGATTTGATTTGGAAACGGATATGTAGCTTGTCCGGAAGATATAGCTCATAGCGATAAGACCAACCATTGAACTGTACTTAGCTGTAGCTCTAAAGTAGTTTAATGTTATGTTCTTTTCTTGTAGAACAAAGAGTTTTCTATCTTATAATTATAATAATTGGCAGAATGGTGACAATAACCACAGAAGCCAAAGAAAAATTACACTTCTTAATACAATGACTTAAAAGCGAGCAGCATATAGTCTGATGCTTAACCATGTGTTCTGTGCGGTTCAAAAGCTAGAAACAAAAAAAAAACAATAAATATGACATTCAAAATTCTTTATTTTGCAAATAGTATATACTTAGTTAGTTACTCAGGAGCTATATCGGTTTAATTTTAAAATGTAGACCAATGAGGGAAAACACTAGACACTTCAAATCTTGGACCAAGTAGTAAAATCCACGGAGGCCTTCAGGATCACGCGATTGGTTGACATCCACAAGTGAGCCTGTTTTGGATGTAGTGAATGAGATATGCTCTTCACCAATTACTATTTCCAATTCCTGCAACAACAAATAATTTTGTAATCAGAAAATAGCGAGTGGTTGCCCCTGCCAAACAGGTGATCCATGAGCAGTTGGTGTACTAATATGTTATTTTTAGAGTCAATTGGGGGCCCCTTGAGTCCATCATTCTCCCTATCACATTCCTCTGTGTAATAGGGTGCCTGCTTGCAGATTTTACCTCAACAAAAAAAATGGCCCTTGTTTTTACAAAGCATCCTTCAGGACACCTTGAGGTTTTTGGTCAGTAGGTGTCTGACCATTCCACCTACTGAGGGTGGACAGTATCCATGAAGTATTTGCCTCAAAAATAAACTAGCTTAAAAACCATCATGTCTGTGCAGCAGTTTTCTATCTACCTCATTCGCTTACCAGAAGATTTTATTCAGATTGCCAATTTCAGATTTGATGATTCTGCATTCTTTCACAAATGTATGCAGCCAAATGTACCATATGCATTTTGTAATTTATCATAGTTGCTTTGCAAATGGCATACAATGTAATTAAACTGTTAAAATGTTTGATGGTAGTTGCACCCATAAACATTAATTTAGCCTTTTAAAACTCTCTCACTGTTTTAGCTAATGCCAGCTTTTACAAATGGATAATTAATGACAAACAGTGACATGGCTAACTTTGCACATGATTAGATTTAGTGTTACTGTTTTTTTGTCATCATTACATACTCATTGGTAACAGAGCTAAGCGATGGAAGTTTTGTAAATGTGTTGTTTATCTTTTGCAGACCTTACTGAATCATGAGACATGTTAATAATAAAAATATTTGGTTATTAAATGAGTTTTTACTACAGGAAGAAATTCAAAACAAGAAACTAACCTGTCTTCCAACGCGATCTGGTTGTGGCCACAACCGGTCATCTTCGTGCATAATCTCAGAGTCTACAATGACCCTTTTTAGTTCCTCCATAACACAAGGATGCACATAAGCTTCCTTACGGATCATTGTGTCATTTTTGTAGTTGGAATTGTTCGCGTAACGAAGCTTGCCGTCAGGGCGAAACTCGAACTCGAGGAATTCATGTCCAAACTTTCCTTTATGTCCGACATAGTAACGAATATAGAAGTCAGTAGACATTTCTCACGCTATTAAAAGCTACACAAATCAAACAAAACTATGTTATGATTCCGCCCGCCGTCTTTCTTATTCTTCAATCAAATTCAAACCAAAATTACTTTAATCTACTTCGATTCGACAGAGCAAAATCCAACCAAACTACCCAAACCAAACATAAGGCAAAGCAAAGCCACAGAACATTAAAGCAAAGCATCAATTTTTATTTTTTTTCGCTCCTCTCGTATCAGGCTATCGTACTAAGATCATACCGCATAAGACATCAAGTCAATTTTTTTCTTTTCGCTCCTCTCGGAGCAGGCTATAGTTAATAATAAATAATAAATATAATTATTGGTGGACTTTCCACACAGCACTATCTAGCCCCAAACTAAGCCAAAGCTTGTAATATGAGAACCAGATAGCTGATATAATACATAATATACTATACTCCATAGTTCAGACCATACCGCCTAGTCTTACGTTTTGTAAGGCATCAAGGCAAGTCAAACCGTGTATTCCTTAAATCATAATAAAAATCTATGGTGTTTATGGTGTATTCGGTGTATTCTATGAAGTATGATCAATCAATCAAACCAACATCAAACAGCAAAGCAAGCAAGCAGCAAACAAAGTTAAACAAACGGGTGCCAATAATGTACAACCAAGGATTGTACAGCCGAGGAAAACACAGCCCGGAATCGATGTACAATTTGGTCGCGAAATCCATGGCTGTGTAATCCAAGGCTGTACATTCCAAGCCGTACAAATTCAGCACACCTTTGGAAAGCACGACCCGATAAAACGCAGCCAAAATTTTGATGCCAAAACTTAGGCTTTGTTTACACTCGTCAATTACTTACTCACTTACTTGTTGATCCGACTCGGATTGGTTAGGTTATGTTAAAACATATAAATTACGCACGAGGCGAGCGAGCAAAGCGAGCGTGCCGCCGAAGTGCCAGAAATTTATTTTTTTCTAACATTAATCTCTGAATAATTCTCTTATTTTATATATTTTTATATAATTTTTAATCTGTGCTACTTGCCTATACTTACTGTGTAGTGCATCTAAACAGAGCATAGGCTTTCGACTAATCAGAGCAATGGTCACAGAATCCATGGTCGTGTAATCCTGGCTGTACAATCCCGACTGTGCTGGGAAAGCACAGCCTGGAAAACACGGCCCGAATTTCATGTACATTTTGTACATGAATTCCTGGCTGCGTATTCCGGGCCGTGCATTCCGGGTTGTACATTCTCGGGCTATGTAATACATGGTCGTACATTAACCGGACCCATGATAATGCACACCCAGATAATCCGTGTCCACTTGTTTGAAAATGGGTATAAATTATCATCCCGTACAATAACATGCTGTGCAATATCGTCACGTGTTGATAATGTACACCCAGTTAATGTACAGCATGATAATTGGAAGCCACTTTAATACCGTGTCGAGTCGGATTGGTTAGGTTATGTTGAAACATATAAATTACGCCATACTACTATTTTTTACGGTACCAAAGTGGCTTCCAATTAGCTGTGTATTAACTGGCTGCACATTAACTACACGTGACAATATTGCACATCCAGTTATTGCACACCCCGATAATGTACACCCAGATAAAACGAATCCAAAAAGGTACCAAAGTGGATTCCAAATATCATGCTGTACATTATCGTGCTGTACATTATCATGTCGTACAATAACCAGATTCCTAAAGTCATAAAATTATATTACCTCGTCTTTCGTTGCGATTCTAGTGCGATTCTTGTAGACAAACAGGGTCATGTAATTATTAAAATATGTTAGTTAATACTGCATGTCAGTCATTCAATAAATACCTTAACATTTCAGTTTTGGCCCAAAGTTCCAAAGTTTAGTCCAAAGAACCGACGACATCATGGATCAAGTATACAATAGATAGAGCATCAAATAATAATACCAAGAGTAAGAGAGACGCAATAATACAAATTTTACATATGAGTGAGAGAAATATAATATAAATGTTCTGTCCCTTACTGCGTATACGTTTTTGAATGTTTAGCACCAAGTTTGGTGCTAAACAAACCGCTTGGTGTTTGTGAGTTTACAGGTGTTTAGTGCCAAAGTTCTTTGAAAATAGTGTGTGCCTACCTAGGCACCCAGTATACGTAGAGTTAAGTTTATAATGTGGTGCATTGTAGTATTTTAGTCTGTGATAATGATACAGCTCGGAAAACTGAAAATTAAGCTTCCTTTGGTAAGTAGCACTTTTACGATCTATTTGTCAATAAAACTATAAACGGAGAATGCACAGTATCCACAATTAATCATTTAACGGTTGTGTTTACTTTCTATCGCATATCATAGTAGATTTCCAGAATTTAATTATTTTGTAAAATTGAGTATAGGTTACTAAAAACCACACAAATGATATGGCTATTCAAACCGATACAGTCCTATAGAAACAAGTAACTGCATAATTTGGCTGGGTTATACGATCTTTCGGGCTGCCAACTAAAACAAAATCTATTTGCCAAAAATGTTGGGAAACGAACAACTTTAGGGTGGATTCGACTCGGATATGTTAGGATAAGTTCAAATACACACAATAAGCTAGAAAAAAAATGACAATGTCGCAACTTATTATTGTCTAATTCAAAGAAATAATAATTAGAATAAATAATAATTCAAAGAAATGTAAATTTTGACTTAAGTACATAATGAAAAACAAAATAATATAGGTATAGGTAGTAGGTACATATATTTTAATTTAATTTAATTAATTTTTTTAGCTTTGCTATACTTTTTAATAATTTAAGTCTCCTCACGATTTTTGTATGAGAAGTTGGTAGTTATTTTATGTCTGAGACCACCATCGCGTAGTATGATTAAATACCTACATATGCCTAATAATTTCATGTTGTTTTTACAGATTTCCCAAAGGTGCAACTACTTTGGGCTGGTAGGTTAAAGCTACGGGTTACCAAGCTCCAGGTCACCAAGCTCCAAAATCAAAACGATCTTTATTCAGTACAATCACAAGGATCTCTTTGAAACGTCTTAAATTGGTACTAGGTGAATGTACCGCCAGTTCCTCGCGACCAAAGCCTAGAAGAACAGGCAAGAAACTTACGGACTAAAAAACTTGTGGTCTATTTCAACATAAACGGTATCTCCGCTTTTTTTCTGGTTATAAATAGTATGTTCAAAAACTAAAACACGAATACTAAAAATCTTGTTTTCAAAAGTGTGAATTAAGAAAATATTCTCATCTGAAATTGTTATGTACAAACTATTAAATATTTATCGTCTAATAAATAAACATGTACTTACACGTGATATATTTTAATATATTTAAGACATATTCATAGTGATGTTCTGAGGATAGCTGTATTCATAATGCCACCACTTCGCGCTTCAGGGCAAAGTGGTGGCATTGCTCAGGCTTATGGTCAGCTCTAGCTTATGCTGGCTTACTCCTGTTATAATGTATTGTTTATACCTACTTAATTTAAAATTGAAGCACGCGTTATAAATTAACCTTTTGAATTACGGTTTCTGATGAGTAGGGATGTAGAATAAATAAATCAATGATAAATAAATAAATTGTTTTTTATTCATTAAAATTTTACCTAGCTGATGCTAGCTGGTGCAGTAACATAATTAAACTATTGGTAGGTGGTAGAATGTCAAGAATAGCACCACCAGCTAGCTCTGTCCCCCTCACTAGGAAAATCCAGGACTCTAGCTCGCGGGGCCTAGGGTTCTGATGTCAATGTCTAAAATACCAGCTTAGCGGGGAACAAAGGATTCTCCAAACATTATACACTAGCAGTTCGCCCTGTTTTTTTTATTTTTTTTATAAATATTGGTTGACATTCCACACAGCACTAACTAGCTCCAAACTAAGCCAAATCACAACCACCCAGACAGAGAACAAACGTCTAGTGTCACATCACACAAATGTTTGTTCTCGGTAGGATTGAACCCACGGCCTACAGCGCTGAAGGCTACCAACTGAGCTGTGTAGGCTTTTTTCTAGCCCATTCCTTAGAAGATATTAAAATGGCGTAACCTAGAGGAGGGTAAAAACTATTTCAGTGCAGAAACTAGCTTTAATTAAACAAGTATATATGTAGTATATCAGCTATCTGGTTCCCATATCACAAGCTTTGGCTTAGTTTGGGGCGAGATAGTGCTGTATGGAATGTCCACCAATATTTATTTATTTATTTATTATCATTAAACAAACAACTGGAGCCGCGGCGACATCATAGCTTATGCTTGGTTGGGTAAAAATAGTATGATGTGGCAACCCATAAACTGTATGTACTTGTTACTGTACTCGGGTATACGCTCGTGGGCAATCTATTATAGTATTATAAATCTATGGACGACATCGACTCCACCGATAAGGCCAGTACAGACGAACATGCCCTGCCTCATGTTTGATTGTGTAGGCCCAACTTTAGCAAACATGAATTAGGTCCTTTAATATTTATATAAACCAAAACCATTAATGGAGGCGTAATTTATTTATGATATTAGAAGCGTAACTCCTTTGGTGTTACTAGGCTTTTATTAAGAGGCTGACCACCGCCCGCACCGTCTAACAACTTCTTGGTCACCCTGCCTCGCGGCACTTGGCGTATACAGTGGAATTTGGAAGGTACAGTGTTTAGTGATCGCTACAGGTTTTTTGCGCATAAAAAGCTTAATGGCTTGATAGTCCGAGACGCAGATTCAAGATAATCCTTTCGTTAAAGAATTAGCTTAGCTAGATCTATTATGTAGGTACTTGAGTTGGGTCCGGTTAATGTACGACCATGGATTACACAGCTCGAGCATTTACAACCAGGAAAGCACGGGCAGGATAAAGCGGCCAGGATTTCATATCCAAATGTATATGAAATCCATGGTTGTACAAACCCAATACATGTTAGAAATGTACGACAAAGAATGTACATTCCTGGAAAACACGGCCTGAAATTCATGTACAAAATGTACATGAACTACGGGTTTTATATTCCTGGCTGTGCTTTCCTAGCACGGTTGGGATTGTACAGCCAGGATTACACGACCACAGATATATATATACATAGATAACGCAAGTATCACGATTTGTATTGAAACCAAGCGTGCCGACTTTTTAATACCTACTCTGACGTCACAGTCGAAATTTAGTGACGGGAAATCTAAACCGATTAAAAGACACCGATGCCGCCGATGCCCTTCCGTCCCGCTACGATTTAAACGATTCAACTGGAACCGCCGGCGCCGCCGTGATCGTCTCGCTCATACCTACTCATAGATTTTATATCTGTGGTCCCGCTCGCTCACTCCGCGGTCGCCACTACAGTACGCCTTGTAGTTTCAATGTGAGGAGTCGTGCTCACCGCGCTTTTGAGCCGTTTCATTCTGTCGACGCTTTTGGATACCTTCGTTCGCTTAATCTCAAGTAAGTCTACACATATATATTTGTTAATAATTCTTTAAAACACAAGGGATTAGTATAAACATGCATGTTATGAAACAGTAGTTTTTGATGACCTATTACGAATCGATTTACATGAATGACATCGATTTTCTGACAGACGAATGATATGGACAGACGAATGATATGGACAGACAAATGATATTAACGGAATTAAAATAAATAATAAAAAGTAAAATTAATATTTTCTTAGAAATAGCCCTGTCTGTGTACGTGTCAAGGTCAATGCGCACGGTCGCAATGGTAATGCGCGTGTTATATTGACGCTATTTTAAATATATAAGTTGCTAGGTAGGTAGGTGCATAATTATGTTTAAGTACTTAGGTACCTTTTACCCCGTAGGTAAGTAAAGGTAGGAAATCACAAAAGATTTCATGAAAACACATAAAACCAACGTAAGTATCTACTATCTACCTACAAGATGAATGCCAGTCAAGCCACAACATTATAACTGATTTTGATGAATTTTCTCATTATTTATTGGTTCTAGGTAGGTAACTTAATGGATATCAGTGGATATAACTAAATATTGACACATTTTTATTAATTTATTCACACTCTTACACACACACAAGTTAGTTAGGCCTATAACACCTATATAAGATGATTTAAACAGCGTCCACTTAAAAGGCCTATAGATACGAGAGCGACAGGCATGACCACATTTTGTGCAAGAATATTGTGTCGTCCCTGTAGAATCTACAGGGACACACACACAGTGACACAGGACGAATCTACAGAGTAGATGGTAGAGGAAGAGCAGCACGTTGATGTCGCAAATTGCGCTTGTGAGACAGCAAGTGAAGCCATGCTCGGTCATGGGCAATGACTCCTTCGAAAAGAGTTTTCCTCCAACTGTCTCGGTCTTTCGCTTTCTCCGCTTGAACCGAAGAATCGGCTTGTTTTTATCAATAACTACTAAATTATCTCTTATTATAATGGTAAATATCATTTGTCTGTCCGATATCGATTATTCATATACTTTGTAGGACGAACAACACTAGTCGCGAGATTTGACAGACGAATGATAAGTTGCCTGTACCACGAAGACGAAGCGATGCGCGACAGTATCGCTTGTTCCGATATTCATCGTCTCTTAACTCAGAACGTCAGATTAAACGCTCAAAGCAAACGCGGCAATGTAATGTAAATATGGTTTCCTTAACGTTAATCTATAGTTACTTAGGTATACTCTTGAAATCACAGCTTGGAATACTTTAAAATTAGTTTTAAAATGAATTTACGCATAACATGATTTAAAAATTACTTACCTGTGATATGAAATACATCCTTGCCTTGGGGGGCTAGAATTTGTTGAGCTATTGCAATTCAATATCATGCAACGAGGCATTTTATACAATTTTGCGGACGTCTGGCTGCAACAACGGACGCGCACGGACTGTAAGCAGCGGCGGCCAACCTAGACGATTCGTAAGGGTTCGGACACGGGAAGTACAAGCATTTGCGTTATCTATGTATATATATATCTGTGTACACGACCATGGAATCGGTGACCATTGTTCTGATTGGTTGAAAGCCTATGCTTTGTTTAGATGCACTCCACCGTAAATATTGTACTATCCCATTCTCAAATAGGCAAGTAGCACAGATTAAAATATATAATTTTATATATAATTTAAAAATAAATAATAAGAGACAATTATTCAGAGATAAGTGTAAAAAAAAAATGGCACTTCGGCGGCCGCTACCGCAGCACGCTCGCTTTGCTCGCTCGCCTCGTACGTAATTTATATGTTTCAACATAACCTAACCAATCCGAGTCGGATTATCACGTGATAGAGTAAGTAATTGGCGAGTGTAAACAAAGCATAGGTTTTGGCATCAAATTCCATGGATGTGTAATCCATGGCAGTATATTCCAGACTGCGTTTTCTAGGGTTGTGTTTTCCAAAGGTGTGCGGCTGGCAAGATAGATTCGTGCCTATTTGATATACGCCATTTTGGCGCTGTAAACAAATACGAGTGTCCATGGAGCTAAAGTTAGTGATGCACGCAAGTCGACATCTTATGTTTTTATCGATAGCTATACGCTCATGGTTTGTATGTAGCTGTGCTGTGGGTGACTATTATGAACTTGTCACACAATTTGTGGAAGAAGCTTTTTATCACTTATAAGGTATCTAATAAGGTTCTGTGTGTCTGAATAAATTGATATTATTCTGATTTATCAAAGCAAGCAGTATTGAAATGAAGAATAGTATAAAAGCTGGTTAAATTAATAATTCTTTAATATAAGATTATTCATTATTTAATTTTTAGTTTCAAACATCTGCCTACATTTAATTTTTATATATTCAAATACGTAGAATATCAAATAAAGTCCAATTAGAAGTCCAAAAAATTTAAATTATACTATAGACTAGCGGCCTGTCCCAGCTTCGCATGGGTGGTCGTAAATTTTTTGAACATTTTATGATAAACTTAGACCGTGGGTTCGAGCCTCGCGTCTACTTATTTCATACATTTGCACGCCATTCTCGTGTGAGTGAAATCGCACCCCGAGCGTGACCCGTGGACCCGTCAACATTTTTATATATATCTTTTGAATGGGATGTCCGATTTGAAATCGGACCAGTAGTTTTTGAGCCTATTCGTTACATACAAAACAACCAAACACAAAAATACAAATCTTTCCTCTTTATAATATTAGTGTAGATGTAGATATGAGTAAGACTTTTCAGGTACTCAAGTAAGTAGTATCGCAAGACGATTTGAGTAGTACTCATTTGAGTAGGTATCGATACTTTTCGTTTGGTGGTATCGGAACATATGTTGCTCTCCTTGACAAAGAAAATCTTATTAAGCAAGAAAACGAAGTAAAAATGAGGCAAATAAGCACTTAAAACAGTTATTAGATTGCTAAGCGATAATTATACGTACTGTACTTAGACCAGACCCCGGCTCCATATATTGATGAAACAACGCCTTTATTCCTATGCTAAATTTAATTCTAGAACATTTAATTCTGCGATGGCAGCGCCGCACAGTGGTTCCAAATCAAAAATAAGTGGACATAGGGTCGAAAGTCGGAATTTCGATCTGATTTTTTTACACAGAATAGATCTCAGCTATCCTAACAACTTTTGTTCTATGAAAAATCTGTAAGAAGCGTAGTTTTCGAGAAAAAAAATAATCAATTATATTTTGTATGGAGAAAAACATACTTTATTTTTTTTCTCGAATTGGATCAATTTGGCCCGTGTTTGGTTGGTACTGTGTCATAGCCCAGGTGATATACTAACATAAAAAAAATATAACACGCGCAGTCACTTGCAGCCACGGGAGAAAATTGACTCTAAATAAAAAAAATTTTTTTGCTTGTTTTGCGAGGAATTCTTATTTCTTCATATCTTTTCATGGATTTTCGTGTACTGTAGTATATTTTAATTGACTCCGTGAAGAGAAAGTAATAAAAAACTACATTTTAGTTATATTTTTCTGACATATTTAAAATTTTTGCTAATGTTCAAGAGACTGTACGTATTTAATTGAAAGTGGAGATCTGAAATTAAATTGTAAAATGTTAAATTTCCATAGTTTTATATAAATTTATAATAATAGATGAGTATTTTTTTGTGAGCGCCCTTGATTCGTTTCTATCTGCTGTTGTTTTATCAAAAGTCAAGTACCCAAGCCGGATGACGGATTAATTCGTGCAGGTATTAGCAGCCTCCAAAAAGGTTAGACTAATTATTTTTATAGTTGACTTATTCATTGAAAAATACTATGTACTCTGTACGTACTCTGCGACTACGATCTATCCTTAAAGTCGTGTATGGCGTTTGTCATAGTTCTCAGAAACAAGAGATTTATCTGTAGCTCTGAAAAGAGCTGCTTAAGATGTCGATAGTTCTTAAAAATAACTGTTTATTCTGGTTTCTACGACAAAGGATTGACGATGTTTTCTGCTTCTTGAGACATATAGCGAATTTCCCGTCGATCATAGTCATGTGGAGTTCGTGGTCTATCTCGGCATCCCCACACTTCGTTGGTACCAATTCTGCAATTTCTTGCTGCATTTCCAAGTGCTCTGCCTTTGTGTACTCCGCTGTCTCTGAAGTGAACGTGAACTTCACTGGTTGACAGTAATATGTGGAAGAAGGGTTCAGATTCTCCTAAATCATCATCTCTTCTCCATCAACAAGTTGGAGAGGGACAATGCTGATCATCACAACAGAGGAATCGTCAAACTCGGTATCTGAAAAACTCTGTTTGTAATTACTCTGTGATGATGATCCGTCAAGGCCCCATTTCCATGTTAACTTCAGCCCTTTTTCGGTAAAACTTTCGATGGGTCCCAAGTCTGGCAAAATCCATTGAACAGTGTGGTCCAAAAGTCCTTGTAGTCTGAAAATAAAAACATAAATAAATAACGTGAATCTCAACGCTTTATAATATAATTATATTATAGGATAGTTTAAAATGAATATAACCTGATCCGAGCCCCTTTCTCCGTTACTTTTACATGTTCATCGGAAGAGTAACACCTCTTTTTAGCGCACAAAAGCTTCAGATAAGACTGAAGAGCACTGGAACAATTTTCTTCTTTGAGGAACGTTCTTAGCGATTGGTACTGCCACTTGGACAGTTTAAGGGATGCGCAGAGTGCCAATGATTTATCCTCAGAAATGTATTCTGGTTTAATTTCTTTAAAAAGCTGTTTTGATAAATCTGGCACAATGTCAGGATTCTTGCTTAGATGATCCACAATCTTCGCCAAAGCTAACTTTCCCGTTTCTTTTAAGTTTGATATATAACAATACTCCAGTTCTTCTTCAGAATTGTCATTTATAATGGAGGCATGGATGGCATTCTTTTCTCCTTCTCTGTAGAGGTGCTTCTGAAGTGCAGACATTTAGAATAGGTTCCGGCAAATATTCTGGCACTTCTGGCGCATCAACCAAGTCCTCAGGAATTGCCATTACGGTAACTAAATCAACCGTATCACAGGTAGGCCATTTGATATTTGTCTCCAGCCATTTGCTATTAGCTTCCTGATTCAGAAATTTCTTTAAGCATCTGCTTGACTCTGCCCATTTCGTTATTACTCGTTTGGCGAACAAACGGCAAAACTCAATGATTTTCCTACGGTCTTCTTCAGATATTTCACTTGGAATTTTAGAAATTATAACTTCACTGAGATGATTGTAATTATTAAGATCTCCAGTCACCCTAAGACTCGGAAACAAATCGAGATAAGAAACGGAACCAGCCATTTTAGATTGAAAAACGTTATTCCGAGATCTTTCACAGTTAAGAGTTGAAAATAGAATGAAATGAAATTAATCATTGCAATATATTTGTAGTCTTGTAGCTGTGTCCGTAATGAGTTTGTCTATTAACGACCAATCACAGCCCAGTACCGGAATGACCAATTTGTTAGTAGATCAGGATTAATTATTATCTTTACCACTAATCCCTTAAATACAAACAAACTTATTTTTACCTGTACGAAAGAATGAGCTATTTCAGATAATTGGCCCTTATCGTGAATCGTAAATAAGATAATCTCTTTACCACTAATCACTTAGCCACCTGCAAATAATAAACTACCTGCACCTAGCTTGGGTACTGGACTGAACCCTTGTCAACAACTGAAATTGCGTTGTTATTTTACAATTTAATTTCAGATCTTCACTTTCAATTAAATACGTACAGTCTCTTGTACCTTAGCAAAAATTTTAAATATGGCAGAAAAATATAACTAAAATGTAGTTTTTTATTACTTTCTCTTCACGGAGTCAATTAAAATATAGTACAGTACACGAAAATCCATGAAAAGATATGAAGAAATAAGAACTCTTCGCAAAACAAGCAAAATTTTTTTTTTTTATTTAGAGTCAATTTTCTCCCGTGGCTGCAAGTGACTGCGCGTGTTATATTTTTTTTATGTTAGTATATCACCTGGGCTATGACACAGTACCAACCAAACACGGGCCAAATTGATCCAATTCGAGAAAAAAAATAAAGTATGTTTTTCTCCATACAAAAAATAATTGATTATTTTTTTTCTCAAAAACTACGCTTCTTACAGATTTTTCATAGAACAAAAGTTGTTAGGATAGCTGAGATCTATTCTGTATAAAAAAATCAGATCGAAATTCCGACTTTCGACCCTATGTCCACTTATTTTTGATTTGGAACCACTGTGCGCCGCGTCTATCGGACTTCAGTGGTGGCGCGGACTCTACGTTACAATTAGTTCTAGGGACACTCGTATGTCAAAAGTGGCGTTTCAAATTGGCACAAAAAATTACTGTCATTTTAATGGTGAAAGCCTGCCCAGTGTATTTATTGAGGTCAGTGTTTTATAGAGCATGGAATGTACACTCTTGGATTACACAGCCATGGAATTTGCGACCAAAATGTACATCAATTCCGGACTGTGTTTTCCACGGCTAGCGGCTGTACAATCCATGGTTGTACATTATTGGCACCCCTTGAGCTAAGACAATTTCTGACTTTGGCTTAGACTTGACACTTAGCTTGCTATGCTTGCATGACTGAATTGTTTGTTTGAGCCATAGATTTATTTGAGCAGTCAGAATTAAAGGAAGAAGAAGATTTGTTTGTAGTCCGTCTTTTCTTTTTCAGCCCAGCCAAGATGGGTGAGTAGTGGTAATCTCGTGATATTTGCTTTTATCCATAGAAATCATGACCGTGATAATTTGGTGCTAATAATCTTAAGCGTAAATTCGTTGCTAATGATCGATGGGATAGATTTGTGACTTTATTTCGTCTACTTTTAATATGTCTTCAACGCAGGAAAAAATTGTGTGAGGTTGTAGTGTTGTGTGAAAACCCATGTGTTTTATGATAAACAGGTATCAGTCGTGATCACTGGCATAAGCGAAGGGCTACGGGCGGCAAGCGTGCGCCCATTCGCAAGAAGAGGAAGTACGAGTTAGGCCGCCCGGCTGCGAACACTAAAGTAAGTACTATATTACTTACATATACCTTTTTAACTACCTGACTTACTACCTCTACCTCAAGATAACCTCATTCGTTTCTTGCTTTCTATTGATATATGATATGTTTTATTTTCAATATTATATATCAACATTGCGAATCCTAGTGGGTTCTTCGTACCTTCGCAGTTGATTGAAAAATCTGTACGCGACTGTACGCTTATATTAAGGTTCTTGTTTTGTTATAGCTTGGATCTCAGCGCATTCACTTGGTGAGATCCCGTGGTGGTAACACTAAGTTCCGTGCACTCCGTCTTGATACTGGCAACTTCTCCTGGGGCTCAGAATGTAAGATAACAGCCTTTGAAAGTAAATTTTAGGACTTGTTTATCATGTTTGAGAATTTTTAATGTATATATTTTTACATTTTGCAGGCTCCACTCGCAGAAGCCGTATCATTGATGTGGTCTACAATGCATCCAACAATGAGTTGGTGCGCACAAAGACACTGGTGAAGAATGCTATTGTGGTGGTTGATGCTACACCCTTCAGGCAGTGGTATGAATCCCACTACCTTCTGCCTCTTGGCAGAAAGAAGGGAGCTAAACTGGTAAGTTATTTGAAATATCTTTGTTGATAATCAGAACAATTTGATAGAAGCATCTAGTAATTTTTACTTTTATCCTTAAAACTATGATGATAAAATGCGTGTCATATGAGTATATTATCATTTAATGATTATCTGGCTATACCTGAGCCTGTCTTTCTCCTGCAATTCATTAACTTTATATTCTAAAGCTAAAATTTGTTATTTTCCAGACAGAGGCAGAGGAAGCCATCATAAACAAGAAGCGAAGCAAGAAGACTGCCAAGAAGTATGTGTCACGGCAGCGCCTCTCAAAGGTGGAGGCTGGTCTTGAGGAGCAGTTCCACACTGGCCGTTTGTTAGGTAACTGCTACATGCTTTACTTTCCTACAATTTTTTTTAAATACTTATTTTTTTTTTTTGATCTGTTGAATATTTACTTTGATTCCCGTCCATACTGTAGTTATTCCCTCGGATCTCTTGATACTAGGTTCTAAAACAAAATTCTTTGAGGATTTCTACCCTTAAATACCCTAATTCTTATTCATGGTGGAGGAATAAGATCTGCACTGACATGGAACTGTGGAGTGTATTGGGCACAAAACCTATTTTTGCAGTTGTTTGTATGTCATGTCATCATCATAAATTCATAATATTATGTTTGAGCCCATCACTGTCCATCACTAGAATACTAATTGGTTTCCTCACAGTGGAAATTAGAGGACTGGCAACAGTGCATGTGAATTTTTTTGAAGAGATAAACCATTTTTCAAGGCTGTAACCCACAGCTTCATGATCATTAAGCGGGGTGACTCCCGCTAGTTCTTTCAAAGATTTGTAAATATTAGTAGAAAAATAAAGTATTTTTGATG
Source organism: Chloroclysta siterata (assembly GCA_932294275.1). Classification (NCBI taxonomy): domain Eukaryota; kingdom Metazoa; phylum Arthropoda; class Insecta; order Lepidoptera; family Geometridae; genus Chloroclysta; species Chloroclysta siterata. The sequence continues at coordinate 13,012,012 of OW028599.1, read as the reverse complement.
ATGAAAAAAAAAAGTTTGAAGCTGCACTTCAGACTGGAACCGTTTTGGGAACAGTCTAGTGGCTGAAATGATCTTCACTTGTCATAGTTACTCTGAGATTTGTGCCTGAACTTTATGCTGTATCTGTGTTGTCATTAAGAAGTAATGCAAGTATGTTTGTTTCAGCATGCGTATCTAGCCGACCCGGTCAATGTGGACGTGCCGACGGTTATGTACTTGAAGGCAAGGAATTGGAGTTCTACCTAAGAAAGATCAAGTCCAAGAGGGCAAAGTAAGGAAAATGTAGAATAAACATCAAAAACTCAACTATCTCTTTCATTTCATATAGTTTTCCTTTGAAATACTAGGTAGCTTAATTTAAAACCTCCAATTTTGTACTTATAAGAAAACTTGCTTGTTCGGTTTCTATATTTTAAAGTGTAGTCACACTATATTGTGTGTGGGGTTGTATTGAATCACAAGAAGACGAGAGAACAACACACCCGCTGTGGCGCTTATCGTCACTCCATGCAAAACCTACATAAGAACTCTAGGCTAGGCTAGGAGCTAAAGACAAGATTTTTTTGAATCCTCAAAAAAATTCTTAAAATTTTTGTTTTGTCTATGTGTGCCCTAGGGTCGTATGATGAACCGAATGATCACCGGTTGAGCACGGGTGGTCGTCTAGTTGTAGCGGCCCCGCCTTCCGATCCTAAGGTCGTGGGTTCGAAACCGGTCATGCACCAATGAGTTTTTATGTTCAAAAGTTTATGTGCACAATTCCAGTACTCTCAAACGGTGAAGGAAAACATCGTGAGAAAACCGGCATGTCGTAGAACCTAACAAGTTCTATAACATGCGTCAAGTGCTCGAAAGGAGCCTCTTGAGGCGCACTTAAAATCCTTTCACCACACTGTTTCGAAACAAACTAGTGACACGACAAGAGAAGAGAGATCACAGGTTCCTAGAGCACCCTGGATTATTGTAACTGAAGACATGAGAGAATCGATCAGTAGCCTAAGATTTTGTAGATGTAGATGAGTTTTATTTTATTATGGCGCTCCTATTCCTATATAAATACTGGTGAGTTTAACTCTCGTCTTATCTAAAATACAAAGGACAACAATGCTATCAGAGAGATCAAAAAATAAAACTGTTTAATGGCATAAAACTATAATATCCTTGAGTTGAGAGGGTCCACCATCTTTCCGGCCATCAGAGCGACGTGAATGCTGGCGTCCATCACAAAGTACAGGAATGGATATGTCGCGTGAAAGGTCACCTGTTCGCGGTTATGCACATATCCTGAGGACAATGAGATTTGTTAAATAATTTTATAATCCAACCTTGCAATAACTCCGCTTATCTCATGTAAATCACTACCTAATCGAAATAGCCGAACTGTAGCAACCGGAAACAATCATCCTAGCAATTTCAGCATTATTTCAGTTAAAGTCATTTACATAATTGAACCGGGGGACTATCCGCAAATCATCATTTCGTGCTTGCGATTAGGTATTTAGGTCGCAGTAATGTGATGCAGCGATTTTCCCTAATTGTCGATAGCGTAGAGAGCAGCGTGCATCAATGGAGGCAAATGCGCGTGTCTCCGCGTTGCAACACCGCGCCGAGACAATGGAGGACCACTCTCGCCACTTTACCACCTCGGCTCGGCTTTTGGCAACGATTATCTCGGTCCCTCCGCCGGAAACTAGGCCACTAAAGACTGCCTTCGCACCTAATTACCACCTTTTATGATTCACGAATGCCTGCGTTGTCCCCGCTCGCGAATTGTTGCATCAATCTGTCTCACATCCATTTGGGAAACCAGCACCACCTTTACGAACCTACACGAGTAGGCTTGATTATTATTTTAGTGAATCTGACGGAGCACAATGCCACCTAAGGATTTTCGATGTGGAGGATACGATCCGTAACGGCTCCTCTTGCTGCTCACACCACACGTTTACTTCGTAGGGTTTGCCGGTTGGCCGGCCTCTAATTAACTGGATCACGCCGCCGTAACGGCCCAGGTTTCGTCGCCTCATAAATATCAAAAAGCAAATGTAGCCTATTGGTGGGTAGGTAGGTGGGTTTTAGGACGTATGAACTTATACGTGGGATAGTTTAACGAACTCACTGTTTTTCTTGTGGTCGTCGGGTCGGTACTTGCGTATGGCGACGGAAACTGCTTGTTCAATAGAGCGCACGTAGACTCCGCTTTGACGCGTCATCAGTGTGAAGTCGCGCTGCCGGGGTTCGAAAACGTCGCGGATGCCCAGCTGTGGATTCAAGACATTTTCACATTTTGAATCTGAATGTTTGTTTGGCATCTATGTTACTATCTTTATAATCGCCCTGCCGTGGATCGGTTGCTGGGTTACGTGAGCTAGTAGGTAGGTACTTCGTAATTACTTTATATCAGTGAAATCTAATTTAAATAATAGATCGTGATAAAACTTGATGCAATGCAATGAACATTTTTAAACTTATCTAAATGGAACAGAGATCATCGGAATTTCGATAGCAGGTACCTAAGCCATTGTTTCATTTCTATGCGTTTAGACCTATTTTGGTGTTTAAACTGTAGAATCGCCATAATGTAGGCCAAGGAAAACGATTAGGTATATGTATGTATCTTATTTTGTCTGAGGTATGTATGTGATACTATATAAATGCAATGCGACTTACAATATCGCTTATTACCTACCTTGGGTTATTTATGAACTCGTGTGAATTTTAGACGTGTAATAATTAAAATCTCAATTTTTGTTCTATTCAAGGAAGTGCTTTCTGTATTGTCCGAAAAGGGAGGTTGCGTTTACATTTAGATAACTCGCATGAGCGCACCTTTGTTCATGGTTACTAATGAAAATATCTAGTAGGTAGGTAAGGTAAGAAGCAAACGATATCTTACCTTCTGCAAGTCAGTTGTGAGCGTAACATGCCCTTTGACTATAAAGCTGGGCACGGTTGCCCTCACGCGTCTTGGCCTCAGTGCTGCATAGACATCCGCCAGGTCCGACTCGCGCGCCATTCTACCCAGCAGCCTGCCCAGCTCTGGAGGACCTCCTCGGTTCGGGAGGACTACTAGCAGGTAGTATCTGTCGCTGTCCAGCGGCAGACGCAGCGCCGACGCCTCCAAGTGCGGAAGGAACGCGTGTTCCAACACCGTATCGTAACGCATGTACGTCACCTGACCAAAATTAAATTAGTTTCACTTTTTGCCCACAACGAATCGCAATTACGGTACCATTGTCGATTTGCGATGATTGTGAAAAATTGAATGCAGACGTCCTATTATTATTTAGTTCTGATGCGATGACTAGTAATAGTAGGCTTTTAGGAAATCCGTCTGTTACTATTATTATACAAAAGAACAATTCAACTTGAACAGTGCACACCGAATTTTCTAAATACACGGAAACTAGATGTTTTACCTGCTCGGTAAATAGGCATTTTTTTTTGTTACTAACCTGAACACTTTTTAACCCATTTGCTAGGAACATTTGGTCATCAAATCCTGGACCTGGAATTTCTGGTCCAACATTAAAAGACCTGTAAAATAAATAATCGTCGACGTATGGCGGATTTGTGAATATGAAATCTACGATAGATTTCTTTCGCCTCTGGAGTGTTTCTAAAGCAGTTTCACTGACTGTTGTAGAGTCTGCAGGTGTCATAGCGTCGACCGTAGATCCTTGCTCTGTAGTTGCTTCTGACATGGTCGTCATAGTATTTTCAGTCATATCATTCATTCTAGCTGTAGTCAATTCAGAAGTGGAATCAACGGTCATTGATCCCGTAACAACTGTTGTTAAAACTACTTCATTATTGCCCGTAGGGTCCTCAGTCAACGCTGAGGTGGCTTGTGAAGTCTGCTGAGCGACAGACTCTGCATCCGCTTCTGAGCTTGGAGCAATAACGATTGCAATGGTACTGTCAGGTTGGGGAGTCATCGGCGTGTTGCTTGAAGATGCTGTTGATATTAGTATTGTCGTGGTTTCCGGAGACGTAGCTGTGCTAGTTTCGGGAGGTGCAGATGTTGTCACAGAATCAATGGGGGGAACAGTGGGTATTTCTGTGGCAGGTGTAGTGGTCATGACGGTAGTGCTTTCAGCGTTCGGTGCAGAGGATGGATTCATCGTGGAAGCTTCTGTGGGCGTTCGTATGTCGACATCAAGTGTTTCTGCGTTTGGATTAGCGGTGGTATCCTCTTTAGTCGAAGCAGTAGATGCGTCTGTCATGACATCTATGGTCATCGGAGTGGTTCCGGAAACAGCAGGACCCATTGTCGTCGTAACCGGACTATCGTTTGAAGTATTCGATGGAGCAAGGGTTGGTAGCTGGTCGTTTTCCAAGTCAAACCCGTAGAATCGCAAAATCTTTTTGTAGCCGTCGTTGAATGTGACGTTTTCGTTGTTTAAAGCAAGACCGGCGAGGAATCCCTCCTCTGGAACGAAATACGTCTGGAAAATAAGGTAAATAAAAATGTCAAGCTCTACCTATACGAGTGCCGAAAACATCATGCTGTATGGCTGTATAAGTATATCGCGAAAAGTGGCACCCGCCCGGTCACAAGTCGGCTGGCCTCACTTAACTTAAGACGCAGATAGCCGTCGAACAACTGCTTGCTCGTACACTCAACAATTTTGGAGATTTAAAACTAGTAGTTCGCCCCGAACTGAGATCTCGTGATGCGACCCGACGAACGCACCAAAATTTGAGTAGGTGGTAGTCAGAGGCAAGTCCAAACATTAGGCTTGTACTTTTTTCTGACTACCGCATACTAACTTGGTACGTTAACCAAGTTTCAACTCTATTGGCCTATTTATTGAAGAGTTTCGTTGAACAGACCTTGGCTCCATCATCAGACCTGGTCGTCGTCACCATTTTATGAGAACTGAGTACCTCCTTAATTTATTACAAGAAAAAAAAATAAGAAAAAGCAAAGGAACTGGCTGACCAGTAGAAAAACCTTGATGCCAACGATACTCTTAGAGATAAGAGCTCTTGGATTGCTGGTTATCTTAATTTAACTTTTTTGTTGTATCTCAAAAACCGAGCGTCCTAGAAAAAAAGAAAAAAATGTGTTGGAATGTCCAAACAAAGCCCTTTCATAATGACATGTAACTTGATTTTTTTATGTAACTTTTTTTATTTTTGCCCCCTTAAAAAACCCCATATCTTAATAACCCTTCATCTGATTTTACTCATATACTTACCAGTAAATTTCTCAAGTACAAGCTATCGACTTATCAAATTTCATGCAGATCGGATCAACGGTTCGAAAGTTATGGCCAGACAAACATACATACATACATACATACATACATACATACATACATAAAATGCCAAATCGCCCAAGTTGAAACTAAAGATCATTGTTCGCTTCGCTCACTCGATCAATTACTGAAGGTACCTAGTTAAGATTCTTACGATATAACTTTTTTGCTGAAGAGAACCTCCTCCTTTTTTTTATGTCGGTACTCGGTGATCGCAAACAACCAAGTTCCAATAACATCATTAACGTTCTGCCAAAATTTGATTTACCTAGATCCAAACGTTTTCCTACTATGATTCTTCAATACACCAACATTCAGTCAATTTATATCTTCAAAAGTAAAAAAACTACTTGTCCAAACTTTTTTTACGGTTCTCAGCCTTTCTACAATTCTGAGTCCTTGCAATAGGTTAGGTATGGTAGGTACGCTACATACAGTAAAGATTACGTCACATACCCGATGTGTTCGGAGCAGTGGCGTAGCTATCGTGGGGCCAGGTGGTGCAGTGCACCAGGGCCCCGGAGCTCAGGGGGCCCTCTAACCTATGATTTGAAAAGAGATCCGAGGGTCGCCAGCTCCCGAAGCTAGAAAACCTTGAGCCTGCTCATAATTTTTTTTTATGGTTTAAATGAACATCAACAATCAAAGAACTCCCGATAGGTATAAGACTTTCAACACATTCACCAAGCGTCCTCGATAAGCATGTGCTGTTTGTTATTGTTATTTGGTAGTTTAGTTGATTACTCCCGTAGCACATTGCATCAGCGATAAGCTCACGTGCTTGACGGTCGTGAGATCAATTCGACAATTCCACCCGTAAACATTTTAGTTAAGTTTTCATCCCGATTCTTTCTCTATGCACCGGGGCCCTCGTCCACCTAGCTACGCCACTGGTTCGGAGTGAAGTCCTAGAGTAGGTAGGTACTTATTGTTTCAAATTTTTTATAGAAACCAAACTTCAATCACCATCACAAAAATTTCATTTTGATCGATACAAGTTTTCCTACTTAAAAGTTAGCTTATGTATGAAAACTAGTAAAGCAAACTTTTGAGTAGGAAAACATGTATCGATCAAAATGAAATTTTTACTAAACTGTGTGCAATGTGATTGCACACAAAATGGTTGATTGCGATTATTCGAAAATGAGTTTAGTAATTTTATATCTTTCAACATGCCGAAACGTGCGAGCGAGAGTCACATTAGCTCTTGTCTTCGCCGTAAGCTCGGGTACGGAAAGCCGTAAGAGCCGGAACTGCAAAAAAACTTTTTTACGGTTCTCAGCCTTTCTACAATTCTGAGTCCTTGCAATAGGTTAGGTATGGTAGGTACGCTACATACAGTAAAGATTACGTCACATACCCGATGTGTTCGGAGCAGTGGCGTAGCTATCGTGGGGCCAGGTGGTGCAGTGCACCAGGGCCCCGGAGCTCAGGGGGCCCTCTAACCTATGATTTGAAAAGAGAGGGTCGCCAGCTCCCGAAGCTAGAAAACCTTGAGCCTGCTCATAATTTTTTTTTATGGTTTAAATGAACATCAACAATCAAAGAACTCCCGATAGGTATAAGACTTTCAACACATTCACCAAGCGTCCTCGATAAGCATGTGCTGTTTGTTATTGTTATTTGGTAGTTTAGTTGATTACTCCCGTAGCACATTGCATCAGCGATAAGCTCACGTGCTTGACGGTCGTGAGATCAATTCGACAATTCCACCCGTAAACATTTTAGTTAAGTTTTCATCCCGATTCTTTCTCTATGCACCGGGGCCCTCGTCCACCTAGCTACGCCACTGGTTCGGAGTGAAGTCCTAGAGTAGGTAGGTACTTATTGTTTCAAATTTTTTATAGAAACCAAACTTCAATCACCATCACAAAAATTTCATTTTGATCGATACAAGTTTTCCTACTTAAAAGTTAGCTTATGTATGAAAACTAGTAAAGCAAACTTTTGAGTAGGAAAACATGTATCGATCAAAATGAAATTTTTACTAAACTGTGTGCAATGTGATTGCACACAAAATGGTTGATTGCGATTTTTCGAAAATGAGTTTAGTAATTTTATATCTTTCAACATGCCGAAACGTGCGAGCGAGAGTCACATTAGCTCTTGTCTTCGCCGTAAGCTCGGGTACGGAAAGCCGTAAGAGCCGGAACTGCAAGTCGACCACGCACCGAACCGCCACCGAATATCACACCATTGCTGCTACACATTGTATAATGTAGTTCTAGATAGGTAAGTACATGTTGAAAGTGTACCAGCTTCAATGACTAACCACATGAGTTTGGTCAGTGGGTTATACGCACTGTGTTTACTGATGTCATCTGACCTAAAACCTTTTGTTTTGCTAATTACGTTAAAGGTCTACCTACTGTTACTGTTCATTCAAATATAGGTAAGTAGGTAGGTGGTACCCTGTTCGCTACACGTAACAGCCTGTAATGCCCTTTAAAAATGAAAACTTGGTAAGTTGCTTCGATAATTCGAAGGTAGGTTGGTAGTAGGTACCTACATGGTACAGGCGACTTCACTAGAATGACTCTGAAAACGACGTAACTTTCATGGTAGTCTCATGTCGCAGCATTACTATGGACTTTTACAAGATCAAAATTTGATTATGAAATCAGTTGATAATTAGATAAACTGCAAAATGTGTGTAATTTTAGATGTGCCAAAGTGGACGTACCTCTAACTACCCCGCTCGGACACCCTTCAAGAGTCTTTAGTTGGTACCTACTTAGTACTAAGAGATCGGAGATATCTATATCTTGGGTACCTATGTGAAAGTCGTGTCGTCTTTTGGCCTGTAAATATACACTATATTGCAATTCTGCAGAACCAACTTGAAAATAACGAATTGTTGTTACTAGGTATATAGTACCTAAACATGCTGCCTAGAGCTTAGGGCTTAGGGGCTAGATATAAAAAAGGATTTGGTTGATTTCAACTAGAAAAGTAATAACTTGACAAAATATTTTTTTAAACTCACTTTCAAGGTGCGGTGGATATCCCTAAATCCTATTCTCATAACGTTTCTATTCCAAGGCAGCTGCATCCCGCTTTGTATCTGATAGGAGGACTCCCCATCAACACCCTCGTACAGAGCCACTATGATTCCCATCAATCCGTAGGGAGAAAAAGCGATGTTGTTATCGTTTAAAAAATTGTGTTCTGCTAGCACTTTCAATCCGAATCCGTTAGTGACATCCACCATGTGAGCCAGTGGGGTTCGGCCGTTGTCCCACACCTTTATTTCTACGGGCACTCCGTACTGTCTACTCTCGGTGGACGAGATGAAGAAGTAAATACAAACGAGGAGTAGGCCCTCGACCGCGAACGCGCGTCCGCCTCCCCGCATCGTGGTCGCGCTTGTGATGCGATGTGACCGTGCTTCGCTGACCACAAGCCCGCTGCTACGCTCGGGCCTCGAGGCTAATCTTTGCTAATTAGCATCGAGCGAGACCCCGAACTTTCGGTGAATGCCCTCTGCGAAAATTATTCACAAAGTTTCGTGCGGCTTTGTCTCGACGCAGTGCAAATTGTTTCTTGACCGACCGGCCGACCGCGCCGGTAAACCGTTTAGTTATGTTTTCGCAATGGTGATTGAGTGATTACCTACTTTGAGATTAAAGAATTTGGACGGCATAACTTTACATTGAATTTATTTAGGTACCTACCACCTAGGTACATAAGTTCGTACCTAGGAGATAGCAAATTCTGATGACAGCATATCTGCCTTCTAAAGCTCAGAAGCGCTTAGATAAAAATGTCACCAATCCAATGGAAACCGTGCAAAACATATTTGGTCGCTATAGATACTAGTATTCTCTTATCTGTGCTATAGATTATAGGTAGTACCTCTTATGTACCTACTTATACTTAGACGATAATTGATGAGGACTGACATAGATATATAGGAACCATACCTACAAGGCTTCTGCAGGCGGTCATTCAAGCGCCCAAAGTACCTATTGCCCAAAGTAGCTGCTGCCTTTTTTGCACAATACAAGCCTAGCCTAGGTATTCTTTTACCTACCTATATCTCTGACTGAAGATGCTTCGATTTAAATAAAGGTAGGTAGGTTACACACATTGGTCACACACACAGGGTCATCAAAACCCTTATAATTAACAATCTTTTTGTATCATTTCCAGTTATCGGCATGTAGAAGTTACTGGCGCAATTAGTTTATCTAGTGGATAGATTTGCAAGTCAGTGTTCACAACCTGAAGCCAGGCAGCTATCGTACCGGCCGTAAAATTATCGTTTATACTCAAAATATGAATCAAAATTATCGTACCGTCAGAAAAATGGCTTTAATACATTAAGGGCCGGTTTCACCATGCTCTGTTAGATTAACAAAGGATTAAACGGCCGTTAAAAATGACAAAATGTACGCGTTTGACATCTAAGGTTAGATTTAACGGCCTGTTAATCCTTGATTAGTAACTAACAGAGCATGGTGAAACTGGGCCTAAACGTTCTTAAGAAACGTGACAAAATTTGATGCAAATGCTTCATAGTTTATATCTTAACTTCTGTTTTTTAAATTAAAAAAAAATAAAAAATGTTTGCCAAAGGTGTGCTAATTTTGTACGGCTTGGAATGGATTACACAGATTACACAGCCATGGAATATGCGACCAAAATGTACATCAATTCCGGACTGTGTTTTCCACGGCTGTACAATCCATGGTTCCAAAAGATTGCGCCATGAAGCAGCAGCATAGATTTAAAATACTTGATCCATGAGCAGCAGCATGTGTTACTACTATTATGTTCGTAAGAAAAAAATGAGCCAAGAGATGGCGCTGCCAGTAAAACAGTTATTTCACAATTACAGTTATTTGTAATTGTTATCGGACTATTGGCTATCGGTGTATTTATTAAATTTTGCATCTTAGTGGAAATTATAGTACAATCTGCGTACGATAGTCGTGTACCATCGTACATCGAACGTAGTTATGAAATTATCCCATATGTACGATAATTATCGTACGGTTGCGAACACTGTTGCAAGTTAAGGCGGCTGTACACATGCCTGTAAAATGGAACAGTACCGGGCATGCTTTTTAACTACTTGCGTGGCAGATACAGGCATGCCAGTTAGCGTATACACATGGAAGTAGGTGGCATGTGCAAGTAGCTTTTATGTAAATGTGCCAGCTACAGTCATGTGTATTCCCGCCGGCTTTTGCTTTCTTTATTTTCCGGATGCTGTTTGAAAGCCTGACGCCTATGCAGCTTCTCTCCATTGCTCTTTGGTATAGATATAGGTTCGTAATTTTTCTAGGTGCTTCTTCGTAAGAGGTCATATCTGGCAAGTGTAGATAGGTAGGTACCTAAAGACACGGTGCAAGGCCATGGATCAAGTATTATAAATCTATGTGCAAGGGAGATTCATTGCTTTTGTTTTCAGCTATCTCTCCTAAAAAGTTGGGTGAAGTGTAGATACGTAGTAAATACGCTGTCTCTGCGTTTGTACATACGCGGGATTGATCTATCCCCGACGAAATAATTGTTATGTTTAATAACAATTATTTCTCTCACTTAGATCAAACTAAATACCTACTGATCAGTTTATTTATCATAACTTAGGATAAATAAATGATCGTATAAATACAAACATCTCGGTTTTCTTGAACAATTTTATTAGTAAAAGGCTACCGTATTATTACCACATTATTTGCCTGCACCGTAATATTCTACCATTTACTGTATTTTTAGACCAGCAACACCGTAATTTTGACAGAGAGAGTTGGAGTTGGAGGTAGGGATGTGACATTCTACATAAAAAATCGATTTTTAATTGATCGATTGTTTTTTTACCATGAAAAATCGATTAATATAGAAAAATCGATTTTTTTATATTAATCGATTTTTCTCTTGTTTGTCAATTAATTTCAAAATAAACGTTATAAAAATATTATATTAATCATAGTTTTAGGTTTATAATGCGTTATTGTTGTTGTTCTTAATGATTCAGTTTCATTAATTAATAATCAGTGGAGTTTTCGTATAAAAAATTAGATAACTACCAATTTTTTTACACACCAAGCAACAACAAATTTCACCAAACACAAACAAAACTCTTGACAGCTACCAATGATTACTGTCAGTCATGCCCAATGCCTAATAGAGATGACAACAGACCAGACTTATTGTCGGGGGTGGCAGACGAAAAATCGGTTTTATGAATATAAAAAAAATCGATTATTATTCAATTATTTGTAATTCTAAAATAAATTTTTATTTAAAAAAAAATCGATATTTTTAACATCCCTAGTTGGAGGCACTGGTGATGGTGTAGTGTAGGTAGGGTGCCAATAATGTACAACCAAGGATTGTACAGCCGAGGAAAACACAGCCCGGAATTGATGTACAATTTGGTCGCGAAATCCATGGCTGTGTAATCCAAGGCTGTACATTCCAAGCCGTACAAATTCAGCACACCTTTGGAAAGCACGACCCGATAAAACGCAGCCAAAATTTTGATGCCAAAACTTAGGCTTTGTTTACACTCGTCAATTACTTACTCACTCACTTGTTGATCCGACTCGGATTGGTTAGGTTATGTTAAAACATATAAATTACGCACGAGGCGAGCGAGCAAAGCGAGCGTGCCGCGGCAGCGGCCGCCGAAGTGCCAGAATTTTATTTTTTTCTAACATTTATCTCTGAATAATTCTCTTATTTTATATATTTTTATATAATTTTTAATCTGTGCTACTTGCCTATACTTACTGTGTAGTGCATCTAAACAGAGCATAGGCTTTCGACCAATCAGAGCATGGTCACAGAATCCATGGTCGTGCAATCCTGGCTGTACAATCCCGACTGTGCTGGGAAAGCACAGCCTGGAAAACACGGCCCGGATTTCATGTACATTTTGTACATGGAATCCGGGCCGTGTTTTCCAGGCTGTGCTTTCCGGGTTGTACATTTTCGGGCTGTGTAATACTTGGTCGTAAATTAACCGGACCCGTGTAGGTACGGTAGAAAGAACCAAAATGGCAGATTGCCTCGTTGTATTTGTCTAATTGTGATGCGATCCGAGCGTCACTTTTGATTTTAATATCAGACCTAAATTATCATTCTATTTGTCCCATAAAGTTCAGTTTTTTTGTGGTGTTGTGCGCGTAACCTGTGCTTCGAAATACATTTTGCTCGACAATATTTGAGGTCAGTAAACCCTTACTCAACAGCTTGCATTTTCTTAACTTTAAACTTTACAGAAAAACATTAATAGAAAATAAAATGCCCCATACCGCCAGGAACATTGTGGTTAAATAATATACAAAAATGGAATAAGTACACCTTATGATATAGTTAGTACATCGTTTATTATTTCCTCCAAGTCGTTTATGTTGTAGTGTAGGTATGTACTGCTGTTTTTAGTGGATTTTACATGAAAACATGTTAGTGTTTATCTAGCCTAATTAGTCAATAAATACTCTAATGTGAAAATAGATTTTCCGGTATTAATAACCCGCCGCCGGCTCAGTTGGGTAACGAGCCATGTCATTTCATTCACATGGAATGACTTTGGTAAACTCTAATAGGTAGGTAAGTGACACAAAGAAACTAAATAAATTAAGAGGCTATATTAAAGCACAGTTCTTCCAAGGAATCATAGCCAAGCTCAGAGTTTAATTTATAAGTATTTTTACTTAGTTTGGTACCTGCAACCTTAAAATCAACAAAAAAGTTCCTGAAACAGTGCCAAATAAGAAATAACACATACCAACAGTTCTAATTTATCATTGCTGCTCTTATAAACAGTGGTGGACATATTTACATGCCAAAGTTATGATAGCTTTTTTGACATAAATGAAAGGACAAAACTTGAATTAGCAAAGCATTCAAACACTTAGTTATGTACATATTCTGCTTAACTTATTTGCTTATTTATTGAAAACTATGTATCTAACATAGTTTTCAATGAATAAGTATAATTATGTGGTTGAATTTAATAAGTAAAATAAGAGCACTGAATTAAATTACTGTCCCTAGGTGGCTTGGCTATTGATCACTGAAATATATTATATAGCGTTATTTGTGCATTAAAATATTAAATTGATAATTTTATGACCTGAATTTGGTATGATTTAAAAAGATAGATATCCGGTACCTTCAATAAGGGCTGCCCCTCGATGAAGGTACTGGATTGAAGGTGGACTTCCCTACCATCCCTATGTCCACATTCAATCCCTTTTGTCTAGGAGTTAGCTTTTAATAATCAATAAATTAATTAACAGGAAAAAAATATTAGAAATATTCAGGCAATGCTAAGGGGGCCTTAAAATTTGCCAACATAATCTGTTGGTGACACCATGGATGTAGGTAATTTAGGATTGAAATAAAAGAAAATCTAGAATGGCAAAAAGATCAATGTTTAAATTTTGTATGAAAATAAGACATTTGTAACCAAAAATAGTTTAAAATTTAAGTTTCAATACCAACAGACCCTTGAATTCGATATTTATAAACAGTTCAAAGGAAAAGTGACGTATTAACCTGTCAAGCACCTAAAAAAATTCTTACATACACATCATGTATGTGTCTGTGCATTAAGAAAAGTGCCAGCCTAACTGTCAGAATTAGTATTATATCTTTTATAGTTTCAACAAAAAATATTTATATAAACACTACTGAAATGCAACTTCTATGCTGATCTCTGAAAAAAGTGTTCCAATGTCTATTTGGACAACTTTTTCAAAAGATTTGTGCATTTAAAACCAGTCGTTTTCCTGTGTAAGTATACCAACTCACGATGGAGCCTGCAAGTAAGTTATAATTTATTTGTAATAAATACATTTTGTCACATTTGCTTTAACATATTTTGATATTTAATGGTTTACGTTACAGTGTCATTGGGGCCTGATCGCAATTCGAAGAAAGAAGAAAGTGAATCCATCAATTCAGCATTAGTGTGAGAAGTTTATGGTCGGTTTTATGGTCATAAACAATCAAGTGTAGTGCTTCAAAATGGACCTTCCCGACTGCCCCCCAGGGGCAGAGGGATATCAAGACTCTGTGGTGGAAATGCCCAAGAAGCCTGAAGGGGATGAATCTAATTGCACCAAGGTAAATAATACTTTCAATTTAAAAATCATGCAGAAAATTTAAAACTTTCTGTACTTGAAAGTTTAACTAAAAAGATTATTATTAAAAATCAAATTATTTAACTTATACAGGGTGTTCTTAAAATTACCTACTTACATAAATATTGGTGATTACCTATTTATTAACATAGAATAGATATTTTCTAGGCAGGTGTCAAATTTTTTTTTTTTTTCCTTTTGTGACTGACTTTTAAAAATAGATTGTATACCATTTAAATAATATATTTCTTCATTATTGACAATAAACAATATAAGTAGGCATAAGGCAGACATTTTGTCTTTTTACTTTTGAACAATATTTTTTTGATTATTTAGTGAATGATGTGAATGGAAATAAGTTTTAAATAACTGCTTTTATATGCGACTTGTTCTGCTTAAGGTAGTACTATCGCGAAAAGCCATTAGTCATTACTCAACTTTACTATCTTTTGACCATCTGTAGCAACTGACTGCTATTAGGTAGTTATATTAGAGATAGACATTTAATATCATTATCAAAGTCATATGAATATAAGACTTAAAAAAAAAAGTATTCTCTGATTTCTCAATATAATAAACAAGTTTCAAAAGTGTTGAGGTGGATGTCTTGGCGATAGTACTTTCTATAACACCATTTAACTAGTTATTTTGCCGCTATATAGCCATTTATAGAATAAGGACTACAATACAGTTACCAGAATGCATCTCAGTGATAAATTTTATTAAAATTTTGAGACGTGAAGATGTTTTTAACGACAATAATATAGAATTTATAATACCAGTGATTCACCCTGAATCACCTGACTGAGGTATCGCGACGTCATTTACCTAGGTAATAGGAAATTATCATTGATAGATTGTGATTTGGTTAAGATTTTTTTATTATACCTATCCCAAAAATTATTATCCGAATGGGATTTGAACCCATGACTTTCCCCTTGATATGGGGCAATTTCCTTAAGTAAACACTAAAACGAATAAAAATGATTTAGTTCATTTCCAATATTACCTGAACTACGAACCTACGAAGTCACACAAAAAAATAGCTCACATTGTTTGTCCTTTTTTTTTTACCTGCGGATCCTGATTCATAGCAATCCCAACTACTTTTAATATGGAGATCGGATAAACGGTTAACAGCAGACAAATGTACCTAGAAATATAGACACAAACAATTAGCGCCGATTTGTCCAAGAGATCATCTAAAACTAGTACTAAAATATTTTTAATGGTAGGAAAACTTATTGATGTTATTTTCCGAAATGTCGTTGTTTACTATTTTTCATTCAATTATTTATATTGTATGATTGGTCTATGGGTATTACCTAAACCTAAATTTAATATTACCAGCAAAGAAACCCCTTACAGGTTTACATTTACCTAGTTCTGTTGATTCTATTGAACTAGTTCCGAATAGATATTATGTATACCTATCTTCACCAAATAAATGTTATTTGGTGAAAATAAATTAATAATTATAGATATGAGTTCTCGGTCATATTGTCCTTTGGCAATTCAATTTTTTGTGAAGAGGTATGTCATGTGGTGGCCATGGGCCATAATGCTACACCAATGCATTGGCTATCTAGACTAGACATGCCATGACAGACATGTATGGAACAAGATACGGCAAGAGCGTCATTATATTAAAACTAAGAGTGTCATATTTGTTGTACCTGTAAAGTCCCCGATGAATGCATTGCTCTAAACTAGGGCACGCAAAGCGCTTTAAATCCTTACCGAACAAAGCGGGCCGAGTATTTGTACCAATTTGTATAAATCGCCGCTCGTCACGACTTCATTTATCAGCGTACGAGAAGTGCATGGCTCTCACTTGAGCGGTAAATAATGGTACGCAAATTGAGCACCTTGCGGTATCTTGTTGAATCTATGTCTGTACACGCAATGGTTAATGTCGCGTTGTCGTTTTCTGATTATGTGACACAGCCCTGTATTTAACCTGGTATTTGGTTGAACATGCCAGAGTGATCTAGGATTCCTGTTACAGTTGTCAGACTCGTTACATGAGTGCTTAGTAATTATAAAACAACATTTAAATAGAAATAGAAAATATTTATTTTACGACACAAAATACAATGATAAAATTAAAAATAAAAAGATACACAAGAAGACATACTTATTAAAAAACATTATAAATAAAGTGCCGTAAAAAAGGCTTCCACTCAGCATTTGCCATAAATGAGCCTAGTGGCTTGTATGGCGCTGGTTTTCAGTGACGCCGAAAGTATGTGGCGCAGCAACGTCTGCGGCACATTTCTGACATGGGTACCTACTTGAACCTCGGATATTTGAAAGACAATTTAGACCTATTGCCGCTTTTTATTTATTCTGTAAGAAAGATGTAAATAGAGTGAAGTGTGTATTACCTAGTACATAGGTATAGCATTTACTTATCATATTCAGGGTGGTGGAAATAGTGAGGTCTAAACGATTATTTAAACTCGTCGGATACAAGTATTTCTGAAAATAGTTTTCGCTTTGTAATTTTATGTTATTTTGAGTTAAATTTCGGCTGAAACTAACTCACATAAATTTTGATTGAAAGTTCCAAATTTCGTGACTTCCATTTATGTTAAGAAGCTGGTTATTTTATGCGTGAAATTTACAAGTCAAAAGGATCATGTTATGATAAACATCAAAAAACAGTTTTACCTGCGCAGACTGAAAATATTAAAAAAGGACAACGAAGAACACACATGGGATATTTTCAGGCACCTTTTTGGCTGTGAGGAATAAAAAAAAATACATCTTCATTTGCATTGTTTCGATGTTCTGAATGGCAAATTTGTATAGAACACGAATGATGGCCTGGTAGCCACCCCTTCCAATCCTATTGTGTGCGCAAAACCAGTGCTTTCAATTAGTAAAAAAACATCGTTAGGAATCCCGGCTTAGTCAGCTCCGCACGTATTGCTTAAGACTTTCCGGTGGATGGAAAGTCTGCTTTATAGACTGGGTTGGTCTACTTTATGGAGGTAAAAAAATTCTTAGAGTTTGTATTCTAAGTTTCACTTACTGACGTTCTTGTCGTATGTGCTTGTTTTTGAGCGGGTTCTTGTAGCCACGAGACTTCTCAACATGCCCACTAGAGTCTGGTCTTGTCTCCACACAAATATAGTACGCGCAACGGATCTAAGTCCCTCTGAAGTCAGGCACTATTGCAAATACATAATACGATAATCAATTAAAATATTTAATAATCGGTCATATTTGTAGACGAGACACATCCCTAGCCATTCCGCACCCTTCACTTTCCTCCAATCCGACCCAAAAATAGCGTCTGCGCAGCCAGCTGTAGACAGCTTCAAAGGGACTTAGATCCGTTGCGCGTACTTATTACTGTGAAAAATGGTCTATCAACGGCAGCAACGTCAGTGAGCGCAACTCAATACAATTACAATACAGGTGTCAGATGCTAAAGCCAGTTTCCATCCCTACTCTACGTACTATCTATCAATGTGAAACTTATTATCACACAGCCTAGTCGAATTTTGCTGCACAAGCGGGGTCAGAGACATTTTGGTAATGATAGTAACGAAACGAAATACCAGTCTTTTTGATCCTCTTGACGTTACTTAATGCGAAGTGTTTTTGTTCTTTAGGCTTCATAATCATAAAATTTTACACACAATAGTTTATCTGTGTGTAAAATTAAAATCACGAGGTAAGTACGATTCCGAAAAAGAGTATTTGACGGTTAATAAATAAAATTGTTCTCATAACGTTGTCTATTTTATTGAACTATCCCACAATAGTGTAACTATTATGTATAAGTAAGTACTAGGCAAGCTAGTTTGTGAACGAAAGAACTGTTATAAATGAATAGTAATATGTTTGTACGTTTACAGGCAGAGCAAGAGTTTCAAGAGCATCTCACGAGTTTGAAGATCCGGCTTGAAAATGGCGAGACGCGGGCGATGGTGGAGCGGCGCGGGCGCGACATATCGGGGAAGTGGATCTATCTTTGCTACCCGTGTGCGGCCGTCTGCAGTGGCGAACTCACTCTCCAGGTAAGACTTTTACATAAAAACCGGTAGTCATCTAAAATACTTTATCAAATAAACTTTATGCGTCTCCGGTCGTGTCTTTGTACCCATGGGTACAGATCAAGCTACACAAAGCCAAAGAAAAATGACGCTTACTACAAGGATATAAAAGCGAGCAGCGAATAGCCTGATGCGTATCCGTGTGTGTATCTCCATCTGGCTATTGACTATTCCATTGTATAGCTGAGGATATTTGTTTTCTAGGGCCACATATCGGGGAGAAAGCATAAGACCAAGTTGAGCATGCGTAACACTTGGCCGGTCAGCATCTTCGATGAACATCCTTTCAACCAGTGCCAGAAGGATGGAGAGAAGAAGGAGAAGCCAGTTGGTACGTTTCGAAATAGACCATGTTTTCACTGATGTAATTATTATGAGCATATTTTTGGAATACATAGCATCTGTACAACGTGTTACATAATACCCCTATAAGGCCAAATATGAAGTGATCAGACCAAGCTCTGAAATACTTTGACGTGTGCAAAAGTTGATTATCGTTTTCGAAATTCCCATACAAAAGTAAAATTAATATTGTCTCAGAAATTTGCAACACCCCTGACACTGTTTACGTCACAGATGTTTACGTAAGTATCAAGGTCACGAACACTGAACAGCTAGCTGTGAATAGGGCTGCCTCATGGTGTGTTTAGTTTCATATTGGAGGAACGTTTAAGAGGCATTTCATGAATGAAAAACCACGAAATTTCAAAAGTCGTAAAACAAAAGTTGTTGGCCTCGACCTGTAGAATACCCTACTTTAGGGGTTATAGGGGTATTATATTACACGTTGTATACGATAAGAGTCCATTCCAATCGATCACTGAAGGAACCGTGTATACCTATCGACACAGCAGTGGATCTGCATGAACTATTCAATCGTGGCACTTTCATGCATACTCAAAACTGGTAAGCGGCCAACGGATTCGAACCCACGCCCTTGGCCAAGGCGGAGTTGCTTCCACTAGACCACCGGCGCTATCTTAAAACTAACCGTATTAAACTAACCGATCATATTAACTCCGCAGGACAAAATGTCATCAGGAAGTTGAAAGAAGAAGTGGAGCTCCATAATAAGAAGGCTGAAGATTTTGACGACGAGTATGGAAAGTGTCGCGAGGTCACGTGTCACATCCAGTACTCTATCGATGCTATCAAGTAAGTTTGGCTTAGTCAATATACAAACTTCAAAACGCGCTGCCATTTGAAATCAGGAATTCCTTTCTTGGGCCTACCAAGAAGGAATTCCTTTACAGGAAAAACACTATACAGGGTGGATTTTTTTAACGCCACCTGAAAGGAATGTACTTTAAATACTGGAGATAGAAAATTTTACTCAAAGGAAACATTCCTTTATTTGTAAAAAGAAAGAAAACTGCATTCAAAGATTTTCTAAATTTCGCTTACTACACCCGGTAATCGAACCTACTAAAATTTGTTAGTTAACATCCTGTGCTTTTATGACATCGATCGTTAGAGTCAATCATCAGGATCAAATCTCTCTAACACACGTAGTAAATTATTATGTTCTCTGTCTTATATCATAATTACTTCCAAAAAAAAGTCTCAAATCAACGTCAAGCCGAAAACGGGCGATGGGCCAAGTCATGATAGTTATCAGAAAAATATAAAAAAAAATATTTGTCATGTACTTTTCGAATTATGAGTTTAAAAAAAATTCAGAAAAACTGACACCCTGTGATGATATTTTAAGTCCTGTGACTACAAATATTAACTTTTTGTGAAACTTTTTTCTGTAATGTAACCATGAATAACCCTTCTGTAAAATACAATTCAAAATTAAATCATAAATGCCTCAAAATAAAATGTTGATAATAGGCCAAAATTTAATTTAAAATAATTACATCACCCAACTTTAACCGACTGTACCGTAAAATAAAAATGTACTACACTATTTTGGCAAGTAACTTTAAAGATGGCGCATTTAGTCAGGATTCCAAAATGGTATAATACTTGCTAGAGTACTCCTTAATTTTGGAAAAAAAAAGTTTTCTTAACTAAACCGGATTTCATGACAATTTTATTTAAAAAAAAAATTATTATATTATTTGTTGTGTAGGGCGCCAATGATCGGCATAGAATACCTAGTGGAGCACCCGCCGGAACAGGAGCACTACGAGCCGGCGTACATCTGCACTCTTTGCACCAAGCAGGGCCATCCGCGCACTATCATCAACCACATGACCTGCTTCTGGCATCGCTACAACTATATTGTGAGTATTTAAAAAATCAGGCCCAGATTCTCTTAATAACTTTATTTTTAATTTTTTGATACAACTAGCTGGTGGAACAAGCAGATGGCCCACCTGACTTTAAGTGGTAACCATCACCTATAACAAAGCATTGCCTCGTAAGTCACGCACGATAGGATCGTGCCCTACGATGTATTGGCCTGCGTCCATCAACTTGAGGCATACAGATGTTAAGCCTCATGTGCCTGTAATTTGATGACTATATCGAAGTTTACGTCAGTGCGCCAAAGCGAAAGGACGGGCGTACTTTTAACAATACTAATTGTACCAACCTACCCTCACTCAACATTTTAATTATGGTTTTAAAAAAGTGTGTTAAATGCATGAAACACATTATGTTAATTTGTTCGTATTAATACACACTACGTAATTAATTTTATAAGTACCTAGCTCCTCAGTTTTTATTTTACAGATTTAGGTACCTACTTGGTACTACTTTGGTATTGTAAAATGCATCGTTAACTCGCGATAGCACCAGCACAAACCTTAGTGGTTTTTTAGATGCTATATTTTACAAAATGTGTGTATCCAGTTGTTAAATTGTTAATAAAAAAAAAAAAAAAAAAGTGGCTCCTAATTTTGATATGCGTGTATATTTCCAGAACCGCCACTTCCCGAAGGCGGCGCAGCTACTGAAGCCGATAATGGCGCAGCAGAAGTACCGCGACGGCATCAGCATTATCCTGAACCGGCTCGCGCAGCGCATCGAGGACAAGTATGGTCGGCTGCGTCCCATCCACATCGACAAGGATATATATGACAAGGAGAAGTGAGCACTACTTTTAATACATATTCTAATTCGTGGCGAGGGAATAAGATCTGCACTGACGTCCCGCAATGGGGTGTATTGTACATTATCCCCCTGCTAACTTCACCCCAGCCAGCCCAACTTCACAAAGTTTTTAAGAGTAGTAGAGCTCTTTGTGAAGGGCTCTTCCGGGGAAGTACTACCACCACGCCTTTTTTGCGCTTTATTTTCTTGCCTACTTATTGACCTTAGGGTATTTTTGAACTGTCCGATTTCTAATGTCCCTTCAAACTTGCATGACGCACTTGTTTTATCAATCTTCATAAATTTATCCGTTCTAACTGGTTTACGAAGTTTTCCTTCACCATTTAAGAGCACTGGCTTTGAGCACATACATTTTTTTAAGAGAAAAATCCATTTGTGCACGACTGGGTTTGAACCTTACGATCAGAAGGCGGGGTCACGACCAGTAAGTACTCTTTAGGCCGATAATAGATTTTCCTAAATATAAAAAAGCTTTACTACAGTTGATTTACATGCAAATGTGATTATGAGTATGTGTGGTGTGAATTTGAGTGATAGAGTGAAGAACAGTGTAATTAGAGAGAAATGTGGAGTGAAAGAAGGCGTAGTGATGAGGGTAGATAAAGGTATGTTAAGATGGTTTGGGCATGTGGAGAGAATTGATGAAAGGAGATAAACGAAACAGGTGCATCAGGCGAGCGTAATTGGAACTGTTGGGAGGGGAAGACCTAGGCGAACGTATCTCGATCAGATAGCAGACGTTCTAGAGAAGGGCCAGGTCAAGAGTACCCTAAACCGACGAGAATGTATGAAGAATTATTGTTATTGAGACCATTGTAAGAGTTATCGTTGACCATCACGTTTGCTTCAGGGACAAGCTAATGCAGTGGATCTATAAGGGGCAACATCTGTCGGAGACCGAAGACGTGACTTTCGAGGAGGTGGTGGACGTGGATTTGATCGAGAGCCTTCACACACCCCGTAAGAGATATCTCACTTGTTTTAGTTCACATCACCATTCCAACAGTCATCATCTTCCTGCCCTTATCCCACTTTATGTGGGGTCGGCAGATCAGGCTTTTAGGGTTCCGTACCCAAAGGGTAAAACGATGCCGCTGTCCGTCCGTCTGTCTGTCTGTCCGTCCGTCTGTCACTAGGCTGTATCTCATGAACAGTGATAGTTAGACAGTTGAAATTTTCACAAATGATGTATTCTGTTGCCGCTATAACAAAAAATACAAAAAATCTGAATAAAATAAATATTTAAATTTATATATACGAATATTGTGTAGGAGCGAAATTGATATTTTTAGGGTGGGTCCTATCAATATCTACTTAACAATTTTGCTATTGGCGATTTGGATATTATTTCTAAATTAGAAATTATTACTAGAGGTATAACATGAAGACGTTCTCGCTTAAAGCGAAGACAAGAGCTAGTTTTTGTACATAAGCAAACTTTTGAGTATCAAAACTTGTATCGATACAACTTAGTTGATTACGATTTTTCGAAGATTTTATATCTTTCAACATGTCGAAACGTGCGAGCGAGAGGTACATAATCTCTGTAATCACCTTAATATAAATTATATATTTTTAGATGAAATAAGACTGGCTGCCGCCGCCGCCCTTGTAAAGTAAGTTTATACTTCTTTTCCAAGAGATCTGAGCCTGATACTGTTTTTAGTCGATTTATTATTAGTTAGAACAAACTATAAATTATAATTAATTATGTAATTGATTGTTTTTCACTTGTAGGAATAAAAAGGATCCTTCGCCGCCTCGTGTCGCAGCTCCTAAGTATCAGAAGTCATCAAGCACAGTAAGTATAGCACAGTATAAATAACTTTACTCTCATAAAAACTTATGCATATGTTCAAACTATTCGAAGTTTCAATCAAAATCAGCTTAGCCCATACTCCGTGGGGGTCCTGTTATTATTTTAAATGCCAAAGTTTGTGAGTGTTTGGTATGTTTGTTCCCACTCATCTCCGTAACGGCTGCACGGATTTGGATTAAACTTGGAATATACATCGTTTGTAACTTGGATTTTTATCCGGGTTAAATATTGTACAAGTTCAAGTCTTCTCAATAGCTCCGTTCTTACGAATAATGACATCTTGTAATCCATTAAAATCACACTTTTGTTAAAAATCTAAATGTTTTCAGCGTTCTTACCGCGCTAATGAGCGTCGCTTGTCTATGGATCTGTCGGACATCAGTGACGACGAGGTAAAGCGCAATAATAAAGAAGATAATAAAAGCAGGTGAGTGTCTTACTTTTGTTTAGTTTTCAACATTTCAGATACAGATACAGATTATTTATTGGTAAACATGTTTACAAGTCATGGGCGTAGGTAATGTAAATAGTACTACACAGATTCTACTAAGTACATAATTATAAATAATTACAATTAAAAAAAATAAACATTATTGAATTGTTTTATCGTCTGCATAATCGCTGACCGAATAATAGGCTTTTTTTTTATTAAAAGCTTTTTTAATTTATTTTTGAAGATACCGTCTCGGACGTTGCATCTTGTATCTCGTCCGGCAGATTATTAAATATTGAGGCCCCTTTAACATATATATGGATTTTTTGGCCTTGGTAAGTCTGTGAGTTGTCTGTTGTAGTCTATTTCGGTGCCTAGTCTGGTAGTGATGTCCCGCTCCCAACTTTCACTTTGTTTCCCAAAATATTCTGTGTGTGACAAACAAAATGTTAAGTTACCGGAGTACTTATTCAATTGTATGTGTAGTGTTTTTTGAATGACAAATAGTGATGGAATAAAAATCGCATTTCCGTACAGAACATGTCAGATAACGAGCCCTTTATGCCAATGAATCACGTCCATCAATTTGAGGCATACAGATGTTAGGTGCAGTGCATCGTAGGGCACGTTCCTATTGTGCGTGACTTGCGAGGCAATGCTTTGTTATAGGTGATGGTTTCCACTTAACATCAGGTGGGCCATCTGCTGGTTTCACCAGCAAGTATTAAAAAATACTTCCCCAGACGAACTCTTTAAGCTCTTTATTCTTTATTGTACATAGTAATAACATTTAGTAAACTTAAATATAAAGCATGTTCAAAGGCGGGCTTAACCCTAAAAAGAGTTCTCTTCCAGCAAACCTTGAAGGATAGAGAGAATTGAAATGAGAGGTGGGTGCGTGTACAAAATGAGAGTTGCAAAAATAAAATTATATTAATATTATTAAAAAACAAGATATAATACATATAATACACAAGACTTACATAAACATAGGTACCTATAATTTACACTTAAAAGGAAGACTCTTTGGCTTTGACTTTAAATATACCAAGCGAGGGACTAGCGCGGATATCATGAGGAAGAGAATTCCACAGTTTGACGGATTGGATAGTAAAAGAGCCGCCATAGCGACTTGTAGTGTGAGGGGGTGTTTTGAGTAAAAGAGATTTAGCTGTTCTGCAGGGCTCACCATGTGGGACAAGGAAATCGAAACGCTCACGGATGTAAGAAGGAGAGAGAGGGCTCTACTTGCACTCTACTTTTTTCACGACGGCGTGATTTGATTTTCCAGTGATTTTTTTTATATCCATAAGTGTAGTAAACCCTAATTTTCCAGAGTCGAAGCTCACAAACCTCGCTGGGAGCCGTACCAGCCGAAGCGACCCGAGCCTCAAGAATACAAGTCGCGTTACGCGCTTAAAAACTTGGATGAAAAGGTAAAAAAACAGAAGAACTTTGATCCACAGCCACGGTAGATATCTTAGTACCAAATACGAACTCCCGATTCTTCGTGGACGTCTTAGGGTGGTAGTCAGAGTACGGCCAAACATTACGTTCGGTACATTCCTACATTTTGCAGTAGTTGGTATTACATGTGGCAAGTTGCAAGCCCATCGACGCTGTTAGAATACTAACAGGTTTCCTCACGATTTTTCTATTCGCCGTTTAAGAGCAGGTTAAGCTGGGAACATTTTAACGCTTATACACGCATAAACTGGTGATCGCATTGATATACCGCATTGCATTATATACAAAACTAGCGGCCTGTCCCAGCTTCGCATGGGTGGTCATAAATTTTTTGAACATTTAAGGATAAACTTAGACCGTGGGTTCGAGCCTCGTCTACTTATTTCATACATTTGCACACCCTTCTCCCTGAGTGAGTGAAATCGCACTCCGTACGTGACCTGTGGACCCGTTAACATTTTTAATTTCGTCATATCTTTTGAATGGAATGTCCGATTTGAAAAATTTAAGAAGCAATCTATAGGTATTGAAACCGTCTTAATTATGGATATTTATTTATTTATTTATTTGGATAAGGATTAATACCAAGGTACAAATAAAGACCATTTTCTAGCGGCGGCATTTCAATTATTTTTTTATAATAAAAGAACGCTTATTGTGACATTACTATAATAGTTAGACATATGCTATCGCGACATTTTTTGTAGATGATGACGTGTTCTACAAAATCGTAGTACATTATTTTGTTCTATCATCAATAGTTTTCGCAGCGCACGCGATGTAAGGTTTTTGTTTTCCACCTTGGGTTACATTATTGGAGTTTTAGTAAGGATCCCTGATTTAAAAAATGATGGAACAAGCAGATGGCCCACCTGATGTTAAGTGGTAACCATCACCTATAACAAAGCATTGCCTCGTAAGTCACGCACGATAGGAACGTGCTCTACGATGCACTGCCCTGCGTTCTTCAACTTGAGGCATACAGATGTTAAGCCTCATGTGCCTGTAATTTCACCGGCAACCACACTCTTCAAACCGAAACACAGCAACGCTGCTTGGCGGCAGAAAAAGGCGTGGTAGTAGTACTTCCCCGGACGAGCCCTTCACAAAGAGCTCTACTACTCCTCTGCATAGTAACTAATTTATTGTATTCCAGGCGGCAAGACCACCGAACTACGAGTACAAAGTGAAGCTATCTGGCGAGAAGCGGCAGGCGGCTGAGGACGCGGCTAAGAAGATGCTGGCGTACCACGAGAAGAATCCCGAGAAACACCCGCTCTACCCCGAGGAGTGGAAGAAGTTCTGGAACCGCCGCTACAAGGAAATCCAAGCTGGTATGCCGCATTCATTTTCCATCTCATTCAGAGCTGTGCTTTTGCTATTTGTTTTCGTTAATACATGAACCATTTTATAAGATTCTTTAAAAGGTTTCTAGCCAAGTACTAAATAAATATAAACCGATACGAGATTGACACAATAGTTTTAAATTGTTTATTGGGTTCAACCTTCACAATCTCTCGAGTTGAAAGATAAATATTTTTGAGCCTATTATAATTCTGGTACATTTTGAACAGAGGGCAAGGACCCATCGAAGCACGACTTCAAACCCGAATGGATTACTTTCTGGACGAAGCGCATGAAGGAATTACACGATGACGAGTTACGAGTTACAGTCATCGAGATATATCGCAAGATGAACATATCGCCGCCGGATATGGATAAGAAGGAAGTGGTTCCTGAGAAGGAACGTAGGCGAACCCCCGACGGCGCAGACAAGGAGCGCAGACGCCGAACGCCCGAGTTTAAAAAGTACCAAGAACGGAGGGCACCTGAATATAGGAGGTAAGTTTTCAACGTAGTGTGGATACATTTAATTTTTTATACTACTTGCTAATTATGTTTTTGAGTTCTTGAGATCTAAAGACAGCATTTCTAGCTTATGGGTGGTAGTCTGGCATTTGTGACATCTTAAACAAGTAAAATATTGTTGCCTATAGGATATTCCATTATCATTGGCTTCAAGTAAACTGTTGTCCGACGGACCACAAATTTAAATTACCGAAAATAAATTTAAACACCGAAAATTTAAATCTAGGATTTATCCTTTTACAAGCAATGCTCGTAGTATTTAAGAAAGGGCATTTTATTGTTTTCGGTCGGTATAGTATAATATAGTGTTACAAGCTGGTGCCCGCGACTTCGTCTGCGCAAGATTAGTCACACAATATCTTTATAAATTGTAGCCTATGTGTTATTCTGATGTATAAGCTATATTATTGTAAAGTTTCATTAAAATCCATTCAGTAGTTTTTCGTGTAAAGTGTGAAAGAGTAACAAACATACATCCATCCATCCATACTTACAAACTTTCGCGTTTATAATATTAGTAGGATTTTATTAACATTTCGAATGTCGACATGTATGCCTCGAGGACTTTAGCCTCTTTGGATGTAGGGCTGTGAATTGTAAGGCACGATGCGTGAACTTCGAGGCAATGCTTTGTTGATCCATAACAAGTGGTATTAAAGAAAATGTGTGTTCCCAGGTCGTCGCCGGAGCAACGTCGCCGCTCGCCCGGCCGGCGGTCCCGCGAGCCGCGCGACATGAGGCGCGAATACGAACGGAGGCGCTCTCCGGAACGCATGCGCTCGTCCGAACGGCGCCGCTCGCATGATAGATCCCTCGTACCAGACTATAGGATAGGACGAAGGTTAACACTTTTGTTAGATCTTTTTATGATCGGTTTTCTCTTCGAAAAATGTATGTGAGCAATGCCAGTGCTCTGAAACGGTGAAGGAAAACATTGTTAGAAAACCGCAGCAGCGGCGATATCTCCCATACCTGGAGATGAAACTCCTGAAGCTGTTTTCAATTCAAATGATGGAAATGCCAGCCTTCTGGGCGCTTTTATCGTTAAATATAGCACATAGTGTGCACGTGATGTCGTGATGTAAAGCCTTAAGTTTGTTGCCCGTTCTTCTAAGCTTGGTCGCGTAGAACTGGCACCTAAATAGCTTTAAGAAGATTCAAAGTGATCCCTGTCATTCAATTGAATAAATACCTTTTGACTTTTTTATAACGACCAAGTAAGCCGGAAAGGTCAAACGCGAAGCTTCTGATAGGCCAGCAGGAAAAAAAAATGGCGTTCGGGTCTAAAGCACGCGACTTGAGTGTAGTAGCGAAGATGACGCCAGAGCAAACGCTCTTAACCGCATTTCCCAACAAAATGGTCGATAGATGACTCTAACAAAAACAAATCAACTTTATTGTAACCATGTTATTATAATGTGTCAGGTCGCCGATTTTCCGTCCGATCCCGGAAGTGCGTCAATCGCCGCCGCGACGCCGCTCTCCGGCCCCGCCCGCGCGCTCTCGCAGCCCTCTCTCCAGGTATGATAATCTAATTGGTTCTTCTCTCAATCCGGTCTTGTAAAACTCGCTCCCGCTTTTGAGATAAATAAATAAATAAAAATATTGGAGGACTTTCCTCACAACACTATCTAGCCCCAAACTAAACCTAAGGTTGTAATATGGGAACCAGATAGCTAATATAATACCATGTATACTATTTTTTTCAACCTGTTGAATGCTGGTATTCCAGACACAATAGAAAATGTATTGTGTCTTGCGTGAATTTACGCTCCGTTGTACAAGAGGTTAAAGGTGCCTCGGGTGTGTGAGCCTTCACCCTGGCATCTATTCGTCTTTGTGTCAGTAGTACCATTGATTTGTACCATTGATGGTACAAGTAACACAACTTTGTATCCTTAGTACCATTAAAGAAAAATGAGGATCGCAGGGATTATGATTAAGGAGAGGATATACGAGGGCGTAGACGTTCGGTGCCTTCCAGATCCTTCGGGCTTTTCGTTGGCCCAGATCGTGGCGTGTGCCACTGACAGATGGTTGCAACCTGTCATGTGCGAGGTATTGCAGAATGGAGGCATGTGTGACATGTAATATTTGGACATGCATGCTGAATTGTTTTTTGCCTGTTCTAGGCTTGGTCGCGTGTAACTGGCACCTGGATCACCTAGCATTAAGACGATCCTTGTGATTCAATTGAATAAATACCTTTTCAATATGCCTTATGTAGTCCCTCAAATAAACTTGGGTAGGTACTTAGAAATGTGAAGGGATGTCTACCGTGGCTGGGAATTAAGCAATGGGATTTAATGTCATTTTTATACTATAGTCGCGTTGAACTCTCTCTGCAGGCTCGGTCGTAAGTTATCGGAACGAGACAGCAATATTGCTCTCTCTCTCTCGCACTTATGAAAACGGACGATCCTTTTGTTTAAGCGTGTTAAGGGGCTGACAACTATCAAACAACTTCTCGCTCGCACGTTTCGACATGTTGAAAGATATAAAATCACTAAACTCATTTTCGAAAAATCGCAATCAACCATTTTCTGTGCAATCACATTGCACACAGTTTAGTAAAAATTTCATTTTGATCGATACAAGTTTTCCTACTTAAAAGTTAGCTTATGTACGAAAACTAGTAAAGCAAACTTTTGAGTAGGAAAACATGTATAGATCAAAATGATTTTTTTACTAAACTGTGTGCAATGTGATTGCACACAAAATGGTTGATTGCGATTTTTCGAAAATGAGTTATGTGATTTTATATCTTTCAACATGTCGAAACGTGCGAGCGAGAGTCACATTAGCTCTTGTCTTCGCCTTAAGATGATTTATGACCGAGTTTGCAGCGGGAGTTTAACGCGACTATAGGTTGAGCACTAACCGAGCCTGCAGCGAGAGTTAAACCTATTTAATCACTAAGTGATGCTGTTGTTTTACCTAATGTTGTGTTAGCAGACGCAGTCCGCCTCGCACTAACATAGTTCTGGAGTCGATGGAGCGCAGTCGCAGTCCGCTGTCGCGGAGGAACGCATCGCTGCCGCTCCGCAACCGCAGTCCCGTCATGGCCGCGCGCGACCCGCCGCCTTCCATGCAGACCGTGCTAGTCTCGGACGAGGAGTTCAAACCGTAAGTCTCACTATACAACGTGTAACATAATACAAGGCAACAGGGTATTCTACAGGTCATAGCGAGCAACTTAAGTTCTACGACTTTTGAAATTTCGATGGTTTTCATTTTCTTCCGATATGAAACTGAACACACAATGAGGCAGCCCTATTCACAGCTCTTGGTCTTTGGTCTTTGATAAAAAGTAGCTTATATGCTAATCCAGGTTGGAACTATATTTTTTCTAAGTTTCATCCCGATGATCGGTTAAGTCGTTAGGGCGTGATTGGCCCACAAATATCCTAACAATGTATCTTTCGTCTTTATATATTAAAATGATCACCAGCATACCAAAAAAAAGATGTCGAGACCGAAACTCTGCGCCTAAGTTAATACACCGCTTACTTTTTTATGTGCGAAGTTAGTCCATTAATTCTCAACTCATTTATTAACGTAATAATAACGTTCCAGTGACGACAGCGGCCTATCACCGTGGAACAGTGACAACGACATAGACTCCGTATGTTCGATCGCGGACATTCGCTCGGTGGCCGGCAGCGCAGTGTCGCGCAGCTCGCGGCGGCGGGACGTACTCATGTCGCGCGGACCGGAAGCGCTAGAGATGGGACCCGTCGAGAACGTTGTAGCCACGCTGAGGATGCTGGTCGCTCTGGAAGACTATCTCGGCAGCATCGGACCGAAGATCATGGATCTGCTGACTGAGGCGCTGAAGATGGAAAAGGTTAGTTGAATATTCTTTTGCAGTTCTCTTCTGGGCAAAGGTCCCCCCCCAAATCCCTGCTACCTTTTTCGCACCATTAAGCCTCGGAAGCGTCGAGATCGCACCCAAACGCTTTCTTGGCGAGGTCTAGGTTGACTTCGTCACTACTACCAATGAAGAAAGGCCAAAATTTCATTATTTTTCAACAATTGACGCATAGCTTTCTTACACTCCACTGCTAACTCGACAGAGTTCCAGGTACCTAACAAGTAGTAAGAAAATCCAATTAGACCATTTCAGTTCGGAGGAGTGACCTTTGGGTATGGGACCGTCCATTAATTACTTGAGGCTTGAAAGGAAAGGGGGGGGGGGGAGGGCTTTAGCAAAACTCACGAAATGTTACAAGGTACCTATGATGGTCAATATGGTGTAGTAAGATATCACGTGTATTTATTTTTTCGTCAAACGCGCGATTACTAAACCTAAAAGCGACAGACATTTTTGTCATGGTCCTTAATTTCAGAATAAAATTAGATTAATACTATATACCTGTCTTTAGATAATATTCTATGAATTATAAGATTCTTTGTAGGTACTAAAAAATGCACGTGATTTCGGGTGGGGGCGGGCGGGCTTAGTCTTAAGTTTTAAACCCCACAACGTATCACGTGTTAAAAAATGCTAAAAGAACATCACGTGATTAATACGAAGCTTACTTTAAAAATCTAGGTCAGTTTTAAATTACCTATTAGCCATAATTATGGCTAGATTGTAATATTATTAGAGTATGTTATAAAATAATAACGTACACTATGAAAAAAAAAAAAAAAAAAAACTTGATTAATGGCCGGCCCCTAAGTTGCGTTGATGGTGCGTTTCAGGAGAAGGCGAACTCGTCCGAGGAGCTGCTGGTCCGCGAGTCGGCCGTGGTGCTGGTGGAGACGGCCAAGGAGAAGCTGAAGGGCGCCGCGCAGGCGGGGCTCGTGGCGCCCGCCGCCGCGCCCGCCGTGCGCGCCGCCGTCGTGCGCGCCGCCGCCACGCTGCACGAGGCCGACACCAGGACCAAGCGAGCGCAGGAAGCCGCCAAGGTAACCAACTCACATACTCACATCTACCCTCTTTTATATTATTACAAGCTGGCGCCCGCGACTTCGTCTAAGCAGGATTAGTCACACAATATCTTTATAAATTGTAACCTATGTGTTATTCTGATGTATAAGCTTTATTATTGTAATGTTTCATTGAAATCCATTCATTATTATAAACCCTGACATCTGTATAAAACCATGTACCTATATCCGCAATAAAGTTATTATGATTATGAGTAATTTTTACGTGAAAGAGTAACAAACATCCATCCATCCATACTTACAAACTTTCGCGTTTATAATATTAGTAGGATTTTTAAATACCGTACATAACACATCACACATTTTGCAGTAGTTGGAATACCAACTATACAGTAAAATGTAGGTATGTGCCCAAATGAAATATTTGGACGTACCTCCGACTACCCCCAGTAGACGTCCTGAAATAATCTTATGTTAGTACTTGGTACAAGGAGTCCAAAGTCCTAAGACCATTAGAGTACACTTTACACTGTATATTTTGTGTAAAAAAAAACTGAAGATGTTTTGATATCCTATTGGAAACTTTTTTATAATTACTCGTGAAAATGACTCCATCTAATGTGCTTCTTTCAGAAAAACGCCGCTAACTCTAAGAAAACGGAACAGATGCAAGTGACGGGCGTCGGCGATGTCGACCGCGCTCAGATCGCGCAGCAAATGGCCGCCGCGCTCATCGCCCAAGGCAAGACTGACGTCACGAGCGCTGAACTAGCCCAACTAGTCGACGCTGTCGTTGGCATGGCTGAGGCGAAGAAGAAAGAAGCGGAGGCGAAAAAAATTGTGAAACCTGTGGAGAGACCGAAGGAGCAGCCAAAGCTGTGTGGCACTGCGACGGCTTTGCAGATGTTGCAGTCGGCGTACGATGAAAATGATAAAAAGTATGTTGCACTCATGTTGCTGAGTTTTCTATCGTCGTTAGTGCGAATGTCTCTAGGTCTCTAATCATAATCTCGTTGTAAAAAAACCTACGACATTAAATAATAATGTTCACTAAGTTTTTGAAATCAGAGGTTTGCGAATTTCTCGAAATGCGTTCACGTAACAAAAGGCGTAGCTAGGTGGACAAGGGCCTCGGTGCATAGAGAAAGAATCGGGCCCTCACCCGTCTTTCCACATAGCTTTAACTTATATTGCCTTTAAAAGAAATAATTAAAAAAAAAATGTGAGCGGGCTCAAGATTTTCTAGCTTCGGGAGCTGGCTGACCCTCTCTTTTCAAAGGTTAGGTTAGAGGGCCCCCTGAGCTTCGGGGCCCTGGTGCACTGCACCACCTGGCCATACGATACCTACGCCACTGTACGTAACGTAATTGTAGTAATATTAAGTCATGTTCTTAATTTGATGATTGTTTCGTTCACTAGGGAAGCGAAAGAGGAAGTACCCGACGCAATGGATGGGCTCTCAGACTCGGACCTGGAAACCCTGCTCAAGAACTTTAATGAGCTATCAGCTGAGGAGCAGCACAGTCTCATCGCATACCTCAAGAAGTTAGAGGCGCGCGAGCCGCAAAGGGTTGAGCGACTGAGACAATATGTGAGCGCGGCCGCTACGTCGTCGGCCTCTTCGAACCCCCCGCCGCCCTCTTCGAACCCCCCGCCGCCGGTCACCGCCACTGTGGCGCCGCCTGAACCGTCGCCGGTGAAGCAGCCGATGGCGGCAGTGGTCGTCGAGAGTGACGATGACGATTATACTGTTGAAGAGGTAGGTCATCTCTATTAGAAATCTCCCTAACGCTTGGCGCTAAAGCTTGAGGAGCAGCTTGCAATGAATGGCTGAGACGCAGTTGGATTTTCTCATTAAGATGATTTTCTGGCTGGACAAATATTTGTTCTATAATTATTGACACTTGCATTAAGGGCTTGGCTTGATACTTGCTGTTTTTCTCAGCTACCCTTTTTACAAATAGCTGATGGAACAAGCAGATGGCCTACCTGATGTTAAGTGGTAACCATCACCTATAACAAAGCATTTACTCGTAAGTCACGCACGATAGGAATGTGCCCTACGATGCACTGTCCTGCGTCCATCAACTTGAGGCATAAAGATGTTAAGCGCCTGTGATTACACCGGTAACCACACTTCAAACCGAAACACTGCAATGCTGCTTGGCGGCAGAAAAATGCGTGGTGGTATCACCTATAACAAAGCATTTACTCGTAAGTCACGCACGATAGGAACGTGCCCTACGATGCACTGTCCTGCGTCCATCAACTTGAGGCATAAAGATGTTAAGCGCCTGTAATTACACCGGTAACCACACTTCAAACCGAAACACAGCAACGCTGCTTGGCGGCAGAAAAATGCGTGGTGGTATTACTTCCCCGGACGAGCCCTTCACAAAGAGCTCTGCTACTCTACCTTCATTCTACCTGCGACATCTGTTAACAGATTTTGTATTTTATAAGTTTATGAACTTTGCTGTATTACTTTCAGGTCATCGAGTCAGCGCATCAAAAAGTTAAAGAGGATCAGATGCGTAAAGAAATTGAAATAGTGAAAAAATCACTAGAAGAATTGAAGGAAAAAGATGCCACTCCGCCACCCGCAGTTCCCGCCGTGGTCGACGCATCGAAGAATTTGTCATCTGCTTCGAATCTGTTAGCGCTTGTTCACGCGTCGATCCAATCGAGAACGCAATCAACGCCTTCGGCTATAAGTACGCTTACTTCCAATGCCGTGAACAGTACTCAGCCGCGTTCGTTTGGAGATTTACCGTCTGCTATAGAGTCGTTGATCAAAACCAATAGCAACGCCCAATCGCCTCACCCTACAATCGTCACTCCAACACCTATAATTCTCGATGAACCAATGCATCATCATCCTCCAATGGATAATTTTAATGAACCATTCAATCAACAAGATGAGCCTATGCAAGCTTCCAATAATAATTTCAGTGATGAACATTACAATCAAAATGAGAACTATGACCAGACTCAATCTTATAATGAGACTGATAATTACAACCAGGGTGATTCTTACAATCATGGTGATTCTTACAACCAAGATGACAATTACAATCAACCTCAATCTTTAAACCAGAATGATCCTTACCAAGGTGATTCTTATAATCAGAGTGATGTTTATAACCAGGATGGTTCTTACAAGCAGAATGATCCTTATAACCAGAATGATAATTACAATCAGAATAAACCCTTCGCTCAGAACCAGCCTTACGGTCAAAACCAGAACCAATCTTACAATCAAAACCAGAACCAACCCTACATCCAACCTTGGAACAACCCAAGACAGAACATGCCAGATAACAGAGGGCCCATGAACCAAGGATTCAATCAAGGAGGCCAAGGAGGGGCGTTGATGCAGACTCCTCCACTGAACCAGTTCCAACCTAGAGGAAACTTCATGAACGGCAGACAGGATAACATGAATCAGAACAAGTTTTTCAACAACGGGAATAACTTTAGAGGCAGGGCGCGGGGGAATTTCAATGGACCAAGAGGTCGCGGAAGAGGGAGATTTTAGTTAGGATTGTGTTTGCGTTAAATAATATGAACTATTTTGATCATCCGCCGGTGGATGTTCTCTAAAATACCCGGTTTACTCAGTACGCGCAGTCGAATTCTCGTGGCCGTGCAGAGTAACTTGCTACTGTACCCCAAAACTGAGTTTTATTTTTCTGTTTTTGTTTTCCGTGTAGTAAAACGAAAACGATAAACAGCCTCCACAGCTCCGTTGGTAGTAGCTCTACCTTCTGCGCCGTAGGACGTGGGTTCGATCCCCACCGAGAACAAACATTTGTGTGATGAACATAGATGTTTGTTCTCAGTCTGGGTGTTATAAAATATTATAAGTATGTATTTACAAAAAAAAAGTATATATGTACTATATCAGCTATCTGGTTCCCATATTACAAGCTTTGGCTTAGTTTGGGGCTAGGTAGTGCTGTGTGGAAAGTCCACCAATATTTATTTATAACTCAGACTTGGGGTACCATACTCATTGAAGTATAAATCGGGAATAAGAGTGGTTACTACAACTTTTACAGCGATTTATTCAGTCATGATGCACTAGCGGTACTGTCGCTTACCATCTTAAATAAATGTCGTGCATTTCAATGATTAGTATTGCAACTAGTATAGCAACTACCTATTACATAAAACAAATATTTAGTCATTAGACATTCATGAAATGATTACTTAGGATGCTAATCAAAAATCAAAATATGTTGGAAAATTACAAATTGGCATTATGTACCTACTCTCATTGTATAATCGGGGCGACTTCAGGTGGGTAATAATTTTATATAGAGACGAGTATTATGTTAGAGGTAATGCTTATGAAATGATGATGATGAAATGTTAAAAGAATACATTTTAGGTGGTGACTTATTACTTTTAGATATTAACTACTTACTTGTACATGTATAAGTTTTACGAGAAATAAACTGCTGTCATTTCCATACTTTTTTATTTTTATATTAGTTTTATGTACACAATACATTACATCTAAAAATAAACATTGAGCACACGATTTTTCTCACTAATGTAAAATAATCTAAAAACTAATAGACACCCATCTCTAGTAATGCATCTATCTGTTCGGTCTCGGGAAGAATATCGATCTCTATAGGTTCATTCTTTACCTTGCTAGCCTTAGGGTCTATAGAAAAGAACCTGAACAGTTTGGATAAGTTGATGATGGAGTACGCAGAATGTGCCAAAGCGTCTTCCACCATCTCCTTCAATATTTGGAATGCTGCTGTTATCACTGACGACACGCGCGCTTCTGTAATAGAGAAAATGCAATATTATATACCGCTATGCTACAATAAAATAATCGAGTAGCAAAAACAGGTCCGACCAAAAGCCGCTCCTGGGGGCCTGGGTCAACGCAAGTCATGTATTCACTAGTGGCCGTTTTTTGTTTTTTACGAGTGTAGTAGCAAAATGTTAAAATTATCGTCATAGTGACCATTCACTTTTCATAAAGAGACCTACCGACAACGCGAGGGGTATATTACACACAATTACATATTTGATCTCGTAATTATGCAACAATTTAAATAAATATCTTATACTTTCAACATTCCAACTTACTTGAATTATTGCTCTTGCTGAGATCAAACAGGAACATGAAAAAATTTATTTGTAGGTACAGGTCCTTCTCAGTGTATTCTCTGAACATGACTCCCTTCTCGCAAAGTTTGCACAATGGGTAGCCACCGGCGAACGTTTGGGGTAATCTCGTGGTGCGATATCCACATGCAGGATCCTCGCAAGACACCCAGCCCGCGTAGTACAACGCATGGTACTGACGAATCTGTAAACTTAGTTGGTTCTGCACAGACGCTATGTAATCCAATGGCTTTACAGAACATTTCTCGTTTTGACATTGGTCTAAAAACGTGATACTCTCCTTATCTAGCTTGATGCAGGTTTCGCGTATTCTATTCTCTGTTTTACAGTTCTCATTGACGCAAACAAACGTGAATTCTTTACATTGCCTGTATTTTTCTTGCTCGTTTTCGACCTCGTATGTCTCAGTGTTACCGGTTTCTCGTTTGATCTGTCTGTATCCTGAAGGGTCTAGGCCAAGGCAATCCGCAACACGAGACGGGTCCATGCCCTCTATAGGGTCACATATCCTGGATATCACAGGATGGAGTTGATGAGCTAGGTAGTATTTGAAGTCAACTTTTAAGTGTTCGGAGTTTTTCAATTCTTCTATGTGGTAAGCTCGTTGGGTGGCGGAATTTGCTGTCCCGTCCTCGCATATAATGTATGGAACGATGTCGCCTTTCTTAAACCGTCTGCTGTTTTTGATGTTCATCCTCATAGCGACTTGTACGTGTGGTTGTGAATTCTTATCGGCATATTCATTGGGATTTTTCGTGAGCTGCTTTGTGATCGTCAGCATGGACAGAGGCAATTTACCTTCCAATAGATCTTCTTTAAGTTTGTTTAGATGTGCTTGGATACTCTCTAATCTTTCATCGGCCGACTGCTCGGAAAGGATCTGGCTCAGTATGAATTTTCCAGATTCAGCAGCCAATTGTGACCAATCACGACGTACGATATCCAAACCCTTATGTTCCTGTATGAATGTGAATTCGCCATTCTTGTTTTTACTTATCAGCACAGCCGCGTACTTTTTCTTCTTTAGAAGCAGCAGGTATCGGAACACTCCATCGATGTCTAATTCAATCTGCTTGTATTTTTTGTTGATTTCTTTTTTGATATCAACTCCGATTTTGAAAACGTTATCGTATTCCAGGCAGTTGGTGTTGATCATCAAACTGTCTGTGTCTCCGTAAACTACGTCATAGTTAGATTTTTGAACTATTTCCTTCGTATCCAAGAGAATCTCTCTGCCTTTCATGGTGACTAAAGCAGCTAGCGGTTTTGCATAGAACCTCGAATGTGTGA
Organism: Chloroclysta siterata; assembly: GCA_932294275.1. Taxonomy (NCBI): domain Eukaryota; kingdom Metazoa; phylum Arthropoda; class Insecta; order Lepidoptera; family Geometridae; genus Chloroclysta; species Chloroclysta siterata. Next base: position 12,973,592 of record OW028599.1, on the reverse strand, counting down.
AGCCAAGACAACCATACATAGAGTTAGCAGTCAACTTTAATCCCATTTGTCTAATATTGTACTGCATGAATTGTTCTTGAGATAAGTCTGGGGTTTTCATTAGCTTTTTGACTTCTCTTCTACTTTCTACTAGTTTACGAATTTGCGTGGGCAGAACTCCTAGTTCTGTATTGGGGTTCGGTAAAACCAGATTAGCTACATCATTGTCTGTGGCCGACGAGCTTTTCCTTTTGATTGTTGTGAAACAGATGTTGTACTCTTGGATGATGCTAGGATACAGAGAATTGAAGTCCATAAGTAGAATGAGCTTGTCGTAGAATCCCTTCTTAGGGTCTAAAACGAGACCTCCAGAATATGCGGCTTTTTTCTTTCCTTGCTTTTTTGATACATCAGTAGCAGTTCCATCTTCTGGGTCTTCAGCATTACCCTCATTTACTGCAGCAGCTTTTCTACCATACATTTTGTCAGGCACGATATAGTTTTTCTCAGTAAAAGCGTGGAGCAATAAAAACTCATTGCGTTCAGATCTTCCACCCATCAGAGTCCGCGACATTACGTTTCCCGCTATTTGTGTAATTTGTTTTGCTAGCGGTATAACGCTCAGCTCACACATTATTTTCAGGATGTACGAGGCATCTTGCATGCTGAGAGAAACGAGTTGGAATAGGTCGCGACTATTTTCGTAGTACCTAGGCAAGTCTTCTAAAGCAACGTCTACACGTTCCCCTTCCTTCATCTTCAGAACATTGACGCATAGTGTCTCTAGATCAAAACTCCTTGCTCTGATTAATTCCATAGCTGATAACTTGATATCGCATACAAGTCTCCCCAAAAACGCGTCTTTAGCAGCGTATTTTCTCTGAGGCAGGACTGACCTTTTCAGTCGTCCCAGTCTAGACCAGTTAGGGATATTCATATCAAGAATGTTCCCTATGAGTAAATCTTGTTGGAACCCTTGCAAGTCATGGCCGACCACTAAATCGGGGTCTAGCTTCCAGAACTGCACCATGAAATAGTTGAGAAGCTCTCGTTCTGTATCGCATTTGGATAGTTTTGTCGCTTTATATTGTGGCAGAGCCTGTTTTAGATCTAAGGGCCATATTTCGTTGCATTTTGTCATCACTGTAAAAATATAATGGTTTTAAAAATAACGTTTTACTATTTATGTCGACTGCATTATAATGATAATGGATAGAAATAGATTCTTACCACAAAAGTGCTGTTGAAAAGGTGGATTTGGCGGTGGCTTGTGTATAGGGAAAGTGCTATGCGTCAAGCAACTCAACATAAGTATTTTCGTCTTTCTTGTCTTTGGGTCCATTGTTGTTCGCATGTTTATCTAAAAGGAGAATGGAAGAATGTAAGTGGGGTAGGAAACCTCTACTAGACTAAATACATTGAAATATTGACTTCACTTGAGTGATTGGAATGTGGATGAATAAGGTTTACTAAGTTGTAATATATCTAAGAACGAATATTTCTATGAACGAAATGAGTACTCAGATAACGGATGATAGGGGAACATGGAAGAAAAGAACTTGCTGTTCCGATGTTGACGTCTAGAGGTACTAGGTACTCACCACAGCTATGACCACAGGTGGCGGATCCAAATCACTGTCGTTCCTTATAACATTAACATGCTCTATTTTCTCGCACGCCGCTTCAAGTTTACACCAGGAGACTTTCGCCTGGACTGATTCGACTTGTTTGATCTCCAACCAGCAGGGTCCTTTAATTTTACGATCTAGGAGAAACGTCTCTAGTGCGGAGGTGTTGGTACCAAATACGTGCGAGAATGTCAGGTGTTTTTTATTAACCGGCGGTGGGGGGAATGATGCCTGAAACAATAATTATTGCAAATTAATTTGGGGAGCACCACTAATATGCAAGTGAGTCTTTGTGGGGTGTAGTTTTTAAATCTATTTTTAGTATGATCATCATCAGCATGTAGAAGTCCAAGATGGACATAGGACTCCCCCATACATAAGACAAAAGATTGAGAGCACTCTCTCTATATCGACATCCCGCGATCTTTACAATGTCGTCGTCTACGCTTCGTCTTCCGTATCGTGGCCATTAGAGTATATTTTTTTCACAACAGCTGTCGGTTATACGAGTTTAAAAAAAGAATGGACTGACTTAGTCTTTATGCCCATACAGGAGTCCAATATAAGATAGTAAAAATGACTCACAGAGTATTTGATTTCCAGATAGTCTGACTGCGCCGGTATATCCGGCAGGTTAAAGCAGTAGTTCTTAGTCACCTTCCTAGACTTGAACTCTTTGAGGCCCAGTTCACTGGCAACTGAGGAGTTGAACTCTTCATACATGTCCATCATTGTCACTTCATGGTCTGTCGCCTCTAGTGTTACTGGGTCTAGTTTCTGAAAATGTTAATTAATTTGTGCAATTTTGTGTGTTGGGAAATGTAGGCTGCGCTATACATATAAGAAACTCTAAAGTTATTTTGTGTATGTGACATTATTTACGTTCAACATATCGGAAAAGTGTAGAGTTTTTTTTTTATGACTACTAGGGAACTAATATCATTATCTAACCATGTTAGTTTCGTCATACCTTCCTTGCGTAACTGGATAAAGAACAATAGAAATTTGAAATAGCTTTGGTACTGAATAAACTTACATATTCCCGTGGGAGCAAAAACATCTGTCGGTTTACATTCCTTACAACCAGACAGCAGGAAACACATCCTTCCTTTTTATTAGTTGGATCCACATATACCTTTCCAAATAGATATACCACTCCTGGCTTCACAAACCGATCCTCCCAAGCATCAAGCCAATAAAACTTCAGTACTTTTTCCCCCTCTTCATTAGTTGTCAGCGGCAGTTGTCCGTCTGTTTGAACTGTCACAGCGTTCTGATTTTCTCCCATTTGCTCAGTCCATGTACTAGTTAGACGAGCAAGTTCTTTGGGTGATGATTTCTTTGTTGGGAATATCTCAAATTCATCATCAAATTCTTCTGCAACATCTGTGATGGCAGTGGTGGATTCTTCTTTTTTGACTTCAGTTTTTGGTGTGATTGGTGCTGGTAGTGCGTCATTGCTAAAGTCGTCATCGAAGTTGAAGTCTTGAGTGTTGAACTCTTCAATGTTCTGAGTGGCTGAGTCTTCTAGTTCTTGTTTTATTTCGCGATCTATTTTCCAAGCCGGTTTTTTTGGTAGAACTTTGCTTGTTGATGCTTTTTCTTCTCCATTTTCTTTCTGTAAGATTTTGCAGCTATAAATTTTATCATTTAATTAGTATGAGTGTTAGAATTAATCTTAGCTTACTTACTGGCAAGTCTTGCTTGATTACCACAGTTTCATGGATTTGATCTCCGTTTTTTACCTGAAATAATAACAGTAAGTCACATTTCATTAGTGGAAGCTAAGTGTCAAGTGCTCGAAAGGAGCCTCTTGAGGCTCACTTGAAATCCTTTCACCACACTGTTTCGAAAGAAACTAGTGACACAACAAGAGAGAGAGTGGAAGCTTAGAAAAATGGCTGTTGAAATCAAAACTTATAAGTAGCAGTGATGTAAGTTTGTGTTACCTTATAGTTTTAAGTTAAAATTTAGCACAATAATGGCTTACCCTTCAAGTTATATCATGGCAACAGCTTTTTATTATTCAAAACCAACCTACCACTTTTTCCTCCTCAAAACTTTGAGGCTCTTTGCTTCTAATAACAGCAGTAGATTTCTTTACAGAGGATGATAGACTCTTGAAGTAGTTCTGAGCATCTTTCTTGCTGGACTCAACTATATTTTTATTCTGCACCACCTGCTTTGGTTTCAGTGCCACTGATGGTGCATTGCCATCAAGATCGGACATGATGTCTGATAATATGTTGTCCTCAGATATTTTAACATCCTGGAAAAAAAAACTCTTTTGGACATGTTTTTTTTAACTTAAGCTTATTTTTTGGAATAAGAGTATATTTCATATTTACAAATTTTATGACTCTTATTAATTTATTTTATTGAAATACTTCTCAAAATAACATACTATTGGGATATAGATGGATGGACTTGTATGTAAGTTACCTCTTTCTTTTTAGTAGGCATAGCTCCCAAGAGGTTTCTAATGTTTCCCTTAGCTGAAGGTTGTGCTGCCACTTTAGCTTTTCTCTTCTGACCGCGACCTGATTCTTTACTGTTTGTAGCCTCGTACTCTCCTTCGTCGTCGTCGAAGATCTCTCGACCATCCTCAACATAGCCAGTTCCATCTGAAAACAATTTTGATCAGGTTGACCAACCCTTAAGTTAAAAAAGGTCTATCTAGCAGGGTACAGACAGATAAGAGCATATAAGTGCTTACCGTCGTCTTCAATCCAGTCATCTTCTTGCCTTTGCAGGACTCTTTCAGAGTACTCCCTCTCATCAACAGTGTCATACACATTATCAACATCGTCTACATCGTATTTATGTTTATTGCCTTTCCCTTTTAGCTGCTTTAGCTTCTCCAGAGCCGAAAATCGTCCATGCTTGTCGGTTTTCTGCCTTTTAGCACGAGAACTAGCTGAAATAGCGGTAACTTTGGTTATAACTTTTCTTACTACGCAATCACACGAATACTGTTGTTTACAATATACCTAATGAATCGGCCATGGTATTCACTTTTAAATATACATGAAATTGCTTTGAAAGTTGCGTAAATTTGATTATTTCATTACAAATAAAGATCACAAAATAAAAAGATACAACACTAAACTTTGTTTTGTTTGATTGATTGACGTTTGGTTTCGCGGCAATAATTTTGAAATGGAACCTTCACTCAAAACAATCTGTCATTGTCACGTCTGTTCTGCCATTCAGCTGCTGTGATGTCAATGTCACATTACCATCTCTCGTTCGTCTGTCTCGCGTCGTTCGTCTCGTCGTTGCGACTTGCGATCGTGTCGCCTGCTTTTCGCGCCTAATTTCTGTTGCTTGCCAAATTGCCAAAGCAAATACCGGCTGTTGTTCTGAATTTGTATTTTCCTTGTTCCTCGATTGAATTGAAATAGTCTAGCTAGTAAAATATATTTATTCATATTCTCAAAATGGTTAAAATGCGAGATTATGCTGCTGACAAAGGTAAACCTTTTAATTTATTCCTCTGAAAATGATGCACTAAACATTGGCCACACACGAATTTTTATTGTTTATTTACATTGTTACAGAAACGTTCAAGAACTTTTTTGTGGATTTCTGCCAGACCGATGATGAGGGGAACAAGAACTTCAAATACGCTGAACAACTCACCAAAGTAGCGCACCGGGAATCTGTATGTAATATTTATACATGCGATTTTAGGTTACTAAATCTAAAGCCCTACTCGTTTGTATGAAATCATGTACATAGAAAATATGTACATACCTACCTGATTATTTCATTTTCTTATAAACTTTCTATTGTCAGGTGTCATTTGTGGTGGATCTGGATGATCTGCACGATGCCCAAGAAGAGCTAGCAGAGGCGGTCATACAGAACACTCGTCGCTACACCAACATGGTCTCGGATGTAGTCTATGACATGCTGCCTGATTATAAACATAGAGAGGTAACATTCTAAGTATACTAAAAAAGAAATGAAGAAAATAGGAACAGCTTCACGACTTTTACCCGAGGCAGGCTTATACTACCTCAGATTTCTTAGGATTTCTTTCAAGATTCTCTGAGGATATCTAAGGGGCTTCAACATCTCTAAATAACAGGTGACTCTGAAAAGTCCTTAAAATCTGCATTATTGCTTTTCACATTCACTCACATTATATCACATTATACTCTGCAGGTTGCTGGAAAGGATGCATTGGATGTATACATTGAGCACAGAATCATGTTGGAGGCCAGAAACCACAGGATCCCAGGAGAGATGAGGGATCCTAGAAACAGATACCCGCCAGAACTCATCAGGAGATTGTAAGATTTGTTCTTCTTGGTCACAATTTTATTATAAGCAATATTGTGAGATATATTTAATTTAAACAACAACACATCATAGATTTGTTTTATCATATTCATCACACATGATAAAACAAAAAGAGGGAAATGATCATTGGAGAAATTCCCCAACAAGTCCAGCACATACCTTCACCAAACCTGCAAAGTCAATGGACTGATTGCAGATATAAATTAAACAAAAAACAAATAAAATATAGTTAAAGAATTTTCATTAGTTCAAAAGACTGTCAAAATTGCACTTGAATGAATGAATCCTTTTATCTCATTTCAATTTTGTTCTAGTGAGGTGTATTTTAAAGATTTATCTACTGCCAAGTCACAGCCTATCCGAGAGGTGAAAGCTGAACACATTGGGAAACTGGTCACAGTCAGAGGTAAGTCAATTAACAAATGTGTGATAGACATCCCTGTTGTTTGGGTTATCCCTTGAAGAAATACCTAGGGAAGAACACTCCTGAAACATGATGGTTTAGTAAACAAACACCCTGACCTGACCCTGGGACCTTGAGAAACTGATTTTGAGTTATGAATGAATGTTAATTCAAAGCTTGATCTAAACCTTTCCCAACAGGTATTGTAACCCGCTGCACTGATGTGAAACCCCTGCTAGTGGTGGCTACATACTCATGCAGTGCATGCGGTGCGGAGACTTACCAGCCGGTGCGCTCCCTGCAATTTACTCCCCCGCCTGCCTGCACTGCTGATGAGTGTCGGGTCAACAAGGCTGCGGGACAGCTGCATTTACAGACCAGAGGCTCCAGGTTCCAGAAGTTTCAGGAGCTCAAGATACAGGAACATGTAAGTGGCCTTCGAAAGGTTATAAATAGGACACATCATTTGTACAATACAATAATACAATTTCGTAATCTTTCAGTCGGATCAAGTCCCAGTGGGGCACATCCCGCGCCAGCTGTCGATCTACTGCCGCGGCGAGACGACGCGGCGCGCGCAGCCGGGCGACCACGTGGCCGTCACGGGAGTGTTCCTGCCGCTCATGAACTCCGGCTTCCGGCAGATGGTGCAGGGCCTGCTCTCTGATACCTACCTCGAGGCACATGTGAGTACACCAAAGACGCCTGGGGAAGCCTGCACCAGCATTAGCTAGCTGCTGGCCTTCCTAGAGGACATCGGGTGGCTAGACTAGCATCCACCCGATGTCCGCCACGCAAAATGGACTTACTTGCGGAAAACAGTCCACTCACCAAGTAAGGAATATGTGTAATGAACAACTATTTTTCTATGAGTTAAAGTGACGGACTAAGGGCCGGTTTCACCATGCTCTGTTAGTTACTAATCAAGGATTAAAAGACCGTTAAATCTAACCTTAGCTGTCAAACGCGTACATTTTGACATATTTAACGGCCCTTTAATCCTTTGTTAATCTAACAGAGCATGGTGAAACCGGCCCTAAGGGGATGGCCCACCTGATTAAGGCGATTACAAGACGTGCTAATGTACTTCTCGCTCGCACGTTTTGACATGTTAAAAGATATAAAATCGCTAAGCTTATTTATGAAAAATTGCATTTAACCAAATTGTGTTGCACACCGTTTAGTAAAAATTTAATCTTGATCAATATAAGTTTTCCTACTCAAAAGTGCTTTACTAGTTTTGGTACGCAAACTTTTGAGTAGGAAAACTTATCAATCAAAATGATTTTTTTACTAAACTGTGTGCAATGTGCACACAACTTGGTTGTCTTTGTCTTAAGTGGTAACCTCTGGTTATAACAAAAACAAAATAACAATTACTTCGCACAGAAATGCACTTGTCTACCACTCTGAATAAAAGATACGATTTGCACCAATAAAGAAATGAATTTAATTTAAGCGCCGCTATTAATCTTACCGATAATGGGCGCCATTTTGGATTAGTTTCTGTATTAACGCGATTATAACTGTATAGTGTTATTATTCTCTTAAAATTCATACCAGACAGTTTTGTTAGAAAAATATCTTATTATTTTGTATATCTCTAGGCTGTGACCTGTCTAAATCAAAGCGACGAAAGCGAGCTGATAGAAGCGTTGACTGAAGAAGAGTTGGCGGAGCTGGCCGATGAAGACCTCTACTCGCGGATGGCGCGCAGTCTGGCGCCGGAGATCTATGGGCACGAGGACGTGAAGAAAGCACTGCTTCTGCTGCTCGTTGGCGGCGTTGACAAGTATGTAACGTTTCTTATGTAGTGGGGATATTTGCAAAGCTATTCAATGAATATTTTTTGAAACATGATTTTGAACATAATTTTCATTATTATGTGAGTTTGATTGTTTCCCGATATTTCGGCATAATTCGGCATTTCCTGATAGCACGGCAGTTGCATGCGCCACGATCACGCTATGCTTATGATGAAAAATATACTTATTTAAAAAAAAAATGTGTCTTTAAAAGCGGATGGCCCACTTGATGTGAAGTGGTAACCATCTCGAGATCTACGGGTGTTAAGCTCATGTGCCATTGTGTAATTTCACCGGCACCAACACCCAACATCAAAGAAAGTTAAGACGAGTCTAATCTTAGTTATAAATAAATTAGGTGAAAAACAATTTTATAATGAGTACAGACTAGTTAGCATGACCATCTAATAAATTAAACTAAGTCCTTACATTCGTTGCCAGGCGTCCGAACGGTATGAAGATCCGTGGAAACATCAACATCTGCTTGATGGGCGACCCCGGAGTGGCCAAGTCTCAGCTGCTGAGCTACATAGACCGGCTGGCGCCGCGCAGTCAGTACACCACGGGCCGAGGCTCATCGGGCGTCGGTCTCACCGCTGCTGTCCTGAAGGCAAGTTTAATAAATAATAGGCGAGCGCATTTGTAAGCTCTATCGCGGTACAATAGATGCGCCCGATCTGCTTACTGAGTCACTTTTACTCTTTGTCCTAAATGTTCGGGCCAGGAAGTACAAACTTTTTGCTCCACCCTCGTGTCGTACTCGGCGCACGATTTCTCCAATCCCTCGGACAATCAACGCCCTCAACAAACTCCTAAAAGTCAATCCAAACTGCGATCTTTTTGCAGACAATTGAGGAACTGCGAGACAGGCACACTCTGATCAAATTGTAAATAAGTACGTGTTAATTATGTGAATTGTTTAAACTGTACATAGACTAATCACCAGGGGTCGGAATAGGTAGAGTTTTTAAGTACCAAATAATGTCAAATACGCTACTACGAAATCTAAATATGGATATGCCTTTTTTAATCCCCGTGTCGGAAACGATTCGGGTTCGAAATCAAATGTGATAAAAACTGATATTTCCGATTGGAAACCTTTCCAAATATTTTAAAATAGCCCTGCTGTACGTTTAACGTTTAGCGCTACTTAGTTTGTGTTTAACATAGGAAAAAAGTTAAATAATATCAATCTTAACACCAGGTTTGCCATCTGCTTGTTCCATCAGCTAGTTGTATATAAAAAACCCATAAGTTTTAGAAAACAATTTTTATTAATCCCCAATTGGGGTATAAAAGGCATATCCATGTTAAGATTGCGTCGTAAATTTTACTCATTTGGTACTTAAAAACTCTACCTATTCCGATCCCTGCTGATCACTGACATCAGACTAGCTGTTTCAGTGACTGTACCATAATGAAGTTGTTTCTTTGAATAAGTATTATTTGTTTGTGCAGGATCCATTCACCGGCGAGATGATGCTGGAAGGAGGCGCGCTCGTGCTTGCCGACCAGGGCGTCTGCTGTATCGACGAGTTCGACAAGATGGCGGAGAACGATCGCACCGCCATACACGAGGTCATGGAGCAACAGACCATCAGCATCGCTAAGGTATACCACACAAGAGTAGTAGAAACTCTTAAGAGTAGTAGAGCTCTTTGTGAAGGGCTCGTCCGGGGAAGTACTACCACCACGCCTTTTTCTGCCGCCAAGCAGCAACGCTGTGTTTCGGTTTGCCGCCGGTTGCCGGTGTAATTACAGGCACATGAGGCTTAACATCTGTATGCCTCAAGTTGATGGACGCAGGGCAGTGCATCGTAGGGCACGTTCCTGTCGTAATAATTGTATAAAAAAAAAACATGTAAAAATATCATGAAGGTATGATGACAGTAACATAGACCCAATATGGTTACCAACTGTTTGCAACCCAATATTTTTTTGCAGGAAAACGTGTTTGGATCAAAATTTAATTTTGTTGTACTTTTGTAATGCTATTCTCCAAAACTAGTTCTTTTCCGATTTTATATAACTTCATTTATTATTTCAATTTCGTGGTTTTTTCATAAACCCATTTATAGTCGCGTTAAACTCTCGCTGCAGGCTCGGTCATAATTTACCGGAACGAAACAGCAATATTGCTCTCTCTCTCTCGCATTTAGGAGAACGGACGATCCTTTTGTTTAAGCGTGTGTTAAGATGATTTATGACCGAGTTTGCAGCGGGAGTTTAACGCGACTATAGGTTGAGCACTGACCCAGCCTGCAGCGAGAGTTTAACGCGACTATAGTAATTTTATATCTTCAAAAATGTTGAAATGTGCGAGCGAGAGGTACATTAGCGGTAATCTCTGTCATAAGCAAACTTTTCACTTTTAATTTATGTACCAGGCGGGTATAATGACGTGCCTGAACGCGCGCGTGTCGATCCTAGCGGCCGCGAACCCCGCCTACGGCCGCTACAACCCGAAGCGAACCATCGAGCAGAACATCCAGCTGCCGGCCGCGCTACTCTCGCGATTCGATCTACTCTGGCTGATCCAGGACAAACCGAACCGGTTAGTACCTCATAATTTTCTTATGCCATATCTAGCCAAGCAGCGTTGCTGTGTTTCGGTTTGAAGAGTGTGTTTGCCGGTGAAATTACAGGCACATGAGGCTTAACATCGGTATGCCTCAGGTTGATGGACGCAGGGCAGTGCAATGTAGGGCACGTTCCTATCGTGCGTAACTTACGGGGCAATGCTTTTTTATGTGTAATGGTTAACCTCTTAACATCAGGTGGGCCATCTGCTTGTTCCATCAGCTAGTTCTATAAAAAAAAAAAAAAATCGCTGCCCAATCGGTCCACATGTGACACGAAAGTTAAAACTAATTGTACCTATTACATCTTACTCCTATGTCATGTGTACTTTATAAGGTTCTGAATAAATAATGAAGCTCCAGTGGGGTTCCAATCAAATAATCTTTAGTGATATTAATAATTAATAAATATTGGTGGACTTTCCACACAGCACTATCTAGCCTCAAACAAAGCCAAAGCTTGTAATATGGGAACCAGATAGCTGATATAATACAAATAATATGCTTTTTTTTGTTGTAAATACATACTTATAATATTATATAACACCCAGACAGAACAAACATCTATGTTCATCACACAAATGTTTGTTACCGGTGGGGATCGAACCCACGCCCTACGGTGCAGAAGGCAGAGCTACTGCCAACTGAGCTGTGAAGGCTGACTTTGTTATAATGTGTGTGTTATTATTACTATGTGCAGTGAGAAGGACTTGGAGCTGGCGAAGCACATAGCGTACGTGCACCAGCACTCGACGCAGCCGCCGACCCTGGTCCGCGCGCTGCCGATGCGGCTGATACGGCGCTATGTGGCGCTCACCAAGCGGAAACAACCCATGGTGCCCACGGCGCTCACTGAATACATCGTTTGTATGTACATACATCGTTATTCATTGTAGAAAATCGTTTTCTTGCCCTTTTTCTACTGTAAGGTCGGCACATCAGGTTTTTCTCTCCTCCTCTATCAGCCTCCATTAACTACACAGGGTGGATTTTTGAGACGGGACAGTAGGGGCAGGTACCTTAACCGTTATATTTTTTCGCAAACTGTACATTTTTTCCAAAATTTGTGAATGCAATTCTGAATATCTCAAAAAGCTATGTCTCCTAGAAACGTTTTTCTGTAACTAGAAAGGTTAAGGTACCTGCCCTTACTGCCCCATCTCAATAATCCACCCTGTATAGTATTTAATGTTGTGTGTTATTGTGGCCAATGAATGGCCAAGAATTATTTTTTTTGTCTGTAGTAAATATAAATATTGGTAGACATACCACACAGCACAGGATCTGTATCCTATCTGAGTTTTGTTTCTCGTTTTCCGTATCGTCAGGCCATCTTTGTATGGAGACTCGATGAGCGGCTCTATCTAACTCACGAGTCTCCATACAAAAATGGCCTGACGACACGGAAAACTAAACACAAAACTTGGGGTACTAGGCCTAAACCAAACTTGTACTAGGGGACCAGATACTTATAAATAATGCAACAACCAGACAGAGAACAAACATCTACAATGACACATACAACACAATTATATAAATAAATGAAAAAATGTTCAAGTGGGGATCGAACGCACGGCCTACAGCGCAGAAGGCAGACTATCAACTAAGCTGCGAGGCTGTCAATGGTGATAGTAATTGATTATTTTTATAAATGCAACGTAAATGTTTGTTACAGCATCGTACGTGGAGTTGCGTCGCGAGGCTCGAAACGCCCGTGACGTCACCTTCACTTCTGCTAGGAACTTGCTCGCGGTTCTACGCTTGTCCACTGCTCTCGCACGATTGAGGTAAGTAGTTTAAATTAGTGTAATACGTAAATAATGGTACAAGTACATAGATAAAACAATGATAAATTTTAACTTATTACAGCCTTCATAGCTCAGTTGGTAGTAGCTCTGCCTTCTGCGCCGTAGGCCGTGGGTTCGATCCCCACCGAGAACAAACATTTGTGTGATGAACATAGATGTTTGTTCTCTGTCTGGGTGTTATATCTACACTAATATTATAAAGAGGAAACATTTGTATTTTTGTATGTAACGAATAGGCTCAAAAACCACTGGTCCGATTTCAAAAATTCTTTTACCATTAGAATGCTACATTATCCCTGAGTAACATAGGCTATATTATATTTTCAAAAAAATCAGGGATCCTTACTAAAACTTCAATAATGTAACCCAAGGTGGAAAACAAAAACCTTACATCGCGTGCGCTGCGAAAACTATTGAAGATAGAACAAAATAATGTACTACGATTTTGTAGATCACGTCATCATCTACAAAAAATGTCGCGACAGCATATATCTAACTATTATAGTTATGTCACAATAAGTGTTCTTTTATTATAAAAAATTAATTGAAATGCCTCCGCTAGAAAAGGGTCTTTATTTGTACCTTGGTATTAATCCTTATCCAAATAAATCATTTCATAATTAAGACGGTTTCAATACCTATAGATTACTTCTTAAATTTTTCAAATCGGACATTCCATTCAAAAGATATGACGAAATTAAAAATGTTAACGGGTCCACGGGTCACGCGCTGATTGCGATTTTACTCACTCAAGGAGAAGCGCGTGCAAGTGTATGAAATAAGTAGACGCGAGGCTCGAACCCACGGTCTAAGTTTATCCTAAAATGTTCAAAAAATTTATGACCACCCATGCGAAGCTGGGACAGGCCGCTAGTAATATTATAAGTATGTATTTACAAAAGAAGATATACATGTAAGTAGTATATCAGCTATCTGGTTCCCATATCACAAGCTTTGGCTTAGTGTGGGGCGAGATAGAGCTGTGTGGAATGTCCACCAATATTTATTATTTATTTATTTACCAACAATGGTGAAAGAAAACATCGTGAGGAAACTGAAAACTGAAACAGCTTCACGACAGGAACGGTAAATATCCCCTCGGATCTAATTCTAATTCGTTGTCGGGGAATGAGATCTGCTCAGTCGTCCCGCAATGGGGTGTATTGTGCATTGTCCCCCTACTAACACTTAGCTAAAATATAATATAAAAAACACTTAGGTTTTTCTTCATGTATTTTTAATACTTCATTGTTATTATTCAAACCCCGTTGTCAATTTTTGTTTCCACAGCAACTACTTCAAAATACCATAAACTAAGTACCTACCTATTTTTAATACTCCCACTTAGGTAGGACATTGGATAAGTTAAAATAACGAAACAAAATCTTCTCTTATGAAAACCAAAAACGTAAATAAAAAGAAAATATAAGAAAGAAAAAAACACTATATCCATATGGCATAATCTGCGTCTGATAATCCAATAACATCTGCGTTCTCGTTAGAGTATTCAATACCAAGTTAACGTTGGACCAGTCTTCCGGAGAGAAGTTGTTTAATTTTCTGCTGGCCACTCCCACTGCATGTGATATATCTGGCCTAGTTGTGATTGCTAAGTAAATCAAGCATCCTACTGCCTCTCTGTATGGTATATTGATATTATTACTCATTATGTCTTCTCGGTATGACGTATTTGGTAATGCAGGAACACAGACAGGATTTGCATCAGAGAGATTGAATCTTTTTAGCATATTTTGAATGTAGGTAATTGCTTTGATGAATAAACAGTTTCCTTCCATCATCATTTCTGATTATCTCTAAACCAATGAAACATTTGGGATCATCAACTATTGTTATTTCAAACTTCTTTTGAAACATTTTAAGGAATGTCAAAATATCTTGGTTATTTGCAAATAATATTCCGTCATCAACATAAATTGCCAAGATTATAATACTATCTTTAATAGTTCCAGTAAAGGCACACGAATCATTCTTAATATTTTGAAAATTTAATTCGTTCAAAAAATCATTCAGTTTCTTATTCCAACATCTTGGAGCTTGCTTTTGATCAAAACCCCTAGCTTTATATTTCGAAACTGTATCGTCATGATTTCGTTTTATTTTAAATATCCGTTGATATGGGAACTTTGTTTGATGGCAATTCTGATTCTTCCCAAGTATCATTATCTCTCAGTGAGTTTAGTTCTAATTTTATTTTGTCAATATTTTTCATTGCTTTTTCATAGCATGACTGCTCTTCGATTTCGATATAATTAGAATTATATCTGTCTGGTGGTGTATATTCATTGTCTTCTGTATCATAGAACATTTCTGTGTCCTCATTTCTATTTATAATAATTGTATTTTCATTTTGTGTATCATTTAAATTTTGTGTATCATATAATCCATCTTCACTTCTGATCACAGTTTGTGTATCATTTATTTTCTCATTGCTTTCTATGTCAGCATTTGTAGAAAAATTTGGTTGTGAAGAGTTAATATTAAAAAGAACCTTTATGTTGTTTTCTGTAGAGTAAATATCTTCTAAGCAGTTACTGAATGATGCTTCATTAAACTGCACATTTCTTGAAATCTTTATTCTCTTTGTTACAGGATCGAATAGTCTAAAATTCGTAGAATTGCCGTCATAGCCGACAAAAATCAGTTTCTTACTTTTAGCCTGTAATTTACTGCGTAATTGATCGGGTACATGCATGTAGGCATCGCAGGCAAATACTTTTACATGTTCTAGTTTTGGTTTCTCCCCACACCACTGTTCAAATGGCGTAGATGATGGAGTCTGTACAGTTGGAGTTCTGTTCAAGATATATACAGCACAATTGACTGCTTCTGCCCAAAGATAAAAAGGGGCTTTAGCTCGGTGTATCATGCTGCGTGCACACTCCATAATCGTTCTAAAATCTCTCTCTGCCCTCGCGTTTTGCTCTGGTGTATAGGGTGCACTGGTTTCTAGTATTATTCCAAAGTTGGACAGAAAATCTTTAAAATCTTTATTGCAGTATTCTCCACCATTATCACAGTGCAGGACTTTAATTGACTGCCCAAATTTGTTGTGACACATTCTCAAATATTCTTTGAAGCATTCTAAAGTGTCATCTTTGTGTTTCATGAAAAAAACTACTCTGTAGGCTGTGCAAGCGTCTTTGAACAGCACAAAATATTTGTATCCTGAAACTGATTCTGTGGAAATAGGGCCACATACATCTGAGTAGATAATTTCACCTGGTTGACATTTTCTACGATGTTCTTCCTTTAGAAATGGTAGCTTATGCTGATAAGAACATGCTTCACAGAAAAAATCATTGAAATTAGTTATGTTTACGCCATTGACAAGTTTTTTGTTTACAATTTCTTTCAAGTACAGCTTATTTATATGACCCAATCTTTCGTGCCATAATTGAAAGTTCTTGTCATGTGCTGTGACGTTTGCATCAATTTTCACAGTCGCTTTGAACATTAGTCTGTATAACTTATTATGTTGTTTATGTGCAACTGCTGCCAATTTTCCTGACTTGTCTTTGATCAAAGCGTCGCAACCTTGTTTTTCAACTCTAAAGCCTCTTTCAGTCAAAACACCTTCACTGATCAAATTTCTTTGCAGGGTTGGTATGTATAAAACATCTTTCAAATCAGAATCATACCACCTGTTATTTAATAACTTTTTGATTTTTATGTTTCCGATACCTTCCACACACAGTTGCGTATTATCTCCTAATCTCACATTATTGGATTGACACTCGTAAAACTCGTCAAAGATCTCTCTTCTATATGTCATATGCGCCGAAGCTCCACTGTCCAATAGCCACACATCTGTCTCATTGGCGTCATATGTATTAGCAATAACCGCAGAATGGTTAGAGTCGAAACTTTCTTTTTCTTTCAAGTTTCTTTTTCTAGAATAACAATCTCTTGCTATATGACCTTTCTTTTTGCAATAGAAACAAGTTTGAGGTTCTCTTCGTTCGTTTTTTTGAAGATGTTACTAGAGCCTCTGATGTTGATGATGATGACTTACTATCCTCTGTTCTTAAATTGTCTTCCTCATCTAGGAGACGTGCTGTCAAATTATCTATCGTTTGCTTTGATTCTTCTAGTGACAGCCACGCCTGCCTGAAACCTTTAAAGCGAGATGGCAGGGTTCCTATTATTTTGGTCAAAATGAATATTTCACTCATTTTATCACCAGTTTCTGTTATCTGACGAGCAATTGACTGAACTTTGGAGATATGTTCAGCCATGCTATCTTTCTCACAAAATTGGTATTTATGAAATTTTTCATGTAGCATCATTTTATTAAATTCTGATTTCTTGGCATAAATAGAATCAAGCTTTTTTATTACCTCTCGTGCTGTTTTACAATTTTCTATCAGTACAATCTGATTAAGAGTCAGAGCTGACGTTATCAAAAACATTGCCGCAGCATCTTCTTTTTCTGTGAGTGCGAGTGCCTCCGAAGACATGGAGGGTTCGCCACTACTTGCTTCTTGTGATGTGTTTTCGCTATCAATATATTTATAAAGGCCCTTTGCCTTTAGTGCACATTTGACCTGAAATCTCCATTGCTGATAATTTGTTTGATTGTCGAACTTAAAAATCGAACCCATACCAAAAACTTTTTCCATCTTTAAGATTTTCTATCATGCAACGACTTCGTAACCACTATTTTAAGCATGGGTGCCCATAACCCTTAGCTAAAATATAATATAAAAACACTTAGGTTTTTCTTCATGTATTTTTAATACTTCATTGTTATTATTCAAACCCCGTTGTCAATTTTTGTTTCCACAGCAACTACTTCAAAATACCATAAACTAAGTACCTACCTATTTTTAATACTAACCTCACCCCAGCCAGCCCAACTCCTTAAAATAGCGTAGAAGGACCCTTACGATGTTTTCTTTCACCGTTTAAGAGCACTGGCATGAGAAAACCACGTTATTTTTAAGCCCTCTAATTATGTATTTTAATAATAAAGTATAAATAAATTATTACTTCCCAGGTTGTCCGATGTTGTTGAAAAGGAAGATGTAACTGAAGCGATCCGTCTCGTCGAGATGTCGAAACAGTCGCTACAGCACGTCGAAGAGAATGTACAGCGGTGAGTACATACATACATACGCCTGTTTCTCATGGGAGTAGGCAGAGACCACGGGTTTTTATTTGCTACGATCCAGATGTACTTTGCTTCATTCATTCTCATAACATTCTTCATATATGCTCGTCGGTATAGGGTACTCTTGACCTGGCCTTGAGCGGTAAGTACATTTATATGTGTGCACAAACAACCGCTACTAGCTTGCACATTTCAACATTTTGAAAGATATAAAATTGCTGAAATTATTTATAAAAGATCAGTCAAGTTAATGCACACAGTTCAGCAAAAATAACATTTAGATCCAAAAAAGTTTTCCTTCCAAAAAGTTTGCTCTACTAGTTTTCGAACTTATGCAAACTTTTTAGTAGGAAATCTTGTTTGGTTTATTTATGTTAGTTATTGCAGCTGACTGTACCACACCCAGCTAGATTCTTATACAAATATTGGTCACGCCACAGGAATCGATCCTACCAATAATGCGTTTATAACTTTTCAGGGGTATAAGTTATACGGACCGCATATTCGCGGTGGTCCGCGATCTGGCGGGAACCAACAAGACTGTGAAGATAGCTGACGTCATCGAGCGGTGCGTCGACAAAGGGTTCAAGCCGGATCAGGTAAATTATAATAAATATTGGCACCACATTTCACACAAAGCCTCCTAGCCCGAACCTAAGCAAAGCTTGTACTATGGAACCAGATAACGGAGAGAATACTTTTTTTTTATACAACTAGCTGATGGAACAAGCAGATGGCCCACCTGATGTTAAGTGGTAACCATCACCTATGACAAAGCATTGCCTCGTAAGTCACGCACGATAGGAACGTGCCCTACGATGCACTGCCCTGTGTCCATCAACTTGAGGCATACAGATGTTAAGCCTTATGTGCCTGTAATTACACCGGCAACCACAAACCGAACACAGCAACGCTGCTTGGGGGCAGAAAAAGGCGTGGTGGTTGTACTTCCCCGGACGAGCCCTTCACAAAGAGCTCTACCACTCTTATTTGATACATACTCTATTTGTAAATATGTACCTTCTTATGAGTACAATGTAACACCTAGAAACAGAACAATCGTAATTTTTTTTAAAATTTAAATTACGAATTTAGTAAACGGCTTACTTCTCGTTTGTCTTGAAATATGATTGTTTTTTGTATCTTGCCTACGTTTTTTTGAGATTTTTTTTTTATTTTTACCCCCTCCGGCCCATTCATGCTTGAAAACGCTGATTTTATTTATACTTTTCATTACAGGTGGATTCGTGTATCGAGGAATACGAAAACTTGAACGTCTGGCAAGTGAACCAAGTGAGGACAAAGATCACGTTTATGTAAAACACTCATCAGACTAAACAGTTTGGGCGTTGAACTGTTTGAAGTTGAATACTGCGAATCGTGCGAGAGTATTAGTCGCGTTAAACTCTCGCTGCAAACACGGTCATAAATTATCGGAACGAGACAGCAATATTGCTCTCTCTCTCGCACTTAGGAGAACGGCACGATCCTTTTGTTTAAGCGCACAGATGTGCATTATTGGAGTCGATAAGAACTATCGATACATGACCTCTCCGACCGCGAAACCACCGGGCGCTCTCGCTTAGTCATTCTTTTATCGATAACGTGCATGCCCCGGCGCCGAGTACTCTCAACACAAGTGTTAAGATGATTTATGACCGAGTTTGCAGCGAGTGTTTAACGCGACTATAGTAACATATCCCATGTTGTTGTAATTTAGTTTGCCCCACTAACGCGCCGCCCGACATCGCGCCGTCTCCTTCCGACGATTCTCTGTATTGTAAGCGTAGTTAAGGGTATACGCGTAGTAGCTTGATGTGTTGCCGACTGTACTTTGGTTCACTATTTTTAGTTTCCCACCTTTTGTTATTAGTCAGCATCAAAGTTATTAATGTTTAGTCAAGATTTTCTTTATTTCTCTATCAAACTTTGAATTTATAATAATTAAAACTGAATAGAGCCATTAAACAATTTCGGAACTCTGAAATGTCATCTTCTGATGCTGACTGTACCGATGTACAGGTTGTCTAGACAAAAAAATATGGATTTAACCTAACTAGTATACGCCTAATAATTAGTATTAAATAATTCTATCCTAACTTAGGCTTGCCAAAAACAAAGACAGAAATATTTTTATCTGACGGATAGCATTACTCTGCGATGGTCGAACCTTACGTCGTTAACCTTATAAGCTTACGTCTTTAAGCCTGTCAGTCCTAATTCTTTAGATAAATATCTCTTTCTCTCTTGTCGTGTCACTAGTTTCTTTCACATTCACGAAACAGTGTGGTGAAAGGATTTTAAGTGCGCCTCAAGAGGCTCCTTTCGAGCACTTGACACATGATATAGAACTTTTTAGGTTCTATGACATGCCGGTTTCCTCACGATGTTTTCCTTCACCGTTTGAGATTACTGGCATTGTGCACATACATTTTTGAACAGAAAAGCTCATTGACCGGTTTCGAACCCACGACCTTAGGATCGGAAGGCGGGGCCGCTACCACTAGACCACCAGAGTTCTCCTATTAGTGCTAGATAGATGATGACTTGTCTTTACTACTTTTTTCGAAATAATTAGTTTTAAGTACCAGTGTGCCTGGTTATGTAATTTGCTAGTGTTATTGACTCAGTATGAATAAGAATTTCATTTTAATAAAAATCTTTGATAAAAATTCTAAATTGTATTTAATATTCGCCAAAATTTGAAAGTTCTTGGAATCTTGATGCCTACTGGAATTCTAAAGCTTAAAGTTTCATGAACATTATGTTTATAAATGATAGGATTCCAAGTTGGTAGACCTAGCTTTTAGAATGGGTATTTGAATTTCTAAAGAGGCCCTTTTGTTGGTCTGACGAAGTTTTATTAGGTTAATATTGGTTGAGTTTCGTTCTAGCTAGGTATTACTTACTAGTGGAATCTTATTCTAGCTAGTTACAACCCACGCGACTTCGTTTGCATAAAGCGATAAATAAAATAAATAAATATTGGTGGACATTCCACACAGCACTATCTCGCCCCAAACTAAGCCAAAGCTTGTGATATGGGAATACTTTTTTTTTAAATACATACTTATAATATTATAACACCCAGACAGAGAATAAACATCTATAGTCATCACACAAATATTTGTTCTCGGTGGGGATCGAACCCACGCCCTACAGCACAGAAGGCAGAGCTACTACCAACTGAGCTGTGAAGGCTGAAAAACAATGCGAATTTTCAAAATTCATTTCCTATTGATCGCCCACACTACACCTCTCAAAGTAAATTTCAGTTGGCCTCCTAGTTTTGGACTTCTCTTTATAATTGTAGATTTTAACAACGGCGATGGGCTTGCGACCTATCATGTATGGAACTTCTCTTGTTGTATTGAAACCCCCTTAAATATTTATTTTATTCTGTTTATTTAGTATTTGTTATAGCGGCAACAGAAATACATCATCTGTGAAAATTTCAACTGTCTATCACGGTTCATGAGATACAGCCTGGTGACAGACGGATAGACAGCGAAGTCTTAGTAATAGGGTCCCGTTTTACCCTTTGGGTACGGAACCCTAAAAACGAAACTAAAACTCTGACTCGAGGTTCTTAGATGTCTAGTCACAAGGTTAAAAGGTCAATCATAACGCCCCTCTTTAAACGAGAAAGTTTATTGTTTCCATTCCATAAGTTTTCGTCCTTTCTATTCATTTACCTAGACCAGGGGTGGCGAACCTTTATCAATTAAAAGTGCCATTTAAAAAAAAAATATGAGATCGTCGACGTGCCCTCAAACAGTTTCAATCGGAATATAATAATATTAATGATACTAATTTCAACATAAATTCCAACAGTGCCCCACTATTTAGCCAAGTTGTCACGATCGGGTGGGCGGGTGAAGTAGCGGATAGTTTGAACTAAAAATGCAAACTGTTTTGATCCGTGGCGTGCCCAAAATATTGTGGGCGTGCCATCAATGGCACGCGTGCCACTGGTTCGCCATCCCTGACCTAGGCGAAGTAATATATATTCGACTTGCGCTTATTAAAGTAATAACTTAACAATGTAGGGGGAATAAATCCATAAATCGGAATCGCAACAAATATTAGTACCTACAACACGTCTTACAATATGTAGGTACCTACTAGGGCATGCAGTATCGATACTTTTCTCAGTACCGGTAATTTTCGGCCGATACTGACTCAGAACCGGTAATTCCCGGTACTTTCGATACTGAGCTAGTTATCTTAAATTAACTAACAGTATAGTCGTAAAATGAAACAAAAACTGTAGTACATAACATAGCTTAAGATTATTCGTTTTTTTATATGATTTAGAACAATAATATCACTTTACACACAACAATCAGAATAGGTGAGATCAAGCTAAATAGAATAATCATCAAATGCATCAACAACTAGAATGAACTGTAGCAAACTATGTTATCTAAATCAATCAATAATTCATATGTAGGTATTTATAACTTTTAGAATTTCATCTGTTCCCAAACCTCAAAAAACAAGTCGGCGGCCATAACTTTCATCGAATGACGAGGTCAATGAATGTGTAATTGGATATTTTATTTATTTATTTTAGGAAGACCGACAGCTTATTAAACCTTAAATTCAAAGTAATATAGGTTATCAGAGAAGCCAATTAGCGATCCTCACGTATGGTTACAGAGTAGATGAGAAAAAAAATAGCAAACAAACATTTACGGCCTTACTTATAAATGGAAGGAGTACTTTTTTAAAATAAAAAAAAATTTGTTGGTAATAAACTTTGGTTTCTTGGTTAGGTCGCGAACTTTTCAATCCACCCACTTGCAAACAACAATCAGAACGAGCTAAGATCAATCGAACAATCATAAAAAAAAACAACATAAACTACGTACCTAATCGTAGTACTTAAAATTGTTTGGCTTTAATTAAAAGGTTGTTAAATATAGGTTCAAAATTCGTTAAAACATAGAAATCTAAATAGATAAGTGAAACTGAACGCAGTACTAGTGTTTTTTATGGAAATTGGTGTATATCGTACTAGAAAACATCGACAGTTTATGAGTTATATCGAGTATCGAAAGTACCGGTACTTGCTTTGTGGAGTACCGGTACTGATCAGTATCGAAATTACCGGGAATTTCGATACTGATCAGTACCGGGAGCATGCCCTAGTACCTACTATATCATTTTCAACAATATGTGAAGCGACTATTTTTTATAACTATTTATAGACTAGTAGTTCGCTTCGAACTGAGATCTCGTGATGCGACCCGACGAACGCATCAAAACTTTGAGTAGGTAGTAGTCAGAGGCAAGTCCAAACATTATCTTTGGACTTTTTTCTGACTACCGCCTACTAACTTGGTATGGTAACCAAGTTTCAACTCTATTGGCCTATTTATTGAAGAGTTCCGTTGAACAGACCTTGGCTCCATCATCAGACCTGGTCGTCGTCACCATTTTATGAGAATTGAGTACCTCCTTAATTTATTTCAAGAAAAAAAAAATAAGAAAAAGCAAAGGAACTGGCCGACCAGTAGAAAAACCTTGATGTCAACGAAACTCTTAGAGATGGGAGCTCTTGGATCGCTGGTTATCTTATTTTACCTTTTTTTGTTTTATCTCAAAAACCGAGCGTCCCAAAAAAAAAGTAAAAATTGTTTTGGAATGTCCAAACGAAGCCCTTTCATATGACATGTAACTTTATTTTTTTATGTAACTTTTTTTATTTTTGCCCCCTTAAAAAACCCCATATCTCAAAAACCCATCCGATTTTACTCATATACTTACCAGTAAATTTCTCAAGTACAAGCTATCGACATATCAAATTTCATGCAGATCGGATCAACGGCTCTAAAGTTATCGCCAGACAAACATACATACATACATACATACATACATACATACATACATACATAAAATGCCAAATCGCCCAAATTGAAACTAAAATCTTCGTTCGCTTCGCTCACTCGATCAACTAAGATCTGATTTCACTATACTCTGTTAGTTACTAATCAAGGATTAACAGGCCGTTAAATATAATCTTAGATGTCAGACGCATACATTTTGACATATTTAAGGGCCCTTTAATCCTTTGTTAATCTAAGACAGCAAGGTGAAATGTCTGCAGCAGAAGGACAGATAAGCAAAATCCCGGAATAGCAAAATCCCAGATTAGCAGGACAGATTCGCATAAAGGCAGATAATGTACCTACTGTCGTGCAAAAAATATACAAACAATACCTAATTAACCTTATTATCAATTTGTGACTTTGCTAATGTTTTGACAATCCTTTGATAGTGGAAATAGATGTGAGATGCCTATGTGCAGTAGTAGACTTCCTCAGGCTGATGATGATGAACCTACGTCAACTCCATTTTAAATAAGAATAGCGCGTTTCGGCTCCAACACCAGACTAGGGATCTACTTGTATTGGTCGTCCTTCAGACCACAAAAAAACACTTTATTCGTGTCGTATAACGCGTTGTCTACAAGGATCCTTTATTGCTGTTTTACGATTAGTGCTGCTCACAATGGCTCAGTAGACGATCAAGTTAATTGCGACCCTTCGCTTCCAACTATAAACATAACTGACCTAATCCTGATAGTACTACCTACTGCTATTTAATCTAATACCTATGTGTACCTAGATCTTGAGACTTGACCGTGAGTGCGGGTAGGTACTTACATAATCTTCTTTCGATAGATTTTGAGTTCTATGTTCGATAGTGGAATTTTGCAAGCTGATAATCCTACTAATATTGTAAACGCGAAAGTTTGTAAGTATGGATGGATGGATGGATGTTTGTTACTCTTTCACGTAAAAACTACTGAATGGATTTTAATGAAACTTTACAATAATATAGCTTAAACATCAGAATAACACATAGGCTACAATTTATAAAGATATTGTGTGAATTGTCCAAAATGTGCGCAGACGAAGTCGCGGGCACCAGCTTGTGATTAATAATGAGTAGAGTT
Source organism: Chloroclysta siterata (assembly GCA_932294275.1). Taxonomy (NCBI): domain Eukaryota; kingdom Metazoa; phylum Arthropoda; class Insecta; order Lepidoptera; family Geometridae; genus Chloroclysta; species Chloroclysta siterata. Next base: position 12,948,987 of record OW028599.1, on the reverse strand, counting down.
TAAAAAGGCATCAACATCATAATCATCATAGGATGCCTATGATGATGATTAAAAAGTATTTGGTCCATTATGAAACCTCATAGGATTTTTTTTTTTTTTTTATACAACCAGCTGATGGAACAAGCAGATGGCCCACCTGATGTCAAGTGGTAACCATCACCTATAACAAAGCATTGCCTCGTAAGTCACGCACGATAGGAACGCGCCCTACGATGCACTGCCCTGCGTCCATCAGCTTGAGGCATACAGATGTTAAGCCTCATGTGCCTGTAATTACACCGGCAACCACACTCTTCAAACCGAAACACAGCATTGCTGCTTGGCTGTAGGATTTGAAATAAATCGAATGGCGCTATGGGATGAAATGTGTGGATCCTTCCAGACTCTCATATTTGTATTCCAGATCAATACCCGACTTCTTCAGACTTGAGCATTGTTCTGGCATACCTCGAGCGTCAATTTCAAGCACCTTTATACGAGTTTCGTAAGGCCGCTGAAATGAAAAAGATCAGAATAAATCTATACAAAACTAAAAAGGTAGAACCTTCATTTTTATGACCCTACATCAACACCCTACATCAACACCTAGATAGAATAAGAATCTAGTTTGAAACTGTTTGTTAGATGTACGCGCGTCGAATGCCAAACGCGTCATGTGTCTTCTTATTTGTTCCCTTTTCCGCCGATGGGCAACAAAGGAAAGTTTGTTATTAGGCCGCCGCGGCGTAAAATCAGGTCACGAAACCCGAACGGATTACATACGACGACCGAGAATGCTTCACAAGTCTAACTTGAGACCGAGAGTAGCGTGTTGTCTTCTACGAAAGTTCTAGCATTCCTAAAAAAGACTGAGGGTAGGTTTCAAAATCCTTGTCAGAAGCAAAGCCAAAGAAAATGTTACTTACTTTATAGTGCACCATAAGCAACCTTCTTATTTGGGGCTCCTCTACATCCATAGGTTCGATTTTTAGCGATAATACCTTCCGTTGTAAATTTGTACCTACCGTTCTCTATATTTAGTAATTTGTTTTTCTGTCTGTTGGTTTGTAAGGTGTACAATAGAGAATTTTCATTTATTTATTCATTCAAAACCATTCGTGACAATAAAAAAGAGGGAATCTCTATGCACTGCACATAACCCCACAGTGCACAGGACTGTTGCACACATTCAAACATTGCATTTTGGTAAAAGCCCACCTTCCATAAGTTGCAAAGACTATCTACGCAAGGAAGCGTTGCTAGGAACACCAAACCTGTACCCCAAGTATGAGATTTGCTTACGATATTTCGTTTTTCGTTTTACGTTTTTGTTCCGTGTTCATTGCGAGTTTTGTATGAAGACGCGATATTGATACCGATACGGAACTTTACAAAACCCGCAATGAGCACGCAGCGAAAACGATTCGTTTTTGTTCCGTGTTCATTGCGGGTTCCGTATCGGTATCTCTATCGCGTCTTCATACAAAACCCGCAATAAACACGGAACAAAAACGTAAAACGAAAAACGAAATATCGTAAGCAAATCTCATACTTGGGGTACTGAATATAAGTCGAAACGTAAATAGAAAGAAGTTTCACAAGGGTTCCTATTCTTGTCGCTTAGTAACAAACAATGTTAGAAAACTTAACTTTTATATTTTCCTGTTTATGTACTACAAGCTGGTGCTCGCGACTTCGTCTGTGCAGGATTAGTCACACAATATCTTTATAAATGTGTTATTCTGATGTATAAGCTATATTATTGTAAAGTTTCATTAAAATCCATTCAGTATTCTTTACGTGAAAGAGTAACAAACATCCATCCATCCATCCATCCATACATACAAACTTGATACCTTCTACATACTTGCAAGGGTTTAATTCATGTGAGCCTTGTACGAAAAATAAGTTGAATGTGAGCACCTAGACAAACCTGCAAAGATTTAAAGGTGCAATATCTTAATAAATTTATGTTATATACTTACACGTAGTGTGTTGTTTACACTATGTGTATATTGGGTACTATATATATATATATATATACTATATCATACATAAATAAAAATATATAGAAATGATGGCGGAAAGCTGAGAAAGTAGTATAGTTAGTAGACTCGAATTCGTCTAGCTTTAAAATGAAAGCCTCGGGTGCCTCTGCGGCGCCGGAGGAGGGTTGCGAAGTTCAAAGGTGAAGAGTCTCGCCACCTGAAACCGAACGACGCGCCCAGGGCCGTATCAATCTAACTTTTTCTTCAGTGTTTCGTTCCGAACCCTTAGAGCTGTATGCTCTGTTAGATTAACAAAGGATTAAAGGGCCGTTAAATATGTCAAAATATACGCGTTTGACATCTAAGGTTAGATTTAACGGCCTGTTAAATCTAATCCTTGATTAGCATCTAACAGGGTATGGTGAAATCAGCTCTTAGTCTGATTTGACACCCCAAGTCTGAGTTTCCTTTTTCGTAACGTCGTCAGGCCGCTGACGAAGAACGTGCTGAGAACTCACGAGTCTCCATACAAAAACGGCCTGACGATACAGAGTTCTGGTCCAGTTTTGGAGAAGCGGAACTCTGAGGTCTCTACCGCTCTCAGAACTAAACTATGAATAATTCTAAGAAATCGGGATAAAATGGCTTGTTAGAATATTTATTAGATAATATAAACAATTTTTGATCTAAATTATTTAATCAACGTTAACATACTGAATTCATAATTTAAAACGCCAAATGACAACCGCTGATGTCGTTGTCTTAAATAAAAGCTAACATTATTAGAAACCATCTTAACCTTATCGTAATCGTATCGTTATTACAATTCTTGTAACGTCGGGTTTTCAAACTATTATTATGAGAATTGTAAGCTTTCCAATTTTTGAGATAGGTATAGAATTAAAAAACCTTTTAAAATTAAAAAAACTCAAACAGGCCAAATGTTTACCTAGTTACCCAATTTCAGTAAAGTATATTACGTAGGTACCAACACGTAAAGATAAAAAACCTGTCTTCTAAGAAATTTCATACATTCAAAGTTATCTGTCCCAATGCGCCTCTGGGGAAACTCGTCACGTACTGCGGCTTTTTCGGTGTTTTCGCTTTCAGCCGAGTTGAGGTCGAGTGCAAACGAAGGCACATGAAATGGTGCTTCATTATTTTCCAAGCGTTTCGATTTATTTTACAAAAAAAATGAGATTTCGCTCATACCAACGTGGTTCGGGCGAAAATCGACTCGGATAGTTCAATTTAATGCATCCACCTTTTTATCTTATCTTTAGTTTTCTCCTCGCTCCTCGCATTAATAATATAATAATTTATTGGTAATTTGGTACTAATTAAATTTAGCAATTATTATTTACTTGGAGTAATTTTTCTCATTATACGTAGGCCCAGTCTCAATTACTTTTTGGTGCGGCAGCGTTGTAATGTTTTTTTGTGTAAATTATCAATAGCGTTTGTAATCAACTGGAACAGCTTCTGTCTTTGATCCATTGGTGCACAACCGGATTCGAACCTACAACTTTACGATCGGAAGGTGGGGTCACTCCCACTAGACCACCGGTGCTCTTCTGAATAATCTGAACAATCTGAAAACACATTATAATTTTCTTTCAGTACATAGGTACAAACATAGGCAGAAAATTGGAGCGTAAAGAATCAAATTAGCCAAAGCAGAAAAAACAGAAAGTAAAGTTCGAAAGCAGGCCAAGTCATAATTTTTATGTGAACTACGAGTAAGCACAAAAGTCCCGACTGACTCACTTTCGAGTTAAAAAACATTTAAGCCTACGAGTGCTCGTGAAGTTCGCAAAATGATTAATGGGAGAAAAAGTCGTTTTGCGACGTACGTGTTTGAGATTCTTACCTGTACCCTAAGTCTGAGTTTAGTTTTTCGTTTTCCATTTTCCGTATCGCCAGGCCGTTTTTTTTATGGAGACTGGTGAGTTCTCGCCCGGTGGAGGCGCTCATCGAGTCTCCATACAAAGCGGCCAGGCTGGGATACGGTAGTCGGCCCTATTCCAAACGCTTACCAAGAAATTATAATAATGTGAAATCACCAAAATTTTCCATGACACTAGAGAAATAGCTTAGGTTATTATCCAATTCCAAATAAAATATCTACTTGTAAGGTAAATCTAAGTCGCTGAACATTGATCGAAGAAAAGCTATAAAATTCCATCAGAAAGAAACAGAAAAGAAACAACTTCATGACTTCCCAAGGCACGGTAGATCCCCTCAGATCTCATAGTACTAACCTCCCAAGATTATTTGAGGATGTCTAAGGGAGGTAGCCAGAGGTACGTCCAAAGTAAAGATCATTTATAATATGTTCAGATTACTGTTCTCAGTTATTGCCTGTTTTATTTAAAGGGTGAATTCCCAGTCCCACGTGCGAACCGAAAGGGAAATATTTCGTACCATTATTTACCCTTTACGACACGGAAACGCTCCGTCAACATTTTACTGGGCGGCGAAGCCGTAAAGTACGCTAACTTACCTGCTGCTTAGCATAATTTCATAAACAGCAACATTATTTTTTGTAGCCATGAATATGCGTTGCTTGAAAATGGTATGAAATGTATAATGAGCTTAAAAGCTGCATTATGGGTTTGTTGGGTACTTAAAGTATTCGATTTTCTTTCTAGGTCAAGTCCTACTTACCGACTTTTATGTTTATTGTTGACTGGGCCTGTTGGTATCTCTCGCCTTCTGCAGGGTTGTGGGTTTGATTGAATCCTACCGAGGCCATACGTTTATGTGATAACCTTTTTAATCTGTGTCTGGAATTCTGGAAATGAATAGAGGGGTATCTCTATAAGTGCTTAGGTTTCAAAGTGATCCTTGTGAATGAACTGATTTGATTTGTACCTTATTTCTATTGTTCACGTCTTGATTTCTTGGTACTCAGAGAACTGAGGGAGGGGAACAGAGAACAGAGAACAGAGGATATCAGAAACACAGTGCCTGGGATCATAGTAGTGAAGCTGTTTATTTTTTACGTCTTGATTGCATAATGTAATTGCATAAATAGGTAGCTATTTCACCGCATACCCATAACATCTTGATACATGTATAGCGTGTTAATCAGTCAGGGTATTTATTTCAGGGGTTGGCGGACTAATTCGTTTGTAAAATTATGGTTTATTAATAGACCAGTGACTGGACCCGGTGTCTTAGGTTACTGGGTTCGTTTAAACGTGATTCAGTTTACAAGTAGGCAATTTTGATTTCATTTAACAGTGTGAGAGAGCAAAAAATGACTCTGGACTGGCCTACTGTAATATATAGGTCATCATCATTATCATTAACTTTCATCGGGATCTTGTATGTACCTAACTACGTTAGTTATAGAGTTTTTATGAAAACGGTGTATGAAAATATTAGTTGACTCATCCGTCTAACTTTGCCTTTAAGTTTGTTTGGTTTTTTATAATGACCTTAGTGATTGGAATAAAAACCAGATTTCGAAGTAACTTATGTGAGTATTTGTCTGCACACATACCTATTATGTCAAGCTAAATATACTTAGCATATAAAACACACAATCATTCGCTCTCCATATTTATCAAAGTTAAACAATTTAAATAAATACATCAATTTAATGACTGAAATACTATAATTTGGTTTTAGGAAAATCTAAGACCCTAATATCATTATACTTACACAAATTTGCAAGTGGTCCGGCGGCAATCAAAATATAGGTACCACTTCTCGCCAGTACCATAAAAATTTCATTATTTATTACTTACTATCATATAGGTATTCTATCGTAAAAAATGAATTAACTACAATAATCTGGTCTAAGGAATATCTTTAGTAGATAGGTATCTATTTATCGCTTAGGAATAAAATGAAGTCCCCATTAGTCCCCATGACCACCTCTTCTACTTTCTTTGAAAACATCCGTATCAATAGGATCCTCCGCTTCTGAACTATATCGCGGCGGAGAACCTTTAATAGTGATTGGGTATTCGGGTATGAACTCCGTATTAGTGGGATTGGGACCGTAAGCAAATTGTTCCACTATTGACTGCATGCGGCCCCTGAACGTCAGCAGCTTGGATTCAGGTATCTTCCTAACGTGGGGAATGATGCTTTTGAAAAAATGCAAATGTTCATCTTCATCTTCAACAGGAAACTTATCACAAACACTGTCGTTATCTTGTACAGATTTAGGTTTGCTTGTTTTCTTCCTTTTTTTAGGTATTTCTGATTTTATTTTCTTCTTTCTCTCAGGTTTTGGGGATAGTCTTTCGAAATAATCCGATGAGCTCTGTTCGTCGATCAGGACGTCACTGTCGTCGTCTTCTTTGCCGTAGATGCGCGGTGTCACGGTGCACCTCAGGAAGTCTAGTGCTTTGAAGTGTCTCCACTTGGGCGTGCCCGTAACTGACGTTTGCACCTTCCCGAGCTCCACGCAAAACTGTTCTCTTAAATATTTCCATTTTTTTCTGAGACTGTTTTCTGTAAAGAACAAAATCATATAGGTAATCAATTCAGCTGTCAATCGATAGTTTGTGGTAAATGGGTGAGTAGGTTCCTAGGTTCCTTCCTACCCTTAGGCGGGATTATATTTTTCGAAATTTCGAATTTTTCGAATTTTTATTTTTCGAATAGGATTGCGATTTTTCGAAAATGAGTTTAGAGATTTTATATCTTTCAAAATGTCGAAACGTGCGAGCGAGAGTCACATTAGCTCTTGTCTTCGCCTTAAGCACAATCATCTTGAAAAAAATGTTAAATTTTCATTTTCAAACATTCGATCATATTACCTCTCATCACACTAGTATCTCTTATCAAAACATTTGCTGAATTAAAGCACAGTAGCTAAAAAAAGACTAAAGTTAAAATACCTACCCATTGGATAAAAAAAGTTAACTAACTTACAAAGTTACAGTCGTAATAACTTTCCTCCAAACATAAATTTACCTCAAACTCACAAGGCAGCAGCGTAGTGATAGGTCACCGATTATCTTCGCGTATACAACATACAACCCCCTTCTCAAGAATTCAAGTTCAAGTTCCGGTAAGGCACAAAATTCAATACCATATACTTACCTCATACGTACCATTGATAGGGACGCTTTCACGCGTGTACACTGCCGCCGACTGTCTGATTCACACACGGTCTCGCTCTCGCTCTCTCTCACTCGCTCCTCGGCACTGCGCGCCCCACAAACATCAATAAAACAAAACATACCGTCGACTCTCAACGCCGCGCTGATATCTTTCCAGCACTTTTCGACTTCCAGCCTGCAGCTATGGTTTTGGTCCCTCTTATTCCAAATAGTTGGCCTTTCAGCAACTAGATCGATTAAAGCGTCTATAGTATTCACGTCCATATCGCGTGGATCGGACGCGTCCGGCGCCGATAACCGGTGAGCGCAAACTGGGAAAATGGCGTCAGCTGCGCCGATCGGCGCTGACGAGTCACGCCCTTGCCGATTGCCGACGGGCGACGACCTGCCAACATACTAAATACTAGCTACTTATTTTTTTTCAACACTGTTCTAATAGGATATTAAACCTAGAAAAACAAGTAATATAAATGATTGATAAGGAATCAGTCACCTAATGTATTCGTTTTCAAATCATTTCATTTACCTACGAATTATTCAGTAGGTAGGTACACTGCCTTTATAGGCCACTGCCTGAAAGAAGACTAAGACTAAAGGTGTGACATATTGTCTTTTAGACAATATCCTTAGCCCACGTTATTCAATTTACAGTTCCACATTCTAAGGTGGCCCACAACAGGTTCCCTCGCTGAGATTCCATGCGCCTTAGTCACAGCGGGGTTATGAGATTAAGATTATTTGAGATCTTATCGAGTGGCTCCGGTGGATAATTGCAGGCGCATGACTTTATGGATGATATGTTTCGTTCTAAAGACACTCCTACCTACATATTTCATGATTTTATGGCCTAGCTAGTGCGAGTTTCGGGGTTGTTATTTAAACAAAATGATTTGGTTTTATTTCATAAACGCCGTGGCTCTGTTTTAATAAAAACCCCTGAAAAAACACGACTGCTATTAGCAGGAAGACGATTATTTTCAATGTTACAAAATTCATTACAAAAGTTTTGCAAATTTCTCAAGTACAAGCTATCGACATATCAAATTTCATGCAGATCGGATCAACAGTTCTAAAGTTATCGCCAGACAAACATACATACATACATACATACATACATACATAAAATGCCAAATCGCCCAAGTTGAAACTAAGATCTTCGTTCGCATTTCCTTATAAGGTTTTTTTAGCATATTTTTGTAGAAATACTCAAAATTATGTAGGTACGTACATAATTTTGAGTATTTCTACAAAAATAAGCTATACTTATTTTAAAAAAAAAATATTGCTTTTTCCCTTCTTTCCTATAAATCAAAAAACCTTTTAAGGAAATGCTCTTTATCAGCAATATCAAATAAAATGCGACCCGGGGCTGTCTGTGTCTGAATTATTTTCCTTTTATATTTGTTAAATAAATGAAAGCATGCCTACTCACTTACCTGACAACAGGAAAACATAATATTACTAGCTGCCGCCCGCGGCTTGACTCGCATAGTAGTGATTTATAACATTATATTTTTTTATATGCTGATGGAATAAGCATTAGAAAAATATAGCCCACCTGATGTTAAGTAGATACCATCACATATAACAAAGCATTGCCTCGTAAGACACGCACGATACTGGATTTCACTGGCAACCACACTCTTCAAACCGAAACACAGCAACGCTGTTTGGCGGCTGAAAAAGGCTTGGTGGTGGCAATATTTGAGGCGTTTTTGCTCCGTCCTGATTCCGGATCATCTTCAGAAAGTACAAGTAAAAGTTTGCATATGTACGAAAACTAGTAAAGCATACTTTTAAGTAGGAAAACTTGTATCGATCAAAATGAAATTTTTACTAAGCTGTGTGCAATGTAACACACAATATGGTTGATTGCGATTTTTCGAAAATGAGTTTAGTGATTTTATATCTTTCAACATGTAGAAACGTGCGAGCGAGAAGTTGTTTGATAGTTGTCAGCTCCTTAACTTAAAAACTTCAAACGAAAAGCAAATCTAGTAGATCTCACAATGTACCTACTTAACTACAATGTGTGCTACATTGTATATTTCGAGACCTCATTGTGTAACCTGCTACAAAAGACACAAAAGTTCTGCGCCGATTCAAAATTAATCAAAGGTCTATACAATTGAATGCCACTCGTGAATGATTAATTGCTTAGCATCGATGACTTGGAGGTTCTGTGGGGCGAATTCATAGTTCCGAAGACAGTAGTCGTTTTAACAAATTGAAAACCGAACAGCCCCGCAAGTACCGATCTTTTTACGAACTATGCGATCGTCAAATTTGACATTTCTATTCGTGATATTTTGACGAATTGTGCGAGTACGGAACTCGGGGTCGCTATCTTTTGACGATCGTCAATTTTCGCGATAATTGTAAAATGTCAACTCGGAAACTATCGGTTTTGAACACAGTCTATGGATTCGTGAAAATGATTCGTCTAATTCGCTTATTTGACAACACTATCGTTAAATCAAAAGTACCATCCATACCCGCATTTTAGCGAAATTCGCTAAATTTTACAGATCTCTTAGTACTTAGTACTTACTCTTTGAAGACGACTAAGGGGGGTATTCATAGTTACGTCCAAACATTACATTTACATTATTTATGTAGGTATATACCTAAGTATAGTTTATAGGTAGGCTTATTTATTTGTTAGACAGAAGACAGTAGTCGTTTTAACAAATTGAAAACCGAACAGCTTCACGACTTTGATCCCCAGGCACGGTAGATATCCCCTCAGATCTCTTAGTACTTAGTACTTACTCTTTGAAGACGACTAAGGGGGGTAGTCATAGTTACGTCCAAACATTACATTTACATTATTTATGTAGGTATATAAGTATAGTTTATAGGTAGGCTTATTTATTTGTTAATATTGAATGTTTTTTATTATACCCTTGATATTTTTAATTTTATAGTGCTACCTAGCCAACCATCTTATTCTAGGCTCCTCTCCATCCAAAGGTTGTCTGGAAAAGTTCGCTTTTTAGCGATAAGACCGCCCATTGTACGTTTTGTTTTTCTATAATTGTTATAATTTTTCCTATATTTTTAGTTTGTAAGGTGTGCAATAAAGAATGTTCATTCATTCATTCATACATTTGGCACATTCCCACATTTTGCTATTCCGTAAGTAGTTGGTATTCCGTACGTTTTAATGCCATGATAATAGAGATAATAGATTCACGTTATGTGCTGTCCCCTAGAAGCCTCTAGAGAGAGAACTGGCGCTAGATTCACATAGTTTATACAAGACGTTTCAAAGGAATCCTCGTGACTGAACTGAATAAAGACCGTTTTGATTTTGATTGGGACTCGCTAAGGATCTGATCATCTGACAGGGGTCCAACTTTTTTTGAAGGTAAGTACATGATAAACATTCGATTGGCACCACACTGGAGCTTCAATATTGTATTATATTGTATTGTAACAAGGATCATACAAAAGAACGGTAGGGACCAAGCCGTAAGTTTGTTGCCTGTTCTTCTAGGCTTCGGTCGCGTGGAACTGTCACCTAGAATCACCTAGCTTTAATACGTTTCAAAGTGATCCTCGTGATTTTATTGAATAAATACCTTTTGACTTAGACTTTGAAACATTTTTCAACAGTTTAGCTCTGTGTTTAGCCCCGTATCAAGGGGAAGGTCGTGGGTTCAAATCCCACTCGGGTAATAACTTTTGGGACTATATTAAATCTTTGTGATTTTCCTTAATCTGTCCAATCCAGAATCTGTCCAACAGCGAACAAGCGGTAAACACTATAAAACAAATAAAAAGTTTAGCTCTGGTTCTGGTGCTTGTCTACGACTTGTAGGTTTTAACAAGCTTTACTTAGTTTGTGTCTAGTAGCACTGTGTGAATTGGCCACCAATATATTTAATTATCCTAGATCAGTGATAGATGTAGAGATATATACAAGGTGTTCCATAAGTTGTGTATATAAACTTCAGGGGGCTAAAGTACCCATCAATATGAACAACTTTTTCTAAGAAACCAACACTGTGAACGCGAAAAAAAAACAGCTGTTTCATACAAAAGTTCAATACCTACCAGGCTAAAATGTATGAAACAGCTGTTTTTTTTTTCGCGTTCACAGTGTTGGTTCCTTAGAAAAAGTTGTTCATATTGATGGGTACTTTAGCCCCCTGAAGTTTATATACACAACTTATGGAACACCTTGTATAATAAAAATATATATAGATAATATAAATAATAATATAACCATCCCCTTGTGCATGTAGATATTCTTAACAATAAATGACTAAACTTCCTTGGGTATCTTAATTCTGATTAATATCGCAATACAACTTTAAATTCTCATAAAAGCTCTAGCTATAAAGTTGGAATATAAACGTTAGCTCCCGAGGTATCGTATCAGATATCCGGGAACACTCTCATTAACTTTGAGGTAAACTCACAGTTGCGGTTTCAGAGCTCCAGAGGTGAAAGATGACGAAGACTTTCGGATACGACGCCGAAATTTGACGTTTAGCGTATTAACTATCCAATTCTAAAAGGTTTACGTGATTCTATCCTAGTTTGCCCGAACTTTTGAATAAGTGAAGTGTGTGGTGTCTGTCTACGGTAGTGGTAAACGAAATAAGAACTTAAGGTTAGATAAGAAACACGTTCAGGCGTTCACGTCTGCAGATGCTAACGCTAACTTAATGTCATTTTCATACAATTTTATCTGTCCGCAGGCGGGAACGCGAACAGGAAGTAGATCTTGTCTAGATATGGGCTGAGACTAAAAGAAGGGGGTTAGCTCAGGATTAATAACGTAAAGGCAAAACATTCGGACACAAATACACGGAGAAAAAAGAGGCCTGTTTCCTTCTGATTTTTTCCTTCTAAACAGCTTCCTTCTAGGTGTCCTTCTAATACTTTCCTGCCTTATTGGACGATAGCGTGTTTCCTTCCAAAACTAGGAAGGAATTTTTTTTTTTCCTACTGTAATAGAACGAATATTCCGACTGATCTTATGTAGTCGGAATAACCTTCCAATTATTTGGAAGGATTTTCCTTCTATATTTTGAGAATTCCATATGGAAGGAATAAAATATGGACTTTTAGAAGGACTCCGTTTCCCAGCTCAATTTTCGGAAGGATCTCAGTTGTACCTTCCATATTTAATCCGTCTGAGTTAGAAGTATTGTAATTTCGGTTGGTAATTCTCGTAGGTATTTCCACCCAAGATAAAATAGATCTTTATTCCGACAAAAATAGTAGGATTATTTGGGAGGAATTAATTTGGAAGGTATAATTTCTAGATTTTTAAGAAGGAATTTCTTGGAAGGTAAGAACTCCATCATACCTTCCAATCGAACACCTTCTTATTTAGTAGGATTTCAATAACGGTCGGTAATTTCAGGTGGTAATTTTATCTTGTAACCTTTTCCCATCAGATTAGAAGGACTGTTAGGAAGGAATACATTTGGAAGGATTAATTTGTGTGGATTTTTGCGATGGAATTTTCTTCTAAATTCTCCAGGCGTATTTTCCAACCGAAATAGAACGAATATTTAGACGGAACTCAATTAGTTGGAACAACCTTCCAATAATTTAGAAGGATATTCCTTCTATATTTTGAGAATTTTCTTCAGGCGTATTTTCCAACTGAAATAGATCAAATATTTCGACGGAATTTAATGAGTAGGAATAACTTTCCAATAATTTAGAAGGATTTTCCTTCTATATTTTGAGAATTTCAGTCAGAAGGAAAAAAATATGGACTTTTAGAAGGACTCCGTTGTACCTTCCATATTTAATCCTTCTAAGTTAGAAGTATTGTAATTTCGGTTGGTAATTCTCGTAGATATTTCCATCCAAGATAAAAGAGATCTTTATACCGACTAAAATAGTAGAATTATTTGGTAGGAATTCATTTGGAAGGTATAATTTCTAGATTTTTAAGAAGGAATTTCTTGGGAGGTAAACTTTTGGTAAGAACTCCATCATACCTTCCAATCGGACTCCTTCTTATTTAGTAGGATTTCAATAACGGTTGGTAATTTCAGGTGGTAATTTTATCTTGTAACCTTTTCCCATCAGATTAGAAGGACTGTTTGGAAGGAATACATCTGGAAGGATTAATTTGTGTGGATTTTTCAGATGGAATTTTCTTCTGAATTCTACAGGCGTATTTGCCAACCGAAATAGAACAAATATTAAGACGGAATTAAATTAGTAGGAATAACCTTCCAATAATTTAGAAGGATTATCCTTCTATATTTTGAGAATTTCAATCAGAAGGAGTAAAATATGGACTTTTAGAAGGACTCCGTTTCTCAGCTCAACTTTTGAAAGGAACTCAATTGGACCTTCCATATTTAATCCTTCTAAGTTAGAAGTATTGTAATTTCGGTTGGTAATTCTCGTAGGTATTTCCACCCAAGATAAAAGAGATCTTTATTACGACTAAAATAGTAGGATTATTTGGGAGGAATTAATTTGGAAGGTATAATTTCTAGATTTTTAAGATGGAATTTCTTGGAAGGTGAACTTTTGGTAAGAACTCCATCATACCTTCCAATCGAACTCCTTCTTATTTAGTAGGATTTCAATAACGGTCGATACTTTCAGGTGGCAATTTTATCTTGTAACCTTTTCCCATCAGATTAGAAGGTCTGTTTGGAAGGAATCCATTAGGAAGGATTAATTTGTGTGGATTTTTGCGATGGAATTTTCTTCTGAATTCTCCAGGCGTATTTTCCAACCGAAATAGAACGAATATTTAGACGGAATTCAATTAGTAAGAATAACCTTCCAATAATTTAGAAGGATTTTCCTTCTATATTTTGAGAATTTCAATCAGAAGGAGTAAAATATGGACTTTTAGAAGGACTCCGTTTCTCAGCTCAACTTTCGCAAGGAACTCAATTGTACCTTCCATATTTAATCCTTCTAAGTTAGAAGTATTGTAATTTTGGTTGGTAATTCTCGTAGGTATTTCCATCCAAGATAAAAGAGATCTTTATTCCGACTAAAATAGTAGAATTATTTGGGAGAAATTAATTTTGAAGGTATAATTTGTAGATTTTTAAGAAGGTTTTTTTTGTAGGTAAGCTATATTGGTAGGAACTCCATCATACCTTCCATTCGAACTCCTTCTTATTTAGTAGGATTCCAATAACGGTCGGTAATTTCAGGTGGTAATTTTATCTTGTAATCTTTTCCCATCAGATTAGAAGGACTATGTGGAAGGAATCCATTTGGAAGGATTCATTCTGGTTGGTAATTTTAGAAGGAATGAACTGAAATAAAAGGACTGAGCGGAAGGAAATCCCTTTAAAGTTAGTAGGATTCCTATATGATGTCAAATTAGCTTAAGCAGGAATTTTCAATACAAGCCAGGGTGGGCACCTTATTTCAAGTCCTACCCAAGTATAAAGCCTTTTTTAAATTTACTTGTACAAGAAGGAACGGGGCCGCCTAAAACGAAAAAATGCCTGACATTATTATGTCAGCAATCCCCACTGCCACGCAGAATCATTGCAAAAAAACGAGTACCTACTGTCCTACATAGCTGAGCTTCTCCTACTCCTATCTGTTTTATTTAAAAAAATAACAGGAACATGAAAAAAATGAATACACCCAAAACGGGAAAACGCCTTATACTTTCATGTTAGCAATCACTACGACCATGCGGGTGAAGCCGTGGGTGGCCGCTAGTAGTTACTTAATAGGAAAGACAGGTACTTATATAAGTAACTTTAGTTAGGTTTGTAGATAGGTAGGTAGGTAGGTATACCATGTTAAGCCAATCTTTGATTATTAGTAGAGTGCAGTAGTTAGGTATGTCATGCTAAAACTTAAAACACGTTATGACCTACATAACCTAGGTATCTGTTGACCGTTGAAGAGTTCCTCTACCTGGAGCTAATCATCACCACATCAGGTGAGCATATCCTGAAGAGGTTAAAATGCATTCTCATCGGAACCAATTCAACTCCAATTGAATTAGAAAAAGTTTTACTAATTCAGCTTGCAAGATTTGACCTAATACTTAGGTACTTACTACAACAGTTCCACTGGTGTAATTTGGTTGTACCTAATGCTTAGGGATAACAAGTTAATATTGGGCCTGGTGACCCGCTACACAGGTTTTATTTCTAAACAAACCTTTTTGGGCACCAGCTTTCAACTAAGTTAATATTGAGAAAACAAAAGCATTGAAAATTACACGGGTATTTTATCACCTACCTACCTATTCTATTTCCTTTTCAATAAGTGTAACGTTAGGGTCAATTATTCATTCGTACGGGACGTTATACCTATACCTATTAGACAGGATTTTAGATGTAGGCTAGTATAATACCTGCCCTCCTCACAGCTTAATCGGCTCTTAAACCAAACTAAACCTATTAGCCGTATTTGCATGACAATGGCATGCGTAATAATATATCTTATAATCAATATGGTTTACTTTCTACTGTAACTTTTTTTAGTCCATGTTTTAGCGGCTTTCTGGCTCGAAACTAGTTTACAAAATAGAACAAAAGTACAAAGAAATAAGATTGAATTTGCATTGTTACACTATGTACCTATTTGGTATAGAATTATTTGGGTTATATTTACATAAATTTAGACTAAAGTTAGGTATAGTTATAAATTATCAAGGGAAATCACCATAGTTACAAGTAGCTAAACTGATAAATAACTTTTAATTTAATACCTAAGTATCTACGTCGATGTACCTACTAAATATGTGTTTAAGTTTGCGTTTGTCGTTTTGTTGTTAGTTTGCTTATCTAAATATCATGTTAACCCCTATGACTGATATCGATATGCAAACTGTATATCGGTTGTCTAAACCATAAACATAAATCTAAGTCGGCCTAATAAATCCAGCAGAAAGACATGGTTAATACGTGCAGGTGCAAATGAGTATAAATATGTATAGAACTGAGTATATATTTTAGACAGAATATTGATAGGAAATCCCGAAATATACCGTCTACATTTCCTTCCGTATTATCTGTGGAGGCATACAAAGCCCTTATATAAGACGCCTATTTTGAATTAAGTACTTATTTGTGTTTTGCCTATTTAAAACACACATACAAAGATAAAATGCCAAATTGCCCAAGTTGATTGTAAGATCTTCGTTCGCTCACTCGATCGAATAGGTACTTATTATTGAGTGTAGGTGAGATTAAGCCCTAGCTTTATTTTCTAGGTTTGCCTATGTATTGTGTCAACAAAATACATGCGTAGATGTGGGGAGTCGCGTATAGGACTCCCCCGCACCTTGCACACCCCCTGCAGGGCGGTGTCGGGTGCCTCTTCACAATCAGGTGGACCGAGCACGGGAGCTTGCGCCGCCGTTAGCTCTAGGCCTAAACGGCACCTGATAGTGGAGGTGTTTGCTGGGTCTGGTGTAGCCGTCCGTCACCGTTGGGGGTGGGCGTGAGGTGGAGGGCCTCGTGTTGCTACTGTTGTTCCAAAAGAAACGCAAGGTTACTTCTAGGTGGCGGTAATGGGGATGCGAGGGTGTTGACTTTCCTACAGCAATTAGCATTTGCCTTGGTGATGATCCTGAACTGCTCCTCAGACTTTTTCGGATCTTGATTCCCTTCTTCCAGTTATAAGTAGATACCATTACCGATGTTATACCACACCACTGGTCGGACCTCGTCTCCTAACATACCTCGAAGCATTACCTTAAGGAGACCGAGGCCCAAACCCTTGTTTACCTCTACCTAAATCACCCTTTAGTCAACCCTCTTTCACTCCTTACCGATCTCATTTATTAACAAAAACTCTTATTCTCTAGGTTACCTGACGGGCACAGTACCCCCCTTTCAGGTCAAAAGTTCCCCTATGGCCTACAGGCCTTTATTTGTTTTCAGCTTACATATATCTGTGCTAAATTTCAGTATGACAAAATATTATTAATGTTTCTTCGACTACTATGTTCAAACTAATGACTTTATTTCCTACCTAGTTTATTAAGTACATAGACGCTAATTTTCCCTATTCCCCAACATAAATTAAAAACCCGTAACTTGTCATTTATTCCTAATACAAACAAAATGCTAATCTAATCATAAGCAAAAATAAGGCCATGAATAGAGGGAGACAGACATATCCACTTTAGTCACCTCCGTCTAAAAACCACTACATGTTTTTAATCATGCTGTCTCGCTCTTTTCATGCGACTATTCCGTATTGATGCGTAGGAGACTGTTTCATCGCCAACAGTAGATATCAATTCTATAAATAAACCGTTAAAAACCTGAGTATATAATAATATTAATATTGATAGGAAATCCCGAAATATACCGTCTACATTTCCTTCCGTATTATCTGTGGAGGCATACAAAGCCCTTATATTTTGACACCTATTTTGAATTACTTATTTGTGTAACTTTTAGTTTTTTGCCTATTTAAAACACACATGCAAAGATAAAATGCCAAATTGCCCAAGTTGGTTGTAAGGTCTTCGTACGCTCACTCGATCGAATAGGTATTATAGAGTAGTGAGATTAAGCCCTAGCTTTATTTTCTAAGTTTGCCTATGTATTGTGTCAACAAAATACATGCGTAGATATAAATTCTATAAATAAACCGTTAAAACCTGAGTATATAGGTAAGGTCGACCGGGGCAACGGTGACAGCGGGGTTATTGTAACAATTTCAAATTTCGTGCCTTATACACGTTTTACGTATGAGAATACCATAACTAGTGATGGGACAGCGTATTTTTAAATGAATCTCTTTTTTGGGAAAGCGTTCGCTATTTAATTTGATATTTTGAAATGTGATCCAAAATTTAGAATTTTGAGTAATTTTGTAAGATTTGGAGCAGAAATAAGCCTAAATTTACAATGCCAAATAAACAAGAAATTGATGTAGTTTCTACGTCACAAATTGTGAAAAAAATTGCGCTTTTGCAATTGAAGAAAACCCGGATGCTTTTATTTTATTCGATGACATAGATAATGTTTATTTTTAATTAATACTTAAACCAACTAGAGCACTTAATTAAATAATGCTATTTTACTACTACTTCTTAGTTTTTTCTCCAACTAGCATTACTTAGGTACACGATTTAATTACTTACCTATTCATGAGGCAAGTGTAACATAATATATCATCGTGTCCCATCACTATTTCTCTAAAAATCTGTTGCACTTACCCCATGACAATATAAATCTTTTGCTATGCAAAAAAGAACGTTCACTACATGAAAATAGATCACAATATAAGTTGATATTAGTAACTGCTCATCGAATTTAACCGACACCACAGACAATGCTATAGAAACCAAAAAATAGATGCTTACTGTTACACTTACCCCAGTGGTGAGGCCACTGTGACAGTCTCCAATATTGATACGTTTTACTTTCATATGTTTTTTATTATTACATTGTAAAAGGATCATACAAAAGAACGGTAGGAACCAAGCCGTAAGTTTGTTGCCTGTTCTTCTAGGCTTTGGTCGCGTGGAACTGGCACCTAGAGTCACCTAGCTTTAAGACGTTTCAAAGTGATCCTTGTGATTTTATTGAATAAATACATTTTGACTTTGACTTTGACTTCAAAAAGTGAAAGAAAACTAGGAGATATTTAAATACTTGATCAAACGTACAATAAATCAATAATTCATTTATTGAAACATTGTTTTTTTATATTAAACCATTTAGATTTAGAAATATTTAATAACAAACTTTTGAACCAACCAATTAATGTCACACTTGCCTCGGTCCACCTTATGTTAGACAGAATATTGATAGGAAATCCCGAATAATACCGTCTACATTTCCTTCCGTATTATCTGTGGAGGCATACAAAGGCCTTATAATATAAGAAGCCCTATTTTGAATTAATTATTTGTGTAACTTTTTTGTGTTTTGCCTATTTAAAACACACATACAAAGATAAAATGCCAAATTGCCCAAGTTGATTGTAAGATCTTCGTTCGCTCACTCGATCGAATAGGTACTTATTATTGAGTGTAGGTGAGATTAAGCCCTAGCTTTATTTTCTAGGTTTACCTATGCACACAATACATGCGTAGATATCAATTCTATAAATAAACCGTTAAAAAACTGAGTATATAATGTTAGACAGAATATTGATAGGAAATCCGGAAATATACCGTCTACGATTCCTTCCGTATTATTGCGGGGGAGGGGCGGTAAGACGCGGTGTCGCGTCGCGTCGGGAGCGTGTGGGGATCATGAATGTACAGCACAATAATGTACGATCTGTTTATTGTACGGCCTGATAATGCACACCCCGAAGCTGTTAATCCGAAGTTGCTGCTAAATCGTCAAGCCTTGTTTAGGTACATAGCAGTTCAATCCTACTAATATTATAAACGCGACAGTTTGTAAGTATGGATGGATGAATAAATCAACAGCGAGAGAGGATTATGATTATCATGTGTATCTATTTATGTATACATTTTTCTTTGTAGCACCCGAACGGCTGAACAAACAACAACAAAATATTCGTATTATCCTCCTGAGTGTCATAGGATATTCCCCCATGTCAATAAATATATTTTATTTACATTATTATTTTGAAATATATTTAAAATATATATCAAAATAATATTATCAGGGCGTTTATCGTTTTTAATTAAATGCGTATACAAAGTTTCATGCCTCTTTGTTGTCGTAGGCGTATCAAATTCAGGGGGAGGCAGCTGCCCTCCCTTGCCCCCCCTGGGTACACCCATGGCAAGGAGCTAATCTTGAGTGCAGTAGCCATGTAAAACTTATAACCGACAAAATTTTGTGTCTGTGCTGTTGACCATTGAAGAGTTCCTTTATCTGGAGTCAACCCTGGATGTCTATTCAGGTCATGCTTACAAATAAAGATGCATTTTCATCGGAACTGAACCAACATTTTATAATTTAACTTGGTAGGATATGAGGAAGTGGTTCTAATTCAGCTTACAAGATTTGACCCAAACAAACAGACAGTCATATAAACATTCATATATATACATTGCAAGATATGTAAAAGCTTGTAAGAAATAGAACATAATCCACCACAAGTGCACAATACGGCTGCTGTTGTACAATAACGCGCTGTAGTAAAATAAAAACTGGTCATACAATAACTGTCCATTTGCGCAGCGAGCAAGTTATGACGTGTTCATTTTTATTTCTTTTCGTTTCGTCCGGTCAAAGAGAGCGTGCGCGTGCGACGTCGTCGTGTTGATTGGGGTCCCAGTTCCCAAGGGAGAGTTTGTGTGTTTAGTGGGTGTAATAAACCAGAGCGAAGTGGTAAGTAATCTAAATCTTCCATATGAATTCCGGGCAACAAGGCTATTTTAGCAGAAAAATCGTTGTCAACAAGTGTTTGCTCTTTTGCAAATGGCGGACCTACAGTGCAAGTTGTTTTCAAATAGGTACTCATACCTATTTGTTTCAAAATTTGTTAGCTGTAAATTTGCATGTTATTCTAGAATATTCTACTAATTTCCACTAACCTTGCCCGCGTTGCCGTAGGCAGGTAGGTAATGTATTGGTTTATATAGATCGATGTATCCAAATATTTTAGTAGGTATACCTACCATATATTAGAGTTCTTTGTGAAGATTAGATAATTTCTCTTTAATGAAGGGCTTGTCCGGGGAAGTACTACCACCATGTCTATTTTCTGCCGCCAACCAGTATTGCTGTGTTTCGGTTTGTAGGGGGTGCAGAGCAGTGCATCGTAGGGCACGTTTGTTCCTGACTTGTATGACCTGCTAGGCAATGCGTAATTTTGGTTGGTTCTCCATTGGAACGATAGAAGCTAATATCAATAAAATAATAGTGCTGATTAAACCAACTTGATTTAATATTGCAGATTGAAAATCTGAGTTGGAAGGGAGGAGAGTTGGGAATGGAGTCCCCATCCGTTCTCAGCAGCTCAGACGCCCAGGAGCTCCAGGCAGTGCTGTTACAACTTGGGGCAAATGATGAGACTGTGAAGAGTTTCCTTGGTAAGCATTACGTACATACCTACCTAATTTTATCGTTCATGAAAAATAGTATTTACCACTCCTAAAAATTTAAAACGATAAATTTGAATCGCTTCACCCAAAATCAATGGTGCCCCATACAAAATAAAATGTTATAGGAAAGTACACATTCAGTATAATAGAATTTATATATTAATTAAGTATAATATAATAGAATTGATAGATTATTATTAATTTATTATTCAGTATAATAGAATTTATAGATTATTCCACTGCAAGGCATGCCGGGTGCAGTGCTAGTTATGTATAAATCTGACAATCATAATTTCAGCCCTAAAAAGTCCACCATTGGACAAACAATCCATGATGAATGGTATATACAATAATACCTACAACGCCATGATCTCCAGGTATTTGTGTTGGGTGTTGTGGTACCATAGTACTAAAGAGGTCACTATCATTGAGTGTGGTTGGGTAATGTTATGTCACTACCATGTTTTTGTTTTGGTGTGGGTGTGTTATGTTATGTATATTTTTTTTAGACTAGACGTAGAATGGAGCTGAGTTTTATACAGCAAGGTCTACCTGCTATTCGCAGAAAGTACCTACCTACCTAAGGTGACGTAGTATCAGAGCCGGTCAATCGTATTGGTTCTTTTTTATAAATTTTTATATTCTACCAAAAAATTTACATACTCAGTTTGAGTTCTCATTTGCCTAACACTTCGCCTTAAGAGCCGATACCGTACCGGCCTTGAGACCCAGCGGTAGACCTAATTTTATTTTTGATTAAATTAATACGACGATAAACATAAATTTGAAATGGGAAATTTGAAGATACAAGTACCATATTAAAGATACATGTTGACTCTTCATTTAATTTTCATTTATCGAGGGTATAGTAATTTATTTGTTAATTTATACGTTAATCGTCGTATTTATTTAATTAAAAATAAAACTAGGTCTGCCACTGGGTCCCAAAGCCGTTGGCTCTACATCGACCATTATGTCATGTGTCCGCTCGCTTTGCTTAATTTTTTGTCACTCTCACGTAACTTTTTACAAACATTTATTTGGCAGGCTATGTGTGTATCTTCAATCCAGCCAAATTCGATGTAGAATGTTTGTCATTGTAGTATTTAAACTTAAAAATCACCTTCTTGTTGATTTTTCTGAGATTTTACTTTTTTGCACTTGTCGATTTAAGATCTTGACTAAAACGTTTAATGTTAACAATTATTGAGAATTTTTGGTTTTACATTCTACATCAAATTTAGGTAGAGTATGTACATAATACAAGGTGTAATAAGACCATTCCCGAAATCTAAAAATAAAACAGCTGTTTCATACAAAAATGCAATACCTCTTGGATAATAATAATGTATGAAACAGCTGCTTTGATTTTCGCGTTCACAGTGTTGGTTCCATGGATAATAATATTCACATTAATAGGTAATTTACTTACACCCCCTGAAGTTTTCGGGAGTGGTCTATACAGGTGTGAGTAGGTGTTTGAATTAATTGTTTCAGATAATGGCTACTCTTCTGTAGAGGAGCTGAAACTTATCACAGAATAAGATTTAAAAAGCTTGATACCACAGTTACTAACACGAAAAAAAATTGCATGCGCACTCGCTTCATGGCTGCTTGATAACGATCAAGAAGTAGAAGAAAATATTCTCTGGGTTAATAATTTAAATTTTATTTTTCTTTACCGAAATTAAACAAATCATGGTTGTGGTGTGACATTAATATATCGCACCTCGTCTGAAAAACTGTCGTAACACAATAAAATAGATATTTAAATCTCATTATATTATGTTATTTTTCCAGACTGCTGGCGTTCATCCTAGCCAATCTGTGAGTAGAAGAGGGTCTAAGTGTGGGGCCTCTTCAAAAAGCAGCGATAGTTCGGCTACAACCGCAAACACTGACAGTGCTCAAACAGAAGAAATAAGTGAACCAGACTTATCATTATTCGACCATCATTTAGAAAACTTAGATTTATGTGTACGTGCTGCTGAAGACGCAGCGAATGTTTCAAGTTTCATTCCACATAAAGAAAAGAATGTAATTATAACCCGTCATAAAAACCCGATCTGGATCTTGCTAAATAAGGGTTCAGTAGAAGAGAAAAGGATCGCCAACTTACCGGAAGACTGCGTCCTTGAGGCATGCGATATCAAAGTGGTGGCACAAAGTGTGGCACAGTATTTATTTTCGGAAGCTTCGCCGCCTAAACGTCAAGTCACACCCACTACTTGTAGCTTCTGGACAAAAAGTTATTTTGAAGCCCTGTTCCCATGCACAAGTTCACACAGGTTTTATTTTATTAAAAAAGAAGAATACAAAACAAAAAGCGGAAATCATGTTAACAAAACACGTCCCATTGGAGCTTTGTACACGCAATTAAGTTTACTTCGAAAAAAACTGTTGATAAAAGATTCGTCAGCAAAGTTGCGTTCATCAAGCAAGACCTCGGTACCAACACCGCAGATTACCCCACAAAAAGTTACTCGGGCGTCCTGCCACCGGACAGCTGAAGGTATCACCGACTATTGCCCTCCAGGTATATACAATTAGGAAGCTCTAAACCTAATCGTGCCGTTTATCAAAATAATGTGTATTTAATTACTTTCATTTTGTTTCAGAATCTGATTCGAACGTGAAAACCCAAATAACGAATTTGCGCACGCTTGTACCGTCACATATATCCAGTGACCTGCTGCAAGACTGGACCGATACGCATGACTTTCGCATGAAGGAATTGAAAGAGACGCCGGGAACATTGTGGGATTACTTCCAATCTTATAAAGGACTCGCAGTACCAAGTGTTGGGCCGGCTCTAGTGAGTATTTAATATTTAAGTACATTGTCAGCCCCTTAAGTCCACATTTGGAACCATGAAAGAAGTTGAAAAATCAAATGCATATTTTTTCCTTGCAGATACAAAAAGACTTCCAATTGCTATACAAAGATTTGCCGCCATTGAACCAACTGCAAGACTTTTTGGTATCGAAAAAGACTTCTCTGAAAAATATAGCGCTGCAAGTGCTTTGCAGAGTAATCGCGGAAAAACAAAAACAAAGAATATCACTATTTCTTTCTTTGGTTGAAAGTAAGTACCGTCATGTTATGCTATAATAGTACAAAGAGCGAATTTATGTATTGAGGGAAAAGATCCTTAAAATGACTTTAATTATAGATAAACCATTTAAATGAGTTCACTTCCTATGATTTTGCATTTTTGTATAACCAAGACAGCTTTTTTCGCTTAATAAAAGATATATTTCAATACATTTTGTGTTCCCTTATTAAGTTGGGGCTTTTTCATATCAAAATTTTCATTGTACATTGTATATTTTCAGGTGACAATTTAACACAACAGACAACTGGATTGCTCTTGCTCCTACCTTTCCTGTTTCCTGGAGTCTACCAGGTGGATAAACATTGGAAGCCGACAAAAAGTGACGTACTCGATGCATTTATTTTTAAAGTCCATACCGAAGCTGACGTTCAAGATGGAATCACTCAAATGCGCGATCACCTTAAACAGGTACAAAATAAACTGAAATGGGAAAATATACACTTACAACCATTCGTTCTAGTTGTAGGTACGTCTTGGGATGAAATTGATCAAGCGCACATTGTGCTTGACCAAATTATATACTCTTTTCCCACTGTATTGGAGGCTGTAGAAGTTTGCTTTCAACTATTTCATTCATTTCATGCACAATATCCACTTGAAAGTCATAACGTATGGGAATTTATACAACAAGCGGTTTACAAAATATATACAAAATTCGATTGGAACCACCGATCGACATCGGAATTGGCGGAACAATTAGACCTCTCATTAAAACGGCCATAGAAGTAATTGTATAGCAATAATGATAAGTTGTGGCCACTGCTCAAGTAAATTTTCCGAAGTAAATTCATTGATATTTCATTTAAAAAACGACTGCAATAATGTGACACAGTTAACATCTAGTGGAGCTGGTTATAAATGTGGACAAGGTTGTTTCGAAAAAAAATTTGATTCCTTAAATACACTGAGAATGCATTTGAATAGGATGCACATTAATAGTAACCAAAATAGATACACTCTTGCTTCAGAAGCATCGGTGCCAGTACCAGGTCAAAGTTCGTTACCGACACACATTGAGAGCAATAATAATCAAGATAGTTGTAGTAGTAGTGAGGAATCAGTATCAGGTCATAATTTTTTGCCACCAAGCATTAATAATGATTACGTCAGTAGTAATAATCAACCTAAACAATGTTTAAATGAGCAAATAGAAGGAAATCGAGAAATTGATGGTTCATTCAGTGCCTCTTTTAGCAAAAAACAGTTATTAGTATCTGAAACTGGATTAATGGTTAGTTCTTTTTTAGCTGACCCGTTAATATCAAGAAGTACTGTTAAATTGTTAATAAAATCGATGACATCGTACGTCGCTAATGTAATACCGCTAATTTGTCCAAAAGTATTAGAATCTAATATAGGTGGACTCATGTTGGATGTAACTCAATCAGTTAAGGATTTCTGTAGTGAATATAAATGGAATAAATATTTCAAAGATTTAGGAACATTCATAGAGCCCTTGCAATACCAAACTACTACAGAACTAAGAGCTGAACTTATTGGCGGTAAAAGGAAACATATCTTAGGCACTGGTCAATTTATTCCTTTACGGTTTGTGCTGTGTAAGTTTTTGAGCATCCCAGGAGTTTTAAAGTCAATTGACGAATATGTTGACCAATGCTTACGTTCAAAAGTAGTTACAAACGTTGTTCGTACCTCTGTTTGGTTGAATAAAATTCAATCGCTCGAAGCTAATGTCAAGATATTTCCGCTATTTGTATATTACGACGATTATGAAACTGGTAATCCTCTTGGCTCACATGCTGGCATTCATAAATTAGGTGCAGTTTATGCATCAATAGCGTGTTTACCTCCAAATTTAGCGTCACAGTTGAAATATATTTTTCTCTTCGCTCTATTTTATGCGTCAGATCGAACACGGGATGGTGGAAATTTCAATTGTTTTCATAAAGTAATCGATGAACTAAATTTCTTGGCTGATACTGGTATTGATATAAATGTGCCTGGATATTTTAAAGGTCTTATCAAATTTCAATTAGCATCTTTAATCGGTGACAACCTTGGCCTGCATTCTATTTTAGGATTTGTAGAAAATTTCACAGCTAATTATCCGTGCCGATTCTGTCGAACTCATAAAACTGAAATAAAGAAAATGTGCAGTGAGGAACTATCCTTACTCCGAAATGAAAGTAACTATGTATCGGATTTAAATCTACAAAATCCTAGTGAAACTGGTATAAAAGAAGAATCTCTATGGAAACAAGTAGAAGGTTTTGACATGTTTAAACAAGCGTCTGTAGATCTTATGCATGACATATTAGAAGGGGTGGTACGTTATGCAATGAAAGACGTACTGAAGGGTTTACTTTGTAAAAAATACTTCACTTTAGAGGAATTAAACAATCGTATAGCTTTTTTTAAATATGGTCCAGACTCGAACTGCAAACCACCACAGTTATGTAAAGAATCTGGACACATTGTGAAGTGGAAAATGTCTGCTATGGAAGCTTCTAATTTTATCAGATACTTTCCATGTTTTGTTTCTCATAAAGTCCCATATGAAGACCAACATTGGACGCTTTATTTGCTACTCCGAAAACTGTTAGACTTGTCCATGACCGAAGCTGTTTATCCAGAGATTTGTGATGAAATTAGAGATACAGTGAATGATTTCAACAAGTTGTATATTTTTCTGAGTGACTCGCATTTAAAACCCAAATTCCATCATTTATTACATTATGCAGGTGTCATGGAAAAATTAGGTCCTCTTCATAATTTGTGGTCCATGAGATATGAGGCTAAACATAAAATTTCAAAAATTTGTGCAAGAGCATCATCTAATAGAATTAATTTGCCTAAAACTCTTGCTATTAAACAACAGCTGCAATTGAATCACTTATTCCTGAAAAATGAAATCGTCACCGATGTAGAACCTTCTTCTTTCCATAAAGATTGTGACGTTGCGACACACGGAATTTTATCAAGCCAGTTCCTAATAGCACCTAACTCGAATTTTATTTCTATTAACTTTATTACCCTTAATGGTATAAGGTACACACCTAACCAAATCTTAGCGTTAGATATTGATATGAGCAGTGGCGAACCGGATTTTGTACAAATTTCTGACATATATTATGATGATAATAATAATAATAATAATAATAATAAAATTTTATTTCAGACACTTACAAAATTACATTTATGGTCCATATCAAATATATACCTTACAGACTAACATACATAATAATAAAAGTCAGACGTCAGCGATGACGAGTGTGCGGGTGTCTCATGTCAGGCTTCCGATGAACTTCCTGAACACGACACCTTTCGGCCAGAATCCGCTGTCTAAATACATTGAGAGTCGATCAGTCGGTACTCTCACCGCAAAGGAATTGAAACTCACTTTCCGGCGAGATTTCAACTGTTCAACTCTCAGGGTAGTGCCAGTCTTCTGCTTCAAGTACTCCACCACCTCCTCCGGTTTCACCGCGTAGTGGACGCGCGACACGTAGAGCTGCGTGGTGGGTACCTCAGCACGAAATAAGCACGGTGTGCCCGGTGCAATCGGTGCGGCAGTACCGCACTGGTTACGGCAAGTGGGTTTTCTCTTCTTCCGTCCAACAAGAACGAAACCCTCCTTGTCGCAACGGTCCTTCGAAGGACCCGGAAGCGAAGCGCCCCGACTAGGTTCGCGGCACATCTGTTTTCTCCCCTTAGTAAGTTGTCGCTCTGGCTTTGCTTGGCTCCTAGCGACGACGGCGGCGGCGTAGTCACGTTGCGGGGTTGATGTGACACGTGACTGGTCGACGGGCGCGGGCGGCGGCGCGGGGCAAGCAGTGACGGCAGCGGGCGCGGGCGGGGCGGGGGGGCACATACTGACACTCGGTGAAACAGCTGTCACGGGCGATGACAACGTTGACACAAAAGTGCACGCCGAAGCATTTAGTTGTGCCCCGCGACGAAGGTTCACGTTGCACGGCTCAGGTGACCCAGTTACCGACGTGGAATTGCGCAATGATGCAACTTCAGTACGCAAGTCGTTGATGGTGTTCTGAGCCGCCTCCAACTTTAACTGAATCGTTGCCACGGTCGACTTCAACGCCTTGATGTCCTTGAGTAGACTAGTACAGTCAACGTGGTCGAAGTCCAGCGGCGGGACACGGTGCAGGTTTCGGGCGACGAACGCAGGAACGTCATCTGGGTCGGTCACTTTCAGGACACTGATGATATCCTGCAGACTGCGTTCCCCTCGATCATCCCTTCGGTAGCTCTTCATCGGCTCAATTTTACCAAGCGACTCGTAAAGCAGCTTCCTCGCGTCGCGAATCTCATTTTCAGAGAAACTAGACGTACAGATCTGTATCGCAGAGACCTCGTCCATGACATCCAGCCGATCTTGCAGGAAAGCCAGGAGTTCATTTGCCACAAGTTTTTCAGAACCCATGGCGAAAACACGGGCAGCGGCTAAGGCCGCGCGGAACGCGAATTAGAATTCGTGGCAACGCAATATGAGACGTCTAATCGATAGCACGCACAACACAGCAAAATAATACGAAGCAAGTAATTTTTGGGGGTCTGGCATTTGATACACTTTTTTATGATTTTCACGTTTGTGCTTATTGTGTAAGTAAGACGAACGTTAAAAAGTATTTGTCTTACAACGATCTAGGTTTTTTAAAACCAAATGTTCTGACAAAATTACCCCCTCATAGCTGGTGGTATGTCATTGTAAGAAATTCTTTCTATTAATTTAATTAAGCCTCTTATACAGTGTGCAACATAAACCCTAAGAACATAATTTCTTACTCCAATCATATTAATTCCAAGTAAAATCATAAAAGTATTATCAGTGTTATCTATCAAAAGGTTGAAATGTGCGAGCGAGAAGGAGAAAACTACCTCTCATGGCGGGTGGTATGTCATTATTGACAAGAAATCCATTCTATTAATAAACAAATAACAATTAATTCTAATAGCAAGGGTTTTTGCTGCATACTGTCTAAGTATTATTGACTTTATTTGAACTTTTTATATGTGATTTGAATTCTTTGTGTTTGTTTGTTAAATAATTATCAGGTACTTTGATACTTGTATTTGTTATTTGATACTTTTCTAGATTTTTTACTTTTACTAACTGTATTCGAACTTTTTGTATGTGATTTGTTTTCTTTGTGTTTGTTTGGTTGATTTATAATTATCAGATACTTTCTTTGAAATACACTTAAAGTATTGTCTTGGCATTTGTTTTTGCCTCCATAAGTTTAATTAAAACTGTATAACATTATGCTTTATGCTATTTGCATTACTAAAACAAACGTTAAAAATAATGTTTCTTGTGATAGCTTTTTTTACC
This sequence comes from Chloroclysta siterata, assembly GCA_932294275.1. NCBI lineage: Eukaryota > Metazoa > Arthropoda > Insecta > Lepidoptera > Geometridae > Chloroclysta > Chloroclysta siterata. The sequence goes on along the minus strand of OW028599.1, from coordinate 12,919,544 downwards.
ATAATTGCTACAATGTGCAACAAGAAACACCTGCTCGATCCAATAATAACTATTGAATTCTTTAAATAGTAAAATATCTTTTAACTAATTATTGAATATTGAATTTTTATTCAGAATAAATCTACAGATTTTATAATTTTATATACTTTGTACTCGGGCAGGGTTTTTGTTGCATTACTGTCTGTCTATCTAACAATATTATTGAGTGTTTTTGTATTTCAAGTTATTTGTTCTTTGTGTTTAATTTATTAATTTATCAAATTTTTTGTTTAATTAATATTAATCGGATAGTACCTACTTTAATTCAATATATTTGATCTATATTTTTTCGATACCTGTGTTTTATTAATCTTCATGTTTCTTAATTACAGAAGTTTTTACTGTCTCAAAACTCGGAGAGTAAAGGCTCGAAGTAGCTTGAATAACCTATTTATGACGAGGAGAAATAACTGAGTTTTTCCGTTCGATACCTCAATACCTTGCGATGAAAAAAAAGTACCGTGAGTATCCTAACATTTTTCTTCCATTTCAGATTGTTGTACCGTCTAAAGTTTAAAGATTTGTTTTCTGATGCCTGAATTACCTACCTACGACCGAGGAAAAGTACACGGGGTATACCAGCATTTTCTTTCCATCTTAGATGATTGTACCGCCTGAAGTTTGAAGATTTGGTTTCTGATGCCTGAATTACCTATACCTACGACCGAGGAAAAGTACACGGGGTACACCAGCATTTTCTTTCCATCTTAGATGATTGTACCGCCTGAAGTTTGAAGATTTGGTTTCTGATGCCTGAATTACCTATACCTACGACCGAGGAAAAGTACACGGGGTACACCAGCATTTTCTTTCCATCTTAGATGATTGTACCGCCTGAAGTTTGAAGATTTGGTTTCTGATGCCTGAATTACCTATACCTACGACCGAGGAAAAGTACACGGGGTACACCAGCATTTTCTTTCCATCTTAGATGATTGTACCGCCTGAAGTTTGAAGATTTGGTTTCTGATGCCTGAATTACCTACCTACGACCGAGGAAAAGTACAGTGGGTGTACTAGCATTTCAATCCGTCTCAGATGATTTCACCGCCGTATATTCAGACATTTGCCTCCAAATATGCTTGAATTACCTTCTTACGACGTTGTCAAATATGACCACCGTAGAAAGGTTATTCAAGAATTGGGAGGTAAATCTCTGAACATCTGATGGTAAAATCATCCGAGATGGATGGAAAATGCTGGTATACCCAGTGTACTTTTCCTGCGTCATAGGTAGGTAATTCAGGCATCAGAAGGTAAATCTTCAAACTTCAGGTGGTATAATCATCTGAGATGGAAGGAACTTCTGGTATACCCACCGTACTTTTCCTACGTCATAGGTAGGTAATTCAGGCATCAGAAGGTAAATCTTCAAGCTTCAGGCGGTACAATCATCTGAGATGGAAGGAAAATCTGGTACACCCACCGTACTTTTCCTACGTCATAGGTAGGTAATTCAGGCATCAGAAGGTAAATCTTCAAGCTTCAGGCGGTACAATCATCTGAGATGGATGGAAAATCTGGTACACCCACCGTACTTTTCCTACGTCATAGGTAGGTAATTCAGGCATCAGAAGGTAAATCTTCAAACTTCAGGCGGTACAATCATCTGAGATGGAAGGAACTTCTGGTATACCCACCGTACTTTTCCTCCGTAATAGGTAGGTAATTCAGGCATCAGAAGGTAAATCTCTGAACTTCAGAGGGTAAAATCATCTAAGATGGAAGGAAAATCTGGTATACCCACCGTACTTTTCCTCCGTAATAGGTAGGTAATTCAGGCATCAGAAGGTAAATCTCTGAACTTCAGAGGGTAAAATCATCTAAGATGGAAGGAAAATCTGGTATACCCACCGTACTTTTCCTCCGTAATAGGTAGGTAATTCAGGCACCAGAAGGTAAATCTCTGAACTTCAGAGGGTAAAATCATCTAAGATGGAAGGAAAATCTGGTATACCCACCGTACTTTTCCTCCGTAATAGGTAGGTAATTCAGGCATCAGAAGGTAAATCTCTGAACTTCAGAGGGTAAAATCATCTAAGATGGAAGGAAAATCTGGTATACCCACCGTACTTTTCCTCCGTAATAGGTAGGTAATTCAGGCACCAGAAGGTAAATCTCTGAACTTCAGAGGGTAAAATCATCTAAGATGGAAGGAAAATCTGGTATACCCACCGGACTTTTCCTCCGTAATAGGTAGGTAATTCAGGCATCAGAAGGTAAATCTCTGAACTTCAGAGGGTAAAATCATCTAAGATGGAAGGAAAATCTGGTATACCCACCGTACTTTTCCTCCGTAATAGGTAGGTAATTCAGGCACCAGAAGGTAAATCTCTGAACTTCAGAGGGTAAAACCAACTGAGATTGAAGGAACTTCCGGTATACACACCATACTTTTACAAGCATCGGAAGGAAAAACCATCTGAAATGATAGGAGAACGCAGACAACCTACCATATTTTTCCTTCTTTGTAGGTAGGTAAATCGGTAATTGGAAGGAAAATTTATCAATATCCTTCCTTGTAAATCCACCTCATTTGGTAGGTAGAATTGGCAGGTAATTAATATGGAAGGAAAAATATTTTTTATTTACCGTCCAGTTTGTTACCTTCCAAAACATTCCTTCCTAGTCGACTCACACGGTTACCTGGAAGGTAATAAAATGGAAGGTAATGAAATGAAAGGAAAAGTGATTCTTTTTTTACCTTCCAAAACATTCCTTCCTAGTCGACTCACACGGTTACCTGGAAGGTAATAAATTGGAAGGTAATGAAATGGAAGGAAAAGTGATTCTTTTTTTCCTTCCAAAACATTCCTTCTTAGTCGACTCACACGGTTACCTGGAAGGAAATGAACCGGAAGGTAATGAAATGGAAGGAAAAGTGATTCTTTTTTTTTACCTTCCAAAACATTCCTTCTTAGTCGACTCACACGGTAACTCGGAAGGTAATTTGATTGAGTGGAAATTTACCTTAGCTTTTGGAAGGTTAGATATGGAAGGACAGTATACGAAGTAAAATTTGGAAGGAAAAACTTTCCATTCGTAAAGGCAGGAAAAATTCCAACTGAGTCAACTTCGTGGGTGTTACCTTCTCTTTATCGGAAGGTTATTTTTCTCAGTGTAGAGTACAAACTACGTTTCTGCCAAAATTCTAAAGGTATTTTTTTAATGTTGTTATATCTCAACGAAATGCAGACATAAGTGATTGGAGATTAACATTAGAGTTTTCTAGCAAGTATAATTTTTCTTTGGCATTGAGTAGCTTGATCTTTATCCATGTATACAATCACTAGCGGCTTGTCCTGGCTTCGCACAGGGACATTTATTTTTTGAACATTTAAATATAGCCTATGGTAATCAAGGATAATGTAGCATTCAAATGGTGAAAGAATTTTTGAAATCGGACCAGTAGTTTTTGAGTTAATTCGTTACAAACAAACAAATCTTTCTTCTTCTTCTTTATAAAATTAGTGTGGAAAATCAAAGTTCGCTAGTGTGTCCACCTAAAATCCACACAAACAATGTTCTATTATTAGTTAGGTGCCTAGGTAGCTATTTATTACCCTAAGCATCCATTCTACCGGGTAGCTGAGCGGTCCCTGCATAACTTATGAATCACCTCGCATCTCGCTGGAGGCTTCGTTTACTTTTTTTGTAAGATTTTTCACGGTATCATGCCGCATTGTGTCACGGTTCGTAGCAGCAGTTTCTTGCCTCGTCACACTGTTAGCGAGTCTGTCTTTGTCGGCTGAGATGTGGGAATGTGCGTGTGCGAGTAATGTTTGCTTTGCAAGTGGGTATTAAAAATTATTGACATATGCTGCTCTCTGCAAATATAATTATTATCTTGGATGTCTGCTGTTACTTATTTATTTATATTGTGACATTACATACTTTTACTTTTATTTAAATTCCGCAAGCAAATTATTTTTTTTATTGGTATAAATGAACTCATATTATGGTGTCCGACAAATACTCTTGTTCTGTTTGTATTTGCTTGGGTTTTTCTTACTGTTGGGGCACTATGGTAGATATAGTAGACTATAGTAGAGATACATGGTAGATAGTGGTCGTAGTTTCGTACCCAAAGCACAGATTATCTTAGTGTAGGTCTTAAGATCTAAGCGATTGTGGAAGTCATCATCATCTTCCACGCGTCATCTTCGTAGTTGCTATGTGGAAACTCTATTCCCTGCGGTTGTCAGTTCCTGTGGAAGTTGTTTTGGTAAAATATCGCTTAAAGTCAAAAGGTATTTATTCAATAAAATCGCAAGGATCACTTTGAAATGTCTTAAAGCTAGGTGACTCTAGGTGCCAGTTCCACGCGACCAAAGCCTAGAAGAACATTTTTTTTCCTACCGTTCTTTTGTATGATCCTTGTTACAATGTAATATAATATAATCGCTCAAATGGTTTAATAATATTACTATTCTATTATTTATAATATAAGCATAATATGCTTATTGAAAAAAAAAAACAATTGACTTTTCACTTTTTAATGTCAGTCATTGTGGTCTATTGTTTGTAATGGCCTCTTGTGAGGGTTGCTTTGAGTTGGGGCGTTTATAGTTCACTACTAAGCCCTGCAGCTATTATTAGGAGCTGAATAGGGGGGAGGTTATTGTCTTATGCTTAGCTTATATCAATGTTGCCTGTTCTAGGCTTGGTCGCGTGGAACTGGCAACTTATTTCACCAAGCTTATAGACGTTTTAAAGTAATCCTTGTGATAAATAAATCTCTTACATGTATATAAAATTCTCGTATCACAATGTACCATACCATACTCCTCCGAAACGGCTTGACCGATTTTCATGAAATTTTATATGCATATTCAGTAGGTCTGAGAATCGGCTACTATCTATTTTTCATACCCCAAAGTGATAAGGGTTGTCCACCCCTAACATTATTTTTTGGTAAATTTTTATAATGTGGCATTAAAAAATACATACAACCCTAAATTTTCACTCTTTTTATCACCAACCCCTATTTTTTAATAGTCATTGTAGTAGTCATAGTCATATTTATTTATTTAATTGTGTTTTAATTTTTAGTTTTTGGTCACAATGATATTGCTACTCATTTCCGTCCATTGAACACGAAAACGCTAGAATTTTGTGCTAAAGTGCCAGTTGTGCCTCTTTGGCAATCCTCAAATGGACGATGAGACATGGAGTTTATTTATGAGATTCGTGTCAGTTTTAGTTATTCGGAAGTTTACACAGCACCCGAAAAAAATGTTGGCATTTGTTGCACATATGGGTGTTATTATATATTATAAGTATGTATTTACAAAAAAAGTATATAGGTATTATATCAGCTATCTGGTTCCCATATTACAAGCTTTGGCTTAGTTTGGGACTAGATAGTGCAGTGTGGAAAGTCCACCAATATATTAGTAACTTGCGTATTATTTAGCCTTATTTAGCCTTAGCAAGTCAAATTACATTATATTTGGCAATACTAGGCGGTATAGTTTACTACGAAACTGGTGTTTTAAACCAAGTAAAGTTAATTCTAATACTTAATAGATACTTAAAGAAAATATTTATTGTATTGTTTTTTTTTATTTATTTTACTGTTATTATTTTGTTCCTCCTTCAGTTTCATCTACTTCCTACTTAGTGGGTATCATCTTTTGTGACGGACGGAACCCAGCTAAGCTGAATGAAGCTCCCGCCTGAGCAAAGGTGGTATTTTTTGCGCATCTTGGGCGTCTGATCGCCTAAACATGCGACGACAAGACACGACACGCCTCACGCGATGCCTTCACACAATTATCATCTATTTTATGCTTGGTATCCGTGTAATTTTATTGTCTTATGGATACATTGGATTTAAAAAACGTGAAACACGTTATAAAGATCATAAAATTAGTTACGTAATAAAATTGAGTTGGATGGAATGGAACACAAAATTCGTAAGCGCCGGCTTGTTTTTTTTTTGTCAACATGGTTAGGGACCTACTTACTGACAATTTAAATAATTGTGAAGGTAAAATGTAGCGAGTCAGCAATGAACCTTCCAATCGTTTTTATGTTACTATTGCAACATAAATACCTATAGGTAATTTGGCAATTTAAGCATCTTGCGATAAAAGTCGACACATTTAAAGTAGACGCATTCTTGCCTAGCGTGGAAGCTGCTGAAGGGTCTACCATTTTTTAAAGTGGTTTGTAACGAAGCATATTTTTTTCTGCCTTGAACATAAAAACCACTATGCAACTGGAGTAAGGTTTTGCATGTTTTTTTTTTATTTGAAATCTAGGTATTACACATTTAGTGTACAATCTAAAAGAATCTAAGCTAAAATTATATCAATAAAATAAAGGAACGAGATCATCCCAACAGGCTGGATGCCAATATTGTTGAATAGTGTTTATGATCTCACGGAATGCGCAAACGCACGCCGCATACAAAAGACTTCAACGCGCGCAGACTTGCACCTTGCGCTCTAAGATGTCATTTCAAATCAGCCCTTATCATAAAATGAGCTTTATCTCGCTGGGTTTAGATTCTATATGGCACGATCGTAGCAATTCCAATTGCGACAAGAAATAAATGCAGGCAATGGAATACTTTGTTTCATTGCTTTGGAATCAAGGGCCTTGACCCTTAAAATATATTATTGCAAACCTTAAGGTTCTTCCAAAATAACTACTGCTGGGAATCAAATAGCATAGATAATGTGGCTCTTTTAGAGTGATGTAACTACCCTATGTTATGAATTACCCTCTATTCTGTGACTTAGTCTCGTATATTCTCCAAGAATTGATACAATTTCCTGTGCATTACGAATAACTATTAGAAAAAAATCTTTACCGACCGCCAAAGCACCTTTACATTGTATAGATAAATACAATAAAATACCTGGCGCCTTCCGTTAGACTCTTTTGAAAAGGTTTTTTCGGCGCGAAATATTTGTCAATAATAAATGAGACGTCCCTTTTATTACCAGTAACATTCATGGCCGGTGTACTGTAGTTTGGGACCACATAAATAAATTAATAGAAATAATGGACAGTTTAAGCTAAAAGCTTGAGCGAAAAATTCACGCCAGACTCACTTTCGCACTGCTCTGTCACACTGGTGTTACGGTTAGGAAATAATTTTACTAACCACCACACTGTTAGTCAAGCAGTGTGACAGGCAAGAAAACTATTTCCTAATCTTCACATTAGTGTGAACTATAGGAAAATTTGTGCAAGCGCGTTCGATGAAAATATGGAATTTTATGACAAGATGGTGACATGGTGCTTTGCTTGTGAAACGGTGTTGCTTCAAAATAATATATGTAAATAATAAAATTAATAAACACACATTACATTCTTAAAACGGTTTCTAAGTCCAGTATTTTTCTAAAATAACAACAGAATCACTTATTTAGTACCAAAAATCATAGTTCTACACAGGTAATCTAACACTTACTATATAAATCTATTAGTATTAGAGGGATGGGTTTGTTTCAAAGAAATAAAAGTAGTAGTAAGTAAGTGCCTACCAACATGCCTATTTAATCTATTTATTAAATATCAGTGTAGTCGAATCGCTCTCAGTTTGAATCTTGAACATCTTCTCCAACATAAGATCTGCCGCTAGAGCCCTTACAATATCGTCGCGGCGGGCGGCAGCGCAGGCCTATAGGCCATCAATGAAGCCCCTTACGTGGGTACCTGGATTATCTAGCGGGTGATAAATTAAAAATATGCCAGTTAAACGGCATTCATCATCGGAATGGGTCATTTCGGACCCACCTTTGAGTAAAAAACTCAACAATGTTGAAGTCGTGTGATACAATATGTTTTCTTGACGCAATTCCTTTAATTTTGGTTTCATTTTACCTACATAAGGGATTTCATATTAAAGTATTTATAGGAAACGAGCTATGAATAAATTTAGCCTCCTTGTACAATAGCCCTATAAGCGATTAAACTCATATATCTCTACTCGTTAATTTTTTAAATATACAATCTATCGATCGACTGAATTTCATTCCGATCGAAGTCCACGTTATGCTCGACCTTTATCGATACATACAGTTATCTACCTATATTAGCTTTTTTTTGAAATTATCACTAGGTACCTACCTACCTACTGCTTGACAAGATATAAAAAAAATATATTTGTATCACTCTCAATATGGTAACAAACCAAAATAACCAGAAACAGAAATTTTTAAATAAAAAAATATCCTTACCTAGATTATTAGCCATCTGACTCGGAAGCCATAAACATAGATTGGAAGTTGAACTTTTTGTTGTGTCAGTACAAGCACAGTAACGCTGGCAGCAAACCCATTTTATGGCGGCATAAAGTTGCACTATCTATTTGCAAAGTTGTTGGACACTGTTTCATTTACAGGCTGTAACTTTGTGGCCTGTGTCACTCCATATCCTACGTTCCAGTTCTTTAAATTCTTGAAGAAAATCCTTAAGGCGAAGACTCAATTGAAAGATATATAATCACTGAGGGAGAGAACTGGGTGGAGAACGGGTTTGGATTTAACTTGGAATTACAGTAACACATAGGTTACTTTTTATCCAGGTAACATGCAAGAGGAGCCACGGGAGAATGCTAGTTTCATTCTGAATAAAGAATTAAGACGCAGAAAGCCGTGAAACAACTTCTCGCTCGCACATTTCAATATTCGTGATGATAAAAAGTCACTAAAAGTAGTTATGAAAAATCCCAAACCAAGTTTCCGAGAATAACATTACAAGTTCAGCAAAAATATTTTTTATAGGCTACTTTTTATCCAGGTAACACGCAAGCGGAGCCGCGAGATATTGCTTGTTTAATGAAACAAGCAATCTCCCGCGGCTCCGCTAATTTAGATAAGTATCAGAAATATATAATCTTATATATTCAGAATGCTGAATAAAAAATTAAGACGCAGGCAGCCGTCAAACATCTTCTCGCTCGCACATTTCAAGATAAAAAGTCACTGAAAGTAGTTATGAAAAATCCCAAACCAAGTTTTCGAGAATAACATTACAAGTTAAGCAAAATTTTTTTTTACTAAATTAACGTACGTGCGCGACGCTGTCGGTTGTCTGCCTCCTAAGATGAGAGGTGCACTCAGATTCACATCATGCAGATGTGTAATTTACATTAATGTTGTTAATGAGCTTGCAATAACAAGCGTTCCGCCCACGCCGTGCGTCGGTCGCCATGTCCAAAATGTAAAAAAAATCGCAGCTTTTTGATAACTTTATGAAGTAAAATGATCAAAAAGCCGCACTAAGCTAAATAAAAAATATGACCTTTTTAGGCCCCTCACGATATTAAACAGATATTTTATTACGAACGAATAAAACCGATTAGAAGTGGAACATAGCTTATTCTCACGGTCTCTTATTGATATAAATGTTGTGGTCATGGAAAATACACTAATAGTTACTAGTAGACTGATAAATAATTTTATAATTATTTTCCAAATTTGGGTATTAATTTACCTACCTCTCTTCTCTCTTGTCGTGTCACTAGTTTCTTTCGAAACACTGTGGTGAAAAGATTTTAAGTGCGCCTCAAGAGGCTCCTTTCGAGCACTTGACACATGTTATAGAACGTTTAAGATTCTACGACATGCCGGTTTCCTCACGATGTTTTCCTTCACCGTTTGAGAGTACTGGCATTTTGCACATAGATTTTTGATCAAAAACTCATTGGTGCACGACCGGTTTCAAACCCACGACCTTAGGATCGGAAGGGGGGCCGCTAACACTAGACCACCAGTGCTCTAAACCTACCTATTACTCTTTGAGATCTGAAACTAACCATTTGACAAAGAAATAACATGATGGAAAAGGACCCGTATCGTATGGATTGATTTTTATGACGATCTCTTATAGATTATACTAATATTCTAGTACCTCAAGTCAGAGTTATTTCGTTTTAAGTATTTAGCTTTCTGTATTACAAGCCCGGGTTTCGTATAGAGTTTTCACCGGCGAAAAGCGTGAGAAGTTTTGCCATAGCAAACTAAACTCGCCCGCAAAAATAAAGGGTCACCTAGTTAACTCCAAATAACTTTGAAACCACACAATCTAAATCTTTAAATTAAAAAGTATCTGAAAGAAAATTTAATTACGCATAAAATAAACTGCCACAACTAAAGCTGGCCAAACCCAAACTCTAACATGGTGATAATTCTGGTACATTCTTCCAAAGTCAAAGGCTTGATTTTGCACAAATAACTCGAATTGAATAATAAAAGTCAATTTCAGTACGCTTATCCTCTTTTGGTTTAATTTCATAAGCAAAAGAAGTTATCTTTATCATTTCTTGAAGATATTGCTGTTTTCAAAGGTGACCCTTTATTTTTGCGGGCGAGTGTAGTAATTATGGGTAAGAAGCTTTGAGACTACATCTTGATTTGACTAGATAGCAGTTATGACTACATCGCTTTCTGACTAAATCTCGATATGACTACATAGCGTTTGGACTAGATCGCCATATTATTGGTATATCAGATATTAGAATTTCAGAGTAAAACTTTTGTGTATTTTCCTATTCGCTGTGTGGGGTAGTCTAGTGAGGGTAGCGAGCGAGCAGCAGTCGGCTCAGACAGAGGACAGGCGAGCAGTGCCGCTGGGCAGCGCTCGATAGCTGCGCGCGCAACGTTGGCTTCCTGCGGCATTCGCTGTCAATGTGGCCGACTGTACTGCCTAGTCTCTCCTAAGGGATGTCTGGATGGAATGACATGGCTGAACTCAGCTCAATTTACCTAACTATTAGTGTCAGGTGTTAACACTCCTTCTATTCGTCCCAATCAGCTTTGTGTTCGAATTCTTTCAAAGTCACAATAAGTTATGGAGCGAATAATATGATACGACTACGATACGATGATAGGATTGACAAGTTTCAGTTCACAATCGGTGACGTCATCGATTCAATAACCCATAGAATTCGATTCGCTTCAGAATTCCGGTTTCGAAAAGCTCGATGGCTGGCTACACATTTTATTTCTGTTTCTAAATAAAAGTTGAGAGCGGTGCGTTTGCGGTCCGATCCGGCGCGGTCCGCTGCGGCGGAGCGGAGCCGAGCCGTGCGAGCGCGCCAGTCCGGGAAGGCGCTCCGATGCGGGAGCACGTCTCGCTCGCCGGCCACACACACGAACGTGAGATCGCGAGTGAACATAAAAACTAGAGTTCGACTTGAAAACTTTATTTTGCGAAGGTGCTTCTAGTGATCATGCGGTGTTTTGTGGTGATATTGTTGGTGGTTGCGTGCGCCCGGCTGTCGGCCGGAGCCGCCACCTCCTGCGGCCACTCCGAGCTGTTCCTCACCAGATACAACGTATCAGCTGACGATAGCGACGAACCAGGTGCGGATTCCCTTATAAACATTCTGTTGGATACGGGTTGAAAGTTTAATTGAGACGAGGAAAGGACGAGCGAATGATATAATTGGAAAGCGAGAAAGCTTTCGGGAAGTTATGGTTGTCTTTCAATTTCAATGAATGTTTCCGGTAACTCGAAAACTTTACGGTGGCGGCCGCGAATTGGAATCCGAAATCTTCTGACTGATTGTTTATTTAATGCTTGATAGGAGAGCCTGTTAACTTCAACTGTATACCTACTTAGATGATTTTAGAAGAGCGTGTACGAGGTTTGAGAAGTTTTTCCAAATTTTTCGTTGTTGGATGCCTTTGATGCCTCATTCGTCGTCTAGCTAAATCAAATCTTGTCTTTTAAGCATCTACGAGTAGTGGTGAAGGGCATTCGAGGTTAACTGCGTAGCTAAAAAAAATTATCCTCATAGGTTTTCCTAGAGTTTCCATTAGAGCTTTGAGTTTGCAGTCCAAATTATCTGATACTATCGCGAATAGTCAATCAAATACATTATTAAAAACGACTACTATCTTTGGTGCCTTTGTCATACTTGAAGTTTCACGTGGGAGCTTTTCCATAAATGAGTCTTTCCAAGAAGTTCCCATTCTGCTTTGAAGACTTGTCGGCCACTTAAATTACAAAAGCCAAATACGGAGCTCAATTTTCCCAGTCGCTAAGCATTTGACCGGTTTAGATCTGTTTACAAGCCTTTGAAACAACCAGGAAATCGACTGTCCAAGTCTCCGCTCTCCGTATTTCCCAAGAAAATATTCTTAATAAAATAGCCAGTTTCTTTGACCAACTTTGCTGAGTAAAACTGGATTGTGGAAAAGTTCTTTAGGTTCAAAGTACAATTTTTTATTGGACTTGGAAACACCAACGTTCCCATTTCATAATAATCTGTAGGTATCGGCGCCTTACTTATTTAGTTTTAATACTTATTAAGTACCTACATACTATACATATATGTACCTAGGTATGGCAAGCTGTGCAATGTGTCGATAATTATCCAGCAGCTAATTAGCGAGCTGGGTGAGAGCAATCAATGAGTTGAGGCGAGCTCTCGGGTGACCACTGCACGTGCCGGTCATTTGCCAAAGTGGCACCTTAATAAAGAGCCATACTGTCACTTCCCTGAAAATAACATGCTCGTTTTGTTATCACACGAATGAACCAACTGGTAAACTAAAAAATAAAAAAGGAGACTTTATAAAACAGTACGCGACCTCGATCTTGCGTCAGTTGCTATTACAGTTGAGACGACCCTTGGGAAACATCTTATCGTATGAAAAGTAGACCGAGTTTTACTCAGCCTCTCTTGAATTTAGCTCGGACAACCCCTTGGAGATTCATACATGAGCTACGAATGGAGGTGACTAAGGGCCGGTTTCACCATGCTCTGTTAGATTAACAAAGGATTAAAGGGCCGTTAAATATGTCAAAATGTACGCGTTTGACAGCTAATGTTAGATTTAACGGCCTGTTAATTCTTGATTAGTAACTAACAGAGCATGGTGAAACTGGGCCTAAATAAGAACCGTTGCTTAGATAGCACTCGGCATATTTCTGACACTCGGGGTGTTGGGTGATTGCACACGTCGGTTGCACCTTGCACCTCATACATTATTGACATATTTAAGTAGATCAATCCCACACGGTAGGTAGGTAGGTACAAAGTATTTACGCAGACCCTTATGTCCTTGGGTCATGATAACCATGATGAAGAGAATCTCTGGGGTGTATTACTATCGGGGTTTTATATTTATTTTATAAAATTATATGAAACCAGGCTCTCCAAATTTCAACATTGATGCCTACCAATTTGGTTTTGATCGAAATCAATTACATGTAGATTGTAGATGTAGAATCTATATTTTTATAAGTAAACCATGCTTGTCATTTGTCCTGTGGCGTAGTTTACGCTTTGTCTCGTGTCTGTCGGTGCTTTTTGCATTGGCACGCTCTAATCGATAGGTATTTTAGGCTTAGCCAGACAGTTGAAGGTTAAATTCTAAATGGACCTTCCGGAATGTCACGGAAAGTCTGTCTAAAGGTCAAGGTGCAGTTTAACCATGTTTTATAATGCAGGAGGAAATGAAACTACACCATTTTTCAATAGGTATATGGTACATATGAATATCATATCGTTCTTATTATTATATAAGATTAGGTAGGTGTATTTATTTAAATTCGTTAAAATATATCTTGGACGCGAAGTGTACAGTCGGCTGCACTAGAAGGTATAGGTAGGTACAATTCGTAACTTTAATAGTACTGCCGGGCAAAAACTGAAATATCATGAAATCAGTTTATAAGTTCACATGTTTCTTGAGTTGTTCTTGTTTGCCCTGTAAATATCAATTGCAATGAACGACCGACAGCCGGTAAGTGACCAAAACCAAAATGTGACTTGTATAAATTTTGGTTAGGTAATTGTAATACGGACGCGACGGTAATTTGCGTACCTATCCAGTTTCAAAAACAGAATGACGTGACAAATAATCGGTGAATGGTGAATAATGATAAGTAGGACTACTTACCTAATCTAAAATAATTGAACCTAATAAATTTGAAAACAAACGATATACCTACCTATGCTGATACTGATTGTTCTTCTAACTAATGGCTCACAGATGAATTCGGGGAGTGAGTGATCCATTCGTGTTTTTGTTCTATTTTGACATGTTCTTGAGAGAAACACATCAGTGCCCTAATGGACTCGTGATGAATAACGTAGGCCTCGAAATCAGCAATTGGATTTAAAATACTTAGTTAAATCTTTTACGAAAATTATATTAATTTTACATAACCTAAAAACTATACTGTAACAAACTGAAATAATTCTCAATTTTTAAATAAAAATACGACAGTTATGCTGTCATCTTTTCTGACGTTAGAAGACTATTCAGAAAAAAACAAGGTTATCTTCAAACATACGATGATTTGCATTTGCAATAAAGGTGCCCAGTATTTTACTGAGAACTATGAATAGGAAAACCCGTGCACCTCAATTTGCGTAACGTGTGTAGTGTAGGTATAATGTATGAAACGTTATGTAAAGGCAGCTGTTCGACGGTACCTATATGTATGTAGGTACGTGACACCGCGACCCTGAACCTGGAGCACTCGCATGAATGAAACAATAACACTCATTATCATCATACTTTTACACTCATTTCTATTCTTTGCTTTTACTTAAATATTATACATAAATTAAACGTACACTTTTTGGCTCTACCAAACTTGAACAATTTTCTAATGTAGGTTGGTATCTTTTATACTTTATTAACAGCTTTAGCAAAATCGTTGAAAACTTTTTTGCAAAATCGAAAAAATGTAAAGTTTTTTTTCATTTTACGGTTCTATCGTTTGAGCACGCTACGATTTAGATTATTGAAATTATTGAGTACCTATCAACGGGATCGTAAAAGCTACTTCGAAGAAAGTCACGAAAATTAACATGTCTGAGAGCGCGGGTATGGGTAGTACGGGTACTAGGTACCGCTAGCGGGGAGCGCGCGGGGTGAATGGCGGCGCGGGTAGGCTTTGTTGCTTGTGCTGGAATTCCTCGCCTGGGAACCGGGAACGGGTTCCCCCCGCGTCTCGCACCTGCCCCTTCCCGCGCCTGCATTCCAGGCCTCTCTCACTTTCATTGTTCCCTTCGGTGCGGGAGGTCGCCGGCCGGCGGACAAAACCAAATGGAACTTATGGAACTTTCGTTCACCGGCTCTGCCGCGGCCTCGCTCGCTCCCATAAACACGCCCGACCTGTCCATAGCCGACATTAAGGATACACTTGTTAATTTCTCGCCGTCCGGATCCTCCCGGTTGCGTTCAATTACACTGGAGGGGTCACTCGGTCGGTTGTTCCAATTATCTCGGAACACTAATCATGCGTGTGACAGTTAACGGCGAGACGTTTAGAGACGGTGCACCTGCGCGGGCGCGTATCTATCCGCATCCTAATGAAATCATCCCCCAATAATACAATAGGTGGCCATTATTATTGTAATTTATATGAAGGGTCGAGGCGTTAGTCATCGGAGCTCAGTCCTGAGCCGAATTTTGATTCATTTCGGATGGTCGGAATGCCATTGTGGTCGCCGACACTACCTGGCTGAGTCGCGGCCAGGTATCGAGGGCTTCGCGTCACTTTTGTTTATACGTTTTGACAAACTTTTGTGAGTCGAAAAGTGTTATTATCAACAAAGGTGGCTCCGTCCATTGTCTTCATTATCAGCGTAACACTTGTTTCGTGTTAAATAGTGGTTGTTTCGCTTCCGGAATAAAAAGTCTATCTATAAAAGGTCATTCCTGCGATTAACCAGGATAACTTGTAGGAATAATAGCATTGAAGTAAGTAAATTATAACGGAAGTCGTCTAATAGCCGCCTTCGCTTCCTGCTGGGGGAAACTGAGGGGGAAGCCTTTTTGTTATTCATGGGAAGGCTTTATTTTTGTCTGTTATTGCATTTTAAAACTGCGATCATTTATAAAGGCTTATCTAGTTAACAGTCTTGAACGGCAATTAACACTTGAGATATTGTTTGGGAATATCTGAGGGGCTTGAACAACGTTTGTAATTTGTGGAGGTGGGAAAGGAAGTCTTTTGAAATGAGGGTAATTTGTTGTAATTGGGGCATTGTGGTAACTGACCTTTTCATTGCGTCCCTATTCTCCCCTATCATCATTATTGGCATTGGCCAGTTTTTACTGACACTGCAAGAATTTTGTGGGATAACAGGTGATATGTAGTATCAATAACTTTAGTATCTTCTCTTTGTTCACATTCCATAAGGTAAGCTTTAGATTACTTGATCAATAATTATCTACAAATATATATGCACAGAGGGTAGCACAGCAACAGCAGGATAGACCCATCCACAGTCCCAACAGAATTAATTAACTAAGATAAGGCGTGCTAATTATTCTCCTAGTTCCTTCGCCATTCTATCTTTCGCTGGGTTATCGCAGGTCGACACGATGTACCCAGATAGGTAATGTTTGATTAAATAAAGGTTAATTTGTTCTTTTCCGTCTATATCGGAACTAGAATGTGTGTATTGATCGGAGAACATTTCGTCGCTAGGGACCAGTGATGGAAAGCAGTTGGTTCAATAAAGTTCAGGGTTATACGAACATTTGTGCCAGTTTCTGCATCCAGCAGGGCTATTTTAAAACGTTCGAAAGCGTTTCCGAACGGAAACGTCAGAATTCGTCTCTTGCTCGTTTTTGTTTGCCTATAAATGAAGATGACAGAAACTGACGTTTTCGATCCCCGCTGTCAAAATATTTTTTATATTTTCTTTTCTCTACTCATCGATTGTGATTGGTTAGGTTTGGTGGTAAATCGATACCATTCGTTGATAATAATAAGGCAGTTAGCACCGGAGTATTAATTGGGATAGGGTCGAAGAATTTGAAGTAGCTTGGCGCCAATAGGGCTATTTGTTACTGACGATTTTGACACTTGGGATTTTTTGGAGGATTAACCAGTTTTAAGCATTTTAAAGATACACTTACCTGTGTCATGACGAGTTATATTAGTTACTCGTTATATGGGGATATTTTTAATTCTAATTATTTTTACCTAATACCTGGTAAGATTATTATTTCTTCCTTAGTTTTAAAATCTATTGACTTTTGCATATTTCATGTTATAAATGTCTGTCTACCTACGTCTGTATTTCTCAAGATTATGGACACAGGGCACGTTCCTATCGTCCGTGAATTGCAAGGTAATGCTTTGTTATATGATGGTTACCACTTAACATCAGATGGGCCATAGGTTGTTCCATCAGCAAGTTGTAAATAAAAAAGTGAAACAAAGCAAAAAACAACAAAGCCAGAAAACGACGAAGCCAAGCCATAAAACGACGAAGGCTAAAGTAAAACTTTTCAGGACTTAAAAGTGTAGATGCATTGTGCTCTACTCGAGAGTCCAGTCTAAGAGGATAATTTATATTAACTTCTGGCGATCTTTGAACAGGTGGTTGTTGTGTTGCGAGGGAATGTGACCCGAGTCCCGGACACTATCGGTTACGTCCGACGAGGGTTTCCGTCTCCGGTTGCGTCGCTGCTCGCTTAGCTGTCAAATGGTGCAGGTCGACGGCGAGCGCCGATCGATCGCTTGATCCCTCGAGCTTTGCGATTAATGTCAAACTGTAATGTATACCTATAGAATATCTACGTACATCTACACTTAATTAAGTACTTCAGTGGGTACTAAGATATCTGAAGATATATTTCTTTTGAACAAAATTAAGATTAGTGGAGCTCTTTGTGAAGGGCTCATCCAGGGAAGTACTACCACCATGCCTATTTCTGCCGCCAAGCAGCGTTGCCGTGTTTCGGTTTGAAAGTTTTGGTTTCCGGTGAAATTACAGGCACATGAGGCTCTACATTTGTATGCCTCTAGTTGATGGACGCAGGCCAGTGCATAGGAGGATTAGGAGGGCACGTTCTGATCTTGCGTGACTTGCGAGGCAATGCTTTATTATAGGTGATGGTTACCACTTAAAATCAGGTGGGCTATCTGTTTGTTCCATTAATAAAATAAAAAACAAACCCATTAATTGATTGGAATAAATAAATAAAATAAATACACTCTCGTGTACTTCAGTTGAAATATCTAAGGGGATATCTACCGGGCCTAGAAATAAAAGTCTAAATAAATAAAATCTATTTCTTTCTCATGAGCATAAGTAAGTACTCAAAGTATTTACGAATTGAAGAAAACTTATAAAATAAGTATAATTTTATGACCTTTTCAAATAATAAAGTACCTCAAAACTATAAAAACCCGAATATCATTTCAAAGTTCCGAAGTAACCGAACTTCTGACCCTAGCTTTACTAAGTTTTGAGCCTTCCACAAGCGAGAGCGAGAAGTATAACTTTCCAAAGACTCTTATCTGAGTGGTAGACTATTGCAATTCCATAAGATTTGATATCGTGATATTTCGTTGCGCTGATATAGAAAAGCAATTCGATGTAAAATTATACAGTGGATTGTACTGCAGGGTCGTTTGAAGGTTTACTTCAAGTTTCAACAAGAATGTTAACATTTCACAGTCTAGAACGTATTTCTCAGAACACAGCTAAAGTTATGGCTATCCACTACTATTTTTGTAGCGTGAACAATGAGTTATACCTGAGTTTATGACTCAAGCGTTTCTAACTAAACGAACTGTTGCAAAAGCTCTTTTTTTACTTTCTATACATAGAAACACTAAATGCTTAACATAACTTGAAAGAGCTTAAAATAAAAGAAGCTTTCATTTTCAAAGACTTAAGACGCTTAAAAACCTTAAACGTATGAAATTATCAGACTCAAAAAAAATACGACTTAAGTTCTCAAATTTTAAAAACATGTAGGTAGTTGTTTATGAGTCATGCAAGAGAGTTCCGTTGTGAATAATAGTGTGGTACTAATTTAAAAGTATAAAATAGGTACATACTTACAAATAACATTAAGAAAATAGGGTTTAAAAAGAAAAGGTGGAAAGTCATGTATAAATAATGTTTTGAGTAAGTAGAAGCGCTCCTAGACTGAAGGGTTCGAAGTGTTAATCAGTCTGCCCAAAGGACAGAGCATTTTGATTGAAGTTCAAAACTGGCAAGAAATAAAATGCTTACCAAAATCTTTTCCATTTTTCAAATAATCTACTTTTGACATTGATCTAATCAAAGTCAGAAGGTATTTATTCAATAAAATCACAAGGATCACTTTGAAACGTCTTGAAACTGGGTGAATCTAGGTATCCAGTTCCACGCGACCAAAGCCTTGAAGAACAGGCAACAAACTTATGGCTTGGTTCCTACCGTTCTTTTGTACGATCCTTGTTACAATGTATATATAACACGATATTAAAGCTCTAGTGTGATGCCAATCGAATTTATTCATTCAGCCCATAGAATGCAGCTCCATCCTACGGTCGAGTTCTTGCCTCTAACGAGGTAGGAGGAGACAGGAAGAGGGCCATTCTAGTGTCACGGATAAATTGAATCACTCTAATCAACCGGTGAATTGCCTCTTAGTGACGTCACACGTGACACGAGGCATAAATTGGATTATGGTTCATTCCTTCAACGCATCCAGTAGCTTTGTGTGCAAAACTCAACAGTAACTGCCTCTGTGTCGTTATGCCTAGTTTATTCATTAGTTTCGGAAAAATAAACATTACAGTGCTATCGTGCAATGCTTTACCTATATAGGTGATAATTACCATTTCTCATCAGGTGGGCCCTGCTTGTTCTATGTATAAAAACACCAGTTACATACACTCTAGTATTTATATGAAAATAAAAAAAGGAAATATAACTAACCAAAGAAGTTATTCATATAATGTAGACTACGGTGTAAATCATTATTTTTTTAAGAAAAACAATCTTTCTACCTACAGTTCTAGCGATAAAATATGAAATACGTTATTAATATAAAGTGGAAAACGTGGTTTCGAGTTGCTAGAAGATTTTGCTCATAGAGTTGTAAAAAACGCTCCTGAAAACTTCAGGGGGCTAAAGTACCCATCAATATGAATAACCTTTTCTAAGCAAACAACATTGGAAAGCGAAAAAAAAACTGCTGTTTCATGCATTCAGGTAGGTTTGTATGTATTGAACTTACATACATACCTACCCGGCCAAAATGTATGAAACAGCAAAACTTTAGCCCCCTGAAGTCTTCTGTAGCGGTATTTTAACACCCCTGTATAGGTATAGGTGGGTATAAGTTAGAATTTATTACACATTAAGATATTCCGCATTTTTGCCAGCTCTATTGTTATATTTTTTACAATAATATTGAACAGGTTTTGAAGTTGGTTTATTGGCCAGAGATAATTGCTATGATAATTTTTATAATTCATCTGATATTTATTACGTCTATTAGATTTTTTATTAATATCAATAAAAACTCTCTTTTTGGTATATTTTATTAGTTCACGATAATATCTACGCAAAAACTGTTTTTAATGGCAAATGTATGAATTTTTGTCTACTTGTACATTCAGAGACAAAGTAAATAAACAATTTCAGGTATTCTGATTTTGAAAAAAAATGACAAAGTAGGTACAATGTACCTACATTTTTACATTAAAGTGGAATAGCCGTCAAAGTCAAAGTCAAAATGTATTTATTCAATAAAATCACAAGGATCACTTTGAAACGTCTTAAAGCTAGGTGACTCTAGGTGCCAGTTCCACGCGACCAAAGCCTAGAAGAACAGGCAACAAACTTACGGCTTGGTTCCTACCGTTCTTTTGTATGATCCTTTTACAATGTAATAATATAATATACTAGAGGCTTCCCGCGGCTTCGCACGCGTTGAAGTGGTGAGCCGTGATTGATCCACAAACATCCAAACATCGTAACTTTCGCATTGATTTGTATATTATTAGGGTATGATTTTAAATACCTACGTAGGTTTCAGAGATACCTATAGGCGTCCATTACCTATATTAGGTAGGTAGGTATAGGTACTGAGTATAGCACAAACATGACAAATACAACAAAGATAACCTTACACGGAAAATATGTACTTATTTGTTTACTTAGTTTCTACCCCAAAAACAAACGAAACGAAACAGCTTCACGACTTTGATCCCCAGGCACGTTAGATATCCTCAGATCTCTTCGTACCAACTCAAGATTCCCGTTTTTAGAATGTCCCTTACAAACATTGACGCCTCGTTGTATCCTTTTTTTTACACAGAACACATTTTATTTTAGTTTGAAGTTACACTACGCGTTAAAAAACTCCCATACAAACATTGACATCCCTTTGCACACTTTGCAGGGGTGGTTGTAAAATATTGAAAACTTGATTTTAAATCATTTATTGTTGAGTATATTTACTTCAAGTATGAAATCAATCGCACTATGCGTTAAAAACTCTCCTATACTAACTTTTACAGTCATTTGCACCCTTTGCAGAGGTAATTATCAAAAGTTAAAAGCGTAATTCTTAATTATTTATTTCTAAGTATATTTACCTCAAGTTTTAAGTCAATCGCACCACGCGCCAAAAAACTCCCATACAAACTTTGACATCCCTTTGCACACTTATTAAGGGTAGTTTTAAAAAACTAAAAATGCTTTTCCTATTTTTTTGCTTTAAAGTACACATACTCCAAGTTTCAAGTTTGTAGGTTCAAGGAATACAATTTTTCATACCAACGTTTTCAACCCTTTTTACACCCTTAGGTGTTGAATTTCCAAAAATCCCTTCTTAGTACATCTCTACGCCATAAGACCTATATACTCTTCAAATTTCAAATCTCTAGGACCAGCGGTCAAAAAACTGTTATACAAACTTTTACATCCCTTTGCACACTTATTAAGGGTAGTTTTAAAAAACAAAAAATGCCTTTCCTATTTTTTTGCTTTGAAGTATATGTACTCTAAGTTTCAAGTTTGTAGGTTCTAGGAATACTATTTTACATGCAAACGTTTTCATCCCTTTTTACACCCATAGGGGTTGAATTTCCAAAAATCCCTTCTTAGTACACCTCTACGCCATAAGACCTATGTACTCCTCAAATTTCAAGTCTCTAGGACCAGCGGTCAAAAAACTCCTTTACAAACTTTGACACCCCTTTGCACACTTATTAAGGGTAGTTTATAAAACTAAATACCTTTCCTAATTTTTAGCCTTGGAGTACATCTACTTGAAGTTTCAAGTTTGTTGATTCAAGGAATACAATTTTTACACCAACGTTTTCAACCCTTTTTACACCCTTAGGGGTTGAATTTCCAAAAATCTCTTCTTAGTACACCTCTACGCCATAAGACCTATGTACTCTTCAAATTTCAAGTCTCTAGGACCAACGGTCAAAAAACTGTTATCCAAACTTTTACATCCCTTTGCACACTTATTAAGGGTAGTTTTAAAAAACAAAAAATGCCTTTCCTATTTTTTTGTTTTGAAGTATATGTACTCCAAGTTTCAAGTTTGTAGGTTCAAGGAATACTTTTTTACATGCAAACGTTTTCATCCCTTTTTACACCCATAGGGGTTGAATTTCCAAAAATCCCTTCTTAGTACACCTCTACGCCATAAGACCTATGTACTCCTCAAATTTCAAGTTTCTAGGACCAGCGGTCAAAAAACTCCCATACAAACTTTGACACCCCTTTGCACACTTATTAAGGGTAGTTTAAAAAAACTAAAAATGTCTTTTCAATTTTTTTGTCTTGAAGTAAATGTACTCCAAGTTTCAAGTTTGTAGGTTCAAGGAATACGATTTTACAAACAAACGTTTTCATCCCTTTTTACACCCTTAGGGGTTGAATTTTCAAAAATCCCTTCTTAGTGCACCTCTACGCCATAAGACCTATGTACTCCTCAAATTTCAAGTCTCTAGGACCAGCGGTTTAGGCTGTGCGTTGTCTATATGTCAGTCAGTCAGTCAGTCAGTCAGTCAGTCAGTCAGGACTTTGATTCTTATAGTATTAGAGATTATTGAATTTTAGTGAGGCTTAGGCATACAGAAAAGGTAAACATAATCAAATTTATAATAACAGAACAGAACTCGGAAAGATATCTTCTATAATCATCTTGTCTATGTTAGACCATAGAGTCTTAAGTAAATCCATATATAATATGCATCTCCCTCAGACAAAATAAATTTTATTTTGTCTGAGGCATCTCCGTTTAAAAATATTTGCAGGTAAGTATTTAGTGTCACGATTTTGCTATTTATAGCGTATCATACCAATCAAAGAATACAATAATTTTGCATGGGAAATAGCTTTGTAGATAATCCAATAATTTACAAACCTATTAGGATCTATTATCATTGCTTGTCACCTATAATTGGTTATGAAAATTACCATAATTACAGAATAAATGCCATAATCAAGATTATATAAATTATAGTTATAGGTAATAATTTTAATAATAAGCACTGCTCCTGTTCAGAACATGTTCAGGATAAGCACGCACTTAAGATCTTAGGTAGGTAGTTTAGTTACGGATTGAACTCTCCATTGACGACTCAGAGTGCGTAGATTAGATACACCTACCTACGTACTACCTACTGAATGCTTAGATAAACCAGTTAATTAGGCATTAGGGCTTTATTGCTGAGTGCTACTTGAGCTGCTGAGTGATTACATGTATAAAAGTATAATATATTTATTTGTTTATCTTTACCATGAAAACCAGTTAATTAGGCATTAGGGCTTTATTGCTGAGCTCAGAGTGCTACTTGAGCTGCTTAGTGATTACATGTATAAAAGTATAATATATTTATTTGTTTATCTTAAAAAAAAGAGATTTCACGTCTCTCAAGCAAGGATATTGGACGTTTGGTTAAAATTCCCATAATAGACCGCAGTGCAAGACTCGCGATCTTATTCATTTATATAGGATTGGGCAGTGCATCGTAGGGCACGTTCCTATCGTGCGTGACTTACGAAGCAATGCTTTGTTTTAGGTGATGGTTACCACTTAACATCAGATGGGCCATCTGCTTGTTCTATCAGCTAGTAGTATAAAAAATAATAATAATATAGGATTGCCACGCAGAGGTGCCTTCTGTAGGATTGCTTTTTTGTGACAGTACCTAGTTATTTGTACCTTGTTGATGGAACAAGCAGATGGCCCATCGGATGTTAAGCCGTAACCATTACAAAGCAATGCCTCGCAAAACAAACACTATAAGAACGTGCCCTACGATGCACTGCCCTACACCCATCAACTTGAGTCATACAAATGTAACGCCTCATGTACCTGTAATTTCACCGGCATCGACACCCTTCAAACTGATATACAGCAACGCTATTGTGATATGTAAAGTTGTGATGTGATAAAATCCAAAATAGAAGAAATTTTGGTAGACAACCACTTACTTTCTTATATTTTGATCTTATATTTGAGCCGTGCCCTCGTTTTATTGCAACTGGCATGACGGAAGCAATAAAATATATTTAGCGGATCCGGTGACGTCAACACGTGCTGAAAGTTACAGGTTCGCACTCCGCCAATGCAGGATGCAATGAAACTAAAACATTTAGCGACACTACAAAACGCTGAATTCACAAGTGATTTCAACTAATCATTCGAATTCGAAAAATGAAAAAAAAAAACTCATTCAAACACTCAAAAACTCATTGACCTTTTTTTCTCTATCTGAAGAAGCCGAGATAAATAAAGCAGGAAAAAATACTGCAAAATTCAAAAATGTTGTTCAAATTTTTATTTAAATTCTTCAACATAATTTCTCAAGGTCATTCGCTGAGGCTTGAATGAACGGTGGCCACTTCATGATGAAGTGAATAATTTATGTGAAGCGTTTCTTCAATTAATTATTACTACTGTCATTAAAGCGGCAAGTAAGTACCGTTGTATTGTTTGGACCCAGACATCTTCAAGGATATTGAATAACAAAAGATACCTGTACTTATGACTCTATCGATGTAATAATTTATATTTTAGTTTTTTTTTATTAGTACCGCTCTTTTTTTTTATTTAGGAATGCTCTGCATTATCTTGTTGCACTCTGTATATGTATAGAAGGTCGGTTTTAAACGTAATAACTGCACGTATCTCTGACTACTCCCTTTAGACATTCTCAAAGAATTTTGAGGTGTGTAATTTATCCTCTAAGTGATTTTACCGTAGCAGTATAATCGATAGTAATCGTTAATACGGTAGTTACTTCTCTTATTCAAATATTTATTTCCCTTTTATCGTAAGGAAGGACGACAGGTCACATTCCTTGTAAATTAGTGCGTGACGATCGACTTCGACATGAAACTGTCATTCGATATCAAATAGCTCGCATATTTCGTTCCGAGCGGCTTGCGACAATCGATAAACTTACCTAGGTGCCTAGGGAGTTCTGTTTGTAGCATGTCAGTCATATGTAGTACCCAACAGGGTGCACTAAGTTGACCTAACATTATAAATAAGCTATTTATTGATGTAACATGTCAGTAAAATACATGAATTATGGGTTATCATAAGTCGTGGACAGAGGGCGGTTTGCTGTCAATGTCATTTTTAAGAGACAATTTTGATAATTCTATCCGTCAGATAACATATTTTAGAATTGCTAAAATTCAGACGGAAATATTTTCATCCAATGGATAGCGTTATTCAGAGAAGCTGAAATTGGCCCCAAGTCTGTGACGTGACTACTTTTTGTAATAACTAGGTTATAGCCTCGTAGGTACATTGGGTCACATTTCGTAACTCCTAAGTGTTAAACGTAGGTGTCTTTTATGTTAATAAGTGCAGTGTCGCATTCGGCATGCCGCCGTGCGCAATGCGGCTTGAATGCTCAATATTAGCATCACCTTAACGCACCTACTTTTAAACCAAACACCAATTTTGTGCCGTAACCCCTCGACATAAAATCGACCACCGCCCAAACCTTTCCGTGGCACCTAATTCGACTGTAGTCGTAACATATTGCAATTTTGCAATGCTATTCAAAACCCATCTCTATTAAAACGTGGTAGAGTACTGTTTTTCATCTTATGTAGAACGTTCGTCGAATAACTCAAGATGTTCATCACATTATCATAATATCGACATGTTGAATTCATGAAGCTTAATGTTTCATGCATTAAATCACTTCGCAAACAGTACCCCAAGTATGAGTTGTGTTTACCATAATTGGTTTTTCGTTTTTCGTTCTTGTTCCGCGTTCATTGCGGGTTTTGTATGAAGACGCGATAGAGATACCGATACGGAACTTTATGTTGCAAGTATGATGAAAATTAGTAGTAGAACATAAAGTTCCGTCGGTATCTCTATCGTGTCTTCATACAAAACCCGCAATGAACACGGAACAAGAACGAAAAACGAAAAACCAAATATGGTAAACACAATGTGTTTTTCTGATTATTACATATTAAGACATTATGTGCAATTTGACGAAACTATGCTTATGTTAGCCCGACCGAATAACTAATACTAGGTAGTCAATAACCTTATATGATGAGTAGGATTCGAAGGTCAGGAAGCTAAGTCACCTGCGCAAAAAATGTTTGATTTGTTGATAGCTTATTATGATACTCGTACATACCAGGATATAAGGATACTAACGAACATTCATTTTAATTCAAATTTCACGTTTGATAAAATATAGACGTAAGCATATAAATGTAAGACAGCCTCGAAGACGTCTACGAGCTCTCGCGACAATGCTAATGAGGCGTCTGCTGGACAGACGGCGCTGCGAGCTACGCGACAGGAAAGAAACAGACAGATTTCACTTGGAAAATTGCGTAGTCAATTAGCCTACTCGTTTCTACAAGAACCTAATAAGTTAGCTAAGAAAATGCATTATATTTTACTAAACGACGTAGATAATATGGGATATGTTGATATTAATTAATCTTGTTTCTAGTTCGTTTTGGTTATCTCTTCGTAAAGATTGTGTTTTTTTTTTAATATAAATGATAGACAAACGGGCTTACGGCCCACCTGATGGTAAGCGGTCACCGTCGCCCATAGACACCAACAACACCAGGGGCGTTGTCGTTGCGTTGTCTACCCTGAAGGACTTTATTAACATTTTTCTTGAAGCTGCTCATGTTGTATATTGGCGGAAAAACCTCTGATGGTAGCTCATTCCACAGTTTATGGGTATGGGGGAGAAATGATCTTGAAAAACGGACAGTGTCAAAGTCAAAAGGTATTTCTTCAAATTAAATCACAAGGATCACTTTGAAAAGTCTTAAAGCTAGGTGAATTTAGGTGCCAGTTACACGCGACCAAGCCTATAAGAACAGGCAACAAAGTTACGGATTGGTTCCTACCTTTTTTTTCTCTATGTAAAGTGTATTTGCTTTGAATAAAAATAAAAAAAATTGCATTTGAGAAGCTCATATTTCAAACCCAAGTATCGTGGGCGACGTTATAGCGATTTCCGTCAAATCCGCAACTTTAGAATATTATTAACATAATCTTGTCCAGTAAAAAAATATATCATTCGCTTACCGACATCCAAACAGTGCCAAAATATAAATATTACTTAGTTAATTCAATGAAACCACGTAATTTATCTAACAGTTCGGTTTTTCATTTCCTCAGCTTTGGCTGTCTGCCAGCATGTTCTAACAATATCGGATGGTGGTTCTATTGTGCGAAATATGAGTCGTTTAAATAAATTTATAGTTCGAAATCTAAATCTACTCCTATTGTCGAGCGGAGTTATGTCAGTCAATAAATTTCAAAGGAACGGGTTAGGAACTTGCTGTGAATTGCAAGGAGCTATGTTTAAGATGTGATTAGCATCTTTGGACTCATTTGTTAGGTTGACAAATTAGCATTCTGTTTAGTAATATGGTTTCTTGGTGAACCTTTTTGACTAATGTTTCTTCAAGATTATTTCATAGGGCAAGATTATCAGCAGATTTTGTACAGGTTGCTTTTGTTGAGGACAATGCAAGGTCGTGGGTTCAAAAACGGCCGTGTCGGATTTTTCTCTTAAAAATATGTTTGTGCGCACTGCCGCCGGTGCTTTCAATCGGTGAAAGAAAACCCGCTAGTATTCTAACAGCGGCAATGAGCTTGCAGCCTGTCACGTAAGGAATACTAACTAATTTATAATGTCAAATGTAATAGTTGGTAGACCAAATAAATACATATTGGAGCTTAAGGGCCGGTTTCACCATGCTCTGTTAGTTACTTAATCAAGGATTAAAAGACCGTTAAATCTAACCTTAGCTGTCAAACGCGTACATTTTGACATATTTAACGGCCCTTTAATCCTTTGTTAATCTAACAGAGCATGGTGAAACCGGCCCTTAAGATATTTAATTCAATCCACTAACTCTATCTGGTCTTTTCTTTGATCAGCTTGAGTCGAAAAACAAACAAATCTCGTTCAAAAATCAGACCGGTTCAAATAATCAATGTAAAAGCTATACGAGCTTCCAAGCAAGTTAAATGTCGCCGATACATATCGGTGATAGGTGCGGCAAGGCAGGGCGAGAACCGATTTAGATTGAGGTGTCTACCGCTATCAATATCAATCAGTGTCAGAGCTGACGACCTTAGGACCAGGATACACTGGATGCAGACGTGGGAAAACTCGGGAGTATCACTAGCCCGGACCACTAACAGTGGGAAGTTAGAACAGGAGCATGCAGTAAGGAGGCTTACCTGATGAACTGGGGGTCTATACAAGATCAAGTCGCATGCATTCACGCTAGCGGATAGATGAATTGACATTAGCTTGGCGTTAGCATCTGTCAAACGAATGTCATTTTTATACAATTTATCTTTCCGCAGGCGTGTTCTACAAAGAGGACCATGTCTCGACCCCAGATGAAGTTGTGGTGGTCGTAGAAGTCGAGGGATGGAGGTGAAACGTTTGAGACTTACGCTTTATTGCTGACTTAGTAGGAAGTATATTTTTTTACCCCTTGCTGATGGAAAAACATGTTATGTTAAATGTTGATGGGAAATCATCTAACAAACCACTGGGCAAGAAAAACCTCGCAAGTCACGCACGGTATGAACATGCCCTATCATACCCTTACGACTATCAACTGTTCATCAATGGATAGCTTACGACACAGGTGCTGAAAAACCTTCTCGTCGTTAAACCGAATTGCAGGCAGATAATTCACTACACCTTGCATGAAAAGGACACTGAATTGAGAAATTCTCCTAGTTTCTTTTCAAACTGAGTCCCCTTGGCGCAATCTGTTTCACAACTTCATTTTAACAAATGGTTATTGCACAGTACACAGCCGTTACTCTGCAATGTTTATATGTGGCAGAATGTATGCTCAATTTATACGGAAGGCTAATAAACAAAGTGACGGTGTTCCCGCCCCAGCGCTGTCGTCGACTGCAGCTTGTTCTTAGTCCCAACATTTGAATTTCACCAGCTTGAGTTACTTGCTTTGTTAGAATTGTGCCGAATAATGGTGCATTTACATAGAATTGCACGTCTAGGTAGAACTTGGAGTCTGCATTGTGTAGATTCCTCCGTTTATATTAGTTTTGATTGATATAATCTTAGAAGTTCAATGCGCTGCGTTTTACTCCGCCAGATCATTTTCTATGATCGTAATATAGCCTACGTTATATAATTTTAATTTGTTTGTGTTCAACTTGAAATTGGATAATTTTTTTATGTTTAGGTAGTAGTGAAAGAAAACAGATACAATTTCAGAATATTTATCCCCAGGCACAGTAGTGATCTGATCCCCTCACATCACTTCATATCAAGTTCCAAGTCAGAGATACATCCAAATTGGTAGGCATACCCATTTTGAAGTTTTACACCAATGAGTAGCCAGGTGCTTTGTTTGCTGCTACTGCAAGTCAATCTTCTGCATCCAAACATACATTCACATCAATCTCTATTCAGTTTCGGCTTGCCCCAGTGTCCGGCCGGGCCGTATCCCACGGTAACCATCGCCTCTCGGTCTCGATCAAAGCGAGGGACAAGGCTCATTTATAAAATTGACACGTGTTGATAAATAGATGCGTGTATTTGGTCCATTCGTGTCCGCTCATACGGTGATTGTACGAGATTTGTAGAGCGCTTTGATTCGGTTGACAGGCGACAATTCTCAAGTTTGATTTATGTGTTTATGTGATAGGGCTTAGCCTGGCTTAGCAGACGCTCCTTGTCCCATCAGCATGACAGCCTTGACCTACCCTTGGCTTAGTTACAGTAACTTATACTAATTATTGGAAAACTTCGACCTCGATTCTCGGAAGCTTATAATTTATTATTTCAGCATTATTGCTGGCAAAACAATAATGGACTACTGTTTCAATTTTTAATGAACATTCTTCTTTAATCACCATAATAAGATGTAACATAATCAGCTGAACACATCGATTAATTGAGTCATTGACTGAAATTATTCAATCCTTATTTAAATATTTGATTGGTATCCCATGGCTTACCGCGTGCACCTTTTATTTTAACCAATTAGAATATTAACGCTTTAATTAATTTAGATTGTATCTCGCTTTAGTAAATAGTATGTATGTAGGTACATATAAAATAAAAGCAATTACATACCTACTTCTTTTAAAAGTTGTCGAAAGTCTTCTATCAATAAAAAAGTTTCTAAATTATCAAGTATTTAAATTTATTTAAGCACCTTAATAATTAATCAACATAAGATTACAATTTGTATGGAACACTTTGGTATAATTTTAAGGCATTCTCTTAAGTTAGGACAAATTTTTTATGAAATCTATCGTACCTATTAAGTAGGTACTGATTTATTAATTTCTTGTAACATACGTTTAAAACCTTAATTTATTAAACTAACTTACAATGACAACCCCCTTAGACATCCTCAAAAGAATTTGGAGTTCGTACTTGTTACTAAGAGATCCGAGAGGATATCTACCGTGCCTCAGGATCAAAGTCGTGAAGCAGTTTCAGTTTTTAGGGTTCCGTACCCAAAGGTTAAAACAGCAACCTATTACTAAGATTCCGATGTCCTTCCGTCTGTCTGTCTGTCCGTCTGTCACCAGGCTGTATAATTATCATGAACCATGATAGTTACAGTTGACATTTTCACAGACGATGTATTTCTGTTGCCGCTATAACAAAAAATACTAAAAAACAGAGTAAAATAAATATTTAAGGGGGCTCCATTACGTGATTTTTTTGCCGTATAGATAATGGTAGGTACCCTTCGTGCCCGTGTCTGATTCGCACTTGGCTGGTTTTTTTATTAACATTAGAGAAAAGTTGACCGCTTTTCGGAAAAAGAATCATCTTTTAAATAATATATGTAATTGACCTCCTTGCGAATAAAAATATACCCACTACCCAGTAATTCTACGCAGAAGATTATTACGAACCTGTTGAATACTTATGCTTTACAAAGCAACGCGAGGTGAGTCCAGTACTTTCCCTGATAGGTGTGGGCGGACGGCTAGGAACGCATTCCTCACGCATACACTCCATGTCCCACGATCCTAGAGTTATTGCTATGATCTGTGAGACACAAACTGAGAGGAGGTTGGGCAAAGTATGAGAGACAGGCAGACATAGGTCATACTAAAGATGGAGGATTCTTCTGGAAGGAGCCACGAGATGGGCCACCTGATGTTTTATCTACATCCTTGTGTGATTGATTTGAATGTTAATTGTAAGAATTTAGTTTATCATTTATTGTAATCTGGATTAGCAAACAGAAAACTTTTTACCATAGCGTAATATTGTATTGTATTGATGTAACTTAAAATTCAATTTCCAGCTATACTAAGGCCACCTTATTATATTTCAATCTAAGAAACAGAAAAAAAACTCTTTTAATAATTTTTTTAACCCGTATTTTGTGTCCCTTTTTGAATCATGTTTGAGCCAGCCGCGTCCCATTTTCTTTTGTTTATATTCCGTTAGGGCGATATCACGCAATTTGATGTGTATATAAACGCATATAACAAGAACGTGTGGGCTTTTATCCTTGACTTTACTCACTGCGCTGCGGCGTCTATAAAGGCTCTTTATGGATACCGTATCTAGATTCTCGGGTGAATCATCTAATTGGATTTTGTCTCGCATTTTTATGGAGATCCTGGACAGCCGGTCTATTGGTCCATTTGATTGTTATATATACATATATTAGGAACTCAGTCACTGGGACACGTTTGTTAGTAGTTTTACACTAAAAAAATATTACATTTGTTTTTTTTATTTATCGATTTTAAAAATGTGTGTGAAATAGAAGTAATTACAATCGAGCTGCCTGGTTTTCATACCAGTTGGTAATCATCATGAATGTGGGCACATTTCAATGTCCTTTTCGTCGATTTTTTTGCAATTCCTACCTCGTTTTAAATGCGGCCTCGATGATATTTCTTCAAATTTAAATACATAACGAGGACTTTAAGTTGGAAGTGGTACTTTAAGATGCCATAATTGTTCAGTCTTACGGACTGTAACCAACTTTCTGATGTGAAACTTGATCATTAAGAACTCGCTCTGCAAATTTGAAACTCAGGCTGAGATTCGAGGACGTTTTTTGAGCAAAACCTCGACGGAATTGGAAGCAAATAATTAACCGCAGTATTTTCTGTCGTCACTCAACTTATGCTCTAGGTACTCAATACTCATTTTTTTTACAGCTACAACTGAACAACTCACTACTCATACTCCCTTTTTTTCATTATACGAGCGGAGCACCAGTCACGTAATTTTATTTATTGTAGACATCATTTTCATTATCCAATCGAAGATGGAATAATTTGAAAATAAATATTCATGAGCCCTACCTTACCTATTCTTATTTAAGTAAAATAGGTTTTATGACAAATGAATTCAATTGAGAACGGTTTAAACGGAATAAGTTTATACAAGCACAAATGATTAGTAGTTAAATACTTGCCCAATGATTGCAATTAAATGCTCAGAAACATGTTGATCAAGAATATAATTTATTGTTTGTCAAAGGGCTTTGTTTGTATCTTGTTGTCTAAGAAGGCAAGGGATAAATCTAAATATCGCTTGAAATTCTGAATGCTGCATTTCTGAAGTAAGTGCCTACCTAAGTTCCATCGCAAGGCTTTGTGACTTGTGTGTGTTTGCATGTTCTGGAAATATTTTTCTGGATCTGGGGGCAGGGGTTTGTTCGGTATTTACTTCCCTTTTGATTTTAACTACAAATTTTTTAATCTATAGAAATTGTAGATAATCTTAAAACACTTTGTTCTCAACTTGACTTCAAAAGAAGTGTTGTTGAAGGATGTAGAGATTTTCCCCTTATTACTATAGTCAAATAAAAAAAATGCTTATTACAATAAACAAATACAACTATTTTGACCGTTTTTAACCCGTGCATAGCCGATTGAGGTCCCTAGTGGACTCACAGATAGATCCTACTATCCTATCCTACTAATATTATAAACGCGAAAGTTTGTAAGTATGGATGGATAGATGGATGTTTGTTACTCTTTCGCGTAAAAGCTACTGAATGGATTTTAATGAAACTTTACAATAATATAGCTTATACATCAGAATAAAACATAAACTACAATTTATAAAGATATTATGAAGACTAATCCTGCGCAGACGAAGTCGCGGGTACCAGCTAGTAATTCATAAATTTACTATATTTGTTACCTACATTTCTTGTTCTAAAAATATAAACCCGTCATAAATCCGTATGTTAGAAACCTAAGTATTTAAGATCATTGTATCTTAAGAGCTGTAGATTTTGTTCAAAAATAAATAAATAAAATAAGTTTAATAAAATTAATGAATTCTTTTTTTTTATACTCCAACAATGTCGTTAGCTATTTGTCACTTGAAACGGGCTCTCAATTAAAGGTTTATTTATTCAGAGGTAGTTTAACGTGTAATGTGGTGCTTTACGGGCGTGTTAATTTTACGAGTGGCGCGCCACGCTGGTTACTAAAGAGCCAAAGTGTTGTGTCAACAATGCTTTGGGTGTAGGTAATCCAGGGAACATTGGTGTCTCGCAATAGCTAAGCCTTATTGCACCATTTAGAACTCTGCGATAGATAGTACTGCACATTTTAGAAGCTCTGCTTTTTAAATCGACTTAAAAAAATTAAGGACGTTCTCAAATCGGCTGTATTATATTAGAATATTGATGATGCACGTTATAAAATTAACTGTAGGTATTTTGTGACATGTGTTTTGAGACACTGCTGTTATTGTACTCTTTAAGAGCTTCTTTTAGGGAGCTTTTATGCTTTAAAATACAAAAATAAGACCCCCTTTTCACATTTATATTGTAGAATCTACGGTTTAGGTGCGTGCGACTATTTAGTCCACCTCCCAACAATATTAGCAGACATCAATAAACGTCTGCTGATTTTTATTTATAATTGAGTTTCTTATCACTTTACTTATTAAAATATGTCAAAATATCAAATATGATGTTTTTCAGCTATATATTACCAACCATCTTTTTGGTAATGATACAATTATATTAAGACGGGGGATACAATTATATTTAAACTACTATAATAATAGGTGCCTACTGATTGTCGTGAGTCGTGACGTAACGTTTACGGTCTTCATGAAAATAGTGCTCAATACGCCATAAAGCACCACACCTAGCCTATTTCAAGGAATTACCTTACTTAAAAATGTTTTATGAAGGTCGTGACCTAAAACCAAAGTGCAGTTCTAAAACACTTGGGACTTTTATGAGAGTGCTCAACTTTAGTTAACTGTTTCTTTTCCCATTTTTTATTTTACGTAGAGACTTGCAATTTTTATCTTTTTCAGATTATTTAATAACTTTGAGGTACTTAGAAAATGTATTTTGTTGTTTCAGGTAATACTTTTTGCCGCCAACCGGATTGTCACAAGTAATTTGTTGCTTTTGGAATTATTAGGAGGAAGTGCCTCTTGACAGCAACTTCGCCAAGTTGGACAAAGAGATCTGAGGATATCCTTGGGTATAGTCGTACCTACTAAGTTCCTATTAACATTTTTAAAGGCGAAACCATTGCAATTTAGATTCGTTTCTACGTATCTAAACTGGATCGAGGTAGATATTTTTTAGATAGATTGAAATCGCGACTTTTTTACAACGCTCGAAAATAATAAAGCAGGCAGCCACATTGCAATCTCGTTACAAACAGTAATATAGGTTATAGGTACAGCAATTGCATTGCAGCTTGGAAGCCCAGGATTTAAATTTAAATAAATTCTATTTCGCAAATTCAGTTAGTAGGTAAGTAAGTCTGTAGACGAATAAATACAAAATATATCAGCCGATCGATTGCCGGACAAGCTAATCAAGTCGCCGATTTACATTCGATGTCTCGATTCTATCTCGATGCGCATAATACGATTTGCTTTACAAACAAACCACGCCTCAACCTATAAATTACAATCAGAAGTATTTATTGCACATTATTAAGGTCTAATTTCTATTAGCAAATGAACCAAACTTTTTCTACGTCGTGAGATGAGAATTGGTACACACACCTACGGTTTATACGCCTACGCTGATTTCCTTGTACGGTCAGATTAAGTCAGTACCTACTTAGCAAGGTTTCTTTTGATTTAGTAACGTCCGCTGTTTATGAATTTTTAATTAGAAAAGTTATGTAATGACAGAAAATGCTATGCAGCTATATACTTAGTGGTCATTATTTTTATTGTAATTACTATATGTATTAAAAGTACTATAAAAGCTGTATTCAATCGGGTCGCTAAGTTAGTAGTCGAGTTTTGTAGTTTTGTTTTTCTTAAAACTTTTTCAGCAATCGGCTTGAAAAAAAAATGTAATATCGTGTTTTGAACTTACTGAGAACGAGTAACACCAACTTACGGACCTAACTGTAATAGTTAGTATACCAAACTATGGCGAAAGGCTCAGTAGACATAAATAGTGGCTTATTTCTGCCACAGCGGCAATACTACGAATGCAAGCTACATGCAATTAAATCAACGCGAAGTCTATAATGGTAATCATACTAAATTATTGCAAAAGTTTGTAAGAATATTTGCATTTTGATATTTCAATAACTAAGTACGCAAAACTAAGACTTAAACGGTTAGTTTTATTTCTTCTTCCGATTTTTCGTTCATATACGTTCTTAAAGAAACGCAAATAAACATAGAAGTATTCCTACCGTTAGAATATTTTATTTCCTTTCACTGATTGTTATCCATATGTTGTAAATAATAGTTCTCGAATTAGGTGGCTCAAAATAAGCATAGTTCGTTATATCTAAAGTTGTATTCATTTCAAACACTTTCAAGGGTCGAAACCGTACGCAGAAGCTAGCAACAAAATAATTTCCGCGACCTTTTGCGAGTAGGTCGCATGGAGACGTGCCAACTTCACACTTGTATGCGGACACACTTTGAAGTCAGCAGGAAATCATTCTTATTGTCTATTTGTCGATATAAATAAACGCTCTTTGCTCTACTTTAATAGTAATAAAGTCTAGTAACTAACGCTGGTGACGTTCTAGGGTAGGCTTTTAGATATACACCAAAATACATCATTTTGAGAGTAGTAATCTTTGTAAAGGACTCGTCCGGCGCAGTAATACCACTACGCTAATTTCTACCGGCAAGCAGCGTTGCTGTGTTTCGGTTGAAATGACAGTCACAAGTATGCCTCAACCTATGTATGTTTAAGAGTAGTAGAGCTCTTTGTGAAGGGCTCGTCCGGGGAAGTACTACCACCACGCCTTTTTCTGCCGCCAAGCAGCAACGCTGTGTTTCGGTTTGAAGAGTGTGGTTGCCGGAGTAATTACAGGCACATGAGGCTTAACATCTGTATGCCTCAAGTTGATGGACGCAGGGCAGTGCATCGTAGGGACGTTCCTATCGTGCGTTACTTACGAAGCAATGCTTTGTTTTAGGTGATGGTTACCACTTAACATCAGGTGGGCCATCTGCTTGTTACATCAACTAGTTTTGTTAAAAAAAAAAATACCTGATGGACGCAACCCCTTTTAGATCCTATCATTATTGTTACCAGCAATCTTGATAGCAGGTATATAATCTGTTAGAGCTGATTTCACCATGGTCTGTTAGATTAACAAAGGATTAAAGGGCCGTTAAATATGTTAAAATGTACGCGTTTGACATTTAAGATTAGATTTAACGGCCTGTTAATCCTTGATTAGTAACTAACAGAGCATGGTGAAATCAGCTCTTAACCTCCGAAATTCAAAAGTTAACTAAGCTTAGGGTTCGAAATCTAAGTTGGTACAAATATACATACATACATAGATATTCAGCACCGATACATCCGAGATGTTTAAGAGATCTTAGGATTAATTATAGCTTATTGCCAAAAAAAAACTAAATCAATAGGTAATACAAAATTTCAATTTTTAATAAAAGTTATTACGAGTATTAGTAGCATTACCCCCAAACTTATTTCGCCGGACTTCCAGTAAAATTGTCTTTTTACAGTTCTAAAGAAAAGATCTCATCAGTAATCAATGTAATCATATTAGCGAGAAAAGCGGTGCGATTGAAAGAAATATTAATTTCCTTTGTACCTACGTAAAGTAATAAAACTTGAAAATGGAACATTCCTCCTGGTAAGTTCACACTCTCCCCTTAGGATAGAATTTATTAAGAAGCTTTGATGAAAAGGGAAATTAAATAAAAATAGAAAAACTGCGGAAAAACTCAGGAAGTACTTATGTAAATCTTTATGATGGAAAATCAACAGACCACTCAACATTTGATGAAATTTCCCGCGAAAAGTTCTGAAATCTTCAGCGTAAACTCGAGTTTATCTTCATTCATACTCTTAAGAGTAGTAGAGTAGATACTTTTAGGAATAGTAAAGCTCTTTGTAAAGGGCTCGTCCGGGGAAGTACTACCACCATGCCTATTTTTGGCATGCGTTGCGTTGCTGTGTTTCGGTTGGAAGGGTAGTTTGATGGAAGAGGGCAGTGCATAGGTCACATTCATATCGTGCGTGATGGTCACCACTTAACAACAGGTGGGCCATTTGCTTGTTCTATCAGCAAGATGTATAAAAAAACTCTTCAGTTGTTATTTCAATCACAGCTATTGAAACCAATCGTGGTAATTTTGAAACATTATTCGTACCGTTTGTACCTAAACATAGTATTCATTGTTCCACTCGAGCAGTGTCAGCAACATTAAACAAAAAGTGTGTATACTATTCGTTCAAACTGAACGTTATTCTGTTGCAGAAAACTGGCATTCATTGTGTACCACGTACTAAGATACTTTGTAGCTTTATAGCAACGATTGAACGATCAATAATTTCATTTGCCAGGCTTCGGTAAGTAAAATAAAACTTAGAGCGGATTTCACCGTGCTCTGTTAGATTAACAAAGGATTAAAGCGCCGTTAAATATGTCAAAATGTACGCGTTTGACAGCTAAGGTTAGATTTAACGGCCTGTTAATCTTTAATTAGTAACTAACAGAGCATGGAGATATCAGTTCTTACTCTACAAAATTCTAACCGACAAATCTTTTGCTCTCTTTGGTATACTGTAAGTAAAAAGTCTTGTACGCAATACCGCTGTCACTTGAGCCTACGCATAAAATGTCTTTAAATTATCCCCAGGAAAGAGATAACTTAAAACCCCTCATCATAAAGCTAAAATTACAAAGTACATGTCAAGTAGGTACATATTACTTACCAAAGACTGCGTAGGAATTCATACTTACCTACCACTGTACGTACATGTCTCGTGAGCCCCGGAAATTGTAGACGTAAGTTAGTAAATCCATACCAATTAAATGTGAAAGTGTCTGTCTGTTGTTACGTTTTACGGCTACCTCTAAAACGATCGGAGACACAGATTGACGGAGATCGAAAGACGGGCATAGGATATATCTATATCGAATTAGTGATTTTTCCATAAAACTTCCGTTTACTTTTTTTTATACAACAAATTAGACAAATATGCCTACGGCCCGCCTGATGGAAAGCGGTTGCCGTGACCTATGAACGCCAGAGGAATCACTAGCGAGTTGCCGACTCTTTAAAAATTTAAAAACGACCTTTTTGAAGAACCCTATACTAGTCTTTCGGGAAAACCTCAGCATCGTTCCACAGCCTAAGTGTTTGTGTTTATGTGTGTGTTTTTATATATTCTATTTTCACCAGTTTTCCGAAACATTTTCGATTCCGGATGATTCGAGTTTCATTTTGATGTTGACTGACTGGCAGTGTTTTACCCGTAGACAGCCGGGTGGAGTCACTAGTATAAAATGAAGTAAGTATCTAACTGAGTTCAAATTAGCAGTAACATTTACAACTCCACAAGGTACTTAGGTGGAGTACTTGAGATAAAACTTTACCGACGCGTGTACGTGAATAGAATGCACTTAGAACTGGGTGCTACGCCGAAACCTTTGCATCGCTGCGAGCGA
This sequence comes from Chloroclysta siterata, assembly GCA_932294275.1. NCBI lineage: Eukaryota > Metazoa > Arthropoda > Insecta > Lepidoptera > Geometridae > Chloroclysta > Chloroclysta siterata. The sequence goes on along the minus strand of OW028599.1, from coordinate 12,880,362 downwards.
TACAAGGTGTAAATAAATTGCAGTTTTAGTATATTTTTATTAGTTTTAATTCCAAATAAGGTCATCTTACGGTTAGTACAAGTTTTTACAAGAATTTTGAATGAAAATAACGAAGTAGAAGTTAACTTTTAAAACCCAAGTGAAAGTTTTTCTTTGAATAATAAGGGAATGTATCTGCTTACTTAATGTAGAAGATCAGTAAGCATACGCAAAGCATAACCAAAGTGATCGATAATGTCGTAGACTCTAAATCTGAGAATATTTAGATTCTCAGATTCAGATTCCTTTAACATGAATGTCGTTTGGCCGTTTGCAAAATGTGTTGTAGACAACTATACACCAAACCATTAAGTCCATCGCTTACCAAGACATCAGCTTGTCAGCTTATTGCTGGTTAGGTTACCGGTCTGTTTCACGGTATCATACAAAGTTTGAGAACACGTAGGCATTGTGTACGAGCGTTGCATTCCTGACGCGACCTTTCATGCGACGCTGATGTCAGGCCACTTGGTGAACTCACGGTGCATGCACTGAGCTAGGCGGATACCTAGAATTTACGAGTAGAAACCTTGTTGGGAAATTGAATATAAGTGCCTTCCATCCACCGCAGAATTTTTAGAGCGTTAGCTGCTCACCATACCTATTATAAATTTTGTTGTTATTAACCAATATGGTTCTTTGTATTTCGCCTATGTTTTTGAGACACAAAATAAACGTTTTTTTGTTTTGATGTGATTTTGCATCTGATTTAAGATTGCATGCGATTAAGGTAGTAACAGGTGTTTCCTATTTATCAATATTAGGGTATGTTAATTGATAGAGAAATTAAAAACATACCAGAAGTACAAAGACATCTACATATATCTTGCGAAGGGGTGGGGTAGGGCATAGCAAAAACAATACTCCAGTCTAGAGTCTTTGCAAATGCACTTATACATCAAAAATATGATATTTAAGTCACATAGAACCTCTTTTTTAGTAAAGGCTTAGTCGCCAGGCGCGAAAAGGGCAACTAAAACAAAAAAAATCGGTAAGGTATATTTACTGAGCGAAGTTTTTCCGCACAACAGCTCAAGTGTGATGGCTAAGAATATACGTACCGTCCATGCCAGAAGGTGTTTGCTCAAGAAAAACATGGCCAAACAATCTATTAACTAGAACAAATAGAAACTCAAGAAAAGTAGGCACACCCCGCCCCAAATTACCCGAACACAAGGTTAAATGATAATAGACCAATTTGGAACTCTAGCAGCTCCTTCGAAATGGGCTATCAAAGGAAGGAAATAAGGGTCGGCAGGGCAACGTACCTAATGATGACTGGTTATACGGTGGACTACCGGCGGCACTAAGAGGTTGGGAGATTGGCTGATAGAAAATAAGGATCGCGGGTCAACAGCACCTATCAGCACTACGATCGTTTTTGTTCATAAATTCTCAATTCGTGCAGTGGGTTTGTAGGTTATTTAGGTTTCATGTTCATTGGTATTTAACTTTGAGGGTAGTCAATCGGGAAGGTTGTAATAAAAATAAGGAATAATATTATATTGGGTATTTAAAGTCATGTTCATCGCATTTTATAGCAGGTACGATACCCATCAGCCATTTCCATTTTTACTTTCTGGATCTTGAAGTTTTAACGAAAAAGATCTTATATGAATACAGTTTATTTTTTTTATTGTTGTGAAATGCATAATAATGCACGTATTGTATATTTAGCAAAATTATGTAAACAAGCACGCACTTTTCAAAATTCTTGGGAATTTATTATTTGCTGATACTTAGTCAACAATAACTGTGACATATATTTTGCTTATTTGTTTTATTCTGAACGCACTACACTTACGCATTTTTTATTTATATTGATATAGGCATATTTTATACAGGTTGTAAAAAAAACATTCTCGAAATTATATATAAGGTCTTTATTAGAACATCCTTTTTATTACGTCAAAATGTATCGTACATAGGCGAACTTAATGCTAGAGAGCATTCTCTTCCAGTTAACCTTTGTGTAGTTTTGATAAACCGAAAGGATAGTGCACGAACATTGATGTTATGGAGCTATTTTCTACAAATACAGAAAAATAAATAAATTTGTTAGTTTCTTATAAATTATATTGGCGGCTATATTATAAATAACGATTTTTCAGTTGAATTGTTTTTACCTGGGGGTCTGCTTTACTTTAAGATCTCACAGCAGTGCCAGGACTCTAGCGCTCCTGTAAATATGATATGTCAAACAGCAGGACCTGTCATTGTAACTGTCATAATCCGAACAGTTTTCGGGAGTGAACTTTTACACCCTATACAATTGTGCAAATTACTTAGATATGTAACGACCTGAAAATAACTAGGTCACGTGAAACCAATTCTTGGAAAACTGCATCGTTATTAGACCAGCTTGCCTAATAAAAAGTAACATGCGATGACCACAAAAGTGGCTGTTAAACGATGCCCCTTGCTAAAGTTCGCAATAGGTATATTTTAGTCCTACATAGTAGTACGTTTTACTTTTATGCCGCGGTAGCTATTGATTTCTTTGGTCTACCAACAATTGTTAGAATAAGACAGCAGTCTCAAATTAATGTTATAATTATAACGAATTGTACAACCAATAGACACAACTTGAGGCATACAGATGTTAAGCGTCATGTGGCTGTAATTTCACTGGCACCCACACCCTTCAAATCAAACACAGCAACGCTGCTTGGCGGCAGTCATGGTGGTAGTACTTCCCCGGACGAGCCCCACACAAAGAGCTCTACTACTCTCTCCCGGCCTCATCTGTTCTGTTTAATAATCTACCCATCTAGTCTTGCAAAACATAACCATTATTACGACACTTGCGCCCGGTTAGAAAAGCCGTTTTCTTTGGTCCATTTTAGATTAAAAGTTTGAGAAAGCTTCCATTGAAAACATTAAGTAAGTAGTTAGTCGAGGCGAGCCTGTATTGCTCTCTGGTTTTAGTCATGAAATTTTAATTCACTTTCAAAGTTCCTAAGTGAAACCAGTCCTTGGAGGTAAAGTTATTGAGTTAAGTGTCACGGGACATTAATATTTGCGAAAGGGTTTAGTTTAGAATGTAATAAATAAATATCTCCTACTTTTTGGGAACTAAGTTTTAAGCAAACGCATATTGATTATCACAAGCTTCTCAACTCAGTTGATAGTTTTTATTGGAAATACTATCAATTATAAAAAAAAAATGTATTTTTGATCTATCATTTCAAGGTTGCAATAAGGTAAGGTAAGAGCACTGGAGGTCTAGTGGTAGCGACCCCGCCTTCCGATCCTAAGGTCGTGGGTTCAAATCAAATCAAATTAAATTTATGTGCACAATGCTAGTACTCTCAAACGGTGAAGGAAAACATCGTGAGGAAACCGGCATGTCGTAGAACTTAAAAAGCTCTTTAACATGTGTCAAGTGCTCGAAAGGAGCCTCTTGAGGTCATTTAAAATCCTTTCACCACACTGTGTCGAAAGAAACTAGTGACACGACAAGAGAGAGGTTGCAATTAACAGGACAAGATTCAGCTTCCAGTACAGTTTACTTCAAATACATTAACAAATAAATAGGTCATCTGCAGAGCAGACACTGAGACTTGTTTTCGTAAAATGAGCATTTTTAAGAGACCTGGGTGGGACAGTAAAATATATTTTTAAAAAGCTCAGTGCTACCCACTTACGTAGAGCAAAGTTACGACTCTTTATACGGCATTTCTTGGATTACGAGTTCGCAATAATTCACCGCTTTATCACTCAAACTAAAATAATGTTTTTCGTATTCCGTTTTCCCGTGAAATGGAACGTGATTTTTCAAAGCTTTTTTCCGGAAGACAAGGCTGGGGTTTTGCATTTTACCTGTTTTATATACAGGGTTTTCTTTATTCGGTGCTTGGTTTGTTACGTAGTCGTACGGATAGGTAACCAAGATATATTTGAAAGTTTAAGAGAATCTTGGTTAATTGTCATTCGCACTTTGTCAAAGTCAAAAGGTATTTATTCAATAAAATCGCAAGGATCACTTTGAAACTTCTTAAAGCTAGGTGACTCTAGGTGCCAGTTCCTCGCGACCAAAGCCTAGAAGAACAGGCAACAAACTTACGGCTTGGTTCCTACCATTATTTTGTATGATCCTTGCTAATATATAATACATATAATACAATATTGAAGTTCCACTGTGGTGCCAATCGAATTTAGTGAGGCGTAGGCAAAACAGAAAAAAGTAAACATAATCAAATTTTTAAGACAGCACACTCTACGCTTCAAACTAATAATACCTAATGCATACATACAATCTATTAAAGTAGAGAAAAATTAAAATAAAGCACAAAATAGTAGGTACAGTACAGACATGTTAGCTGCCGATGGGCAGAGCGACCGGGACATCGGGCCACGCACTTTTATCATCAATATCTAAACTAAACTATCTAAACTATAATAAGCTTTCCTTATTAGATTATTCTTAATGTATACTTTGCGGTTGCCATCCTACGTCAATTATTAGTGTTACTAAATCGTAGAACCCGAAAATGCTCAATCGTGTACTATCTTATCCACCTAAGCTATGTCTATATTTATTGCAGCTAAACGATTTTTTTAACAAGTTCAAATTCTGTTTCCATGCCATATTTCCAGGGAACAGTTTGCGAGAATAGCAACACTTAGTTATTGCAAGTTACTTGTGTTGGTGTGTAAATGTATCTTAAAATAGTATCAGCTTGGGTAATTTAAGATGCTTAAGATTCCTAAAACAAACAAACCGGGGAATTGTATACTCAGTTAAATTGCAACACATGGGGAACTTAATTCTTTGTATAATTACAAGTGCATGCCAGGGAGAACTTAGGTTCCTTTAGAAATGCGAAAAGTCCGGCTCTACATTTTGTCCGGTCAAAAAATGGTTTAAAATGTGCGTGTAATTAATGAAATTTGTTCACTTTTAGTCTTCTATGATCTTAAAAATATTTCATCATGAGCCTGCTAAAGATTTTTGGCCACAAAATAAGATGGTTGAACGATGAAACTATTGCCATCTTTTATCACTAGGTAATAAATGACAAATAGTGGCATTTTATCATTATCATCATCAGTCTGAAGTTTACCTAGACTACACATTTCCAGGAAGAACATACGTCTAGTTAAGATAATAAACAAAGGTTCATTCTTAAAAAACTTGTTCGTTTTTTTTTTTTTATACAACTAGCTGATGGAATAAGCATATGGCCCACCTGATGTTAAGTGGTCACCATCACCTATGACAAAGCATTACCTCGTAAGTCACGCACGATAGGAACGTGCCCTACGATGCACTACCCTGCGACCATCAAATTGAGGCCATTATATATGTGGTTGCCTGTAATTACACCGGCAACCACACTCTTCAAACCGGAATACAGCGTTGCTGGCGGCAGAAAAAGGCGTGGTGGTAGTACTTCCCCGGACGAGCCCTTCACAAAGAGCTCTACTACTCTTAATTTGAGATCGAAACGCATTATTCGACTTTCAATTTCTCATCACTACAAACTTTGTTTGCAAATTGGAGAAACACTTCGTGCGTACGTTCTAATTCGGGCTAGTGGAAAATAAAAGTTTATTACGAGGTTCGTTTACACGCAATTATGTATATATTATGCCAGTGTTCCGTAGGTAATAATTTATTTTGTTTTAGTTCACGCGAACGTGATAGTGAGTAACGGTTTATTTATCTTGTTGCCTGTTACACGTTTATGATGTAGGTCACTAGAGTTTCATAAATAAAACAGTTTTACTTGTGTTTCTAGGCACGAAATTCAATTAGTTTCGACAGCCTTCACAGCTCAGTTGGTAGTAGCTCTGCGTTCTGTGGTCGTGGGTTCGATCCCCACCGAGAACAAACATTTGTGTGAACATTGATGTTTGTTCTCTGTCTGGGTGTTATATAATATTATAAGTAAGTATTTACAAAAAAAAAAGTTAAAAAGTAGTATATCAGCTATTTGGTTCCCATATCACAAGCTTTGGCTTAGTTTGGGGCTAGATAGTGCTGTGTGGATAGTCCACGAATATTTATTATTTTTTATTTTTATAGTTTCATACATAATGTAGATTCAAGAAAATTGTTTCAAAATGAAAGTTCGTATAAACCACGGCTCGGGTGGGTGTTATTTGAATATTTTCTAAACTACGGTAGGGTATCAACCTGGTTAGACGATTTCACTTTAGTATGGAAATGAACTTTTTTATAGAGAAAATGAGACTGCCACAGGATTAGCATAGTTAACGAGTGGATGGAAATTGGCAATCTTTTTTCGTCGCTCGGTCAGTGACCAATGACAACAGGACCGTGAGCAATCGTGATTTGTTTTTTTTTTTCGACAGTTGGTCTAATTGATAAAAAAAAGAAACCTGAGGCACGGTAGACAGACATCCTCTCAAAAATCTTGGTAGGATCCTTTGACATTTGGCAACATAGGTATTGTAGTGTATAACAATAAACTATGCGCGCTGACTGGATAGGCGAGTAGCAACCGTACGCACCACGGTCGGGGGCACTCGATTCCAGGCGGCCAATCCAGGCGGACGTAATATAAATATGTGTTTTATTTGGTACCCAAGCAACCTGTACAGTACAGGTATCGTAGTTTTTTATGCGACAGTTGGTCTGAATGAAAATCCTCAGACACGGTAGACAATCCCTCAGATCTCTTGGTACTCAAGATCCTTTGATATTTTGCTAAACCTAAATATAATTTTAACATAACATAAAAATTATGAAATTGGTAGATTTTTTGTTTATAAGTATAAGTTTTTCTATATGAAAGAGATCTCTATAGCACAGTGTTGTAATAGTGCCAAATAACTATTATCGATTCTGTGGTAAGTGAGCTGACACATACCTTTTGTACGGGCTTATTCACCTGCATCATTCCGAATGACGTCAGAGAATGGGCTCGAGCGACCGTGCAAAAAATTTGTCGTTTTAAATTTAGTTTTTATTTTGGTACGTTTGAGTCAGTGAGGTCGTGATCTTTTCTGTGTGAGTCACTGTAGAGAGATATTTATCACGGATTATAGACTCTAACCACAAGAAGATAACACGTGTATGTAAAATTGACAAAACTAACATAATCCTATTTTATTGCTACGTCTCCTACTGTCCCATTATAAAGACTGGATTGCCGTGAAGTTGTAAAAATAAAACCGGCTAAGTACGAGTCGGACTCGCGCACGAGGGGTTCCGTACCATTAAATAATAAATAAATATTGGTGGACTTTCCACACTGCACTATCTAGTCCCAAACTAAGCCAAAGCTTGTAATATAGGAACCAGTAGTTAGGAACCAGTATTTAGATAAATACATACTTACAATATATAATAACACCCAGAGAACAAACATCTATGTTCATCACACAAATGTTTGTTCTCGGTGGGGATCGAACCCACGGCCTACGGCACAGAAAACAGAGCTACTACCAACTGAGCCGTGAAGGCTGTCAATCTATAATAACCATTTTCTATAAAAACGGAAAAAAACACGTTTGTTGTATGGGAGCCCCTTAAATATTTATTTTATTCTGTTTTCTAGTATTTGAAACAACAAATACAAAAAAACAGAATACAACAAATACTAAAAAACAATATAACAATAACGGCAGAAATACATCATTTGTGAAAATTTCAACTGGGTAACTATCACTGTTCATGAGATGCCTGCCTACAGCCATCTGACAGCCTGGTGACAAACGGACAGACAGACAAGACGGACAGCGGAGTTTTAGTAATAGGGTCCCGTTTACCCTTTAGGTACGGAACCTAAAAACATTTGATTGAATAGCAGTATCGGCTATTACAGCTCATCTCTGGAGAATAAAATGCTATAATTCTGTAATGTATTGTTGACCATGCTCATAATGTGTGACGTTTTGAATACGTAATAAATTACGAAACTGACTGTATTTATAATCTAAGATATCATCATCATCAGTCTAAGTTCACAACAGACATAGGGTTCAATTTAGGAAGGTATAGAGGTTTGTTTACCTACTTTTCTATACTGGGACCACCGCGCATAACCTACGTAGGTACTACAAATTCCTTGAATGGTAGACGTTTGGTAGTGGTTTGAACGGCATAACGTAGCTTAAGACGCAGACAACCATCAAACAACCTCTCGCACGCATATTTGAAAATTCTTGCAGACCACTGAATGATATTTCTGCTGAACCTTCGTAATGCTATTTTCTGAAACTTAGTTATTGGCGATTTTTCATAATTTTCATAATAAATATCTACAGAAATGACAAAATGTGTAAGCGAAAACTTGTTTGACGGTTGCAGCCACTTTTAATACGATATACATGGCAGGTAGATACAAACCTCCTTCGAATCTACCACCCCAAAGTCAGTGTTTCCAATTGTGACATAATATGATTTCATTGTTATTCTAGGCTCGCTTCAAACTGATTTTAATAATTTCTCGTAGTTACGCCTATTTACATTCCAAGCATGTATCGTAAATTACTGCTCTAAGCGCTGCGGAACAAGCAGATGGCTCACCTGATGTTAAGTGGTAACCATCACCACTTAACATCAGGTTATGGTGATGTTACCACTTACAGTTACATGATTTACAGTTATATGCCTTATTTTGTTATAACAAAGCATATTAATAACGGTAATAAACGCTACTAAGACGATATTCCTGTCTTTCAGTTTAATATTACGTATTAGCTATATTTGTAATGTACATACTAAACTTAAGAAGTCTTATTGATGTAAAAATAAAAAGGTAAACGCATCATTGGATACAAATCAGCTCACAGGTTAAGAGTAGTAGAGCTCTTTGTGAAGGGCTCGTCCGGGGAAGTACTACCACCACGCCTTTTTCTGCTGCCAAGCAGCGTTGCTTTGTTTCGGTTTGAAGAGTGTGGTTGCCGGTGTAATTACAGGTACATGAGGCTTAACATCTGTATGCCTCAAGTTGGTGGACGCAGGGCAGTGCATCGTATAGGGCACGTTCCTATCGTGCGTGACTTACCATTCTAAAATATACACGTACATAATATGCAAGGTGTTCCAATACTTGTATTTAAAAATTCAGGGGCTAAAGTACCCATCAATATGAAATACAAGTATTGGAACACCTTGTATATGTAGAGTCTTCTAAAGTAGAGATTCAAATAGACCAGGGGCCTTATGCTCACTTCGTTATCTGGATAGGTATAAAAGCATAAGGCAGTAAATGCTTGGTTCTAAACTACTCCAAACTAAGCAAAACTTGGACTATACTTATTAGAAACCTGCTAAATGGCGCTGTTGGTAATGACCTCCAATGTGAATATATAAAATCACTTTAATGTATATTTAAAATTACTTACATGATTGTAGCAGCTAAGCCTTCTACATATGAAAATGCGAGGTAGGTCAAATTTTTAGGTAAGTATGCTTTCCGTAAAAGTAGTTTTCAAACCTTGCAAAAGAGAGCTTCTCTAGGTAATTGGGTTTATGCTAATTCAAGCTCCGGGGATCGCAAGAGTTAACAAAACCACTAAGAATTCCATTTTGCTGAGCATCAACTTTGGATCTTCTAATCTACTGAGTAGGTACTTCACTCGGTTCTATTCTAGTGAACTCGAAAGTAGTTGTACAAAGAACGGGCGCTAATTAGCAAATACCTATGATGCAGCACGTTCTCTATGATTCGAAATTCGAATACAATTTGAAATTCGAATAAAATTTGATATTCGAATACAAAGAACACTTATTTCATGTTTATTTTTTTAACTTGTCAGTGGTTACTACAAAAGATCGTGTGATACTTCCCAGCATTACCACAGCCACAATATTGCAGTTTTATGGAGAAAAATGTACTAATTAAATTGTACACCGAAAATCACTCATTCGACCAATACAATAGATATTGCTTAATATAAATTAAAAAGTTTTAGTAAAGGTATGCAATGAATTCCGAAGTAAAGGAGTCATACAATAGCCTATATCGCAACAGAATGTGTTTTTAATATTTATTATGTCTGGAATACAATTAAAACTTTTTAAACTAGTGGTTCGCCCCGAACTGAGATCTCGTGATGCGACCCAACGAACGCACCAAAACTTTGAGTAGGTGGTAATCAGAGGCAAGTCCTCAAGGTATGGTTTCAACTCTATTGGCCTATTTATTGAAGAGTTCCGTTGAACAGACCTTGACTCCATCATCAGATCTGGTCGATGTCACCATTTTATGAGAACTGAATACTTTCTTAATTTATTTCAAGAAAAAAAAATAAGAAAAAGCAAAGGAACTGGGCGACCAGTTGAAAAACCTTGATGTCAACGAAACTCTTAGAGATGGGAGCTCTTGAGTCACTGGTTATCTTAATTTAACTTTTTTGTTGTATCTCAAAAACCGAGCGTCCCAGAAAAAAAGTAAAAATTGTTTTGGAATGTCCAAACAAAGTCCTTTAATATGACATGTAACTTGATTTTTTTATGTAACTTTTTTTATTTTTGGCCCCTTGAAAAACCCCATATCTTAATAACCCTTCATCCGATTTTACTCATATACTTACCAGTAACTTTCTCAAGTACAAGCTATCGACTTATCAAATTTCATGCAGATCGGATCAACGGTTCGAAAGTTATGGCCAGACAAACATACATACATACATACATACATACATAAAATGCCAAATCGCCCAAGTTGAAACTAAAGATCTTTGTTCGCTTCGCTCACTCGATCAATAACTAAAAACCACGTTATTATAATAATTAGTCACACCGTCTAAAAAACAGATTGAGTTCAAATTAAGTATGTACTATTATTCAGATATATGTAATACTTGTGTAATAATACTTGTGGTACCTATAGATTATATTGAGTTTCGTTTCTACTCAGAACACTACCAACCTATGCAAGAATTTTAAATTAATTCCTACCATAGCCACAAAACATAGCCGTATCCTTCAAAAAAGTGTTCTTTATGAAACATTTATTGATCGAGTGAGCGAAGCGAACGAAGATCTTAGTTTCAACTTGGGCGATTTGGCATATTATGTATGTATGTATGTATGTATGTATGTTTGTCTGGCGATAACTTTAGAACCGTTGATCCGATCTGCATGAAATTTGATATGTCGATAGCTTGTACTTGAGAAATTTACTGGTAAGTATATGAGTAAAATTGGATGAAGGGTTTTTGAGATATGGGGTTTTTTAAGAGGGTAAAAATAAAAAAAGTTACATAAAAAAATCAAGTTACATGTCATATGAAAGGGCTTTGTTTGGACATTCCAAAACAATTTTTACTTTTTTTTTGGGACGCTCGGTTTTCGAGATAAAATTTAAAAAGTTAAATTAAGATAACCAGCGATTCAAGAGCTCCCATCTCTAAGAGTTTCGTTGACATCAAGGTTTTTCTACTGGTCGGCCAGTACCTTTGATTTTTCTTATTTTTTTTTCTTGAAATAAATGATGGAGATACTCAGTTCTCATAAAATGGTGACGACGACCAGGTCTGATGATGGAGCCAAGGTCTGTTTAACGGAACTCTTCAATAAATAGGCCAATAGAGTTGAAACTTGGTAACCATACCAAGTTAGTAGGCGGTAGTCAGAAAAAAGTCCAAAGATAATGTTTGGACTTGCCTCTGACTACTACCTACTCAAAGTTTTGATGCGTTCGTCGGGTCGCATCACGAGATCTCAGTTCGGGGCGAACTACTAGTGTAATTTGATTAAAGTATGACCTTTTATTATACAAAAGTGTATAGACACAACACAGAAAAATAAAGTTATAACAAATTATACAGGTGCGCTCGGCTAATCAGTGTTTGTTTAGGTTCAGAAAGGCATTCGTTTTCATAGGACGAAAGGATAACGACCCCGTCTCGAATGCCAATTGTAACTCTAATGAAATCATACCGAGCTTGATTGACCCATTGTATGAAATTTATTTGAATCTACAGCTATCTCGCTTTACTCTCGCCTATGTAGAAGGATAAGTTATGTTAACTATTTTTAAGTAAGTTTTAAGAGTAGTAAAGCTCTTTGTGAAGGGCTCGTCCGGGGAAGTACTACCACCACGCCTTTTTCTGCCGCCCAAGCAGCAACGCTGTGTTTCGGTTTGAAGAGTGTGGTTGCCGGTGTAATTACAGGCACATGAGGCTTAACATCTGTATGCCTCAAGTTGATGGACGCAGGGCAGTGCATCGTATAGGGTACGTTCCTATCGTGCGTGACTTACCATTCTAAAATATATACGTACATAATATGCAAGGTGTTCCAATACTTGTATTTAAAAATTCAGGGGCTAAAGTACCCATCAATATGAAATACAAGTATTGGAACACCTTGTATATGTAGAGTCTTCTAAAGTAGAGATTCAAATAGACATGGACCTGAACTCAGTGGTTTATTTAGAATAAAATATTTGTATGTTTTTTAAAGTATCATGCCACCCCGAGGTAAAGCAGTAAGGTGAGGTTGAAAAGCTATAGTTTTTAATTAGATTAATTGAATACTACAGCGTACATGTAAGATATAAAGCCAATTTCGCACGATTAAAAACGTTAATTGCCCGTCTATTTCCAAAACGGATCAATGCACCCAATTATCCTCTAATTAAACAGCCGTATTCTGACAGCGCGATTGCTGATCAGTATTTTGGCTTCATTAACGTGCAGATTTCCAGAATCTGTCGATATAGCAACCGTCAATTTAACGCGTGACTTCTTGTCAATAAAACTGGATTTCCAGAAAGCTACTACCGTTACAAAAAAAAAGCGAAAGTAAAGGTTTATATTTGATACTAATAGCAGGTGCCCGCGACTTCGTCTGCACAGGATTAGTATTTCGAGTAGCTTATATTAGCGTGGCGTAGTACATTATGTGTAACTCTAGTGGTTTTGGCAGCGCACGCCAGAATAGCTCGCAGATGGTAGATTTTTTCCTACTTACTTGACACTTATCGTCATATTTTGGACAATTCACACAATATCTTTCTAAATTGTAGCCCATGTGTAATTCTGGTGTATAAGCTATATTATTGTAAAGTTTCATTAAAATCCATTCAGTGGTTTTTGCGTGAAAGAGTAACAAACATCCAACATCCATCCATCCATCCATATTTACAAACTTTAGTAGGATAGAGTTTAAAAAAGTTTTCGCCGTTTTGTTATACGGAGTAGTAACAAACAACCTGTTCGAAGACAAGACTAAGTTAAGTGTGAATGCGCCCCTACGGCGGTTTCGGCGTTAACTATCTCATCATTATCTGCAAACCATTTATTTTCACAGCGGCTATCCTTTGAATTAAATTAAAAGAGGACCAGGTCACGGCCCGCGCCGCATATTTCATGTTACAGACCCCGTCTGACACCTCCCGCGGTCCTGCTTCACAAAACACGTATTACTAAAGGAATTTTATGTAAATTGGACACCTTATTCGATTTTTTGTTATTTATCTTTGCATTCCTCTCGGCCACCGTGCGAATGCGCCTAATGAAGCTGGATTCGCGTTCTGAGATTTATAATTCGATCCGGCGCCAATAACGATTTCATTTTGATTATGAATCATTTTAAATTGGACATAACACCTACAGTTCCTTTGTTAATTAGAATTTACAAATTGAAAACAGCAAAAAAGTATTGCAATTTAGTATCGCCAAAGGCTGTTTAACTGTCTAAATTCCCTAAATATCGTTTATTTATTGCCGTAGCCCAGATTTCAACTTACAACATTTTATGCCATGAAATTGTGCCAATTCGCTAGTAAATCTAGATCAGAAACTGAGGTAGTAGGTGAAAAAGCGACCTGACACGGAACATTAATTGTAGGCGATTACGGCATCGCGCGTGACAGGAAAAGCTGAGCGATTACATCGGGATCTCGATCGCATCGCTTCTCGGAACAAGTAATTGTTTTATTGACATAATGCCAGAATAGGGCTGCGGTTTGTGGCCACATTGTGCTATAATGAAGTTATTGTCAGTTTCAAATAATGATGTACTCTTTTATAGACTGGTTATACGTTTCTACGTTTTATATTGAAAGGAGAGTGACTGCTGGAAATAGAGTGAATAGGGCACTACACACGTTTATGAGCAGCCGGAAACTGTCTAAAAAGGCACGACTGGCTGTACATAGGGGGGTGTTAGTGCCGACATTAATGTATGGTAGTGAAAGTTGGGTATGGCAGAATAAACATCAGAGTAGAGTGAATGCAGTAGAGATGAGAGCGTTACGTAGTATGTGTGGTGTGAATTTGAGTGATAGAGTGAGGAACAGTGTAATTAGAGAGAAATGTGGAATGAAAGAAGACGTAGTGATGAGGGTAGAGAAAGGTATGTTAAGATGGTTTGGGCATGTGGAGAGGATGGATGAAAGTAGATTAACGAAACAGGTGCATCAGGCGAGCGTAAATGGGACTGTTGGGAGGGGAAGACCTAGGCGAACGTATCTCGATCAGATAGCAGACGTTCTAGAGAAGGGCCAAGTCAAGAGTACCCTAAACCGACGAGAATGTATGAAGAATGTTATGAGAGTGAATGAAGCGAAAGAGGTATGTAAGGACCGTAGCAAGTGGAAATCCGTGATCTCTGCCTACCCCTATGGGAAACAGGCGTGATTTTATGTATGTATGTATGTATACGTTTCTACTATAACTAGATCGATAGAAAAAACTTTATTGAACACTACGAGACCATAATTAACAGGTAACTCTATACAATTACAATAGGTTACTGAAGTTGGTGGTATTATCGCTTTGTGGGACCTCTTCCATACAACCATTGGATAAAAATTTCCATAATTACAAAACAATAATCTCCATAATTACAGTCGTCATCCATAAGAAACCAAATATAGGTTTAATATAGAATTTGCAAAATTGTAAATACTTGTGCTCATTGTAATTTTTATTGTAAACTAGCCGCCCCGGCTTCGCACGGTTATTGTGGGGTATCCCTAAGAGATATATACATATACCATCGCGGACTTTTTTGTAGACCTTTTTAAGGTGTACAATACTGTATCACATTATTTTGATCTATCTCGTAGGGTTTGTAATGTAAGCGCAAAAAAATATGTTATTTACGGCATCACATTAGAAACCTCTTAAATTATCAGTGTTTCTCTACTATATTATGCATGTTTTATACATATTAACCTTCCTCTTGAATCACTCTATCTATAAAAAAACCGCATCAAAATCCGTTGCGTAGTTTTAAAGATTTAAGCTTTTGAGAAAAGATTTTGATATAGGGACAGAGAAAGCGACTTTGTTTTATACTATGTAGTGATAAATAAATTTTATAATTTAAATTGGTAAATTAAATACACATTCTCACGACAAAAAACAGAAGACGACGAGGCTTTAGACTTTAGTCTTTATTCTAGGGGATAATTACTGGTAGTTTACTTTTTACTTCGTTTTCATTCAAGGCCATAGGACAATTCTGAAGAGTGGAGGTCAAGGAAATACAAATTAAC
Source organism: Chloroclysta siterata (assembly GCA_932294275.1). NCBI lineage: Eukaryota > Metazoa > Arthropoda > Insecta > Lepidoptera > Geometridae > Chloroclysta > Chloroclysta siterata. Next base: position 12,864,892 of record OW028599.1, on the reverse strand, counting down.
GATCAAGGTTTCTTTTTTTTCCTACATGTAATTGTCGACATATGAGAATAACGTACCTACCTACTCCATAAAATAATAATTGGTGTAGCTTTCTACGTCATTCGTAACATACGCAATCATCTATAAACTTAACTATGCAATTTTCATTCTCATTCAAAGATAATAAGTGGTCCAATTTCTGAAAAAAAATATTTATTTTATTTATTTATTTATTTATTTATTTATTTATTGGAAAACCAACAGCTTATTAAAACTTAAATAACATACATGATATAGAAACGAGAGAGCCAATTATAGGTTTTCACGGATAAAAAACATTATTAAATTATATAATGTGAACGCCGTAGTCGACATTACCTATATCAAAATAAATGGAGTAGTGAATATAATATTATATGTATAGTGCGTACTATTCATTACCAAAGAACTCCCTGTTCAGCCGCTGTCTGGCTGAACCAACACTCGTGCAGAAAAGGTCAAAATCTAGATCTTTACTCAGTCTATTAAAGTTCGCGCTTGAAAGCCACAGAAACGTGTTTTGCCTGTAATTAGTACCAACTATGGGGATATGGATAGAGGGATTATATCTTTTACATTTATTAGGGACATTAAATTTAATTTTGTTCAGTAGGTCGGGACAATTTATATTATTAGATGTAATTTTTAATAAAAAACATAAATCAGCGATTTCACGCCGCTTAACTAGGGGTAGAAAATGAAATTTCTTACACAAACTAACGTAGGCAGAAGAGTTGTATGGAATGCTTAAGCGAAAACAGAGGTATTTAATGAATTTAATTTGGATGCGCTCAATTCTATATATATATTTTTCATAACGAGGATTCCATATTTGAGACGCATATTCGAGAATGCTACTCACGAAGGTACAGTAAAGGATCTTGAATGTTTTAGCACAATATAATTAATCAATTCTATTTTTGAGATTACAAATTTTTTTTGGTTCGAAACGAATATTTTGCTGAATATTTGTAGATGTTATTCTTCGTAACTTTGTTGCTTGCGATTTTCATAATTGATCGAGTGAGCGAAGCGAACGAAGATCTTAGTTTCAACTTGGGCGATTTGGCATTTTATGTATGTATGTATGTATGTATGTATGTATGTATGTATGTTTGTCTGGCGATAACTTTAGAGTCGTTGATCCGATCTGCATGAAATTTGATATGTCGATAGCTTGTACTTGAGAAATTTACTGGTAAGTATATGAGTAAAATCGAATGAAGGGTTTTTGAGATATGGGGTTTTTAAGAGGGCAAAAAATAAAAAAAGTTACATAAAAAAATCAAGTTACATGTCATATGAAAGGGCTTTGCTTGGACATTCCAAAACAATTTTTACTTTTTTTTTGGGACGCTCGGTTTTCGAGATAAAATTTAAAAAGTTAAATTAAGATAACCAGCGATCCAAGAGCTCCCATCTCTAAGAGTTTCGTTGACATCAAGGTTTTTCTACTGGTCGGCCAGTTCCTTTGATTTTTCATATTTTTTTTTCTTGAAATAAATTAAGGAGGTACTCAGTTCTCATAAAATGGTGACGACGACCAGGTCTGATGATGGAGCCAAGGTCTGTTCAACGGAACTCTTCAATAAATAGGCCAATAGAGTTGAAACTTGGTAACCATATAAAGTTAGTAGGCGGTAGTCAGAAGAAAGTCCAAAGATAATCTTTGGACTTGCCTCTGACTACTACTGACTCAAACTTTTGATGCGTTCGTTAGGTCGCATCACGAGATCTCAGTTCGGGGCGAACTACTAGTTATATCTTAAAAAATAATGGTTTTGCATCTTCAAAAAAGGCTGTAATGTGTGATATAGCAACGCTCTGATGTCCGCGGCTTAAGTGACCTAGCTATCGGGTACTAGCTCACACGAACTCACTTCTTCTTCTTACTTTACGTTCATGTTACGTTTAATCAGTAGCAGCGCCGCATGTCCACCTATGAGGTCCAGGGGTTAGTCCAGTATCTAACAACGTTATCAAGGTCAATCGACAATTTGACATTAGCGATACATTTCTCTGAGGGTCTGGCCTCGTCGCATTCAATTTAGCATCTCTACAGTAAAAACAGAGTTGACAGAAAAATTATGCAAGTGTTTAGTAAAAGTAACTTAATTTCGGTACACATTTGTTCACGACAGCCTTCACAGCTGTTGGTATAGTAACTCTGCCTTCTGCGGCGTAGGCCGTGGGTTTGATCCCCACCGAGAACAAACATTTGTGTGATGAACATAGATGTTTGTTCCCTATCTGGGTGTTATTTAATATTATAAGTACATATGTATTTACAAAAAAGTATTATATCAGCATAAATGTATATAATGTAAATGTATCTGGTTTCCTTTAGTTTGGGGCTAGATGATGTGTGTAAAGTCCACCAATATTTATTTATTTAGAGGTATTTATTCTTGATATCGAATAGAATCGCGTTCGCTAGAAATTTTGAAGACCACCTTTTCGAACTTTTTTACAAACGGGATAGACTCTACCATTTCAATTTCGTCCGTGGATACGATCGAATGAGCTCTTAACTTTAACTTTCGCTCCAGTAACAATTTTAGTTACCTTTGCATTAACAGCGTACTGAAAATGGGTATATTAAATTGTACATTTATTTAAAAAAAAAAAAATCACTGAAACATATGTGAATACTGAAAAGCATTATAATATAAACTAAAACTTTTCCGGAAGTGTAAAATTTATATGAAATGCAACAATAAGTCTAGTATTGTTTTTTAATCATATTTGTATGCACATAAGGTGTAAGGTTGAATTCTTGTAATTTCTGGGATGGTCTTAGGGTTAAATACCTTTAGATCTGATTTCACCACGCTCTGTTAGTTACTAATCAAGGATTTACAGGCCGTTAAATCTAACCTTAGATGTAATTTTGACATATTTAACGGCCCTTTAATACTTTGTTAATCTAACAGAGCTTGGTCAAATCAGAGCTTTAGAGTTACTCAGTCTTTTTTAGCAGAAACGTCCTTGCATCTTTACTAAAATCGCTAAAGCCCGAACTCCACCGCGAGCGGAGCGGAGCCATTAAGGACTTCGTTTAACTCGCAAGAATAAACTGCATACTTGTATTTCCACCAACAAATAGTCGAGCGGAAAGGACTGAGCGAGCAGAAAATGTTGAAATGAACTCGCTCAGCTCTTCAGTGCAAGTCAAAAGATAAAACTCTTTGTTGGTGGAAACGTAAACCTATTTCATTGAAAAGGAGTCCGTTCCGCTAACCATTTCTCGCTCATTACCCTTTCGCGGTGGAGTTCGGGCTTAAGAATAACCGCTGTATGGATGTGTGTAACCGCTTACATTATGTTGGTGGTGGCATCTCCGACCATTGCTGTTCCATTTAGGAGTACGTCACGAGTAGCGACAGTAGCAGTAATGACAAACGCACTGTATTTATGTTGAGGCCAACGCGGTTCTACCTAGTTGCAACCGAGTGCATCACAGCTGTGCGATCATGACTTAGGTTTACTGGATATGCCTTAATATTTTTAGTAACACTCTGAGTCAACAATTGTTATTTAATGGTCTATTATTGGTAATAATAAAACCTTTTTTGCAAAATTAAACCGACTTCAAATACACTGAAATAAAAATATAAAAAATATATATAAATGAAATTTTTTTCTGAATTTAAAACTTTATTGAGTAAAAGTTAGTAGGTACTTTTTTAATAATAATAGGGTTTTCTGCCTTATTATTTATGTAACTATATGTAAATTAGTTTTTGCTTTAAATACGTGTAGTTTTTGCCTACATGAGGATTTTTTGTTCACTTTTACTAAAAAAAACTATAAACTAGCAGTTAAACTTACCTAACCTGTAATAATTGTCTAATTACAATACTTTAAACCGAAATTCAAAGCATTATCTGTGTGTGTAAGTAAGTATATATTTTTGTTTAATTTAAATTAATTTCGATGAAATTTATATGGGACTTGTGACCTATATATGGTCGTAACTGTTGTAATATGCCGTCACATGCATTCACTTTTACCTATAACGCATTTCTTTAAAATTCGTTCATTTCATCTTCAGAGTCAGAAACCTACATTCAAAAACGTCCATACAGGACAAAAATTATAGTACCTACTACACTCAGTCATAACATACCTATAAGTATAACTATAGGTTTTAAAATGTTTTTTATTTATTAACTAGGTACCTATTTAAAGTAAAATTACATTGAAAGGTAATCAAATCAGAAAACAGATGATAATAAACGATTGATAAATAAATGGCCTAGTAGTTAATTATTATGTAAAATAATTGAGATAAAATTAATGAATCAATTAAAACTAAAAAATACTACACAGTCCAATATGTATTTAGATATTATTATGATAGCTTATTTTTCTTGTTGGTTTTGAATTTTATGATTGAATGTAAATGAAATGAAATGAAATGTGAAGTTTCTTTATACTAGAGTTAAAACCCACTGAATAACTTTTTATGTTCTTTTTATTTTAATCAGCCTGTTATGTCCCTCGACTGGGCAAAGATCTTCCTCTTTTTCTTCCACTCATCTCGGTCCCGCGCCAGATTCGGCCACTCTTTGCTGAATTCCACTCCGCCAGCGCTTCGGACTGCCTCAGCGGCGACTACCATCTGCAGGAATGATGATAGTTTATTTTCTTAAATTCGATGATAATCATTAATTATTATTTACAAGCTGGTGCCCGCGACTTCCTAGCGCAGGATTAGTCACACAATATCTTTATAAATTGTAGCCTATGTGTTATTCTGATGTATAAGCTATATTGTAAAGTTTCATTAAAATCCATTCAGTAGTTTTTACGAGAAAGAGTAACAAACATCCATCCATCCACCATCCATACTTACAAATTTTCGCGTTTATAATATTAGTAGGATCAATGGAATACCAACTGCAAAATGTGGGTATGTGCCAAATATAATGTTTGGACGTACCTCTGACCACCCCCCTTAGTTAGTCCTCAAATAATCTGGAGTTAGTTCTTGGTACTAAGAGATCTGAGAGGATATCTACCGTCCCTGGGGATCAAAGTCGTGAAGCTGTTTCAGTTTTATTATTTATCAAATTCAAAAATTCAATTCTACTTATTTATTATTATATGTATGATTTGTATTTACCATATTTGATTTTTCGTTTTTCGCTTTTGTTCCGTGTTCATTGCGGGTTTTGTATGAAGAAGCGATAGAGATACCGATACGAAACTTTATGTTCTTCTCCTAATTTTCATCATACTTGCAACATAAAGTTCCGTATCGGTATCTCTATCGCGTCCGCATACAAAACCCGTAATGAACACGGAACAAGAACGAAAAACCAAATATGGTAAACACAACTCATACTTGGGGTATGGACGAGAGATTCTGTATCCCGACGGTATTAAACATTTTGTCATCTGTTGCCTCTGTGATTACCGCATCCAGTTCTAGCAGATCGAGTGCAACTGGAGCGGCCTTGATTAGCAATTAGCACGATCGCGATGCAGAGATGAGTGGTTTCACTAACTTTTGTTCCGTTGCAATTGGCTCTCGGTATGCGATGAGTGCACCGTGTCAGTTTAAAGTAGATAGGGCTCTTTGTGAAGGGCTCGTTCGGGAAGTACCACCATGCTTATTTCTGCAGCTAAGAAGCTCTACTATGTTTTGAATTGAAGGGTGTGGTTAAAATTACATGTATGCCTCAAGTTGACGTGCCCTCGATGGCTGTCCATCGTGGGGCACGTTCCTAACATTTGGGACTTTTGAGGCAATTTTTGTTATAGGTGATTCCCACATCACATCGAAGGAGCTATCAGCTTGTTCCATCAGCGAGTAGCATAAAAAAGTATATACTTGTTTTTTGTGATCACATTACTTAAAAAAGCGACCAAGGGTGCCAAAATTTCAACTCTTTCGAAAAATTTATGTTACCGCTTGACTAAGTGACATGGATTTTTTTCTTATTTTTTTCATAACTGGTAGGTGTACCTTGATATCTCACCCGGTACCAGGTTATCGTTGAGTTTCGGTACCCCCTGTATAACTAAAAGACTAATTTTGTCCATCTTGACAGCCTTCACAGATCAGTTGGTAGTCAATGACCTATGTGTCCAATGTAATATTTGGACGTACCTCTAACTACGTCCCTAAGACGTCCTCAATATAGTCTTAAGTTGGTACTTGGTACTAATAGATGCTTTACTGAATACTAGATCTGAAGAAATATCTACCGTGCCTCGGGCTTAAAGTCATGAGGCTACTACTTTTATTAGTTTAAAAGGGAATCGAATTCGTTCATTTTTATTTTTGCATCGTATACGATGTTTCATTTTATTACTTGTGGTCAATAAGCTGAGTTGGCTTGAGTTATTTAGCAGACTTTCCGTGTGCACCTTGCAATTTACATTTAGACGTTCATCCTCAGACTATAGCCATCGTATTTACTCTTCTCTAAATATAGATTGGTCGTAATCGACAGATAATGAGGATTCTGGACAAGATGCTTCATTTTAAAGCTTTTATCTACTTTAATTAATGATCTTTTGCGTCTTTGATATATTATTATACCTATTGTGATCGCCTCCTTGTGGTATTGTTCCAAGATTTATGTTTATTTTCCACTATTCTTGTGAACCTACTTAGTAGTCATCGTTAGTAATTTCTATGGTTTTATTTAAAAAAAAAAACACGTTACGGCGTAAGAATACGTTTCATTTATAATATTTCACAGAGATTCTCATAAAAATGTCGGCATTTTATCACATACCTCGCTACAAACAATGTGCAACATTCGTCAAGTAAACGGTACGGGCAATGAAAGTCTCCACCAGAGAGAAGATACAGCTAGAGACGAAACTCTCTAACACGATGCAGTTTATCACGTGGTCAAAGCCTGGAACAAGTGAAAAAAAAGTAAAAATGCCAAAGTGGACAAAGCCTTTAAAATAAATTTAAAATACACGTTATATCCTGTAGGTTGGGTTTAATTCCCTAGAAGAAAATTTGTGTTATGAATGGTTGTGTGATGTTTGTTCTTTGTTTAGGTGATGTATGTAATGTATTTGATTGTATAACTAGGTAGTATTTTCACAGATGCACTTGCATATCATCAGTTTTCTTTTATACTACTTGCTGAAAGAACAAGCATGCCACCAACCTTGTTACATAATGTCACCCTGTCTGAAAAGACTACCTCCTTCACCGTCAAGCCGTTGTTTTTTTTTTTTTAATAAAATTAACAAGCACTATTTGCAAATTAATCCATGCACAAAACAAAAAATTCGTTAAATCTGTGAATGGTCGTCATGAGGTTTTAGGTCAATTATATAAATAAACTAGCGACCCACCCCGGCTTCGCACGGTTATTGTGGGTTATCCTTAAGAGATTATGCTTGTATTATGCATAAAAACCTTCCTTTTGAATCACTCTTTCTATAAAAAAAACCGCATCAAAATCCGTTGCGTAGTTTAAGATTTAAGCATACATTATAGGGATATAGGGACAGTGAAAGCGACTTTGTTTTATACCATGTAGTGATATTGTATTCGTCATTTTTGGGTCAGCTCTAGCCACAACTGCAACTAGCAAATGATGCTAGTGAGCTTGTTCTATGAAATAGTTGCGTTTCTACATAAACGCTTGTGGAAACCTCTTCTATGGACCGGCAATGGAAGTCTCGAAGCCTCTGTCTGGCATTTCCATTCTTTACGACGGCTTCTCCCCTTCGGCCATAAAAAAGCATTTTACTTTTATTGTTGTTACGAGTGCGTTGCGGGACTCATTCGTGCATATATAAATGGAATGATAATCGGGTTGTTTTAATACTCCCTGAAGTCTTTTAGAGAAATTTGTGCTGTGTTCATAAATATAAATATTGGTGGACTTTCCACACCGACCGAGCCCCAAACTAAGCAAAGCTTGTAATATGGGAGCCAGATAGATGATATAATACTTATACAGGGTGTTAAAATACCACTCCCGAAAACTTCAGGCGGCTAAAGTAGGTACCCATCAATATGAATAATTTTTTCTAAGGAACCAACACTGTGAACGTGAAAAAAAACAGCTGTTTCATATATTTTAGCCAGATAGGTGTTGAACTTTTGCATGAAACAGTTTGCTGTTTTTTTTAATAATAATTACCGTCCAGTCTTCAGTGAGCTAAACGTATAATATTGATGTTTATGTCTGGAAATTCACTATTAATAGGACTACTACTTCTTATAAGCTTGTATTACATTTTAGGTAGGTAAGGTACCCAAAATAAGGTAGGAAAATTGTGAAATAGTAATACTTAGCTGTAGGTAGATACAGATTGAACGATAGTGGTTCAAAGAAAAACTGATTTAACTTGAGTTCAGTGACCTGTATAAGGTGACTAGTAAGTATATAAATTGGGCATTGAATACCATAGACTATAAACTTTTCAAAAGCGTTCCAACTTCAAAACTTTGGAAGTGAAGCACCTTCAGGCTTCAACTTCACCTTGGAGATGGCAGTAGGTACACAACTTTCGCTATATCTTTGAAAAGAAAATGGTCCTTGATCAAAGTTTTGTGGTTTTATGTTTGCTCAGAAAAAATGGCATGGCATATACCTGTGCTTGGAATTTTTGGCACAAATATTATGCGTTCACTCCTTTATTGTTGTTTAAAAAGGTATCAATGAATGGAGTTATCATTTAGAGCTGTCTAGTTAATGTATCACATTTGATACAAAAGTATGTTAAACCGTCCTTTGACTACAATCTTACCTGATGGTAAGCGACGATGTAGCCGACGTTAAAGCAGAACGGTCTAGAAGACACCTATTCACTCTTGCCTTGAAGAGATTTAGATTGTAGTGGTCAGGAAAAACTTATTTTGCGAATCAAACTTGACTTCCGTCATTAAAGTTTATATACTTACCTATTTATAAAATTTATAGGTTCATAATATTATAAAAAATTACTTTGTCGAAAATTGTTTGAAAATTGGTCGAAAAAATTATATTTTAACTGAATCTTAGTTAAGAGATTCTCCTAAACTTAGTTGTCGACTTTTCATAACTATACCTTGAGTGATTTTTAACGTCAGCCAACTTCTCTCGCTAATTTAAACTTTTTTTTTAAATAGCCGTTAATGCAAAAAAGCGGCCTCTCGTTTTCTATCCACTGGATGTCATGTCACCCAACGGATGGCAAAAATACCATGTGCCACGCCAACAAAGGATGCTATCCATCAAACATCAACAATTATGCCTCTTGAATATTAATAGGTATGCCTAATAGATACGATCGCTACAAGTGTTTGCGCGGTAAATAATATAATTAAACTAACATTCCACGTGTTTGTTGTTTATTTAGTGCCTATCATTATGGACTTACAAGTGATACGACACTATAATTTTAATAAATTAGTAGATAGTGCACCAACTTGTACCGATAATGATGATATGAACATTATTCTTTGACGTGCTTGCGTATACTGACAGAATATTATAATAAAATTAATTATCCCTTGACTATTAATAATGGACATTCGATATGTTTCATCGCAAATAGTTATGATTATATACATATTTGATTATTAATAATTTCATATTCTTCTACTTTATAATTTTATGTTGTCTGTGACGTCATCTACTCAAAAGTGTTTAAATTAAAATAAAATTGATTATCCTTTGACTATTAATAATGGACATTCGATATGTTTCATCGCAAATAGTAAAGATTATATTCGTATTTTATATTATTAATAATTTCATATTCTTCTACTTTAAAATTTCTTCTATGTGTGTGATGATGACGTCATCTACTCAAAAGTGTAGGAAGTGTGTTTTTTATACTTCTTGCTGATAGATGAACGTGCTCTACGATGTGATGCATTGCACTTCCCTGCGTTCATTAACTTGATGCATGCAGATGTAAAGCATCATGTGCTTGTAATTTCACCGACACCCCCCTTTCCTTACCTTACCAAACCGAAACACAGCAACGCTGCATGATTGACGGTAGAAATAAGCACGGTCGTAGTAGGTACTTCTCCGGACGTACCCTCCGTAGATCTAGACACGTTTTAGGTGACCCAGATGACGCGATCACCTCCGCGCAAACGTGGAGGTGACCGACTCATCGAACCCGGACACAAGCAACACTACACACATACACCGGCCCCTCCGGAGGGGTCGAAGACGCATTCTCCGTTAACGCCCCTTCTGGGCGAAGAATCTCTCCGACATTTCTCTCTTCCCCGGCAACAGCCCAAGCCGAGGTCCGAATGAGCAATGGTACCTAAGTGGTGCCATTGCGTTTGTTGCCAATAAACCCTTTTTGTATGACAGAGCGCCTTCTGCGCTCGCCACTAGCCCGGTAACGCTGTCGGCAATCGTCATACGATTATACCAGCGTTTTAGTCCATTCAAAAAAAAAAAAAGGTACTTCTCCGGAGTAGAGCTCTTTTTGAAGGGTTCCTTCATAAAGAGCTCTACTACTAGAACTATAAAGAAAGAAAAAACACTCGTGCTTGAAGCCATAAAAGTAGGACCCAATAGTGTATTCCATGCTCAAACTAAGCGGAGTTGTACAGCACATAAATTTATTCGAAACAGTACTTATGTAGAAAATATTGACTCGATCGACTCTACAAATATTGGCTTGTATCGTAGTAGGCAAAGTTTAATCAAACATGTTCAAATATTAGAGGTAAGTACCTACTAGAAATATTACAAAGAATTGCTAGAGCCTACTAGGTAAAGTACCAACAAGACATGGCAGAAAGAACATCAATTAAGATAAAGATCTTGATGTTCTACCACATAAATATCGGCGGTCTAGTGGGAGGGATCCCACCTACTGATCGTCAGGTCGTGGGTTTGAAGGTCATGCACCAATGGTTTTTTCAGTGCTCTTAATCGGTGAAGGAAAATGTCGTAAGGACACCAGTTTGTATTCTAGCAGCTTGCAACCTGTCACGTATGGAATACGAGTATCACCTATCCGTTTCCCATAGTACAAGCATTGCTTAATTTGGGATTGTGTGTGTACTGTGTGTAAAATACCGTATTATATTAATAACCCTGGCTCTCTGACACACCAAGCCGGTCTACTGTATGCGTCGCGAAGTTTCATTCCCTCTGTCTTCCTGTTTTCCCGCCTAACCCCGTCGCCGTCCCGCCTAGTCGTGTGGCTGACATTGACAGGTTAGGAGCTTGACACTGACAGTTACCTAACCGCTCGTATACATGAGATAGGGTATTATATCTACTAGGTAGATACATACACTACTTCTGAGGATCAATATCTCCAAGATCAATATCGTGAAGCTGTTTTTTTTCTGTACCTACCTGACTAAAGGTTTTCCATACCACATGCTGGTTTGGCTATACATACATAGGCACATAGCCTACCTACTTTTAGTATATACGTTCCTGCAGCATGTACTTGTTACCTACACCTAGATTCTGGTTTGTAGTCCATAAACACAAAGCCATTGAATTAATTGGTTTCCTTGATAGCTGGCTAATGTGGCCAATTACAATTATCGTCTTTGCATCAAGATTGGTCATTTGTCGCCGTGAGGTAGTAATGAAGCGTAATAGTCCTGTCTAGCTTGGATCTGAATAATCATGAACTATTATTGTCTGTGGAAAATTTTCGATTGGTTACTAATGATATCACCCTTCTACCTCATTTCAAGTTTAAATCATTGGCCTTACAAAAATCTCTCGTTGTATAGGTAAGTTAAGCAAGTAGAAGAAGAAAACCTGCTGTGCCGAGTAAATTAAACTGACTGGCTCAAAACAAAACCGGCCAAGTGCGAGTCGGACTCGCGCACGAAGGGTTCCGTACCATTATCTATAAAAACGGCAAAAAAATTGTTGTATGAGAGCCCTCTAAATTTTTATTTTATTCTGTTTTTTAGTTATAGCGGCAACAGAAATACATCATCTGTGAAAATTTCAACTGTCTAACTATCACGGTTCATGAGATTCAGCCTGGTGACAGACGGACGCAGAGCGGAGTCGTAGGTTCCCGTTTTACACTTTGGGTACGGAACTCTAAAAAACTGTAAACATAGCATTAACTATTGCCACCAATTAGGTGAAAATGTCAAACAGTGACAGTGTTTTAAGCAATGATTCAATTAAAATAACTTTTATAAGTATGGGAGCTTGTGATTTTACTTTTATTTTTATTCAGAGACAGACAAACGTGGTTTGGTGCAACGTTTGCATTCTTTAATCTTTTTCTTTGAGATTTCTGTATTTAGGTCGCATTTTTCACTGTAAGCGGCTAAGCGACACTGTTTTACAAAACGTCACGCAGCCGTGTCGCCGTCTTGTGGACATTTGTCCCTGTCGCCTGTAATTTATGGAAATATTCGTCCCCCACACGAATCTAGTTGCATTTCGTAGATGATAAGTCCGAAACTATAACCGTTTTGACGGTCGAAATAAATTATAAGTAAGTAAGGTACCATACATGATTTGAGTAAAATAGTTTATTGGCATTATATCGAACGTGTGAAGTTAAGAATCGAATAGCACCACATATCCAATAGCACATTACGAAAAACAACGGCGCATTTTGAAAAACCAAGTGAAAAAAAAAACTTGTTTTTTTCTGGTTCTGGCGCTCGATACGTGTCCTTTTGCCAAGTCCTATCTGATATTATATTGAGATAGTACACATATCAGATCTGTAGCTTTGCATTTTGCAGTACCAATATCTCAGACGAAGTATTTAAATGGACAGAGCATTTTGGTTTTTGGCGTGTCCGTTTTTTGTCGATATTCGTGTGATTGACTAGAGAAGTGACTACATTGACTAACCTATCGATAGAATAAGAAATGGATGAAAAAGGCGTTCTAATTGGAAATCAACTTTTTTAATTTTAACTTTTTGCTGACTTTTATTGCGTAAGCACAAAACCAATATAGCCACTGGAACACTATCATCGTCAATATTATCTCCCACATTGACATAACCGTGAGAGCGATGTCCATCCCACTCGATACCCTTTCTTATGGCCATTTCGTCGTCGCGAGACGCCTAGAAAGTGTGGAAAATCTAAACTACAACAACACAGCCGGTCTGACCTGCCGCATTAGATGTGTCATATCAAGACCTCATATGGACCTCATGTTTCATATGGTAGCAATCAATCCCAACTCCACCAATTTTTATGTCATCTATCCGAATGTTCATTTCAAGTATTCCCGGAGTTATATCTGTTGTATCTGTGGTAGGAACCAATAATTTATCATCATAATTTGTCGTCGCCGCCGAAACGGGCCACACATACATCCTCTCCCATCCTATGGCCCACATCGCACATCCTCACGCACGCAATAAACGTGCATATTTATAACTACACGAGCTTCGGCGAATTTGCACGTTGCTGGTTATCGCGAACATGTTTTGAATAGGTGTGATACGATATACTACAGATAAACTTTACGACTTTTATCCCAGGTCACGGTAGATATCCCCCTACCAAGTCCTAGTATACGATTATTTGAGTATGTTTAAAGAGGGTAGTCAGAGGTACGTCCGAATATCACATCTGACACATACGACTTGGTGCTCCATTATGTGACATGTTACAAAACAATCGCCACTGTTAGAACTAACTACTTTCCTCACGATGCGATGTTTTCCTTTGCCCGCTGTTTGAGAGCAGTGACTTTGCGCACATACCTACCTACACTTTTCCAAGAGAAAATTCTAGGCATTTGAAAATTGTGTCTGTAACCTTGTATTATTTTGGGAAGCAAAAGTGGATTGATAACCTACTTTCTTTATTCTTTTAATTTTTATCACTTGATAATTGTTCCGAAATCATTTGATTTTCTATTTCAGTCGAAAGCTCTTTTTAATACGTTTTATAATTGAGGCCGCTGGTCGTTATTTTTCTCCGTATAATAGTCTCAATAGTGTTTTCAATTGTTCATTTTGTTAGAAAGATAATTTTAAGAGGCTGACAATCATCCAACTAGTATTTTGAATTGTTTTAGTGAGAAGTTGTTCGACAGTCGTCACTCGTCATGCTATTGTTTCCAACATCATTATAAAATGGGCAAAATGTTCTATACTTTTTAATGTAAGTATTTTTTTTATATGTAATTTTTTCCTAGAGTTACCTATGTAAAAACTAAATGAAATACCTGTAAGTAACTAACATCAAACAAGATGTTAGGTACAAAAATACTTCCTCGTTCCAAGAGAATACGTAATTTCAATTAAGCGTCTAGTATTATGATGATGTAGTCACTTATAAGCTATAAAATGGTTCCTCATACAAGCAACTACTTTAAGTAAGCTTTACCATAAAGTATACTAAATAGATACAGTCGGCAACATAAAATAGATGATATATTTTACACACTACAATTGCTGCTATAGGTTATGCTGTTTGTTGAAATTATTCTTAGCCTATTCTTCTTAATTATTGACAGCCTTCACAGCTCAGTTGGTAGTAGCTCTGCCTTCTGCGCCGTAGGCCGTGGGTTCGGTCCCTACTGAGAGCCAACATTTGTGTGATGAACATAGATGTTTGTTCTCTGTCTGGGTGTTATATAATATTACTAGCGGCCTGTCCCAGCTTCGCATGGGTGGTCATAAAATTTTTTAACATTTTAGGATAAACTTAGACCGTGGGTTCGAGCCTCGCGTCTACTTATTTCATACATTTGCACGCGCTTCTCCTTGAGTGAGTGAAATCGCACCCCGCGCGTGACCCGTGGACCCGTTAACATTTTTAATTTCGTCATATGTTTTGAATGGAATGTCCGATTTGAAAAATTTAAGAAGTAATCTGTAGGTATTGAAACCGTCTTAATTATGAAATGATTTATTTGGATAAGGATTAATACCAAGGTACAAATAAAGACCCTTTTCTAGCGGAGGCATTTCAATTAATTTTTTATAATAAAAGAACACTTATATGTCACAATAAGTGTTATTTTATTATAAAAAATTAATAGTTAAAACTATAATAGTTAGACATATGCTGTCGCGACATTTTTTGTAGATGATAACGTGTTCTACAAAATCGTAGTACATTATTTTGTTCTATCTTCAATAGTTTTCGCAGCGCACGCGATGTAAGGTTTTTTGTTTTCCACCTTGGGTTACATTATTGAAGTTTTAGTAAGGATCCCTGATTTTTTTGAAAATATAATATAGCCTATGTTACTCAGGGATAATGTAGCATTCTAATGGTGAAAGAATTTTTGAAATCGGACCAGTAGTTTTTGAGCCTATTCGTTACATACAAAAATACAAAGTTTTCCTTGTTATAATATTAGTGTAGATAAGTATGTATTTACTTACGAAAAAATAAAAATTAAGTATTATATCAGCTATCTGGATTCCAAAGTACAAGCTTTGGCTTAGTTTTGGGCAAGATAGTGCTGTGTGGAATGTCCACAATATTTATTACTAGCGGCCTGTCCCAGCTTCGCATGGGTGGACATAATTTTTTTCAACGTTTTAGGATAAACTTAGACCGTGGTGGGTTCGAGTCACTTCTAACTCGCGCCTTGCCCGGGCCCGCGCTGGGTGAGAACGCGCCCCGTGATCTTATATTTTTCAAATCTTTTGAATGGAATGTCCGATTTGAAAAATTCAAGAAGTAATGTATAGGTATTGAACCAGTCTTGAATATGAAAAGATTTATTTGGATAAGGATTAATACCAAGGTACAAATAAAGACCCTTTTCTAGCGGCGGCATTTCAATTAAGTTTTTATAATAAAAGAACACTTATTGTGACATAACTATAATAGTTAGACATATGCTGTCGCGACATTTTTTGTAGATGATGACGTGTTCTACAAAATCGTAGTACATTATTTTGTTCTATCATCAATAGTTTTCGCAGCGCACGCGATGTAAGGTTTTCTTTTTCCACCTTGGGTTACATTATTAGAGTTTTAGTACGGATCCCTGATTTTTTTGAAAATATAATATAGCCTATGTTACTCAGGGATAATGTAGCATTCTAATGGTGAAAGAATTTTTGAAATCGGACCAGTAGTTTTTGAGCCTATTCGTTACATACAAAACAACAAAACAACAAAACAACAAAAATACAAATCTTTTCTCTTTATAATATTAGTGTAGATTATTTATTCTATGCCAAAATCGTGAAAACGTCACTAAAATCAATGACAAGACTTATTTTCAAAACCATTTGACGCAAGTATATACGTTTAATATTTCTTGAACTTTAGAAACTCAATAGCACACAATAACACATAATGTTTTAAGAGTAGTCTTTGTGAAGGGCTCGTCCGGGGAAGCACTACCACCACGCCTTTTTCTGCCGTCAAGCAGCGTTGCTGTGTTTCGGTTTGAAGAGTGTGGTTGCCGGTGTAATTATGGGCATATGAGGCTTAACATCTGTATGCTTTAAGTTGATGGATGCAGGGCAATGCTTTGTTATAGGTGATGGTTACCACTTAACATCAGGTGGGCCATCTTGTTCCATCAGCTAGTTGTATAAAAAAAACGCGTTGCGACCACAGTTGGACCCCAGTTTCTTCCGAAAATTCTTGGCTCAAAGATAACAGGCTTGAGGCTTAACATCTGTATGCCTCAAGCTGATGGACGCAGGGCAGTGCATCGTTGGGCACGTTCCTATCGTGCGTGACTTACGAGGCAATGCCTTGTTATAAGTGATGGTTACCACTTAACATCAGGTGGGCCATCTGCTTGTTCCATCAGCTGGTTGTATAAAAAAAATGTGTTTTTTTAGGATATTTTTATAAATGCGCGGAAATACAGTATCAAAGCGTGTATTTTTCTTTATTTATTCATTCTGGCTGAAATGTCGCTGGCTGTATCTACCCATTTCAAACTTTATGCATATCTAAGAACACGTAATCGACCATAAAAGGCGTAATGCCTTTAACGGGAATGATACGAAAACATGTACAGACCATTTTGTGAAATTACAAAACGCGTGTGGTTTACAATTTCTGTAAGTATCTAGGTACTTATGTAGAGTATTTTTCAGATGTAAATGTAAAGTATTTATCAGTATTTTATGCGGAACGGACAAACAGTTAAAACTGTACCTAACCATAGCTATTAGATCTTTTTTGTACTATAGTTATACAAAAAATAATTTCTGATGCTTCGTTTTTTTATCAAGATAGATATTATACCTAATATTCTGAATACTAAACTGAATACCTAAGTAGCGATATCTAAGTACACTATCGCGCCTACAATTGCGAAAAAGAATTGGTTGCTTTTTCTTGACAGCCTTCACAGCTCAGTTGGTAGTAGCTCTGCCTTCTGCGCCGTAGTCCGTGGGTTCGATCCCCACCGAGAACAAACATTTGTGTGATGGACATAGATGTTTATTGTTCTCTGTCTAAGTGATAAACATATAATATTATAAGTAAGTATTTACAAAAAAAGTATATATGTATTATATCAGCTATCTGGCTCCCATATAACAAGCTTAGGATTAGTTTGGGGCTAGATAGTGCTGTGTGGATAGTCCACCAATTTTTTTTTTAAATTTATTCTTCTAAGGCTTTGTCGTGTGGATCTGGCGCACTGGCTAGGTGAATCTAGTCACCTAGCTTTTTTTTTATACAACTAGCTGATGGAACAAGCAGATGGCCCACCTGATGTTAAGTGGTAACCATCACCTATAACAATGTATTGCCTCGTAAGTCACGCACGATAGGAACGTGCCCTGCGTCCATCAACTTGAGGCATACAGATGTTAAGCCTCATGTGCCCTTCGCAAAAAGCTCTACTACTCTTAAAAGCTTAAAGACGTTTCAAAGTAACCCTTGTGATTGTGATTCAATTGAATAAATACATTTTGACTTGGTCTTTATAAATATATAATGTTCGCACATCTCTACCACATAAGGCGAATGGCTACCCCGTTACTAGCGTCACTACATATTTTATTTAATCATTACGTTATACACAGGAATTATCAAAAATTCGGACCGCACGTAGACGATACCTATTACAATCTTTTTTTAATGTATCTGTAGTAGTTTTGTTTCGAGTTACTCAGTCAGATACCTTGTTTGGAGAGCTTGGTGGCCACCAATAGGAACTAAACTCTTGAAACAAGTATCTGCCTAAATAATACAATATAAAACTATTACAGATACATTAAAAAAAAGCTTGTGATAGGTATCGTGTACGCGCGGTCCGATTTTTTGATAATTCCTTTGTATAGCGTAATCTACACTATCTACATCTACATCTACACTAATATTATAAAGAGGTAAACTTTGTATTTTTGTATTTTTGTATTTTTGTATTTTTGTATTTTTGTATTTTTGTATGTAACGAATAGGCACGATTTTGTAGAACACGTTATCATCTACAAAAAATGTCGCGACAGCATATGTCTAACTATTATAGTTATGTCACAATAAGTGTTCTTTTATTATAAAAAAATAATTGAAATGCCTCCGCTAGAAAAGGGTCTTTATTTGTACCTTGATATTAATCCTTATCCAAATAAATCATTTCATAATTAAGACGGTTTCAATACCTATAGATTACTTCTTAAATTTTTCAAATCGGACATTCCATTCAAAAGATATGACGAAATTAAAAATGTTTACGGGTCCACCGGTAACGCGCGGGGTGCGATTTCACTCACTCAAGGAGAAGCGCGTGCAAATGTATGAAATAAGTAGACGCGAGGCTCGAACCCACGGTCTAAGTTTATCCTAAAATGTTCAAAAAATTTATGACCACCCATGCGAAGCTGGAACAGGCCGCTAGTGATAAAATAAAATATGTAGTGGCGCTAGTATTGGGGTAGCCATTCGCCTTAAACATAAAAGTTCAAGAACCTTTTTGTAATTTTTATGGGTAAGTTACTTACGATGTCACATTATAATATTTTATTATTATTAACGCGGTAGGAATTAATAAGCAGACTTGAAACGCATATTCAATATTATTTGAATTGCCAATGGAAAATTGAAATTGAAATAAATTGAATGTTGGAAATAGCGCGCCTCATTGGCTATCGGTCAGTTTATCCATATTTATTATCAGTTTAGAGCGAAACTATAGTTCTGTATAAACATGGCTATTAACATGAAATGGACTTCGTTGTAAAAGTTTATTTATAGGCTGGGTTAAGAGGCTGACAACCGTCAAACAACTTCTCGCTCGTACTTTTTAATATTTTGAAGATATTTATATCTTCAAAAATCACTATCAATCTTAAGATCACTGAAAGAAATCAAACAAGCAAGTCTCGGAGAGTAACATTACAAGAGTTCAGAAGTAAAACTTGCTGATGGAACAAGCAGATGGCCCACCTGATGTTAAGTTGTAACCATCACCTATAACAAAGCATTGCCTCGTAAGCCACGCACGATAGGAACGTACCCTACGATGCACTGCCCTGCGTCCATCAACTTGTGGCATACAGATGTTAAGCCTCATGTGCCTGTAATTACACCGGCAACCACACTCTTCAAACCGAAACACAGCAACGCTGCTTGGCGGCTGAAAAGGGCGTGGTGGTAGTACTTCCCCGGACGAGCCCTTCACAAAGAGCATTACTACTCTTAAAGTACGATTTTATCATCAAAAATGTTAAATTATTCCAAGCGAGAAGTTGTTTGAATGTTGTCAATAAGAAGAAAAACCCTGTTGACTTAAACAACCAGTTTGTTGGTGCAATTGGGCGTATAATACTTAGCTTTATCTATCTTATTACTGTGTACGTGAACTTACCTTCTTGAAACATAATGAGAACCGTAAGTCTACGTTTACGCACAACCATTACAATTACTACAAAGAACCGGCGGCGCGCCCTTTAATTATGTACTGAAACTCTTTTATTTCAGTTCATTAGCAAGACAAAGAGAAATATGAATGGTTTAAAAACGTACAATCAGAGCTGTTTTTTTCATCTTTGTCTCTACGCTATAAGGTTCAATTTAGCGTAAGGTAATTTATAAAATGCGTATAGGCTCTGGTTTTTTCTTTCTTCAAGGCAATAGAGATCAAATTAGTGTCATTCACATTTTCTCAAAGGTAATGGATAGAGGAAGTAAGGCTAATGCGCGCCACCCTAATTACAAATCGATTTCAAACATCTGCTTGCTTCTAATCAATATGACAGGAAAATATTGGATCCGTTTTCTGACATTTTGGGAAGCAACATAGCTTTTTCAAGAGAAGAAAGTGTTTCGAATGTTTTGAAGAAAACCGCCACCTTTTTCTTCTTATCTTGACTATAGACTGACTTGACTATAAGGTATTTAATGCAATTTTCACTTGACACTGGGAAGATCTCTGGAAAGAACGTCTGTTGAATGACGGACAGGAGCCTTAACGGAGAAAAGAAAGAAGGAAATAATGAGGTAGAGATGCTATAGAACATCACGAAAATTCAATTTGTTCAGAAAAAACTAACATTTCTGCTGGTTCTGCACAACTCAAAAAGCTCTCTATCAACTGAAACTACGCCAACGGATTTTCGCAGTAAACGTACGAAATGATAATGAACTTACCCTAAAAGTGATATGAATCTTACCCTGCCAGAGATATGATATCATATCCTACAGACGTGGAATAGAAATGGAAGTAAGGTTGGCCGATATTATCAGATCTATCGTAAAAGGGCAACCTTGGCAAGCCACAAATTTTTCGTTGCCAGAAAGTTATTGGTTTTCAAAATATGAATTGTCGCCAAATTACTCCATCAATTATATATTTTGGGAACATTATAATAATAGCAAAATAATATCTCTAATAATATATTCCTTACACTTTATCGCAGAGAAGTTTTGCAAGGAAGGGTAGAAGGAACAGTTGCAATAATTATCGTATGATCGCTATGTCAAAGTACCTTAAGCTCTTAACTGATTAGTTCAGGTAACACTCAAGAACCACTTTACTATTAGTTTCTAAGCAATTACAACATCTATTGGCAGCGAACAAGGACTGTTTTCGCGTGACAAACCACTTGAAACATGAAAGGTATTCGCAATATCGAAATGGAAATAGAAGCTTCGTTAACGGTCCAATCGAAATGTTTCCTGTTCCAAGTTCTCGTTTCAAACACTTGCAAATTCTGATTTAAGTTCTCGAGGGGTAAAACAAAGGACGTGGAAATGTAGTTAAAGTAGCTTTAAGCTTAACTTAAAATAGGCAGCTGGTTTAATTAATGCAAGAAACTCAGATCTACGATTGAATAAGCGAGCTTGCAAAATTTTGCGTCCCAAGCTTACCGGTCTTAGGCTAAATGAGTTTCGTTGTAAGATAGAATCATTATTGCTTGGTTTCTCGTTACTGTAGGTGCTTTATAGGAAATACCAAAGCTAAATTCTCTGAACATATTTCAAAGGTTTGACAAAATCAATCGTTAATTGATTTCTCTTGTGTGGGCCGCGCGCGTCACGTCTCATCGCGGCTGCCAAGTCTTTAGAAGTTTCCAATAATTTCAGAATTGTGTGGAGTTACTTTATAAGAGATAGGTTATTTATAGATGATATATATAACGTTAAGGGTAACTTTTTCAATCATGTCCCTAGGACTAGATTTTGGATGGAATAGGCTTGTAAATACAAAAAAAAACATTTTGTTATACTCTCTAAATATTATCTAAAAATAGTGACACTTTTTTTTTTACTATATTACAAAATAAATAACAGCAACTTGGTTAGTATTATAATCGACCGAGCAAAGCGAGCGATTCTCATCAATTTTCATTTAAGAAATAAATAACAACAACTTAGTTGATATTCTAATCAACCGAACAAAGCGTTTATTTCTTTCTTTCTTCAAGCTAGCAAATAGATGAGTGAGTAGTTGGTACCAAAGAGGGGATATTTATATTGGGGATACATGGGGGTAGTATTAGTTAGTTATTTTTCATTCTACAATATGCCTAAATATTTAAAGTCATTCGTTAGCCGTTTTTTCATGCCCACTCAGAGGATCGCAATCTATCTTTGGGGTGAAAATAATAATTCAACAAAATATCTACTTATTAAAACTAGGTCCATTATTCAAGTTTATCCATGACGTTAACAACTAAATTCACCGCCGCGCCGATAAAGATCGGACAGTTGTTTGGTTTTAATTACGGTCAGTTTGGGTAAATAATTACCGCAAGCAAATTAAATCGATCGCTGGCCGCCGAGGGCATTGTTTGATTACGCAGAGTACGTGACCGAGCAAAGCCACAAGCATAGCGGGAAAGAGTAGGGATAAGACAAATTGAATACGAGAAGAAAGAAGCTTTGTCGCTTGTCAATGATGCTGCTCTGACTTACTTATCAATCACCAATCAACTTCCGTGTCGTCGCATTTACCTAGGTTGAATATTAGGAATTCTTTTCTTAGTACACCCCTATCCGCATCAAAATAAAGCCCCTAAGTAGGCTTTGTCTGTGCGTCGTCGTCTATATGTCAGGAAAAAGCTTCTTATAGTAAGTAATTTTATAGTATTTTACTAGTGAATTTCGTTCGCTTGAAGAAATTCGGTAGCGCAAATTAAAAAAATATAATTTTACAGTGGGCGCCTTACATCCCTTTAAGAGTGTCTGTGCTACAGACCGAGTAGTTTCGGAGATTTTATTATGAGTTAGTCAGTGATGTCTTTAAATCTAGCAGCCGCGTCGCCAACTCCGCTTCCGCCGTCGCTCCGCTTGTGATTCAATGAGTCCCTTTTTCCGCAACCCGCTCTACCGAGCTATTTAATGAGTAATGACAATGCTGATCGCACTACAAAAGGGTTCGCAATGTTTGAATAATTTATTTAATAGTTTGCATGGGCGTGATCCGCTGGCCACGTCCTATATGCATGCGATGCTGAAAAGAGTCCTGGTAACATCAAATACAAAGGATTTCGTTTGAAAAAATCGAACACTAACAACTACCCCCTCTAGTGTGACCTGAATAAAAAGGAGCCTATGCTAATCTCGGTCACAATTTATAAGTTTCATGCAAATCAGTACAACCGATATGGCGTATTTGAGTAACAAACAAACCTACTCATATGTTTATAAAGTCAAAAAACTTACGCACTCAGAATATTTAAAAGTTACCTACCTATAGTTTATATAAGTTTTATCTTTTTAATATTTTTTTATTTAGAACCTGAAAAAAACAATACGATTACTCATCTTGATTCATTCTAATGACTGTCTTTATTAGCCTCACTATCGTCCAAGTGCGCGTAGCGTTTCAAGGAAAAGAGCGTCGCCGTCTCGTCTGGGGCGCAGGCAGCGGACCATGGCATCGTCTGCCTGGCCGGCGAGTAACCTGATCCGCAATCACAACCAATTTAACTCAATCAGACGACAGCTCTTACCGCCGCCCTCATTAAACTCATTAAGGAGATAAAAGGAGCAAGTTTAAATTGATATCCTGCCCATTTATCGTCAATACTGTCTCAGAGACGATTACGATATATGCGATCATAAAAGTACCGTTGTGCGAATGTAAAATTGAACGCAATATACGAACCGAGGTGCGCCGCATAGCAAGCCTATAACGGCTACCCGAGTGCTAGAACACTCGGCCAACAATTTACCGCGGTAATCTGAAAGTGCACGAATTTGATTGGCGAAAACTGTCCGCGAACGCTCTCTGGAAATAGGGCAATCCACCCGCAGAGACAATTGAAATAAACGCCAGTGCATCCAGCCCGGATAACTGTAAAAAGTTGTACGAGTGAATTTCTGTGGCACGCGAACTTAATTCTTATCACAATAATGCAACGCTCGCTTTGGCGTGCGGCCATCGTGTAGCTTGCAAGTCAAGCGCTTGCTTCGTGAAGGATTTTACTCTTTTTGTTTCCGTTGCAAAGTTTTATTTTAAATCTGCGGCTCTAACGAACCGAGCTCTCGTTTTACGCGACAGGCTGCGCGTGCAGCTGTCGCTACCACTGCCTCGCTCGAGCTGTTACAATTACCGCTAAATACTAACTTTTGCAACCCTCTGTTGTAGACGTGCTTCAAAATGTATACATAATAATCATGGAGTGCCAACCCATGAAATAGATTGAACGGTCTATTGTGAAATAAGAAGAAAAGCCCATAAGTCTCTGAGGGCGTCGTCGTCGCTCGACGATTACATTGTGTTCTTTGGCATGCATTAGCGTGCGTTCTCACGAAACAAACCCGTTCCCGGCTCGTGGCCGCCTGCGCCAACCTCTCGTTGTTCCTTTACGAATCCGCGTGCCTTCGTATCGCTTCGCTGACTTTTTTGTGTGAAGTCTGATCATCAAACCTCGCCGCCTCCTTGTACCGAACGGATCGACGCTCTGTCCTGTTCCTACCCGAGAAATCCGCGCACAATCTCTGTGATACACTTTAGTATGTCGATTTTTTACAAGCGAACGAGGTGGTATTTAATACAACAAAACTGCGAGTGTTTTATTACGGTAAGTTTGGCGCATCGACGTTAAAATTTATAGTTCCATTGTCAGTCGCTGCAATAAAGCGAGCTCAGCGGATGAAGTTTGAACGTGAAACATTCGCGCTAATTGTGCATGGATCAAATCGCATCGCCAGTGTAAACGCGCTTAAGTTTATAGTGTGTAAATTATATCTGTGAAGAAACATGTGCTTAGTTCTCAAAATAATGTAATATGTCGATGGCATGGTGTGGCATGGTGGGGTGACGACGACGCTGGAGGCGGGTAGGGCGCGGTGCGCTAATTTCGCAAACCGCGCGGTCGCCGGCCGGCGCGCCGGACGTATATATAGGCAGTTCTAATTTAGAATTAGTGGAATGCCCAGTGCGCCTCGCCAAACAGTCTGCCTCTATTTGCTTTTATATTTGTAACAACACGATGACTGCCCCGATTGAGTGCTCTAACCGACGCTTGTTTTGTTGCAGGTAATTATCCAGCGGATATGATGCAATCCGCTAACAATATGAGCTTTATACTTGCGTGAGTACATAATAAGTAAGTACGATCAGCTGATATTTATACTGAAAGTGAGTCGGGGCATTATTGATGCACCTGAGATCCACGGTGAGTTGATTCGACTATTTGCACCAAATAACTTCAGCTCAAGTAGGAGTCATAAATTATTTGTCGTACCATCGAACCGTACAGTCGGTCGCGCAACGTCACTAGTGCCGCGCGTACTTCTCTGCTTTCAACACCCTCCTCTCAGCATTTCCAGACTGTGATATATTTTCAGACGAATGCAAGGGGATTATGTCTGTGTTTCTTGCATTTTACGAAAAGAATTTATGATTTGACTTTTTAATTTCAATTTATATGTATATTCTTTGTGCTGTAGGTATATTATCTGAATGTTTTAAATTATTCATAGTTTTTATTTTATATTAATGCAATTGAATTCGTTTTATATCAGATTTAATTAGTGTAATTGGTAATTAATTTACCGTTCTAATTAAATTAAAACAAATAAATAAATAATAGAGGATAGCTATGATCTTACCTTCATTACGGTAGTATTAGAGTTACTGTCAAAGAGCTCAAACCCGCGGGGAATCTCCCAAATTATTTCATCGGTAGATCTCATAACCGTTCAATAAAAACGTTGAATAAATTAACGTCTGAGCGCAAATACGTGTTACCGCCTGGGGATTTAATTAAAGCGGCTTAAGTGGCGTAATTAGGAGGCTCGTGAGATATCTGAAACTTGTGTTACGTCGAGCAGAGAGACTTGAATGAGCCTGATATCCATGCCAATTTATAAATGCGAAAGTGTGTCTGTCTGTTTGTTACATTTCACAGCTAAAGATAAAATTTAGCACAGAGATAGCTTGAATATTTTAATCATTACACTAGAATATTTTTCGAGTTTAACGCACTTTTTCGTACAAACTTAGTACATCCCATTTGAAGATAGAAAGAATTCTGCTTCTTTTTTTGCTGTATGGAATCTTATACACTCAATTTGGGTAACATAAAGTACAATCGGTAAATACAGCACCGTGAGTATGTAGTGAGTTAGATATTATGTTGTTGAGCGTTCGACTGCTAGATAACACAAACATGTTAATTAATTATATTTTTATTATATTTTATTCGGAAAACAAACTAAGTAAATACAAACTTAAATAAACTATATATCAATTATATGTTTTCGCATATATACAACTAAAAAAGGAGCTTATTAACATAAAGAACGAAGTAAAAAACAATATTTTCTACAAAAAAAAACCGACTTCAAATACACAGAAACATAAAACAGCAAACAAAATACGTAAAATCATTTACTTGGATGACATAACCTTTTCCTGTTATTTTGATTTAAAAGCCAAACTACTGAACCAATTTTGATGAAAATTATATGGGATCAATCGGAAAGTGTATACATACACACAAATGAAAAAAAAAACAAATCGGTTCATAAATGACGGAGTTATAAAGTAAAGCAAAGTAAAGTAATGCGTGAACAAACTAAAAAAACAGTCGAATTGAGAGCCTCCTCTATTTTTAAGTCTTTTGAAAAATGACAATAAGTATTGAAAAAAAGCAGCATATACATATTTATTTATAAGTATAGTTTAATGCTTATCGCTCAGCTTATAGTCAGGATGCTGCCTTATTATGTAGGATCCATGCATTCCAGGTGCTGTCCTCGTATGGATGAACCTTTATTAATATAATAGCAATTACTCCAAACTCACTGGCACAGATTTCAGCCACAATCAGGCAGGATACATTTATTAATGTAGAAAAACTGATACAGCTTCACGACTTTGATCCCCAGGCACGGTAGATACCCCCTCAGATATCTTAGTACCCACATAGGACAGTTTAGTTGAAAATAGATGCAACATAAAATTGTTTAATGTTTATCCTACGGCGACTTTGATCCCCAGGCACGGTAGGTACCCCCTCATATATTTCTCTACCTACCAAGTACAGTATAGTTGAAAATAGATACAACATAAAATTGGTTAATGTTTATCCTACAGCGACTTTGATCCCCAGGCACGGTAGGTACCCCCTCAGATATTTTAGTACCTACCAAGTACAGTATAGTTGAAAATAGATGCAACATAAAATTGGTTAATGTTTATCCTACTTCGCAGAGAGGAGTTTTTTTTATACAACTGGCTGATGGAACAAGCTGATTAAAGCGAGCTTGTTAAATGATAACCATCACCTATAACAAAGCATTGCCTCGGAAGTCAAGCAGGATAGGAACGTGCCCTACGATGCACTGCCCTGCGTCCATCAACTTGAGGCATACAGATGTTAAGCATCATGTGACTGTAATTACAACGGCAACCACACTCTTCAAACTGAAACACAGCAACGCTGCTTGGCGGCAGAAAAAGGCGAGGTGGTAGTACTTCCCCGGACGAGCCCTTCACAAAGAGCTCTACAACTCTAATGAATCTACGATTTTTTGTTTATCGTTTACTTACTCAGTTGAGTATACTCTCTGCTACGAGATGTGCTACGGCGCCGGTAGCTGTGCTACGCCATAAACATTGCTTTATGTACAACCTCGATCAATATTTATTTTTATAATCACCAAACCACGTTCATCTCACCATCGTTGCTGAGAATTCTTTCTTGGTTCACATTTTTGTCGATACTTAATAAAAATAAAACTAAGGTTTTTGGTTTACATATTTTTTGTAATATACTAAACATACTAAACACAGACTTCAGGAAAAAACCTTTTTCTCAAAATAAAATAGCATACCAACACCACTATTCAAGGTTGTATCAAAAGCAAAGCAATGTATCATCATCGAGCTTACAAACAGTTCGGTAAGCTTCATGCGCCGTTCGCGCCATCCATCTCCGCCCGTGACGCGTCATCTATCTCCGTAGTTCGAGATTAGGGTTAGGATAGGTGCCAATACTCAAAGCCCTGGTTGATATGCCTGTTTTACTGCTAAGCTGACGCAGTAGCGAACTGTCAGACACAACAAATAAACATGGTTTAAAGGCAGTGATCGGCTGTTTGTTCTGACTGTACATTGTTTAATTATTATTGCTATTCTTTCTTTGGTACACAACCGACGTATAGTAGGCGGACTAATTGGTAGCCCCTAGAGGTTAAAATGTACACCAACATTATTTAAAAATTGTGTAATACCATAGATAGATAGAAAGATAGAAAGATAATACCAATATACGACGTCAGACTGACAACGACACTCGTTCAGTTGACCACGAAATCCGAGATGAGTTTTCAATTTGGCATTCTGTGATACCTTTACCTTTCACCCGAGTTATTATTTGGTGGTGAAAATGCCAACGTAAGTGAGGCGAAACTCGTGATCGAAGTCAGCGCGGATTCACTAGGTGATACTCTCCGTGATTTTGTTGGTTACGGAATGGTACTACAACATACCAAGTCTTTGAGCTGTGACCAAGAGTCGTCAATTTATTGTTTATACAGAAAAAAATATGCCATACCGTACAAAAAGTATGGAAATATTATGTAATTGAGGATATAAAAAACCATCCCGAAAAAAGTTAATTATACAAGGTGTTTCCATAATTGTGTATATAAACTTCAGTGGGCTAAAGTACCCATCAATATGAATAACTTTTTGGAAGGAACCAACACTGTAAACGCGAAAAAAAAAAACAGCTGTTTCATACCTTTTTGCCAGGTAGGTATTGAACTTTTGTATGAAACAGCTGTTTTTTTTCGCGTTCACAGTGTTGGTTCCTTAGAAAAAGTTATACATATTGATGGGTACATTAGCCCCATGAAGTTTATATACACAATTAAGGGAACACCTTGTATATAACCTTAAGAAATAAATAAGTATTTGATATTTAATATCACGGTTCGCTTTGTTATTTTAAATTAAAATATCACGGGATGTGATTCACACTTTATTGGTAATCACATGTATATTTTAGTGATGTCTTACATCGTCGTTTCACAGCTCATGCATAAATTAACGTTTGATGTAATAATTCTATGAAATAAGGCCGTCTGTCCACAGAAGCAGTGTGGTCTATAACACGCTTGACTACACGCTACAACATTATTAACGTACATCGCATTGTAATAGTAAAGGACATATTTTATTCTGGGTTTGGCCTATGTGCATGCAGAAACATTTAAAAAAAATAGAAGATTACCATGCAAGTACAATTATTCCATTAATTTGTAGGCAAATAAAGTTGAGATACCTAAATGTTTATCTGGTCGAATTTTTTACTATGTGAACACTTCTAGAGCCGCCATGACAGTCTGTAATTGACATTTGCATTTTTTCATTTTCTGACAGTTTCGTTGCTTTTTTTGACGGTAATGAGTTCAACTTTCAAGCGAATACGAAGTAAAAATGAAGAAAAACTGTTATCTATATATACAGACCCAACCCAGGCTCCATACATCGATGAAACAGTTCCTTTTCAACAGCCGATATAATTATGATCTGCTGATTATGTTCTGCAAGGTAATCATTTATGTGGTTATCCACTATGGCATTTACACCAGCGCTTCGTTTCTGGAGTCCTCATGGTGAGCTAATAATACATCACCTAGAATCCGTTTTTTTTTCGATCGAGATTTGGTTTTCCATATTGCAAGCTTGGGTTTTGTATAAAGAGAGAGTTGTCAGCAAGTCCGATAGAGACGCTTTCGAGTCTCAATATAAAATCCGGCCTGCTCGATGCGAATGTTACATTACACCTCGTAACGTTGGTCAGTACCCAGCTTTTAACAAAAAAACAAGACTGAAAAACAAAGCCCAGACTTCGGGTATTGAGCTTATTTGCTCTTACGAACTAACTTTTTTCTGATATGGAAGTCGACGCGATATAATTAAATTCAGTTAATTTGCAATAAAAATATTAAATTAAATCGCCTATTGGTTAGTGGCCTTAATCGCGTTTAATACATTCCACCCACGTGCGCTCAATAATTGGTAATTGTACAATAAAACTAATTTTATTCATTATTACTTGTTTTCCGTTATAATTCAGATTGTTGGTTATTAAATTTCCATTTAAATTGGTCCATTCTTCTGTAGTAAAACTATTAATGTTACTTATAATGTGTTCATTGAATCGTGAACCGAGCGCGATCAGCGGGGTAGCTAAATTGATTATTGTTTGCTGTTTAGGGCGGGTTTGACCACAGAGTAGCGCTATGCGTCAAATTAAAGTATTTCTGTATTTTTTTTTGATAAGTTTAAAGTAGAAACAAAATAGCGCCTATTTCGCCATCTCATAGCCTTTAGCCTTCACAGCTCAGTAAGAAGTAGCACTGCCTTCTGCGCTGTAGGCAGTGGATTCGATTCCACTTTGCTTAGTTTGTGGCTAGATAGGTAGTGCTGTGTGGAAATTCCATCAATATTTATAATTATATTTATCTCTGAGTAGCGCATCCGTCGAGTAAAAATATGCCCATCTTTGTTTTTGAAAAGTATTAAGTACTAGCGGCCTGTCGCATGGGTGGTCATACATTTTTTGAACATTTTAGGATAAACTTAGACCGTGGGTTCGAGCCTCGCGTCTACTTAATTTCATACTTTTGCACGCCCTTCTCCCTGAGTGAGTGAAATCGCACCCAGTGCGTGACCCGTGGACCCGTTAACATTTTTAATTTCGTCATATCTTTTGAATGGAATGTCCGATTTGAAAAATTTAAGAAGTAATCTATAGGTATTGAAACCGTCTTAATTATGAAATGATTTATTTGAATAAGGATTAATACCAAGGTACAAATAAAGACCCTTTTCTAGCAGCGGCATTTCAATTATTTTCTTATAAACAGAGTAGACCAGTAGTTCTTGAGCCTATTCGTTACATACAAAAATACAAATCTTTCCTCTTTATAATATTAGTGTAGATGTACGGAAATACTTTTACATTACGGAAAGCGTTGCTTGCAGATGGTGAAATGGACACTAAGACGGCTTATGTCCAACCACCCTTAGATAAAACCCTTAGAAAAACGGTCCTCATGGCTAAGTTTGATTCTCACTGAGGATAAACATTTGTGTGATGAACATTAGATGTTTGCTCTCACTCTGGGTGTTATTATATAAAAAAAATATAGGTATTAAATGTCAGCTATCAGCTTGATGTAGTAAAGCTGTACCTATTCTTGAAACATCTGTATGGAATACGAACATGTAAGACACCTCAAGCCTGGGGATTCAAGTCGTTAAATGCTGTCGTAATATGACTGGCTATTAGGCCTCTAGCTCAGTTGATATTCTTCGTAGACCCATCCAAATATTGATTGGTGCTCTACACGGAACAATATCGGTGCTCTTAAATTGGTGCTCTAAAAATCTGTGCTCTACGAGAAATGCCTAAAAATACTAATAAACCCGTTCCAGTCTATATAAATACTGCCTAATAGAAAATTACTTAGCAATGTTAATAGCAAACTGCTATGATCATCAATATACTATAATACTATCCATTACGGTATATTTCCTGTATTACCTGTCGATAGTCCTACCATCAGGCACAGAACAGCACATAGTTAGTGAGTATTATGATTATGAGAAACGTGGTTAGCGATACCATTACCGCCTAACTACATTGCTGTACTTATTAGGTATATTATTAATCCCTTTAAATAAGAGCTAAAGATTCAGTTACTATCATTTCCAACTACGTATACCTAATCCAAATTAAGTTGCGATGATTTGAAGATGGGGACTTCGAAGTTAGGAAAAATGTTTATTAAATTCATTTAGGTATTTAAATAGGTGCCTACTGAATTTCAAGAATAGAAGATTGAAAACTGATGATAAAAGTTGGACGAGTTACTTTTATTACCAGTATTTAAATTTCATAACTGAATTACATAATTTTTACAACTGCCACTTTAAACAAAAGCCTGGAACGCGATTGACTTCAAAACGTATATAGCATTACTGTTAGAGGATGTTATAGACTATAGACGATATTATAGACAATAGTAGAGGCATAAGAACTTAGAACTTGAAATAATTACCATAATGGGTCCCTACCAAGTGCTAGTTATCAAGCTATGAAACAGTTACCTAGTTCGAAATGCAAATAAAAGCTCAAAGGGCGACAGCGCCGCGGCAGGAGCCAATAATGTACGGCCAAATAATGTAAAGCATGATATTGCACAGCATGATAATGCACACCCAGATAATCCGTGTCCACTGGTTTGAATTATTGGGTGTACATTATCATCCCGTACAATAACATGCTGTGCAATATCGTCACGTGTTGATAATGTACAACCAGATTATGTACAGCATGATAATTGGAAGCCACTTTAGTACCGTCAAGTCGGATTGGTTAGGTTATGTTGAAACATATAAATTAGGCACGAGGCGAGCGAGCAAAGCGAGCGTGCTGCGGCAGCGGCCGCCGAAGTGCCAGAAATTATTTTTTAGGGTACCAAAGTGGCTTCCAATTATCATGCTGTGTATTAACGGGCTGCACATTAACTACACGTGACAATATTGCACACCCCGATAATGTACACCCAGTTAAATCGAATCCAAAAAGGTACCAAAGTGGATTCCAAATATCATGCTGTACATTATCGTGCTGTACATTATCATGTCGTACAATAACCGGACTCGCCGCGGCGCCATTACCACATCGCGCCATTATTTACAAAAGCCGTGCAAATGGCGCGGCAAAGCGCATAATATACTGTTATTCAATATTCAGTAGACAATGTGAAATATTCCCCTAAAGATAATAAAGTTTTGCTTGTTGCAAATGCTGCTGCGGATCAAACGCGAGAAAAGTTACTGCGACGGCGTAAAACCGAAAAGTTAGATGATTCTGTGACTATCTGGAACCAAGCCGTAAGTTTGTTGCCTGTTCTTCTAGGCTTGGTCGCGTGGTACTGGCACTTAGATTTACCTAGCCTGAAGACGTTTCATAGTAATCCTTTTGACTTTGACGTAGCGCAGCGGGCTACTGCCTTGAGACGCGGGAGGTGTAACTTCTGTTCCTGTAAAGAGACCAATAAAAAAATACAAAAAAAAACGGCCTTTGCGTATATCTTCCCTTCGCCACAGAATAAATACTAGTACTTACTAACGTATCTTCGCATGCATTTGTTTATGCTGTGTCCGTCGAAAGAAAAGAGCTAACCTCAAATTTACATTTAAAAAAATGGCGACCTACTAAAAGATTGCCCATTTTCAGTTATATTGAGCTAGTCGTATACAATATTCGTAATTTACGCTTCGCTTAACGCCTTACCAGTTTGAGCGTCACCCAATAAAACTGGGGATACGTGAGAGATTTAATATAGGAGCATGACATTTTTCTTATATCACTTCCTACGCGATGGATATTGGATCAGGAACGTTCTGTTTTGCATTTATATGATGCTTACGTGTTCTTTTTATTAGTGAACACAATCACCGTTTGACAACGTTTTTTTTTGTGGGAGGGAAATGGTGGCGATAATGTTTTACGGTCGATATGGTTAGGGCCATTAATTGGTTGAAAAAATATATAGTTTTATTTAAATATCTGGAAAAGACAAGTGGCTGACACCTTTTGAATGTTTTCGTTTGTTTTTGTTTTGGCATGTGCCTACACTGTGGTACCTACTATCATATCAGTAAAGAGTGTTACAATACGACGAATCTCTAATATACTAAAGACATATTCGGTATGTAATACTCTAAAGATAAAATCAAGTCATTGTGTTTGGTGATTCATTGAAATGTACGATAAGCATATGATAACATATTAAAATGGCCGAGAATAAATATAAATGTAACGGCCTTAATTTTATCTTCTTTTCAGCTAGTAACACCTTCGGCTACGTAGGGTTGCAAATGTTGCAAAAAGCAACTTGGCAAGCAGGGGTGCAAGGCCGAACCCCTTACGTGCTTCCGATATTACTTCGATCGAAATACGTCTTTATAGGTAATAGTCACGAAAACCTCATAATAGGTTTTATAATACCATTAAGACGTTTGTATGTTATTTATTATGTTACGAAGAAGTACTTACTTTTTTGTATGATGTAAGTCATGGTCAAGGTGTTCTACGTTTTTAATTCGCTTATAAATAATACATTTTTAAATTGAAACATCTATTTTATTACGCGAATTGACCTTCAGATCTTTTGATTCAATTGAATGAAATCGTATTTTTCTTACAAACTAGGTATAAAGCTCGGAGAAAAATAGAGTTATTCTCTTTTGTTATAAAATAATACACAGAATAATATAATACAGTTGAATAATTCTAACAAAGTTTATTTTACTTTCAAATAAAATACACTACAAAACTAAATACAACATACTAAATAAAGCTATACAACACTGCAAACTTCTTGTTTTAACCCGCGCTCAAAGAAAATAATCAAACTTTTATAAACGTTACTCGAATAATTCTAACAAAGTTTATTTTACTTTCAAATAAAATACACTACAAAACTAAATACAACATACTAAATAAAGCTATACAACACTGCAAACTTCTTGTTTTAACCCGCGCTCAAAGAAAATAATCAAACTTTTATAAACGTTACTCAAGTTGAAACATTGTTCAAAGTCAGCTTTGTCACACCCATTGCTGAGACATGGCAATACTTTAAATACTGCTTATTTTTGACAGATTTTTATAAATAAAAACCTCTCCACAAGAGCGAATGAGAGAGGTAACATTGGGTAGCAGTAGTTACAATTTGAGCAGGTTCAAAACAAAAATATTTTGGCAGGTTCTAAGTTTCTATTATTTAATTTAGAATTTTTCTGTCATCATTAGAAGAAACACAGCTTTGTCATTTTGATTGTTTGTCTAGTGTAATTTTGAGTTCTGTTGTGTAATTTCAGCTGTATTTTTGAAATGTATAACGTGTTATCTGAATAGAACGAAAATATGTTTTGTAGGTTTTGAGGGAAGTCGCCACCATTATATAAAACAAATGACGGCCGACTTTCTACCTCTATGTACAGAATTGCCATAATTTTTTTCAAAACAAATGTAACCGTCTTTATTCAGAACAGGCTTGACTAAAAAGTATTTTATCTATTTCACTTGCCACTGGCACACACAGATTGTCTGTCGAATGACGGATAGCAGCCATAAATGGAGCGAAGAAGAAGAAGTGAGTAGGTAGGGCCATTTTGTTGTCCAATATGGTTTTCTACATCATTGGCCATACAATCGAGATTCGATGCATTTGAAATAGAGGATGTTATTGCTATGTTACCGCTAAATTAGCATACAAACAGAATATAATCACATAAAAACAGATGTCTGACCGTATATTTATTTACAACGATGAAACATGAACTTTATTATAATTCAAAAACCATTTGCTGTCCCGTATTACGCATTTTTCAAAAAAGATACCAATAATTCTGTCAAACTATTTTAATTAATGATGGGTTCATTCCCATAATTTTTTATTACATAATTATTAGTGGGTTCATTCCCTAGCTATGGTCAACATGGTAACAGATAGTGCCTTGCGTGCACGTAAGTACACTATCAACAGATTGAAAAAATGATCATGTTTTGAAAATAAACAATAATTACAATTCACCGTGTACCTATAAGTTTCACAAAATAAATGAAAAACATCCACAAAAACACTCACGCAAATATAAACCACCAATAGTAGGGAAAAACATCAGAACATTTTCTAATTCAAATTTAAGTTTTATAAAAACTTATAGGTAACTTATCGGTCTATAGAGATCAAATACATAACTATCTATGATAATAAAAACAAAAACTTTGAAGCAGAAATATAAAAAAAAAACTAGACCGGAACAATAAAAACAAATAATAAATTATATAAGACACTAAAATAAAACACATTTTTATGTTATTTCACATACTAAAACCGTGCACATAAATTATTGATAAGTTTAAAGTCTTTCCGACTTGCGAACCTGTACAGAATGGAATGTGTGTGCCGTAAAAATAAAGGTACCTATTAGGTGTTCTTTTTTGCATAATACCTATAATATTTTGTGTTGTTTCGAATGCCTTTGTTAAAACCAACAATCCTTAAAAAAAACATATTATAAACATAAACGTATAAATAACCTATTGTTTCGGTATACCGTTTCGCACATGTTAAAACAACAAATTAATTACGGTTATTAACCGCATACCGGAATATCACTAATTTAGGGTAAAATCAGTCGCTTTCACCCCATTACCCGTATCCAAATCTAGCTGCAAATTACCCTCCGTAAATACTTCCCCTATTAGGTTCAGGGTAGCTTGTGGTGCACTACTTCTTGTAATGCAATGCGTCATCAAAGCCGAAATGCTATTTGAGTACAGTTTCACTTATATACAACAAAATGTATTAAAAAATAATTCCTTTTTTATAATAATATTAGACATTAAGATTAAGAAATGTTTTGTTCTTTTTCAATTTCAATAATCCTAGTTATTCATATTGATGGGTACTTTAGCCCCCTGAAGTTTTAAATACAAGTATTGGAACACCTTGTATGAAATGAAATGAAATTTATTCAGCAGCTCATAAGTCTAGGTGTACAATTATGTTTTAAAAGTATTTAACATATAATAATAATAGAAGTACAGAAAACTTATCTACCTAAACGTATATATTAAGTATAGAATGATGCAATGATTTTACTTTTAATACATTATATCCTAGTCAAAGCTTTGAATGTGAATCAAGTAAAGTATACAGGCATATTTTGTAGATGATTTAAATACAGTATCAGGGATAAAAACCTCCCTAATCATAATAAATTCATCTAAATACATAAAAATCCTTAAAATACTAAAATTTGGCTAAGAACAATTGTATATTATAATATAGCGCCCCTAGTGGAATATTGCTGTACCCTAACAGGGTTTATGTTTGAAACAAACAATGTACCTACCTACTTTAAGATCCATTTGTAACAACATAAGTGCAATAAATGACTCTATTCTATGTCCTGATTTCACCATGCACTGTTGGATTAACAAAGAATGAATAGGCCGTTAAATATGTCAAAATGTACGCGCTTGACATCTAAGGCTAGATTTATCGGCCTGTTAATTTTTGATTACTAACTAACAGAGCATGGTGAAATCGGCTCTTAATTTAGTAAATCCTTGGTTAGCTAAAACTGGTGACAGTAATGCTGAAAACGCAGGCTGAGCGGCAAACGTCAATGACATCTGACAAACATTCTCAGTTTTGTGGAAAAAGAGATATTTCAGGGTTCCGTTTCTTAGACAAATCAAATGATCTATTTTCTGAGTCGTTTAGCTTCACACCTGCGCTAAGCCTCTCCAAAATCCGGCATCATCTAAAAATCGTAAAATAACTAATAGCGGATGTAGAGGATGTTCTATTTTAATTTTATTGAGGTCTTTATACAATCACGTGGAATATTCATGAGATCTGCGTGGCCCGCGCTGTTTGTATTCTAAAATGATTTATGCACCAGAGATCTACACTTACAAACTAACTAAAACGCAAAACCTCCTATACAAATAACATTTAATGAAAAAAAAACCATTATACCAGCCAAGGGCGGATTTAAGGCGGGGGGGGGGCACAGGGGCACGTATTATGCTTCCATATTAACTTTGCTTAGCTTGGGCCTAGATAGTGCTGTACGGCCTAGAAAGCCCACCATAGACAGCATGCTATGTAGGTATAAACTTTTTTGTTTTGCATTATGTTGTATTCCAATACTTGTGTTTAAAACTTCAGGGGGTTAAAGTACCCATCAATATGAATAACTTTTTCGTTATAAAATAGAAAAAGTTATTCATATTGATGGTACACATGAAAGGTGGGCCAAGGTCAACGAGTGGATCCCCGTAGATGTAAGTTGCCGCTGAGGCAGACCGAAGAAGCGCTACGCTGGCAGGATGACCTAGACGTGTCCTGCAAAGTGTGGCCGAATCTGGCGAGAGACCGAGATGAGTGGAAGGACCTTTGTCCTTCAGTGGGAGATAGCAGGCTGAATATTTTTTTTATTAAATGAGCTTTTCATATTGAACCGCTTGAGATTACAAATCGGCACGAGTAGAGCTTAGTTGGAATTGAGTCTATATGTGCTTAAATTGTCTAGAGGTCTGGTAGTATTTACCCACTTAAATTATTAATGCTTGATTGATCGGTTCTTCTAAACTAAGCCAGAAGATTGCCGCAAGTTTATTGTCGATCTAGCTGTCGTAAACTCTGGGATTTACGACTTTATTGATCGAGTGAGCGAAGCGAACGAAGATCTTAGTTTCAACTTGGGCGATTTGGCATTTTATGTATGTATGTATGTATGTATGTTTGTCTGGCTATAACTTTAGAACCGTTGATCCGATCTGCATGAAATTTGATATGTCGATAGCTTGTACTTGAGAAATTTACTGGTAAGTATATGAGTAAAATCGGATGAAGGGTTTTTGAGATATGGGGCTTTTTAAGAGCGCAAAAATAAAAAAAGTTACATAAAAAAATCAAGTTACATGTCATATGAAAGGGCTTTGTTTGGACATTCCAAAACAATTTTTACTTTTTTTCTGGGATGCTCGGTTTTCGAGATAAAACAAAAAAGTTAAATTAAGATAACCAGCGATCCAAGAGCTCCCATCTCTAAGAGTTTCGTTGACATCAAGGTTTTTCTACTGGTCGCCCAGTTCCTTTGTTATTTCTTAATTTTTTTTCTTAAAATAAATTATGAAGGTACTCAGTTCTCATAAAATGGTGACAACGACCAGGTCTGATGATGGAGCCAAGGTCTGTTCAACGGAACTCTTCAAAAAATAGGCCAATAGAGTTGAAGCTTGGTAACCATACCAAGTTAGTAGGCGGTAGTAAGAAAAAAGTCCAAACATAATGTTTGGACTTGCCTCTGACTACCTCCTACTCAAAGTTTTGGTGTGTTCGTCGGGTCGCATCACGAGATCTCAGTTCGGGGCGAACCACTAGTATAATAATGTATTTCCCAAAAAAGAAGCATATTAAGTTGATATCAGCAGGTTCTCATTTCATTATTCGTCTCAATGTAATAATATCTGTTAAAACATCGTGCATGTGAGCTCTGCATCGGGTACAAACTTACGAGTAAGCCTTTATGGAAATGCTAACCTTCCAAGGAAATGTAATAGCTTTGTGTACAAAATATGCAATGGTATTGTGGAGTATTTCTGCCAGCGTCCGTTCGGTTCAAGCAGGAAGCGCTATTGTGCAGAACTCGGCGGTTGAAACGCTTATCCTCCGATCCTGAATGGCTCTGGGTCTTTGATCTATGAAAAGGTATAAACCAGTGCTCTATGAGAAATGTTACAAAACATTATGCAGATGGACAAAGTCTGTCAGTAAACAGTGAAATGTGTGCAAATAAATGGGAGAGCGCAAATGTGTATGGTTTCAACACGCCCGTAACAGATCAACGATTTCGAACGCATTTTATTATTAAGAGTTGTTTTTTCCCACTTCTGGTTAAATGCTTTTTAGCCAGCAGTGTCACGACAGAGGGCTTCCCATTCCCTCAAACTGTGGTACTTAATCCATTCTGGCCAGAGCAAAATGAGTTGATCATTCTGTCCTGGTTTATTAGTCAGAAATAACATATTTCTTGAAAGGTATTCGTTTTTCTAAAACGTTTGGCGACCGAACTTTCAGGCAGAAGCTATTACATCGATTGACAGCTGTGTTATGAATTAGAGTTCACTATACAAAGGTAGGCACCGCTCAGTCTAGCAACCTTGCGGCAAACCGTACGTTATAGGTAATACAGGCTTACAATTAGCCAACCTTTATAGGTCCGCATACGTACTGCTATTATGGAATATTATTATTATGGCATATTTTAGGTTAGTTTAGTTTGTTCAGTTGTTTGATATTAGATCTTGCTTGTTGATTAACCGAAAATAAAATGGAGCCTTAATAAAATGGTAGGTACATTACTATGCTTAAAAAACAATGCAATTCCGACCAAGAATAAAAGCAGTAACAGAGCTAACTTTAGACAATTTGAAAATATTATTACGTATGAGGGTAGGTGGAAAATGTATCATGGCGCGTCGTAATTATTACGATCACTGTTTTTGTGAAAGTAAAGCTACAGAGTAAAGCTATCAGAGTAGTACTAAAAAAATGGTTACTACATGTTCCTAACACGTACAGGTATACCTATATAGGTATTACTTATAATATGTACCATCAACTAGTCGTCGCATCAATACTCACTTCTAAAATATTTCATAAATCGCTCGTTGCGTTAACTAGGCGTCTGTTGTCTAGGTGCCAGGTATCTATTTCAGTCAAAGCAAAAACTGAACAAAGCATTATCATGAAGCAGCAAAAAGTAGTGTCGATTTATATTTTTTACAACATAGTATGAGAGCTCTGCGCTGGCTTTTATTGTATCGGGCATCTAAAGTAAGTTCTACTTTGTTCTGGCAGCGAAGTAAAGCCTGGAAAATGTTGCTGCTATGTCTCTATGTTTCAACATAGGTCAGGGAAACTTGTGATTCAATTGAATATAAACCTCTGATGTCTACTCCCCGCCGCTCACTAATCTGCACTGAGACAAAACGAGACCCTTCTCTTTTCTCGCCCGAGAAATCCTTTGTCTCGGGCAAAAATACCGACAGCAATCGTCGAACAGGCGAACCCGAGAACGAGAAGGCGAGAAAGTCTTCACATTCTCGTTTCTCGGGTGTTCTCGCGTGTTCTCGCGTGTTCTCGCGTGTTCTCGGCGAGAGTCTGGATGAGCTATGACTGAAGTCTGATGAAGACTGAAGTCTTTGACTGATTGTATTTAATTGAATCACAATTTTCCCTGACAGTCCCAGTTCCACGCGATCAAGCAAGCCCAGACTAGACTTGGTTTCCTGATGAAAAATCGGATCGTTTATTGCCGAGACCTTTGACCTACCTCATGATCTTAGTATAATTGAATATTTTATCAGGGTTGGATATAACTTCACACGGGCTGTATACCAGTATAATGTAAATCGACCAAATCCACAACAGATATTTTTTCAGTTTTTAATTAAAATGTTCCAAAAAATCGAGCCTGCAAGCCGATTCTCTAAACAACAAAATCACAACAAAAAAACTAGTTACCTAATGTTTCACTTAGAACTTCGAGCCTCACTCAAGTGGTATTTCCACTCTAACGCTCACGTGTTGTTTTGGCGTAGCAGCCAATGACGCTGCACATTGAAAAATCAATTTTGGGTTTCTTTAGCGATTTTGCTTTGATAAAAAATATAAAATCATTAACTTTGTAATGTGCATTGCTCTTGGTCTCGTCAGCATCACACAACAATGCGCGAGCGCAGCCTTGAACGCGGACAGGGCGACGCTCTCAGCCGACGTTGTGCCAAATGTAATTCAATATTATTTATATACCTCTACAGCACTTGTGGCAACACCTCTAATTAGTATACAGCTTTATGACATGGGAAATACGCTAGAGAAGTTATGATA
This sequence comes from Chloroclysta siterata, assembly GCA_932294275.1. NCBI lineage: Eukaryota > Metazoa > Arthropoda > Insecta > Lepidoptera > Geometridae > Chloroclysta > Chloroclysta siterata. The sequence goes on along the minus strand of OW028599.1, from coordinate 12,823,569 downwards.
AATAGCATAGTCACATGGCGTAACATTTTTTTTATAATATAAAAAAATGACTATTTTTATTTCTCGTTACTTTTATGGACCTATTAAGAAGTTTTGCTTTATGACCATGTATTGTGATAATTATGATATTCATGCCAAAATGTGGTAAGTATTCATGTTCACTTTGCGTGAAGATGTGGCTTATATTCAAGAGCTGGAGGGTCCAACCACACAGTCAAAATCATATATTTCAGATCACATACATCCATTTCTAAGCACCAGGCGAAAATTTAAAAAAAAGCAAGCATGCTCTGCAAAAAAATCATAAAAGTAGGTATTTTTATATCTTAGTTAAAGTTTTTGTAATTATGTTAAACCACAACGGAGGGAATCTTCGTGTGGGCTCAAGACTCTACAAGGTATTCCAAAAGTTGTGTTTAAAAACTTCAGGAGGCTAAAGTAGGTACCCATCAATATGAATAACTTTTTCTAAGGAACCAACACTGTGAACGCGAATAACAGCTGTTTCATACATTTTAGCCAGGTAAGTATTGAGCTTTTGTATGAAACAGCTGTTTTTTTTTCGCGTTTACAGTGTTGGTTTCTTAGAAAAAGTTACCTATTCACATTAATGGGTACTTTAGCCCCCTGAAGTTATTAAAAGTATTTGAACACCTTATATAAATGTATGAGACTGCACTGATGCTTATTAGTGCAAGATGATAAATAAAGATTTAAAAATGAATGTCCTGATCCTATCTAGCGTTCGAATTCAAAAATGGCTAGAAACTTAAGAGTTTTGCGTGAATGTTTGACCAACACACAATTCAAAGGTCAATTTACATAAGCTCACACTTTATGTAAACACATTTCAAGAGAAAACTGCCTTCTAGCGATACTCTGCAAACACTTGAGCTGAGCCTAAACCTATGAAGAAACGTTTTTCCGAATTGGTTTTCTAATCAATGATGTCATTAATTAGTGGACAATTCATACAGCATCATCTAGCCCCAAACTCTTAGGTTTTATTATGATCTCTCCTTAAGCGGCTGACAACCGTCAAAGTACCTCTCTGAATTCAAATGTGCGTGCGAGAGGCACATTAGCAGTGTAGGTATTCACCAAAATATCGTTACGTCATAAGACAGTTATTATCAGTTAAACAAAGAATGGATAAAATGGAACTTCAGGTTTTCCATCTTCATGAATAGTCCATAAGAAGTACTCAATTGTTCAAAGTCTATCATTTTACGAATCGAAAACCGATAATGTTTTATGCAAGCTTTTGGCGGTGTTGGATAAAGTGGTTTGACAAAAAGGGGCACCAATTGCGGTTCGTGCCTCAAGGTTAAACCATACCTATAGAATAGAAGAATAAAATAATAGTATTTATTTGACACACAAACACTGATAAAGCATGACATAACAAGAAGTAGAAATGGAAAACAAAGCAGGTTAGGTAAGTTGATAGGTAAGTAGCTGTACATACCTAGTGGGTAAATCACTTAAGGGGCTGACAACTATCAAACAACTTCTCGCTCGCACGTTTTCCTACTTAAAAGTTTGCTTATGTACGAAAACTAGTAAAGCAAACTTTTGAGTGGGAAAACATGTGTCGATTAAAATGGTTTTTTTACTAAACTGTGTGCAATGTGATTGCACACAAAATGGTTAATTGCGATTTTTCTAAAATGAGTATAGTGATTTTATATCTTTCAACAAGTCGAAACGTGCGAGCGAGAGCCACATTAGCTCTTGTCTTCGCCTTAAAAATAAATGATTGATGCAGGTTTCTTATTATTAATCCATATTGTGGATGCTGACCAGCATTTCGTGAGCCAAAATGGTCTTAACTCAGCTAACTTACCTACGTATTGATTACTGACCTGCTTCTGGTGTTAAGGTACCATAAAGGGACTTAATCAAGTTCGGTATTTGATCACGAACATTGCGGTCTTGAAGCATTGGTGTACCTCTACAATCAAATAAATTGAAGGATCTTCAGAAGCCCTCGGTTTGAGAAGGGTCCTTGAGATTTGCTTTCACCTGGCCCTATTTTATATACCTTAAATTTAAATTTACATTATAATGATTCTCGGATAATGTTGGGAAACAAAATCGGTTTTGAAGTTCCCATTTACAATTTAAGTTAAACTATACATGCAGAGTGTGGACAACTCTAAAAAGTGAAGGTGTTTGCATTGCACAGCCTTGACAATGGCCAACATATTGTAACAAAATGGTTCAGTTTATGACTTTTTAAAAATCCGCTCTGACGATCGTAATATCGTATATTTTACGAATCATAGTAATTTTTCATAAATTCAGAAATGGGATTCTCTAATCTCTGAACTCCTTTTCAGATAGTCAGACTTTGTAATCAATTCAGAAGCAAGATCCTGTTTATAAGTTTTCAGGATTAACTATTTTAATCCAGAATATCATAAACTAATTGTTCAATGCTATTGGCTCTTTTGTTATTAATTTATTATTACTGTTATTGAACTTACATGAAGACAATTGATGATAATGTTTGTTTCAGGACCAGCATGCAACGGCCTTTGCTGCGGCCGAGGGCAGGAAGCACAGCTACGACCAGCGCTGCGCCGGACGGCGGAAACCATCACAGCGCGGTCCACACGGCGGACCAGCGATCTGCTGATGTCTACCAGGCGGACGCTGCAACGTAAGTACAACTCTTTTTTTTTTATAATGGACTCAATGCTGGTGATCGTCTAACGATTCTTACAGCGCCACCGAACAATGGCGAGCGCGAAAAGCGCTCAACCGGTAAAGTTAGGATGGGGCAACAAACTCAAGGGCACCGCTATGGTACGACCTCGGCTTGGGCTGTTGCCAGGGTGGGGGTTTAAATCTAGTTTAGGCCCCGAGTGGGCGGGCGCTAAGGGACGTCTTCGACCCCGCCGGCGGGGTCGGTGAATCTGTAGTACAACTCTTAAAACCAACCACAAAGTTAAATAGCTCGATCCCTACCGTAAACAATCATTTGTGAGATAAAAAGATCTTTGTTCTCTGTCTGGGTGTGACTAGTATAATATACTATAGTATAAGGTATTCTTCCTCTTGTCGTGTCACTACTTTCTTTCGAAACAGTGTTGTGATATGATTTATAAGCAGTATTTACACAAAAAAGTATGTAAGTATTATATGAGCTACCTGTGCTGCTGTGTGGAATGTCCATAAATATTAATTAATTAATTAGAAATTCCACAATGATTTCAAGAAAGGTCGGTTTCTTTAAAACACCGCATATTTATAAACATTATTTGCAAAAAATGCAACGGAAGACCAGCGTAAGTTATTAAAACTTGCATATGCTGAGTTGGGACCATTTTGCAACTCTGTTTAACTATGTATATATATTTTTTGTGTATTAGTTGATCGAGTGAGCGAAGCGAACGAAGATCTTAGTTTCAAGTTGGGCGATTTGGCATTTTATGTATGTATATATGTATGTATGTATGTATGTATGTATGTTTGTCTGGCGGTAACTTGAGAACCGTTGATCCGATCTGCATGAAATTTGATATGTCGATAGCTTGTACTTGAGAAATTTACTGGTAAGTATATGAGTAAAATCGGATGAAGGGTTTTTGAGATATGGGGTTTTTTAAGAGGGCAAAAATAAAAAAAGTGACATAAAAAAATCAAGTTACATATCATATGAAAGGGCTTTGTTTGGACATTCCGAAACAAGTTTTACTTTTTTTTTGGGACGCTCGGTTTTTGAGATACAACATAAAAGTTAAATTAAGATAACCAGCGATCCAAGAGCTCTCATCTCTAAGAGTTTCGTTGGCATCAAGGTTTTTCTACTGGTCGGCCAGTTCCTTTGCTTTTTCTTATTTTTTTTTCTTGAAATAAATTAAGGAGGTACTCAGTTCTCATAAAATGGTGACAACGACCAGGTCTGATGATCGAGCCAAGGTCTATTCAACGGAACTCTTCAATAAATAGGCCAATAGAGTTGAAACTTGGTTACCGTACCAAGTTAGTAGGCGGTAGTCAGAAAAAAGTCCAAACATAATGTTTGGACTTGCCTCTGACTATCACCTACTCAAAGTTCTGATGCGTTCGTTTGGTCGCATCACGAGATCTCAGTTTGGGGCGAACTACTAGTTTAGATCGAGTGAGCGAAGCGAACGAAGATCTTTAGTTTCAACTTGGGCGATTTGGCATTTTTGATCGAGTGAGCGAAGCGAACGAAGATCTTAGTTTCAACTTGGGCGATTTGGCATTTTATGTATGTATGTATGTATGTATGTATGTATGTATGTATGTATGTTTGTCTGGCGATAACTTAAGAACCGTTGATCCGATCTGCATGAAATTTGATATGTCGATAGCTTGTACTTGAGAAATTTACTGGTAAGTATATGAGTAAAATCGGATGAAGGGTTTTTGAGATATGGGTTTTTTTAAGAGGGCAAAATAAAAAAAGTTACATAAAAAAATCAAGTTACATGTCATATGAAAGGGCTTTGTTTGGACATTCCAAAACAATTTTTACTTTTTTTTTGGGACGCTCGGTTTTCGAGATAAAATTTAAAAAGTTAAATTAAGATAACCAGCGATCCAAGAGCTCCCATCTCTAAGAGTTTCGTTGACATCAAGGTTTTTCTACTGGTCGGCCAGTTCTTTTGATTTTTCTTATTTTTTTTTCTTGAAATAAATTAAGGAGGTACTCAGTTCTCATAAAATGGTGACGACGACCAGGTCTGATGATGGAGCCAAGGTCTGTTCAACGGAACTCTTCAATAAATAGGCCAATAGAGTTGAAACTTGGTAACCATACCAATTTAGTAGGCGGTTGTCAGAAAAAAGTCCAAAGATAATGTTTGGACTTGCCTCTGACTACTACCGACTCAAAGTTTTGATGCGTTCGTCGGGTCGCATCACGAGATCTCAGTTCGGGGCGAACTACTAGTATGTATGTATGTATGTATGTATGTATGTATGTATGTATGTATGTATGTATGTTTGTCTGGCCATAACTTTCGAACCGTTGATCCGATCTGCATGTAATTTGATAAGTCGATAGCTTGTGCTTGAGAAATTTACTGGTAAGTATATGAGTAAAATCGGATGAAGGGTTATTAAGATATGGGGGTTTTTAAGGGGGCAAAAATAAAAAAAGTTACTTAAAAAAATCAAGTTACATGTTATACGAAAGGGCTTTGTTTGGACATTCCAAAACAATTTTTAATTTTTTTCTGGAACGCTCGGTTTTTGAGATACAATAAAAAAGTTAAATTAAGATAACCAGGGATCCAAGAGCTCCCATCTCTAATAGTTTCGTTGGCATCAAGGTTTTTCTACTGGTCGGCCAGTTACTTTGCTTTTTCTTATTTTTTTTTCTTGAAATATATTAAGGAGGTACACAGTTCTAATAAAATGGTGACAACGACCAGGTCTGATGATGGAGCCAAGGTCTGTTCAACGGAACTCTTCAATAAATAGGCCAATAGAGTTGAAACTTGGTTACCGTACCAAGTTAGTAGGCGGTAGTCAGAAAAAAGTCCAAGCATAATGTTTGGACTTGCCTCTGACTACCACCTACTCAAAGTTTAGGTGGGTTAGTCGGGTCGCATCACGAGATCTCAGTTCGGGGCGAACTACTAGTTTATAAGTTTTATAATTTTTTATCCACCTACTATTTATCTACCTACATAGTTGCAAATAAACTTTTTGATTTGATTTGATTTGATTTGAAAAAAAGGGTGGATGCTAGGCGATTCTTGAAATATTTAGCATTTAAACAGCCGTCACTCGACGAGGATTGTTGCTAAAGAAAACTTTCCTCATTTATGTTTAGCAAAATGAGTTCGGCAAATCAATTTACATTTCATTCTCCGCTTAATTTTCTTAAACTCTTTCTTACTCAAAGCTTCGACTTCTGAGTTTTATTTCTTTTTGTTTCTTTTGAAGCACAATTTACAGAAAAAAGCAATTACCCTACTAGGTATCTATACTGGGTATTTAAATTACAAAAATAATTCAGAAACGTGGGAAAAAATAGTAACTCTCTCTTATCTGTACAAAAGACTTTATTAGTGAAGTGACTCGCGTAATTGAAATTGTATTGGCACCTAGCGTGATTAACGTACCGAATAAACAGCCACAAGTTTGTAGATTCCTATCAGCCGGCAAACACCAATTTCGTGGGCTTGTACTCAATTTCCTTTAACCAAATAATCGTACCTGACAACTTGTTAGATACATATCAGTAAAATACAGGTTTGTGTTTCCAAAGATCAATGAAGCCAGATGTAACACATCATAACTGTTAAACAAACCGGCCCTACCGCAACCGTGAGCGCAGTCCGCCAAGCACTTACAACAATAAATACAGGGGAGGGATCGGCTAGATTCATCGAACAATAGTTGTTTAACAAACACTCCCGGCGCGCCGACAAATTGGGCACTTTGTGTACCGAAGGCTTGGCGCATAGCAAACAGTTGTGTGCCCGGTTTAGGCGCTTGATTCGATGCGGGTGACCAGATCTTCGACACTTTCGGTGCAAACAATTACTATGCCACAAACAAACGATAGATTCAATTGAATTTGGTAATCTTCCGGATTTGGACATCGTCTCTTTTCGATTATCCTTATCCCACTCTATCTTAATAATATTTCTTTAGAGTTACGCACTACTTACGTCATATGATACTTTTTATCGGAACAACAAACAGGTATAGTATGTTTTTTAGTAAAGTAACATACTTTAACCTACTTGAAGCTATCTAATATTTATAATGATACCTGTGTCAATGAATAACGATTAACCTTTTATTAAATCCGAGACACACTCGGCCGGTTTCTGAAAGCTCGATCAAACGTAATAAGATGTCAAATCACTCGCCATTTCAACTATTACATCAAATTATATAGAGACAGCAAGTGACTTGACGTCCGATTAGTTTTAATCGAGTTTTCAGAAACCGGCCGTTAGCTCTAATTTCACCATGCTGTGTTAGATTAACAAAGGATTAAAGGGCCGTTAAATATGTCAAAATGTACGCGTTTGACATCTAAGGTTATATTTAACGGCCTGTTAATCCTTGATTAGTTACTAGCAGAGCATGGTGAAATCAGCTCTTAGTCTATCAAATTGATAGCTAGTTTTTGTTACACAGGTTCATCGTTCGTTTTGTAATGTAGTACATTTTTTTTACTGAGGACAGGTGCACATGTAGGTATTGAACGCAAAAACAAATCAACGCACCACAATTTGCATAAATAAGTTTTATTACTATTCGTAGATTTATGACGGATAATTTAATGGTAGGTAGCGTCTGGTTGTACATATTTAAGTTTAAATTAGTTTTATTTGCGTGCAGTAATTTAGTGTTCCATAAAAAGTAATGGCGACTATTACGAGGGTTCATACACGGTGTCGTTTACGGGAATATCAAAGATAGTTTCGCAGCTTCATTTGAGGCTCTGTTATGAAAATGAAATTGTATTCTTGTGAGACATTATATTGTATGTATTTTTGCGGTCAGTAAACTTATAAGAAAACTAGCGGCCTGTCCCAGCTTCGCATGGGTGGTCATAAATTTTTTGAACATTTTAGGATAAACTTAGACCGTGGGTTCGAGCCTCGCGTCTACTTATTTCATACATTTGCACGCCAGAGAGTGAAATCGCACCCGAGCGAGCCCCGTGGACCCGTTAACGTTTTTAATTTCGTCATATCTTTTGAATGGAATGTCCGATTTGAAAAAATTAAGAAGTAATCTATAGGTATTGAAACCGTCTTAATTATGAAAAGATTTATTTGGATAAGGATTAATACCAAGGTACAAATAAAGACCCTTTTCTAGCGGCGGCATTTCAATAATTTTTTTATAATAAAAGAACACTTATTGTGACATAACTGTAATAGTTAGACATATGCTGTCGCGACATTTTTTGTAGATGATAACGTGTTCTACAAAATCTTAGTACATTATTTTGTTCTATCATCAATAGTTTTCGCAGCGCACGCGATGTAAGGTTTTTGGTTTCCACCTTGGGTTACATTATTTGAGTTTTAGTAAGGATCCCTGATTTTTTTGAAAATATAATATGGCCTATGTTACTCAGGGATAATGTAGCATTCTAATGGTGAAAGAATTTTTGAAATCGGACCAGTAGTTTTTGAGCCTATTCGTTACATACAAAAATACAAAAATACAAAATTACATAGGCTATATTATATTTTCAAAAAAAATCAAGGATCCTTACTAAAACTCCAATAATGTAACCCAAGGTGGAAACCAAAAACCTTACATCGCGTGCGCTGCGAAAACTATTGATGATAGAACAAAATAATGTACTACGATTTTGTAGAACACGTCATCATCTACAAAAAATGTCGCAACAGCATATGTCTAACTATTATAGTTATGTCACAATAAGTGTTCTTTTATTATAAAAAATTAATTGAAATGCCGCCGCTAGAAAAGGGTCTTTATTTGTACCTTGGTATTAATCCTTATCCAAATAAATCTTTTCATAATTAAGACGGTTTCAATACCTATAGATTACTTCTTAAATTTTTCAAATCGGACATTCCATTCAAAAGATATGACGAAATTAAAAACGTTAACGGGTCCACGGGTCGCGCTCGGGGTGCGATTTCACTCTCTGGCGTGCAAATGTATGAAATAAGTAGACGCGAGGCTTAAACCCACGGTCTAAGTTTATCCTAAAATGTTCAAAAAATGTATGACCACCCATGCGAAGCTGGGACAGGCCGCTAGTGTAATATATTTTCATTTTGAATAAAATGGTCTGAAGCTCGCTACTGAATTGAAGTTTTTACAAAGACTCGTCATTGACAGGCAATTGAAAACTTCTTTGTTTATCCTTTTTGGCGCGCAGGCTATAGTTTTTCTTAAGCCTCATAAGTTCATAACTTAAAACTAATCAGTAGATAAACTAGATGGTTAAGGAGTAGGTCTTAAGATTATTATTTAACACATAAACGAGTTATTAACAGTGCCAGTGTATACAATTTCCAGTATAAGTACTTTTATATTGAATCCTAGTTACAACCTACATGGCGCTAAGCTCATATAGACTCTTCAATATAAGCGCTCAGCGGCTCAACGCGGCGCGAACATGGGCCTTGAATATTGCCTTATTTATTGGCAACGATGGTAGTGCCGGGTACTTTACGATATAAATCTGTACTTTTATATTGGTTATTGTATTTTATGGCGGCATAGGCAGTAGAGGCTATAAATGTTTCAGTACAACCTAGCGAAAAACGTTTAGATAAGTATAATAAATGTTGCAGAGGACAAAATATTTACCTTTTCCTTTTCCGTTTCAATATTCAATTCAATTCAATTCATTTATTTCAGATCAAAATAATCCAATTTGTTAGTACCACACAGACATAGAAACCTTAAAAAACTAATGTTAGATATTACAAGATATGAGACAAATAATATTTAAAAAATTACTGATATGTTCGATTCAGGCCTCAAACAGATATTGTCACCTACTGGGTCACTAACTGAGCAATAGGTAGCAGTTTATTAACCCAGTAACTGAAGAAGCCTGAATCCAACCGATCAGCAACAACGGCTAGCATGGTATTGGTGTAGTCTCGGATGCGACTCATCAGCGACGCGGTTCTGTTGAGCATGATCGCGTGAAAATCGTCAATTCGTGCGTCCGCGAACATGCCTTATGCACTGCAGAACCGCGGCAGCCCCAACAGCAACCTGAAACCGTTGTTGTACTGGACCCGTAGGTCGCTGTAGGTCTTCTGCGTATGTCGAGCCCACACATAGGAGTGCACGTGTAGAAGTTCTGACAATATGCCTGAAATAAAGTCACTGGAATATGGAAATGAAGAATCTTAAATAATAACCGAGAAAAATATAGGTTCGTGCGTTGACCTCGCGACTGACAAGTACGAAACAATGAGCTCCACTTTCAACCCCTCTGAGGAAATAATCAGAGTGTGCTCGACGCGAGGCTTGCCTTCCCATTCATTGTCGCACGTCACAGACTGCCTCACAGTTGCTACTTCCCGCCACAGTTGCCTTAAAAGTTTGTCCGCAACAGTCACAGAAGAGTGAAATGTTAGTATGCAGTTACAGGTTAGAAAAGAGTGGTTAAGAGTCTTGGACCACACGCGCCGTCCTCATTAGGGTTGGAGGACTAATTTCGCTTATAAATACAAGTTAACCTACTCGAAAATACCGTTATATTGTATTTTAACAGTGGAAATGTGGGTTCCTACAGTTTTACAGTTGAAATAAGTCATAATGTGAAAGTTAGTTATGAATAAGGTACTGCCAAATTTTATACTATGATCGGATTCAAATTTAGAACGTATTCCAATTATTATAAAAACTGAAATTTTCAGATTTAAATACAAAATGTATTTTGTCACTGAAAAGTTTCGTCCAATTCATTGCGTTAATCTCTTATAAATTTCTTTCATAAAACCAAGTTTAAAGAAAGCAGCCGTACCTAACTTGAAAATGCCAAATTCGTTAGCCAAAAAACCTTTCTACATTTGCATAACTAAGTAATTAGTGCTGAAGCTCTGTTTAGGGTGCCGTAGTCAAATGGAGAAAATAAAACTTTAGTAATTTTGTCACGTGTAGAACTAAGTATTTTGAAAGCATTTTGAAATAAAAATAAGAGACTAATTAAATTTCGACTGACTATAAATGTCAATTTATAAAATAAGTAGGTCTCTCTATGAGTATAAACGTTTGGGCGCGAAAAATAAGAAAATTTAAGAATACTTAACCACCATATAAAATTATTTATAATCTAACCCTTAGACCTTTGCGCTTTGGACATGACGTTTGACATATAATTGACAACACCGATTGATTGGTGTGTTATACCAATTTGAATTCAATATTCATAGATAAGACAAGACAACGCCGTCTGTCGGGTCAGCTAGTTATTTTTAAAAGAAATGTTGAAGACTCCGTTTTTTGACAATATGTTTGTACTGTCGAATTGCTAAATCTGACCAATTGTTGCGAAACATGTTTGACATTTCATGTTCAACAACGAATCTTGAGAAGATTTTCATATTTTTCTGAAATACGAAAGGAATCACGAACAAAAGAAGTTGTGCGATTTGTTTTATTGACATAAAATGTTTTTTGATGCAAACCCACATTAATAATACAAGACTTGACACATCTTGCGCTGTTTTATTATTCTGTCTTTACTTCATTTGAATATCGCTCTATAATCTAGCCAAAGCATTTATCGTTTAGCAAAATAAGACATGAAATGGTAATTCATCACTGTGGAGAACCTGTACCTGTGATTATTACTGTTAATAGGTTGTTTTTGTTTAATATTTGTTTTTTTTTACCGCGTAGCTCTAGAAAGATAATAGGCGGCTAACTCAGGCCGTGGGTTCGATCTCCACCGAGAACCAACATTTTGTGGGTTATTTATTGTTCTCTATTTGGTTATCATAAAGTATTATATGTATGTATTTACAAAAAAAAGTATATAAGTATTATATCAGCTGTCTGGTACCTATAGTACAACCTAAGCTATAGTTTGGGTCTAGATAGTGCTATGTGGAATGCCTACCAATATTTTTAATATTTACCTACGTGTCTAGAATTTTGTAACAACGCCATACACAAAATTCATAGCTAAAATATAAGAAAACTCATCATGGAAACTACAAATCCCTCTCCCCTAGATACTCGTCTCCTCAAGTAAATGCCCGACGACATTGATAATCTAGGAACTAAGCCGCATAAGCCTAGGGTGGCAATATAGGAATAGAAATGAATCCAACTGTAAACTTAGACATAATACTGAACCAGAAACCGCTTCACGACTTTTATCTCCTCAGATCTCTAAACCCAATTAAGGCGAATACAAGAGCTAATGTGACTCTCGCTCGCACGTTTCGACATGTTGAAAGATATAAAATCATTAATCTCTTTTTACTTTACTAGTTTTCGTACATAAGCAAACTTTTAAGTAGGAAAACTGGTATCGATCAAAATGTAATTTTAACTAAACTATGTGCAATGTGATTGCACACAAAATGGTTGATTGCAATTTTTCGAAAATAAGTTTAGTGATTTTATATCTTTCAGCATGTCAAAACGTGTTAGCGATAGTCACATTAGCTCTTGTCGTCGCCTTAAATAAGTACCAATTAACTTAAGATTAGTTTTGATATCTTATGGGGCAGTCAGAGGTACGTCTAAATATTACATTTGACACATACCCACATTTTGCAGAAGCTGGTATGTTTTTTTCCGTTTTTTCATTATGTTTTCTTTCTCCGATTGAGAGCACTGGCATTGCGCAAAGGGTAAAACTTTGTGAAGGGTAAAATTCATTAGTGCATTACTGGATCTCTCTCTCTCTCTTGTCGTGTCACAAGTTTCTTTAGAAAGTTTTCAGTGTGGTGAAAGGATTTTAAGTGCGCCTCAAGAGGCTCCTTTCGAGCACTTGACACATGTTATAGAACTAGGTTTTACGACATGCCGGTTTCCTCACGATGTTTTCCTTCACCGTTTGAGACTACTGGCATTGTGAACATAAATTTTTGAACAGAAAAACTCATTGGTGCACGACCGGTTTCGAACCCACGACCTTAGGATCGGAAGGCGGGGCCGCTACCACTAGACCAGCAGTGCTCTCTAATTACGGGATTGGAAATCACAACCTTACGAGAAGGCGGGGTCACCAATATATAGACAAAGATATAATATGTGTAGTATATATATAATATAATATAGACATCATTTATACGTCAAGAGCACTGTCACTTTTGAGGCAGAATATCTGACCCTGCGGTAATACCACCCACCGAGATCCTACCATCGAGTAATAAAAGAAAAGCAGTATTGTGCAGTGCTGAAATAGGGAAGCGATTAGGTAAAGTCCAGCCCAATCCAGCTCGTTTGAATGTGCAACAAAAGACTGCCGTAAGCTGATCTGAAAGGATTATCACGTAAAGCTCTAAAAAGCTGTGGTTCTACGCGTTGAATCGGCATAGGTACTTTTGAGCATTTTCAGTCGTAAAACACCATTTTGTCATGAATTCATTCATGTCGTTTGGAGTGAAAAATGTGTGTATTCCATATTCAAATACCAATGATGTTTAAAAGGGTCTATACCTCTAACTACTTACTAATTTTTATTAAGATTTTCACTGCAAGATGATGCACAGTATGCATATAATCTCTATAGATTGCAATTGAGAGCCTGTTTTAGAAAATATAAACATGCACAGTTAAGGTTCATTATAGCATTGGACAAACAAAAAACATAATTATGTGATGAACATACCAAAAGCGAATCGTAGATTAGCCAACAAAGCCAGACCTTGACTGAATGAAGCCACCGTACAGAAGGCTATTATCAAAAGCTCAAAAAACGTAGATAAGTGACAGTACCTACTTGTACAGGCCACAGACGTGTAGAAAGCGTAAATACGGCGCGGGTATTTCTACCAACGTCTACCAAATCTATAGCGGAAAAACACGCCATAAGAATTATACCTACGTACTTCTTACCTACACCTACAAAGTCGAACCTATGCTTGCTGCTTCTACCTTGTTGTTATGCTTGCTCGCAAAACAGCAATCCAAACTTAAACCATTAATAGTTCGAGGCGAATCAATAACAGTTCACACTGAAACCAAATATCACTGAACGAACTTTATACAGGATGTTAAAATACCACTTCGGAAAAATATAGGTAAGGTTCATACACCGATGCATGGACCTAATCTCAATACAAAATGGCTATTTCTCAATGGATGTTTTTCAAAAAGTCAGTATTTAAAAAAATTGCAAAGTTAATTAATACTGTTTCAAAAAACTTACTATTTATTTTTTTCGATGGTAATCTAAAGAAGCATGATGTGACTGAAGCTTCCATTAAGTTTTCTTTTGTACACTCTGTATACTCTTTTGTTCATCACGATCGGTGAATCAAAATGAATTCAAGAGATTACGCCGGTCGGTAAACAGTCGTCGAGTAGCGCCCCTCGGCCGTGAGCCTACGCCATGTCGCAGGCACCAAGGGCGTCTGGAGGTCTACGGACACTTATTATTTATTGAACCACCGAGCCGTGTCGGTGAAACACTGAATGCCAGGGATTTATTCCTGAAATACGACGGAAGGACGGTCATCAATCCCCATCTGGGAAATTGTACTTTGATTTAAATAACGTCGGCTTCTGTATAATGTTTGATGTTATCAGGGCATTTATTGAGTTATTTCGTTATGAAAGTGTTTATTGACATTTAAGTAGCTAACTTGTTATTTTGGCTTTGTGTAGAAAGAAGATACTCGTATATGCAACCATCAGAACCATTCTATGCAACAAAATACCAATTCTACAAAACAAAGATTGAATTCCGTTTTTGACACTGGGTTTAATTTAAACAGTAAAGCTTTTATGAATACTGTATCACCCATCGTAATACCTACTAAAAGAACAATAGCTTTTTCAGTCACGTGCTAACAAAATTGGTCCAATACCGACACTCTGACAGGCATACAATACAGTGCATTTGCGTGTCACAGGCACGTCCCACATCCTTTGAAAGGCATTTCGGGTAACACAGTTTGAAATTCCGGCTGAGGTTCTACTCCTTTTCACATTTAAAATAGATACGAATGCTCCACCGTCCGCGGCGTGGCGGCTGAAAGGCTTTTCGTCAAGTACCCATACATCAAAGGGGCTCTCACCCTTCCCTTACATATTAAAACGACACTCTATCCACATACCAGCTCCATCTACATAATATAACGTGCCATGCGGATCAAGTTATGTTTTAACAAAGCTTCTTTTAATGAAAACCGAGTTATCTTTGCTTGAGAGCTCGAGCTCGGTGGAAGTGTCTCAAAGGTATCGCATAAGACTCTCAGAGAAGTTTAAATGAATTTATTAGTGCGCAGGAATGTTGCGAGGCGTCAGGCTCGTCGCTGTCGTCGTCTCGGACGAGATAACATTAGATAGGTGCGAGTACCTTCACACAGCCGCTATAGGACGAGCAGGTGCTAGCCGCAACCGACAAACCGAATACCCGACCGAAGGGATGTTTGCTCGGAACTAAGCGTATTTACACAGTTAATAATACAACTTAATATATTACATTACGAACTCCGGTATGTAACGAGTTTGTGGTGAGCTCGTGAGTCGTCTTACGCAATACAAACATTATTATCCTCAAGCGGTAAATTTAGTTTCTGGAGATGTTACACGCCCACTTAAACAAATCGCTCTGAGGTTTCTTTGAATTTAATAGTACTGCTCGTATTTTGGCGACAATTAGAAACATACAGCCCCTGTGCTCCCAATAAAAATGTACTAGCAAGTCTAATGTTCCATTTTTTTTCAGAGCACCTTACGGGGTTGTCGCAGCAGTCACAGAACAAAACAGCTGGTTTCTTCACGCAGCTGTTCCAGGGCCAAGCGATACGAACGCACGAGCCCCTGGCTTCATTATACGAAGACATTCGAACGGTCCTTCGGTCGAGTTCGGATCGGGACCTCCACAGCATCGCCATAGAGTCCAGCCCACCAAGGGATCTAGTGGATAGTGCGCGGAAATTCTTCAGACATTTATTTCCACTAGCGTACCTAAACTTTGCGAAACTGGACTCCAAACAGTTCACGCCGGAGTATGAAGCGTGCTTAAAAGATGCTTATGATGCCGTCCAACCGTTTGGAGATGTGCCCAATAAAGTAAGTTGATTTTAAACGAAGTGATGACACTTTTATAGAAATCTTCTAGTCATGTCTATTATAGTCTTGAATAGTGTCTTATAAATAAAAATGATACATACTCAGAGTAGAAACTTTGAAACAACCATGAGCCTATTTGATTTTTACCAATCTTCCTTCAACAGCTCGGAAACTCCCTTTCACGGTCTCTGGAAGCAGCTCGCGTGCTTCTAGAGATGCTGGCCGTAGGTGCCGGGGCCCTGGCCACGACGGAACACGTGCTGTCCAGTGCCAGTGAGGAGTGCTCCAACAAACTGATGCGGGCTGCCGGCTGCGCGATCTGCGGCGGCCATGACGTGCGCCCTTGCAGGAATTACTGTTTGAACATTGCTAGAGGGTAGGTCCACACTAGCACTTTTGGCCCACTATATCATTACTATTTAACAAGATGATCCATGCAGTTTACGATTCAGTCCGTAACAGATGGTTAGATTAATGTTCCCAATTAGTTGACCTAGTTCTTGACACTGTGACCTGGAATAGCATAAGTAAAGATTACTTTGTCCATTGGTAGCTAGTGAATTTTGTTTACCTAGATAATGCAAAATACAGCCTCTTCTTAAAAAGACGATTATCTTTATTATTTTGGTGAAAAAAGTATGTAATACATAAAACAACTTGTATTATGAGACTCTCTGAAATTAATCTTACTCAAAATAGCAATCTGGGTTGGCCAGCAAAGCACATAAACCAACTTCATATTATTAGTCTGAGAAGCTTCGCAGCTAATTAAGTTTCGTGACTTTGGAGCAAAATTATTAAAACAAGCGAAATCTGTACGAGTAGTAAACCTCGCTACAACTGTGCTACAGCGCTTGAAGCGAACTAATTAAAATACCTCTGGAATATAATTTCTTTATTAATTTCAGCGAGCCAGCTCTTATGAAATCGGCTCCGTAAATTCCACATTTTCGGTTTAAAACGGGCCAATTTTACTCGCCTCAATTTGTTTCAAAACTTACTTAGGCGGAGTTAGGCGCGCCTACATATCAGTGGTTAAAAGTTTTGGGCGAAGCTTTACTAAAATTTGTTTTTTATTGCGTAATCCCAACTAGTAAGCCTTGCTGTAGGTCTTTTTTACCAACATTTTATATGTATATCTGGGCCTCACTTTGTCACTATTTAGGTAAAGTAGCTCACACCGTCACATGGATCCCTAAAAAGCGTCAAGGGAATTGGTACAATATATTTTAGAATTTCAAGTGCTATTGAAGATTGGGGTGAATTGAATTAAAGAACTAGTTGGAACTCAGGCGCTTTATGTCAGACAGGACAATTTTTTTTATATTATCTAAATATTAGAGATATGATATATTTTGTTTAATTTTCAATATTTCCTTAACAGGTGTATAGGATCCCTGCTGTCGCAGTTGGACGGTCCTTGGGCAGGGTATGTGGAAGGCGTGGAGCGGCTGACGCGGGTCGACGCTGACATAGCCTTGAGGCAGCTCGAAGCCAAGGTGCAGGAGGCCATTATGTACTCCTTCGAGAACAAAATCGTTCTGGAGAACAAGGTTAGTACATATGCTTGTTTTATTTCATTTTCTATGATAATTTATTTTTACTATGTTCAAATTATAAGTGAAAGAGTATATTTTCTCAGATTTTAACAAATTCAGCATTTGGTGTTATGCACCAGTGGTATATTTGGTATGGATTTATTTGTCAACACCTACAGGCAAGTGTTGTTGTAGCAAAAGCCTAAAGCTTAAAGAACTTTGAGATTATCTATTCTCATCGTACAGATTTTGAAAGAGTTGCCCCAACATTTTATTCAGGACGATCGATTTCCTTTATCTCAGGGGTTGACCCAAAAATATCTTCAAAGAGGATCCCGTGTGGTTTGAGACCGTGAAGGGTGTGCTTGAGGCAAAACCTAAAATGTATTTATTTTTAAACGAACTTCAGCTAATTAAATAAAAACAGATCAGCCTATTCGAGAGTATTGGACCGAACACATTTAAATCTGTCTTCATTTGACCTTTCCTATCTTGTATCTCGTAGCTGTAGTCTGAAGCTGAATGGGGCAACGTTAAATATAATTCAACCCTTCTCGCCCTCTTAGACGAGGTTGAGGACGAAACTCACTAGCCTGGAACAAGCTATTCACTACAGCACAGAATACGTTACACCTCCAAAGCTCCTACTCTTGTCACATAATGTATAATAATGATTCACTTGGCTCTCGAGTCCCGTCTACAGAGAGAAATGAAAAGACGTAAATCCACCCCTCCGTTAACTAGAAGCCTATTGTGTCCTGCGAAGTATGTCCTGCTCGTACTAGGTAGGAACTACAACGGGATCATAATTTACTCGGGACTGGAATGGGAGCCCTTTATGATCGCTAGAAACTTTTGTAAGAGCTTACGCGAAGTAAGTTTCTTGTAAAGAATTGAATAATACCTAGCTAGTTTCGAGCCTGTAATAAGAAACAGTTTATGCTTCGCCTGATTTATTAATAGGCGTAGAAGAGAATCAAAGCAATTATAAATGATTATTCCAGAAGCAGTAAATCGTTGTGTGTAATTTAGTTCCTCGTTCAAAGCTTAGTGTTCAATTTGTTCGCGAACGAGATAATTTTCTGCGCTATAAAATATGACTATGAATTTGCAGCGTCTCACTATAATTTTGTTTGATTTACCGCTGCAATGGTAACTAGTAGAAGTTCTACATTTTGCACGCGATTTAAACATAAAATTGCTGTTACTTCCACACAGCCACCTAGGTAGCACAAGTGTAAAATATAGCTCTGCCATGTAAGGTTTTTGTGCAGGACAACATTACAAAATAGACGTAGTTTACGTATACGATAGCATACGGAATATTCTAGTGTTAAGAAGTTTCTAGATATTATGTTAAATAGCATTAAAGATCTTTCATGTGTTAAGAACCTTCTAGATAGAACATAAAATAGTATAAGGAGAACATTCCAGTTATAAAAACATTCTAGAAAGGGTAAAGATTATTCCAGAAATAAAACATAGCATAGTAATAAGAACCTTATGTTACATAGTTATGAGGTTGATTTTTGTCTAATAGCAAATAGTTAAAAATAGATTACGAAACCTTTTCTGATTGGTTGAAATAGCCCGATTGTGATTGGTCAGCCAATCAGAGCTCAGCTTTATTTTATAGTAATTTGATATAAATACGCAGCTTGTTTAGTAAGATAGCATGTACCGTCCGACTTCCGAAGTGAACACATCTCAATAAAAAGTTCCGAATAGAAGAAGAAATCTTTCTCTTGAAGACTCTGCCTTCCAATCCAGCAACAGAGGTGTGCATCCTGCACATCGAATGGTCCTTCGAGCCGGATCTCCGAAGACATACTCCAAGAGAAGAACAGCTGCTGAGAAGAACAGCTGGTTGTGATGCCGATCACACGATCCACAGGAAGAGGGTGTCAGCCCGCAACAGAAACCCAACAGTCCACGTCCTGTGAGACCATCCCTGCAGAGGCATCATCATCATCAGCGGCGAACGCATCCGTTGCTTCTCGCGCCTTGGCCGCGCAGTACACTGCAACGGAAGCCACCGGAACAACAGCGATACGTGATGTGAAACGGGGTACATCGCAAACAGAAGCCTCTCAACAGAACGTCCCGCCTATTGCCAGGCAGGACGGAGCACAAACAGAAGAAAGGCAAAAGGATGCTTGTCTCATTGCCGTAGACAAGCCTTCCACCGAACAGTTTCAACAGTTCGTCCCACCTATTGCCAGGCAGGGCGAAGCAACAACAGAAGAACAGAAAATGGATGCTTGTCTCACCGCCGTAGATAAGCCTTCAAAGTCGCACGCCCGTACCAAAAATACGGGGTCAAGCAGAACAGTACAGTCAAGAAAGGCACAGAAAATAGCCAAAGCAAAAGAAGAGCTTGCGCGCCTTCAAGTTGAATTAGCGTTGGCACGGATAGCTACGCTAGAAACAGAAGAGACCGACGATGAAGATGACGACGTCTCCGAGTACTCCAAAATGGAGGCAAACACACATGTGAACACGTGGTTACAGAATCAGGAACCTGAACGACCGAACGAACATCAAGACAACACGTTTGTTGTAAATGTCAAAAAAGAAAAGGATCAACAGCCAGCACAGTCATCACCGGCGGGAGTATGTCCTCAACCAGACTTTTCGCAGTTGGCCTCTGCAATCACCCTCGCCGTGAAAGCTGCACGCCAACCGAGATTCGTCGAGTTACCATACTTCAATGGAAGTCATCAGGATTGGTTGTCTTTCCGCGCAGCCTACTTCGAGACCATGGAATCTTTCACAAGAGTTGAGAACATGAACCGCCTGCGAAAGAACCTCAAGGGAAGAGCCAAAGAAGCCGTTGAAGGTCTACTCATCACCAATGCCGAGCCATCTGACATCATGAAGACCTTAGAAGCCAGGTTTGGAAGACCAGATTCAATCGCCATGGCAGAAATAGACACACTTAGATCACTGCCGCGTCTGACGGAGTCACCGAGAGATATCTGCATCTTCTCCAGCAAGGTGACCAACATCGTGTCTACTCTTCGGGCGTTGAACTGCGTGTATTACCTCTACAATCCAGAAGCCGTCAAGGCCATGGTGGAAAAGCTAACACCGACGCTGCGCTACAGATACTACGACTTCGCAGCTTTGCAACCAAAAGAAGATCCAGATCTATTGAAGTTCGAAAAGTTCCTGAAGAAAGAAGCTGAACTGTGCAGCCCATATGCACAGCCAGAACAGGTGAGCAATCACTCACATCCCACAGAGTACAACAGACGCACACAGAACGTGCACACAGAAACAGAGAAGCAGTCTACAGAGAGATGCCCGGTGTGTGATGACTCAAGTCACACCGCAAAGGACTGCGAGAAATTCAAGAAGGCAGATGAGAATGCCAGATGGGACATTGCAAAAAGAAAACGTTTATGCTTTCGATGTCTACGATACAGACACAATACTCACAGCTGCCGACCGAAGACCTGTGGTGTTAATGACTGCAGATATTATCACAACAAGATGCTGCACTTCGTGAAGAAAACCGAGGAAACAGAAAACAGCACTGAACAGGGAGAAACAGAAATCATCAACTCGGCGTGGACTGCAACAAAGAGACAGTCCTACCTGAAGATAATCCCGATTCAAGTGAAGGGACCGGCAGCAGCGATTGACACATATGCCTTACTGGATGATGGATCTACAGTAACGCTCATTGATGACAGCATTTGCAAACAGATTGGCGCAACGGGACCCATTGAGCCCTTGCGCATAGAAGGCATCAATGAAACGAAGACAGCAGAAACACAGTCAAGAAGAGTCAACTTCACCCTCAAGGGGCTCAACAATCATGAAGAAGTAATTCAAGGGCGAACAGTAAAGAATCTCAAAGTCTCAGCACAAGAAGTTTCGAGAAAACAGATAGAGGAATGTAAACATCTACAGGACATAGACAACTTCCTCACCTATGAAAATGCGAAGCCTAAACTACTCATCGGTCAAGACAACTGGCACCTACTCCTTACTACGAAGATCAGAAAAGGCAACAAAGACCAACCAGTGGCATCACTCACGCCATTGGGTTGGGTGTTGCACGGGTGTCACACTCTCGGACACAAGATCGACTTCGTCTCGCACGTCACAGAAGTCCAAAGAAAAGGCGACCCGAAAGACCGTATGAAGCAGTATTTTGCTATGGATAAACTCTGCCTCAAGCTAAAGAAATCAAAGTTAGATTCAGAAGAGCATGTCCTACGTATCTTAACAGAAAATACAGTCCACACAGAAGAAGGAAAATACGAAACCGCTCTACTTTGCAAGAAAAGAGACGAGAACTCTATGAAGAAATTTGACTGCAAACCACGCCCGATAGAGAAATGTGCAGGACAAACAGAATGTATTCTCGAAGGTGAAGACACTTGGCTAAAGGAATCATCACCACCACCAGTGCCACCAGGTGAAGAGAAGATTAAACAGATAGTCAGAGGCAATCAACAGAAGCTGTCAACCAGAGTCCTAAAGTATATTCAACTGTGCAGCACAAATAAGCAGAAAGTACCCTACGGAAGAATCAAAGATAACGCAGAAACAGATCCAGCTTGGAAAAGAAACAGGCCCAAGGCTACAGCAAAACAGATTCGCATGGTGCTTGCTGCCCGAGCTGCAGCACCGGCGGGAGCCGTACGGACGAGAACCGAACCCAAAATTGTCGCAACATTTCCAAGTCATGGACCAGACAACGTCGTGCGTGCCGTCGACCTACAAACGAAAGGAGGAATCCTGCGGAGACCTGGAAGGAAGATGGTGATCCTGCCGATTGAATACGTCGATCCTGCACCGGAAGAAGATGCGACAAAGTCGCACGGCGGGAGAAATGTGCAGGACAACATTACAAAATAGACGTAGTTTACGTATACGATAGCATACGGAATATTCTAGTGTTAAGAAGTTTCTAGATATTATGTTAAATAGCATTAAAGATCTTTCATGTGTTAAGAACCTTCTAGATAGAACATAAAATAGTATAAGGAGAACATTCCAGTTATAAAAACATTCTAGAAAGGGTAAAGATTATTCCAGAAATAAAACATAGCATAGTAATAAGAACCTTATGTTACATAGTTATGAGGTTGATTTTTGTCTAATAGCAAATAGTTAAAAATAGATTACGAAACCTTTTCTGATTGGTTGAAATAGCCCGATTGTGATTGGTCAGCCAATCAGAGCTCAGCTTTATTTTATAGTAATTTGATATAAATACGCAGCTTGTTTAGTAAGATAGCATGTACCGTCCGACTTCCGAAGTGAACACATCTCAATAAAAAGTTCCGAATAGAAGAAGAAATCTTTCTCTTGAAGACTCTGCCTTCCAATCCAGCAACAGAGGTGTGCATCCTGCACAGTTTTAAAATTTCAATTATTAAATGTCTGCAAGATATTCCTGTGTTTACTTTACTATCTCAATTGCGTCAGGGTGTAGGTGCACCCTTAAGTCTGGCACGAAGCCACACGTGCCTCGAATGCCGCTAAGCGAGACGTTTCAATTATTCCCTTACTGCTTCCAGTGCCCAACATACCCGTCCGCTTTGCATGCCCATTTCCTCGTAGTAAAAGACGTCGAACAAGAATCCAATCAGTATAACAAAGGCGATAGTCTGTACGACGATCGTAAAGTGTAGAATCTCTTCTTAGATACGTTTAGTATGTATTACGATAGCATAAACATCGGTGAAGCGGACGTTGCGGGGCTTACGGGGTCAGGCGTGGGCGAGGGTCAGCGTTCACCCACCAACAAAGAAATTTGCTTTCGGATAAGAGGTCTCTTATCTTTTCACATAATGACTTGAATTACACCTGAAGCCTATAGATGTCTAGATTCATGTAGAACGTATAAATCTCCCAGGTTCATAAATACTCTACTTAGTGAAATAATCTCGTTTTTATCGACTGTCGATCGATTACTCGATCGGTCTTATTTATGACTCGAGTTTTTCAGCTATAACTTTCTGTATTTGATTTTGTGAGAATATCCTGTCGTGCGATTTATCAAATGAAATCACTACCAGTTTCCTATCTCACCTTATTTATTTATTGCCTTGCTAATTGCGTTGCTACGATCAATTAACACAATGGTCCAGTTACTCGTAGCTAGACTAACGATCATAAAGTTGAATAGATTAGTTTAGACATCAAACATATTAAGTGGTAGATTCTGTATCATTTTATAAATAGTATGTTTATTTATATTCTGTGTTTTAATCTAAAATTTTGGCTAGGAAATAATTTTTTAGATCGTTTGAATAGAAAATAACGGCCTTGAACCAGCATAATCGCAAGACACATATGGTCAGGAGACAAATCGCAGACCGTGTCCGTTGAGTCACAGTCTGCTCATAGCTACACTTGGTTATGTCACACACAAGGTCACTGTTTCCGCTTTTAGGCGCCCCTTAATTGCTTTATTATTCTTTAGGTGTGAGCTTCATAATGTTAATGAAGCCTGCTGTAAGAAGCTAGAACTCTTTGTCTCTGTGTTTGGATAGAGTTATTTGTTAACAGAATCCATTAAAGGAAGTGTTTTTGCTACGCGTTTTTTTACTTGACGCATAGGATTATGTGTGGCTATTGCTGAATTTTGAATTTTTATAATTATAATCAAGTAAATAGAATATGGGGAATGAAGTAATAGAGCTTGCCATCCTGGACTGAAATATATCTTCTGTGAGTATCATAAATACTTGAGAATCATGCAAGAATGACAAAACGTCATCTTCATCAATCTTCACCATAAGTACACTTGATCTAGAAGTAAAATCGCCTACGAAGTGCAATAGCAATTGATGATGGTTTATGAGACACATGAAACTCTTCAATAGACAGATTCTATTTCAAAAGCAACTCAATCATCTTAGATTTGTTCAGTTCTAGAAAGCTATCGGGTGTCATTGCAACAGAGTGCTCTTTGTCAGAGAACTATGTCAAGATGTTATGGTTATCGTATGGATGGATCCCCTCTGCTTCTACATCCTACTAATATTATAAACACGAAAGTTTGTAAGTATGGATGGATGGATGTTTGTTACTCTTACATGTAAAAACTACTGAATGTATTTTATGGATACTCTACAATAATATAGCTTATACATCAGAATAACACATAGGCTGCAATTTAAAAGATATTGTGTGAATTGTCCAAAATATGACGATAAGTGCCAAGTAAGTAGAAAGAAATCTACCATCTGCGAGCTATTTTGGCGTGCGCTGCCAAAACCGCTAGAGTTACACATATGTACTACGCCACGCTAATATAAGCTACTCGAAATACTAATCCTGCGCAGACGAAGTCCCGGGCACCAGCTAGTATCGATATAAAAGTTAAAATTTAACACTTGAATAAAATTAAAGCTGTCAATTGTTTTCCCATACACTTGTTTTTCCACACACTGTTTTCTTTTATTTATTCAAAGAGTACGAGAATGACTATAGCTTTCTAACTAGGCATATTCTATTTAATAACGCCTTTTGTCACATTCGCAGTCATCAAACTCTCTATTGCATGTTCCTCTGATGGGCTTGGTCGCGTGGTACCTAGATTCACCTAATATATAAGACGTTTCAAAGTAATCCTTATGATTTTATTGATTATGTTGACGTTGACTTGAAACCGCGTTTTGGCAAACGTGGTGTGGGACAGACAGTATTTTTGTGTACTGTGGGGATTTCATATAAAGAAGACCGTCTTACGCCGATTAAAGTCATATCTTCGCAACAGGATGACAGAAGAGCGTTTGAATAGATAGGCTTTAATGCATATCCATCAAGACGTTGCATATCCCAAAAAAATCCTGGATCCGCTCTTGGTGCGGGATGTGCGACGATCTGCGAAATGTAGCTTGCAAATACTGGATGAGACGAACCGAAGACCTAGCACAATAGCAAGTCATGGGAGAAACATACGTCCGACCCCGGCTATACATAAAGCTTGATGATGACGATAATAAAACGGATAATAGGTAAGGTAGGCAAACATAACAACGTTTCTGCCCGTCTAAGATTAGGAAATTGTTAAAATAAGCTGTTTTTTATTAATATATGGTAGTAGGTAAGTGCTAAGATAGACGCCAGTGATTGATTTGTTAACCCATGACTACATAATACAACTATTCGTATGCACACATTGATTGAATTTACATTTGTATGTAGTTAAGAACTATGTGGGCCCAAGCGCTTGACGACAGCAAACTGTGTCAAGTTGTAACGATCTCCACTCACTGGCGCCGGATGCCTCGATGTTGCTTGTTTTGTCTCCAATCACGCAGCTCACAGGCAATAATAGTAATGCTCTTACCTATGTCGTTTGTCTACATAGTTGGTGTTAGTATTGCGAATGGTGCGAGGATTATTGGAGGTTATCAGGCCACTCAGTTTTTATAACAATAAAGTCATCGGTGCGTTGGTATTTGTTTCAGAAGTTTCAGAAGAATTTGTTGAAGTATACGTATGCAAACTAAAATAACTAACTGGAATTTCAATTGGTTTAAAACGTAAAAACCAAAACGACCAATTTGATCGACCGGTCAGCCGTGGTTTAACATCCCTAAGTATAATTTCGTTTTCAAGTTTTTAATCCAACAATGTGGCTTCCTTCTTCCGCATTGCTGTCTGCTACACTCCCCAATGTTACGCAGTACGCTGGCTGACTCTGACAAGTAGAAGACGTACCTAAATAATTAATTTGAGCCAGTAAAGCCTCATAAACGACACTTTTATGGTAAAGTCATGGTTAAGTGGAGAAGTTACGATATCACGTTTCCCTACGGCAGTGTAGGGCAGTGTTTGGCGTTAGTTCGGATACTATGGAGCGATAGTGTTTTGTTATGTTTTTGAACGACGGAAACGAATGGAATAGAATATATTTAGCATAACACATAACCCCGAAGTGAGTCAACAATGGTACGAGTAGATAACACAAAACGAGAACATTTTTCAGCGGCTTATGTGACAACAGTAGATGTAGGATGTGATAGAACTCAACGCTGATTTTCATCTGGAACCAAGGAGATAAAAGGTAGTCTAATGTCACGGTGTAATATAACACCAGCCGAACCAGCAAAGGAGTTAGCTATCGGATAGTTCACATACACTCGCTAAAGCTCCGCACTGAAATGAAGGTGCAAGAACACAAAAGTTCATGCCGCACTCCCTGTGTCTGTGTCTATGCCCTAAGTGTGTGCCAACTTAGCGGTTTGGTTGTGAGGTCTCATGTTCCATCAAGTCGCGAGCGCTGGCGCCGCCTACACAGTGCGTGCTTTCTCCGCGGGAAATGGAATAAGTACGCGTACGTGCTTAAGTTAGAGAATATAGCGAAAATTGTGGGCGAGCCGTCTTGCTGAGAAAATACATGACTCAGTAAATTATAATGATGTAAAACAAATATCTAGACTACTCTCTCTAGAGATAGAGAAACAGGTGTCGAAATCTTAATATAGTTAGTTGTGCCTTCGTCATTAGGTACACAGGGATATTGATTACAGTTGGCGTTGGTGGACACACGTCTTCATTATGTTGGACTTATGATGATAAGATTGGCCAAGCAGACCTACTTATTTGTTTTATCTGTTGAATGACCAGATAGACTTCCGCAAAGTAACGCCTGCGCCTGATTTAACTTTTAATTGATGGTTTGTTAAGTAGTCTGTACAATGCATTGCTAAAATTCTTATTTAAGTTAAATTCTATGATACTGGTGTGAATTGTAAATAACCTTTTAAAAACGACAGCATATTAAAATTATAATTGTATGTGTAATTTCACTGTGTAAAACGAATTATGAAATACAAAACCTTTGCCACAATTTCTTAAAATGTAATTTGTAAATGTTGCACCTGTCAAATTATTAGAATTGTACAACTTGACACCCACTTATTGACCCCAAATAAGGGAGCCAAGAAAAACTATGTTATGATAGACAGTGGGCAGGCAATTACGTTTCGTTTTCACCGCTCGTGTCTTGGGTCACGACCTGCGTAGGCGCAGCCCAGCCTCGATCCGAACCAATCGGACAGGCTCATAGCAGACACATACTCAGGATTAGGGGAGGGGTTCACATTTTCGAAGTCTTCTTTTGTTTACACTGGGGAGCGTAAGGCCAGGGCCATGTAATGGCATAGGAAGGAAATTATGCAATAAATACCTAGATGAAATAAAAAGCTATAGTTGTTGGGATCTTTGTTAAGAGTTCGTCCGGGGAACTATCACCATACTACCTTAACACCTTAACGACCGATGTCACATAAGCAAATAGCAATGGTGAAGTTACCCCTCAACATCAGGGAAACAATATGCTTGTAACATTACTTTCCATCATTCAGAAAAACATGTTGATGTTGATGATTGATTTCGTACAGATTTCTTATTTCATAAGATGTATAAGCTGTAAAGACGTATAATATAATTTAATCCATGTGAACTGTCTTCCTCCTCCTACACCCTGACAACGGCCCTGCTATCGGACCACACGGATTATTATTGATATATCGAGGCATCCTATGCATTTATTGATCTTCTATAGCTTGTTTATGGGACTGGTGGTACCTACTACTGGTTTTGTTAGTTTATGTGACAAATTAGTAAACTTTAGACGAGAGATTAAAGTGTTACGCATTTTACGTTTTTTTAGAAAAATCTTATTTCTATTATAAATGCGCAAGTTTGTGAGTGGGTGGGGGTGTATATGTTTTTTTTATACAACTAGCTGATGGTACAAGCAGATGGTCCACCTGATGTTAAGTGGTAACCATCACCTATAACAATGCATTGCCTCGCAAGTTACGCACAATAAGAACGTGGCCTAAAATGCACTGCCCCGTCCATCAACTTGAGGCATACCAATGTCATAAATCAAACGAAATACGGTCATAAATAAAATGAAAATGGGATAAGATCATCTTAGCAGGTTTAAGTGAAAGTGAGACAAATGAGATGTCTCCATAGAATTCTTAAAATTCCCGTAGGGTCTTTATTTATTCCTTTTACACTCGTTTCCTTTGTTTCTCTCCTTTTCTTTCGTATATCAAAGAAGGGAATCAATCTTTTGTTTATCCAGCACGTTATTTCAGAACACAGCAGATTTTTTTTCGTTTTATGTTTTTTTTATACACGAGATATTTTAAGAGTAGTAGTATAGAAGAGCTCTTTGTGAAGGGCTCGTCCGGGGAAGTACTACCACCACGCCTTTTTCTGCCGCCAAGCAGCGTTGCTGTGTTTCGGTTTGTGCTTGCCCGTGTAATTACAGGCACATGAGGTTTAACATCTGTATGCCTCAAGTAGATAGACGCAGGGCAGTGCATCGTAGGGCACGTTCCTATCGTGCGTATACAACTAGCTGATGGAACAAGGAGATGACCCACCTGATGTTAAGTGGTAACCATCACCTATAACCCGCTGCTTGGCGGCAGAAAAAGGCGTGGTGGTAGTACTTCCCCGGACGAGCCCTTCACATAGAGCTCTACTATTCTTAAAATAAGTGCGGCAGTTGCTGTTTCGGTTTTTTCCTAGTTGGTTACCCACAAGAAAGAAAACACGATGACGTAGTAAACACAAGCTAATGATAGTGTGATTTTTTTATGACGATAGAATCAAATCTATTGTAACCATTTTATTTCCAGTGATGATATCATTGTGCGTACTAAATGGGTAGATTGAACGTAATAATAACCACATGCGGTGTTTGTTCCAAGTCGTGTCCATAAACCGCTAATAAAATAACGCAAACATTACTCAATCAAGACAATTTACTGGTATCTTTTAACCAACAAGATATTAATTCGTATAAATGTTCTTCTTCGTTCTATGTATTTATAGAATAAGTTATCTATAGTATTGACTCTGCGTATCAGCGTTGCTGTGTGTCGGTTTGAATAGTGTGGTTGCCGGTGTATTTACAGCCACATGAGGCTTGACATCTGTATGCCTCAAGTTGACGGACGCAGGGCAGTGCATCGTAGGGCACGTCTCTATTGTGCGTGACGTACGAGGCAATGCTTTGTTATAGGTGATGGTTACCACTTAACATCAGGATGGGCCATCTGCTTGTACCATCAGTTGTATAAAAAAAATGTCATACAGCGTGGCCAAGCAGTCAGCGTCTTGGGGAGGCTTCCGATTGGCGCTGCTTTGGTTTTGCTGAGCTCAACTATTCTATCTATCTTTTTTATACACTTTGTTAATAATTCTATTCATTTAAATTCTCTTTGTAAATAAATCTACCATATGTAAATCAAATTACCTGAATGATAAAACTTTTTCAAAGAAGGTACATAGCGTTACAAATGAAAAAGCTTTTAATAATGTAAAAACTTATAATTGAGAATCGGGAGAGCCGCGTGTCTTGCAACGTTGTTGTACGAAGTCGCGTCAAAGGAAACTCCTATAGTTAGTTACAAGTTGAGCTACTTCTTCGAGAAAGCAGCGTTAGTCTCTAGACATTTGTAATCTATTAATGGTGACTGGTTGTAGGTAATCCGATAAGCAAAAGCTGAATAACGGACTTGACTCGCATAGCTTGAAAATACATGAATCAGTTGGAATTATGGAAAATTGCTTTAGCAATATTTGGCTTTTGGAATTATCCTTAGCAAAATTATGTTCATCGCCAGTTTAAAAAAATTAAGTTGATTCCATACATTATATGTATAAATACACAAGCAATCCTGAATCCATTTCTGCTGGAAAACATCCGAATAAACATGTCAACACGTGATAAAATATTAATCTATTAACAAAATGCGTTGTTTAGTGGATGTTTGGGTCAATCATATAGCAAACATTTCTAGGATAGCTTCTTCATTCCACCCAAACATTTTCTACACCCAGTAGGTATATCTATACATATACTTATATCTTACATGTATATCTACATCTGTATCTACCGGTCGATGTATGTAGGTATGTATGTACTATGTAGGTACGAAACTGGTTCCGGTCATGTTTCGGTAATCCCTGTATCGTAAGCCGATGTCGTCATGTAACGTAGGTACCTACATTTCATATTCAATCCGCACTGAACACCGGACGTCCTTTATTGGATAACCAATAATCGCCATAAGGCAATTTGTCTTTACACGTTTTCATCGTAAATGTGAAGGCCTCTCAGATGCAATAGGTGTGATCTCTTCTCTCTTGTCGTGTCACTAGTTTCTTTCGAAACAGTGTGGTAAAAGGATTTTAAGTGCGCTTCAAGAGGCTCTTTTCGAGCACTTGACACATGTTATAGAACTTTTTAGGTTCTACGACATGCCGGTTTCCTCACGATGTTTTCCTTCACCGTTTGAGAGTACTGGTATTGTGCACATAAATTTTTGAACAGAAAAACTCATTGGTGCACGACCGGTTTCAAACCCACGACCTTAGGATCGGAAGGCGGGGCCGCTACCGCTAGACCACCAGTGCTCTCATAGGTGTGATTAAAATATGTAGGAATGTATTATCTGAAATACTCAGGATGAGTCAGAGATCATGATGATATGAACATGCCCTACGATGCACTGCCTTGTGTCAACTGAGGCCTGTAATTTCACCGGTGGCAGAAATAGAAATGCATATTAATATATTAATATATATATAAACATAGTAGTAAGTATTCATATTCCCTGCGATTTCTTTCTTCTTTCCATCTATGGCTCCTGTCCGTCATTCGACAGACAATCTTGCCAGTGTCAAGTGATTTGTATTAAATACTTTTTAGTTAAGTCAGTCCATAGTCAAGTCGGCCGTCTTTTGTTTCGAAGATATAATAGCGGTTTTGTTCAAAACATTCGAAACATTTTCGGTCAAATCAGGATATCACATACCTACACTTTCCAAATGCTTAAACTTTGTGCTAAGACCTCTAGTAATTTTGGTTAAAATGCCGAAACCCGAAGCACCGAAATTACACAACACAATTCAAAATAACACTAGAAAAACAATTAAAAAGAAAAAGCTATGTTGCTTCCCAAAATGTCAGAAAACGAATCCTTTCCCTGCGATTTGGTAACAGCTTTAAATAGTGTAGGTATACATGTCACTGTCACTTTTATGTCAACGAAAAGAGACGGCTACAGACTTATCAGTCACAGCCACAAATAAAAGAAGAAGAAGACTTATCAGTCATTTTAGCTAGTGGATCACTCAGCGACCAATATAAATAAGATCATAATACCTACGTATTTTCTAAAATATTAAGAGCTGATTTCACCATGCTCTGTTAGTTACTAATCAAGGATTAAGGAGGACAGGCCGTTAAATATATACTTAGATGTCAAACGCGTACATTTTGACATATTTAACGGCCCTTTAATTCTTTGTTCATCTAACCGAGCATGGTGAAATCAGCTCTTAGAATAATAAGGATGAAAAACTCTACGTAAACGATGTCACGGGTGCACTACAGTAGTGAGATATGTTACTATTACAATTCATTACGCATAAACTGTAGACTGAATCACAAGGCCGTACAAAGACCTACTCGTAGCATCACAATTATTACAATTGATCGGTTACACAATAGAGTTAGTCAGACTGATAAAAATGGTATGTAGATTATTCATGTTCACATCTAAACAGAGACAATTCCATTTAGGGATGATGAATTACGAACAAAAGAATATATATCAGATGAAGATAAGCTTTTAGGACTGATTGTGAAATTGCCTGCTATGTTTTGGCTACAACAATTGAAGATTCCTTTCGTTCGGTAGGTGGTAGTTAGGTACACATTAAGCTTTCTTCCATAATTACCGAGTCGCCCACCCGCGGCAAACGATGCTCTTAAATACACATACAGGGTGTCCAGAATAGCGCCAGACACTGCGACTTGACAATTAGATGCAGGCTTCATTTCAGATCAGCTTGCAATATAAAAAGTTTTATTTATAAGTAGGATAAGTTATTTGATTTATAGATAATGCCGTTCATGATCTTTATTTTAGTTTGGATCGACTTCAAAAGCCCAGCTTCGACTTTAATTTGTTAAATTCCTTGATTGGGAATGAAGTCCGAATGGTCACCCTGTAGGTATACCTATACCTGCCTTTACTATACAACTGCATTCAACATAACCAGACGGTTTTTTACAAACTTTTTTCTGATGCCAGAGCGGTCCGGTTTGCGGTATTACAATCGCAAGGCCCCTTTTTACCCTATCTTAAGACCTCGTGTTATTCGAAGAAAAAAGAAGCAATTAGCACATAATGTTAAGACCTTATACGTCTGATATGTCCCTTTTTTATCGCCGTTTTTAAATTTTTGCGGAAATAATAGTAATTAGAAACGAAATAAAGCCACTTAAATTCCGCAAGAATGTTATCATTAAAAAGCCGTACGCTACTCCAATATTCTTCTTCTAACGTACACGTTAGAAGATTAATATTGGATTGTAGCGTAGTGCCGCAACGCGACAGATGTCAGTGTCGTAAAAAAGTTTTCCTTGAGTGGGGTACTCGAGTTTATATCCTTCACTCCTTTACGAAACTGCGAAAGAAAATTATTAAGTAGTTAGGTATACCTATCCGAAACAGACATCGAACTTTTCGAGATGCTTGAAAGTTATTTTATGAATTTTCTGGGAATTTCTAACATTCCTAGCATGTGCCAAAAAGGCATGTAGATACTTTGAAGGTTAGACGGTATGTGTACTGAAAACTTTTAATGTAGAGACAAGGCGTTGGGTACTTTCTGAAATTGCTAACATGTACTAACATATAGCATAATGTGTACGAGTATGTTAGCAGACATTCCTAACTTTAGCACTGGTATCTTGTTAATTTGTCAACGTTCTTCCAAACTTAACGAACATGAGACATTAGTCTTTATTACGGTTTACTCGACTAAGGGTAGATTTTACCATCGCTGAGTTATTTTATCCGTCAAATAAAAATATCTCCGTAATTTTTTTGACAAGTCTAGAGAAGAGTCTGTATTATTTTAATCTGACGTATAGCGTTACACTTCGACGGTAAAACCCGCCCTAAGTGCACATGTATATAGGAGTATCCTCTACCTTTTATCCTATTTAAGAGTAATAGAGCTCTTTGTGAAGGGATCGTCTAAGGAAATATTACCACCATGCCTATTTCACTCGCCAAGCAGCTGTGTTTTGATTTGAAGGGTGTAGGTTAAATTACAGAAATATAGACTTAATACCTCTATGCCTCGAGTTGATAGACGCAGGGTAGTGCATGTTCCTAGGTGATCGTTGCCACTTAACATCAGGTGAGCCCTTTGCTTGTTCCATCAGCAATAGTATTAAAACTCCTCACTCGCGAACATTCAGAAACTACTTTCCATCCTAAGGTTGCCTGGAAGAATTCGCTTTCAACGATAATGCCGTCCATTGTTCTTTATCAAAATCAAAAATCAAAACGGTCTTTATTCAGTACAATCACAAGGATCACTTTGAAACGTCTTATATACTAGGTGAATCTTCTTATGAAGTTACGCCTACATTTATAATGTATCCTTGTGTGCAATAAAGTGTTATCTATCTATCTATTCAGGGCATTTTCTGTAAAATATGTAGTCGTTTTCAAAGTGTTTAATAAGTCAGATTGTCAGGAATGTCGCTGCGGGTGTATGATGTCGTGTTTTTGCAATAATTGCGTAGAGCTATGTGCCTATTTGCGTCGGTGCTATGTGAGCGCGTTCTGTTGCTTTATTTGCGTGCGTCGCGCGTCGCTGCGGCCGTTCACATCGCTCCGAGGATCATTGCTATCGGGACTCGGGAGACACCTTACACTGAATTTCTGAGATCATTTCTGAGTGAATTGAACTAACCAGGGCTTCTATTCAATATTTATGACGAATTGGAACCAATCCAGCGTGAAGATTCGAGATTAGAGAACGCAGGATTTCTGTCATTGGTACCTCTAGGGGTACTTACGTGGTACATGAATATAATCCCATGGAAAAAGAAATCTATGCGGATAGAATCGTGGACAAATGCTGGTGTTTAAATATTTTACGATATAGGTTAGGTTATTCACATAGTGACGAATATAAATTCGTATTTTGCAAAAGGTTTCTTTCAAAACTATCTC
Source organism: Chloroclysta siterata (assembly GCA_932294275.1). Taxonomy (NCBI): domain Eukaryota; kingdom Metazoa; phylum Arthropoda; class Insecta; order Lepidoptera; family Geometridae; genus Chloroclysta; species Chloroclysta siterata. Next base: position 12,789,272 of record OW028599.1, on the reverse strand, counting down.
ACTACTGGCTGATATTATTACTATCTTACTACTGGCTGCTGACCTAAATCGAGATAACCAGAAAAGACAATCCAGAAGATGAATACTTCTTGCGTGTCGCACGCGCAGTACGCCTCCGCACCTCTCATAACCACTTCCGTATTACCATCATACCGCATACCAGTGTTATACCAACGTCGCCTCGTATCAGGATCCGACCTCTATATGCCCGCAAACTGCCACTAGCGTTGGTCAACTTTTGACAGTGACAAGTTATTATTCTGACGCCGTCGGCAATACTAACTAAAAAGGTTCTAACCTAAAAAGTCGCTAGACGACCACCTAGAGGCGAGAGGTGAACATTGACACGAGCTTAAATAAGCACGCCAATTTTAAAGCTCACTGTAACCACCCAAACATACCTTACTTCACCCACTGGCAGACTAATGAAGACACATCATCAACAACGGGAGATAACATCTCAGTATTTGCCTCATATAACGTTAGATGCTTTGCATTCCTTCTCAGATGATCTTCTGATTATATTGAAGATTAATGGGCTGTTGTGTAGGTAGTAGTAGAGAAATATAGCTAGTACATAACTAATTTGCCGAACAGTTATGCTTGCATTGCTGTGTGCCATGGACGTACATAGTGCCGATTTGAAAAGTATGCAATACATCATACTTAGCAGCTTTACATCACAGTGAAGGACTCAGTGGTCAAGTAGAGGATTTCTATGTGACATTACATCTTTGGGAGTCATCATGTGGTATGCTTTAACCCCCAGATACAGAAGATATCCCCTTAGATCTCTTAGAACCAAATAGTGACTCAAGATTCTTTGAGAATCTTCTTAGGAGGTTAGTCAGTGATCAATCGAAATATTAAGTCAAAGACAAAGTCAAAATTCAATAAAACCAGAAGGATCACTTTGAAACGTCTTAAAGTTTCAAAGACTCTTGGTGCCAATTCCACGCGACCAAATCCTAGAAGAACAAGCAACAAACTTACGGCTTGGTTCCTACCGTTCTTTTGTATATGATCCTTGTTATTTTGTATGATTACATTAAATATTGTGAGAAACCCACGTTTTGCAGTTTAGATAGTCTCATAAAAAAACGAGCCTGTATAATGTGAGGTATGGCGAACAAATAGAATTGATCTTATAAACTAAGTACAGAATCTATTTCTCTATTAAAAATAAGATAAAACAGCACCGTTCATTTAAAAGGCGTTTATTTTTGTTGCTGAGATCTAATTGAAGTCAAGGCCGGTCGACAACCCACAGCCACCGCTCTAATTAGTGCTGCAATCAATTGATTGATAGAGCACAATGAATATGTTCTTTAAAATAGGACGTAGGTGCCTTAATAAAACAAAACAAAACTCACGACAAGATAGATCTACTAGTCTACTATCTAGTGTCGGTAAAGCATTTGAAGGAAATTCAGCTAAAATTCCAATGAAAGCCCATTGAGACTTCTTGGATATTGAGGCGAAGACAAGAGCTAATGTGACTCTCGCTCGCACGTTCTCGTTTCGACATCTTGAAAAATATAAAATCACATAACTCATTTTCGAAAAATCGCAATCAACCAATTTGTGTGCAATCACATTGCACACAGTTTAGTAAAAATTTCATTTTTATCGATACAAGTTTTCCTACTTAAAAGTTTGCTTATGTACGAAAACTAGTAAAGCAAACTTTTGAGTAGGAAAACATGGCACTCAAATCAAGGCACACCGCCGTAAAATAACTGATGTTAAAGTTATTTCAGTTACTAAAATGTTACTATTACGTTTTCACCAGGTGCGCCAAGAATGCGGTCTTCCAGCCACCATCGACGCCCCCGAGTTCTCGCACAGCACCGGCAGTGTTCGACGAGACGACCTGCGAGCCCCTCCACCTGACACGGAACTGCTCCAATTCGCTGCGACCTTGGCATCTACGAAGAAGCTGTTCTCAGGGCTGGCTGACAAAGTGTGCGATGAACCAGACTTCGCTGATGAAGGAAACGACCGGTGTTGGAACGGGGAGAAGATTGGAGAGTAAGTATTTTTTTATAAGTGTGTTGATGTTTATGAACATGCTGATGTTTGAAGTTCCTAAAAGTCCAGGTTGTGCGATACGCAATAGACGGATGTATGCGACACTCCATGTACCTACCCGATCGAATGTTTTGAGATTGTTTGTAGGGTTTAACAGGCATCAATTTTTTTTTATTTCCGATGTTCCGCTGTTTTTGCATATAAAAAAATGGCCATAATTTACGGATTTCGATGATTCTTTCTTTATTTAAAACAGCTTACCTCAATGTTGGTCCCAATACTACAGGGTGCTAGTTTGAAGAAATGAAAGGTATTTCACAGCAGTTATGTTTCTGCAGGTACACCAAGCCGCTAGTGACGTCGATATCGATGAGCGACCAGAGATACAATCCTGAGGTCAGCGGCACCCCGCCGCAGGACTCCAGGGTCACTTCCATCGCGGACAGGCTGCAACAAGCTAGGACGGTAAGCTAATATACAACTGTAGCGTGCATACTTTTTATTTAATGACTTTTAACGCTACCCTTTTCCACACAAATGGGTATTTTTGGGTATGGAAAGGTACTAGTTTTTTTGATACTACTTGCTGGTGAAATGAGCAGATGGCCTAACTCACCATCTTCTTCTTCTTTTCTCCGTTTATGGCACCTGTCCGTCATTCGACAGACAATCTTGTCAGTGTCAAGTGATATTATTAAATAATTTATAGTCAAGTCAGTCCATCGTAAAGTCGGCCGTCATTTGTTACCGAATTTACCGAAATCAATACTACCGAAATTACACCGCACTATCTCTAATACTATAAGACTCAAAGTCCTGACTGACTGACTGACTGACTGACTGACTGACATATAGACAACGCACAGCCTAAACCGCTGGTCCTAGAGACTTGAAATTTGAGGAGTACATAGGTCTTATGGCGTAGAGGTGTACTAAGAAGGGATTTTTGAAAATTCAACCCCTAAGGGTGTAAAAAGGGATGAAAACGTTTGTATGAAAAACAGTATTCCTTGAACTTACAAACTTGAAACTTGGAGTACATATATTTCAAGGCAAAAAAATAGGAAAGGCATTTTTAGTTTTTCAAAACTACCCTTAATAAGTGTGCAAAGGGGTGTAAAAGTTTGTATGGGAGTTTTTTGACCGCTGGTCCTAGAGACTTGAAATTTGAAGAGTACATAGGTCTTATGGCGTAGAGGTGTACTAAGAAGGGTTTTTTGAAAATTCAACCCCTAAGGGTGTAAAAACCCCTGGTTGAAAAAGATGGTATGATAAATTGTATTCCTTGAACCTACAAACTTGACACTTGAAGTAGATGTACTCCAAGGCTAAAAAATAGGAAAGGCATTTTTAGTTTTTTAAAACTACCCTCAATAAGTGTGCAACGGGATGTTAAAGTTTGTATGGGAGTTTTTTAACGCGTGGTGCGATTGACTTAAAACTTGGGGTAAATATACTAAGAAAAAAATAATTAAGAATGACGCTTTTAACTTTTGAAACTTTTGAACTTCTGCAAATGGTGCAAATTATTGTAAAAGTTATTAGGTATGGGAGATTTTTACGAATAGATCTGAGAGTATCTACCGTGCCTGGGGATCAAAGTCGTTATGCTGTTTCGTTTCGTTTGTTTTTGGGGTAGAAACTAGGAACAAATAAGGACATATTTTCCGTGTAAGGTTGTCTTTGTTGTATTTGTCATATTTGTGCTAAACTCAGTACCTATACCTACCTACCTACCTAATATAGGTAATGTACGCCTATAGGTATCTCTTATACCTACGTAGGTATTTAAAATCCTACCCAAATAATATACAAATCAATGCGAAAGTTACGATGTTTGGATGTTTGTGGCTCAGTCACGGCTCACACTTCAACGCGTGCGAAGCCGCGGGAAGCCACTAGTTCAAAATAAAACTAGAAAAACAATTAAAATAAGAAAGATATGTTGCTTTCCAAAATGACAGAAAACGAATCTCTCAGTTATACTGTTTTTAATCAATTTAATTTGAATAATGGAGTAGATCGTTTTCGAAATGTGTGGAAGTTATGGCGTTTCTGCTAAAGCTTGAGAGACGCACAAACAAAAAAATCTGTTTCTGAATTAAATCGTTCGTTTTATATCTCACTTGAAATCTTTTAGCAAGCACATTTTTAAAGAACAAGAATCGTCCATTAAGTATTTCAAAAAATATTTAAACTCTAGCTTACGTTTACGGCTCCGCTCACGGCATTCGAGGACAGGATGATATTTATCAAGAATTTGAATAATAATTAATTATTATTATATTTTTGAATAATTGGAAAACGGTTTAGTCGTTATGACAAGATTGGCGCATAAATAAACTTATTTTATTTATTTATTCGATCACCAAGACAGTGTACACCGTTACATTAGTTTGAGAAATGGTTAATAATAACATAAAATACGGGAAAAAATTACATTGTATCTTTGAAATTGTGTGTTTGAGGACTCGATAGTTTTCTACTTAGTATCTACACGAGACCCAGACAAAATCTCGCGCACATTTCAACATTTTTGAAGACATTAATTATATTTTGATTCATCAAGTTTTCCTACGATATGATATTTTAAACCTTTGCAATAATATAAATGCTATTCTCCGAATTTGATTAATAGCGATTTTTCATTACTACCTACACTTAAATCAATTTGTAAAAAATTAAATACGAATGAGAAGTTATTTGATGGTACCTAGTCTGCCTCTTAATGTTTTCACTTACCAGTTTATAAATAAGTGAATAGTAACCACACGAGCACAATAATAAATCAACGCATTCAGATCGATATCTACAAAGGTATCAGCAGGCTGTCTCTCGTGTCTGGAACAAAGATATCAATTCACTTTCATCTTTTCGATGATCTTTGAGAAGACAATTCGTAACACGATGTACTTATACGGCTACTTTAGAGTTTCAAAGCAAAATAAAAAAATACTTTAATACTTACGTAAAAGCTCTTTGTGTTGGCTCGTCAGGGGAAGTATATCACCATGCCTATTTCTACCGTCAAGAATAGCGTTGCTGTGTTTCGGTTTGAAGGGTGTGGGTCCCGATGAAATTACAGGCACATCTTTTATACAAGTTGATGGACGCAGGGTAGTGCAGAGGGCATGTTCCTATCATGCGTGACTTGCGAGGCAATGCTTTTGAGATTTTTTGATAGGACTTTTATTCATTTTTTAGTAGGGTAAACACTAAAAATAGGTAAATTATTCAATTATGATCCTAATTACTCGTAATTACAATTCTGTATTAATTAGTAGGTGTTTTGAAATTTTAGAAAAATTGTTGATCGGAAAAATTATGTCTGGGTTGTTATGTAAGTTTTTTTTTATGATTCTGATGGAACAAGCAGAAGACAATTTTTATGTATTATGTAATTTTTATGATAACAATGTATTTACATTACTAAAACTATGGTGTGGTCAACAGTTGCTGATATCTCATTCCGGAGCCAATGACGCGCAAGCGGAGGCGTTCATGCAAGGGGACGAGGCAGGCGAGGAAGGTTCGGGGTCGGGCCGCAATTACCCGGACGACGACGCCGCCTACGATGCAGAGGGCTCGGGTGAAGAAGGATCAGGCTTGCAGGAACCTGGTGAGTCAGCAGTTATTATTATCATAAGTCTGAACTCTTTCAATAACATTCATAGGCTCTCCCCTAATACTTTTGGAATGAACGAATGTGTCATTGGCACCCGCCTTATACTCTTGGAATGAACCAATGGGCATAGGCTCCCCCCTTATACTCTTGGAATGAACGAATGCTCATAGGCTCCCCCCTATACTCTTGGAATGAACGAATGGTCATAGGCTCCCGCCTGATACTATTGGAATGAACGATCATAGGTTCCCCCTGATACTTTTGGAATGAACGAATGGTCATAGGCTCCCCCCTTATACTCTTCAAATAAACGAATGGGCATAGGCACCCCACTTATATTCTTAGAATGAACGATTTGAAGCCTTAAGTGAGCAGGTGTTATTATCATCAGCTTGAACTCTTTCTATTCAACTGCTGGTCATAGGCTCCCCTTAATACTCTTGGAATGAACGAATTGAAGCCTTCTCCATTATCCGACCACCCGCGATCTTTAGGTGCCATGTCGTCGGCGTCCAAGCGTCTTACGCTTAGTCTTCCAGCGCGTGGTCGCCATTCAAACTTTTATTCCCCATTCGGCTGTCGGTTTTACGAGCTATACAGCCTGCCCATTGCCAACTTGCTAATACATATTCAATAAAAACGTTGGAAAAATAAATTTATGGTTTTTTTTGTCCTAATAGGTATCAAATCAATCGCAAATGAGGAAACCACATACTCCTCGACTCCAAAGACCTCAGCAGCAGTGGTGGCCCGACCGCTCGGCTACGTACTAGCGGCACTGTTGCTAACACTCCACCGTCTTACCTAGATCACCAGCGACTATTACAGTCTACTGTTCATAGAGAATATACATAAAAACAAGATTTCGACAGTCACTATCTTGATGATGAATTCAAATGTCAGCCAATTATGTAGCTTTGCTGCCGTTGATTTTAATCGGATAATTGAAATCAGTAAAAATATAGCTTTGTGAGTAACAATCGATAGGATTACTAGTTGCAATCAAGCTTAGTTAGCAACTGCAGGTTACAGTGCACTAGGCAAAGGCAATTTACATGTTTGAAATAGAAAACAATTGCAACAAAGTTACGTAATTGCCCCACTCTGTCAAATACCTACCGAGATGGTAAGTTTCTTTGACATTGTATTTTATAACAGACTGTATTTTGATACAGCATATCGATTATCGATATTGACTATCGAAATCGGGTAGTGATGTGTTTAAATAGAAAGTGAACAACTGCCGATAGAGATTTCTGAAGTCTCTACTATCGAAATGTAGTTATTCATTGGCTGATCGATAATGTTCGACTCGATACTGATTACCATAATCGGCAGGATAACCATATCATTGTGAAAGTGTGAGTGTGTGACATGACATTAGAATAAAAAAACAAAAGACAATTTCGCGTATATCGGGCCGTTGCCGAGTGTAGTATAATTATCGTAGCTAGTCTTTATCTATCGGAGTCCGTCAGCTTTCATTTAGCTAAACAAAATGAACATACTTGCTACTATATTAAAAGTAAAAAGAGTTCTGAAAAAATATGGCATTTTACTTTTAAAATAAAGTAATTGAATTAGTAATGAAACGTTTGAACAGTAAAGCATTTAAAAATGTACAGTGCATATCGATATTGTCTTCATTTTTTGTAAATAAATTTAATATTTAATATAGAATAAATATGAAATATTATTGTAATAGAATATTTACGTGCCTGCATCCTTTCTCAAGGTATTATTTGTTTGATAATGAAGGAAGGTAAATATTTCACTTCAAATATAAAGGATACAATAAAGTTATAAGGATATAGTAGGTACCTAGTCGAAAGTTTGTAGGCTCATTTTTTTCACTGCATTTTAAAACTCTGAATTGAAAATCGTCATAATAATAAATTATTCGAAAAATATTAAAGTTATTGAAGTAGCTGATTGGCAATAATTTTATTAATAATATAAGTAAATGTATAACGATTAGGCTCGAAATCGATTATCTAGGATTCGACTGTACAGATTGTAAATATCTGAAATCCTGGTCTAGGTGCTTAGCTAGAAAATAGATTTTGTTGCCATATTAATTATTACGGATATTATTTATATACGTGTACTTTTAATTTAGTCATAATTAAATATTTTATGTTTTGTGATACATACTAGTTAAGTTCTGAATGCACTTATAGCTAAACGCATTTTAATATTATGCTTGACTCAATTTCAGTCCCCAAATATATGAGCGTAAAATAAAAGACGTCAACTTGACTTTCTATAGTTTAGCTTATTTTAGACCTAGCCTGACAGTCATCTCCATTGTGGGTAGGTTTATTATTATTATTTAGTATTGTTCGAGATAGCAAATACGGGCCTGTATAAAAAACATATCTAAAATTATAATAAAACGAAAAAAAAAACAGAAATTCTCAAGTATGTTTAACATTAGGCCTAAGTATATTCAGTATAATCATTTCAGTGTCCATTATAAAAATGACAACCAAAACTGTTATAATTCTATTTTAAAGAAAAAATATACGTAGATGTACATTGCTTAACATAGTTATTTTGAGAAAAAAATCAGTGACTTTCATGTAATGATGAGCACTTTGTAGGTATGTGTAGTAGTGTATGAAATGGAACGTTGCATGTTAGGACCAGACAAGGAAATTGGGATATTTTGAAAATAAAGTTTCATACAAGGCGTGAAAAGACTACTCCCAAAAACGAAACGTGATCTGAAGACGATGCTCCTCTATTCAATACTGTCAAAAAAACGAGTGCAATATTTTTCAGTTGAATTGGTTTTTATAAATATCTGGATAAATCCCTTTCAAAATTCAAAGCGGTGCCAGGTATCCAGCGTTCCTGTAAATACGATATTTCTGACCGCAGGACCCATTTTAAACTGTCATAATCTGAACATAGTCCCTGAGTAGGGCTGGTTATGCTATGTACGTACGTAAACCTTCTGTTTCCAAGAGTGGTCTTTTTACACCCTGTTTAAAATGTTATGTGGCTACCGGTACTGACTTAGCCCGTTTTACCGTACATCAGTATAAAAACCGGCTTGTCTTTTTTGTTCGAAATTGTGGAATACAGATACGCCAGTTGAAACTAAACCCAATCAAGCTTCCGTAGATCCTCTACGTCACGTAGATCCTCTACGTCACGTAGAGCCTCTACGTCGCAATGTACGAAAACGTAGTTCTTTTTTGTACACTGTGACGTAGAGGCCCACGCAATTTTATTTAATTTTGTAACAAAACATTGCTATTATAGAGTATCTATTAAAACAAATGAATTTGGGTTTTCTTCAAAATATTCCAAAAATAAATGTAAATATTGTTGGGGGTGAAAGTGTTTTTAAAGCGGAAACAATTGCTGTTATATCTGAATATATTATAATATTGTGAAAATAAATTCTGTACTATACAACGTATTGTTTTACTTTTCTCTCTTTCTTTCTTTTTTTATTTGTCTCTTGTCCTATCCTACCAATATAAATATTGAAAGTTACGATGTTAGGAAAGTAAGGTTGTTTGTGGCTCAATCAGACCCTAACCAATGAACTGATTGGGATGAAACGAAGAACGAATAGCTTATATCCTGTAATTCAGGATATAAGCTATTCGTTCTTCGTTTCATATGCATATGTTGTTTATCAAAATCAAAAAAAAATTCAATTAATTCTAATATTTGTGTTTCTTTTTCGTGTGATATTCATATATGATTTTTAAAATAATTATGACTGAATAAATGAAATGAAATGAAATGAAAAAATTTGAAAAATTGGGAACGAGGATAACACATGAACCAACTAATCACTACTAATACGCGAGTGTAATTGTGTTTAATAATATTTTCCATACAAGATCCCAGGGACTAGGTGTCAGTATCGCACCTCACTATTGCACCTTGAACGAACTGTAAAATTTTGGAAATTTGATATATCTATCTCTAGAAAGAAAAATATATAACCTAAAACGGGAAGTGGCACTGTCTATGAATATAAACTTTGTTCGTGTAAGATGATATCACAAAAGTTTAATGAACCGATTAGAATACGCATCCGCAGAGCTAAAGCATTCCTGTACTAAGGGGTTGGTCATTCGCATCACACTCGGTTTATACGAGGGTTTCTTTGGAGGATTTCATGATTACCCTAACTGTGGGAAACTACTAAGGAGGTCAGTGGAAATAGTTCGCACCTCAAGTGTTTAGTGCCAAAGCCGTTGAATTGGTCCAACTATAAGATTTAAAGCACCTAAAGGCATCGCACACTATAACGTCTCAATGCCAACTGAGTCAGAGCAAAGCACTGCATTAAGAGCTTTATTAGTGCTACGTAAAGTATATTTTGCAAAATCTGCAGCAGCCTCATTTCTGATATTTTATTCATAGCCCATAGTCTGGGCCTAGCGACGTAATGAATGACAGACTCAAGATACTTCAAGATTTTAAAATTATGAGTGTTTTATGAATGGCTCTGTTTACAACACACTATTTTGCATTGAAATTAGGACTGTTACTAACTATTTGATTCAAACATTGTGCTGGTGTCGGATACAAATACAGGGTAAATTTTGAAGGGCAAGTTATTCAAATTAAATACAAGACAAGATGTTGAACGCCGAGAATAGATTTGTCAGTTTAAAACTACAGACGTATAAAAGGGTTATGATGTCTAGAAGAATAAAACTAGATGAAAAACAAGGTTTTATTTATACAATTAGCTGATGGAACAAGCAGATGGCCCACCTGATGTTAAGTGGTAACCATCACCTATAACAAAGCATTGCCTCGCAATTCACGCACGATAGGAACGTGCCCTACATTGCACTACCCTGCGTCCATCTACTTGAGGCATACAGATGTTAAGCCTCATGTGCCTGTAATTACACCGGCAACCACACTCTTCAAACCGGAACACAGCGTTGCTGCTTGGCGGCAGAAAAAGGCGTGGTGGTAGTACTTCCCCGGACGAGCCCTTCACAAAGAGCTCTACTACTCTTAAAGGTTCTGAAAATCTAAAATTCTTGGTAATTATATTTTTTTCAATATTTATCCTACTAAATGCGAAAGTTTGTAAGTGTGCGTGTGGAGAGGTGCATTTGGTACATAGGTACATTTGTGTGTTTGTTCCCACTTATCTCCGTAGCGCGGCATCAGAGAGATTTGGATGAAACTTGGAATATACTAGTGGTTCGCCCCGAACTGAGATCTCGTGATGCGACCCGACGAATGCACCAAAACGTTGAGTAGGTAGTCAGAGGCAAGTCCAAACATTATGTTTGGACTTTTTTCTGACTACCGCCTACTAACTTGGTACGGTAACCAATTTTCAACTCTCTTGGCCTATAAATTGAAGAGTTCCGTTGAACAGACCTTGGCTCCATCATCAGACCTGGTCGTTGTCACCATTTTATGAGAACTGAGTACCTCCTTAATTTATTTCAAGAAAAAAAAATAAGAAAAAGCAAAGGAACGGGCCGACCAGTAGAAAAACCTTGATGCCAACGAAACTCTTAGAGATGGGAGCTCTTGGATCGCTGGTTATCTTAATTTAACTTTATTGTTGTATCTCAAAAACCGAGCGTCCCAGAAAAAAAATTGTTTTGGAATGTCCAAGCAAAGCCCTTTCATATGACATGTATCTTGATTTTTTATGTAACTTTTTTTATTTTTTCCCCCTTAAAAAACCCCATATCTTAATAACCCTTCATCCGATTTTACTCATATACTTACCAGTAAATTTCTCAAGTACAAGCTATCGTCTTATCAAATTTCATGCAGATCGGATCAACGGTTCGAAAGTTATCGCCAGACACAGACACAAACATACATACATACATACATACATACATACATAAAATGCCAAATCGCCCAAGTTGAAACTAAGATCTGTTCGCTTCGCTCACTCGATCAACAAAGCTGTAATTACATTTAAACTACTTTTCATCCGGGAGCAAATCCATGGGTACCTAATAGTTTTGCCGGTCAAAACTACGTAATAAAAAAACTTCAGATAATCCAATGCTAAAGAACGGTTTCAGCAGGCTTAAGCATCTTGAGGAAACTTGAGATCACTGGTGGTCTAGAGCCTTCCGATCCTAAGGTCGTCGGTTCGAAACCGGGCGTGCACCAATGAGTTTTTCTGTTTTAAAATTTATGTGCACAATGCCAGTACTCTCAAACGGTGAAGGAAGACCTCGTGAGGAAACCAGCATGTCGTGGAACCTAAAAAGTTCTATAACATGTGTCAAGTGCTCGAAAGGAGCCTCTTGAGGCGCACTTAAAATCCTTTCTGTTTCGAAAGAAACTAGTGAGCCGACAAAAAGAAGAAGAGCAAGCATAAATCCCGTGAACTGTTAAACGAACACCTCTTCAGTAACCTAATTGGCAACCGATATCTGCCTTCACCGAATCATGGAGATTATCAAATCAATGCGGTACCTCGCACAATGGGCTCCATTCAGTTCACTCTCAAATCGTTTTTCAGTTAAGTGATTCACAATACATCCATCGGTATCTAATATCTATTACGGTTTCTTTAAGGGACAGAGTATAGAATAGTGTATTTGCACTGGGATTTCACTCTGAAGAAATGAGCATATTTAAGTAGGTTATACAAACAAACACGGTATTTCGAATAAATTAAAATCTTTATAGATTTTAATGTTAAAATCAAGAAATTCATAACTAGATTTTTTTTCTATTTAAGTATGTACAGCCAACAACGGAAGTCGATTAACATTGTATTCGGTTATTTAAAATGAGTTTTTTTTAATTACTTTAAAAAATATATACCAAAAAATCTAACAAGAGAAAATTAACAGGTACTCCAAGTACTCTATTGTAGTTTTTATCGTTTCGTATCATTACTTCTTGTCGCTTGCAAAGCGAGCATTTCCAGACCACCTTTGGATGGAGAAGAATCAAAAATAAACTAGAAACTACAGAACATCGGCTGGGATGCACGCCTGAATGATACAGACCGAAAGTTCGATCGAATCAGTAACGATGAGAATAAGTCAAGAGCTCCTCCACGCCAGACGGGTGTTTCACGGATCATTTGACCGAAGACTTCGTTCAATTTATAGAATTGCCTTTGCTTAGGTAGACGGTGTCTCATGAACAGGGTTAGCCGTTTCCAGATTTTTGAACTAGGAAAGATGTCTGTGGTTTTGTTGCGAAGTTACTTTGGATGCCAACGTTCATCGACCCGTTTCGATTAGACTTAACAGATATATCAAGCGATAGCGAAAACCTCAGGGCGCAGGTAGCCTGAATGAAATGAATCGAGTTTACCTATATCTGTGTGATTCATTTGTTAAGAGTATGTATTTTAGTTAAGAGTATGTATTATTTAAAAAAAGAGTATTTATGTATTCTTTCATGGTTCCCATAGTTCAATCTTTGCTTATAGCGCCTGTCATACGTCGACCAATTTTTTTATTTATTTTTATTATTTTATTTCATCCAAGTATTTTCTCTTTCTCACTTTGGTTGATATTTATGGCTGCTGGCTGAAGCCGTTCTGATTAAATTAATTAATTAATTTTGCGAAACGACAAGACAGCTTATCATGTTGACGTAAATCTCCTTTTATCTTACCTACTTACTTTAACATCTTTGTTTTGATTTTTGTTTTGTAGGATTATTATTAAGTTTAACCTAGAGAGACCTATAATTGTCTGTTCTAATGTTTTTGATATATTCTGTTTTATACTATTTTTTGTGCTGTTGGTCTTTTCAATAAATAAAAAATAAAAAAATAAAAAAATTAAATAAAATAAATATACGAGATTTTCAATGAATAAAAATAGTCCAGGTGTCTAGGCATTTCGTAGAAAGAAAACATTTTTCCGTGCTGGCTTCATTGTATTTCTCGTCAACCCTAGCTCTTTTACTCCAAGATTGACTCCGTCTCCATCCTTCGATTACATCTAGAGCTATTGACCAGCTATCGGCCGTACAATACATCAATCCATTGCGCAACCAACTTGTCCCCATTCGATAAAAAGCTCTACAACTCCGGCACACTGCCGTTTTTACAGATAATGCTACAAGTTACTTTCCGTTACTTTCCGTCGTCGTCCCTGGGCGGCGGCGGCGCGGAGCAGAATTAAGCTGAGTTAGGACCATTTTGGCTTACTAAATGCTGGGCAGCATCCACTACAACATAGATTTCAATATATTCTTAAATTAATTAATTACTAGTAGTTCGCCCCGAACTGAGATCTCGTGATGCGACCCGACGAACGCATCAAAACTTTGAGTAGGTAGTAGTCAGGGGCAAGTCCAAACATTATTTTTGGACTTTTTTCTGACTACCGCCTACTAACTTGGTATGGTAACCAAGTTTCAACTCTATTGGCCTATTTATTGAAGAGTTCCGTTGAACAGACCTTGGCTCCATCATCAGACCTGGTCGTCGTCACCATTTTATGAGAACTGAGTACCTCCTTAATTTATTTCAAGAAAAAAAAATAAGAAAAAGCAAAGAAACTGGCCGACCAGTAGAAAAACCTTGATGTCAACGAAACTGTTAGAGATGGGAGCTCTTGGGTCGTTGGTTATCTTAATTTAACTTTTTTGTTGTATCTCAAAAACCGAGCGTCCCAGAGAAAAAGTAAAAATGGTTTCGGAATGTCCAAACAAAGCCCTTTCATATGACATGTAACTTGATTTTTTTATGTAACTTTTTTTATTTTTGCGCCCTTAAAAAACCCCATATCTCAAAAACCCTTCATCCAATTTTACTCATATACTTACCAGTAAATTTCTCAAGTACAAGCTATCGTCATATCAAATTTCATGCAGATCGGACCAACGGTTCTAAAGTTATCGCCAGACAAACATACATACATACATACATACATACATACATACATAAAATGCCAAATCGCCCAAGTTGAAACTAAGATCTTTGTTCGCTTCGCTCACTCGATCAATTATTCTTATGTACCTTTCTACCTACCATTGGTTCTTGTCTATGTTTCAGTTTTTTCTCTGTTTTTTTATCGTTTTTTTGTTTATGTCATGCTGTACCCGTGTTGCCTCCGTGTCAGTAGTTCCACTAAGAAGTAAAACTGGTAGTACAAATGACACACCTTTTTATCTCTAGTACTATCAGTAGTACTAGTGACCTAATTTTTTGTCTCAGTAGTACTACTAAGAAATTCAACTGGTAGTACAAATGACACACCTTTGTATTTCTAGGTGGTAAAAAAACAACAGAAAACTTGTATCGCTTTGCGAGTCAAAATAAACCATATTATATTCTAATCTACTTTACTTTTGTCACAATATGAACGACCGCTTATTACTGTATACATCCATGTCAGTGGCCTGTATACCTACATCAACGCCGGCTAAAGGAATAGAAACGAATGTTGTAGCGGTAATCTGACTTTACGAAATGAATTTATGTCTCGTAAATTGAGAGTCTTAATTACGTTATAACCAGCACCAATAAATAAATTAATCTAAACTGTTAACAATGTGCGCAAGTGAGAGGTCGGTAATAAAGAGCGGCGCCTTTTTTATAATGAAACGGATTCTACATCATAATATTACTTATGTCGTACATTAAAATGTCATTGAACAGAAATTATTTCGAAATAATGTAAGCAAAAGTTATTGATATTCCCCCACGGTGCGGTGTTTTGAAATTAGATTTGAAAAAAGTACAAAATCGCCACTTACTTTATACTTCAATTGCAAAAACGCCAATTTCATAATTTCAGACCTATTATTTTGTTAGCTGTCGCATGATTTATGCAAGCTGATTTGCGTAATCGTTCTTTGAACGAGGACCAGGTTTATTTGTACATCGCATTATTTGTTTTTTCAGATGCTCAGGTGAATAAGCCGTTGGCTAAATGATTGATGTGATTCCATAATCCCTGAGCCAATCTTGATATTTGTGATTATATAAGGTTTTTGGAATACAACAGAAAATATTCTCGCTTCTTTTACATAATCTTGAAAAACATTGAGGAAGGAAATATCTCCACGTTCTCCAAAAACTTCCTTTTGCAGTGGGTATGAAAACTATCTATTCTTTTATTATTGTTTTTTACATTTGTACTTATTTTATTTTATTGTATTTCTTAATGTTTTGTGTTATTATTAATTTGAATTATTTTTATATTGATTATTTTGTATGACGTACCTGAGTACATGTGACATGTCAAAAGAATAATAAAGATTATTATCTCTAACTCTAATCTCTAATACTATAAGAATCAAAGTCCTGACTGACTGACTGACTGACTGACATATAGACAACGCACAGCCTAAACCGCTGGTCCTAGAGACTTTAAATTTGAGGAGTACATATAGGTCTTATGGCGTAGAGGTGTACTATTTGGAGTACATGTAGGTACTCCAAGGCAAAAAAATAGGATAGGCATTTTTAGTTTTTTAAAACTACCCTAAATAAGCGTGCCAAGGAATGGCAAAGTTTCTATGGGAGTTTTGTAACGCGTGGTGCGCGTAAGAATGACACGTTTGATTTTTGATAGTTACCCCTGCAAAAGGTGCAAATGACTGTAAAAGTTAGTATGGGAGATTTTTAACGCATAGTGCGATTGATTTCAAACTTGAAGTAAATATACAAAAAGACAGTATGGTTTTAGAAAACAACCCCTAAAACGTTAGCCTCCTACGTTGCGCTCGAGTAAAAAGGATACAACGAGGCGTCAATTTTTGTAAGGGAAATTCTAAAAACGGGAATCTTGAGTTGGTACGAAGAGATCTGAGGGTATCTACCGTGCCTGGGGCTCAGAGTCGTGAAGCTGTTTCGTTTCGGTTGTTTTAGGGTAGAAAGTAGGAACAAATAAGTACATATTTTCCGTGTAAGGTTGTCTTTGTTGTATTTGTCATGTTTGTGCTAAGCTCAGTACCTATACATACCTACCTAATATAGGTAATGTACGCCTATAGGTATCTCTTATACTTACGTAGGTATTTCAAATCCTACCCTAATAATATACAAATCATTGCGAAAGTTACGATGCTCGGATGTTTGTGGCTCAATCACGGCTCACCACTTCAACGCGTGCGAAGCCGCGGGAAGCAACTAGTTAGGATTATAAGAGCATCTTGAGAACAGGCAAAAGGACCTAGCTATAATTATGCGAGCTGTTACGCTATGTTGGAGCATTAAGTCAGCTTCCGAAAATATTACTACTAACTACTTCAAAAAATAGTGTAGGTATCAACAAAGTTGTTTTTTTATTTGCACACAAAGAGAACTACGACAATGAGTCTTTCTTTATGCAGTATCTCTTACCTCAAGGTGCCTCAAGGTTGATCCTATTAAGTTTTGTCCAGGTGGGATTTGTATTCCTTTTGTTTTTTTTATACAACTAGCTGATGAAACAAGCAGACGGCCCACCTGATGTTAAGTGGTAACCATCACCTATAACAACGCATTGCCTCGTAAATCACGCAAGATAGGAACGTGCCCTACGATGCATTGCCCTGCGTCCTTGAGGCATACATTTAAGCCTCATGTGCCTGTAATTACACCGGCAACCACACTCTTCAAACCGAAACACAGCAACGCTGCTTGGCAGAAAAAGGCGTGGTGGTGGTACTTCCCCGGACGAGCCCTTCACAAAGACCTCTACTACTCTTACTACTTTTTCAGTAACACAAAATAAACGTTTTTGATTTGATTTGAATTTAATTTATTGCCTAAAAGTTAATGTTGACAGTTTTGAAAGATGCATTCTGATTACAAATACTGACATTTACTTTATTTATAGTCAGGAGAACTCTCATACACACACACAAACATATTCAACACACACACTATCCTATTATTATGCCTTAGCCTCACACTTTACTGTTGATTTTATTATTGCCAATAAACATTTTTCATTTTCATTTTTTTCAGTCACTATATTCAACTACTAACTACTTCACAACAACTATCATGCTATCCTTTCTTATTATCTTACTTCTTATTTCCTACTTATAATGCTAAAGCTACGGTATTTGGACGTTTGTGCCTCAATCACGGTGTAACCACCGATCGGGTTGAAATTTAGCACAAATATAGTTCGCAACCTAGATAAGAATATGAATGGTGTTGAAAACATGAACCAAAAAAGGAAAAACGCCTTAAATATGTTAATATTCTGCAAATATCTCGTATATTTGCAGAAGGCAAGGTGGGGCAACGATCTGTGAAATGAAGCTGGCAAGCACTGGATGAGAAGAGCCGAAGACCGGGCTCAGTCAGGCGCGGTCCGAAGTGGAGGGTCACAGGGGACATGACCTCCCCAAAATCGTACACGTCAAATTGAAAAATCTTCTAAAAATTTTCAAAATAAAAAAAAGGATTTTTTTGCCCCTAGCCGCGAGTCATTTTGTGGTTTGCTGACTTATTGTGCAAAAAAGTCTAATTTACTCAATATATTGTATTATTTTTAGTACCCCTCCAAAATTTCAGGCTGCGACCGCGCTCAGCTCAGTGGCACGTCTTGGCAGAGACCTACGTCCAGCAGTGGACTAACATGTTGATGATGATGGTGATGACGCGAGCGAAGTCGCGGGGACGAGTACTACATAGGTCGCTAATTCAATGCAGCTATCTAGAATTTTGTAGCGGGGTCGCGGTGTCAACTCGTGTCGCGTTCGTGACTCCTGTTTCCGCGAACCAAGGTCCTCTACCCATCTATTACAGCGCCGGTTTCAGTAAACAGCTACTTGTGAATAAACAGGAAAATAGAGGAAAGTTCCCACGACACCAAGTTTACTTTGCAAAACTATGTATCGTGCGTATCGCCATAATATGAAAGACGTAGGTAACTTATATCATGTTGTTGATAGATGCGTATTTTTCTATTATAGGGTTGTTTGTTAAATTATAACGAAATTAAAATGAGCATGGCTAGAATAAAAAGTAATTAATATATGTAATGTTTGGACGTACCTGTAGAGGAATATAAAAGGTCATATGTTCATGGTTTGCTGCTTGGTGCTAGATTAGTACCAAGAGTTGTACCTATACAGAGCCTGGGAATAACAGTCATAAATCAGCAAATTTATTATTATAAAAAAACTGTATTGTTGTATAGACCAGACGACCATTATATTGCAGAGCCTGCGGCGGTGTCGGGCGGCGGGTGCCTTCTATTCAACTTACACGTTAGAGGTAGGTACGAGATCTAGAAATATTTCTGGTATTAGTATCGTACCACGGTTCGTACACGTATTTTGTTGATAGCACACCCCTGGCACTCCATCTAACTTTAGCAAACTATCGACTAATTACTACTACTCTATACATACTTGTACAGCAAGTTACATTTGTGACGTGCGTGCAGTGATTAGGGCTGCCGTGTCATCACAGACCATCTAGTAGTTGGTATCAATGTTATCTGTTTTTGCAGGCTGTTTACCAGTTTTTCAGAACAGAGGCCTACCTAACCTTAGGGTTCCCCCATTGGAAACTTTTTGAAAGTCGAACGAATTCTACAACGATGTGCTGCCATTCTGTACGTAGGTATAGTGAGTGATATAACTGATGAGATAGGAAACCATAGTATAGGAGGGTCGGGAGTCGGGATTATAGGTGAGACTGTTAGATTATGCCTTTTTTCATTATTTATACCTTTATAAAATAGTACCTACCAACAGGTTTAATTTACTCTATAAACAGCGCGTCTATCTTCACTGATACCTTATTAGGTAGGTGTCTGATAGAACAAAGTTCGTGATCTGATATAAGATAGGTCACGTGAGTGCATCGCATGCCAGCACAAATTGAATGATCCGAGTGTGCTGGACGAAACACTGCGTAGGAAGCACGTAATGCTGCAGTTGAGTACTAGTACCGACTCTATAAGTAATTTACGACGTGGCGTGACGTGATGTCTACAGAATGGCTACGGAATGGCTACGTTATGCCTACGGGATGGCTACGGAGTGGCTACGGGGTGGCTAAGTGATGTCAGTCATCCCACAGGATGATCTCTATGTGATAACTACGTTATGCCTACGAGATTGCTACGCTATGCCTACGGGATTGCTACGGTGTAGCAACGTGATGGTTACGGCATAGTTACGTTAAGCTAATATGATTGCCACGAGATGTCTACGGAGTGGCTAACGTAATGCACACGGGACTGCTACGGGATGGCTACGGGATAGCTACGTTATGTCTACGTATCCTTTCACTTTTTCTCATAAAATAAAAAACAACTTAATATTCAAACATCTTAACTTACACTTTGTTATTTTAAGTAGGATTCTTCAAAGTTTGTAACTGTTATTTCCGTATTCCCAACTAATTAATTAATAAAGGGCAATACAACAACCGTTTTACGAGTGTCAACAACCTCTTGAAACTTGCTTATCGCCGAGAAATCTGAGGAATTTATACATTCTTTGAATCACAATAAAAAACTTTTGTTCTCCGTTTATTATTCCGCGGTGTGATCGAACTTCAAATTGGCTCAATGATCGGCAAACTTCAATTATATAGCACCCCGGGGATAGAGTAGGAACTTCTAAACATTCGACCGAGAATTATAATTAATCAAGCATAACACTTGGTGATACTACATGTGTATTTTGATCGTTGGAATTGTGCAAAATTTTTTTTTTTTTTTTTTATTAGCCTGTTTCGTCCCACTGCTGGGCAAAGGCCTCCCCCAAGGACTTCCAATTCCCCCGATCCCGAGCCTCCTCCCACCATCCACCCTCGAAAGCATCCAAGTCGTCCCGCCAGCGCTTTCTCGGTCGACCACGAGGCCGCCGTCCGTCAGGAACCCATAGTGTGCAGATCTTCGCCCACCTATCGGAAGGCATCCGGCTGATGTGTCCCGCCCAACCCCATTTGAGCCTGGCAGCCTTATTTCCAACATCAATTATGCCTGTCAAGGAACGCAGCATGGTGTTCCGCACTCGGTCGATGCGCTTGAAACCGAGAATGCTGCGTTCCATGGCCCTCTGGCAAATTTTGAGTTTGTGCAAAATATCATTGCATTTTTATACTGATACTGAGGCAATGCTATTGTACTTATAACTACAAAAAACCTATGCATGTACAGTTCAAAAGGTCAATTGAGACCAAAAGAGAATCGTGCAATCAGGTCAAGAGTGTCAAGCGGAGCTGAAAATTCTTTGCAACGTTACGAAGATTTTTCGCTCCGTAAACGTATCACTTTGTAAACTGAGCGTAGGTGTGAGACTTTATCTTCAGTTTTATTGGAAATAAATTGGTGTGTTGGCAGGCAATAAACAATTCAATATACATAGTTACCTCTTCTGAATAGTAACAAGTGTACAGTTTGTATGATCAATTCGTCCTTCCCTTGCCAATTACGAAGGTTCAGAGCTTGTGTGACTGCTGTCAAATATAATTGGACACTCGGCACTGTGGACATTAATATTCTGAATGGTAAATGAACGAGTGAACATCGTTTTGATCAGTGGAATGTCGCAAATAATGATGACCCGATAGGTTGGTTTAATTGGTTTGGGCACGGAATATAAAAAAATTTGAACTCGATATTTGGAACTTAGGAGTTTTTTTTAGCATAGAGCATGATATTTAACAAGCGAACTTCTAAAAATAACTTATACAAACTTATATAAACACATCAATAAAAATTCAATTACTATATTTTTAGATTAAAAAAAAAAAAAAATATTCATTGTTTTTCTAAGTCAAAGCTAGAGAATAGCTTACGTTTAACGATATCATATAAAAAATGTACTATTCAGGAAAAATTTATAAGTATATAATATTTTTTTTTTATGATTACTAGTTTAAATATGTCGTAATTATGAATAAATATTGGCAGACTTTCCACACAGAACTATCTAGCCCCAAACTAAGCTAAAGCTTGTAATATGGGAACCAGATAGGTTATATAATACATAATATACGTTTTTTTTGTATATACATACTATAATATATTATAACACAATAACAACTAATAACAATAAAAATTGGTAGTATTATGTCTATAGTTTTTATCAACTTTGTTAAAAAAAGCTAATTCTGGCTGACCAAAAGTCTGGCAAAAATATATTGCTTTGATTTCAAGAATGGTAAGAATAATTGAGGGTAACCTAAACATAAATAACTTCGCTTGGTAACTTTAGAATAGTTGAAAGAGCGTCGTTATGCTGGAAATAGCCGACTACCAGTACTCTACGGCTAGGGTACTCTTATAATTGTAGCAGCCAAGTACGAATATAAAGTTATGAATAACCTCATATGATATTGTTTAGAGTAGTAGAGCTCTTAGTAAAGGGGAAGTACTCTCATCACAGTCATCCGGAGTAATACTACCACCATGCCTATTACAGCCGTGAAGCAGTGTTGCTGTGTTTCGGTTTGAATGGTGATGTTGTCGGTTATGCTTAAGGCGAAGACAAGAGCTAATGTGACTCTCGCTCGCACGTTTCGACATGTTGAAAGATATAAAATCACTAAACTCATTTTCGAAAAATCGCAATCAACCATCCTGTGTGCAATCACATTGCACACAGTTTAGTAAAAATTTCATTTTGATCGATACATGTTTTCCTACTCAAAAGTTTGCTTATGTACGAAAACTAGTAAAGCAAACTTTTGAGTAGGAAAACGAAACGTGCGAGCGAGAAGTTGTTTGATAGTTGTCAGCCCCTTAACATCTGTACTCTGTATGCCTCAAGTTGATGGACGCATGGCAGTGCATCGTAGGGCACGTTGCCATCGTGCGTGCTTTGCGAGGCAATACTATAAAGGCTTTACAAACTACTTTACTTTACATTAAAAAAAAAAAAAAAAAATTATCTAAATATTACACATAAAAAACATCATCATACAAATATTTGCACCTACTTGATTAGGATGAAACGAAAAAATCGAAAATCAGAAAGCAAAGCCACTCATTACCAACTGAGCTGTGAGGCTAGTCATAACAGTATATACAATAGGGAACAACATTGAGTGTGGAGTATCTAAATTATTACAACATAAACCAGAAATCGTATCAAATAAAGGGTTCAAAGCTCTCATATTTAAATAGCAACATTATTTATTGTGAATTTGTTAGAGTCGCCCACAGGGCCCGAAGTTCGATGTAAGGTCGGACTTGATGCCACTATTCTCATCCCATCTCATCGTGCCAGTGTAGGCGGGCAGAGGTCCCGGGCCACTTATGCAAAAGATAAAGTTGAGATTGAGAAATATATGGAAGGAATAAACTTAACATAAAAGCACAGGGTCGGTATTTCTCTTAACTTATTTTACAGTTACGGTAGACTTAATCTTAAGAGGTTTGTGGAAGTTATAGAGCGGTAGGCTGAATAGATAATGTTGATCATCTTATGGAAGATAAACTTGGTGTCCAAAAGGAAAGTCGTAGACAAATAGCTTTACTGTACGTATGTACAGTAAAGCTATTTGTAAAGTACTATCTTCTTATCTAGAGAAAGTATTAAAAACGCTTTAACATCATAATACTTGAAGCATTTTGTTTACTGATCATCATTCTACCTTCTAAGTTTGTTGACGTGCACCCACGAGCCAGATTCACCAATTTTCTCTGGTCTTTACGAATAGTTAAAACTATAGGAAAACTATATGTTGATTGAGAGTTAGAGAGTTCATTTTAGAGTGGTCATAGTACCACCCACAGATGCCGTAGCAAACTATTGTCTTGCGTAGATTATCTGTCCATTATTTATAATGAGTAAGTGCATTCAGTGCACACCTACGCACTCCAATGGGTGTTCAAAAATGCAGCAACGCTGAGGCATGGGGCATCGAATGTATTTTTATCGGTATTTAATTAGAAAACATAAAACAATAATGGTATTGTTTATTCGATTAACAGTTTTAGATATATTTTACTGTCACGAGTCGCTTATTAAATTGTGGTCAAGTTTAATAGTCCTATTAAAATAAGACTTTTATGTGAGCTTTTGGTGGGCCGCCTGTTACGCAACAAGTTTGATAAGAAATGAGTTTTACGTCTATAGATAATGTTAAAGGTAATAAAATGAACTCACGTGCAACGAGGAAGTAAATGAAATATGAAAACACCCGACGAACTCATATACCTTTTTTTTTGCGCTGGGAATAATGCGTTACGCATTCCCCCCCGGTTCGGGTTATTGGCCACTATGAAACTCATATACCGAGTGCAAGCTAGCTAACGTCTTCAATTCATTGAATTCTTGAACATCTTCAATTGTTTCAATTTGCAGAGAGATAGGTAAGGAACTAAACTCTTTTAGTATAGGGTATAATAAACCACTCTCAAAAATTGCGCCAAGTTAAAAGATGTTCAGATTCTGTCAGTTTTGACAGATTTGAAAATGGATCCTGCTGTCCAAATATTAGAAGGATGCTGATTAGTGTAATGTTGGGCCCCATCGCTGTATACTGAAAGTTCAAATTGTTCGAACGAACGATAAGAAATTGTTTTGAAATTCGAACGAACGACAAATCGAACGATTGATTATAGTATCGTACAAAATGTTTCATTTATGAGTACCTAGATGGAACATTTGTACGTTAGTTTGAGTTTAGTCTTTGTAAACATACAAACGTACGGTTTTTTTATTCTAAGGAACGCCTGTGTCCAACGTCTGCGTTTCCCCATTGGTAATATTGTACAAAATTAGTACAATTGCCTCCTTGTATTGTAACAACTGCGTAGGCAGGCATCGACGACCATGTCGCCTGTGAGTGTAGTTATCTCCTAACTGCTACTTACG